>OZ025883.1:2789585-4069585 GCA_964019415.1 Ianthella basta
CTTCCAAAGATAATGAAGGATACACAAGCACATTCACAATGGCAACAACATGCAAATCCTAATTCCAACTAGAGAAATTTGTCTGGTGAAGATTGTAATAGCTGTTGGTGGCACTTACATAGCTAGCCATTCAGCACCGATGCAGCTATGTCTCTATCCCTTGTAGTGCCATCTCCTCACACATATTCGCACAATAGCTGCATAGCTGCATCTCCTGTTTGCATGAACTCCTCCACAATGTACATTCAATGCACATTCACTTAGTACTATATATGTTTATACCACTTATGATATTTGCAAGCCAGCCATACAAGAAGGACTGGGTAGTGTGGTGTGTCTCTGAAAACATGTGTACATGTAGCTATATATGTGTGGAAAACCATGGTCTTCTGGTGGGAAATCATCCACTCTTGGAATCTGTATAGCTAGCTATTGTGAAAAAGCCATACAACTGTCCGTTGTGTAGTGGATCATCATTGATATTCTCCGTCCTCCTCAGAAGCCATCATAACTATGCCTACATAGTCAGTGAAGGTTACTAACTCATGACTATGCCTGCAGCTATATACAGGTGGATATTATTGTACTTAAGCTTCTGATCTGGCACAAACTACGTATGATGACATATGATGATGCTTATGAAAAGCGCTAATGCTATTTCAATATACGTATGTACTTAAGAATATCATGATACTAGCTTTAGAGGTAGTCTCACGCCATGTGATACTATATACATTAGAGGGCTAATGTACGTAGCACAAAACAATCAGTAAAACACAAAATGTATTGACCACCAGAGCTTCAGTTGAGTTGTGCAATCTAGGTGTTCAGACATTCCCACATTCCTTGTTTATGCATTGTTCGTTAGCTAGTTAGCTACAGTGCACTTATAGCGTGTTTGCTGTTTATATGTATACCACTGCATGACACTGCATCCCACTTAAGCCACCACTGCCAGACAGTTGAATAGTATGTTTGTATATTGTTGAATAGTATGTTCAGATGTTTCAGGCTTACCCCCAACACAGACCAGGAGAGGGGTGACTCCTGTATGTACACTATTATTAGGACAATCACGCATATTACAACATACTTGCAATGTACAGCATCAAAGGCTATATTGCTAACATGTTCGTAGTGGACAGACATCAGTAGAGTGTGCATACACAGGATGTGCTCTACCTACAGCTGGGCCTCCATTAGTCATAACCAATTGGCAGAAGACCCCATTATTCTAAGTTATGTCACAACACTAGCTACTGCAGCACTTGTGGGCAATTGTTACTGATATATACTATAGGTAATAATATAAATAGTGAAGTTCATCAGTAGTGTGCATACACAGGATGTGGTCTACCTACAGTTGGGCCTCCCTTAGTCATGCAACAACGGTTACCAATTGGCAGAAGACCCCATTATGCTAAGTTATGTCACAGCACTAGCTACTGCAGCACTTGTGGGCAGTTGTTACTGAGATATAGGTAATAATAAATAGTGGAGTTCATCAGTAGAGTGTGCATACACAGGATGTGGTCTACCTACAACTATAGCTGTAGGTAGACCACATCCTGCACTATAGGCCTCTGTTAGTCATGCAGTCTCACGCTCTATAGTTTAGTACTCAAAGTTCGTGAAATTATCGCTACAGTCGCATAAGCGTGATGTCTATTTTGGTAATTCGATTGTGTTGGCAAATTTGATGTAATCGCCAACATTCTTGCTGCATGAATGTTCATAGGCTCAATGGTGCCTGTGTGTGCGTGCCTGCATGTGTGTGTGCATCACCTCTGCCCCACAGACCTCAGCCCTGACCTGGTTATCTGGAACAGTACCAAGCGTGCTGATTTCCTTATCGAGCTAACATGTCTCTGCAGCAATTAATGTGTGTGTGCCTGCGCGCGCGCGCGTGTGTGTGTGTGTGTGTGTGTGTGTGTGTGTGTGTGTGTGTGTGTGTGTGTGTGTGTGTGTGTATGTGTGTGTGTGTGTGTGTGTGTTTGTGACTGTGTGGGCAGATGGGCTTATCTATGATTATCTTGTGTTGTATTGCTTCCCCATGACTATATATGTGCAGTGATTTCAGGGTTTCGAATTCATGTGCCTTTTGCCATCAGATTCAGCACTCTACATTGGATAAGGCACGTAGTGGATTTCAATAAGCAAGACAGCCTGACGTATGCAGAATGACTATGGACAATTTCAGCAACATCTCTCTGAACTACACATCTCCCCATCCACTGAACAGCCCTGGATTTGTTGTCTTCAATGTTGTTATGCTACTGGGAGTGGTGCTTCCTGTGATTGCTGTGAATACCGTCATTCTGGTGGCCTCAGTCTTAGAGTCGGCTATTGGGAAGGCGATTCGTTTGGTGCTAGGAAGCATCTTGGTGTCCTGCATCCTATCTGCACTGGGTCTGGCCATGTACCACATTGCAGGGATCGTCCTTAAATTTTCACCAGTGAACAATCCACCCACAGCTCCCTGTACTGTCACTATGTTCTTAATCAGCTTTGGAGGAGCAGCTAGATTGGTGTTCATGCCCACATTTGCTGTCATAGTCTACATCATTGTCAGGTACGGCAAAGCCACCAAGAAGCACTTTGTGACTATTTGCTTTATAGTAGTGGCAGTTCTGTGGATACTATCCTTCCTTGGAAACTCTCCATTGTTTTCACAATCAATCACTGGGTATACTGCCTCATTGTCTTGTAGTTTTACATCGAATTCAGCATATTATTCTTACATATATGCTGGGCCGTATGTATTCTTCTTTGGTTTGATTACTCTTTCTGTCACAATCACATTCCTAGTCATCACCATTCGCTACATTAAAAGTCTCACCATCCAACACGTCAAACTCAATAAAGCTACCATTAAATTTGGCTTCTTTCTGCTCCTTGGGAATGGAATTAACTTACTTGGACAGATTGTCCTTCCCTTCATCATAATAGCTACCGCAATTCAGCCACAGTCTACAAGCCCAAGCGGACCACCCCCTCCTTCAGTGCACGTGGTGATCTACAGTATCTATATATCACTGAATGCAACACTCATCCCCACTCCCATCATAGTTCTCGTCTACTTCAAACCCATTCGTGAGAGACTGTGGCACTGGTTGTGCTGTTGTTTGCCCAAGAAAAGAAAGGAAAAAATACTTAATAAATACTTTCATAAGGATGAAGTGGCAGTTCCCAGCAACCAGGTGGTTACTCCAAGGCTCTAAAGAGGCTACACAAAATTCATTTTATCTATTTTGCACCCGTCAAAATAGAATTGAATCCAAAACATTAAACATATGTTTTTCTGTTACTAGTTTAGCATACATGTTTACATCATGCCACACTATGTTGTTCATTCAATGGAGCTGTCTTAATGCAGGATTGAAAAAATGTACAAATAGCTAGTTTGAATGAAATGAATGTTGATTACAGTTCAACAGATGTTATTCACTAGCCTCATTGTGACATGTGTATGTGACATATGTATCTCCTGTATAACATAATTAGAAAATAGCTTAATTTTCTACAAAATTGTAAGGATGTAGAAATGGCATAAAAAGGTCAGAAACAAATAACGGCTGTTACACTGTGGAGCATTAACCATGGTCCCTACATGCAAGAATGTTGCACTATAATGTCCACCATCCTTGAATGTAGGGATGATGGTTAATGCTCCACTGTGTACCCACCTTTACTTGTTTCTGTCCTTTTTATGCCATCCCTACATCCTTACAATTTTTGTAGAAATTTTTATTATTTCTAGTTGCTGTACATTTAATAGTGGGCAGCTAAGCTGAAGCAACACATTTAGTCTCCGCAGGCGCTCACGACAACGAAACGCTCTACTTGGCCACCATCGGCCACAAAACTGCTCAGCACTCTACTTCATCGCTGCACGCTGCGTTCAGAATGTTGTTAACGTCGCCCATTGCTAAGCGAGGGCTACACGCCTGTTGGCGATTCCGCCATATTGGCTGACGTCATCTGCCCCAAGTGGCCGGGAACACTTTCATTGTTCCCGTTGGTGAAGCGCAAAATGCGCACTGTGTTAGCTAAGCAGGGACTGGCTTCCCTACGCAGCTCCAATATGTAGGTGTCGATGGGCCTCCTGCCATCCAGTACATCGTCTGGCTTGCTATCCCTTCTTTCTGCCAGCCAGCTGCAGTGAAAGCAGATTGCTTCTATAGCCCAAATTTATAATCTGCAAAAGATGTACATACAGCCTGAAAATAGCATTCTGTGGTTGCTGTCATTGTGGAGCTGTCATTGTTCTGACCAATTTCTAACTGCTGTACAAACAATGCAATTTGGTACTTGTTTGCACATACTATTAATGTATAATACTGAATTCTCAAGAATGCGCAGATTTTCTACACTATGTACCTGTACATGTGCATAGCATAAAATATCTGAATAAGATGCTATAATATTATACTATGTTATAGTTTTTTGTTGTCACTATTTGTGGTGTATAGAGAAATGAGTGCATGAAAAAGTTGCTAAAATTTTTTTGGTACCCAGTACCAAAGTCAAAATCACCAAATCACCTTTCAGAATGCTAAATTCAGTTGCTGCTAAATGGTGTACTTTAAAACAAAACATAGGCTATATAATTCTGCATTAGTGCATCATTTCCTCAATACCCGATCACAGCATGGTTGAGATTGGTGTAATTCTACAAGTATGTGTCTGCTGTTAGAATGTGTATGAATGTTGGGTCAACAGCATTCATCAGTCTCCTCCTCAATATCTGCTTTGAGTCAAGGTTGATAAAATGTATGTGGCCATGGTTTGTTGCAGTGTGTGCTAATTGTGCATGTACATACAGTGATCTACATCTGTAATACTGCAGCCTATGCAACCAATTAATTTGAATTGCGATATTTGGGCAGTAGCTTACCTGCTTATAACACAGTTGAGATGCAATGATGCCTGTCATTAGAAAGTGTGTGGGTTCACTAATGTGGCAAAGTTACATGTGCTGTATATAAGTGATTGTACAATTGGCAGGTTGCACCTGCTGTTTAGCTATAAACTTACAATGGCCAACTTGAGAGGCTCTGAACCAATTCTATAGATATCCATTTGAGATACTTGTTGATTAGCTACGTTTCTTGTTCAGTGTGAGCATGTACATATAGCAGGTGCTGTGGAAAAGGAACATAAAGACAAGACCATGGATTTCCATAAGCAAGACAGGAACCTGATGGTGGTATAGTACTTATACACCACGTATATATAGTCATATGATTCCATTATGTTAATCCCTGCCGTATAGGCAACTCCATTCTAATAACTGCATGCATCATTGATGCTGTACATTATCATGGATACAGTATACAATGCTCATTTACTTTAGGGCTATAATTGTACTGGGCTTTGAAGAACGCTTGAAATACTTGAGGCACCCCTAACAAAAGAGGGCGGAAGGGGCCATTGGAAGATGTTGATATGAACCAGCTCTTTGTCCTTCCAGTGAAGAAAGCCCGCAATTAAGCCTGTGATGCCTTCCGCAGTAGTGCAGTTGGAATCTGAGACTACTGGGGAAGACAGTGCCTCCAATGCAAGGAAAATTAAACTGCTCAAGGGTCAGTTTACCTACAGGCCAACCGAAGATCTATATAATAGGCTGTACACTACCTTGTAGCCTTTCCGTTACCTCTCTCATAATTCTATCCATGAATACATTAAACAACCATGACGACAGCATGCAACCCTGTCTCACTCCCTGACTGATGGGAAACCAGCCTGACAGCATTCCACCAACTCTAACACAGGCCTCACTTCCTTCATATAATGACCGGATTGCTCTCATTAGCTTTTCCTTCACTCCATACTCATCCAACACACACCACAGCTTATCCCTACATACCTTGTCATATGCTTTCTCGAGATCCACACATGCTACTGCCATCTGCCTGTTCTTATCCAGGATCTTTTCGCTGAGTTGTCGGACCGTAAATATTTGGTCTATCCAGCTTCTTCCCTGTGTGAAACCCCCCTGCACCTCCATAACCTTACTCTCGGTTCTGCTTCACACTCAGGCATCCAATATTCTTGTGTAGACCTTGCAGGGTATGCTGAGGAGACTTATGCCTCTATAGTTGTTGCATAACATTTTACTGCTTTTCTTGTGAATGGGCACAATAACTGTCTTTTTCCAATCAGGCGGCACATCCCCTTTCATCCACATCAAGTTTATGATCATGTGCAACTATTCTGCTACAACCCTTCCTCCAGCTTTTATATATGCCTGGAGCCTTCCCCTTCTTCAGCTTAGCAATGGCTACTGTGACTTCCATATGCACCTTTGCATATATGCACCTCTAATTATTTTACCTAGTACCTGTGCACTGCAGATGAATGCCTATCTGGCTCATGAAGCAGCTCAGATGCCAACCAGTCAGGGCTGTCTGCTGGTGACAAGGACCGTGGAATGCATCCAAGAGGTGTACTTTGTCTTGGAGAACAAAATACTTGCTACAATCAGCAAGAAGAGAGAGGCTGTACCAGCCCTGTTTGCAATATTTATGTTTTTCATATTATTTTTTCAGTGAGAGCTGTTTTTTTGGGGCGCCAAAGGCGCCCCTATATTGTTTTCAGATTTAGGTCTTCGTATGGCTTCATGTTCGTATATATATATACAGTGCAAGTTACAATATACACCACTAATCTAAAGTAAATAATATAATATAATATAATATAATATAATATAATTCCCGGGTGGTTTGGCAGCCCTCATGAACATGTGCTAGGTATGGCTTTGAAGTATGGGAGATTTTAACACTTTTAAATGAGACGGAATTTTTAATTAGGTCTTCGTTCTTCTACAAGCAGCCCGCAAAATGCTTATATAAATGCACATAGGAGAACACTTAATGTATGGTGCATTTATATTGATGCATAGTGGTATCTTGTATATTAATGCAACTCGGCTCGTTGAGACATGAAACTTGGTGGACACGTCCAAGTGGTCCACCTTCCTATGTTATTAGCGGGATTTCTTAATTAGTCTCAAAATGGCCGACATATGTGAGGTGTATGATTTATACAACCAGCCAGGCCCGCTCAGTCATGACACTTTGTGAACCTAGCCAGATAATCCGACTGTTCATGTCATTAACAGGATTTCTTAATTAGTCGCAAAATGGCCGAGAAAAGTGAAGTTCATTGCATATCCCACCAACCCAGCCCCGCTAAGTAGTGATACTAAGTGGACATAGTTAGATGGTCTATTTGCTCATGTCATTAGCAGGATTGCTTAATTAGTCACAAAATGGAGGCGACCTTTTGAACAATCACATTTTGACACCAATTTGTAGGCATTTGCCGCTATGCTGGAGCAGAGCAGCACCCACATATACACATGCTCACAACTATTCAGCCACAATATCCAGCTACTATACCACCACATATATAGATAAATACAACCACCATCACCACCACCACAGTGGAAGTTGCAATGAGTAGCATATTATGTGCTAGAGCTGCAAGAAAACAGACCACCATATCAGGCGCTGCTACCACATACTACTACCACCACCACACAGTGCAAGTTACAATATTACGGCCACCACATGCATTCCTAGATGGAAATGACTGCCACCACCACCGCCACTCAGTGCAAATTACAATGCATACATTCAGTATATGCACCATTGCTCTAGAAAAAAACACCACCGCCACCACCACCACACAGTGCAAGTTACAATATCACAGCCACCACCACCTGTGCCGGTAGAGTATCTGCGACAGTTGGTCATAGAAAAAGACCACCAGTGCAAGTTACACTAGCCACCACCACCTGTGCCAGTAGAGTATCTGCGCTAGTTGGTCATAGAAAAAGACCACCAGTGCAAGTTACAGTAGCCACCACCACATGTGCCAGTAGAGTATCTGCGCTAGTTGGTCATAGACAAAGACCACCAGTGCAAGTTACAGCGGCTCCAGGCCAGCACATGCACGCACCATTCGCACCACCACATGTGCCAGAAAGTGAATGCGCTCAATGGCTGAAGAAAAAGACCACCAGCGCAAGTTACAGCCGGGCAGTACCTGCACCGCCGCCATTGGAGTGCACGCTGCAGCAAGCAATTGTAACTTGCCTAAGGGCATGCCATTGAATTTCTTCCCATGCACTCTCAATTGAGGGTGCGTGGGAAGAAATTCAATGGCATGCCCTTAGGCAAGTTACAATTGCTTGCTGCAGCGTGCACTCCAATGGCGGCGGTGCAGGTTCTGACCGGCTGTAACTTGCGCTGGTGGTCTTTTTCTTCTGCCATTGAGCGCATTTACTTTCTGGCACATGTGGTGGTGCGAATGGTGCGTGTGCTGGTCCGGGGCCACTGTAACTTGCACTGGTGGTCTTTTTCTATGACCAACTAGCGCAGATACTCTACTGGCACATGTGGTGGTAGCTACTGTAACTTGCACTGGCGGTGGTCTTTTTCTATGACCAACTAGTGCAGATACTCTACTGACACAGGTGGTGGTGGCTGTGATATTGTAACTTGCACTGTGTGGTGGTGGTGGTGTTTTTTCTAGAGCAATGGTGCATATACTGAATGCATGCATTGTAACTTGCACAGTGTGGTGGTGGTGGCAGTCATTTTCATCTAGGAATGCATGTGGTGGCCGTAATATTGTAACTTGCACTGTGTGGTGGTGGTGGTAGTAGTATGTGGTAGCAGCGCCTGATGTGGTGGTCTGTTTTCTTGCAGCTCTAGCACATAATATTATACTTGTGTGCTCATTGCAACTTCCACTGTGGTGGTGATGGCGGTTGTATGTATCTATGTGGTGGTATAGTAGCTGGATATTGTGGCTGGATAGTTGTGAGCAAGTGTACATGTTGGTGCTGCTCTGCTCCAGCATAGCAGCAAATGCCTACAAATTGGTGTCAAAATGTGATTGTTCAAAACATCGCCTCCATTTTGTGACTAATTAAGCAATACTGCTAATGACATGAGGAAATTGGTCATCAAACTACATCCACTTAGTATCACAACTTAGCAGGGCTGGGTCGGTAAGATATGCAATGAACCTCATTTTTCTCGGCCATTTTACAACTAATTAAGAAATCCTGCTAATGACATAAATAGTTGGATTATCTGGTTAGGTCCACCAAGTGTCATGACTGTGTGGGCCTGGCTGGTTGAATACACCATACACCTCACATATGTCGGCCATTTTGAGACTAATTAAGAAATCCCGCTAATAACATAGAAAGGTGGACCACTTGGATATGTCCACCAAGTTTCGCGTCTCAACAAGCCCAGTTGCATTAATATACAAGATACCACTATGCATCAATATAAATGCACCATACATTAAGTGTTATGCTATGCACATTTATATTAGGATTTTGCGGGCTGCTTGTAGAAGAACGAAGACCTAATTAAAAATTCTGCCTCATTTAAAAGTCTTAAAATCTCCCATACTTCAAAGGCACACCTATCACATGTTCATGAGGGGTGCCTAACCCCCCGGGAATTATATTATATTATATTATTTACTTTAGATTAGTGGTGTATATTGTAACTTGCACTGTATATATTATATTATAATGCATGCATTCAGTATATGCGCCATTGCTCTAGAAAAATCACCACCACCACCACCACACGGTGCAAGTTACAATATCGCAGCCACCACCACCTGTGTCAGTAGAGTATCTGTGCTAGTTGGTCATAGAAAAAGACTACCACCAGTGCAAGTTACAGTGGCTACCACCACATGTGCCAGTAGAGTATCTGTGCTAGTTGGTCATAGAAAAAGACCACCAGTGCAAGTTACAGTGGCCCCGGACTAGCACACGCACCATTCGCACCACCACATGTGCCTGAAAGTAAATGCGCTCAATGGCTGAAGAAAAAGACCACCAGCGCAAGTTACAGCCGGTCAGAACCTGCACCGCCGCCATTGGAGTGCACGCTGCAGCAAGCAAATGTAAGCTTGCCTAAGGGCATGCCATTGAATTGAGGGTGCATGGGAAGAAATTCAATGGCATGCCCTTAGGCAAGTTACAATTGCTTGCTGCAGCGTGCACTCCAATGGCGGCGGTGCAGGTTCTGACCGGCTGTAACTTGCGCTGGTGGTCTTTTTCTTCAGCCATTGAGCGCATTTACTTTCAGGCACATGTGGTGGTGCGAATGGTGCGTGTGCTAGTCCGGGGCCACTGTAACTTGCACTGGTGGTCTTTTTCTATGACCAACTAGCACAGATACTCTACTGGCACATGTGGTGGTAGCCACTGTAACTTGCACTGGTGGTAGTCTTTTTCTATGACCAACTAGCACAGATACTCTACTGACACAGGTGGTGGTGGCTGCGATATTGTAACTTGCACCGTGTGGTGGTGGTGGTGGTGATTTTTCTAGAGCAATGGCGCATATACTGAATGCATGCATTGAAACTTGCACAGTGTGGTGGTGGTGGCGGTCATTTTCATCTAGGAATGCATGTGGTGGCCGTAATATTGTAACTTGCACTGTGTGGTGGTGGTGGTAGTATGTGGTAGCAGCGCCTGATGTGGTGGTCTGTTTTCTTGCAGCTCTAGCACATAGTATTATACTTGTGTGCTCATTGCAACTTCCACTGTGGTGGTGGTGATGGTGGTTGTATTTATCTATGTGGTGGTGTAGTAGCTGGATATTGTGGCTGGATAGTTGTGAGCAAGTGTATATGTTGGTGCTGCTCTGCTCCAGCATAGCGACAAATGCCTACAAATTGGTGTCAAAATGTGATTGTTCAAAACATCGCCTCCGTTTTGTGACTAATTAAGCAATACTGCTAATGATATGAGGAAATTGGTCATCTAACTACATCCACTTAGTATCATGACTTAGCAGGGCTGGGTCGGTAAGATATGCAATGAACCTCATTTTTGTCGGCCATTTTGCAACTAATTAAGAAATCCTGCTAATGACATGAACAGTTGGATTATCTGGCTAGGTCCATCAAATGTCATGACTGAGCAGGCCGGGCTGGTTGAATACATCATACACCTCACATATGTCAGCCATTTTGAGACTAATTAAGAAATCCCGCTAATAACATAGGAAGGTGGACCACTTGGATGTGTCCACCAAGTTTCACGTCTCAACGAGCCCAGTTGCATTCATATACAAGATACCACTATGCATCAATATAAATGCACCATACATTAAGTGTTATACTATGCACATTTATATTAAGATTTTGCGGGCTGCTTGTAGAAGAACGAAGGCCTAATTAAAAATTCTGCCTCATTTAAAAGTGTTAAAATCTCCCATACTTCAAAAGCACACCTATCACATGTTCGTGAGGGGTGCCTAACCCCCCGGGAATTATATTATATTATATTATATTATATTATATTATATTATATTATATACGGCCACCACATGCATTCCTAGATGAAAATGATCACCACCACCACCACCACATGGTGCCAGTACAATGCATGCATTCAGTATATGCGCCATTGCTCTAGAAAAAACACCACCACCACCACCACCACACAGTGCAAGTTACAATATCGCAGCCACCACCACCTCTGCCAGTAGAGTATCTGTGCTAGTTGGTCATAGAAAAAGAGCACCACCAGTGCAAGTTACAGTAGCCACCACCACATGTGTCAGTAGAGTGTCTGCGCTAGCTTGTCATGGAAAAAGAACACCAGTGCAAGTTACAGTAGCCACCACCACATGTGCCAGTAGAATATCTGCGCTAGTTGGTAATTGAAAAAGACCACCAGTGCAAGTTACAGTGGCTCCGGGCCAGCACATGCAAGTTACAGCTGGTCAGAACCTGCACCGCTGCCATTGGAATGCACGCTGCAGCAAGCAATTGTAAGCTTGCCTAAGGGCATGCCATTGAATTGAGGGTGCATGGGAAGAAATTCAATGGCATGCCCTTAGGCAAGTTACAATTGCTTGCTGCAGCGTGCATTCCAATGGCAGCGGTGCAGGTTCTGACCAGCTGTAACTTGCATGTGCTGGCCCGGAGCCACTGTAACTTGCACTGGTGGTCTTTTTCAATTACCAACTAGCGCAGATATTCTACTGGCACATGTGGTGGTGGCTACTGTAACTTGCACTGGTGTTCTTTTTCCATGACAAGCTAGCGCAGACACTCTACTGACACATGTGGTGGTGGCTACTGTAACTTGCACTGGTGGTGCTCTTTTTCTATGACCAACTAGCACAGATACTCTACTGGCAGAGGTGGTGGTGGCTGCGATATTGTAACTTGCACTGTGTGGTGGTGGTGGTGGTGGTGTTTTTTCTAGAGCAATGGCGCATATACTGAATGCATGCATTGTACTGGCACCATGTGGTGGTGGTGGTGGTGATCATTTTCATCTAGGAATGCATGTGGTGGCCGTAATATTGTAACTTGCACTGTGTGGTGGTGGTGGTAGTAGTATGTGGTAGCAGCACCTGATGTGGTGGTCTGTTTCCTTGCAGCTCTGGCACATAATATTATACTGGTGTGCTCATTGCAACTTCCACTGTGGTGGTGATGATGGCGGTCGTATTTATCTATGTGGTGGTGAGTAGCTGGATATTGTGGCTGGATAGTTGTGAGCAAGTGTACATGTTGGTGCTGCTCTGCTCCAGCATAGCGGCAAATGCCTACAAATTGGTGTCAAAATGTGATTGTTCAAAACATCGCCTCCATTTTGTGACTAATTAAGCAATACTGCTAATGACATGAGGAAATTGGTCATCTAACTTCATCCAATTAGTATCATGACTTAGCAGGGCTGGGTTGGTAAGATATGCATTGAACCTCACTTTTCTCGGCCATTTTGCCACTAATTAAGAAATCCTGCTAATGACATGAACAGTTGCATTATCTGGCTAGGTCCATCAAGTGTCATGACTGAGCGGGCCGGGCTGGTTGAATACATCATACACATCACATATGTCGGCCATTTTGAGACTAATTAAGAAATCCCGCTAATAACATAGGAAGGTGGACCACTTGGATGTGTCCACCAAGTTTCACGTCTCAACGAGCCCAGTTGCATTAATATACAAGATACCACTATGCATCAATATAAATGCACCATACATTAAGTGTTATGCTATGCACATTTATATTAGGATTTGGCGGGCTGCTTGTAGAAGAACGAAGACCTAATTAAAAATTCTGCCTCATTTAAAAGTCTTAAAATCTCCCATACTTCAAAGGCACACCTATCACATGTTCGTGAGGGGTGCCTAACCCCCCGGGAATTATATTATATTATATTATATTATATTATATTATATTATATTATATTATATTATATTATATTATATTATATTATTTACTTTAGATTAGTGGTGTATATTGTAACTTGCACTGTATTAACAAAATTGCATCCAAAGACCACCCCAGTGACTGTGTTGGGGCATGTCGGGATGTCCTCAGTCGCTGGCTGAGAGGAGAGCAGCACACTGGGGAATGGGAGCGAACGTGGTCCACCCTCCTGACAGTGCTGGTTAGAGCAGGCTTTGCTGAGCTGGAGAGGAGCCTGGGACGAGAGCACTTTAAGAATCAGTAGCTTCCTTAAAGCTTAATATCTGCGGTGTTTCTGACCTGACTGCTCTATAATAATATTATGGTTTCCAACATGAGTATCAGCCTTAGTTATTTTGTTTATATAGTATATTTGTGCTTTTAGTGTGGTCAGACAATACTTATGCATATCTTGTTTTGTGGTGCAAGTTGTATCACATCGTTCTAGTTTATCAGTTGTGTGTGTTTGTGTTTCACATTAAAATTCAGGTTCAACTTATCTCTTGTATCTGACTACGTATGGCCTGTATCGTTACTCTTTCTTATAGTAACCTTTGACAATGCTTATAATATGCCATTCTTAATTCATTGTTATTTGGACCCTGTCTTGTATTAATGTAACATTGCAGTATTGTTGGAATATATAGTTTCAGATGGGTGAAATTAACAGCTTCATGCGCATGTGGTTAATTCATTCAAGGCATATACTCACAGTTTAGTGAGAGTGCGCATGTGTGTGTGTGTGTGTGTGTGTGTGTGTGAAAGTGTGCATGTGTTGTATTGGCATGTGGTGCATGTAGGTATGCTTGCTTCTCTACATACATAGTATATGCAGCATGAATGTGACTACATAATGTTCTACATTTCCATAGACCTGTTTAGTATACACATTTGTGTGGAATCATGTGCATGCGTATGTTGGCGTTAGTGTGTGATGCATTGTATATGTGCCTGTATGGGAAAACAGGCATGTATGTACATATATAATAGTGGCAATGTGTTGTGATGTCTGCTGTAGGGCAGTGAACATGTCTGACATTGAATGACATTGACATTGAATGAGTGGTTGCCAAGGGAGACAAGCACCGCAGTGTGGCCAACACAGTTATGAACACAAACAGGTGTGTTAGTATCACAAACACAACTCATTGTCAACTCAATCTACTTGACCATACCACTTGTAGCTGTTTTGCTGGACATTGACTAATGCAAAATTCCCATTTGGAATTTTGAAATGGCTACTGGAATTGGGACAGGGCTGTGAACACTCAAGGCTAACTGGTCTGAGTTCCATCCATTTTCCCATTCCCATCTCTGCCCTCCCCTTCCAGTTCCCGTTCCCACCTCCTGCTGATCCTGACTGTTGAAGGTCATGATAAGGTGTCAGGAACCATCACTGAAGGGAGGTTGACTCTGGTGGACTTGGCTGGCTCTGAGCGGATATCCCGGACAGAGGCCAAAGGCATCCGATTGGTGGAGGCTGCAGCCATTAACAAGTCTCTGTAAGCTTTGGGCTAAGTACGCTTTTTATTGTGCTAGTATGTGTGTACATGCATGTGTTTTCATGTGTGTGTGTGTGTGTGTGTGTGTGTGTGTGTGTGTGTGTGTGTGTGTGTGTGTGTGTGTGTGTGTGTGTGTGTGTGTGTGTGTGTGTGTGTGTGTGTGTGTGTGTGTGTGTGTGTGTGTGTGTGTGTGTGTGTGTGTGTGTGTGTGTGTGTGTGTGTGTGTGTGTGTGTGTGTGTGTGTGTGTGTGTGTGTGTGTATTTGTGCATGTGCATGTGCATGTCCTTGTGTGTAAATGCTGTGTCTACCCATGATGTGTTATTTTTGTTCAGATAATACTGTTTTTAGTAGCTATTTTGTATATAAGGATTGTTGTTATGAAGCTTGCTGGTTCTTTTGCTTTGTGGAAATGGTTGTTTGCTATTTTAAACAAGTGATGGAAGGCCATGTAAAGTGTATGTACATGAAGTTGGCAAGAAGTTTTACGTGGACTGGGAAGAGCAGGTGAGTGTATTGACAGAATGTGACAACTACCTCTATGCATACAATACTGTAAGATAGTGACACTGTTATATTACATGCATACAATATGGTAACACACCCACCCCCCCCCCCCCACACACACACATGTACACTCATGGACACAAACTTTATACTACGTATGTGACCAAGTGTGTCTGAACTAGTGTTGTACCCAAGCTATCTGTAGATGAACAGCACTAATTGAAGGGGCCTGAGCACCGAGCTATGTCCTAACATGCTGTACTCCACATGTAGTGATGGTACGTAGTTAACCTGTATCCCTGTACATGTACAGGAGCAGTGCAATCTGCTGTACTTCTACCATGAGAAGACAGGGAGCTGGGTCCCAGTTCCTCTGGCATGGGAGGTCCCCAGTGTTGTGAAACACATCAAAGACATACAGGTAACAATTGTGATTAGAGAAACAATATTGACATATTGAGGTAAATATATTTATCTCACACACGTACACAGTCTTGGGCTAATCCATGTTGCTGTCAGCTCTGTTTCCTCTGCTCTTCTTCTCTGTTGCAGTGCAAATGAAGTTGTTTTGAAGGACAGGTGTCTTAAATTAGCTCTGATTGACCACTTTGCGTATGAATCAATCTTTGAACGTCTGCCATATTGACAAACGAATCTTATTGCTTGCATTCTGGTACAAGCCGGTTATGCTTTTGGAACACAGGTTCATTGAATATGCACGGCCTCGGGGTTTGCCCTTGGCGTGTATATCCGATAAGCCCTCATTGTCATTGTATAACCATATACAATGTATTACCATAATTTAATGGTTGCGCATTCTCCATTAAAGTATATACGAGTCTATATTATGCATATAGTATACTCTATCCTTTACATCCATCCACGACCCGCTCCTGAGTATACTAATCTTGCTAACCACAAAAGGAAGGACCATTTGGAACTTCCTTGGTATGCAAGCCTGGGCCGTCCCCCGGTCCGTGCTACAAGGTATCGGCTAGCCTGTATGACCTTTGACCCCTGACCCTTGTACTTCCTTGCTGAGGACCCTACTTAACCTGGGGTACTGCCCAGCTCTATCGCACCTTCTTAGGGAAGACGGAGAAGCTACAAGACAATTTGACAATGCCACATACACATAGACATGCTACAAACACCTGGTACAGGCCAACAAAGGAAAACAACCAAACCAATGTAAAAAACGCAAGGCAGCTCTGTAGCTTCCCAAGCCCGCACCATGAGCACATGTAGAGCTAGTGCGCATGTGCACAGCCCCCTATCCCACGTATGCGCAATGCCTTACTCACTGGGGGCATGTGGGCATTACAAATGCTTACCATTAACTATGTTCAACTCTGTTAAACTCCATATAATATATTATTACCATAATATATTGTATGTGTGTGCATAATTGTATGTTATGTAAAATTGTGTGTGTTGAACTCAGTGTTTTATTGCTTTGAATGACACAATGTTAAATTTCTGTTGTACCTCTTTTCCCAGACAGAGGTCAAAAGCATCCAATTGTCTGAGGCTGCCTTTCCATCTCTTTTAGCATTGGAACAGGTGTGTGTGCACAGAAGTGTATTTTAGTTTGTGTGCATGCATGTGAGAATGTGTGCAATGCACATGCTCACAACATCCACCCTTAATACTTGGTTCGCAGCATACTCTAATCTCGTTCCCAAGCCATCTTAATTAGTGTGGGGGTGGAAAAGACGGCCTGGGAACCACTGTTTGCGCATGCGCAAAGATTTTCCAGCAAAAACTAGCTTGTATGTGCTTCAGCTTTAGCTGTTTGCTTGCCTTGCCTTAGAGAAAGGCGTAGGGCAAGGCTGTCGCGAAGAGCATGGCTTCAGGAAGCTTTCTCGTTGTGGATATTCATTTGCACAGCAGTTAGCAGGCTGGGGTAGAATGGCCCAGCTTACAGTAGCAGAGAAATACTATTTTGGAATGTGACGGAGAGTCAGACAGCCTCACATATATGCACTAGTCGCCACACAGCCTTACTGCGAGCCGTATTAGATCCAGACTCCGTTATCTAGACTGCTTTCTTCCTGTCAATCCCGTGCGCAGTGTTTGAACATCGCTGGCACGGCAAATTGAAGCATCTTAGCGAACTGAGTAACGTCGGCAATTTTCTACCCAAACTGGACCGGTTCTGAATGTTCTCAGCGTTCGCTGCTGGTCATTTATAGCTCACTTACTCTTCTTCACATATATTTCCAAAAACATAGCCACCACCACATGTGCCAGTAGAATATCTGCGCTAGTTGGTAAGTGAAAAAGACCACCAGTGCAAGTTACAGTGGCTCCGGGCCAGCACATGCAAGTTACAGCTGGTCAGAACCTGCACTGCTGCCATTGTAATGCACGCTGCAGCAAGCAATTGTAAGCTTGCCTAAGGGCATGCCATTGAATTGAGGGTGCATGGGAAGAAATTCAATGGCATGCCCTTAGGCAAGTTACAATTGCTTGCTGCAGCGTGCATTACAATGGCAGCAGTGCAGGTTCTGACCAGCTGTAACTTGCA
Source organism: Ianthella basta (assembly GCA_964019415.1). NCBI lineage: Eukaryota > Metazoa > Porifera > Demospongiae > Verongiida > Ianthellidae > Ianthella > Ianthella basta. The sequence continues at coordinate 2,807,389 of OZ025883.1, forward strand.
TGTGCTGGCTCGGAGCCACTGTAACTTGCACTGGTGGTCTTTTTCACTTACCAACTAGCGCAGATATTCTACTGGCACATGTGGTGGTGGCTACTGTAACTTGCACTGGTGGTCTTTTTCCATGACCAACTAGCACAGATACTCTACTGGCAGAGGTGGTGGTGGCTGCGATATTGTAACTTGCACTGTGTGGTGGTGGTGGTAGTAGTATGTGGTAGCAGCACCTGATGTGGTGGTCTGTTTCCTTGCAACTCTGGCACATAATATCATACTGGTGTGCTCATTGCAACTTCCGCTGTGGTGGTGATGATGGCGGTTGTATTTATCTATGTGGTGGTGAGTAGCTGGATATTGTGGCTGGATAGTTGTGAGCAAGTGTACATGTTGGTGCTGCTCTGCTCCAGCATAGCGGCAAATGCCTACAAATTGGTGTCAAAATGTGATTGTTCAAAACATCGCCTCCATTTTGTGACTAATTAAGCAATACTGCTAATGACATGAGGAAATTGGTCATCTAACTTCATCCACTTAGTATCATGACTTAGCAGGGCTGGGTCGTTAAGATATGCAATGAACCTCATTTTTCTCGGCCATTTTGCAACTAATTAAGAAATCCTGCTAATGACATGAACAGTTGGATTATCTGGCTAGGTCCATCAAGTGTCATGACTGAGCGGGCCGGGCTGGTTGAATACATCATACACCTCACATATGTCGGCCATTTTGAGACTAATTTAGAAATCCCGCTAATAACATAGGAAGGTGGACCACTTGGATGTGTCCACCAAGTTTCACGTCTCAACGAGCCCAGTTGCATTCATATACAAGATACCACTATGCATCAATATAAATGCACCATACATTAAGTGTTATGCTATGCACATTTATATTAGGATTTTGCGGGCTGCTTGTAGAAGAACGAAGGCCTAATTAAAAATTCTGCCTCATTTAAAAGTGTTAAAATCTCCCATACTTCCAAGGCACACCTATCACATGTTCGTGAGGGGTGCCTAACCCCCCGGGAATTATATTATATTATATTATATTATATTATATTATATTATATTATATTATATTATATTATATTATATTATTTACTTTAGATTAGTGGTGTATATTGTAACTTGCACTGTATTTACTTTAGATTAGTGGTGTATATTGTAACTTGCACTGTATATATATATTTCTGTCATTTTGCAAATGGCGGCGCTCACGTCGTTCTTTACAAAGCTTTAAATCCTCTCTAATGACGCTTCGCCGTGTTTGAATCGAACGAAATGTGGTAATAAACATGTGTTAATAGAGTGATACTAATAAAAAGCCTAAGGAACGTCTCTTCTGCGAGATACAGCTCCAATTATCACTGACGGACATTGTAAAATGGCCGCGCGCTCGACGCGTTCTGTTTGCTAGGCTCAAAACCATCTTTTTTTAGATTTCGCCGTCTATCCAAAGAACGCAAAGTGTTTCTAGAACATGTTTAAGTAATATTATTGTGGTAGGAAGCTTACTTAACTGTTTTTCTGCGAGGTACAGCCCTAAATACAACAGAAGTCTAGTGACCCGTAGGTCAATAATGGAGGACCAGCGAGTCATGACACATAATTATAGCCATGATTCGCTCATATAGTCATCATAGGGTAGCCTTTTAGCCAGCACACTCCTCCTCCAGGCACAAAGTAACAATTGCTCATTCAGAATGTCATATAGATCAAAAAGCAGTAGGCAAACATTTGACAGTTTGGTAGGGATGCTTTCACTGGATATGACTGGCTGCTCTGGAGACTTGAAACTCTTGCAAACCCAACGGTCTAGTGTGTCTTGATGTATCTTTCAGGCCAACAACAATACTGTACCCCCAACTATCTGATTTACTGAACGTACATGGGAAAATTGCTAGCAAGTAGTTCGAGGTTCAGGGGCGCCCTGGCGCCCCACGAGTTTTTTAACTCGAAATACTTGTATTTCAGTTTCTTGATTTTTGTTTCTGAAGAGCAAGGTACCAAAAAAGTCCCAGCCTCACTAGGTTTACTGCTAAACCAAAGCTTTAGTGGTTTTGATTATATGTATATTACTGCACTTTGAACTCCTTTTTTGCTTTCTCTTTCTGTTAATTATATTAGTATTCTCTTTATTTATATTACAACACCCATTCTGAATATGGAATGTTGCATGAAATGGAAATGGAAGTTGAGCACACCTTGTACACAGCCTGCAAGCCAGTATGAAAGCACAGGATAACAGGCTGTATAAACAAGTACCAACCACTGAAGCTACAAACGGGGCAGGCTTGACCAACCATCAACATCAGAAGCATGTCCCAGCCATCATTGTTCAATGTGACCACTGTGGGAATTCGTCAGGGACTTCACAACCACAAGGGTTCTGTAGTAGAAGACCACCTCTGTGAGGGATATTTTATTGGCCTGTATCACTCCCTTCTCATGGAGACCTTGGAGTGCAAACAGTAAATGGATGAATAGATTGTATGTGTGTGTGTGTGTGTACGTGTGTGTGTGTATGTGTGTGTGTGCGTGTGTGTGTGTGTGTGTGTGTGTGTGTGTGTGTGTGTGTGTGTGTGTGTGTGTGTGTGTGTGTGTGTGTGTGTGTGTGTGTGTGTGTGTGTGTGTGTGTGTGTGTGTGTGTGTGTGTATGTATGCAATTGAGGCATATACAGAATTGTATATGCACAAGTAGATGGAGCTCACAAAAAAGCATTACCATTACAAATTTCCCTGAGTGGACTAAAGATTGATAACTGACTTGGGGAATGATTTCTGAAGCATTCTGGTCTCCTGCCTCCAGCTGTACTGGGGCTCCAGTGCATAAGACTACAGTTAGATTTGGCATCTTTCTAGATCTGCTCCTGGGGAGTGGAATTAACGTACTTGGACAGCTTGTCTCTCCCTTTATTGAAATCCTCCATTCTTCCACAGCCTGCAAGCTCAGATGGACCACCCCTTCCTGCATGGAGAGGTGAGCTACAGTGTCTACTCGAGCTCATTACTGTATGCAGCATTCATTCCCACTCCCATTTTGGTCCTCATCTATATCCTTCAAGGCCACTCAGGAAAGACTGTGCCACTGGTTTGTGTGTTTTGTCTTCCAAAGATAATGAAGGATACACAAGCACATTCACAATGGCAACAACATGCAAATCATAATTCCAACTAGAGAAATTTGTCTGGTGAAGATTGTAATTGCTGTTGGTGGCACTTACATAGCTAACCATTCAGCACCGTTGTAGCTATGTCTCTATCCCTTGTAGTGCCATCTCCTCACACATGTTCGCACAATAGCTGCATAGCTGCATCTTCTGTTTGCAGGAACTCCTCCACAATGTACATTCAATGCACATTGACTTAGTACTATATATGTTTATACCACTTATGATATTTGCAAGCTAGCCCTACAAGAAGGACTGGCCCTTGACCTTGTGAAGCTTGCATTCCTTCAAAATGTGGAAAAAGGGTTGGCAACATGTTTCCTACAAAAACAAGACCATCCTGCCATGGAAGGCAGGGAAGGTATTAGTATGGGATGCCACATGTCCGGACACTTACGCGCCCTCCCACATCTCCGCTGCAGCCAAAGGAGCAGGTGCAGTGGCTGCACAAGCCGAGCACTTGAAGATTTCAAAGTATGCTCACCTTGAATCGAGCCACCTTTTCGTGCCAATTGCAGTGGAGACATCAGGTGTGCTGGGCCAAGCAGCACTAGACTTTGTGAGCGACCTAGGACAACGTCTCCATCAGGTGACTGGAGAAGCTAGAAGCAAGGAATACCTCCTGCAGAAGCTGTCAATTGCTATCCAACGGGGGAATGCGGCAGCAGTGCTCGGGACTGCTGAGAAAGACAGGGATCAGGATCCCTTCTGGGATTAACTGATTGCATGTGCATGCTCAATGACTTGTCATTCTTGTAATTTAACTTGAGTATATTGTTAAGTAATCTTTTCCTGCATGCTATTTTGATATATTTATTTTTATCTTGCAATTGTATCAATGATGATTTAACTAATTATGGAAAAAAAAAAAAAAAAAAAAAAAAGTTTGAGTTGAAGTTAATTGAAGTTCATCCAGTCGCTACACTTAAAAAAACAAGAACAGATGTATGGGTAGTGTGGTGTGTCTCTGAAAACATGTGTACATGTAGCTATATATGTGTGGAAAACCATGGTCTTCTGGTGGGAAATCATCCACTCTTGGAATCTGTATAGCTAGCTATTGTGAAAAAGCCATACAACTGTCCGTTGGGTAGTGGATTATCATTGATATTCTCCGTCCTCCTCAGAAGCCATCATAACTATGCCTACATAGTCAGTGAAGGTTACTAACTCATGACTATGCCTGCAGCTATATACAGGTGGATATTATTGTACTTAAGCTTCTGATCTGGCACAAACTACGTATGATGACATATGATGATGCTTATGAAAAGCGCTAATGCTATTTCAATATACGTATGTACTTAAGAATATCATGATACTAGCTTTAGAGGTAGTCTCACGCCATATGATACTATATACATTAGAGGGCTAATGTACGCAGCACAAAACTATCACAAAATGTATAATGTACGGGATGTTTGACCAACAGAGCTTCAGTTGAGTTGCGCAGTCTAGGTGTTCAGACATTCCCATGTTCCTTGTTTATGCATTGTTCGTTAGCTAGTTAGCTACAGTGCACTTATAGCGTGTTTGCTGTTTATACGTATACCACTGCATGACACTGCATCCCACTTAAGCCACCATTGCCAGACAGTTGAATAGTATGTTCGTATATTGTTGAATAGTATGTTCGGATGTTTCAGGCTTACCCCCAACACAGACCAGGAGAGGGGTGACTCCTGTATGTACACTATTATTAGGACAATCACACATATTACAACATACTTGCAATGTACAGCATCAAAGGCTATATTGCTAACATGTTCATAGTGGACAGACATCAGTAGAGTGTGCATACACAGGATGTGCTCTACCTACAGCTGGGCCTCCATTAGTCATAACCAATTGGCAGAAGACCCCATTATTCTAAGTTATGTCACAACACTAGCTACTGCAGCACTTGTGGGCAATTGTTACTGATATATATTATAGGTAATAATATAAATAGTGAAGTTCATCAGTAGTGTGCATACACAGGATGTGGTCTACCTACAGTTGGGCCTCCCTTAGTCATGCAACAACGGTTACCAATTGGCAGAAGACCCCATTATGCTAAGTTATGTCACAGCACTAGCTACTGCAGCACTTGTGGGCAGTTGTTACTGAGATATAGGTAATAATAAATAGTGGAGTTCATCAGTAGAGTGTGCATACACAGGATGTGGTCTACCTACAGCTATAGCTGTAGGTAAACCACATCCTGCACTATAGGCCTCTGTTAGTCATGCAGTCTCACGCTCTATAGTTTAGTACTCAAAGTTCGTGAAATTATCGCTACAGTCGCATAAGCGTGATGTCTATTTTGGTAATTCGATTGTGTTGGCAAATTTGATGTAATCGCCAACATTCTTGCTGCATGAATGTTCATAGGCTCAATGGTGCCTGTGTGTGCGTGCCTGCATGTGTGTGTGCATCACCTCTGCCCCACAGACCTCAGCCCTGACCTGGTGATGTGGAACAGTACCAAGCGTGCTGTTTTCCTTATCGAGCTAACATGTCCCTGCAGCAATCAATGTGTGTGTGCCTGCGCGCGCGCGCGTGTGTGTGTGTGTGTGTGTGTGTGTGTGTGTGTGTGTGTGTGTGTGTGTGTGTGTGTGTGTGTGTGTGTGTGTGTGTGTGTGTGTGTGTGTGTGTGTGTGTGTGTGTGTGTGTGTGTGTGTGTGTGTGTGTGTGTGTGTGTGTGTGTTTGTGACTGTGTGGGCAGATGGGCTTATCTATGATTATCTTGTGCTGTATTGCTTCCCCATGACTATATATGTGCAGTGATTTCAGGGTTTCGAATTCATGTGCCTTTTGCCATCAGATTCAGCACTCTACATTGGATAAGGCACGTAGTGGATTTTCATAAGCAAGACAGCCTGACGTATACAGAATGACTATGGACAATTTCAGCAACATCTCTCTGAACTACACATCTCCCCATCCACTGGACAGCCCTGGGTTTGTTGTCTTCAATGTTGTTATGCTACTGGGAGTGGTGCTTCCTGTGATTGCTGTGAATACCGTCATTCTGGTGGCCTCAGTCTTAGAGTCAGCCATTGCGAAAGCAATCCGTTTGGTGCTAGGGAGCATCTTGGTCTCCTGCAACCTAATGGCACTGGGTCTGGCCATGTACCACATTGCAGGGATCGTCCTTAAACTTTCACCAGTCAACAATCCACCCACAGCTCCCTGTACTGTCACTATGTTCTTAATCATCTTCGGAGGAGCAGCTCGATTGGTATTCATGCCCACATTTGCTGTCATAGTCTACATCATTGTCAGGTACGGCAAAGCCACCAAGAAGAAGCACTTTGTGATTATTTGCTATATAGTAGTGGCAGTTCTGTGGATACTAACTTTCCTTGGAAACTCTCCATTGTTTTCACAATCAATCACTGGGTATACTGCCTCATTGTCTTGTAGTTTTACATCGAATTCAGCATATTATTCTTACATATATGCTGGGCTGTATGTATTCTTCTTTGGTTTGATTACTCTTTCTGTCACAATCACATTCCTAGTCATCACCATTCGCTACATTAAAAGTCTCACCATCCAACACGTCAAACTCAATAAAGCTACCATTAAATTTGGCTTCTTTCTGCTCCTTGGGAATGGAATTAACTTACTTGGACAGATTGTCCTTCCCACCATTATATTAGCTGCCACAATTCAGCCACAGTCTACAAGCCCAAGCGGACCACCCCCTCCTTCAGTGCACGTGGGGACCTACATTATCTATACATCACTGAATGCAGCACTCATCCCCACTCCCATCATAGTTCTCGTCTACTTCAAACCCATTCGTGAGAGACTGTGGCACTGGTTGTGCTGTTGTTTGCCCAAGAAAAGAAAGGAAAAAATACTTAATAAATACTTTCATAAGGATGAAGTGGCAGTTCCCAAAGACCAGGTGGTTACGACAAGGCTCTAAAGAGGCAACACAAAATACATTTTATCCATTTTGCACCCGTCACAAATAGAATTGAATCCAAAACATTAAACATATGTTTTTCTGTTACTAGTTTAGCATACATGTTTACATCATGACACACTATGTTGTTCATTCAATGGAACTGTCTTAATGCAGGATTGAATAAATGTACAAATAGCTAGTTTGAATGAAATGAATGTTGATTACAGTTCAACAGATGTTATTCACTAGCCTCATTGTGACATGTGTATGTGTGACATATGTATCTCCTGTATAACTTAATTAGAAATAGCTTTATTTTCTACAAAATTGTAAGGATGTAGAGATGGCATAAAAAGGTCAGAAACAAGTAACGGCTGTTACACTGTGGAACATTAACCTCGGTCCCTACATGCAAGAATGTTGCACTATAATGTCCACCATCCTTGAATGTAGGGAAGATGGTTAATGCTCCACTGTGTAACCACCTTTACTTGTTTCTGTCCTTTTTATGCCATCCCTACATCCTTACAATTTTTGTAGAAATTTTTATTATTTCTAGTTGCTGTACATTTTATAGTGGGCAGCTAAACTGAAGCAACACATTTAGTCTCCGCAGGCGCTCACGACAACGAAACGCTCTACTTGGCCACCATCGGCCACATAACTGCTCAGCACTCTACTTCATCGCTGCGCGCTGCGTTCAGATTGTTGTTAACGTCGCCCATTGCTCAGCGAGGGCTACACGCCTGTTGGCGATTCCGCCATATTGGCTGACGTCATCTGCCCCAAGTGGCCGGGAACACTTTCATTGTTCCCGTTGGTGAAGCGCAAAATGCGCACTGTGTTAGCTAAACAGGGACTGGCTTCCCTACGCAGCTCCAATATGTAGGTGTCGATGGGCCTCCTGCCATCCAGTACATCGTCTGGCTTGCTATCCCTTCTTTCTGCCAGCCAGCTACAGTGAAAGCAGATTGCTTCTATAGCCCAAAATTATAATCTGCAAAAGATGTACATACAGCCTGAAAATAGCATTCTGTGGTTGCTGTCATTGTGGAGCTGTCATTGTTCTGACCAATTTCTAACTGCTGTACAAACAATGCAATTTGGTACTTGTTTGCACATACTATTAATGTATAATACTGAATTCTCAAGAATGCTCAGATTTTCTACACTATGTACCTGTACATGTGCATAGCATAAAATATCTGAATAAGATGCTATAATATTATACTATGTTATAGTTTTTTGTTGTCACTATTTGTGGTGTATAGAGAAATGAGTGCATGAAAAAGTTGCTAAAAATTTTTTGGTACCCAGTACCAAAGTCAAAATCACCAAATCACCTTTCAGAATGCTAAATTCAGTTGCTGCTAAATGGTGTACTTTAAAACATAGGCTATATAACTCTGCATTAGTGCATCATTTCCTCAATACCCAATCACAGCATGGTTGAGATTGGTGTAATTCTGCAAGTATGTGTCTGCTGTTAGAATGTGTATGAATGTTGGGTCAACAGCATTCATCAGTCTCCTCCTCAATATCTACTTTGAGTGAATGTTGATAAAATGTATGTGGCCATGGTTTGTTGCAGTGTGTGCTAATTGTGCATGTACATACAGTGATCTACATCTGTAATACTGCAGCCTATGCAACCAATTAATTTGAATTGCGATATTTGGGCAGTAGCTTACCTGCTTATAACACAGTTGAGATGCAATGATTCCTGTCATTAGAAAGTGTGTGGGTTCACTAATGTGGCAAAGTTACATGTGCTGTATATAAGTAATTGTACAATTGGCAGGTTGCACCTGCTGTTTAGCTATAAACTTACAATGGCCAACTTGAGAGGCTCTGAACCAATTCTATAGATATCCATTTGAGATACTTGTTGATTAGCTACGTTTCTTGTTCAGTGTGAGCATGTACATATAGCAGGTGCTGTGGAAAAGGAACATAAAGACAAGACCATGGATTTCCATAAGCAAGACAGGAACCCGACAGTGGTATAGTACTTATACACCACGTATATATAGTCATATGATTCCATTATGTTAATCCCTGCCGTATAGGCAACTCCATTCTAATAACTGCATGCATCATTGATGCTGTACATTATCATGGATACAGTATACAATGCTCATTTACTTTAGGGCTATAATTGTACTGGGCTTTGAAGAACGCTTGAAATACTTGAGGCACCCCTAACAAAAGAGGGCGGAAGGGGCCATTGGAAGATGTTGATATGAACCAGCCTTTTGTCCTTCCAGTGAAGAAAGCCCGCAATTAAGCCTGTGATTCCTGCCGCAGTAGTGCAGTTGGAATCTGAGACTACTGGGGAAGACAGTGCCTCCAATGCAAGGAAAATTAAACTGCTCAAGGGTCAGTTTACCTACAGGCCAACCAAAGATCTATATAATAGGCTGTACACTACCTTGTAGCCTTTCCATTACCTCTCTCATAATTCTATCCATGAATACATTAAACAACCATGGCGACAGCACGCAACCCTGTCTCACTCCCTGACTGATGGGAAACCAGCCTGACAGCATTCCACCAACTCTAACACAGGCCTCACTTCCTTCATATAATGACCGGATTGCTCTCATTAGCTTTCCCTTCACTCCATACTCATCCAACACGCACCACAGCTTATCCCTACATACCTTGTCATATGCTTTCTCGAGATCCACACATGCTACTGCCATCTGCCTGTTCTTATTCAGGATCCTTTCGCTTAGTTGTCGGACCATAAATATTTGGTCTACGCAGCTTCTTCCCTGTCTGAAACCCCCTGCACCTCCATAACCTTACTCTCGGTTCTGCTTCACACTCAGGCATCCAATATTCCTGTGTAGACCTTGCAGGGTATGCTGAGGAGACTTATGCCTCTATAGTTGTTGCATAACATTTTACTGCTTTTCTTGTGAATGGGCACAATAACTGCCTTTTTCCAATCAGCCGGCACATCTCCTTTCATCCACATCAAGTTTATGATCATGTGCAACTATTCTGCTACAACCCTTCCTCCAGCTTTTAGCATCTCAGCACTAATACCACATATGCCTGGAGCCTTCCCCTTCTTCAGCTTAGCATTGGCTACTCTGACTTCCATATGCACCTTTGCATATATGCACCTCTAATTATTTTACCTAGTACCTGTGCACTGCAGATGAATGCCTGTCTGGCTCATGAAGCAGCTCAGATGCCAACCAGTCAGGGCTGTCTGCTGGTGACAGAGACCATGGAATGCATCCAAGAGGTGTACTTTGTCTTGGAGAACAAAATACTTGCTACAATCAGCAAGAAGAGAGAGGCTGTACCAGCCCTGTTTGCAATATTTATGTTTTTCATATTATTTTTTCAGTGAGAGCTGTTTTTATTTCAGTTTCTTGATTTTTGTTTCTGAAGAGCAAGGTGCCAAAAAAGCCCAGCCTCACTAGGTTTACTGCTAAACCAAAGCTTTAGTGTTTTTGATTATATGTATATTACTGCACTTTGAACTCCTTTTTTGCTTTCTCTTTCTGTTAATTATATTAGTATTCTCTTTACTTATATTACAACACCCATTCTGAATATGGAATGTTGCATGAAATGGAAATGGAAGTTGAGCACACCTTGTACACAGCCTGCAAGCCAGTATGAAAGCACAGGATAACAGGATGTATAAACAAGTACCAACCACTGAAGCTACAAACGGGGCAGGCTTGACCAACCATCAACATCAGAAGCATGTCCCAGCCATCATTGTTCAATGTGACCACTGTGGGAATTCGTCAGGGACTTCACAACCACAAGGGTTCTGTAGTAGAAGACCACCTCTGTGAGGGATATTTTATTGGCCTGTATCACTCCCTTCTCATGGAGACCTTGGAGTGCAAACAGTAAATGGATGAATAGATTGTATGTGTGTGTGTGTGTGTACGTGTGTGTGTGTATGTGTGTGTGTGCGTGTGTGTGTGTGTGTGTGTGTGTGTGTGTGTGTGTGTGTGTGTGTGTGTGTGTGTGTGTATGTATGCAATTGAGGCATATACAGAATTGTATATGCACAAGTAGATGGAGACCACAAAAAAGATTGATAACTGACTTGGGGAATGATTTCTGAAGCATTCTGGTCTCCTGCCTCCAGCTGTACTGGGGCTCCAGTGCATAAGACTACAGTTAGATTTGGCGTCTTTCTAGATCTGCTCCTGGGGAGTGGAATTAACTTACTTGGACAGATTGTCCCTCCCTTTATTGAAATCCTCCATTCTTCCACAGCCTGCAAGCTCAGATGGACCACCCCTTCCTGCATGGAGAGGTGACCTACAGTGTCTACTCGAGATCATTACTGCATGCAGCTTTCATTCCCACTCCCATTTTGGTCCTCATCTATATCCTTCAAGGCCACTCAGGAAAGACTGTGGCACTGGTTTGTGTGTTTTGTCTTCCAAAGATAATGAAGGATACACAAGCACATTCACAATGGCAACAACATGCAAATCATAATTCCAACTAGAGAAATTTGTCTGGTGAAGATTGTAATTGCTGTTGGTGGCACTTACATAGCTAACCATTCAGCACCGATGTAGCTATGTCTCTATCCCTTGTAGTGCCATCTCCTCACACATGTTCGCACAATAGCTGCATAGCTGCATCTTCTGTTTGCAGGAACTCCTCCACAATGTACATTCAATGCACATTGACTTAGTACTATATATGTTTATACCACTTATGATATTTGCAAGCTAGCCCTACAAGAAGGACTGGCCCTTGACCTTGTGAAGCTTGTATTCCTTCAAAATGTGGAAAAAGGGTTGGCAACATGTTTCCTACAAAAACAAGAACAGATGTATGGGTAGTGTGGTGTGTCTCTGAAAACATGTGTACATGTAGCTATATATGTGTGGAAAACCATGGTCTTCTGGTGGGAAATCATCCACTCTTGGAATCTGTATAGCTAGCTATTGTGAAAAAGCCATACAACTGTCCATTGTGTAGTGGATCATCATTGATATTCTCCGTCCTCCTCAGAAGCCATCATAACTATGCCTACATAGTCAGTGAAGGTTACTAACTCATGACTATGCCTGCAGCTATATACAGGTGGATATTATTGTACTTAAGCTTCTGATCTGGCACAAACTATGTATGCTGACACATGATGATGCTTATGAACAGCGCTAATGCCATTCCAATATACGTATGTGCTTAAGAATATCATGATACTAGCTTTAGAGGTAGTCTCACGCCATGTGATACTATATACATTAGAGGGCTAATGTACGTAGCACAAAACAATCACAAAATGTATAATGTACGGGATGTTTGACCACCAGAGCTTCAGTTGAGTTGCGCAATCTAGGTGTTCAGACATTCCCATGTTCCTTGTTTATGCATTGTTCGTTAGCTAGTTAGCTACAGTGCACTTATAGCGTGTTTGCTGTTTATACGTATACCACTGCATGACACTGCATCCCACTATAGCCACCACTGCCAGACAGTTGAATAGTATGTTTGTATATTGTTGAATAGTATGTTCAGAATCAGATGTTTCAGGCTTACCCCCAACACAGACCAGGAGAGGGGTGACTCCTGTATGTGCACTATTGTTAGGACAATCACGCATATTACAACATACTTGCAATGTACAGCATCAAAGGCTATATTGCTAACATGTTCATAGTGGACAGACATCAGTAGAGTGTGCATACAGAGGATGTGGTCTACCTACAGCTATAGCTGTAGGTAAACCACATCCTGTGTATGCACACTACTTCAAATTCATGTGCCCTTTGCCATCAGATTCAGCACTCTACATTGGACAAGGCACGCAGTGGATTTCAATAAGCAAGACAGTCTGACGTATACAGAATAACTATGAACAATCTCAGCTCTCTTCTTTGGTTTGATTACTCTTTCTGTCACAATCACATTCCTAGTCATCACCATTCGCTACATTAAAAGTCTCACCATCCAACACGTCAAACTCAATAAAGCTACCATTAAATTTGGCTCCTTTCTGCTCCTTGGGAATGGAATTAACTTACTTGGACAGATTGTCCTTCCCACCATTATATTAGCTGCCACAATTCAGCCACAGTCTACAAGCCCAAGCGGACCACCCCCTCCTTCAGTGCACGTGGTGATCTACAGTATCTATATATCACTGAATGCAACACTCATCCCCACTCCCATCATAGTTCTCGTCTACTTCAAACCCATTCGTGAGAGACTGTGGCACTGGTTGTGCTGTTGGGTGCCAAAGAAGAGAAAGGAAGAAATACTTAATAAATACTTTCGTAAGAATGAAGTAGAACCTCCCAAAGACCAGGTGGTTACGACAAGGCTCTAAAGAGGCAACACAAAATGCATTGTATCTAGTTTGCACCCTTCACAGATAGAATTGAATCCAAAACATTAAACATATGATTTTCTGTTACTAGCTTAGTATGCATGTTTACATCATGACACACTACATAATTATGTTGGTCATTCAATGAAGCTTTCTTATAATATGCAAGATTGAATAAATGTACAAGTAATCTGAATGTAATGAATGTTGACTACAGTAGTTATTCACTAGCCTCATTGTGACATGTGTACGTGACATATGTATCTCCTGTATAACTTAATTAGAAATTAACTTATTTTTCTACAAAAATCATAAGGATGTGGAGATGGCAATAAAAGGAAAGAAACAAGTAAAGGCTGTTACACAGTGGAGCATTAACCATGGTCCCTACATGCAAAAATGTTGCACCTTAATGTCCTACATCCTTGAATGTAGAGACAATCGGATAATGCTCCACTGTGTAACAGCCTTTACTTGTTCCTGTCCTTTTTATGCCATCCCTACATCCTTACAATTTTTGTAGAAATTTTTATTATTTCTAGTTGCTGTACATTTTATAGTGGGCAGCTAAGCTGAAGCAACACATTTAGTCTCCGCAGGCGCTCACGACAACGAAACGCTCTACTTGGCCACCGTCGGCCACAAAACTGCTCAGCACTCCACTTCATCGCTGCACGCTGCGTTCAGATTGTTGTTAACGTCGCCCATTGCTCAGCGAGGGCTACACGCCTGTTGGCGATTCCGCCATATTGGCTGACGTCATTTGCCCCGGGTGGCCGGGAACACTTTCATTGTTCCCTTGGGTGAAGCGCAAAATGCGCACTGTGTTAGCGCTTGTTTCTGTCCTTGTTATGCCATCCCTACATCCTTACAATTTTTGTAGAAATTTTTATTATTTCTAGTTTCTGTACATTTTATAGAGGGCAGCTAAGCTGAAGCAACACATTTAGTCTCAACCATAGGGCATTGGTGCAGGCATATTTATACCTCATTTCTGTAACCCTGGAGCTCTAGGTGTGGGCTAGCACCTGGGCTCCGCGCTAACCCAACGAGAAACGGCGACCGGAAGCCGTACAGTAGTTAAATATGCATAATATGGCGGGGAAATGCACGACCGTGAATGTCGTTCAAACGGTGCACAAGCTAACTGCTGTAGCAGCTCACATACAATGGCACCAGTCACTCCGCTTTCATCCAGTTGTATTACGTCTTTCAAAAATGGTATATGCCCCCTTATCCAGCACGACGACGACGGGAGTCCTGGAAAGCGCCGTCTTCTGCACTACGCTCCGCCGCCTATCTTCTAACCCACAAAGGAATACGGTCAACCAAACGTGGTGCAATATGGTGCTTAAAGTATTTTAATGGACCCTTTGGTTCATGCGCTATCGCTGTCAGAGAATAAGAATAAGACGAAACGGGAAATGTCGAGGGCGCTCTCTATATGTATGTGCACTTTTGCTGGGAAGCAAGGTTAGCTATGTGCACTGTTCAGTTCCCCCTTCGTCATGGGAAGCTTCGTTTGTCGGTTTTCGGTCCTGTTCAGGAGTAGCACTGGATTAATATTACAGCATTCAAACAACCACCACCATCCCTACATAGACAGCACTACCGTGCTGTCTGATATGGCATTGACATGTTATTTTATCTGCAGTGTGCTGCATGGTGACGGTGCATAATTTTCAAGTGATTATAATAGTAAACATGTATTAAACTGCTCCAATGAACCTGAATTCCTTAGGTGAACAGGTTTGGCAATAGCCCAGGCATCTGCGAATATATAGGTAGACACTAGCATACACAATTATACAATAGCAGCACGTCATTATGCAAACATCACGAAATCTGTTAACTTTGTATATATATATAGCCTCATTAACTGTTAACCCTCCCCCAACTATTCATTCTCGGTCATTGATTTAAGGTACTTAACAGTTACAACATATTTGCTATAATTATTGTCACCATACTGAATAGAGATGCACTAAAGCTTGAGTACTGGATGAATGTCTTCCAGCTCCATCTTTATATCCAATGATCCTTTACCAACATGTTCTTATTACATGAAATATTGTTTAAAGGAGCAGTTATGGATTTATGGATTGATTCAGTTCCTTTATCAAAATGATAACAAACCGCATACTGTACAGATGAATAGCTACATGCATGCAGCAGTCCATGTTTCTTTCAATCAGCTTCATTCATTCTTTCTATGGCAATCATCAATAACTCAATTCCCCGGATATGCAAACAGAGATCCACAGGTAAGTACAATTATTACCTAGCTACATACAAGAAGGTAAGGTGCACTCATCAGTTTTCAGATCACTAATGTGTATAGCAATACAGCAAGGGTTACACTTACTCCACTTCTTGTACATTCTTGAATACAATGTGCATGTGATAACTAATAATGCTATAGTTCTTCTAAGGTAAGGCAATAGCAGGACCTTTCAGTTCAAGTACCTATTCAACTGCTTACTCTGTACCTTGTTTGAAGCTTCTGCATTGCTCTGTGCATTTCCTGTTTGAATCTAAGAATGCAGCTATAGGCTCTACCAAACTTATAACATTGTACTGACCTTACCTCACTTTTCATAAATTATTAATGCAATACTTGCTGGTATACAGTCTGTATGGAATCTCATTTTCATACACAAAATCTATGTCAACCATTAATAATAATAACTATTGTATTATTGACAATTTGAAGACTTAGCTATAGATTATATATTAACCAGCTTGCTGTTTGTCTTGCTGCCAATACATATAATTATACTTGTTCAGATGATATACAATATTGGCACATACTGCATGAAATCTGCCAACACGTGCCATAAGCCATAATGGTACGGCTTCCGTATGTTTGCTTGGGGCAGTCGATGGTGGAAAATACCAACGGCACAAGCTTAAGTCACAGTGGATCAGAACCAGCATGCAAGTTTACCATAAGGGTACCCAAGGCTGTAGCCAAATGCAACGTGTGCATATGGGACTGCTACGTCTTACCCTTGCAGTGTGCACAATGCATATGGCTATTATTGTAACATACAAAAATATATGCCCTAGCCGATAACCTGCTCCAATGAACCTGAGTCCCTTGTAACCACTTGAGTTCTCCCCAGCTAGCCATGGAGGTATTGAAAGGTAATCCATATTCCATGATTGGCCTACTGTGTCTGAATCATACAGTGTACCACAGCTGAATTCTTAATTCTTTGCCACTCTATATAATCGAAGAGGTGTTTAGTGGTAATTCATTCTCCTTATGGCTGGAGTCACAATTGTCTATTGCATCAGATCACATAGTACTTGAGCTTCATATATACACCTGAGTGTGTGTAATGAATGTGCCCACTTGAGCAGCATTGACAACTAATTGGGTAGGCAATTTCATGAGCAATGACATATGAAGTGGGTTAATCACAACTGAAAGCAGGTTGTCATATCTGACAAACTAATTGCATAACAGCGTAGCATTGAGACTCTTCCATAATAAATTAATGAGATTTAACACTTGATAGTGAACTATTGACATACCCAAGGCACACTTCCCCATTTGATAATGTTTTGAAACAACATTGCATGGTTTAAGTAGTTAAAAGCTTGCAATTGGGACTATGTTTTTGCATGAGTTGCTTGCACTGTGCGGTCATTGAAATCTAGTTGCAGTGTTGAATGGGGATGAGTACTACACATATGCATGTCTGTGTATGAATACATGTGAGAGATATAGGTACAGTTTGTATGCGTAAACTTTGAATCTGCAATACTATAATATTATAGCTAACACCAATGAGCAGTACGGTCAACGTGAAAATCTCTGTACTAAAGTGACAGACATCATGATGCTCCTTCCCGAGTCTGTGCAGGAAGCTAAATTCACCAGTTTTCATAGTAATAACTGTTATAGTCTGCAAAATATGTACATACAGCCTGGAAGTAGCATTCTGTGGTTGCTGTCATTGTGGAGCTGTCAGTGTTCTGACCAATTTCTAACTGCTGTACAAACAATGCAATTTGGTACTTGTTTGCACATCCTGTTAATGTATAATACTGAATTCTCAAGAATGCTCAGATTTTCTACACTATGTACCTAGCTGTACATGTGCATAGCATAAAATATCTGGATAAGATGCTATAATAATATTATACTATGTTATAATTTTTGTTGTCATTATTTGTGGTGTATAGAGAATTTTTTGGTACCCAGTACCAATGCCAAAATCACCAGATCACCTTTCAGCATGCTAAATTCAGTTGCTGCTAAATGGTGTACTTTAACATAGGCCATATAATTCTGCATTAGTGCATCATTTCCGCAATACCTGATCACAGCATGGTTGAGATTGGTATAATTCTGCAAGATTGTGTCTCTGCTGTTAGAATTTGTATGAATGTTGGGACAATAGCATTCATCAGTATCCTCCTCAATACCTACTTTGAGTGAATGTTGATAAAATGTTTTGCAGTGTGCGCTAATTGTGCATGTACATACAGTGAACTACGTCTGTAATACTGCAGCCTATGCAACCAATGAATTCGAATTGCAATGTTTGGGAGCAGCTCACCTGCTTATAACACAGTTGATATGCAATGATTCTTGTCATTAGAAAGTGTGTGGGTACACTAATGTGGCAAAGTTACGTGTGATTGTAGTGATTGTACAATTGGCAGGTTGCACCTGCTGCTTAGCTATATATAAATTTATGATGACCAACTTGAGAGTCCCGGCCGTATAGGCAATTCCATTCTAATAACTGCATGCATCATTGATGCTGTACATTATCATGGATACAGTATACAATGCTCATTTACTTTAGGGCTATATTGTACTGGGCTTTGAAGAACGCTTGAAATACTTGAGGCACCCCTACAAAAGAGGGCAGAAGGGGCCATTGGAAGATGTGGATATCAACCTGCCTATTGTCCTTCCAGTGAAGAAAGCCTGTAATCAAGCCTGTGATGCCTGCCACAGTAATGCAGTTGGTATCTGAGACTACTGGGGAAGACAGTGCCTCCAATGCAAGGAAAAGCCTCCTCCTCCTCCTCCTTTGCAGTATTAATGTTTTTCATGATTTTTTCAGTGGGAGCTGTTTTTCATTTCGGTTTCTTGATTTTTTGTTTCTGAAGAGCTAGGTGCCTAAAAGACCTAGCCTCACTAGGTTTATTGCTAAACCAAAGCTTTAGTGTTTTTGATTATATATTTTTACTGCACTTTGAACTCCTTTTTCGCTTTCTCTTTATTATTGTATGTGTTCTCTTTATTTACATTACAACACCCATTCTGAATATGGAATGTTGCATGAAATGGAAATGGAAGTTGAGCACACCTTGTACACAGCCTGCAAGCCAGTATGAAAGCACAGGATAACAGGCTGTATAAACAAGTACCAACCACTGAAGCTACAAACTGAGCAGACTTGACCAACCATCAATATCAGAAGCATGTCCCAGCCATCATTGTTCAATGTGACCACTGTGGGAATTCCTTAACCGTTAGGGAATTCACAACCACAGGTGGTTCTGCAGTAGAAGACCACCTCTGTGAGGGATATTTTATTGGCCTGTATCACTCCCTTCTCATGGAGACCTTGGAGTGCAAACAGTAAATGGATGAATAGATTGTATGTGTGTGTGTGTGTGTGTGTGTGTGTGTGTGTGTGTGTGTGTGTGTGTGTGTGTGTGTGTGTGTGTGTGTGTGTGTGTCTGTGTGTGTGTGTGTGTGTGTGTGTGTGTGTGTGTGTGTGTGTGTGTGTGTGTGTGTGTGTGTGTGTGTGTGTGTGTGTGTGTGTGTGTGTGTGTGCCATGTGTGTGTGTGTGTGTGTGTGTGTGTGTGTGTGTGTGTGTGTGTGTGTGTGTGTGTGTCCAGTGTTTGGCAGAAGCTGTGTGAGTATGCCAGAAGGGTGACAGATCTGCAGCCAACAGGTCTGGCATTCGGAAGGTTGAAAACTTGGTTTTTGCTTTGGTTACAAGTCTAGTCATACTTGTGAACCACAAACCACTGGGAAAGTAAGGAACTTGTGTAATTCTCTGTTAGGTGCTAGTGCACTTTCCAGTGTTTAACACTGGTAGTGCAACGTATGCTAGTCACCTAGACATTACCAAGTGTAGGTGGGGAATTCTACGGCCAGGAGCACAGGACGGATACTCTGATGCCGTCACTCCAGGCTGTACCCCACCTCTCTCATCTCATGGGTCTTGCAAGCCCATAGATGAGTACCCCTACTGCACCGAGGGGGCCATGCGACTGGGGTGATAAGGCTGGTGTCTCCGCAGCCAACGGAGCCACCGATCTTGTTGCCACCTGCTGGCTCACCCCATTCATGGGGTCCACTTAGCCAAGTCTTGGCTGTGGTATTACAAGTTACAAGTTACAAGTGTGTGTGTGTGTGTGTGTGTGTGTGTGTGTGTGTTTGTGTGTGCAAATGAGGCATATACAGAGAATTGTGTATGCAATGTTAGATGGAGACCACGAAAAAGCATTACATTATGAATTTCCCTGAGTAGACTAAAGATTGATAACTGACTTGGGGAAAGATTTCTGAAGTATTCTGAAAGTTCTCCAGTGCAGAAAGATACAGTTAGATTTGGCGTCTTTCTAGATCTGCTCCTGGGGAGTGGAATAAACTTACTTGGACAGCTTATCCCTTCCTTTATTGAAATCCTCCATTCTTTCACAGCCTGCAAGCTCAGATGGACCACCCCTTCCTGCATGTAGAGGTGATCTACAGTGTCTACTCGAGCTCATTACTGCATGCAGCATTCATTCCCACTCCCATTTTGGTCCTCATCTATATCCTTCAAGGCCACTCATGAAAGACTGTGGCAATGGTTTGTGTTATGTCTTCCAAAGATAATGAAGGATACACAAGCACATTCACAATGGCAACAACATGCAAATCCTAATTCCAACTAGAGAAATTTGTCTGGTGAAGATTGTAATAGCTGTTGGTGGCACTTACATAGCTAACCATTCAGCACCGATATAGCTATGTCTCAATCCCTTGTAGTGTCATCTCCTCACACATATTCGCACAATAGCTGCATAGCTGCATCTCCTGTTTGCATGAACTCCTCCACAATGTACATTCAATGCACATTCACTTAGTACTATATATGTTTATACCACTTATGATATTTGCAAGCCAGCCATACAAGAAGGACTGGGTAGTGTGGTGTGTCTCTGAAAACATGTGTACATGTAGCTATATATGTGTGGAAAACCATGGTCTTCTGGTGGGAAATCATCCACTCTTGGAATCTGTATAGCTAGCTATTGTGAAAAAGCCATACAACTGTCCATTGTGTAGTGGATCATCATTGATATTCTCCATCCTCCTCAGAAGCCATCATAACTATGCCTACATAGTCAGTGAAGGTTACTAACTCATGACTATGCCTGCAGCTATATACAGGTGGATATTATTGTACTTAAGCTTCTGATCTGGCACAAACTACATATGCTGACATATGATGATGCTTATGAACAGCGCTAATGCTATTTCAATATACGTATGTACTTAAGAATATCATGATACTAGCTTTAGAGGTAGTCTCACGCCATGTGATACTATATACATTAGAGGGCTAATGTACGTAGCACAAAACAATCAGTAAAACACAAAATGTATTGACCACCAGAGCTTCAGTTGAGTTGTGCAATCTAGGTGTTCAGACATTCCCACATTCCTTGTTTATGCATTGTTCGTTAGCTAGTTAGCTACAGTGCACTTATAGCGTGTTTGCTGTTTATATGTATACCACTGCATGACACTGCATCCCACTTAAGCCACCACTGCCAGACAGTTGAATAGTATGTTTGTATATTGTTGAATAGTATGTTCAGATGTTTCAGGCTTACCCCCAACACAGACCAGGAGAGGGGTGACTCCTGTATGTACACTATTATTAGGACAATCACGCATATTACAACATACTTGCAATGTACAGCATCAAAGGCTATATAGCTGACATGTTCATAGTGGACAGACATCAGTAGAGTGTGCATACACAGGATGTGCTCTACCTACAGCTGGGCCTCCATTAGTCATAACCAATTGGCAGAAGACTCCATTATTCTAAGTTATGTCACAACACTAGCTACTGCAGCACTTGTGGGCAATTGTTACTGATATATACTATAGGTAATAATATAAATAGTGAAGTTCATCAGTAGTGTGCATACACAGGATGTGGTCTACCTACAGTTGGGCCTCCCTTAGTCATGCAACAACGGTTACCAATTGGCAGAAGACCCCATTATGCTAAGTTATGTCACAGCACTAGCTACTGCAGCACTTGTGGGCAGTTGTTACTGAGATATAGGTAATAATAAATAGTGGAGTTCATCAGTAGAGTGTGCATACACAGGATGTGGTCTACCTACAGCTATAGCTGTAGGTAAACCACATCCTGCACTATAGGCCTCTGTTAGTCATGCAACAAATTGACAGAAGACTCCATCATTCTAAGTTATGTCACAGCACTAGCTACTGCAGCACTTGTGGGCAGTTGTTACTGAGATATAGGTAATAATAAATAGTGGAGTTCATCAGTAGAGTGTGCATACACAGGATGTGGTCTACCTACAGCTATAGCTGTAGGTAGACCACATCCTGCACTATAGGCCTCTGTTAGTCATGCAGTCTCACGCTCTATAGTTTAGTACTCAAAGTTCGTGAAATTATCGCTACAGTCGCATAAGCGTGATGTCTATTTTGGTAATTCGATTGTGTTGGCAAATTTGATGTAATCGCCAACATTCTTGCTGCATGAATGTTCATAGGCTCAATGGTGCCTGTGTGTGCGTGCCTGCATGTGTGTGTGCATCACCTCTGCCCCACAGACCTCAGCCCTGACCTGGTGATGTGGAACAGTACCAAGCGTGCTGTTTTCCTTATCGAGCTAACATGTCCCTGCAGCAATCAATGTGTGTGTGCCTGCGCGCGCGCGCGCGCGTGTGTGTGTGTGTGTGTGTGTGTGTGTGTGTGTGTGTGTGTGTGTGTGTGTGTGTGTGTGTGTGTGTGTGTGTGTGTGTGTGTGTTTGTGACTGTGTGTGCAGGTGGGCTTATCTATGATTATCTATGATGATGGTGTGTTGGGTGAGATCCAATAATGCTGTCTGATTTCATTACATTGGCAAAGTGTCCACACCCACACCTCCTACAGGTAATGCAATAAACAGGTGCTAGCTGCAGATTCTCTGAATAAAAACTACAACCATATAATAGGCTGACTTTGTGCTGTATTGCTTCCCCATGACTATATATGTGCTGTGATTTCAGGGTTTCGAATTCATGTGCCTTTTGCCATCAGATTCAGCACTCTACATTGGACAAGGCACGCAGTGGATTTCCAAAAGCAAGACAGTCTGACGTATACAGAATGACTATGGACAATCTCAGCAACACCTCTCTGAACTACACATCTCCCCATCCACTGAACAGCCCTGGGTTTGTTGTCTTCAATGTAGTTATGCTACTGGGAGTGGTGCTTCCTGTGATTGCTGTGAATACCGTCATTCTAGTGGCCTCAGTCTTAGAGTCGGCTATTGTGAAGGCAATTCGTTTGGTGCTAGGAAGCATCTTGGTCTCCTGCATCCTATCTGCACTGGGTCTGGCCATGTACCACATTGCAGGGATTGTCCTTAAACTTTCACCAGTCAACAATCCACCCACAGCTCCCTGTACTGTCACTACGTTCTTAATCATCTTCGGAGGAGCAGCTAGATTGGTATTCATGCCCACATTTGCTGTCATAGTCTACATCATTGTCAGGTACGGCAAAGCCACCAAGAAGAAGCACTTTGTGATTATTTGCTATATAGTAGTGGCAGTTTTGTGGATACTAAGCTTCCTTGGAACCTCTCCATTGTTTTCACAATCAATCTTCTACACTTGGTATAGTGGCTCATTGTCTTGTAGTATCACACCGAGTTCAACATATTCTTACATATACACTGTGCTGTATGTATTCTTCTTTGGTTTGATTACTCTTTCTGTCACAATCACATTCCTAGTCATCACCATTCGCTACATTAAAAGTCTCACCATCCAACACGTCAAACTCAATAAAGCTACCTTTAAATTTGGCTTCTTTCTGCTCCTTGGGAATGGAATTAACTTGCTTGCACAGATGCTTCCTACCATAACAGCTACCGCAATTCCGCCACAGTCTACAAGCCCAAGCGGACCACCCCCTCCTTCAGCGCACGTGGTGATCTACAGTTTTTACACATTACTGAATGCAGCACTCATCCCCACTCCCATCATAGTTCTCGTCTACTTCAAACCCATTCGTGAGAGACTGTGGCACTGGTTGTGCTGTTGTTTGCCCAAGGAAAGAAAGGAAGAAATACTTAATAAATACTTTCATAAGGATAAAATGGCAGTTCCCAAAGACCAGGTGGTTACGACAAGGATCTAAAGAGGCAACACAAAATACATTTTATCTAGTTTGCACCCTTCACAAATAGAATTGAATCCAAAGCATTAAACATACTGTTACTAGTTTAGCATGCATGTTTACATCATGACACACTATGTTGTTCATTCAATGGAGCTGTCTTAATGCAGGATTGAATAAATGTACAAATAGCTATTTTGAATGAAATGAATGTTGATTACAGTTCAACATATGTTATTCACTAGCCTCATTGTGACATATGTATCTCCTGTATAACTTAATTAGAAAATAACTTAATTTTCTACAAAATTGTAAGGATGTAGAGATGGCATAAAAAGGTCAGAAACTAGTAAAGGCTGTTACACTGTGGAGTATTAACCATGGTCCCTACATGCAAGAATGTTGCACCGTAATGTCCACCATCCTTGAATGTAGGGGCGATGGTTAATGCTCCACCGTGTAACCACCTTTACTTGTTTCTGTCCTTTTTATGCCATCCCTACATCCTTACAATTTTGTAGCATTTTTTATTATTTCTAGTTGCTGTACATTTTATAGTGGGCAGCTAAGCTGAAGCAACACATTTCAGTCTCCGCAGGCGCTCACGACAACGAAACGCTCTACTTGGCCACCATCGGCCACATAACTGCTCAGCACTCCACTTCATCGCTGCACGCTGCGTTCAGATTGTTGTTAACGTCGCCCATTGCTCAGCGAGGGCTACACGCCTGTTGGCGATTCCGCCATATTGGCTGACGTCATTTGCCCCGGGTGGCCGGGAACACTTTCATTGTTCCCTTGGGTGAAGCGCAAAATGCGCACTGTGTTAACTAGCTAAGCAGGGACTGGTTTCCCTATACACAGCTCCAATATGTAGGTGTCGATGGGTCTGCTGCCATCCAGTGCATCGTCTGGCTTGCTATCCCTTCTTTCTGCCAGCCAGTGAAAGCAGATTGCTTCTATAGCCCAAATTTATAATCTGCAAAAGATGTACATACAGCCTGAAAATAGCATTCTGTGGTTGCTGTCATTGTGGAGCTGTCATTGTTCTGACCAATTTCTAACTGCTGTACAAACAATGCAATTTGGTACTTGTTTGCACATCCTGGTAATGTATAATACCGTATTCGCTCTAAAAATTCGTCATTCTAATTTTCGTCAGGAGAAAAAAATATGCTCAAGTGTACTCTAATCGTGACGAATTTCCTGTCTCTCTAATTTCCGCCATTGGCCTCTAATTTTCGTCACGAACAGGAAGCATTCTAAATATTCGTCGGAAATGCCTGCAATACGGCTGCGACGGCCAAGGAACAAAGCCTAGGAGCAAAGCCAACAGTACTCGCTGTTGTATTTGTCCTTTTGGCATTGTTCTGTTCGTCTAGAAGCCTTCTCGACGCTGTGTACGTCGTTCATTTTCCTTCTGGTGCGACAATGGAGTTCAGTGATCGCGAATCGTCTCCACATCCTTCTCGTTCGGACGGTAGCCTCGCACTGCTGTTCGCCCGGTCAACGTGAAAGCGGCCATTTCAGCAAGAAATGTCCATACGGAATAGCTCTCTAATGTTTCGTCCGAAAACTCTAAATATTCGTCACCTTCGACGGTCTTCTCCATTCCAGCTCTAATTGCCTCAAAAGACGAAATTTTCGCTGCACTAGGGGTGACGAATTTTTAGAGAGTATACGGTACTAAATTCTCAAGAATGCTCAGATTTTCTACACTATGTACCTGTACATGTGCATAGCATTAAATATCTGAATAAGATGCTATAATATTATACTATGTTATAGTTTTTTGTTGTCACTATTTGTGGTGTATAGAGAAATGAGTGCATGAAAAAGTTGCTAAAAATTTTTTGGTACCCAGTACCAAAGTCAAAATCACCAAATCACCTTTCAGAATGCTAAATTCAGTTGCTGCTAAATGGTGTACTTTAAAACATAGGCTATATAATTCTGCATTAGTGCATCATTTCCTCAATACCCGATCACAGCATGGTTGAGATTGGTGTAATTCTACAAGTATGTGTCTGCTGTTAGAATGTGTATGAATGTTGGGTCAACAGCATTCATCAGTCTCCTCCTCAATATCTACTTTGAGTCAATGTTGATAAAATGTATGTGGCCATGGTTTGTTGCAGTGTGTGCTAATTGTGCATGTACATACAGTGATCTACATCTGTAATACTGCAGCCTATGCAACCAATGAATTTGAATTGCGATATTTGGGCAGTAGCTCACCTGCTTATAACACAGTTGAGATGCAATGATGCCTGTCATTAGAAAGTGTGTGGGTTCACTAATGTGGCAAAGTTACATGTGCTGTATATAAGTGATTGTACAATTGGCAGGTTGCACCTGCTGCTTAGCTATAAACTTACAATGGCCAACTTGAGAGGCTCTGAACCAATTCTATAGATATCCATTTGAGATACTTGTTGATTAGCTACGTTTCTTGTTCAGTGTGAGCATGTACATATAGCAGGTGCTGTGGAAAAGGAACATAAAGACAAGACCATGGATTTCCATAAGCAAGACAGGAACCTGATGGTGGTATAGTACTTATACACCACGTATATATAGTCATATGATTCCATTATGTTAATCCCTGCCGTATAGGCAACTCCATTCTAACAACTGCATGCATCATTGATGCTGTACATTATTGTGGATACAGTATACAATGCTCATTTACTTTAGGGCTATATTGTACTGGGCTTTGAAGAACGCTTGAAATACTTGAGGCGCCCCTAACAAAAGAGGGCGGAAGGGGCCATTGGAAGATGTTGATATGAACCAGCTCTTTGTCCTTCCAGTGAAGAAAGCCCGCAATTAAGCCTGTGATGCCTTCCGCAGTAGTGCAGTTGGAATCTGAGACTACTGGGGAAGACAGTGCCTCCAATGCAAGGAAAATTAAACTGCTGAAGGGTCAGTGTACCTACAGGCCAACCGAAGATCTATATAATAGGCTGTACACTACCTTGTAGCCTTTCCGTTACCTCTCTCATAATTCTATCCATGAATACATTAAACAACCATGGCGACAGCACGCAACCCTGTCTCACTCCCTGACTGATGGGAAACCAGCCTGACAGCATTCCACCAACTCTAACACAGGCCTCACTTCCTTCATATAATGACCAGATTGCTCTCATTAGCTTTCCCTTCACTCCATACTCATCCAACACACACCACAGCTTATCCCTACATACCTTGTCATATGCTTTCTCGAGATCCACACATGCTACTGCCATCTGCCTGTTCTTATCCAGGATCTTTTCGCTGAGTTGTCAAACCGTAAATATTTGGTCTACCCAGCTTCTTCCCTGTCTGAAACCCCCTGCACCTCCATAACCTTACTCTCGGTTCTGCTTCACACTCAGGCATCCAATATTCTTGTGTAGACCTTGCAGGGTATGCTGAGGAGACTTATGCCTCTATAGTTGTTGCATAACATTTTACTGCTTTTCTTGTGAATGGGCACAATAACTGCCTTTTTCCAATCAGGTGGCACCTCTCCTTTCATCCACATCAAGTTTATGATCATATGCAACTATTCTGCTACAACCCTTCCTCCAGCTTTTAGCATCTCAGCACTAATCACATACGCCTGGAGCCTTCCCCTTCTTCAGCTTAGCCATGGCTGCTGTGACTTCCATATGCACCTTTGCATATATGCACCTCTAATTATTTTACCTGTGCCTGTGCACTGTAGATGAATGCCTATCTGGCTCATGAAGCAGCTCAGATGCCAACCAATCAGGGCTGTCTGCTGGTGACAGGGACCGTGGAATGCATCCAAGAGGTGTACTTTGTCTTGGAGAACAAAATACTTGCTACAATCAGTAACAAGAGAGCTGTACCAGCCCTGTTTGCAGTATTTATGTTTTTCATATTATTTTTTCAGTGAGAGCTGTTTTATTTCAGTTTCTTGATTTTGTTTCTGAAGAGCAAGGTGCCAAAAAGGCCCAGCCTCACTAGATTTACTGCTAAACCAAAGCTTTAGTGTTTTTTATTATATATTTTTACTGCACTTTGAACTCCTTTTTCTCTTCCTGTTAATTATATTAGTATTCTCTTTATTTATATTACAACACCCATTCTGAATATGGAATGTTGCATGAAATGGAAATGGAAGTTGAGCACACCTTGTACACAGCCTGCAAGCCAGTATGAATGCACTGGATAACAGGATGTATAAACAAGTACCAACCACTGGAGCTACAAATCGGGCAGGCTTGACCAACCATCAACATCAGGAGCATGTCCCAGCCATCATTGTTCAATGTGACCACTGTGGGAATTCCTTTAACCGTTAGGGACTTCACAACTACAAGCAGTTCTATAGTAGAAGACCACCCCAGTGAGGGATATTTTATTGGCCAGTATCACTCCCTTCTCATGGAGACCTTGGAGTGCAAACAGTTTATGGATGGATGGATGGTGTGTGTGTGTGTGTGTGTGTGTGTGTGTGTGTGTGTGTGTGTGTGTGTGTGTGTGTGTGTGTGTGTCTGTGTGTGTGTGTGTGTGTGCGTGTGTGTGTGTGTGTGTGTGTGTGTGTGTGTGTGTGTGTGTGTGTGTGTGTGTGTGTGTGTGTGTGTGTGTGTGTGTGTGCTAGTGTGTGTGGTGTGGTGTGGTGAGTGTGTGAGTGTGTGTGTGTGTGCCTGTCACAGTATATTCTCTAGCTAGTGCAGGCTGTGGTAGAAGGAGGTGGGATGCCTACTATTACCTTAAAGCCACTTCTTCTAAAGCAAGGACTAATTTTAGTACCAAACAACACTTTTGTATCCAAAATTTGAAAATCGCCAAATCACCTTTCAAAACACTAAATTTAGTTGCTGCTAAATTTTTAGCTTTAATGTAAGCCGCATGCATGTGTGTATTACTTCCACTGTGACATTATTTGTGCATGGTTGAGGTACGTACAATTCTACAAGTTTGTGTGTCTGTTAAAAATTGTATGATTGCTGGAAAATCTGCATTACGTTATAAATATCTTCCTCAATATATGCCTACTTTGCACACTGTAACACTAATTCTCAAGAATGCTCAGATTTTCTACACTATGTACCTGTACATGTGCATAGCATAAAATATCTGGATAAGATGCTATAATATTATATTATGTCTCAATATATGTCTACTTTGCACACTGTAAGCAGTTGACACAGACCCCTGGGTCAAAACGTCCTGCTCCTCCATTGTTTATTAAAGCTGCAGTACTGCTCGTCATTTACATGAGCTATGTCTACTTTAGATGAATATATATATCTAATGTGGGATTGCAGCACGCCTAGTGATGTTGAAATTGCACATGTACAGTGATCTACACCCGTAGTACTCAGCCTAGCTTGCAAACAATTGCCATGTTTGGGATCAGCTCACTTGCTTATAGCACATTTGAGGTGCAATGGTGCCTGTCATGAGAAAACTGTGTTGGTTCAATGATATACTGCAACAAGACAGATCTGAACAGATTATACTGTATGTATTTATGGGAACAATTGGCAAGTCACACCTGCTGCTTAGCCAATGGAAATCCACTGTGTGCCTAGTCTTATTTTACCATTCTCAAGGCTCCTTATATACGTACATGCTCACACTGAACAGGAAACGTAGTACTGTTAATCTGACAATTATCTCAAAAGGACATATCTAAAGAATCGCTTCAGAGTTCCTCTCCGTTGGCCATCACAACTGTTTAAGCAAGACAGCCTGACGTATAGAGACTGACTATGGACAATCTCAGCAACACCTCTCTGAATGACACATCTCCCCATCCACTGGACAGCCCTGGGTTTGTTGTCTTCAATGTAGTTATGCTACTGGGAGTGGTGCTTCCTGTGATTGCTGTAAATACCGTCATTCTGGTGGCCTTGATCTTAGAGTCGGCCATTGTGAAGGCAATCCGTTTAGTACTAGGGAGCATCTTGGTCTCCTGCATCCTATCTGCACTGGGTCTGGCCATGTACCACATCGCAGGGATCGTCCTTAAACTTTCACCAGTGAACAATCCACCCACAGCTCCCTGTACTGTCACTATATTCTTAATTGGCTTCGGAGGAGCAGCTAGATTGGTGTTCATGGCCACATTTGCTGTCATAGTCTACATTATTGTCAGGTATGGCAAAGCCACCAAGAAGTTCTTTGTGATTACTAGCTTTGTAGTAGTGGCAGTTCTGTGGATACTAGCCCTCCTTGGTATGTCTCCATTGTTTTCACAAGCAATCGTCTACACTCGGTATACCGGCTCATTGTCTTGTGGTATTACACCGAGTTCAACATATTCTTACATATACACTGGGATGTATGTATTCTTCTTTGGTTTGATTACTCTTTCTGTCACAATCACATTTCTAGTTATCACTGTTCGCTACATAAAACTTAAGTGTCTCACCATCCAACACATCAAACTGGAGAAAACTACAGCTAAATTTGGTTTCTTTCTGCTCCTTGGGAATGGAATTAACTTGCTTGGACAGATGGTCCCTCCCATAGTAGCTACCTTGACTCAGTCACACCATACAAGCCCAGATGGACCTCCCCTTCCTTCAGTGGTGACCTACAGTAGCTACACATTACTGAACACAGCGCTCATCCCCACATCCATCTTAGTTCTTGTCTACTTCCAACCCATTCGTGAGAGACTGTGGCACTGGTTGTGCTGTTGTTTGCCCAAGAAAAGAAAGGCAGAAATACTTAATAAATACTTTCAAAAGAATATAATGGCAGTTCCCGACAACCAGGTGGTTATGACAAGGATCTGAAGAGGGAAAACAAAATGCATTCTATCCAGTTTACACTCTTCACAAATAGAATTAATTCTGAAACATCAAAATATACGTTTTTCTCTTACTAGTTTAGCATGCATGTTTACATCATGCCACACTATGTGTTCCATTCAATGAAACATTTAATGCAAAATTAAATTATCATGTTCAACTGCTGTATTTTTAATGAAATGAATGTTGACTAAGGTTCACCTGATGCTATTCAATAGCCTCTTTGTGACATGCATACAGGACATAATGTGACACTGAATTGTTATCTGCAGAATGCTGGTGATGGTGCATAATTTTCCGAGTGAGTATAATAGTTTATAGGCACAAATACTAAACTGCTCCAATGAACCTGAATTCCTTGCACATAATCACTTCAGTTCTCTTCACTAGTCATGGAGGTGATTTGAGGTAATCCATGTTACAGTGGATAGAGCTAATTGTCCTATAATATATATACTGCACCAGAATCATTAAAGTTCAATGCTGCAACATGCAGTGTGCTACACTGAGTGTATGTGTGTTATAAATGTGGCCCACCTGAACAACTGGCAAGTGCACAACGCAGTCACCAACATTGGAAGTGAAGCAGTGGCTAGCCAGCTGAAACTATGCACAGTACGGTCACATATGATCTAAGGACATGCCAATTCAGGTGAGGAGATGCATTTCAACACTTCCCCCATTTGATCCTCTACTGAGATATTAGCACAGCTCGTGTACATGTGTGTTGTAAGGCACTTTCTAAGGAAATGGTGGCAGTACACAAGTTGAACAGTGTAGTTATTCTGGGCTATGTGGTGTGTGTGTGTGTGTGTGTGTGCGTACATGTGCACGCATGTGGTCTGCACAATTTTCATTTGTTCACCACAAAGCAATTGCAACAAATGCTGCTGTTTGATAATTTGTGTGTGTCTTGGCAGGAGTTGCGACAACAAAAGTTACCACATTGCTGGAACAGAAAGTAAACCGTAAGCACAGTGCTTATTAGTCTCATTCCCAGACCCATCCGTTGAGTAGTTCTTTTCTGCTATTTCTGCAATCCCTGCATTTTCCCAACTTCACTCCTATCAACATGCAAGTCTGTTAAAACCAGCCTCAAACGAACTGAATGCAAGCAGACTTACTGGCTGTTACTGATGGATACATGGCCGATCAGACATTCAGGTGATACTAACCAAGTCCCTAGCTAACGTAGGCATGTGTGTACGTACATATGTGTGTGTGCGCACACAGATGTGTGTGTGCAAATGAGCCATAATTATACTGTATATGCAATGTGAGATTGAGGTCATGAGATCAGCAATACCATGAATTCCCCTTAGTGAACTAAAGCTTGTCAACTGACTTGGGAAAAGATTTCTGAAGCATTCTGGTCTCCTGCCTCCAGCTGTACTGGGGCTCCAGTGCAGAAGGATGCAGTTAGATTTGGCTTCTTTCTGCTCCTTGGGTATGGAATTAACTTACTTGGACAGCTTGTCCCTCCCTTTATTAAAATCCTCCATTCTTCCACAGCCTGCAAGCTCAGATGGACCACCCCTTCCTGTATGTAGAGGTGATCTACAGTGTCTACTCGAGCTAATTACTGTATGCAGCATTCATTCCCACTCCCATTTTGGTTCTCATCAGTCTATATATATTCTTCAAGCTCATTCAGGAAAGACTGTGGCACTGGCTTGTGTTTTGTCTCCCAAAAAAGGATACACAAGTACGTTCATAATGGCAGCAACGTGCAAGTCCAAATTCCAACCAGAGAAAGTTGCCTTGTGAAGATTGCATGACATTGCTTGTGTGGTGATACTTACATAGCTATAATAACCATTCAGCACTGATATAGCTAGCTATACACTGCCTCACTCCCTTGTAGTGTCATCTCCTCACACATGTTCACACAATAGCTGCATAGCTGCATCTTGTGCTGCATGAGCTCCTCCACAATGTACATTCAAGGCACACTTGGTATATATCTACCATTTCTGCATGATATTTGCAAGCTAGCCCTACAAGAAGGACTGGCCCTTGATCTTGTGAAGCTTGCATTCCTTCAAAATGTGGAAAAAGGGTTGGCAAACTATGTATGCTGACATATGATGGTGCTTATGAATAGAGCTAATGCCATTCCAACTATTCGAAATACTTATCATAAGCTGTTTACAACAGAAACTACACACAAGATAACAGTATAATCAATAAAATTAATAGGCCTATATATTCACATCCCTAGTTTGAGGAGGTCGTCCCCTTGGTCACTGTATACAACATGCCACCTTGTAGCATTGCATGTTGTCACAATGGAACGTACTGCACAAACCATGGCTAGGTTCAACCTGCATTGACTAACCAGCTTAGACCGAAATCCAGGTTAAACCTGGCTCAACCCACTTTCGTTCGCATGCACTATTAACCTACTTTACCCTGGGTACGGTTAACTTCAACCCAGGCCAGGTTGAACTTCGGAGTGAGTCACTCACGGTACATATACTGTACATTAACCTACACAAACATGGTTCATGATGCTGTACCTATCAACACGTGAAAGGTCCACTGACCACAGAAATACTATGGGACACGTCAAGATTACATTCTTCCATGGAACATTATCATTAGTATCAATATCATGCATGGCGTCATTTACTCGAGGAGGGTGATAGTCTGGTGGCCATTAAATTTAGGCATGTACATAAGCCATTCTGCAGCTATTCAACAAATGCTAAATAAACATATTCACAACGACAGGTGCAAACTGAAAACTGAGTAGTAATGTTAACTGCATGCATGCAGCCATGGGATGATGCAGGGGTCCAATCCTGGCCAAGGCACAGTCTACCGTTCCATACCGTTCCATAGACACACGTGTCACGCTCACACCATCACAACTGTAAATAGCTTTTCGACTTGATCACAAATCAATTGCTGATATTGTTTCTTGCATAATTATATATGTTCGTACTTACGTATATACAACTGCATGGGTGGCATGGGTACCTTCAAACATTAACTGCCACAATTGCAAGGCGGGGTTCAATCTACTGGGGAGGGGGGGACCTCTCCCCAAAGCATTCCAGCTTTGCACCCCAAAATTAATCCAATTGCATGCAATTAAAGATTTTCACAGATAAAATTCTCACCGGGCCACCAGTATTACTAACACTGATAAATCTTTGTTTGGAGGCACTGGCAGAAACTCCTAGGACACCTTCCAACCCTTCCTCCCCCATTTCCCTCCCTCTATTTTGTATGTTTATTGTACAGTAGAACCTCCTTTACCCGGGCACCATGGGACCGGGCATTGCCCGTAACTCAGAAATGTCTGTATCTTAGAAATACCAACAATACAGAGTAAATGCAATGTAATCGCAATAACTGCAATTAAGCTGTAATACAGTACGCATGGTACTGTACTGTAATGCAGTACATTATAACACTGTATTGTAATACAGTACATATAGTACTGTACATACGGTTCATACAAATAAATAAATTTTTTAGAAGAAATTGAATAACTTCTTTAGAAAAAACATTTTTTTACCTGCCCGGTAGAGGGAGATGCCCATAACTAAAGGAGGTTCTACTGTATAACACTTCTGATTAAGACTACATCATCGTGTATATAGATATATCTGAATTTATTACACGTCATTCACACAAGTGCTGACAGATGAGTGCATAAAAATGGCTCCAGAACTGTCATTTTGCCTCTCGGCTCATGTCAGAACCGATCAATCTCAGAGGACAATAAACCTAAATTTCTGTGGGTGAGCATGCCCCCAGACCCCCTTAGCTCTCACTCTCCTTAAATCTGCCTTGCCCCAAAAATTTGCATCCTAGATAGAA
Organism: Ianthella basta; assembly: GCA_964019415.1. Lineage (NCBI taxonomy): Eukaryota > Metazoa > Porifera > Demospongiae > Verongiida > Ianthellidae > Ianthella > Ianthella basta. The sequence goes on from OZ025883.1 coordinate 2,841,804, forward strand.
CCCTGCAAGGCCAATGGTCTCCTCAGACTATTTAAAATCTGATTCATGCATCTTCCTATTATTGTACAGTGAAACCTATATAAGATACCCACCTGTGGGCCAGTTATACAGAATTGGCCAATAGAGAGTTAGATGGCAATGCTTTAGTACTAAATTACAGGTATTTGGGGGCAGGGAGGCTGGCTGTATTAGAGAGCTGGCATGGCAGTCATAATAGGGCAAAAGCCACAGCCATTTCCTTTTGAGTCTAACTTCGTTTGTAAACACCTACTACTTCATGGTGCTTGCAACACAATATAGCTTTGAATCCTTAAAATTCTGTTCATTCACTTTCAATTTCAACAAACACATTCAATTTAACACTATAATGCTTACCATAACAGTGAACAACAACTGCTATAGTATACGCATGTCTAAATCTATTCAGCAGCACTCCAAACTGTACATGTAGTGAATGTGTTTGTTGTTTCTTGAACTCGTGCAAGTTTGTGCTAATGTTACCTCATAAAATAGATGTGCACAATATTTTACAACAGAATGCATGAGATATACATCTTTACAAATGCATGCACTATAGCACAGCCATGCTATATGCAGGAACATGTGCACGTATCACATGTGGTGTATATGCAGGGCCGTCGGAGGCAATTTAGAAGTGGTAAGGCCATTGGGTGAAGGATACAAAATGTCGCGAGCGAAAAAATTTTTTAGCTACTTTTCATTATCATACAGATAACGTTTGCTACAGATCTGTGCCTCAAGAATGGTGATGCCTTTGCTAGCCCAGCATGCACTCTCAATCAGTCAGTAAGTCGTTTTAAGAGGGTTACATAGATTTCACAATGATATCAGTGATATACAGCAAAAAGCAGCTAAATCATGTTTACTAAACGTTCAGCATTGTATGAAGCTAGATACGTGCCCATGCATAGGCTACACATACGTATATATAGCTAAATATTAGATACAATAGCTAGTCTTTGATTTAGCTAGCTAGCATTTCAAAGTTGCTAGCTATTATGCAAAATCTTCACCTGGTATACCAGCTCTCTTGGAAAGTTCAAGAAACGATCTTCTTCACACCGAATTGACGCTTACGGTACTAAAAACCTGCGCGAGGCTGATGAGGCTTGTCACCTATTGTCGGCGTTCTTAGGTCCACGTGCTTCGACAATGAGGCCATTTTGAATTGTTACATCACCGTTAAGGGTATAGCGATTCGCTGACGTGTGGTGCTACAAGCCATGCTTCGTAGCGCCAGGTAATGTGGGTCTATTGGTGCGAGAAAACGATTGACTACGTACGCGCTGCTGGCCTCCATCTTTATTACGTTTTGAATTGATTACGTAACAAAACATGGCGGAAGAAAGGAGCATGCTTGCAAATCGTTAAGTATTGGACCCTACTTGATATCTCCTGTTTCATTGCATCTGCTAACAACCTAAGATCATTGCTTCTTTGTTCCTCAACGGTTAGTTTAGGTAGGGTAGGGGTTATCTGGTTTAGTAGCTAAAAACACTGCTTCTGAAAATTAAAAAAACTGCTAGCTGTTCAAAAAGTGGTACGGCCATGGCCGTACCGCCTCCGACGGCCCTGACATGTCTTGTACTATACTTATAGGTTGCCACAAACAATTCCACTCAAGAATTTTAAGGCATGGCCAAATTTCAAATGACGGACTAAAATCGCAAAACTATAGTACATCTCACTCTCAACTACTACAGTGCATGCACTAAGGTCTACACACTGACTACTGCTTATATTATGCCAGCGTTACTAAGTTGTTAGCAGCTTCTTACTGAGCTCTCAATCGATAAAACCCTGCTCAAACTTTGGAGCTTGCAGCGCAGCCAATTCCGCAGCAGCAGCACACGCAACAACAGATGATCGGCAGAAGGATAGACAGCAGGCACAAGGCGACAAGCCCAGCAGCGATACCCGCAACCTGTCCCACGCTGAAGTAGCAAGTGACAGCAGCAACGTTGTCGCTTGTACACCCGACCAGGGGTACGGTAGTGCTGACGGTGCAGTCAAACTCCTTCCCCGTACCGGTGCTCCGGAAACTGGTGCAAGACAGATCGGCCAACAAGATGGGTTCCGTAAGAACATTAGGGCCATCTATCCCTAGTCCGCCGGCATTGCCAGCTCCAGTAACGCCAAGCCATCCAGCGCTCAAACACGTGATCCATGCAGTGGCCAAGTCAACTTGTCCGCACACCGGAGAGGTGATCGTGACGAGGAGGGGAGTTCTGTAGGTAGCGATGATGTAGCCACGTTCGTTGACTGGGGCGTCACTTATTGCCAACTCCGTTACTTGGCCGCTGACTAAAGCCAGGCACAGTGCGAGTACAACCAACTTCATCATCTTGCACAAAAGAAAGAGGCGTATACGTAGGAGGAGTACGCGTATAGAGATAATTCAGTGATTTTCATTGGTCAACAGCCACGTGCTGTCTCATGACCTGACTTGGGTGGGGCCTGTCACGTGAAAATTGGACCCCCATAATATACGTTCCCCCCGGTCCAAATATTTCGAAATATTTGGACCACTACTGAAATATATGTTCCCTACATTCCACACATAGAAATGGCGCGTGAGCGAAATAGCGGGTCATGCACACTCCGAACGAAACGGCGCGGGCACTAGCGCCTATAAAGAGAGTAGAGAATCTGTAGATAATAACGATTGAGATGGAGCTGAAGAAAGAACCTGCAGCTAGTACCGAAGAAGACGTTATATTGGAGCTTGCTATTGAGTACGTGCTGGGTAATGGCTACCCCTCAGACCTAGCTAGTCAAGGATCGAAAGCGTGCATGCAGTGCGGAAGAGTTCTTCCGGTCGCCATTATAACTTAAAACCGTACGCGTGCAAGCTGCTTTTCGCGGGATCGACTTTAATTATTTTCGCGAATTGCTAGGCAGTCAGTTTTCGCGAAAACATTTATACTCTCGTGATTGGTAATCTTTTAACAAATAGTGAATGAATGAATAATAATAATCAGGCACACATGCGCACTGCCTGTGGTACAATATTTACATAAACACACAGAGAAACAATAATATAATAACTTGTTACATGAAAGCACTTTTCATAGCAGTCGGTAATCTTTCGTGCTTTACACTTTCCGATTTAAATACGTATACATTGCATGTATACGTATATGTTTAGCTACCAATAATTTATAAATGACCATGCAGGCGACCACTCACACAGATAGCTAGACCCAGATCAAGTGAGCTAATGGTGTATGTCTGGGTATATATACATGCTCATTCACATTATTAATCATTTGATCACGTACGTACATATACAGCACCAATAAATCTAAAATAGCAACAAAGACTGGCCATGTTTGAATGAAAGCCGCTCAGAATAATTATAATGTAATATTATACAACTAAGCTTGAGCTTGTTACACACTACTACACACCGACATACATCAAAGAAGGTTCATACACTTCTGGTGTACTTGCTCTGATAAGAAATGTCCACAGCATTGCTTTACAACCGGAAGGAAGAAAAGGGCACTTCCATTATCTGGGAGAACTTCAGTTAACAGTTCAATAGCATTCACGGCCTCCAGGGATGCACAGAATAGGTCTGTTGGCACATACAAGAGGAAATAATAACTCATGCTGGTACAAAACATGTCCAGCACCACAATATAATATGATAATGCTCATGTCTTTCACAATAAAATATACAATTGTATACTCAGAAGTAAATCACATTATCTAAGTTGACCAAGCACACACACTCACGCTGGAAGGTGTGATTCATTTCAACTTTCCCTTTCTCGTCCATTCCCTCGCCTTTACTGTGATGCCTAATTTGGTCCAGTACTCTCAACAGCACTCTCTTCCACTAAAAAAGACAGTTAATAGACTTGACTTGTATGATTCATAAAGGCACAATAAAAACACATGATACAATCACAGTTTGTATATCATATACATAATGCATTATATTGCTACTTGCACTGTATATACGATATGTGACTATGTAATGCTAACATTTTGTTTTGAAGTACAGAATGTCATTTCCATTGTACAGTAAAATACAAAATGGACGGATGGATAATATGGACGATAAACCGATGGAGATGTTTCAGTGCTTAGTGAATGAAGCGACTTACAAATGGTCAGGCACAGGTGGGAGACATGATTTCGAACGGTTGGGCTGCTGCTGTACGTACACATCTGGGCCGCGTGTTGAACAGTACAAGTGCAATCATATCCCTTTGGATTGTGCCTTAAAATCGTTCCGTACTGCACCTTGAATCATTTTGCCCCAAAACCATTCCATTCAAAAATGGAACGAACTGGACGGACAGTAGAATGGTGTGTGTGTGTGTGTGTGTGTGTGTGTGTGTGTGTGTGTGTGTGTGTGTGTGTGTGTGTGTGTTGTGTGTGTGTGTGTGTGTGTGTGTGTGTGTGTGTGTGTGTGTGTGTGTGTACGTGTGTGTACAAATAGCTATACCTTGTCAGCATCCAACCCACACACTGCCTGTGCATACTGCACTAGCACACCTGGAGCATGTTGCATTACCAAATCAATAGCCTGTAAACAAATCAGAATGTGGATACATACAGAAAGTGCTGGTAGGTACAACACAAAGCTGACACAAACTACAGTATCCTTCACTAAAGAAGTGAACACATACAAACTCCGCAATGATACTGTATTATGGTAGTGAGGACTGTGTGTATGATGTCCTAATTTGCACTGCTAAACACAACTGATCCAACAGTTGTATGCCCATTACATAAACATGTACAGAAATTAAAGCACTTGCCACTAAAGGTATATAAGTACTAGTATGCGTGTATAGTCCAGTGCGGGTGGAGCCTGCACAAAACGACGGTTTGGTTATGCAAGACTAATGTGCATGTATGCATTAGTTGTACCACAGTCAAGTGCGGTGTATGTATGTATAAGATATCACGGCAAGGTCAAGTGAGATGTATCCTTTATCACACACCTAGTATTGCCAGTTGCCATGACAACATGATATAAATGTTCTAATAAATACCTTATCCAGTTGCTCAACATGTGGTAGCACGATCAGTGTGATAGGGAGGGCTTCAAGCGAGGGGGGAGAGAGCTTTTCAAGAAAGTGCTCCAAGGTGGTCTCTACATCATTCTGGCTGAGCAACAAATCCTGCATGTAAAGCATGAAAGATCAGAAATGTTGAAGCTAGCTGACCTCAATCTGTGAAATGTCAGCTACATCGCAACGATACCACCGCAAGTAGCTACACCACAGGCAACAGCTGTTCACCTGCTACTGCAATATGTATGGCCTGTATACTGTATGTACATAGAAGAGGGTCGGAAGAGGAACTGCTGGATGTTATGCTGAATGACGTACGTACATACTGTGAGGATTTTGAGAGTCAGCCCCTTGGAATAACTTACATGGACCAGGTGACAGTACTCCATTACCACTGCTGCGCGATCTTTGATGGGTGATTTCCTTTCTAAGTTGTCTTTTTGAGCTTGATCTGCAAAGATAAAAGAGACTAATGACAGACAATGCATGTGCAGTATTGACTACTCTACAGTATCATTGCCATATAAGGATATAGAGATGAAGCCCACACTGAGAGAGAACTACAGTAGCTTCGCCCATCAAAGCTGCTTATAAGACTTCACTCACAGACAGTGAAGAACTACAGGAGCAAACTTAATGCTTAGTTAATGAAGATAATCCTGTAGCGACACTACATCAATGGCACTTTACCAGTGTCGGTGAGAACTGAGAAGTGGTCCAACCAGGAGTGGGCTTCATGTGGTGTCCATGAAAAACAAGTCACATTGGACTCCTGCAGCAGTGTGATAGGATAGTAGTTGTAAGCCAAGACACAGGCATAGTGACAATTGCATAACGTATTCAAGTTGTAAGGTATGATTCACTAGTTTGGGGTGGATGAACAAAAGTGAATGCAAATCCACTGCTTGGGCATACAGAATTGTTGCAGTGTGCTGGAAACTGACATTAAAAGGTGACTGACAACAAATGAGACAGTGTGACCAAAGTAAGTGTCCTTAGGGAGACCACAACCCTAACCCTAGCCCAAGGAGACCTGACTATCCCAATGACACCAGGAGCAAACACTAAACACTTGCTACGGGTCAGCGCTGCACATACTCACAATACATCACATGTTTGAGTACCTTTACCAGCGTTTTGTGTTCCACCAAAAGCTCGCTAAGTCGCTGTAGATAAACATCGAGTAGCAGTTTCTGGAAGCAGACACACAAGTTGAAAAGGAGGTACAGCATATGCAGGCATATGGGAGGGGAAGAGGAGAGGGGAGGTTGGATGAGATAATGGTTAGCAGTGGATTACATAATAGCACACTCAACATGCATACAACACAGTCATAGATACAGTACTGCACATGTTGGACAGTGAGCGTCTGCACAAAATGGTAGTCTGGCTATGCGAGACTAGATGCATACAAACTGCGTCCGATGACTAAACAGCTAAGTGACTCGACACATGTTCACTACAATGGTTTACCCTAAGTTAGCTTACATGCAACTGTGGTCAGGCTGAACAAGGCTCTGAACACAGCTTAATCATGATATGGAGCTCCATTCAGGGTGTTACTAACATTAGCAATTGGGTTTGACTTGAACTCGTTTGTCTATGCTTGAACCCACAGCCTAAACGTTTAGTGTACACAAGGCTATACATACATACATACAGTACACATGTCCTTATGAAAGGCAATACCTTTGCTAGAGCTAGATCCTCATCAGTACGCAAATCTGTACAACAGAGGGTGAAACAAAGATGAAATATAAAATCTATAGTCTTAGCAGTACATACAGTACTACATATCCACAAACGTCAACATACAATATACAGAAGTTATCCAGTAGAAAGGTTGCATGATGCTGATGGAAAGCTTATATGCAATGTGCAGTTCCACAGCATAAAATGTACATGAGAAGTGCACTGTAATGGTGGTGGTGTGCATGTTGGTGCCATTCAATGGCGGCTTGCAACAGTGTATGAAAACAACCGTGCCGCGGTACCTGTAAGCACAGCTTCCAAGAAGGTCTGCAGTCTGGTATGCTGTTTGGAGTGTGCCTGGACAAAGTACAAAAGTAGTGTGGTATGCGTTCACATCACCAACTACAGTAACACAGCGTGCACACAGACACTATGGCATATCATCATTATCATTAAAGTTCATTATCATTAAAGTTCAATGCTGCAACATGCAGTGTGCTACACTGCTTACACTGCTACGCGCTACTATGTGTGTTATGAATGTGTCCCACCTGAACAACTGGCAAGTGCACAATGCAGTCTCACAGCTTCCACCAACATTGTGTGAAGCAGTGGACATATAACGGCTAGCCACGTGAGACTATGCACAGTACGGTCACATGTGATCTAAGGACATGCCAATTCAGGAGATACATTTCAACACTTCTCCCATTTGATCTTCTACTGAGATATTAGCACAGCTCGTATATACATGTGTGTTGTATAAGGCACTTTCTCAGGAAATGGTAGCAATACACAAGTTGAACAGTGTAGTTATTCTGGGCTATGTGGCATGTGTGTGTGTGTGTACATGTGCACACATGTGCTCTAAACAGTTATTATTTGTTCACCACAAAGCAATTGCAACAAGTGCTGCTGTTTGATAATTTGTGTGTGTCTTGGCAGGAGTTGCGACAACAAAAGTTACCACATTGCTGGAACAGAAAGTAAACCGTAAGCACAGTGCTTATTAGTCTCATTCCCAGACCCATCCGTTGAGTAGTTCTTTTCTGCTATTTCTGCAATCCCTGCATTTTCCCAACTTCACTCCTATCAACATGCAAGTCTGTTAAAACCAGCCTCAAACGAACTGAATGCAAGCAGACTTACTGGCTGTTACTGATGGATACATGGCCGATCAGACATTCAGGTGATACTAACCAAGTCCCTAGCTAACGTATGCATGTGTGTACGTACATATGTGTGTGTGCGCACACAGATGTGTGTGTGCAAATGAGTCATAATTATACTGTATATGCAATGTGAGATTGAGGTCATGAGATCAGCAATACCATGAATTCCCCTGAGTGGACTAAAGCTTGTCAACTGACTTGGGAAAAGATTTCTGAAGCATTTTGGTCTCCTGCCTCCAGCTGTACTGGGACTCCAGTGCAGAAGGATGCAGTTAGATTTGGCTTCTTTCTGCTCCTTGGGTATGGAATTAACTTACTTGTACAGCTTGTCCCTCCCTTTATTAAAATCCTCCATTCTTCCACAGCCTGCAAGCTCAGATGGACCACCCCTTCCTGTATGTAGAGGTGAGCTACAGTGTCTACTCGAGCTCATTACTGTAGCATTCATTCCCACTCTATTTTGGTTCTCATCAGTCTATATATATTCTTCAAGCCCATTTAGGAAAGACTGTGGCACTGGCTTGTGTTTTGTCTCCCAAAAAAGGATACACAAGTACGTTCATAATGGCAGCAACATGCAAGTCCAAATTCCAACCAGAGAAAGTTGCCTTGTGAAGATTGCATGACATTGCTTGTGTGGTGATACTTACATAGCTATAATAACCATTCAGCACTGATATAGCTAGCTATACACTGCCTCACTCCCTTGTAGTGCCATCTCCTCACACATGTTCACACAATAGCTGCATAGCTGCATCTTGTGCTGCATGAGCTCCTCCACAATGTACATTCAAGGCACACTTGGTATATATCTACCATTTCTGCATGATATTTGCAAGCTAGCCCTACAAGAAGGACTGGCCCTTGATCTTGTGAAGCTTGCATTCCTTCAAAATGTGGAAAAAGGGTTGGCAAACTATGTATGCTGACATATGATGGTGCTTATGAATAGAGCTAATGCCATTCCAACTATTCGAAATACTTATCGTAAGCTGTTTACAACAGAAACTACACACAAGATAACAGTATAATCAATAAAATTAATAGGCCTATATATTCACATCCCTAGTTTGAGGAGGTCTTCCCCTTGGTCACTGTATACAACATGCCACCTTGTAGCATTGCATGTTGTCACAATGGACCGTACTGCACAAACCATGGCTAGGTTCAACCTGCATTGACTAACCAGCATAGACCAAAATCCAGGTTAAACCTGGCTCAACCCACTTTCGTTCGCATGCACTATTAACCTACTTTAACCTGGGTATGGTTAACTTCAACCCAGGCCAGGTTGAACTTCGGAGTGAGTGACACCTCACGGTACATATACTGTACATTAACCTACACAAACATGGTTCATGATGCTGTACCTATCAACATGTGAAAGATCCACTGACCACAGAAATACTATGGGACACGTCAAGATTACATTCATCCATGGAACTTTATCATTAGTATCAATATCATGCATGGTGTCATTTACTCGAGGGGGGTGATAGCCTGGTGGCCATTAAACTTAGGTATGCACATAAGCCATTCTACAACTATTGAACAAATGCTAAATAAACATATTGATGACATTAGCTAGTAGATTTACAGAGTACCAACAGCTGAAGTGTGCATGTGGGGTGTGGGGGGGGGGGCTACTGGTGGTCTGAAACAACAGGTGCAAACTGAAAACTGAGTAGTAGTGTTAACTGCATGCATGCATGCAGCCATGGGATGATGCAGAGGTCCAGTCCTGGCCAAGGCACAGTCTACCGTTCTATAGACACACGTGTCAAGCTATGACTGTTTACGCCATCAAAACTGTAAATAGGTTTTTGACTTGATCACAAACCAATTGCTGATATTGTTTCTTGCATAATTAAATAGTATGTTTGTACTTACATACAACTGCATTGGTGGCATGGGTACCTTCAAACATTAACTGCCACAATTGCAAGGCAGGGTTCAATCTACTGGGGAGGGGGACCTCTCCCCAAAGCATTCCAGCTTTCCACCCCAAAATTTACCCAATTGCATGCAATCAAAAGTTTTCATAGATAAAATTCTCACCTGGCTTCCAGCATTACTAACACTGGACACTATTACTAACAAGTCTTTGTTTGGAGGCACTGGCAGAAACTCCAAGGACACCTTCCAACCCTTCCTCCCCCATCTCCCTCCCTCTCTTTTGTATGTTTATTGTACAGTAGATCCTCCCTTACCCGGGCACCATGGAACCAGGCATTGCCCGTAACTCAGAAATGTCTGAATCTTAGAAATACCAACAATACAGAGTAAATGCAATGTAATTGCAATAATTGCAATTAAGCTGTAATACAGTACACGTGGTACTGTACTGTAATGCACTACATTATAGCACTGTACTGTAATATATTACAGTACAGTGCTATAATGTACAGTACTATATGTACTGTATACAGTACATATAGTACTGTACATACGGTACATACAAATAAAAGCCTTTTAGAAAAAATTGAACAACTTTTTTAGAAAAAAATCTTTTTTACCTGCCTGGTAGAGGGAGATGCCCGTAACTAAAGGAGGTTCTACTGTATAGCACTTCTGATTAAGACTACATCATCATGTACATAAATATATCTGAATTTATTACACATCATTTACACAAGTGCTGACAGATGAGTGCATAAAATGGCTCCAGAAATGTCATTTTGCCTCTCGGCTCATGTCAGAACCGCTCAATCTCGGAGGACAAAAAACTAAATTTCTGTGGGGGAGCATGCCCCCAGACCCCGGCCCCCTTAGCTCTCACACTCTCCCTAAATCCGTCTTCCCCCAAAAATTTGCATTCTAGATAGAACCTCAGACTATTTAAATCTCATTCATGCATGTTTCTATTATAGTACAGTGAAACATGTATAAGATAGCCACCTGTGGGCTATTTATACAGAATTGGCCAATAGAGATTTAGATGGCAATGCTTTAGTACTAAATTACAGCTATTTGGGGCCAGGGAGGCTGGCTGTATTAGCTCGAGAGGTGGTAGTCATAATAGGGTAAAAGCCACAGCCATTTCCTCGAGTTTAACTTCATTTGTAAACACCTACTACTTCATGGTGCTTGTAACACAATATAGCTTTGAATCCTCTGTTCTGTTCATTCACTTTCAATTTCAACAAACACATTACACTATAATGTTTACAATAACAGAGTGACCAACAACTGCTACACATGTCTAAATCTGTTCAGCAGCACTCCAAACTGTACATGTAGTGAATGCGTTTGTTGCTTCTTGAACTCGTGCAAATTTGTACTAATGTTTCCTCATAAAATAGATGTGCACAATATTTTACAACAGAATGCATTGAAATATACATCTTTACAAATGCACATGCACTATAGCACAGCCATGCCATATTCAGGAACATGTGCACATATCACATGTGGTGTACATGTCTTGTACTATACTTAAAGGTTGCCACAAACAATTCCACTTAAGAAATTTAAGGTATATGGCCAAATTTCAAATGACGGACCAAAATCGCAAAACTATAGTACATCTCACTCTCAACTACTACAGTGCATGCACTAAGGTCTACACACTGACTACTGCTTATACTATACCAGTGTTACTGAGTTGTTAGCAGCTTCTTACTGAGCTCTCAATCGATAAAACCCTATTCAAGCTTTGGAACTTGCAGCGCAGCCAATTCCGCAGCAGCAGCACACGCAGCAACAGATGATCGGCAGAAGGATGGACAGCAGGCACAAAGCGACAAGCCCCGCAGCGATGCCCGCAACCTGTCCCACGCTGAAGTAGCAGGTGACAGCAGCAACGTTGTCGCTTGTACACCCGACCAGGGGTACGGAAGTGCTGACGGTGCAGTCAAACTCCTTTCCCGTACTGGTGCTCCGGAAACTGGTGCAAGACAGACCGGACAACAAGATGGGTTCCGTAACAACATTAGGGCCATCTATCCCTAGACCGCCGGCATTGCCAGCTCCAGTAACGCCAAGCCATCCAGCGCTCAAACACGTGATCCATGCAGTGGCCAGGTCAACTTGCCCGCACACCGGAGAGGTGATCGTGATGAGGAGGGGAGTTCTGTAGGTAGCGATGATGTAGCCACGTTCGTTGACTGGGGCGTCACTTATTGCCAACTCCGTTATTTGGCCGCTGACTAAAGCCAGGCACAGTGCGAGTACAACCAACTTCATCATCTTGCACATAAGCCTCAAGAAAGGGGCGTAGCAGGGTCACGCGTAAAGATAATTCAGTAATTTTCATTGGTCAACAGTCACGTGCTGTCTGACCTGATCATGACTTGCAATTGCAATTGGGTGGCTAGCGCTGCGCCCTCTTCCGGTCGCTATTTTGTCTAACTTAAAACCGTGTAAGCTGCTTTAATTTGCGCGGGATCGACTTTATTTTCGCGAATTTTGCTAAGCAGTCAGTTTTGGCGCGAAAATATATATCTTCGATTCTCGTGAGTGTGAATCTTTCGTGCTTTACACTTTCAGATTTAAATACATTGCATGTATACGTGTCTGATCATTCTGATCTGATCATTTTATTTTACAACAGGAAGTACTGCATCTGCAAATGATTGCAGCTTTCCATGCAGGTCCAGGTATGTTTAGCTACCAATAATTTATAAATGAGCAGGCGACCACTCACACAGATAGCTAGACCCAGATTAATTAAGTGAGCTAATGGTGTATGTCTGGGTATATATACATGCTCATTCACATTATTAATCATTTGATCATGTACGTATGTATACAGCACTGATAAATCTAAAATAGCAACAAAGACTGGCCATGTTTGAATGAAGGCCGCTCAGAATATAACGTAATATTATATAACTAAGCTTGAGCTTGTTACACACTACTACACACCGACATACGTCAAAGAAGCTTCATACACTTCTGGTGTACTTGCTCTAATAGGAAATGTCCACAGCATTGCTTTACCACCGGAAGGAAGAAAAGGGCACTTCCATTATCTGGGAGAACTTCAGTTAACAGTTCAATAGCATTCACGGCCTCCAGGGATGCACAGAATAGGTCTGTTGGCACATACAAGAGGAAATAATAACTCATGCTGGTACAAAACATGTCCAGCACCACAATATAATATGATAATGCTCATGTCTTTCACAATAAAATATACAATTGTATACTCAGAAGTAAATCACATTATCTAAGTTGACCAAGCACAAACACTCACGCTGGAAGGTGTGATTCATTTCAACTTTCCCTTCCTCCTTCAACTTCTCATCCATTCCCTCGCCTTTACTGTGATGCCTAATTTGGTCCAGTACTCTCAACAGCACTCTCTTCCACTAAAAAAGAAAGTTAATAGACTTGACTTGTATGATTCATAAAGGCACAATAAAAACACATGATACAATCACAGTTTGTATATCATATACATAATGCATTATATTGCTACTTGCACTGTATATACGATATGTGACTATGTAATGCTAACATTTTGTTTTGAAGTACAGAATGTCATTTCCATTGTACAGTGAAATACAAAATGGACAGATGGATAATATGGACAATAAACCGATGGAGATGTTTCGGTGCTTACTGAATGAAGCGACTTACAAATGGTCAGGCACAGGTGGGAGACATGATTTCAAACGGTTGGGCTGCTGCTGTACGTACACATCTGGGCCGCGTGTTGAACAGTACAAGTGCAATCATATCCCTTTGGATTGTGCCTTAAAATCGTTCCGTACTGCACCTTGAATCATTTTGCCCCAAAACCATTCCATTCAAAAATGGAACGAACTGGACGGACAGTAGAATGGTGTGTGTGTGTGTGTGTGTGTGTGTGTGTGTGTGTGTGTGTGTGTGTGTGTGTGTGTGTGTGTGTGTGTGTGTGTGTGTATGTGTGTGTGTGTGTGTGCGTACGTGTGTGTACAAATAGCTATACCTTGTCAGCATCCAACCCACACACTGCCTGTGCATACTGCACTAGCACACCTGGAGCATGTTGCATTACCAAATCAATAGCCTGTAAACAAATCAGAATGTGGATACATACAGAAAGTGCTGGTAGGTACAACACAAAGCTGACACAAACTACAGTATCCTTCACTAAAGAAGTGAACACATACAAACTCCGCAATGATACTGTATTATGGTAGTGAGGACTGTGTGTATGATTAAATCTTAATTTGCACTGCTAAACACAACTGATCCAACAGTTGTATGCCCATTACATAAACATGTACAGAAATTAAAGCACTTGCCACTAAAGGTATATAAGTACTAGTATGCGTGTATAGTCCAGTGCGGGTGGAGCCTGCACAAAACGACGGTTTGGTTATGCAAGACTAATGTGCATGTATGCATTAGTTGTACCACAGTCAAGTGCGGTGTATGTATGTATAAGATATCACGGCAAGGTCAAGTGAGATGTATCCTTTATCACACACCTAGTATTGCCAGTTGCCATGACAACATGATATAAATGTTCTAATAAATACCTTATCCAGTTGCTCAACATGTGGTAGCACGATCAGTGTGATAGGGAGGGCTTCAAGCGAGGGGGGAGAGAGCTTTTCAAGAAAGTGCTCCAAGGTGGTCTCTACATCATTCTGGCTGAGCAACAAATCCTGCATGTAAAGCATGAAAGATCAGAAATGTTGAAGCTAGCTGACCTCAATCTGTGAAATGTCAGCTACATCGCAACGATACCACCGCAAGTAGCTACACCACAGGCAACAGCTGTTCACCTGCTACTGCAATATGTATGGCCTGTATACTGTATGTACATAGAAGAGGGTCAGAAGAGGAATTGCTGGATGTTATGCTGAATGACGTACGTACATACTGTGAGGATTTTGAGAGTCAGCCCCTTGGAATAACTTACATGGACCAGGTGACAGTACTCCATTATCACTGCTGTGCGATCTTTGATGGGTGATTTCCTTTCTAAGTTGTCTTTTTGAGCTTGATCTGCAATGATAAAAGAGACTAATGACAGACAGTGCATGTGCAGTATTGACTACTCTACAGTATCATTGCCATATAAGGATATAGAGATGAAGCCCACACTGAGTGAGAACTACAGTAGCTTCGCCCATCAAAGCTGCTTATAAGACTTCACTCACAGACAGTGAAGAACTACAGGTGCAAAGTTTATGCTTAGTTAATGAAGATAACCCTGTAGTGACACTACATCAATGGCACTTTACCAGTGTCGGTGAGAACTGAGAAGTGGTCCAACCAGGAGTGGGCTTCATGTGGTGCCCATGAAAAACAAGTCACATTGGACTCCTGCAGCAGTGTGATAGGATAGCAGTTGTAAGCCAAGACACAGGCATAGTGACAATTGCATAACATGTTCAAGTTGTAAGGTATGATTCACTAGTTTGGGGTGGATGAACAAAAGTGTTTGAATTCTTTATCACCTAATGCAAATCCACTGCTTGGGCATGCAGAGTTGTTGCAGTGTGCTGGAAACTGACATTAAAATAGGTGACTGACAACAAATGAGACAGTGTGACCAAAGTAAGTGTCCTTAGGGAGACCACAACCCTAACCCTAGCCCAAGGAGACCTGACTATCCCAATGACACCAGGAGCAAACACTAAACACTTGCTACGGGTCAGCGCTGCACATACTCACAATACATCACATGTTTGAGTACCTTTACCAGCGTTTTGTGTTCCACCAAAAGCTCGCTAAGTCGCTGTAGATAAACATCGAGTAGCAGTTTCTGGAAGCAGACACACAAGTTGAAAAGGAGGTACAGCATATGCAGGCATATGGGAGGGGAAGAGGAGAGGGGAGGTTGGATGAGATAATGGTTAGCAGTGGATTACATAATAGCACACTCAACATGAATACAACACAGTCATAGATACAGTACTGCACATGTTGGACGGTGAGCGTCTGCACAAAATGGTAGTCTGGCTATGCGAGACTAGATGCATACAAACTGCGTCCGATGACTAAACAGCTAAGTGACTCGACACATGTTCACTACAATGGTTTACCCTAAGTTAGCTTACATGCAACTGTGGTCAGGCTGAACAAGGCTCTGAACACAGCTTAATCATGATATGGAGCTCCATTCAGGGTGTTACTAACATTAGCAATTGGGTTTGACTTGAACTCGTTTGTCTATGCTTGAACCCACAGCCTAAACGTTTAGTGTACACAAGGCTATACATACATACATACAGTACACATGTCCTTATGAAGGGCAATACCTTTGCTAGAGCTAGATCCTCATCAGTACGCAAATCTGTACAACAGAGGGTGAAACAAAGATGAAATATAAAATCTATAGTCTTAGCAGTACATACAGTACTACATACCCACAAACGTCAACATACAATATACAGAAGTTATCCAGTAGGAAGGTTGTATGATGCTGATGGAAAGCTTATATGCAATGTGCAGTTCCACAGCATAAAATGTACATGAGAAGTGCACTGTAATGGTGGTGGTGTGCATGTTGGTGCCATTCAATGGCGACTTGCAACAGTGTATGAAAACAACCGTGCCACGGTACCTGTAAGCACAGCTTCCAAGAAGGTCTGCAGTCTGGTGTGCTGTTTGGAGTGTGCCTGAGACAAAGTACAAAAGTAGCGTGGTGTGCGCTCACATCACCAACTACAGTAACACAGCGTGCACACAGACACTATGGCATATCAACGGTCACACCTGTAGCTAGTATAGTATAACATACCATCACTCAGCCAAGGCAGAGAACAGTGCAGTGTTAGATATACTGTGCAGCTGAGGCACAGCAGTCATGCAAAGCATTGAAACACGTTAGGGTATAAACTCTAACACTAAACTAAAATGACACGTTTCCTGTAACCCACAAATGTGCTCCTCCCACTCTCTCACCAGCAGCAGCTTACAAGCTGCCCCAAATTCAGCAGTGCCCTTGTTGACCACCATTTCAATGAGAAACTGAGTGAAGCACTTCTCTGCACTGTCCAGCACCACCTGCACAATAGTAAGTCCAGATGAGATATTGCACAAAGAAAGAGAAATGTGCTGACAGCAGAATGTGCTCAACCGGGTGTGTGACAGCGTGTACATATGAAGTGCATACGCAGCTACCCACAAACAAACACCCTATGCCTTTTGAGTGCTCAACAGTGTCTTTCAGTGGTTGGATAGTTCAGTGTGATACACACCAGATAGATTCTAGACATCACATTACACCAGAAAGACTGCAATTGTATCACATACAACCCTAAATATGCTTGTACGTATGTAGGCAGAACTTAAAGAGCTACCACACTTTGTGCAGATGTTACTAGTCGCGTTGTACATATGCACATGCACTCACTAGGAGCTACGTACTTGCACAAATGGTAGGCTGCCGCTGGCTGACAAGCATGCTATCAAATGACTACACATATTCTACACATGACTATTGTAAGTGCGTGTGCTTGCAAATACAGCTGCTAGTTACAACCAAGAGGTAAATTGTTCCATTAATTGCTGCTTAAGCCTTGTGGCGAGACAAGTACCTTCCCAAACTCTGTTAGCAACACAGGGCTGACTCCATCATGTGGAGAGGGAGAGTTCAACAGTATCTGGCTGTGGCTGCAGCACCATTGCACCAAGAAGTGCTGCAGGGAGAAATGTATAAGAGAGGGGGGGAGGTTTGTAGAGCGCACAGAATGGTTGGGTAATCACTTGATTGAGGGAAGCAGAAAGTGAAGAGACAACCTGTGTGTGTATACAATTCAGGAGGCAATGCTACTCTCAGGTGTCAGGCCAAGGGATGCTACGTACATGATTACCAGCCAAACCCACACAAAAGCATGTGCACAGGTGATGACTCACCTCTTGCACTTTCCGAAGCTTCTCAGCTGCCTCTGAGTTCCTTCCCAACTGACACAGAAGGTAGGCTGAAGTCACCTTTTTGGCATGTGGACCCAGGACACTGATGGGATTGAGGGCAAAACAATCATGTGTGGACATCACACACAGACAGCAATACAGATCCACTAATCTTACACATCCGTACTGTGCAACCAATCGCACAAGGTCACATGCCGGAAACAATGACCTCACACAAGCCTACGAACTGTACAATTTGGTAGCAGCGCTTCACACCCGCAAATGCCCTCACACATAAATTAACTACATCTCACAACTAAACAAAAGCAGTGGTACTTGAATGTAATGGACTGGAAGACACATAAACCAAACAAAACAGAATACATTACACAAAGAAATTTGAAAAACACCCCTGAAGCCTGGTGTAGAATCTTGTGGAAAGAGTGCACAATCCTCATTCAATGTGTCATGTCAGTATAGTCAGTCAGTATAGTCTCATTTTAGATTTAGAAGGATTAACAGTGCCAAAGTACATGCTGACCACTTGTTGCCGTTGCTGAATGTATGTATATACACTTGCTTGTGTGTGCTACATGGTCATATGCATCATGCATGTTCAGGAACGTGTGATGAGCTTGTATAATAGTGCCAGGCATTACAACATTGGAGAGACACCCAAAAACACACTGGTGACAACACAGCCATCCATGCCATACAAGCTAGGCTGCAGTGCAAACAGAACTTGCTTTACAGTTGAAGTGTATCCTATAAACACCTAGTTGTCTGTGGCTCCTGCTACTGTCACTCACAGACCAAATGACTCACCTCTGAGTAGATAGGACTGATGAGGAGGACCTCAGCAGAGTCAACGCTCTCTCTAACAATGTTCAAGATAAAGAAAACCAATGAATCACTCACCTACTACATTCAGTATGTACAGCCCAGCTAGTAACATCTGCAAAAATGTGGTAGCTCTTCAAGCTCAGCCTACATACAAACATATTTAAGGTTGTACGTGACAATTACCAAATGATGACCTCATACATCAAAGAGACCGCCAGTGCTGGATTCTGATATTGCACTGCTGTAACCAAGTAAGTGCCTCCAACGCTTCCTTATCACCTAATTTGTAGTCAACCAACACCTCCATAAAGTAAACAAAGAGCGGAAAGGTCACGAGAATCAATTTAGCCAACGCCATGAAGTTTTATGTACTTGATCTTTGCATGTACCAACTTCTGGAGAAGTGGGTAGCTCATGAAAGAGGAGCGCGTACATGTACACGCTTTCCCCAAGGATGCATTTACTCCTGGGAAATGATTCGACACGCAATCGGCGCCAATACATCGCATCCATTGGTCACCGCTTTGCTTCTGTTGTGGGCTGAGCCAAGCTTTCCGAGCATGTGCAATCCAGCTGAGCCAAAGCAAAGCATCAAAGCCTTCGTGACGTCGAATCAACCGGGATTAACGGACAACGCCTGTAGGTGTTTATTGCCTAATATAAATGCCAGCCCTAACCCTAACCCTAAACCTAACGTGCACTAAGCGCCCCGGGTGAATGTATGTCCATTTATTCCAGTTGAACCGTCGAAAGTACTACTGGGGCGGCATGGAGAGGATACGAAGCGACTTCAGCCTTGTCCTACGGTGAGATTACCACCAGTTTCAACGCAGCTTCCCAGCAAGACACACTAAAATTTAAATTGTGGGCGCCTATTTTTGGTAAATCACTTACTACACGCCTTCGATGGCGTACAGCATATTTACTGCACTTGCCCTCGGGTCTCGTGCAGTAAATGCCGTACGCCATCGAAGGCGTGTAGTACCTACTACTTACATGTACAATCACCATACATACCAGGATCATAGTCTTTGATCCAAGAGTTCATGAAGACATTGGGCAGTGAGCCTGGTCTGTGCTCCGCATACAGCCCCCATATGGTGTCCACTGTACTCTACATACATGGTCATACGTACATGCAACCCATGATTGCAGCACATTGAGCCACATCCGCCCCTGTGCAAATTACCTGTGACAGCTCCTTGTGTGGCCATGATGGGGCAAACAGAACAGCATCAAGGTACAACAGAAGTGCCTATGATGAAGAACGCATTAAAGACATGTACGTATGCAATTAATACAATGTCACTTGGGTGCACTGCATCAAAAGTTGTACCATAGAGATATCGTTAAAAACTAGACCTGGCACAGTGAATAAGCAATGGAAATGACTGGTTGAGCTCCCATTCCCTATCAGTAGCAGCAACTGTCAACATACACTTTTCTGTATTGCAACTCTCATAAGGTACGCATTGCATCAGCACAGTCACCTCTGCACTGCAACCACAGCTGCCTGATCAATAACAGATTCAAGCATACATAAGCTGTATCCACCGTCATTCCTTTCACCTTCTCAGTTACCTGTACCAGGTACAAGCCAACCTGCTTGCATTCTGCTCATATCATTACAAATTGCTACATGCTCATCACATACTGTAGCACCAATGGTCCTACACAGACATTGCACCTTCTCAGCTACCTGTGCCAGGTACAAGGCAGTCTGTATGCACTCTGTTCAGGATCTCACACTTGGCTGCATGCATGCATGCATAGAGTTTGAACAAAAGACTATAAAAAACTGGATTTACAGGTCAGAAGCACCATTCAAGACCAGTCAGAACAAGCACGTGTGTAAACTGCTGAATCTGCTTGAGAGAGAGCAGGATGCTCAAAGCACTTCTTTACTCCCTTGCTGCCCTATCAGCAGCTGTCACCACTGATGCAGAGAGCACTTGCAGGTCAGCTGTGAACAATGTGCCCTTGATATTGCCTGGACCACAAGGACCTCCTGGTCCACCAGGGGAGAAAGGAGACTCAGGATCGCAACCCGGTGGAGCAGTGTACACCAGGTGGGGGAGGACAGTGTGCCCAACGGGAGCTAACTTGGTCTACGCAGGCATAGCAGCAACAACTGGGTCCGTAGTACATGGAGGCACTAGCGACACCCTCTGCATGCCAGAAGCACCTCAATACCTCTCCACTGACACCACGGCTACCTTTACAGACTTTCTCAACAGCGTGGAATATGAAACATTTGGCACTGAAACGACACCATTCAGAAATGTACAGGAACACAATATGCCATGTGCTGTCTGCCACACTGACACTAAAGACGTTGTACTTACCATACCAGCTCAGCACTCCTGCCCCGCTGAGTGGAGCAATGAATTCTCTGGATACCTCATGACTGAATATACAAATGCAGATCGAAGCCGAAGGGATACCATCTGTGTGGACGTGGCAGCTGAGGCCATCCCGGGAAGTGAAGCCAACACCAGTCCAGCGTTCATCTACTTACTAAGGGCATCATGCGAAGTGGTTGGACTGCCTTGTCCACCTTACAATGACCAAATGGTGCTTCCTTGTGCTGTGTGCACCAAGTAGAGGACTACCCTGAGTGAATAGACTGTGCAGTAGCAGTGAACTAGTGTGTAGTGAACAGATTATACATGCAAATCCATTAGTACCACCAGTAGTTGTAGAGCATTTGATGAGTTGTTAGTTACTGTATTTTTCAAGGCACATGGCCAAATGTACAATACAATTTTGGACTGAGAATGAATGCCTGCAGGACATGGTCCTTTGCGCAGGCACCACCCTCTGTCATATCGATGCCTGTCACCTCTGCGAACAAGAGGTGAATCACATGGATACTCATGGCCTTAGCTATGTCTAATGCAAGGGACATCACCATTGGCATGCTGCAGTTACTGATACCTCACACTGAGCCCTATCAGCATCAACATGACTTTGGATTGGATTGGCACACACTGTCATTCCTTACATGTTCTCAGTTACCTGTACCTGGTACAAGCTAACCCGCCTGCATTCTGCTGACATCATTACACGTTGGCACACATGTTATTTCACAATGCAACAAGAAATACACAAGACAGTGCAGTGGATGGGAGTGATTTCACTTCCTTTAGGAATAACTACTTCCTGCATTCTGGCAGGACTACAGTAAGGTACATGTGAACCATAGTGTGTCACATCTCTATAAAATAGTATGAGCACACACAGACATTGGTACAAGTAGAGCAATGCCAATCTCTTCAGGAATGTTTTAGGATCATAACATGCAAATGCACGCACGGACACACACGTACACACACGCATACACACACACACACACACAATTACACATACAAGTGACCACATGTCCCACGCGTACAAGCTTGTGGTTAGTGGCACACAATGGTGAGACAGGTGTGTACACAGTTGCCATGACTGCTGAACATGCTACTGAACACAATGTAGAAAGAGGTAGCAGAAAGTTAAAGGGAGGAATGAGCCCTACTTGAATTGGAGAGTTTAAAGGTATTGCTAACTACCAAGGTCAATAACCAATTATACATTATACACTATACAGTGTTGTTTGATGTGTATTCAAGTACCACTATGGAAAAGGTGATGCATGGACGGCATGTGATCCTCACATCACATTTCCAAGCACAGCCAAGCATTCCTGTTGACTGCATACATGCATGCTATGCACCTGGAGACACAGGGCTGCATGTACACAGTCTCCGTAGATGTCAACAAGATAAGGGGACAGAGTAGTCTCAAATAGAGGTGAAGGAAAGGGGCAGAGAAGTGTAGAAATTGGATACAGTGTAGTCACAGTTTGTTGAAGTACGTACTAGAGTTCTTTGGTATGATGGACTAGGAGTAAGGCTGGAACAGTAGCAAAGACGGTAGGGAGCCGTTATTAACCAGTATCTGTATTGATGCGGAAAGTACTAAGAGGCTGCAGCTGAACAACAACAGCTACCAAAGATAACAATGCATGCTCGCCACATCCACCATCATTCCCACCATCTCAGATAATTGTACCAGGTACAAGCCAACATGTCGGCATTGTGCTTACATCCTTACAAATTGCTTCAGGTACATTACAAAGCACCCATAACATACACAGATATTACACCTTCTCAGTTGCCTGTACCAGGAACAAGCTAACCTGCACACATTGTATCCTTACTAACTGCTACATGCTCATCACATAGCACCAATGACTTACACAGATATTACACCTTCTCAGTTGCCTGTACCAGTTACTGTACCAGGTACTGTACAAACTACCTTCATGCATTCCGGTCATATCCTTACACACTGCCACAGTTACATACATCACAAAACACCAATGGCACACATGGAACAGTGTAGGGGGTGGCAGAGAGTCACTTCCTTAGCAATACGTACAGTAACTACTTCCTGTTTCTGTATGTTACGCATCTCTACACAAGCATATGAGACAGACATTGGCAAAAGTCGAGCGATGCTAAAACCTGCAGTAATACTTCAGTGGCTCATAACATGTACACGATGACATGCATGCAAGTGCACACACAAACAGACACACACAAACTACATGTGCATCTCAGCAGTACTGCAGGCGGCCACACATCACACACGTACAAGCCTATGGGCTGCATTGGTTTGTGGTACATAGTTCCATGACTGTTGAACATGCTCATATAAGAGATACGATCATGACAAAAGGAAGCTGACAATAACATGTGATAAGTCAGCAGCAGTGAAGATGAAGGAGAGGTGCAGTATAGTGTGAAAATTGACAACAAACAGTCACAGTTGATGTAAGTAGCAAATTACGTAGGTGCAATGGCTGGAAGGAATGGAGGACATCATGAGTGTAGGGTACGTAGGTATGGTGGCAATGGAAGAATGGGCTCAAAGAACCAGTATTGTGTACATGATAAAGATGTAAGTGATGTAAGTGATACAGATGATATACGTAGTCTCGCGTAGCCAGACCGCTTTCCAGGGTAAAGGGTCTGGTACATTGCCTATGTGCCGCTTGTGCAGAGACCCCTTGGAACTAGAGGGTGATAATTGCATTCTACACCTACATGTTACCAGGAAACCGCCCGCCCACAACTACTGGTGTTTCGCCAGCCGTGGCAATGACGGCCACGACTCGATCGGCGTGTAGCTGCTACAAAAAGGCTTTGCTGAGCAAAATCGCTTGAACTGCGAAGGCTATAAAATTCAGCGTCGAGTGAACCATGGCTTTCATTGTCACGGCTTGTGCAACACCAGTAGTTGTGGGCGGGCAGTTGCCTGGTAACGCATAGGCTTAGAATGCAATTATCACCCTCTAGTTCCGGGGGGTCTCTGAACAATCGGCGCATAGACAATGTACCAGACCCATCTCCCCGACCAATGACGTCATAATATAAAATGGAGGGGAGCAGCAGTCTGGCTAGAAGAGACTAAAGATGATATACTGTACAATATTGCTAGCTACTGTACAGTAACTTAGGGAAACACATTACAGTGTATGTTAACCAAGCCCACTGTCAATGGTACACCTTTTACACACACACACACACACACACACACACACACACACACACACACACACACACACACACACACACACGTACAGAACACACACTCTATGATACACACTATGGAAAGTGCAGCTACCGATTCCAGAATTGATTACTCTCGCAATGGCGTGCATGATTCTACATAAACCAAACCAACCCAAACCAAAGAGTGTTTTCCTATATCCTTACACTTGAGGTATCTACATGTACCCACCAATGGCGAGCTGCATGCTATGGTGGACTTCCTGCAATGGCATGTGCATGCTGATGAGTTGAGCACTGAACACTGTAACAACGGACAAGTAGTTATGATGCAGAGTTTCTTATTTGTTTGTTAGACAACAGCAAATCAAACTGACTGACAACCGGAAGATGAAAGGAATGATAACTAACTATGTATGCCGGTTGGCCATGTAGGAAAACCATGCAGAGGTCAATGAATGCCTCCAAGAGAAAACCAGGATGAGTGTCCTATACCCAAGCAGGTGCAAAATGTTGTCAGAAGCTTGCACTGAATATATATGACATCAGCTACAATGTATTACCATAACATATAACACATACTGTAGCATAGTGTAATGTGCATTGCAACTTGTATTGCATACGTATGTGAATGCTATAAGCTGTTGCACCATGGTTGTGCATTGGCAAGAGTTGTGAGTGCATATGTTCTGTTCAGTGCTGGTAGAAAGGGAACACGATTCCCTTTCATTTTCACAGCAAGTAAACGGCAGCTATTCGCATTGCTATTTGGACAATACAGTACACACAATGAATTGAAAACTGAAAGCAAAAGAACTAGCATACATAACTACTCCAGGGAATATTCTGTTGTAGCAACCTCTACGAAACCAAAGAACAAGTAAATTGGATAGAACTTGCAACTAGGCAAACACATTCAAAACCAAGTGCTGTTGGGGAAAATCATACAACATACGCAATGCATTGATAGAATGGAAAGGATTCCATGGAGTCTTCAGGATAGAAACACCTGACCAATTAAACAGACAGATGCACACAGTAGGGTGAGTGTATGACAGGACTATAATACATAGCAAATGTGAGGTACAAGTGTTCTCCATGCCCTTGTACGCTTAGGGATGCACTGGTGTTAACTTGTACATGCACAAATTTGTGCAGGATTTTACATTTGCAAATTTCATGAGTTAGCAGACGTTTGTGAACATATGTAGACACACAAAAATTCCCCATGCCTAAAATACTACTTGCACATTTAGGGCAGCATAAACAAGCATTTAATTTCTCCAGTAGAGAAGTTGATCAAAGGCTACTTTAACACTGTAAAGCCAAAGATTCCAGTGCATGGTTCATGTGCTATTGGCTCTAATGCAATCATTCTTAGCTAGTGACGTTCAGTGATAGTTACACATGGATAAACTAAGTGTTACAAGAACCAAATGATGTAGACTGAAGTTAATACAGGTAACAACAACTACAGCATTTATCGTAGAGACGAACAGATAGGCATACGTTGCACTGTGTCCTACACATGGTGGTGCCAGTGTTATGACAAGATGTAGCAAATGGGACAATGCTAGCACAAGGCATGCAAACTCCCCTCCTCCAGATTTCACGATGACATTACTCCAATGGCAATCACCAAATGGCAATCAATGGTATCCTATCTCCAGCATACACAGCCAGATTGGCCAGGCTTGATGCAGTCATGAATTTTCTCAAGCTGAAGAGTAACAATAAGCCATTGAGCCCCACCCCCTAACTACAAGCATTCTACAGCTACAGTAGGTGGAAGCACATCAGACCACATGTCCGGTGATCATGAATTGCCTTAAAAGGCAGGGAAGCAGCCAAAACAGTGTACACTACTAAATTGCCAGTTTGCCGCAACTGACTGAGAGAGAAATAATATGCTCAAGGCACTTCTCTTGTCCCTTGCTGCTCTATCCTTTGCCACGACCACTAAAGCCGAGAACATCTGTAGTTCAGCTGTTAATTCAGTCCCATTGATCCTGCCTGGACCACAAGGACCTCCTGGTCCACCAGGGGAGAAAGGAGATTCAAGATCCCAGCCCGGTGGAGCAGTGTACACCAGGTGGGGGAGGACAGTGTGCCCAACAGGAGCTACCTTGGTCTACGCAGGCAGAGCAGCAGGGACCTTCCTCACTACACGTGGAGGAACCAGTGACACCCTCTGCTTGCCAGAAACTCCTCAGTACCTCTCCACTGCAGCAGCAGGGGAACCAGCCCGCCTGCATGGTGTAGAGTATGAAACATTTGGCTCTCCTTCTACGCCTCTCAGAAATGTTAATGATCACAACATACCCTGTGCTGTATGCCACACTGACACCAAACTGGCAGTTTTAACCATTCCCGCTCAGTACAACTGTCCTGCCAGCTGGAACGTGGAATATAATGGATACCTAATGACAGAAGGGGAATTCAGTGATCGCCAGCGAAGGGACACCATCTGTGTGGACAAGAATGCCGAAGCGATCCCTGGAAGTGAAGCCAACAGTAATCCTGTGGTGGTTTACCTGATGAGAGCCACCTGTGATGGATTGCCCTGTCCACCTTACAACTCTAACATGGTGCTACCCTGTGCTGTGTGCTCCAAGTAGAACAATACAGCTGTAACTTTGGCCAGCGATCAGGAAATGCATAGCCTTAGGCCTGAAACAACACATGTGTG
Source organism: Ianthella basta (assembly GCA_964019415.1). Lineage (NCBI taxonomy): Eukaryota > Metazoa > Porifera > Demospongiae > Verongiida > Ianthellidae > Ianthella > Ianthella basta. The sequence goes on from OZ025883.1 coordinate 2,868,610, forward strand.
TACACTCTGAGATGTTAATAGTAACTGTACTCTGTTTGGTCATGGTTAATTCTCAGAGTACATATGTAGTAAATGACTTGAGAGCTAACTCTCAAACAGCTGGCCTGCATACCCTACGCCAGCAACATGGTGCTGCCCTGTACTGTGTGCTCCAAGTAGCCCACTACGCTGAGTGAACAGAACATACGTATTGGATACACTAGCTGAATGCCCGCCCTTCAGGCAGGTTCCCAGCCTATCGCAAGCTAGCGAGTAGGTACCTTGCCAGTTTGAACTATCTGCATAGGTAGCAACGGAGACTGGCTGCTATAATGACGGTAGAGTGTGATTCGAACGTTTACCGACAACGAATGAGATCTCCCGTAATCGAAAGACCCCTAGAGACCGACAATTAAAAATGGCGTCTTGGCCCGCGGAAAAAAAGGAGGCGCTCTCTTCGGCTGCAGGGCAGCTAGGTGAACAGCACCCTTCTAGGCGTATGTCCTCCACTCCTTTAACTGGCATGGCGCGCATCAGTCCGCCAATGGCCCATAGTGGAAGCATAATTTTAAAATGGCGTGTCGGCCCGCAGAGAACGGACGAAGGAATCTCGTTCTTCGGCCGCGCAAGGTAGCTAGGTGAACGGCACCCCTCTAAGAACATGCCCACTCAGTCCCTCAACTGGCATGGAGCGTCTCGAGCCGATTCCCTGCGAGGTGCCGATTTTATGAGGGAATAAACAAAAAAACTAAGATCCGGTGCATTATAGTAAGATATTGTATGTCTGCATATGTTCTTGGTGGGAACCATTAGTACTGTCATTAGTTGCAGGTAATGAGGATGACTGATGGCAGGTTATTGAAAGTTGTGATGCTTGAAGCCTTGGAAGTAGGGTGTAAAGTGCGGTTGGTGAAAGAGCTGCAACAAAGTTTGGTGAGGTTCGGATGGAAGGGGTTAGATGCCGAGGCCATAAGTAGGTTGACAATGAAAGAAGTAAAGCAGGTGTTGAAGAACATAGCATGGAGGGAAGTGAGAGAGGTATGGAGGGAAGCAGCTAGGGAGCGGCCAAAGCTGGAAGTGATTGGGAGTTTAATGGATGCCGAATGCAAGGCGCAGTGTGTGGAGATAGAGTGTAAGATGCAAAGGAGGATGATGGTGAAACTACGAAGGGGAACAGCAGAATTAAGGGTAGAAACTGGCAGATGGTGTGGGTTAAGTAGGGGTGAGCAACTTTGTACGAACTGCAACAATGGTGAAGTGATAAATGTCAAGCACTTTATGTGCCGGTGTGTATTTGTGGCAGAAGAGAGGAGAGAAATGGCAAGGCTGATGAATGAGATAGTGGTGGGATGGGAGAGCATGAAGGATGATGAGAGGGTGATAGGGGTACTGGAGGAGGCATGCAGAGATGGAAGAGTGCAGAAGGCGCTGCAGAGGATGTGGCGGAAAAGGACAAGCTGCCCTTAAAGAACTATGCCCATTGTGATTCTTTTGACACTTTGTTACATTCAATTATATTATAGTGCTGCATGGGGCTGACACCCTGGTGTTTGTATTATACAACACGGTGCACTGAAATAACAATAATAATAATAATAATAATAATATATAACAATTTTAATAGAAGCCGGGCTCGAATAGAGGCCAGGTCAAAACTCCCGGGAAAGAAATAGAGGCCCGGGCTTCTATTCAGACAAGTATGGTATTCTTCTTCTTCTCCATCAACTGTAGCGCACAAACAATAGGGAGTAAGAGAATGTTTTACCCATAGTTCTACAGCACTTTCAATGGGTAAGTGTCTTTTGTAGGTTAGATAACTCCACGAGTACTTTCACAAATGGAGGTTTCCGGAAGTTAGGGAGGCATTCCTGGGAGAAAGACTATCATCTTACGTATGCTGACATCACCACATGTTTTGGTCACCGCTATTTGCCTAATCCTCCTTCAGTTTCAATTCAATACTTTCACAGCGCGGTCAGATGACTGTTCCAAGGTGAATACAAGACCAACTTCGACTAGCATTCATCTGCGTGCCGTTATCGAAGGTCATCTGCGGTCGTGCCAATTGACCACCATTTGCAATTACTGAGCAGTTGCTTCCGGCCAGCGCTTTAGCTAGCTGCCACTTCCAGTTCCACTCCACACCCTACATCAGGGGTGTAGGTATATATGGTGCAATTCTCTTGTATGTAGGGGCCATAGCTACATTCCCTTGTTCTGCCGCCTTAGCCTGCATCACAACTAACTCTCAGCCTATCCAAACATAGGTAATTGTAATATATCTTTGACCCACCTGCCACAGCCTACCCTAGGCTGCCCACTCAGACACAACCCACATTGTGCTATCGTGCTACATACCCTGCCATGATTCAGAGAATGTCCCTTTGTTGCCACTGTTGTTTGTAAAGCCTTAAATGTTTACTGGCCCATGAGTAATTTGCATTCCATAAAAAGTATAGAAGCAAGGGTGTGTAAAAATGTTTCCTCCAAAAACAAGGGCAGATGTAGGGACGTGCAGTGTGTACCTGCAAGGTAAAACCACCTGGCGGAAAAAATGTAGGAACAAGGAGGAGGGCCAGTCCATGCAAAGAGGGGGGCCAGTTGGTCCATGCAACAAGGAGGAGGGCCGGTCCATGCAAAACCCAGGTCATTAACATGCGCTGACTTTGAATATGTTTTCACCATCCCTACATCTGCCAACATTTTGCTGTGCCTCCTACTACTGCATGCCCATTCCAGCTCTTCAGCTTCCCCTTTACACCCACAGGTACAGCCTTACAATTTTCCCATCTTTCTGCTTTGTTGCATGTGCTCTGTACACTATAGTTATTAGGTTTATCCTTGCAAATTGCTTGCTACTCAATCTACTTTGCTGTAGAATCTAGGCCCTCCTGCTCTTGCATGCAATCCATTACATGTTTGATGTAACAGCTAGCTGCAGGGCCCATATTCTTTGGATTCATCACTTATGTAGCTATGCAACTTGCTCCGCCTTGAGACCCTGGAAAACCACCCAACTCAGCTACTAGTACATGTTATTGCTTACCATTGCTCTTCACTACATTGCTGTCTGCAAACCAGTACACCCACTTTCAGGTCCTCTCTGTTTGGCTCTACACTGTAAAAACAGTGGTGGTTTCAGGCCATGGCCACCAGTGGTGGTTTTCAGGGACAAGCAGTGGTTTCAAACAACTACTGTAACACCGTCCTTTAGTCCCTGAGAAACACCAATGGTGGTCTGAATCCAACACTGTTTTACAGTGTACACCAGCACAAACATTGTACACTTCATTGCCACCACTTGCGAAATTCAAATTAACTCCCTATATCCAGGATGCAAATGGCTTATACAGTGTACAGAGTGCAGCTGTACATGCGCCATGGTGCACACCAGACTGCAATTTCTGGCTATTCAGGCTTTCCTCATTAGTGCTTCAGTCATGTACAGTGGATTTATGCAACCTTGCAACAGTTCCCACACCATGGGCAGTCGTTACCTACGATACGGACTGGTACTGTACACATCTATTATATGTCACCCTGTTCGTATCCTAGGTAACGACTCTCCAGGTATGGGAACTGTTGCATGCAGCATGGTGGTATATATTTGTACATGGGAACATGTAGCTGGAACGGGCATATGCATGCAATAGGATAGTCTCCTGTGGCAACCCTTGTTATTGCACACTCACATGTACACTTGCACTATAATACGCAGGTGGAGAAACAGAGGATGATAGCAAGACCGCAAGCGCGGCAAAATGTTGGCAGATGTAGGGATGGTGAAAACGTATTCAAAGTCAGCGCATATTAATGACCTGGGTTTTACATGGACTGGTCCTCCTTGTTGCATGGACTGGCTGGTCCCCTTCTCTGCATGGACCGGCCCTCCTCCTGCTTTTGAAGGAAACATTTTTACACACCCTTTGCATTGATGGAGTCTTCTAGTCAAGGGAATGAGAGATTTGTGCTGCCTAGCGTTGGAAAGACAGCCAAAAAAATCACTAGATTTCGATTTTTAATGCGCTATCTTCTTATTTCAATGCACTGTATTACCTGTTACATGGCACTTGATCACCTTTTCTGCTGTAAGTGCCTGTTGGTCTATGTTACATTTTATCATACTCATTGAAGTGTTGATGAGCCTAGAATTGCTCCAAAAGTACTCACAGAACATCTAAATTTCAAAAATTTTCCTGGGGGGGCATGCCCCCAGCCTTCCCTAGTTTGCGTCACGTCATCTATGACCTGACCGGATTCTATCTTGGTGCTACGGTCCTGTACTGCCATTAGTTGTAGAAGCATTAGCTGAGTTGTTACTCACCAAGGTACATAGCCAGTTATACATATACATTATTCAGTGTCATTTGAGTAGTATTCAAGTAGCATGCTGGAAAATGTGATGCATAATGGTACAGGAGGGATGGTACAGCTTGTGACTCACACATCACATTTTCAAGCACACCTCAGCACTCCTTGCACACAGTACATGCACGCCATACACCAGGGGACCAGGGTTGCATGCACACAGTCTCTGTGGCAGTCAAACAAGTTTAGGGTAAATGAAGTGAGGGCTTCTCAGCTGGCTCAGGCATTAGAAAGGGGTTGGTTCTCTAATACCAGCTTCACAACAGGGTTGAAAACCTTGCCGACGTTTCGACCAGATGCTCTGGTCTTCTTCAGGGCGAAGATGTGAAGCTGGTATTAGAGAACCAACCCTTTCTAAGTTTAAGGTAAAGAGAAGTTTCAAATAGAGGTGGTGGAAAGGGACAGAGCAGTGTAGAATGATTCCTGTTATACTGTAACCAGTAACTGTATCGACGCAGAAAGTGCTGAGTATGAGGCTGAAGCTGAACCAAAACAACAGCAGCTACCTGAGTAACAGCAGACAACATGTATGTTAGGCATAACCACCACCATTCCTTGCACCTTCTCCATTCACATCCATACCAAATTGCTGCATGCACATCACACAGTACCCAGTCCTTTCACCTTCTCAATTCACATCCATACAAATTGCTGCATGCACATCACACAGTACCCAGCCTTGCACCTCCTCAATTCACATCCATACAAACTGCTGCATGCACATCACACAGTACCCAGTCCTTTCACCTTCTCAATTCACATCCATACAAATTGCTGCATGCACATCACACAGTACCCAGCCTTGCACCTTCTCAATTCACATCCATACAAATTGCTGCATGCACATCACACAGTACCCAGTCCTTTCACCTTCTCAATTCACATCCATACAAATTGCTGCATGCACATCACACGGTACCCAGACCTTGTACCTTCTCAATTCACATCCATACAAATTGCTGCATGCACATCACACAGTACCCAGACCTTGTACCTTCTCAATTCACATCCATACAAATTGCTGCATGCACATCACACAGTACCCAGCCTTGCACCTTCTCAATTCACATCCATACAAATTGCTGCATGCACATCACACAGTACCCAGCCTTGCACCTTCTCAATTCACATCCATACAAATTGCTGCATGCACATCACACAGTACCCAGACCTTGTACCTTCTCAATTCACATCCATACAAATTGCTGCATGCACATCACACAGTACCCAGTCCTTTCACCTTCTCAATTCACATCCATACAAATTGCTGCATACACATACACAGTACCCAGTCCTTTCACCTTCTCAATTCACATCCATACAAATTGCTGCATGCACATCACACAGTACCCAGCCTTGCACCTCCTCAATTCACATCCATACAAATTGCTGCATGCACATCACACGGTACCCAGTCCTTGCACCTTCTCAGTTGCCTGCACCAGGTACAAGCTAACCTGCCTGCATTCTGCTCACATCCATACAAAAATGCTTCCGGTACACTACAAAACACCCATAACATACACAGATGTTACACCCTCTCAGTTGCCTGTACCAGGTACAAACTACCTTTATGCCTTCTAGTCACATCCTTACACACTACCACAGTTACATGCATCACAAAACACCAATTACATATATACACAGAACAGTGTACTGGACGGAAGTGAGTCACTTCCTTAGCAATATCTCACTACAGTATGTACTTCCTGTCCTGTATGCCAGTTGTAGGACTATGCTACATTGACCCATGGCATTACACATCCTACACAATTATATGAGCACACACAGACATTGGCAGAAGTACAATGATCTTAAAATTTTCAGCAATGTCTTAGTGGCTCATAACATGTACGAGATGGCATGCATGCAAGCGCACACACAAAATTTAATATAAACACACAAACTACATGTGCATCTCAGCAGTACTGCAGGCGGCCACACATCACACATGTACAAGCTTATGGGCTGCATTGGTTTGAGGTACACAATTCCATGACTGTTGAACATGCTCATACAAGAGACACTTGTGATAACAACTGCATACGGTTGTTGAAATGCTCGCCTCTAATCCAATCATTCTTAGCTAGTGAAGTTTAGTGATAGTTACACAGGAAAAGCTTGGGGTCACTGTGTGTGTACCTTAAATTACCAGGAGCAAATGGAGCAGAGCTAATGCATATTCATTTAGGTAACAACAGCTAGAACATTAAGTTGACTGTATTAATGTAGAGTTTGGTAAACAGCATGTTGCACTGTGTGCTAAACATGGTGGTGGCAGTGCTAAAATATAAACCATTGAGCCCACCCCCCAACCACAAGTGTTGTACAGCTACAGCAGTGGAACCACATTGGATATGATGTCAGGTGAGCACGAATCGCTTTAAAAGACTGGGAAGAAGTCAAAGCATGCACACTACTAAGTTTCCAAGTTGTTGCAACTGACTGAGAGAGAACTACAGTAAGATGCTCAAAGCACTTCTTTACTCCCTTGCTGCCCTATCAGTAGTCGTCACCACTGATGCAGAGAGCACTTGCAGGTCAGCTGTGAACAATGTGCCTTTGATATTGCCTGGACCACAAGGACCTCCTGGTCCACCAGGGGAGAAAGGGAATTCAGGATCACAACCCGGTGGAGCAGTGTACACCAGGTGGGGGAGGACAGTGTGCCCAACGGGAGCTACCTTGGTCTACGCAGGCATAGCAGCAACAACTGGGTCCGCAGTACATGGAGGCACTAGCGACACCCTCTGCATGCCAGAAGCACCTCAATACCTCTCCACTGATACCACGGCTACATATACAGATTTTCTCAACAGTGTGGAATATGAAACATTTGGCACTGAAACAACACCATTCAGAAATGTAAAGGAACACAATATGCCATGTGCTGTCTGCCACACTGACACTAAAGACGTTGTGCTTACCATCCCAGCTCAGCACTCCTGCCCTGCCGGGTGGAGCAATGAATTCTCTGGATACCTCATGACTGAATATACAAATGCAGATCGAAGCCGAAGGGACACCATCTGTGTGGACGTGGCAGCTGAGGCCATCCCGGGAAGTGAAGCCAACACCAGTCCGGCGTTCATCTACTTACTAAGGGCGTCATGCAAAGTGGTTGGACTGCCTTGTCCACCTTACAACGACCAAATGGTGCTTCCTTGTGCTGTGTGCACCAAGTAGAGGACTACGCTGAGTGAATAGACTGTGCAGTAGCAGTGAACTAGTGTGTAGTGAACAGATTATACATGCAAATCCATTAGTACCACCAGTAGTTGTAGAGCATTTGATGAGTTGTTAGTTACTGTATTTTTCAAGGCATATAGCCAAATGTACAATACAATTTTGGACTGAGAATGGATGCCTGCAGGACATGGCCCTTTGCGTAGGCACCACCCTCTGTCATGTCGATGCCTGTCACCTCTGCGGACAAGAGGTGAATCACATGGATACTCATGGCCTTAGCTATGTCCAATGCAAGGGACATCACCATTGGCATGCTGCAGTTACTGATACCTCACACTGAGCCCTATCAGCATCAACATGACTTTGGATTGGATTGGCACACACTGTCATTCCTTACATGTTCTCAGCTACCTGTACCTGGTACAAGCTAACCCGCCTGCATTCTGCTGACATTATTACACGTTGGCACACATGTTATTTCACAATGCAACAAGAAATACACAAGACAGTGCAGTGGATGGGAGTGATTTCACTTCCTTTAGGAATAACTACTTCCTGCATTCTGGCAGGACTACAGTAAGGTACATGTGAACCATAGTGTGTCACATCTCTATAAAATAGTATGAGCACACACAGACATTGGTACAAGTAGAGCAATGCCAATCTCTTCAGGAATGTTTTAGGATCATAACATGCAAACGCACGCACGGACACACACGTACACACACGCATACACACACACACACACAATTACACATACAAGTGACCACATGTCCCACGCGTACAAGCTTGTGGTTAGTGGCACACAATGGTGAGACAGGTGTGTACACAGTTGCCATGACTGCTGAACATGTTATTGAACACAATGTAGAAAGAGGTAGCAGAACGTTAAAGGGAGGAATGAGCCCTACTTGAATTGGAGAGTTTAAAGGTATTGCTAACTACCAAGGTCAATAACCAATTATACATTATACACTATACAGTGTTGTTTGATGTGTATTCAAGTACCACTATGGAAAAGGTGATGCTTGGACGGCATGTGATCCTCACATCACATTTCCAAGCACAGCCAAGCATTCCTGTTGACTGCATACATGCATGCTATGCACCTGGAGACACAGGGCTGCATGTACACAGTCTCCATAGATGTCAACAAGATAAGGGGACAGAGAAGTCTCAAATAGAGGTGAAGGAAAGGGGCAGAGAAGTGTAGAAATTGGATACAGTGTAGTCACAGTTTGTTGAAGTACGTACTAGAGTTCTTTGGTATGATGGACTAGGAGTAAGGCTGGAACAGTAGCAAAGACGGTGGGGAGCCGTTATTAACCAGTATCTGTATTGATGCGGAAAGGAACAAGCTAACCTGCACACATTGTATCCTTACTAACTGCTACATGCTCATCACATAGCACCAATGACTTATGCAGATGCTACACCTTCTCAGTTGCCTGTACCAGGTACTGTACCAGGTACTGTACAAACTACCTTTATGCATTCCGGTCATATCCTTACACACTGCCACAGTTACATACATCACAAACACCAATGGCACACATGGAACAGTGTAGGGGATGGCAGAGAGTCACTTCCTTACCAATATGTACAGTAACTACTTCCTGTTTCTGTATGTTACACATCTCTACACAAGCATATGAGACAGACATGGCAGAAGTTGAGCAATGCTAAAATCTGCAACAATGCTTCAGTGGCTCATAACATGTATGCGATGACATGCATGCAAGTGCACACACAAATATATACACACAAACTACATGTGCATCTCAGCAGTACTGCAGGCAGCCACACATCACACATGTACAAGTTTATGGGCTGCATTGGCTTGAGGTACACAATTCCATGACTGTTGAACATGTTCATACAAGAGATACGATCATGACAAAAGGAAGCTGACAATCACATGTGACAAGTCAGCAGCAGTGAAGATGAAGGAGAGGTGCAGTACAGTGTGAGAATTGACAACAAACAGTTGCAGTTGATGTAAGTAGCAAAATTTCGTAGGTGTAATGGCTGGAAGGAATGGAGGACATCATGAGTGTAGGGTAGGTATGGTGGCAATGGAAGAATGGGCTCAAAGAACCAGTATTGTGTACATGATAAAGATGTAAGTGATGTAAGTGATAAAGATGATATACGTAGTCTCGCGTAGCCAGACTGCTTTCCAGGGGAAAGGGTCTGGTACATTGCCTATGTGCCGCTTGTGCAGAGACCCCTTGGAAGTAGAGGGTGATAATTGCATTCTACGCCTACATGCTACCAGGCAACCGCCCGCCCACAACTACTGGTGTTTCGCCAGCCGTGGCAATGACGGCCACGACTTGATCGGCATGTAGCAGGCTGCTACGAAAAGGCTTTGCTGAGCAAAATCGCTTGAACTGCGAAGGCTATAAAATTCAGCGTCGAGTGAACCATGGCTTTCATTGTCACGGCTTGTGCAACACCAGCAGTTGTGGGCAGGCAGTTGCCTGGTAACGCGTGGGCTTAGAATGCAATTATCACCCTCTAGTTCCGGGGGGTCTCTGAACAATCGGCGCATAGGCAATGTACCAGACCATTCTCCCCGACCAATGACGTCATTATTGAAATTGGAGGGGAGCAGCAGTCTGGCTAGAAGAGACTAAAGATGATATACTGTACAATATTGCTAGCTACTGTACAGTAACTTAGGGAAACAGATTACAGTGTATGTTAACCGTGCCCACTGTCAATGTTACACCTTTCACACACATCTTTCACACACACACACACACACACACACACACACACACACACACACACACACCCACATACCCACACACCCACGCACACACACACACACACACACACACACACACACACACACACACAGTTGTATTCATGGTTCAGCCATTTTCAGCACCACCAGAAATTCACTTCTGGGGACTAGAGTGTGTACCACTGATTAACAATAACTGGAGTCCTGTAGGAGACCTCATGTAAACCTTCTTGACCTGCTCTGCATACAGCATACTTAGGGGTTTAAGCATTTTACAAACAAACTTGGTTACAGAGAATGACCCTGTACTCTCCTACAGAGATCAGCTCACAACACACTTACCTAGGTATGTAATATTACGTAGGCATAGATTGTTTTGCAGAGTGTAGCTTGCAGGGTCAGTATTGAAAATCCTTAAGCTTGTGTAGGTGCTTTGCTGGACGAGTGTTTGATAATGTACTAAATGTGATGGCAAGTGGATCAGTTAATTCTGACTTTCTCTGGAACTTAAACATTTTCCTTCTAAGAAGTCCATTTAAGCATGCTCTGAACCTTGTTGTGTTACAGTCATTTAACAATTTCTTGTCCCAATTGCCAAATGCACTTTGCACTCAACTGTGATTGGAACAATACATTCTCACATGCATAGTAATGTCAATCGACGATCTAATCATGTGCAAATCTACCATTCCAATGCTTTGCTCATGTGACCGAGTGCAGAGTGCAAATGCCAAACAGGACTAGAAGTTGTGACTCTACTGCTTGAAAGGAATACTCTTGTGCTGTGTGAGTCTCTCTCTTTGCACATGTTAGCCTCATGTAATGCAGCTGACTGTTAATCTGTTTACATCTAGTGTGCTGTGTAGAACAGCTTCTGTGTAAACACCCCCAGCAGAGTATGGGACATTGGTTTAGCAGTCAACAATGTGTTTACTGGGTGCACACCTGAGACACAATTTGATTTTCTGGGGACTCTTCCAATTTGGAACTATGACACCAACATTGTCTAACCCTGACAGATGGTTCAGGACACCCTCTGACCTGCTGTACAAATTCATGTGTAGGGTCCAACCATTAACTCAATAACTGATAGTACAAAGTGTGTTGCCATAGTTTGTGTGGTTGTTTAGACAACTCATGCACTTCTGTAACATTGTACAAGCGATTGGAGAACATGTATAAGTGAATGTCATGCAGTCTTTGTTCTGGCAATATGTTACATGAAGTACCAGTGACAGAAATCTGAATCTATATACAATAACTGATTAACACACTCAAGAAAATATGTATAAAATATGTAAACTAATAGTAATACTGTACGTAAAATACTATTATATGTACAGAATATGCATAAGAAGTGCATGTGCATTAACTTGTGATAGTGCTCGCTGTTGAGGATCAGTAATGGCCAGGTGGAGACCTGTATGCAGTGAATCCCAACACGGATAGCACATGACGTTTTAGTCAGGAGTTACATGACGCTCCGTACGCAGGGAGTCATGCAACGCCTGACTAGTTACGTATTTGTTTTGCCACGCCTTTCTTACATTTTTGGTATTTACTGAGGTTGGCTGTTGGTACACGTACTACTTCAATACCTTCAAAAGTGCTTATCCATGCCTCGAGGCTGGTTTTCATCTTCACCATTCACCTAGTTCCTCTGAAGCGTGCTAATACATTAAGCTCTTGGTCATGTGATGGTAGGGGGTGGGGCTCAGGTACGTACGTACCTATGTACGCACTATGTCACCATATTCAGTAATAGTTGGAGACCTCTTACTGCATGATAGGATGCATACACTAAGAGGTCTATGACTGTTATCTGTTGCCATGGATCTACAATCGCCCTTTCAACGAGATTAGCTGATTGTAGGAATTTGGGATGATGAGAGCTGCTTTGCATCACAGTCATTTTGCTTGAGTGCGGAGATGTCAGTGAGCATTCTTGCTCAGGCATCTAAACAGACTCCCAAATGTGAATGAGGCTGCTTCCTGTAACACCGCTGAAAGACTGCTTATGACAGTTTGCCGGGAAGACAGATTGGATGGTGCCTATTGGCTTTGTAGCAGGTAATTAACTTCATCTGCTACCAAAAGAAGAAGATATTTGACTAGTGGATCCTGCCAATCAAGAATAATTGCTTCCTCCGGCATAGCCAACTTTCCCTGTGACGATGCTATGCCTGACTAACCATTGCTTTCGTTGATTGCAGTCGAAGTGTGAAAAGTGTAGACTAAAACCAGCTTTGACAACCTTTAACCCTTCAACGTCCTTGCCCTATTTGCTTATTCTCTTTTGCCTGGTGGTAGCTACATAGCTATGTACAGCATCTGTGGTGCTAAATAACATTCATTGAAAGCTACAGCTATCTTGGCTGACCTGGGTTACGTATGTCTAAATCACATTGACAGCTGCTGTGATGTGTGTGTGTGGGGGGGGGGGGGGGGGGGATTCTTGCAAACTCCCCAATCCCCCCAGGCCTACAGGCCTGCCCATGTACCACTTGTGATAGCAACTGCGTATGGTTGTGGAAATGCTCACCTCTAATCCAATCATTCTTAGCTAGTGAAGTTTAGTGATAGTTACACAGGAAAAGCTTGGGGTCACTCTGTGTATCTTAAATTACCAGGAGCAAATGGTGCAGAGCTACTGTATATAAATTAAGGTAACAACAGCTAGAGCATTAAGTTGACTGTATTAATGTAGAGTTGGGTAAACAGCATGTTGCACTGTGTGCTAAATGTGATGGTGGCAGTGCTAAAATATAAACCATTGAGCCCATCCCCCAACCACAAGTGTTGTACAGCTACAGTAGTGAAACCACATTGGATATAGTGTCAGGTGATCATGAATCGCTTTAAAAGACTGGGAGGAGGTCAAAGCATGCACACTACTAAGTTTCCAAGTTGTTGCAACTGACTGAGAGAGAACTACAGTAAGATGCTCAAAGCACTTCTTTACTCCCTTGCTGCCCTATCAGTAGTTGTCACCACTGATGCAGGAAGTACCTGCAGTTCAGCCGTGAACAATGTGCCCTTGATATTGCCTGGACCACAAGGACCTCCTGGTCCACCAGGGGAGAAAGGAGACTCAGGATCGCAGCCCGGTGGAGCAGTGTACACCAGGTGGGGGAGGACAGTGTGCCCAACGGGAGCTAACCTGGTCTACGCAGGCATAGCAGCAACAACTGGGTCCGTAGTACATGGAGGCACTAGCGACACCCTCTGCATGCCAGAAGCACCTCAATACCTCTCCACTGACACCACGGCTACCTTTACAGACTTTCTCAACAGTGTGGAATATGAAACATTTGGCACTGAAACGACACCATTCAGAAATGTAAAGGAACACAATATGCCATGTGCTGTCTGCCACACTGACACTAAAGACATTGTACTTACCATACCAGCTCAGCACTCCTGCCCCACTGAATGGAGCAATGAATACTCTGGATACCTCATGACTGAATATACAAATGCAGATCGAAGTCGAAGGGACACCATCTGTGTGGACGTGGCAGCTGAGGCCATCCCGGGAAGTGGGAACACCACCAGTTCTGCATTGATCTATCATCTAAGGGCATCATGCGAAGTGGTGGGACTGCCTTGTCCACCTTACAACGACCAAATGGTGCTTCCTTGTGCTGTTTGCACCAAGTAGAGGACTACGCTGAGAGAACAGAACGAAGTTGATTGATTTGATCGGAACAGATTCGCGTAGTGAAAGACGTAAGTGTAATTAATTAGAGTCTTGTGTAATGCAGTGTAGTCATTTAGTGTAGCCTCTAGTTTTAGAACACTTTGCTGAGTTTTGTTATTACTGAAATATAGCCAAAAGTATAATACAACATACGAGATAGTAGGCTTGGTACAGAGAGACCTGTGAATACTCTGTGACTACTGTGCTACATAAAAGTGCAGAATTCCCCTTGGAGGCCATCAGCTAGCTTTTGCTGTTCAGGTGTTACATTCGAAGTGTAAGAAACCTCCAGTGTATAAAACACATTGCAACTTGGTCTACATGCAATAAAGCTAGTGACAGAGAAACACAACACACAGAGATACCAAACATACTGTACATATACCCTAAAACAAACACGAGCTAGAGTTAAACAAGTCAGCTCTTTGATTTCCAGCTTAATGACTACCATTGTACACACATACAGACACACAAACACACATATGCGCACACACCATACTATGTGCTTAAACCAACTCTCACTCATAATATGATACGTAAATATACTAAATGTGTGTATTCAAACCAAACTAAGCTGAGGAAGACCGAGCACAAAAATATACACACCTTTACCTACAGTAGGTTCAGCTATGGTACTTGCAGGTTAGCAGTGTGCACATACATAGGGGCTGACGGGCTACATATACAGTACAAGCACACCTATGTCGCTGCAGTAGACATTCTGCATGCTTGCAGAGTTGAGTCAGGGTGAAAATTGCATGTGCATATTTCACAGTGTGCAGTACATGGAATCTAAATGCAATAGACAATATGTGCAATAAAACATGCTTCATATTGCATGGCATACAGCATGCACGAATGCCTATCTCAAGCAGGCCCATAATGAAGCACTGGAACCAATGCCTTGCACACACATGCACATACCATATATCAGACTACACACAAGATACCTTACAAGTTACACACAAGGTATACAACATACACACAAGGTACTTTACAACATAATGTAGAAGAAGAGGCTCATTACTACCTGTACGTTGTTCAATGTAGGCGAATACGTAGTTTGTGGGCAATACGTAGCAGATTATTCAACAACTGAATGCAGGACGTTTCGGCCCGAAGGCCTTCGTCAGCTGTGTACAAAACTGAGAATGTACAGTGTGAGACTGGTCTATATAGCTATGGGTAACTGTGTGTGACCAATCAAATTCTAGGATTATGTGTACATGTGTTTAGCCAATCAGGAACATAGTTATGTGTACAGGGGGTGTAGCCAATGAAAAAGAAAATAGTGGGGTTGGGGGGGGGGGGGGGGGGGACTAAATTCCTTGTAAATGTTGCTGACTTTGGCCCACTGGTTGGACTGGGACAAGTCTTCCTCCTGCTGCAGTTGTTGAATAATCTGCTACATATTGCCCACAAACTACGTATTCGCCTACACTTTACAACATACATGCTTGCACTGCATAAGACAGAGGGAATCAAAGCACCCAATGACACAAGGGTGAGAAATGCAATTTTCTTGCCGCTGGCAATCATTTAACATACAGTAGGACTACTGCCAGGGTTAGTTCATTCTATACCATAGACATTAGCCAAGAATAGAGTCAGATCAAAACACATGAAAATAGAGGCCTGGGCCTCCATTTAGACAATAGAAGAATGCATGTTAGAAAAGGATTGTCGCATTCAGTGTAAGTGTCGGCAATTGAATAAGTGCCAAATAGGTACGAACTTGTGTATTAGCAAATAAACTGAAATTGAAAGGCACTGAATAGATGTTGAATGGACATCCGCCTCCTGCCCTGAATACACCCACCTTCACATTCAAGTGTCGCAGGAGGGCAATGGCCTCGCCCGGCTCCACTAGGGCCAGTTGGAGATATGATGACGCTAGCACCACATCAGAGTCCCTCCCCCTGTCACCAAAGTACTTTGATAGCTGGAAGCACGTGTCACGCAGCATTTTCTGCAGGTCTCCATTTTCAGGGGAAGACAACAACTAGCAGCAAAAGTAGAATCACTGGCTGATAACAAGCAATAAAGGTTACTTTAGGTCTCCTCATGTGTACACTATGCATGTACACATAGCAACTGACACATGGTACAGAACATGTGGTCTGCTGTGCACTCACATAGTACAGGTTGCTGTGTGTGTTCATGTTTGCGAAGGAATGTGAGCATGAGTGTGCATGCACATGCGCGTGTGTGTGAGGGACTGCGAGTGTAAGTGTGTTTTGCGAATGGGCATGCATGTTTGTGTTAAAGCTGTGAATGTGGCTGTGCATGTGTTGGTCACCTGTAATCGCACTAGGAGGTGGGCCTCACTGACCAGGTCACGAGTTGTGGGTGGAGAACAGGTGCGGAACTGGTCAGCCGTGCTCATCTAGCGGAGGGGAACAAATAGAGCACGTCTCACAGTGACTGCACAAACATACATCTATGTACATATATGTAAAGTACATACGTACGTAAATATATACTGTATATGCACATGCACATGGGGATACAGTAATACTAACAAGATATGTATGTAGCTCATCCCATGTACGTACTGAGCTAGCCTAAACAATAATGGCACAAGCAATGACAGTGCTATGAAACTACACATACAGTTTGAATGCATAAAAGTATATACATTGCAAATTCTGATGAACACACTGCAATCAAGACAAAACCATAGAGAACAATTGCTATGGACTGACCAACCAAGCACGCCATGCAGTACACGTCTTTCACAAAGTAGCACATATCACCCAAACTTGACAGCCAGAAACACAATCAGCTAAAAGGCCTTAATACTCAGACACATGGTGCACTGTTTAGACTCACAAATTCAAGAGCTACGTCCAAGATAGTATGTTTCTCCAGAATGTAAATGTTCCATTCTACACTGGGCTCTTTAGGCCTCCTTGAGTGACTATGGGTAAAAGAGCAAGAAATACTTTTGCTAATCCAAGCAGAGTAGCAGAAACAAGAGCATGCAACTATGCAGGCAAAAAACAAAAACGCACGCGTGCGCATGCACATATACACACACACACGTACACAAGCACACACACACACAAACACACACAACACATGCGCACACACACACACAAACACACACACACACACACACACACACACACACACACACACACACACACACACACACACACACACACACACACACACACACACACACACACACACTTACATAGGAGCTTCCTTGTATGCTTTGGTGACGACCACAACTTGAGAGTGAGAGGCAGCAACGATGCATGCACCAATCAGATTCTTGC
Organism: Ianthella basta; assembly: GCA_964019415.1. NCBI lineage: Eukaryota > Metazoa > Porifera > Demospongiae > Verongiida > Ianthellidae > Ianthella > Ianthella basta. The sequence continues at coordinate 2,885,882 of OZ025883.1, forward strand.
GACTGACATTGGTCACTTGAATGGATGGTGGAGGGCAGACCTGGAGAGGACAGATAAATCCTGTCAGGTCAAACAGTGGCTGGAAGTGAAGCAGTGAGGACAGGAAATAGTACAAATTGTTCAAAGCAGCATAATTGCATAAGATAGTTTTGATGCAGACAAACAGTGACACACACCAGTACCCTGTAGATACCACCCCACTTCACAGAGAGTACAAAAGCACACCAATTCGCAGCTTGAATATAGTACCTTTGCCAAAAGTTGCCTTGTACTCAGCTGAAGACCTTCTGTGTTAGAACCTGTAGAACTAAAGGATGGAATGAACATCATTGTATGCATCATACATGACAACATAGCTGAACTGCACAAGAAGATAATAAGTCACAAAAAGAGAAGGTTTTACAGTACAAGCATGCATCCAAATTCCAACCACACATGTGCTGTAGTGTAACTATCACTTCAACACACCTTCCATCGAACTTGATATCCCTGTGAAGCATTTGCAGGCATGAGGGCAGGAGCCGTGTGGTGTAGGTCTCCAGCCCCCCTTCATTCAGAATATGAAGGAAATCTCCATCATAGCAGAACATCTCGCCTGGATGGATGAAGGAGAAGTTGTGCACTTGCACCACTCTGGAGAGGATGTTGTAGAAGAAGGCCTGACACTCTGTAATCACAAGGCATCCCATTCCAGTGAGGTGGGTGCATCCGTCTTCTGCAGGAAGTAAGGTGACAAGACAGTGCAAGGGTAGCTCAGGGCTGCCATACCACAGGTGTACATAGTTGTATATTACCATATGTAGGCATGCCTTTAAGGCTTCCATAGTTGACATGGTCACACAAACACGCTAACATACTGTGCACACACACGTACACACACCTGCACACCTATACACACACACACAGACACACAACACACACACCATGGCAAGTCATACCCATGCCCATTGTGATGTGCATGCATGCACGCACGCACGCGTGCACACACATACACACACTCAGTTGGGTATTATGACACTGGACCAATAAACAACAAACACAAATACATTTCCCACAAGAAACAAATCCTCTCTGGGTCCCTCACCATTGACTGTGACTGGCATGAGATGAGTACTAAGAAAGTTCATTCTTGCAGCATCCCCCTTGGCTCCCTCAACTGGGTTGCACTTGTACAGCAGAGTGAACAAGCTGGCCTCCACTCTCCCCCTCGCCTGACTGCGGTACACAAAGGACGCTGGTACTCCACGTATGTGGTCCATGGGACCCAGCACCTCTCTGGGCTGCTTGATGTGGCTGTCTGGTCTTTGCCTGGCCGCTTTTGCAACCTTCTTGAGAGTGATGACTCCCATTCCAGAAGGACTAGGGCCACAACTGGATATGGGGATGGAAGAGCCTGTAGAGGAATGCACATCTAGTGTTGAGGCTCCTAGTACGGGTGAAGGTGCTCTGGACCCCACACGAGAGCCAGGCCTGGAACTGGTTGCACTGATCTCTCCGGTTGTCTGCGCAGACCAAACAATGCAGTGTGGGTCCTTGATGAAGGTACCTTCTGTTGTCTCGGTGTCATTCACTGCTCCTCCGTCTACAGCATCATCCTCGTGGAGAAAGGGGCTGTGGAAGGCAAGGTGAGCGACCCCGGACACTTGCCACTTGAGCACGTGGACCTCCTGCGGGGACATGGCAGCCAAGTAATTGTGACTGAGGGAGAGGGATCGAATCTCAAAACTGAGAGCAATGTCAGCAAACACAGTCACATCATAACACATGTTCCCAGGACTGCCATTGACAGTGCCATCAGAGGCGGAGGGCGCAATTTGCTGGAGCACATACAGGCGGATGTCGTAACCACTGGCAACCCCTATGATCCCTGAGGTGCCGCATGATCCTATGCACAACCCTTTGCCTTGTCCCGGTGAGCCCGACTGGAAGCCCAGTTCAACCACCTCTACGGAAGGCTGCTTCTGGTGGCCTCGGGGCGCGATGTAGGACTGAGTGGAGGCGGCGTGCGCGGGACGAGGACGGACTCCCGCCTTCTTGGTGGCTCCCAGCCAGTTAAAGTAAACCCTGGCTTGGGAAGGGCTGCGGGAATCTTTGGCCTCCGACGTCACCAGGCAGTCCCCCTTGGCGGTATACACCAATTTTTGTACTGGGTGAATGGTTGAAAATTCGCCAACGATGGTAGGCTCCGCATCTGTACAGGCATACGCTTCGATGGTGCAGCTTTTGGTAGCAAGGAAGACGTGGCTACAAGAACAGTCCACTGCGACTGGTTCCAGTGCAGTTCTCACAAACTTATGCCCTTTAAAAATGGAAAAGCTCGAGTTCGGAAACACTTTGACCATCTTGCAGGTTGCTATCTGTCTTCAAATCCACGCAGATTGATCTTCTCTTTGCGCAGTGCCAACCATTTTGTACAATCAAACAAAATGGCCGTCGCCCCTAGGCAGGAATATTGCAGGGTATATTGTACCAATGATTTCGAAATTCTCAGGAGCCCTTCTCCATCCATAGATGCGTAGCTACATCAGAGTTCTTCATTAGGCGAAACGGCCTGTGACTTAGTCACTAGTCCCTCGGACTGGTTTTGCGGATACACGCTATCCGTATGGCTTACTCTCAGCTTGAAGACTACTTTGTCTGCACTTTCGAGGTCTTCTGCATCCACTGGAGCAAGGTGTAGTGGAAGAGACACCCGTCAAAACATAGACGTCCCTCTAGTCTTGCATCCGGACTATTGAGTAATTTGAATGGCATTCTTAAATGCTATATAATTATGTATTATTAGTTATGATCATTTTTGTGTGTACGTTTGTTATTTGGAATATAATTATAAGTAGTGATTAACTATATGTATGGGTCCGTGGATCTTTCCGCCATTTGATTTTGTATGTCGTAGTATGCATATATTGTTGTATGATGAAGCCGTAAATCAAGGAGAATGTATAGTATGCAATTGCAAACCAAGTCAAGTGCACATTCAGATCTATACATGTTCCTATAATTATTGGTATAATTATGGATCTGCCTCAATCAATCCTTTATATTGACAACCACATGTCTAACCATTTCCCCTGTAAACAAAGCAATTCATACCCTTGATTGCAATTGATAATATCGATGGGGGGGGGGCATTTTTAAATAAATTTAAATTTGCCATGCACTTTGAAATATTCCAAGTTAGTTCACACATGCAATGAACTAGTTGTAACATGCACGCCACAAGGCTGGCATCTTGTCCCTATAAGCCCTATCGGGTGTGGCCAGCTGGCATGCATGGGTGTTATATGAACAATTGCAATGCATGCGAGATTATTGTATTATATGCTGGGCCAGCTTTGAATCATGAACATGAATCAACAGTTAATCATAATCTCAGAACTGTCACACAATTCAGCAGTACATACATGTATTTACAATAATTGTGGCTTAATGAATTCCCTCCCCTTTGTGACACTGTCACTTCTGTTCTTGCTGGCACGAAGCAGTTCAATAGCATCTCTTGCTCGTTTCTGGACAGTGGCATTTTTAATCACATTGAACTCAAGCTCAATCTGCAGTACACAAGGGCAATGCTACATTCATGCTATGCTCTTCCACCGCACAATAATGAGAAGTGGGACATACGTAGCAGCCAGACCAACACGAAGGTGCAGGGTGAGCTCACACCCCACTCCCGCCCTCATACATACAGTAATTACATACATCAACTGCATCAACAATAGCACCACTTAACAGTGACACCAATTACAACAACGACAACTATACCAAGACAACATCTCAACAGCAATAGGGAAATTAACAATAAAAACAGCATTGGTAACACCAATAACAACACAACAACAACAACAACAACAACAACAACAACAACATGTTGACGTACCTGCATCTTCTCCTGCCACAGTTGTGCCACTGTGGTCTCAAACTTGCCCAACTCAAAAGATGAGCTGAAGCAGAACAGCCACGACCCAGAGACACCAGACGGACTCTCAGTATTGTCATAGCTCTGTGGACAAGGAAAGGATGAGGTGTGACCTCTCACACAAAGCAAACACGTCCAAAGACTTCCACTATCCAGCAGACATTCAGCAGACCATGCAATGTATAGCGCAATATTACAATTTGCCACTCCTACCAGGACACAGTAGAGAGGGAGGTCTGGATCCCAGCCAATGTGCTCAACATCTTCCAACTGGCAGCAAGTTAACTGCTCAATCTTTTGTGCCTGCCAGTCTTCCTGAAGTATATGAAGCTGAAAGGGGCGGGGTGGGAGGGGTATACAGAATAGATGGCTGGATACCATGCAGCAAAGACTCAAAAGTGAATGGATTAGAAATGTAATTAGTAAATCTCCAATCACACAAATACATACGTACATGGAGATGGTTGAAGGAGTGTGTCAACTCTTGTCACATTACATTACAGTATGGCATCTTTACAGTGCAGGGCACTGTGCATGCACAACAAACACACTTACCATGTCCTCTGTGAGTAAGATCCCATACCGCCCTCCAAGGGTCACACCCCCAGCCACCTGCATCACAAGATATGTAAGAATCAATGGTTACAGTGGCTACAGCTGTTGAATGTGAATTAGAGAAATAAGGAATGTACTAATTAACAGAGATCAGCTCACCATTGTCCAGCATATGATACATCTACAGTGGAACCTGTCTAAGACAGCCACCTGCGGGCCAGTTCTAACTGGTCTTTACAGAGAGGTGGCTGCTTCACAGAGGTGGACTCCAATGCTTTAGTGCTATGTTTGTGCTATTTGGGGCCAGGGAAGCTGGCTGTTTTTTGAGAGGTGGCTGCCTTGTACAGTGACCGTCATAGACAGGTTTCACTGTAGCAAGATGCAGCCAGCACCTTTGTCAATGCATACAGCAAGGTGAGATCAACAAAGAGAAAGCTTGGGAGGCTGGCACTAATTCACACCTGAAGCATAGTTACCTACCCTTAGCTACCGGGAACTGACCTGGACTGTGGCTGCTTCACAAATGGCCTGCATCCATTTGATCATCTCTGTCTCTGTCTTTGTGGCAAAAATGAACTCCGTACCAGCTAGAGTGACCTGGAGGGGCACAACACCAGGTAGTGCACACAGACAATAAGTAATAGCTACTACAAGTTATCAATGCCGTACCGCATTTACTGCACGTGTCCCGAGGACGCGAAGCGCCTGAGGGTGAGTGTAGTAAATATGTGGTACGGCATTGATAGCGTGTAGTAAGTAGCTTATTGTAAATAAGCACCCTCAGATTTGAATTTTAGTGCGACTTTGTTGGGGATGCGTGCTGGACCTGGTGGTTATCTGTCCTAGAGCAGGGCCAAATGCTTTAAATCCTGTCCTTGTTGACTAGCAACACTGCCGAGCACCATAGGGTGTTATGGCGGACGTCTTCTGCACCTTCGCAAGCTATCCAGGGCCATTTAGGAAGAGCTGGAGAGCTGTGTCTGTGGTACACAATGGCCGACGCCAGAGTGCGCGGACGCGTTGAGAGTGGACACCCCGGTTTGATGACATGTACATAAATGCATGGTACATACATATGTACACACATTACATATGTATATATACGTACGAACATGAAGCAATACACATTATAGGCTCACTACAGTTCATCTAGGAAGCACTCAAATGGCCAAAAGGCCAACAATCAACAAGATCTAGAACTGAAGGAAGCCTCAAGGAAGACTTACATACATACATACATACACCAAGGTCCGTATAGTGTAGCTATTAATACCCTGCATGCATACCATGAAGGTATTTGCTCTTCCCTCCTTTGGGAGTCTCCTGCAACCTCCAAAGGTAGATTGTCTATAGAGCAGCAGACATAGAAAGATTTGTAAGAACAAGCCATTCCCTATAGCTTTATTAGAGTACAGTGACTGAAACAACAGCAGATAAAATGAATTCAAAGAACTTACTGAACTGGATACTTGGCTCTAATGGTAGAGTCAACCTGTTGTGATGGAGGTGAGAAACGGCAGTCAAATGCTAACCCATTGCTATGTACACACATCCAATATACCATAGATAAGATGGCTCTGTAGCAAATGACTACATGGCTGCACTAACCTCACTGTTGTACTGGAGCAGGGCATCTTCACTGCAGTGCAAATGAGGTAATGTCAGTAATAGTAGGATATAGAAACATACTGTACATGACCAGTGCACCAATACTCAAATCAATGCAGTGGGATTGAAAACTAATTATGGAAATGATTGACATTGTCAGAATGTGGCTCTAAGCCTTCACAGAGTTGGATTTACTCAGTCTGATACCGTCAATATTACCTACGTAGTGGCCATATATGTATGTACCTGAGTGCAAAGAAGGATGGTTTCCAGTACGGCACTCCAAACCTGTTGGATTTCATCAGCAATGGTCCTTGCATCACTGGAGCAGTACCTGAGGGGTACAGGGTTAGAGGGCCAGCTCAGACGGGACATGCACTCCCATTCAGAGAACAGCGAATGACCATTAGTACTGATATGGTAGAGGATCAGACGTACAGTATGAATTTGTGGGTTGATCAGCTTTCACGTAGTGATTTTGAACAATGGTAAGCATTTTGACTGCAAAAGACTTTGCCGGTTACAAAACTGAAAAACATTCTTCAGCTTTGCGTAACTGATGAACATTTTTGTGGTCGATATGTTTTACCAATATACACAGGCACTACATGAAAGCTCATCAACTCTCAAGTTCGCCACTAGTGCTACTCCAACACTAACTCTTATACTGCTAACCCAATACTAAATGAGCCTTAACCTAGTTCCAACAATAACAAAGCAAGAATGGGAGTATTCACACCATAAATAACTAAACCATATTATTGTCAATATTCTGGAGGAGTATACATGCAGGAGAAACTGTTAGCTGCCTTCTTGTCAAAGATATAGTGTTTTCCTTGATATACATGTACACATACCATATAGCAGGAAATGTTTGCGGAAGAATATTTTATGCAAATATCGCAGATAGATTATGATTTGTGATAACATTCACCGCAAACATTTAGAATTAAACAAAGTGTTCCATAGCAGTCCAGCAGCGTGCATGTAGTCAGCCGCCATTTTACAAGGTCACACTTATCGGCTCAACAAAACACAAAAATATTCTCCCGCAAAATTTTCTGCTACATAATTCCTGATAGATATTTCTAGGCAAGAAGTGCACAGGGCACAACTCCATTCCTTGCCAAAAGGTACCCATGCAAATTAGATTATCGCTGTATTATTATTGTAACTAAGCTTGCATCAAAATGGCCATGTACTGACAAAGATGAAAATTTTGGAATTTTGCTCAAAAAGAGTTACAGCAATTCACATACACAAACCCACTTACTAATAGAAGTTGACGTGGGGAAGAGGCAAGGAGGGGGCATGTTCCCATCCAGCTGCTCCCAGTAAGCAATAGAGTACAACTGGACATCACTCTCACTCTACAAGCAAACACAAGCAACAGATGGGAGAGAGAGGGGAAGACAACTACAGTAAAATAACATAATAATTGAACATAAATATATGTAAACATTAAAAATTATGATACTAGACAAAATAACCATATTCCTACACTAATGCAGCACTAAACAAAGGATAAATCATGGAACTGTATCTGTGGTACTAATAACATTACATAATGTCCTCTGCAGGAACATGAGAAGCTTACCTCCAGAGGCAGTATCTGCTCCAAGGCTTTCCACCGTGTCTTATCACCCTTACTCATGTTAACACGGCCCCACCGAGGCCTCTTCTTTGAAGACATGTCAGTGATGCATTCAATAACCCCTCTGCATGCACAAAACACAAGTACACAAAATCATGCAGAACTGTATCAATAAGTATGAATACATGTATTTGCACTCAAACGATTACAAGCTATCCTTCAGCAGGAAGTACAGTAGCTAAAATGCCATTGGTGCTATGTGCATGAATACACCCATTGGACAGTATGATGAGTAACTCCACAATAGTACATACATACACTCATACGTTTAGTATAATATGCCTAGCATGTTAGCCTTTGATGTACATTATGCAATGGAGGGGACTCCACTATGTTACCCACTCACCTTGTCACCGGTTCATTGCATGTCACCACCATGTGATGTTCGGGAGGGGAGCCATACACTAGAGTGAGGGATTGCCAGTTTAGCCCAACCTACACAGAGGTACGAACATACACCAGACACTGGTACCTGCACATATTCCTCCTTCTGTATAACACAAAGCCATACAGTACAAGTCATACATTTGTATGGTTCAGCATGTAAATGTAACAGACACACCTACTACAGTGTGGACATACAGTACAGTTAGTACACTCACACATGCATACATAAAACTATACATAAACTATACATAAGGCATACTGTAAATGGGTGCTCTTATATATATGTACTTACACCTACAGGTACACACACATGTACATATGCAGTATGCATACACACCACACCACCACACCATGATCAAACACACACATGCAAATTGACACTGAACAGATCATGTGGTAGAGTGCAAAGAGGCACACAAATATATGTACAAATTGTACACACACGCACACATGCACGCATGCACGCACATACACTCCTGCACACGCTTAAGCCTCCTCTCCCACACAACATGCCTTCCATGCTACGTACAGTAGCTGCACTCACTTGGATATCTTCCAGGTCCTTGAACCTGGCTCCTGTCAATCTGGAGTACCCTGCCTCACTCTCACCTTAGAGCAGAGGACAGTGCAGCACATGTTACTGAAGGCAGCACAGCACCCACCTCACTGCACACAACATATACACATGTATAGTCCACACAAGAGCACTCACTGTCCTCCAGGATATACACTGCTTCGTCAGTGATGAGGACATAGCAGACCTGCAGCACGGCCCGACCTGCAAATCTGTACACCTGAAGCAGCTGTGGAGCAAATGTGGACACAACACAAACACACACATACGTACATACACCTTCCAGCAATATACAGAGACTACAATTTATATAATGCATACACAATAGTGCAGTCCTAGTGGTGTGAGTGAGGAGCTGACGAAGATGGAACATTAAGAGTTTATGATGAGATTAACTCATATAAATAAGCACAGAATGGGCTACACATAAACTTGTACACAAGAATGAACAGTGTGAATGTGACTGGAGGACATGTCTGACCTTATGCAGCTCTTCACTCGAATCAAAGCACACATTTAGAGACAAGAGGAGCTTGTTGTTTTGGCTGATACTGCAAGAGGCAAAATACAGGTGGGCTACTATGGTCACCAGTAGTGCCTGTGTGTGCTCTGTGAGTGTGTGTGTGTGTGTCTGTGTGTGTGTGTCTGTGTGTGTGTGTGTGTGTGTGTGTGTGTGTGTGTGTGTGTGTGTGTGTGTGTGTGTGTGTGTGTGTGTGTGTGTGTGTGTGTATGTGTCTGTGTGTGTGTGTATGGGTGTCTGTGTGTGCGCGCGCGTGTGTGTACGCACCTACCGTATGTCCCTAACATAGACGGTAAGAGCCTACTTACATTACTTCTGTGGCAAACTTGTCTTGTTTGGTAATGGTCATAGGTCTCCCAGGGACACCAAAGGAGAGGACGTCTGTAGTGTGTGGTGTACAAACATACATAGCAACTACATTACTACAGTATAAACAAGTGAAGGTGACATTAGTAGCTAACGCTGTGTGGAGTCGACACACTGTCTGTAGGTGGGTGATGTGCGTAGTACATGTGTGTGTGCACCTTTGTGCACCTGTGGGTAGTGCGTGTGATCACTAACCTAGGCTAGGTCCCCTGTCAGTCTGCACTGCATTGTCCCCTTCAGACTCAGACCGACCACCTCCTTCTCTGCCAGCGTCACTATCATCCTCTCCTTCTTTGTTACTCTCTTCCTCATCGTCAGGTGATTGCTGACCCCTTTCACTTCCCTCCACTGATAGAGGCTTCTCCTCTGTCACACCGAACACCTCATCTTCTCCTCCGTCAGTCGACTCTAAAGGATGTTCCTCTGAAGTGGTCGTACACTCAACGCCAGCCACAGGTGCAGTTATGCAGTCATCATTTGGAATCATCTTGTCTGCCTTCTCCTCACTGGTTGCCTCAGGTTCCATGCACAGCTGTTCAGATTGTAGTTGGTCATTGTGCTCAGGCTGAAACGGCTGTACAATCTCTGTCAGTGGTGAAACCTCTCCAGCAGGGCTGGCACCCTTTGCTTCCATTCCCTCTTTTCCATTCTCCCCAGCTGTCGCACCATCCACCTCTTCGCTTTTGAATACCTGTGTCATTTCACCCTCACTGCTTGCCTGACTGGTCTCCAGCGCGGCTACAGCCTGCCTGCTTTCAGGCAACTCTGGACTACGCTTTGCAGCCTCTTCTAAAGTACACAAGAAACACATTCAGCACTGAACGACACATTCCATCACAAGACTCAATATTCATAGTCTGTGCAGTACATACAATCATGTACTGTTCACCAAGTACATTTCCTGTAAACACAGGCGTGTGTCATGTACTGTGAAGGTGAGTTTCAATCATGATAAAGAATCCTGCAAGTCCTTCTTAATCCACCCAGCTTTTAACACTATACTGCATACCCCATTACACAGAATGCTAAGATAAACATTCACACCAGGACAATGAGGGCACAGAGGTGCACAGATGCTTGTGTGTACATGCAATACTTCTCCTACCTTGGTCCTTAGACTGAACATGCCATACCACTAGAGGTGGTGTTAGTGTGTGTGTGCATATTAGTGTGCGTGTGCATGTGTGTGTGTGTGTGTGTGTGTGTGTGTGTGTGTGTGTGTGTGTGTGTGTGTGTGTGTGTGTGTGTGTGTGTGTGTGTGTGTGTACACTATACAACCTTTCAGCAGGGAGAACAGTATAGTGGACAAGTTTGCCTAACATACAAATACAATGCTTGTGATGCTGACTTGGTCACCTGGGACACTTTGAGGTGCTATAGGAGTTTTAGTAACGGTGGTGGGCCTCTTGCTCTTGGCTCCTCCCTTCTTTGAGGCAGGCTTCTTCCCCTCCTTGGCCTTGGGACGCCCACCCTTCAAGGAGATGACGTTGAAGCTGTCCAGGTCTTGCACAGCAGGGTGGGGAGAAGGGCTGTCCACACTGAAGTAGCCAGAGTCTGTGAAGATGACTGCATTCGACCTAAGCTGTGAGTGGCGCGAGGACTCCAAACTGGACCCCATAGGTGTACTGTCATCCTCTTTGCCACTTTGCTCAATGGTGGACACCTTGGGTAATGGCCCTTCTGAGCTTACACTCTGTGGCTGTGGGTCGGTGGTTGTGTCCGTCTGCATGTCACTCACTGGTGACTTGGATGTGGAGCGGTCCATTGACAGCTTGCGGGTATCATCTTGAACCCCATTACTTTGTACTGAATTGGAAATAGGGATTGGCGACGTTCCTGGTTCTACACAAGCAAGAAAGTATATGTGGTAAGGAAGGAAGAAGGATATACACATGAGCTAGCTATGTCACCTTGCTGTGCCTTGGCAAAGTTCTTCTTTATCTTTGTGGAAACAGAGGGGTCACAAATAGCTAAATCTAGGTAAGGGGATTCCTACAGAGAAACAAGTGAACCTGTTTGGAAAGTGTGCATACATCAGCGGTTCCACCCAACAAGCGCATACTATACACGTATACACATTCACATTCATATTCGTATACATAATTACGTACAATCCGCTTACACACACAATCACATAACAAACATGATCAGGGACATGCACACATGACGAATAATACATACGTATGTATGTGATACTCAATGCACACACACACATACACACATGCCTACACCATCAGGTCAGTGCACACACATACAACACTGCTACCATTCATTGGCATGAACACCATTCACAGCTTCATAACCCCTTACCAGGCTTAGATTGAATACAATATAGTCCAGGCCAGACAGAAGTGTTTGCAGAAGAACCAGCATCTGCAAACAGAGTAACACAACACACACATATGTACAGCTAAGCAGTACAATTGCTGCATGCACACGCACACACACACACACACGCGCGCGCGCGCACACACAGAATACATCCCCTATCCCTAACACTGGATACAACAACAAACAAACAACACATTTTCCAGTACGTACATCTTTGCTTCTCATGACAGCAGCACTACAGTGGGGTAAAGAACAAACAAATGAGGTATTGAACTTGACCATTCAGTAACAACAAGAGCTCTCTTGGTAACACAGGTTGGTATACACACATGCAGATATACCTTTCATAAAACCGTGCAGTGATGTCCTTGTTGTGCTGGAAGCTCCGGATGTAGCTCTCAAGTGACTGTTCGTTGAGTGCAAGCAGCAGCCATGCTCTACCTGTGGGATATGAAGAACAAAACTAGTTAGTGCACATTCACAAAGTGCATTGCTTGAGTCCTCAATGAGAAGTGCGACTGATGTATATGTACTGAAAAAATGGCACTACGCACTCTCCTGGATCTCCTGTGTTTGAAGGTTTTATAACAACCTATTGCGTGTAGGCCTGCCTACCCCAGCTAGTGGTGACCCTTCAGTCACAGAGCCTCACGCTAGAGAGCGCACTGTGGAAGTGTTCTGCCACCGTTTTATGAGTGAGTTTGTTCTGGCCAACAGGAAGTGCAAACAGCGGGCTGAATAAGTAACAACGCTCGCGGAAACGTAAGCAAAACCAAGCAATGATTGATGACAAAGCCACTGTCACTCCAAAATCTGCACTAGAGAACAACGCAGACTCCTCACTGAACCCAACACACAACACCCTGCACACAACACACACACCCACACAACACCACGCACACAACATACACACCCACACACAATACACACACACAATACACACCCACACAACACCCACACACACAAAACCAAACACACACAGTAGCATCAAGACCACCACTTACTTACCTTTACCTCTGTCAGTATTAACCTGTGGCAGTTGACGGATTGTCTTCAATGTCTCTGAGTGAGTAAATTGGCACACAAACTTCCAGTACCCAGCCGGGGGGGACACAAGCCTGCCACAAAGAGAGGAGGGGAACAGAAGAGGACCAAAGCTTAGATCACATGGGAGCAGAGTCATGTTTGTACAAAGTCACTACTGCTAGAGTACCTGACTACCTGACCTATTGCCAATGGTGACAGTAAAACACACAATGGACCTACATACAGTATGTACCTATATAGAGTACACAGTCAACATGTAGGAGTTCAGTGCAACAGCCAACAGCCCACACAATGGTGCATTGACCCCCATAGCCCAAAGGTTATCCCACACTCCACACAGCATCCTTACTAGTGAAGGGCACCAACGGCCAACACAGCAGGTTACACAGTGACAGGGGTAGTCACTATAATTGATTCAGTATGTAGTCAACACAGACACACACACTCACTGTAGTGACTGCTATGAACACTGTACAATACTGCACATACGAATACAGCCTGCCAGTAAAGTGGAGGCAGGTGCTGAATCATAACAGAAGGAAACTTGTTATAAAGGAGACTAGGCAGCAACATACATGCGTACCACCCCCAAACACAGTACAGCTTACTGCAAGAGACAGACCAACACTTAGGTAGGTTGGGCAACCTTACTTGAATTAGCAAGCCACTATGTATGTAGCCAGAGGCTACTCTGAAGGCACCCGCAAAATGAAGAGAGAAATGTGTGGGAAGAGGTAAATTAAAAAGACGGGGATAAAAATAAACAAAGTTGGAATAAGATGGATGAGCACAAAAGTAGATCTAGAGGGGGGCAGAGGGGGCTTGAGCCCCCCCCCCCCCCCACACACACACACACACATGCACACGTTGAAGCTCAGCCCCATACTAATGTATCGATAGTTTGGACCATGGAGCCCCCCTTCACTGCTTGTGCAACTCAAAATACAAAACAGAACAGAATACACAAGTGTGGTGGCACACAAAATAGAAGTTTATGCTATTTGGCCCAGCTACGTATAAGCTATCCTAACTAAGCAATCACTACGGGTCATGTAGTGCAGTGCAGTGTGCTAGTGCACCCGACAAAAAGAAGGGACAACATTTACTTCTCAGGGGTAAGGGAGAATTTAGGGGTGTCTGTGCCTTTTGCACCCACTGCCCTCAGTTGCATTGGAGGTCTCGCTTGATATTCACCATACGCTGCCACTCTTGTGAGTGGGCAACATTAGTACACTACACCACATGGCCCTTGGTGCACAGAGTACATGTATGCCAGCTACCCAATGGTGTGAATGTAGTGGTGCTGTGAGGTGTCCCCTAAACAAACATCAGAGCATTACACAGCAAGTTGACACACCATGATCAATTTGACCCAACCCCCCAAAGTGCAGTTAACACTGTTATGACTCTTCAAGCATGACCCACTGCATACAGAGCATTAACCTTGTAGAACAACTGTTCAGCTAATCAAAGTGCAGGTCAGGTTATGTTAAAAGGTCAAAAATACGTATGTACGCAAATGTCCTCTTAGAGCGCTGTACACCAAACCAGCTCGCTTCTGGTACTTGACTTTACCCATCATCACTCCTTCCCCCCACTCACCTGTGCATTAGGACCATGTCAAGGTGCTCGCAAAGCTCGTTGGCCCGCCAATTACGTGTGGTAACCTCACCGGCGTAGGATGACGAGTCGCACTGCTCTGCCTGAAGCTAAAATGGGGGGCGAAGAGTAATGAAGGTGCTGAAATGAATGCAGAAGGAAGTGGATTTGGGTTTAGGACTAACAGCTTTAATATCCTGGGAGAGGTGTTGAAGGAAAAGTTCGCTGTCATCGGTAATCTCCGCCGCCATCTTGTCCGGTACAATCCCCCGATTGCTTTCGTTCACGGCTGTTTCGCAGTGGCAATTTAGTTTGTAGCCGCAAATTGGGAATTGGAACCAGGATCTACCCTCCACTTCGAAGGAGGCCAGATTTCATCTGCTTTTTCTCCGCGAATACTGAATCAATGCAGATTTAACGCCTTAGTGCAACATAAATGACAGTTGTAAAGTGAGTTTTAGCCTTTAAAGCGTGTGACATACTGTTGCCATTTCGAAATTATAGTCGAGGCTTGCGTATATTAATCTTCTCTTAGCGTCCTTCTGCCAGTTTTCACGCTATCGTGCTATACCTTGACTGAAAGCCCAATGTGTCTATAACATGGTAATGAAGGGCTTGTTCTACGGCGCATCGCGGATTTTGCATTATGAGCGCTAGTAACATGGTACATCCTACTCACATACAGCTAAATGTAGAGCTGCGCAGTCACCGAGTCAGAGTGGATAGTGTTATGTTAGCCAACCAATCTCTGCATGATAGAAATGTTCTTGGTGCATGGCAGAATGCCTATGTGTGTGTACTGTACCTTATTTATAAGTATGCATTCGGATTACATACTCATCCAACCTGCACTTGGTTTTGATTTGCAGGGTCATTCCCCTTGTCACAGCTAGTTATAGCAGTAGTACGTAGCTAGCTGTGATGTTTTTGTACATGTGTGTGCATAGTTGTATGCTGTTTTCCTTTCTCCAATGTTCTCCTTAGAGTATAGTTTACAAAGAATGCACTGATCATTAGTCTTGGAGCAGCTATGGTGGATGGTTAGATGCTGCATGTGTGAGAGGATGTTATCTTCCTTTGTAAAGCACAATGGGTAATGCATACAAACACTAATACCTTGTGTAACCAGTCTACAAATAGCAGTCTGGCTATGTGAGAATAATGGCACTCGCTACACGACTGGTAGTCCTTTCATGTGGAGCAAAAGAGTATTTCTAGCTTACTATTACCACCTTCTTAGTTCTCTCCATTTGCCTAAAGTAAATGTTCTCTGTTGGATTCCAAGATCAAACGCACAATGCAGTGTGTACAGCCCATAAATCTTATTGTTTTGGATTTATACACATTCAATTGCTTGTGTGGGAGTACTGATCACTAATTACTTTAACTCCTGTATAATAGCTGTCACACTCAATGTTCATGCACACAGCACTTGTGGTTTCTGTTCTATTTTACAGGTACACCTGCCCCCTTTTGACTGCTAGTCTTACCATGCACATGCACAGCTCAGCTAAAGCCAACTGTAGTCAACAGAAAGAAAATGTAAGAGAACGCAGAGAACGTAATGTCATAGAACATAATTAATGTCAATTACACTTGATCAGCTGCATGCGTCATGCAGGAGCTGGACTATCAATTTCTTACCTATTTTTACAGCTTATTGTACCAAGCCAATTTCTAGTAATTATTTATTTTTATGTAAGATGGCAAAGTCTTTAATTAGCATGTTCTGTTTTGTTATCTTATGGCTAAATGGTGGCTACCAAAAGTATAAACTATAAAACTGAGCTTAACATGCACTTACTAGTTTAATCCAGTGGCAAAATATAATAGCACCAAATTAAGGCATGTGCACATAGCTATGCATTCTAGCTCTACGTAGTGCATAAAGTAATAGATAGATTTCGCTGAACAGCATATATTCACAGTTAAGTCAATGTGCCTAATAGTCACACTGTAGTGACACTTTGAGAGTCATGAGCGGATGGTATATCATGTAGTGACCGCGGTGCCCGCACTGCATATCAGGATGTACCATGTTACTAGCGCTCATAGTGCAAAATCCGCGGTGCGCCGTAAAACAAGCCCTTCATTGCCATGTTATAGACACATTGGGCTTTCAGCCAAGGTATAGCAAGATAGCGTGAAAACTGGCAGAAGAGCGCTAAGAGACGATTAATATACGCAAGTTCTGGCTGCAATTTCGCCATGGAGAAAGTATATCACACGCTTTAAAGGCCAAAAATCACTTGCCAATTGTCATTTCTGTTGCACTACGGCGTTAATTCTGCATCGATTCAGTATACGCGGAGAAAAAGCCTACACTTCTGCCCATATGATAAGCCTCGCTGAATGTTCCTGGTTCCCAAACCAAAACTAAGTTGCCATAATTTATGTGGTGCGAAACAGCCGTGCGTTCCAACTTCAGATTCCATTCTCGTTGGCCGTTGGCATAGAAACCACAAGATGGAGTCTGTCCCGACATGCTAGAGCTCGTCGCTGGAACCTTCTCCCAGCCCGCCATTACAGAGCCGCGCAATGAAATCCCACTATTACACTCCCGCCGAAGTCAGCTACCACAACAGTTCCTCTGACTGCTGGGTATCCTTCCATGGGAAGGTGTACAACCTCACCCCACTGTGTGAGAAGCATGCAGGTTAGGTCCTAACTGGCCCTTACGGTGCGGTGCCTCGGCCTTACGTACTCAGTGCGCTAATACATTGCAGTAGTACTGATTGTGGCGTGTGCTGACAAATAAGGATGTTTGCTGACTGTACCCAGCTTGTGTTACTTGCATCCTGTCACGTCTATCCACCTGAAGGTGATGTCCTCCTGAAGCCGATCTTGAGCAACGCTGGGAAGGATATCTCGCACTGGTTTGAAGGAGAAACTGGAGAAGTGAGTCATTGCCTTTTGATCTGGCAGTTGGAAGGGGTATGGTTGTAAGATCAACTCAAGCCTGCAGTGTATCTTGTGACATGTATGTACGGTGTGAAGTTTGATTGTTAGATATTAGAGGATGGACTGGAATGCGTTATAATATTGTAAATGTCACTTCCGGTTATGCGAGCCGTCTGTGCTGCGCTAATGCAGAAACCATGCAATCACCTTCAAGTGGTTCTTATGTCACTGCACGCCTCATGTGATTACCATGCTGAGGATATTCATTGCCCGGGCACTGCATATACTGTAGCAAGAGAACAGGAGATTCCACAGACGCTGCAAGTCCCTGTCAAGGAGCAAGGTTGGTCAGTAATTGCTAATGTCGTTGAGGCTCTTGTGATGGCGTTCAGATAAAAATCAGTGCAATTCATCTCTCCAGCACTGCTAGCATCAAGAAATATGATACTTTGCTGGAAGATTTACCAAATGCTGTTGTATAGTTTTTTGTTTTTATTATCCTTCTTGAAATGCTTCTGGGCTAGAAGTTCTATATGTTCATCTGAAACGCTGACTATAATAAGCTTACGCATGGAGTTCACCGTGATGAAATTAAGCTTTCTCTACAAGATGTATGTACATGAGCTCGTTCATTTCTGATCCATCTTAGACAAAAGGAAGTGAGTGCAATCCTTACTAGTTTACCAACACGCGACCAGGTGCATCCGCACTGGTCCCAGCAGTATTGCAAACAACCATCTTCGCAAGGTGTAGTATGCAATGCAGCATATAGGTGCTGTAACGCAGAAGAGAGTCACACATTATCTGGTCCATCCTCTCTCTATGTATTGTCTGTGATTAGATGCAAACTGTGTTTGTACATATACGTGTATTAAGATACTGGTGCACAAGACATTGTACGTACTTGGCCAGTTATGCATGTAAGGGGACATTGTGCATTCAGTGACTTCAGTTACAATGCATATGTATGTAGGTGTCATGGTTTGGTATGAATGTACATATATAACTGCAGCTGAAGATGTACATCCATCCTGTGACCGGCTGCCGAGCGCCTTATGTGCCAATGGGACGGTTTATCCATGTCCCTCCTCCATTCCCTCGCTCTGACTGGGCTAACAACTTTGGCCGACCATGGTGGCGAGACGACCAGTACTATGTTGGCTTACTGACTGCAAAGACTAGGCAGATCAGGATTGTCAATATGCTAACACTGCAAGAGCAAACAATAGAGGTGCGTTGTGTACCAATAACCTGTTATTGCCCCCACCAGTTACATAAGATGTACAGTACTTGTGCTATTATGTACATGCGTAGCATCTACTGAAGTGTGATACTATTAGATGTTTATGGTTCAATGGCCGTTCATGCTTGTGTGTACTGTGTAGTCTCTATTAGGCATGAATTTATCTATTATACGTACATAGGTTTGTTGTGAGGAGACCATGACTGAAATCTTGGCACGCTATCTCCCATATAACTCCCACGCAGAGAGTTACACATGGAAGTTTAATGGTTAGTACTGAATCCTGCATTTTGTACACTTCGTTGTGGTGTTACTCAGTATACTATGCCCATTATTAAAATCCATCATCTTTTGGGGGCAGCTTATATTTTTGCCTTTAAGGGCATTAGAGCTGGAGCCGAGATGGCAGCCAAAGGAATGATTTGTTAGATTTTGGCTATGACATTTATTAGAATCAAATGGCAGAAACTGGAGTCGCAAAATTGTAAATAGATCTTGATCCAAATAGTTTGCTGAGAAATAGCAGTAATTTAGAGCAGTGGAGTAGCACTGTGCTGGATGATAGCCTCCACTGTGTCCTTCACCTTAATTTTGTGCATTCAGTGTACATGCATATGTTGAGTGCATTGCACCTTTGTCCCACCTTGGCATGCCACCTTGTGCAGGTGTTCCTCTGGACATGGACAAGACACTGGAGCAGAATGGTGTGCAAGATCAAGATGATTCCTTCTATGAACTGCGAATGGACAAGGATGAGTATTACCCTGCCATACAGCTGTACTACAATGATGACCTTACAGATGCCTGACTTGTTCATTAGGTCTTTGCTAACAATGCTTATCATGCTCCGTGTCAGTTACACAGTTTTTCTTATGAAGTGTTGTTCTTTAGATAAACGAAAGTGTGGGATGTTTTTTGTTGTCTTGCTCTGTTTGATAAGTACAGAGGTAAAGTGTATAGTCACACAAAGGCTGCAAACCTCCATATTATGCAGCACAGCAGTACATGTACAACATAGTTCAGTATTGCTGCATACAGTTGTGTATGGGTATACGTATGTAAATTTGACAGTTGTTGACAAGATATGAAGTGTTGCTGAACACGTACGCAGCAACAGGAAGCAAATGTAAGATGTTTCGACCATGCAATCTTAGTCAGTTATAAAGGACCTTAGCAGGTCTAGGTCGGTTGCGGTTATCTTGCAATAGATACTCCATGCTGCTGCGATACAGCTTACAACACACTCAAGTGCATACGTACCATTACTGTAGCATGAGCTTCGGCAGCATAAGAAAGTGCTTGCACACTTGAACCAATTGGTGGTATTAAGTATAACTACAGGCAGAACACATTATAGTACACCATCATTCATTGGTAATAACAGGCTTAGTTACAAATTACCACACACATGCAGAAGAGCTACATACATGGCACTCTGTACCTGTGTAAAGGCTACATTTGATGCAAAGTGGTTCAAAAAACCTGCACACGATTGTTCTCACTGTCTGCTACATACACCATTCCTCTGCCATCAACACATATCCCCTGAGCTGCACAAAATGTTCCTGGAATATTACCAAAGCCTCCGAATTCATGAAGCAATTTACCTTCCACTGTGTAGACCATGACAATGTCGGAGAGCCGTGCGGTGATCAACAAATGGTTGTCAGAAGTTGCAGCAATGCAGAGTGTGTTATACGTGGTCTTGAAGTATCTTAGAAACTTGCCAGTTTTCCTCCACACGCAAACCCGTTTATTCCACAGATCAGTGATGTACATGAGGCCATCTGGACCAAATGCAATATCGTGTGGTCCATTGAAACACCTAGGGCCGCTTCCCTTTGAACCAAAGGCAAACTGGAACTTGCCTTCATCATCATGAACTGTGACACGATGATTGCCATGATCACAGATGTAAATCAAGCCATCTGGACTAACAGAAATTCCCCGTAGACTGTTGAAACAACTTCTTTCCCTGCTTGTGTGGCTTATAGTTTGAATGATTTGGCCATCTTGGGATAGCTTGACTACCTTATTGTTGCCACAGTCTGTCATCCAAATGTTCCCTGCTCGATCAAAAGCAATGCCTGGTACAAAAGCACCAAGCAGTCTTTCTCCAATGGATTTCACCAATGTGCCATCATTGGCAAAGAGGTGGATGCACTTATTCTTATCATCTGCCACAGCCAGTTGTAAGCCGTCATCCTTCACAGCTACTGCTCCATACTTTCCACCTGCTGAACTGTGCCGGATGACTTTCTTGCATTCTTCAAGCTGCTTCCAATCACGAAGCAAGGGCTTTTCCTGCAAGTCCAATCATGACCAGAGATACAAATAAAGGTTTTCTGTGCTGCACAACATATAGCACTCTAAAGCTACATCAACAGTACTTGGCTATATAGTGTTCTCAATTCTCATAATAGACATTGCCAGGCCAGACATTACCATTAAACATTGCATCCTCTAATCTGTCATATCCTCAACCACCCTATTTGGAGTAGAAGCAAATAGGGTGGTTGAGGAGGGTGGAGAAATGACAGATGAGAGGAAGGTAAAGAAGGTGTTTGTGGAGAATGTGCTATGCAAACGAGCAAGGGGAAGGCCGAGGAAATGGTGGACCGATGACTTGAGAATAACTGAACAATTAATTGATTAATGACCTATTTAGATAGTAAACACGATGTGAACAGCTTATACAACTACCTTAGGATGTATACCACCAGCGACCTCCAGCATTGGAGAATGCTGTTTGATTGATGGACTGATCGATTGATTGAGCTTTAAACCCAATCACCTTCTTTTACCCAAGTACATACTTGGAAATCATTAACGGAGTCACTGGCTACCCTCCTCCGGACTCATTAAGGTCAAGGCTGTTGCTGATAGTTGCAATCAGTTATTGCAAGAGTATTCTTGGTTATCGGTAGTTGATAATTGAATTAGTAACGTCATTCTGACAAAACCTTCAGTGTATCTAGTGGTTGATGGATGCCAGCAGGAGATTTAAGACTTTGAGTCACGGCTGGCAACTAGAATTTAGTGACTGTTCATGATTTCACAGGTATTTCAGTGGTCTGGTAAGCAGTTTTGGAATAACGTCTCCTGAGATTATTACTAGTCAATGATATATGTGTAGCTCGCATGCCATTTTTCACTTATTGTGAAGATGTCTTCCTCTTGGAAAATAGTGTCTACACCATTCTCAGTCTCAAATTGTTCGAAAACGCTTTGTAACATTTTTTCTCATTCTAATTGCTGCTGCTTGAACAAGGCTTGTCCCCACCATAATGACATCACTAGCTCAACTGCCGATTACAGGTACGTACTTATTGCAAACAACTTGTCAGGACAAGCGACCCAAAATGTACTGTAGTGTTTGAGCAGACGGACCACTTTGAGTTCCTGGGAGGAACATGTAAGAGATTTGCTGTAGTGTGAATGTGGGTACAGTACAAAATATTATTGATAAGTTCCTTGCATGCCCTGAAGAGCTTGTGTACTGGATGGCTTCAGAGCTGGCTAGGGCTTCTAAATTGGTGCATGTTTACAAAGTTTTATAATGGTCATGTCTACAAAGTTTTATTATGGTCATGTTTACAAAGTTTTATTATGGTCATGTTTACAAAGTTTTATAATGGTGCATAATTGTACAATGTCATAACACATGTACACACACACACACACACACACACACACACACACACACACACACACCTCTCCCCATGTACAACAGGCCAGTGACTCGATCCATTACACAGTTCATACACCACTTACATTACCATGTATTTACATATTCCCATACACAGCTCAATCATATTTAGCTGGCCTGACTGACAGTGTCCTCTCCAGCCTGTTTGTGAAGGGTGCAGATCCCTTCTTGCGCCCTGAATAGCCCTCTTTGTGGCAATGAACATGGCACTGTACCCTCCTTGAAATGTACCACTATAATCATGTGGTTTGGACGATGGTACATAGGCATGCACTACACAATTAATACTTCAAGAAGCTCTCCCTAGCTGTATTCAGCTACTGCACCGTGCACAGGAAGTAGGCAGCTCTCCCACACCCAACCATCCACTATATAGCCATTCCTCACATGGCTCTTGGTCCAGTAAACTATTTTTGGGGGGAGAATTAACACTGCTGAATGTGTAATATACATACGTATTATGCAGAACAATATGCATTAACTCACCTGAGATCCTGCAATGCCATCTTCTAATGCAGGGATGGGGCAACTCTTCTCATGCCTCAATCGTTGGATCTCAGCCATCATTTCTTGCAGTGCCTTTTCCTTCTCCCTCAGTGCCTCAGCTTTCTCACCAACTACCCCATGTACGTGCCGGAGAGCCTCGTCTTGCCCTTTGATGACAGCTTCCTGTTCTCGAATCACCTTCTCTTTCTCCTTCAATGCCTCTTCCTTCCCCTGCAGTATCTTATCTTTGTCCTCATTCTCCTCCTTCTTCTGTTTGATGACTACATCTTTCATCCTCAATGCCTCAGCACTCTCGTGCAGACGCTGATCCTTCCTTTTGCCCTCTTCCTCCATGGCCGATAGCTGTTGGTGAAGCTGAAGTAGAGTAGCAACATGTCTGCCTCCGGCAAGCGACGACTCGATGCGTTTCATCTCCTGCATGAGGAGTTCACTGCTAGGACGCTTGCCTGGCCTGTTCTCCAAACATTGACAGACAGTGGCTGAAAAGAGCTGTTTCTCTTGAGCAGTGAAGACTACAAGGTAGCGCTTACGTCGTTGAAGCTCATTCAATGCAATGAGCTGCTGCCCTTCATACAGAGTGGGAGGGTCAGGATCTGGCCACTCATGCGTCACAGATGAAATGATGATGTTGCCAAATGAGAAGATGTCCAGCTTGGTGTCATACTTTGGCACTTTCTGAAGAGCCTCAGGAGCCATGAATGCCTGTGTTCCTTTCATGGAAGATTTGCGGGTCAAGGATGATGGGTTGATGGCTCGACTCATGCCAAAGTCGCTCACCTTGGCTGTGAGAGAGACCACATTTAACAGCACATTGTTTGTGCTTAGGTCGTGGTGAACTAAAGGTGGACTCTGGTTGTGAAGGTAGGCGAGAGCTTGGATTACCTGACGTAGGACAAATGCCTTCAAGGGGAGAGGGAAGTCCTCCTTGCCGTGATCTTCCAGGTACCTCCGTAGGCTGGTGTCCATCTCCTCCATTACAAGCACAGGTAAGCGAGAGCTGCGCTCCAAATACACACCCAGGAATTGGACAATGCCAGGATGGCGCAATCTTGACCAGGTTATGCATTCGGCCTTGAAGTTTTCAATCAATTTCTCCACCCCTCCAGGTGATTCATCCTCAAGTAAAATCTCATGGAGGCACTTGGCAGCGCACAGTGTTCCATTCCAATCTACTTTGTACACAGTCGCGTCAGCCCCTCTACCTAGCTTAATGTTGGTGAAGTCTAGGTTTGAAATGAGCAGGCCTGGGAACTCGGAGCTGGAGGAATATGTGCTTGTCTTCTTCGACATGTCTCTGATACGAGCCGTCCTAGTCTGTACCTATTGTTTACATTTTGACATCCTGTTATACAGCTTCCTTGTGTGTGCAACATAAGCTTGCTGTAAATAGCTTGACCATTAAAGGCTGTGCATGGGGTGTACGTTCTTCAAAAATGGTATACAGTGTAATATCTAACATGGTAGTGCACAAGACAATGGAGCATGCAATTGCTCTCCTGGGAGATACCCACAGGTCACCGTGGTAACACTAGTATAAGTACTTTAATATTTTCATAATTATCATTGGACTGCACATGCAGACATATATATTGATGTGCAGTCAGCTAGTCAGTGCAGACGTACATATACATTCACATTCACACTCAAAGGCATACAGTCATGCATGTGAAGGGTCAAACTCAACGTTGTGGTTGCTACATGCAGTGGAACCTGTCTAAGATGGTCACTGCAGCCACCTCTCTTATACCCCAAAACAGCCAGCCAGCCTCCCTGGCTGCACACTAACACATTGCAATCAACCTCTCTATATATAGTAAGAGCAGCCAAAAAGGTACATACGTAAGTTAAGACTGGCCTATAGGTGGCAGTCTTTGACAGGTTTCACTCCAGCACCAGTACATATGATATTATGGCATGTTCTGATTCTTCACAAGATTACAATTGAGACTGAACTACTACAGTCAGGGAGAAAAATAATTGAGAATACATAAATGAAATTCATGGCATTGAGTAATACAGTATATGGGGAATCTATATGTTCGGGATAATATATTGGAGTATATTCTTTGGTATACATAATATCACTGGCCGTTCTAATCAACTACTTTTTGCAATGTACTTGAGCTTAAACAGCTCATGGCAGAGAGGCATACATTTCTTCAATCTGAGTGGAGAAAGACGCCTCAATCTTGCGTCGAACGAGCTTCTGAGTTGGTGTGAGATGCCCCTCCTCCACAGAGAACTCCTTAGGATGGAGGTAAATGGCTTTAGCCTGCACAGGAGTAGAAAGTGTGTACATACATATATGTAGGGGGAAAGCAAGCATGAGGGGGGATGCCAGCCACTTGCAATAATATTTACATACACCTACTGCCGGCTATCTGCAAATGTGCGTACAGTATGCATACATGTACATTTTACATAACTTGGTGTGTGTGTGTGGTGTGTGTGTGTGTGTGTGTGTGTGTGTGTGTGTGTGTGTGTGTGTGTGTGTGTGTGTGTGTGTGTGTGTGTGTGTGTGTGTGTCTATGCTTTTAGGCTCCATGGATACACATATACAGACACAAGCATGTGTACACAACTGTATGTGCACACTAACGAAAGTCATACCTGTACATTCATAGCCTTGCACCCAGGCTGCCCGCAATAGTAACAGGGCAGGAGGAAGGCTGCCTACTCCAATCCCGCCAAGTAGGTATAATCATGTTGCCAATAGCTCGGATATAAGGCTAACACACACACACATTTTGCACAAACACATGTACAGTATTGACACACATGCATGTGCACACAAACAAACTGACACATGCATGCCAACACACATGCAAATACAACCACATATGGACAAAAACACATGAGAGAACCTGCTCAAATGACTTCAGTCCACCATCATTGCCAGCCTTTGTGACATCATCCAGAACTGCCTTTCTCACAACCTGTTGGACAACAGAAGGAAAGTGAAACAATTCTTTGATACAATTGACATCACAAGTCCCACCATTCTAGCAATTCGGGACAACACAAACACAGTCTGCTAGTGAGCAGGCTCATGATACATTCCTATCACCATCAAAAGAGACAACCCCGGCACTGTACACCATTTGTAGACATAATATTATTGCCAAATACTAAGTATACATCATCAATAGAGTACATGGCGAAAGCAATATAAGAAAGCCATTTAGCAAAAGAAAACGTGTGATAAAACTGTGCAAACCATGTACCATTTGCACCTATAAGATGCACACAGGCTCACACACACTCATGCACACACGCACATGCACACATGTAGCATGCTTCAGCATTGCAAGCTAATCTCTCCTTACCGTATTGCCACACAGCTCCTCCATTCCTCCAGCAAAGCCATGCATGTTAGCCCACTCTGCAAGGTACTCCTGATCCGGGACAATGATTGCTACAACTGATGCCTAAACACAGGAGGTAAGGTACGTACAATATGACAACAGAACACACTAGGTAATGCTAAGGAGTCACAGAGGAGGCTAGCACTGACCTTCAGACTGCGTCCTACAATAAAGCACTGGGCAACAAAGAGAGATCTGCTGTTGTAGATGTTCTCCACCTTTGAAGGAGCAATGTATTCACCCTGCAAATACAGTGGTAATGCACATGGGTATTATGTACAAATAGACAGCTCACCAACGTATGTGGGTATGCCTACAAAATGTTCACAGGCAACTACCTATGCTGTTACGTAGCACTAGTTTTAACTTGCTAACGAGAGCTGTAGGCAAAATACTATAACTATGATCTTGAGGCTGATGATGGAATATTGTACTGTAACAAATGGTAGGCTTGCATGCAACAGCCACATGGGGGAGGGGTGTGTGGCCAGCAGGTCTGTTCCGACCATCTCTAATGAGGGCAAGTGTCTTGGGCTTCCAAGATCTACTGTATATGTAGTCTCTCCACTCAACTAAGTAGCTAGTAAGGGTAGGAATGATGATTATTTGTAATTGTGGTGAGTGGGCTACTGACAGTAACCGGCAAATTGCATGCATGTGCAGCCATCTTGAGTGGAAGACAACTCTGGCACGCCGGAGCTGTCTGAGTAAAGTACGTATTGAGACAGCAGCACACAGCTAAGCTGCTGAAGCGGCACATACATACGTATGTACATACAGGTGACACAAGTGCATATACCGTATAGACTTCAACGGAAGCAAGTAACGCACTGTATAAGGTGCTCAGCATGCACAACATGCTCTGCCATTCTCTTAGATAGAGTGAGTGCCGTGGCTGCTTTGAAAGAGCCCACACTTACATACCGTTGAGGTCTTAAATATCTCTTTCTTCCTGTCAGTGATCTGGAGCACCCCATTAGGCATCCACTTGCCAATGTCCCCAGAGTGCAGCCAGCCGTCTTCATCTAGAGCCTCCTTGGTCTTTGCCTCATTCTTATAATAGCCAGTGAAGAGAGTAGGGCCCTTGAAGCAGACCTGGGTGCATAGGGCGGGAGCAGGAATAATGGATTTTTAAGGTTTAATCTTAAACTACTGCATAATGCTACAGTTTTGCTAGATCATTAGTGGGTGCTTGTGGACAGCTGCAGATCTGCCAACATTCGATCAGTACAATCACTTCAAACGTTATAAGTAGGTAGTATATTTCAGCTCAGTAAACTCGCAGCTTGAGATGTATGTACACTATTCAAACAGTGTTTAGCAGCTGCATAATGTAACAAATGAGACTTTATGGAGGATGTCTTCCTGAGATCTCCTTCATACAAGGAAAGATTGAAGCATCTCACCCACGTATGTAATTTTGCTGAGAACTGGTTACAGCACATTCTTTGTGAGCGGAAATGACAGACCTGCACATACTCAGTGACTTCAAAAATGCAAGATTGTGTGTGTTGCATACATTCATTCAGTGGTACTAGCTACTTATAGTATACACATATGTACAGTGACCTCACCTCCCCTTAGTTACACTACACATACGTCTCACCTCTCCTTCATCATTCTTGCTGTAGTACTTCATCTCTGGAACATCCACAAGTTTGATCATGCTACAGGCAATGGGTGGTCCAACACTTCCAGATTCCACCTCATGCGGAAGCGTAAACGTGCCCCCTGCCGAGGTCTCGGTCTGCCCATAGCCTTCCAGGATTGGGACGCCCAAGGAAATGCGGAAGAAGCGAAGGACCTCCTTTTGAATTGGGGCAGCACCAGTGACAACAATCTTCACATGCCCACCAAACAATTCTCTAATGCGCTTGAACACAAGGCTGTCAAACACAGTGTCCTGACGTAGAATCCCTCTGTCAGATCAGGAAGAAAGAAGTTGACAACAGTAACAACTGTGGCAAAAAATTGCTGAAACACAAAATGAAATACTTTTCCATATTAACATTCTGCTACCAACAATGTCTGACCCAATGAAACATATACAAAACACCACACAAAACATGTACAGAGCACATTGCATGCTAACCCGTGATAACTGTGCAACCCTCTAACTGTGATACATAAGGCAACAACACTGGAGTGCACCTTGTCTACATGTGAAGCTCATCCCATAGATGACTCGTTTCAGGGATGGCTGCATGATCAAGGCTGTGCATTGTGTGCTGATGCCATTGATAGCTATGGGTGCATGAATACATACAATACCAAAGTGGGAAAACTGTTTAGTGGGAGACAAACACTTATTAACATAATTATGCTATTTTTGCAGTTCAGTCTCAATCTGCAAAATTTGTACATATAAAAATTTGGAAGCACAACCAATCTGCCGACTCTCAGTCACTGAACTGTCTGTGTTAGTTGTTGGCCTCCAGCTAGCCATGAGTACTTCCAGCCAACCAGTGGCTACATCAAATATCTTTCTTTCGTATGTCATAGCAACGAGGCTTTATGACATCAGTGTTCCTACCCTTCATTCCAACCACCCATGTAGTAACACATAACAAACCTGTCACTAGACTTGCCCTTCCACCAGAGGCCCATACTGACAAGTTGACGCTTGAGGAAAGATCCCTGTAAGCCAACTTGTACCTGTGGTGACCACAAGGGATACATCCATAATGCAACAATCACAAGTACACATCAGTAAGTACCTGTCAAATAACGTGCTCCCTAGTCTGGCCTGCTAGCCCCAACTTCTTGCCCCCAATTGCACGTGGGTGAGAAGGCTGGGTCCAGCAGAAAACGTAAATGCCACACCTCGCCTCGACCAATCAGCTTGCAGCTACCAATTTCACGCCAGTAAACAGGCGCCTACTATTAATCAGAGGGCGATTGCGAGTCGAAGGAGTGTGCCGAATCATGTCTACGGTTGCCGTGGTAGAAGCTCCGAAGAAAATGCCACCAGGTGTTATAGAAAGGGATATAGTAGTGGTCAGCAACAGGCTAGTGGAAGGTGGGCCGAACCCCAGCAACTAGTGAATGAGTATTCTACAAGGAAAGGCATGCTCGTCTGCCTGCTGACCGGCTACGGTAAAACGCTTATCTATCAACTTCTATCTATCGCCGCTAAAGAAATCTTGTGTGAGACGAAGGTGTGTCAGCTGGCTCCATTCATCCTTGTTTTTCGTCTCCCCTGATCTCGCTAAAGGAAGACTGAAGCGTTGTCATTGTCTGTGCCTGGCTGTGACTGACCTTTCCCCAAGCACCTGTCAGAGCACAGAGCTGGAAGGAAAGACCCCTGACGTAATCTACTCTAGCCCCTAAATGCTGCTTGATTCACAGACAGGAAGAGAGCTTCTGCTTTCAAGAAAAGTACAAATTGCAGTTGCCTTTGACGAGGCACATTGCATTGTGAAATGGTGTGTGTCATATATAGGCTCTGTGCACAATTGGTTTGCCAAAATATGTCATCTTTCATACTTCGTTCACTTTTCAGGGGTATGGGACAAATTTTCTGACAGTTTGGTGAAGTGGTATAGTTAAGGTCTCTTTTGCCCTACTGCATCCCCTTTGCAGCACTGACTGCACTGTGAATGGAAGTTATTCAACAAAAGTTGATTACAAGCTTGGAGCAACACAATGTCTAGACATCATTAAGATGTCACCTGCCAGAAGTAACATAGGGTACAGTGTGGTTAAAGCAAGCAGGGATTTGCTAGCATTCTTTGAGTAGCTAGTCAACGAACTTAAGAAGCAAGAGAGAGGATGCCAAAAACTCTTGTATTTTGCCAATCCGTTGATGCGTGTAGCAAGCTATTTCAATTATTTGCATGTGAATTGCAGGAAGCTGCATACACTTGCCTTGACAGTGGAAAGAAAAGTATTCAAGAGTGATTGCTTGCCATGTACCATGCCAAAATTGACAAAGAGGACCTCCCATGTACTGATCCTTGAGTGCTACGGCAGGCTCGGCTCTTGTAGAGTTGCATTTTGTACAATTGCCTTTGGAATGGGCGTTGACATTCCAGATATACACTGTGTGATACACTATGGTCCAGCAGCTGACATAGATAACTGTTTCCACGAATCAGGTAGAGCAGGTAGGGACGGTGCCAGCAGTTTAAGTGTCCTGTACACCTATCCGGTCAGCTTTGTCTGTCGTGTCAGTGCTGCAATGAAGCAGTACAGCAGAAACCATGAATGTAAGTGAAGGGATCTCTTGAGAAATTGTTCTTTTGGCAATTTTTGGCCAGTGGATCACACATGCTGTGATGTATGTGGGAGTCAGTGTGCATGTGGGGAGGACAGTGTGATTTCCACTATCTGCTGCCGAGACTCCATTCTCGCAGAAAGATGAGTGCAGTGATGACCGTGAGGATGCATGGACTGTCAAAGAGGTATCCGAAGAACAACGACACCAACTCAGGGTTAATTTAAAACTGTACCAACAGTCACTTGTAACAGATGCTGGAGATGACAATGAACTCGTAATCCCAACGTACATGCTTGGAGGCCATTGCTGGTGGCTTGTCAGATGAAATGATCGATGCTATTGTTGAATACTGCCATTTACTTGCATCCTCAGATCACCTTGAAGAGTTGTGTTCATTCAGTGGTGACAGTGAATCCGTAATTAATATTATTGAAAACAGTTTAGGATTTTTCTCGTCTTTGTAGTAATACACAATGTGGACATTGCAGTGTATACAGTACAAAAATAAAGAGTGCATATATTAAGATTAAAATGTTTAAGTTATGAAAATTAAGGATCATCATACTCAGTGCATGGAGTCAAATGCCTGCTGCAGTGCATAATCATAATAGGTACAACTTCCTCCTGGAATGAGAGGGAACCAACAGGCGCTGCTGCTTCTTGCTAGCAGGAGACCCCCCCTGTACCTTTAAACAAGGGTGAAGCCAAGCGTTGTGACCTTTGCTTGTGGTTGCCGATTGCTTCGCGGAGTTTGCGATGCTGTGCGTCTTCCAGCCTGCTTTGAAGGACCTCTTTGTTCCGCATCAGATCCACATGTAACTGATGTGTGCACTCAATAAGTCCCTTGCAGGACTTGTGAATCAATCATGTGGTGGATAGGACTTGTATGCCCACAACATCACTGCCGATCGAATCCAGTTTGTTCCTTAAGTCTGTCAACTTGCACGAGATACCCGTGGCTGTACGTAGTCGAGTGTGCATGTTCTTGCTCATTCCGTACTTTGTAGGAGTTCCTTAAGGCACAAATCGCAAGACGCCTCTGCTGAAACCTTCACCATACCACTTCCACAGATCAAGATGGGCAGATCTATAACGAAGCCACTTAGACAGGGAGCTTATCGGCGAGGTGCGGCATTTACATTTTCTGCTAGACCCAACCTTCTTGCCCATGCACAATTGGGGAGCAAAAAGTTGGGGCTAGCAGACCAGACTACATGCTCCCTTACACACAGCTGCAAAGGGATATCATTACAATGAAAAAGGAATTACAGAGAACATTGTTAAATGCTTAATTATTTAGCATCAATATTGTCAATCACCTCTGATGTATATGCATCCCAATTCTCTGCTACTTTGAAACCTACAATAATCACGGCTCAATCCACTATAGTGAAAGTGGGGCAAACTTCCTCCCAAATAGTTACAGATAAATAATGTCAATCATATGATTTTACCTCTCAGATAGCATCAGAATCAATCTCTAGAGGGTTTACAATCCAACATTTTCCTGGGAGAGGGTACGACCCCAGACTCCTTTAGAAGGTGTGGCTTTGGGCACTACAGGTTCCTCTGTCCCATTCCCCCCTTAAAAAGAAAGTATCTACAATCTATGTACATGTAGAGCTCTGTCAACTCACCTTGTCATATATCTTGGTGAAGATTCTTGGCACTCCCACAAAGAGACTGGGCTGCAAAGCCTTAACATCTTCCAGTATGAGCTTGGGGTTTCCCCTGAAAAATCCAATATGCCCTCCACTCATAAACATAAATGTCTGCAGAAAGTGTGTCCAAAACACATGACAGCAGTAACCTTGCAGAGGTACGCAGGACTGCAATGCAAGATGTGTGCATGCATAGGGTGCTGGAGAAGTGAGCAGCGCTGGCCAGTAATCAGAGTAAGCGAATACAAATGAAACGTAAGAAACAGTTTTCAAAGGCTTGGGCATGTGCAGTGAAGCTTTTGGGGGAAGAATATGTCTCTGCCATTGCCACACTATGTCTTCTTTATGCAGGTTGAATTCATGTAATGTATTTGTGCAATTCTTGTGTTACAAGACAAAAACTGCACATGCGGAGGAGAATCAACAGAAGAGAAGTTGACCCAAAGGAGCTCAAGATGTGGTCTCAACATGCTGCATTGGGCAGCACAGTAAGGCCATGCTGAGGTGGTACAGCTAGTCATTGATCAGTCTACTCAAATGTGGATGATCAAGCCAAGGTATGTGCGTGTGTGGTGGTAGACCTGTAGGAGATCAACATAACTGTATTCCTTTGCCAGAGCATGCTAGACCATTGTTGTTTCACACAAAGTATCTGAAGAAGATGAGCAACAGGACAGGAGCCATGTCTGATAGACTTGCAATGGGGAAGTGAGCAGTGCTGGCCAGTAATCAGAGCGAGTGAATACAAATGAACAGTAAGAAACTGTTCTCAAAGGCTTGGGCATGTGCAATGAAAGCTTTTTGGGGAAGAATATGCCTCTGCCATTGCCACACTATGTTTTCTTTGTGCAGGTTGAATTCATGCAATGTATTTGCTCAATTCTTGTATTACAAGACAAAAACTGCATATGTGGAGGAGAACCAACGAAAGAGGAGAAGTGGACCCAAAGGAGCCCAAGATGTGGTCTCAACATGCTGCATTTGGCAGCACAGTAAGGCCATGCTGAAGTGGTACAGCTAGTCATTGATCAGTTCTACTCAAATGCGGATGATCAAGCCAAGGCATGTGCGTGTGTGGTGACAAATCTGTAGGAGATCAACATAACTGTATTCCTTTGCCAGAGCATGCTAGACCATTGCTGTTTCACACAAAGTATCTGAAGATGAGCAACAGGACAGGGAGCCATGTCGATAGACTTGCTTCGGGAAAGAGAGCAGCGCTGGCCAGTAATCAGAGTGAGTGAATGCAAATGAAAAGTAAGAAACTGTTCTCAAAGGCTTGGGAATGTGCAGTGAAAGCTTTGGGGAGAACCAAAGGAAGAGGAGAAGTTGACCTAAAGGAGCTCAAGATGTGGTCTCAACATGCTGCATTGGGGAGCACAGTAAGGCCATGCTGAAGTGGTACAGCTAGTCATTGATCAGTTCTACTCAATGTGGATGATCAAGCCAGGTATGTGCGTGTGTGGTGGTAGACCTGTAGGAGATCAACATAACTGTATTCCTTTGCCAGAGCATGCATGCTAGACCATTGTTGTTTCACACAAAGTATCTGAAGAAGATGAGCAACAGGGCAGGAGCCATGTCGATAGACTTGCAATGGAGAAGTGAGCAGCTCTGGCCAGTAATCAGAGTGAGTGAATGCAAATGAAAAGTAAGAAATCGTTTTCCAAGGCTTGGGCATGTGCAGTGAAAGCTTTTGGGGGAAGAATATGCCTCTACCATCATCATACTATGCTTTATCTGTGCAGGTTGGATTCATGTAATGTATTTGCACAATTCTTGTGTTACAAGACAAAAACTGCACATGCGGAGGAGAATCAACGGAAGAGGAGAAGTTGACCCAAAGGAGCTCAAGATGTGGCTTCAACATGCTGCATTTGGCAGCACAGTAAGGCCATGCTGAAGTGGTACAGCTAGTCATTGATCAGTTCTACTCAAATGTGGATGATGAACCAAGGTATGTGCGTGTGTGGTGGTAGACCTGTAAAAGATCAACATAACTGTATTCCTTTGCCAGAGCATGCTAGACCATTGTTGTTTCACACAAAGCATCTGAAGAAGATGAGCAACAGGGCAGGAGCCATGTCTGATAGACTTGCAATGGGGAAGTGAGCAGTGCTGGCCAGTAATCAGAGCGAGTGAACGCAAATGAAAAGTAAGAAACTGTTCTCAAAGGCATGTGCAGTGAAAGCTTTTGAGGGAAGAATATGCCTCTGCCAACATCATACCATGCTTTCTCTGTGCAGGTTGAATTCATGTAATGTATTTGCTCAATTCTTGTGTTACAAGACAAAAACTGCACATGCGGAGGAGATTCAATGGAAGAGGAGACGTTGACCCAAAGGAGCTCAAGATGTGGCTTCAACATGCTGCATTGGGCAGCACAGTAAGGCCATGCTGAAGTGGTACAGCTAGTCATTGATCAGTTCTACTCAAATGTGGATGATGAACCAAGGTATGTGTGTGTGTGGTGGTAGACCGGTAGGAGATCAACATAACTGTATTCCTTTGCCAGAGCATGCATGCTAGACCATTTATATTTCACACAAAGTATCTGAAGAAGATGAGCAACAGGGCAGGAGTCATGTCGATAGACTTGCTTTGGGGAAGTGAGCAGCGCTGGCCAGTAATCAGAGTGAGTGAATGCAAATGAAAAGTAAGTAAGAAACTGTTCTCAAAGGCTTGGGCATGTGCAGTGAAAGCTTTGGGGAGAACCAAAGGAAGAGGAGAAGTGGACCCAAAGGAGCCCAAGATGTGGTCTCAACATGCTGCATTGGGCAGCACAGTAAGGCCGTGCTGAAGTGGTACAGCTAGTCATTGATCAGTTCTACTCAAATGTGGATGATCAAGCCAAGGCATGTGCGTGTGTGGTGGTAGACCGGTAGAAGATCAACATAACTGTATTCCTTTGCATTTGAAGCACATGTAGTTTGTCAAGAGAAAGACAACCAGGCATCAAGATTGCACCATCCTCCACATAGGCAATGTAGCAAGAGGGCGCATTGGTTGGTGTCACCAGCAAATGGCAAATCATAGCGATTTTCTGCTCTTACAGGCGATTTCTTCCAGTGCAGTTAGTATACAAGGGGCCACCTTCACTGTGAGTTCCCTACTGGATGGCACATTGCTCACTCACCAAAGCATTGGTCAACAGAACTGACCATGTGGTAGTATACAGAACACGTTATTCTGCCTTATGTGAAGCACGTGTGTGAGAGACTGCATCTGGGTGATCATAAATCAGCGGTACCAATTACCGACCATTTCAGGAATCAAATAATGGAAGCTACTACTACTTTTCTCGTGACCAACAATGTCCATGCATGTTTGTTACCAAACAACACCACTCATCTTCTGCAGTACGTGGATATTGCGGCTAACACCCCAGCAAAGAATTTCTGCACAAAAAGTTCAACTAGTGGTACTTACAGCATGTAGTGAAGCAGCTAGAAGAGCAGGGCATCACTGACATTGAGACAGCAGAGAAAAGCCCATTGAAGTGGGCTTGCCAGCCGTAAAGGAGATTGGAGCTAAATGGTTGGTGAACATGGCAAACTACGTACATCAGCAATAAACCCAAATTCACCGTCAATGGGTTTATACACACCGGAATTACAGAATCTTTGGATACACCTTACAATGGAGACCAGCCTGATATAGTAACATTGATGCAGGACCGCAGCACATCCAGGATGCTGGCGTTACTGTCATTTGTGAAAAGTATGAATTCAGCACAAGTACAGCCATACCTGTCTTGGCCACATCATTGACAAGGATTGTATGTATACATCTGCAGATTCCAAGAAGGTCCAGGCAATTGGAGAGATGGTCACATCCTCAGAACATTGCCGTTTCATAGGCATCATGAACCAACTGGGGGAAAATCTCATCCAATATCACTAGCACCTCACAGCCTCTCTGAGAACCTCTCAGCAGCAAGTGAGTGTGGCATTAGGGAATGATGGTGATGCATCGTCCAAAGTGAACATGGAACTACTGACTCTTTAGATAATAGCCGTGCATAATTCTGTAGTTGATAGCAAAGAATTAACCAATGCTTTTTCTTGTGGACTGGAGGTGATGCTCTGTACAGAACTCTCGCAAACACCGATGTCTTGTAGCGTAAGGGTCATGAGCATGACTGACAGCAAACTGATAAGCTCAAATCGAAAGAGGCTCTTCTAGCCATATGTGCAAGCGAGAAGGTTTCACCCCATATCTAGGTAGGCATATTCACCTTGGGGGCTGAACACAAGCTACTGGTCTCTCCTCCACAGGACTAAACAATTACATTTCTGCCATCCCAAGTGTTCCACATAAGGCCACAGCTCACATACTCTTGACTGCATCATTGAGCTTGTGCCAGGAAAGCTGATCTACACAGCTGATAAATACCCTCTCCACGTGCTTATTGAGTACTCCTGCAGATGACAAAACCTCTGCCATTTAGGATGAGATGGAGCACTACATTGCAACCATCACTTCAGGATTGCCTGCCAGCAGAGTGAAACAAGAGGCATACCACAGTATATAAGATTCCGATCTCATCAACCAGAAGGTGACTGGCTTTTGTTGGTCTGCATGAGTGGCCCAACGAGTGAGTTGTACCAGATGATCTCATGCCCTACTAGGATGCTTGCAGTCATGCCAGCCTCCATGTAGACTTATTTCTCTATGAGACATAGAATGCAGTCCAGCTACAACCATAGACACTGCACGAGCTCCATCAGCCACCAGGTGAATCAGCAGTGACATGCATGCACCCTCTCCTTCGTATGGTGGCCTGGGGTATCCAGGTCCATGGAGAACTTTGATGTCCTGAATGCTCAAAGTCCTTTCAAGCTCCTGAACACGACCTAAATACGGTTGTTCTCCCATTATCCAGATATTGTGAAGCTAATCTGCATCATCTCTATAGGCATCATCAAGACACTAAAAACCATTTATCTTGTCATGGTATCTCTTCTGTTTTCATGGCCTTCCGTTCACTTCCAAATCAAATGAAGTAAGTTGTTTGCTCCCAATCTGGTGTCGAGCATGTTACCAGCAGCCACCAGAATTGGCAGAGCATATGATGAAAACCATCAAAGCCTTGCTACACAGACCACCTTTGTCACCTCTATCTTTATGTGATGTCGTCATCCGGTGGCAAGAAACCCTATGGCACATTATCTACGTGTGAACAGTGTGGAATGTTAACTGACAATGTATAGCTGGCTGGTGATGAAAGAGATCTGGGTACGAGACTTGCACAGCACCGCTGATCCCTATATACAGGGCTCTTTTGAGTTACTGTGAAACACCTATCCAATGATGCATCCGCATTCCCACCAAGCTACTGATGCGGAGGGGAGGCCAAACAGACCTCCCAGCACTCACTAGTCAGCATTACCTTTAGCTGCTCTTCTTCCAATAAAATCTGTCATATGGGTTTGGATTTCAACAAAAATTATCAGAACGCAAAAAATACCAAATCATGGTGGTTACCTAATCCACCAAAAAACATTGTACAGGAATAATGTACAACCTCCCTACAAAGCGTGCCTGTGGAGAAGCCATGTCTGTTGATCATGCTTTAGTATGTCACAAAGGGGGATACACAATCTTTTGGCACAATTCTGTTTGGGATCTCACAGAAACTCTGCTCAGTGAAGTGTGTCACAACACCTCAACTGAACCAGCGCTTCAACCCCTTACTGGTGAAAGTTTGTGCTTGAGGACTGCCAAAAGGGATGATGATGCCAGACTCAAAATCAAGGCCGGCGGGTTTTAGAGAGCAGGACAAGAGGCATTTTTTGATGTCCAGGTCTTTCACCCTAATGCTCCTTCCTACCGTTCGAAGACATTGCAGAGCATCTACCATCAATATGAACTCGAGAAAAAGAGGTGTTACGGCGAGCGTGTTCGTGACATTGAGAGGGCCGCTTTCACTCCCCTGATCCTGTCGTGCACAGGAGGTATGTCTCGTGAGACTACTACCTTCTTCAAACGTCTCTCCTCCATGATTGCTGACAAGAGGAAATTGTCTTATCATAGTGTAATTTCCTGGATTCGGTGCAAGATCTCTTTCCTCCTAGTCCGTCAATGCATCGTGGCAATGCGGGGTTCCAGATCCACCAGGAGGCCTGCAGAAATCACTGACATTTGCCCTGTGTGCTTTAGTGTGAATTTTCTCCTGAAAACACTTTTATTCAAATGTCCCAATCAGTTTATGTTTGGAACACTAACATGTGCTTTGTTATATAACTTAGCCTATTTATTGTTAAATGTTCCTGCCCTAAAAAATGTACAGGAATGATGGATGGAAGGAATAAAGGAAGAAGGCTCATCAGTGCACTTGCATGCATGGAGGGCCCTCAGCAGACTGTCTAGGAAGCCAACAAAGAGTAAGTTGGAATGGTCGAAGGTGCTATGCCAGTATACAGTATAATATGTGAGCGGATTTGAGAAAACAACTCACTTCGCACAGTGTATCGATTTTGAGTTAGTGACATCGTGTTAAAGCAGAGTGGTTGAGCGCTCTATTGCCCTT
This sequence comes from Ianthella basta, assembly GCA_964019415.1. Classification (NCBI taxonomy): domain Eukaryota; kingdom Metazoa; phylum Porifera; class Demospongiae; order Verongiida; family Ianthellidae; genus Ianthella; species Ianthella basta. Next base: position 2,924,579 of record OZ025883.1, read on the forward strand.
TGTTGTGCTTCAATAGCTGCTTCAGTTCCTGAGATACGCTTGCCTAAAATACAAAATTACACTAGGTGCTTGGCCGAAAAGGCATTAAAAACATGGACTTCCAGTCATGGCACAAATGGTGGACAAGTTGGGTTGGTCGTCGCGAGAAGCGTATCTGCCTTGTTCTCGGCACGGGAAGGTTTCATGCTTGGCGGGAATGCTGGATTAGTGTACGTACGTTGATTTCGTGCAAGGCCTGATTGCCTTGAATAACGAGCGTAGCTTTTTACGCTTACGTGACATGTTTGTATACTTTGCGCCCAACAGCCACTGTGTAAATTCGCAGTCTTCGTTTGAGTTTCAGAGAAGGAATATAGGCTTCAAACTTGGCCACATGATAGGGACTGTACCATAGATATGAATGATGCCATAATCCGTTTTTTGTTGAAATATCACCCGCATGACTGTTTGTCCCATAGCTATTGTTTACATACTGTGCGAAGTGGGTCGTTTTCTCAAATCCACTCACATATGATGAAAGCTACACAGAAGTGGTACCACTTCATACAAACAACCTTCAGTTTTCCTGCTATTCACTAAAGTGTTCTTTATCTGTCCATCATGAAACAGCATTGGCCGGGAGGCCAACTTGCTATGAGTGGAACTTTCATTTCAATGTAAAAGTACACGCTAGTACACACTAGTGTGTATGTGTGCACATGTGCATGCATGTATCACTTGCTAACCTGACCAACCCGCTCCATCATGTGTGCCAGAGGCAGGAATGACAAGTATGAATCACCAGGCCCAAAAGCAAGTCCTCCATTCTGTATAATATATATGCATACAGATAATACAAGTACATAGGAAACAGAGTCTGTAGCAAATGACTACTGAAATTTAAGCATTAAGGGGCGACGTCATGTGGCCACCACCACCACCCATGCTCAAACCTGCTCAAACGATGATCATTAACCCTGCGGCGCATGCGCCACAGGGTTACAGTAGCTGTGTGTGTGCGTGTGTGTGTGTGTGTGTGTGTGTGTGTGTGTGTGTGTGTGTGTGTGTGTGTGTGTGTGTGTGTGTGTGTCCGTTTCGTCTTGTGAATACAGTAACGAATCGAACAAGAAGGCCTACGGATTGCCTCAGTGCTGCGAAAGATTGAATTAAAATGAGCGTTTTTTTGTAAAACAGCCTCTTCGCAAAGCTGAAGAATTTGCTTTGAAGCTACTAGCGCACCTGTCAGCCATTTAACTTGCCCTGGCTAGTGCACAAGCGTATTCTAATCATGTGACGTTGCTCTCAACCACACAGTGCTTTAGTTACCCACTTTGCAATTGTGTTTGCGTGTAGCTATATACGTAGCGCACGTGTGTATGGTCATGTCATTTTGATTCAGATGACTGAAACTTTCTATATAGCTTATTACACAGAGGGTTTAGCACTTTAGTGCCTTCATTCAACTAGTACTTACACAACAGTTCCATACAGTGAGCCTGTACAGTCAGTCATGGTACACAACAATCACAACACAACATCTACAGTTCAATGCACTGCACAAGACTCTAGTCCATCTTTGTATTCAAACAATCTGATAGCACACATACAAACAGAAGATAGCATCTAATCACAACAAAGTGTTACGGAGCATACAATTATCATACTGATCGGTTGTTAAGCATATGTGCTTATACTTAGTTCTGGCAAGATAGAAATATATGCCTAATAAAGGAAATGCGCTTAACATACAAATGTGTCAAGAAATTATGCTTTATGCAAATGACATAGCAAGATGGCCGCCGCATAGCGAAGTGAGTTTCTATTTAAGCACTACATATATCACTAGTTTGTACTTCCTTATTACACTTCAGCCCAACAGCTAGTCTACCAGGAGTCGTTTTCTACACCTCAAAGGTGGGTAAACCCCTGAAATCTTTAAGCGCCTAACAAACGGAATGAAAAATGGGTAAGGAGTGTGCGCTTAACAAAGAAAATGCGCTTATAAAGCAGGTGCACTTAACAACCAATCAGTGCCAACATGAAAACAACATTCAACTTCACATCCACCAACATAGCACACAATCCCATGCTAGAGTGCTCACCAGAAGTACATGATACAAGCCTGCGCAGGTGGCCATAATACTGCGATGTGGGGTCATTGAACCTTTGGGCAGGCCTGTCAGATGTAAGCATGCAAACAAAAGATATGCATATCACATTACTATGGCAACTCAGTGTATCTGGAGTGGGATAAATGTTATTATATCTCACACTTGAACTTGACCACACTCAAAGGTGATGCTAAGTGACATCCACTCTCGACCTTTGGCCTTGGGTAGATAGCCAGAACAACCACGACCCTCCCATCACACTGCCCTATGTCTGAGGGATCTCAAAACCTGTGCAAAGGATCCTGTCCCCCCTAGGTGTGAGGGTCACTTTCAGACCTAACATTCCTCTCAAGCAACTCTTGGTGAGGTCGAAGGACTAAGTCCCGGACAAGGAGATAGCTAACATGGTATACCTATTGGGACATACTAGAAGGCAACTCAACCAGTGGTTGCGAGAGCACCGCCGGGCGGTGGAGTCAGGTGACTATGCAAACTCAGCTCTGGCTGAGCATGCCTGGGGCCGCCACCATCATCTTGTGAACTGGGACCACACAAGGGTACTGGACTGCCACCCCATCTATATCAGAGATTGACTTTGGCGTCAGTGCACATTAGGTCACAGTCCAAGCCGTTAAACAGGGACCTTGGCACCATGCCACAAGTCTATAACCCCTTGTTTGTCTGACAGTACACCACCTTCATTACCCATGTGACTGTCATCCACTCTGAATGCCCAATTTCCATTTTCCGTTCCATTGAATACTCATCACCCCGTCACTTCCCTTCCTTATTGAACCGCATTTCTGACACCCTAGTGTATTTTGGAAAGCGTCTCACCTGTTCCTGCATTAGCCTCTGATGGTAATAGCTGTATACCTATTGAAACATTTGGCAATTATTTCCTCTTGATCCTGGCTAGTGAAGTTTATTGCTACTTACATGTGTGCACCTAGTCACAAAATTCTTGTGGCCTCGCATAGGTATTGCTTATACATCACACTTGAGTGTGGTATAACTGAAACATATACATTGCAAGTAAAGATTGATAACATGGTGATACCACGCACCAAGCCTCATAACATGGCGACACCACGCACCAAGCCTCATAATATGGTGACACGTGACACTACACATCAAGCTTCATAACATGGTGACACTACACACCAAGCCCCAACTTGGTGACACCACACACCAAGCTCCATAACATGGTGACACTACACACCAAGCCTCATAACATGGTGACACCACACACCAAGCTCCATAACATGGTGACACGTGACACTACACATCAAGCCCCAACTTGGTGACACCACACACCAAGCTCCATAACATGGTGACACCACACACCAAGCTCCATAACATGGTGACACCACACACCAAGCCTCATAACATGGTGACACCACACACCAAGCTCCATAACATGGTGACACGTGACACTACACACCAAGCCCCAACTTGGTGACACCACACACCAAGCTCCATAACATGGTGACACCACACACCAAGCTCTTAGTCTCGTACCCGGCCCACTTCTGTCATTTTGACAAAGGCGCGGAAGGTGATCTGGCAAACTGAGCCCACATTCCTTGGCCTAATGGCATTATGCCCTATCACACAAGATGGTATGACACATGGAAAGAAGGGAAAAAACATGTCTTTGCCGCTCACAAGGTGGATGATGGCCTCACGTTGTTTCTCCATCAGATGCTGATAGCCCAGGCAATGGGAAGCACTTGACAACGCTGCTTCTATCCTCAGCCTGGAGTATGCCATTTCCCAACATGTGACTGATCTGCAATCTGATTGGTATTCTCGATTCTGGAAATGAGACGTCACTAGGCCCAGGAATGTAGGCTCAGTTTGCCAGATCACCTTCTGCGCCTTTGTCAAAATGGCTGATGGAAGTGGGCTGGGTACGAGACTACCAAGCCCCATACATAGTAACAATGCATGACATAACTCAACATCATGCACCTATGTCTCTCAACATGGTGACACCAAATACCAAGCCCCACAATGGCCACACCAACACAACACACATCACGACTGTCAATGTGGGAACAGGCACACGACAAGCCTTACAGTAGGTGATAGCAAACACAATAAGCCAAAAGAATGCAAATGACACATTCCTGCAGGTACTCACCTGTGGTCCCACTGGTGTAACAGATGGTTGCCAGGTCATCAGGTGTGGGGGGCTGGGGCTCCACAGGGTACTCTTCACCAAATTTCTGCAGGGTTGAAGAACTCACTGTCAGGCACCCGCCTACATGCCTGTACTAGGTAAGACTTCATTTAATGCATATTTGGGGGATTCTCATAAGACAACATTATACACCAAGTTGTTATAAGGACATGCAAGGCTGCCCATTATTTATGCTAATGATGTCCGAGTAGAACCTTTCTACTAACCTCAATCTGATCCACCGTGAGTAGAGTGACCCCACATTCCTCTGCTAGCTTCATCACATGCTCTGGTTGCGGGCCACCCCAGGTGATAATGTGCCGCAGTGTTGGGTGCTCCTTTACTCCCTCCAACATTGTGTTCACACTTGATGGGTGACAGAGTACCACACTTAGTTCAGCTGCAGTGGATGAGTCATAACAGCAGACACTGATAGCCAGTGTGATTTGTCAATAATGCATACAGCACAGTACAGTAAATAAAAGTATGGTACAGTACAATACAGTAGAGTACAGTATATTACAGTGTGGTACAGTACAGTACAATAAAAACACAGTACAGTACAGTACAATACAATACAATACAATACAATACAATACAATACAATACCATACAATACAATAAGGATTACTATGTACAGTATAGTATAGTACAGTAGGGCACTGTACAATGCAATACAGTACAGCACACTACACTACACTACAGTACTGTACTGCACAATACAGCATGTACAGTGCAGTACCTCAAGGCAGGGGAATGCAGTCTTGTGTTCACATGGTACGTAGACTGTTGGTCACTGACCATTGTGGAATTAGGGTATGTATGGACTAGCATACTTCACGAGGAATATAAGGAAAGCTTATGAATGCATTTCCCACTACTGAGGTGTCGTAGGTATCCATGTTTATTTGGCAATAATGTTGTTCTCCAGCCCACAAAATGAAACTGTTAAAACCCAACATTCACACATGCAACAAATGTGCACGCTTCCTTGCATATATACATAATTGTATGTGCAGCACTGAAGTACACTTAGTAATAATTATAACCAACCTTCATTGATGATGTGCGTAATAGCTTCTTTCCCCAGAGTGGCATAGAGGGGGACCACCACTCTGGAGTATGCATCACACGAGAGGGCGGCTATGGTCCAGTTCATGCAATTGAGGGAATAGATCCCAAGGTGGCCCTGCTGTCCAAAAGGTAGGCCAATCCGCTCCAAACCAGCTCCAAAGTTATGTGCTCGCTTCAGCACCTCGCTGTACTTGAGAAACTCATAAGGGCCCTCCCCTTGCGCCCCAGTGCGTTCGCCGAGGCACGGCCCATCATCTGAATAAAGGCAAAGGCACTATTGGTACATACACTCATCAAGTAGCCTTACCTACAGTACAGTATGACCAGGTACCATGTTGGAGTGTGATGTGAACAAGTCAACATGATATCACTGACTCTCAACACCATTTAATTGCTATTTGATAAAGCAGACACCATTTCAGTCACCACTGATGGTTGTCAAGGGGCAACACTGGGCATGGACCAGACATGACATGAAGTGAGGGCTTCTCAGCTGGCTCAGGCATCAGAAAGGGTTGGTTCTCCAATACTAGCTTCACAACAGGGTTGAAAACCTTGCTGACGTTTCGACCAGATGCTCTGGTCTTCTTCTTCGCCCAGAAGAAGACCAGCATCTGGTCGAAACGTCGGCAAGATTTTCAACCCTGTTGTGAAGCTGGTAATGGAGAACCAACCCTTTCTCAGACATGACATGGCAGAAAATCTGTGTATTTTGCACATTTATCTATTACACAGCACAAAGTCAATTTAAAAACATTTTAAAACTGGTAAAGTCGCCAAAACGTGTCCCCATGTTACAGAAACACCTACGTACCACACTTATCGCTTGTTATAAACAAACTTTAGCAATGTGTTAGATCATGTGGCATGTGTTTGAATAGCTATTGCCTGTATACATATTATGTGAAATACACTTAGAACAAGATACAGCGAGAGCTACTACATCTATAGTCCACTATAATTATGTGAATGAAAGTGCTCGCATAGTCCCATTGATCAGCTTAACACAGTATACGAATGGTGCAGTCAAGTTGTGGGATGATATCAGGCTGTAAAGGTTACACACCACACACCATTCAACTATATTCACACCATGAATGCATTAATTGCAACTGTTGATAAGAAACCTCTAAACCACAGAAAGCAACTTGCATTACATGAGGGACATTCAAATGCCATGGAACACCTAGTAATATTCACGTATTGGTCTGTTACCTGAGCCACTCAAACCATGTCCACCTACTCTGCATTATAGAGCTATCTGCACAAACGCCCGCTGAAAGCTGGCACGAAGTGAAGGCTGGTTACTACAACACTGGCTAGTGTAGCAATAGATAAAATGACATGGAGAATCCTTCAAGTTGTGCATAGAAAAGATATTATATAGACATAGCCAACGGGTATGTACGTATTTGCTAAACGAAGCGGTTTATTGCTGTCTCTGTAGGCCCTGCTGCCACTAGGAACCAGTCCTAGCTCAGCGCCTTGATTCGTATCCATAATGCGTTTTTACATATGGTCCAACCCGTTGTGGCGCATATGCACAACAGCAGCTAGGGGAGAACAATAAAACTGCTGCCAATGGTAAGTTAAGGTAGCTAAGGGGGGTTCAGAACAATGGGGCTTCCGAACACGGCGCCGCCTTCCGCCTGTATTCGAAGGAACAGCTTCTCGGGTCACGTCAGCCAACACAATGACTCCTGAACTAGCTGCGTACAAAAGAGGAAGCTGTTCTACTGCGTAGGCGAAATGCGGCGCCGTGTTCGGATACCCCATCTTGTTCGGAATCCCCCTACCTTACCTTAGCCTTGTTGTGTGCACGCATACAAGCGGCAGATGGTCTCAGTAACTTACTTGACACTCGCATGCCGCGGAGGAATGCACCGTACAGCGTCTTCGCGTCCTCAAATGCATACTCCAAAAGCTTGCCATCCGGCGAAAGATGGGAGAGGTGGATTCGTTCTTCGCCCTGTTTGCAGAATTATATTGAAGAAGTGAAGGCGATTAAGGTATATCGCCTAAGTGTGACAGTGTACGAACAGATTTAACTCACTGGAAGAACGATCGACTGATTGTTGAGTGGAATTTGTAAGCCCTTTGGATCAGTGCTTTCAGCCATGCCGTCCAACACGCCACCAATGATAAACGCCCGTCTCGTCTATCTCCTCATGGTTCTCCTAATCTGGAAGCGGAAGTGAAAAGATCACGCACCATCGAGCTCTGGCCCACGGCCACACGGCTGTTTCGCATATATAAATGGCGGCAGCTTAGGTTTGGTTTGGAAACCAGAAGGGCGCGCACGAGTTTTTCTCGAGGGAAGCTGAGCAAAAGAATCTCTACCCTTTACTGCACGAAAACTCATGCAAGGAAAGTGAAACCCTTTGCATGGATAGAGGTGACCAAAATTAAGCGGTATTTGCATTCAAACTTGTGGATTACTCTTTCCCAGTGTGAAAATATCGACTATTGGTCGCGTTAGTAAATTGCTTGTAGCGTAGTTCTGCGGGTTTTCCCGCCAGTGAGCTATGTCTTGTGTGATAGCCAAGGGAGTGTAGAACTAGGTAATACAGAGCCTGTTCTGCTGCGCGCTAAACATTTGGCGAAATGCGCGTTTGTAATGTAGCATGTTCTGCCATTTGCATTTGCATTCAATCAGGCAGGCCTACTTGATAGCTGTCATAGAATTGAATATGAATGGGAAGATCTTCTATGTGTATGGACATGCATGTCACATATTATTATACACTTCAAAATTGAAATTCTGTCATGGCATGGACTTCATATAATATACGTATTGCGATGATCGATGTTATACGTTTTATTCATCCTGTTGCATATATAATATATATTATACATGCCTTACATTGATCTTTCATGTGCATCGATCTATGTGTTGTCAGGTGTAGGTTTGATGAAAAGGCTGCAGTTGGCAGATGATAGGCGGTTTTGTATGTCACTAGACTAATATATCCGAACATTATACTACATATATAATTATGTGGTTGTACATGTGAATATGCATGCATATTTGTACACACCATTGACATAATATTATGCTAAATCGCATTCTATTAATTATTAACATATTGGTCCCCAATCAGTATTATAATAATACAATAGTAATATAAGAAGTCAATAAAACAATCAGATGTTTACAATCAAATCACGCAAACAATCAAATATTTATATAATACACACATAGGCAACGAGTAAAACACAATAAAGAATCCAATGCAACAACATACACAATTATAACAATAACAATAAAAAATGATAATGACAGATGCTTGTGAAGACAGTTAAGACAGTTAGCATCATCTGATCTGGCCTTCTGTCATGGCCAGATCTGCAATTCCTAGTTCAAGTCATTTTGGGTGGCATGCAGATGATCTGCTGCTGTGGAAACACACAATCGAGGGTCGCAGTAGGGCGAGGCTGAGATAGAATCTCAAGAGTTCTATGACCATGCTGTAGTTGATAGGGCTCTTCTCTGACGACAGTACATTGAGCCTTCTGAGAAACACTGTTGCACTGGGGCTTGCTCCTCCAGTGCAGGACATCACCAGAGGGACAAATTTAAGGATGCATGTTCAACTTCTCAAACTCACTGATCGTACTTCGGCCTCTTCTTGTGCTTGAGGCATTGGCAGCAAGAGGTCATCTGTGGTGTTTGGTTTGAGGGGACAAAAAGGTTAATTACCCTTACGTTGAAAGATGCTCTCTCAATCTTCCACAGCATAATGCACTTGCTGCAATGGCTAGCTTTGAGTTGTCTTTTGTTGCTGTGCTACAGGTGAAAAATATTTCACTGGAAAGGGGTTGCAAGCGGGGCTCCACATTGAGTCATGGCAGACATCGGTGAGAAGATCAGCCACTAGATCATGAACTTAATTGTGACAACATATGGTGGCTCCTCCAGTCTGAGAGGGGTATGAAAGGACATGAGTGCACCATACACATAGATGGAGGGAGGGAACAAGAGAGAGACTGGTAGCTACAATTAAAACTTCAAACAGAATTAGCAACTTATATATTTTAGAACTGACTACGCTACTATGAAACATAGCTGCATTCATTAATACTCATGAATTTTGAACATCTGTATTTTCCACAGTTATATGCTGATTGCCTGATTGTGTCATTTACATATGTCATGCTGTTAGCGTTTACAGACAAAAATTAGCTAGCTCAGTTGCTTAGCTATGTCATCTTTGCTTTCAAGAAGCAACGGCAGCTACACACATAGCTAACTGCTGTACCGGCTGCTGCACAGCTAAACATATGGCTACATATACATGAAGAGCAAACTCGATCTGCACATGTACAGATTAATGTAAATTTCATGAGGTTGACTGTGGAAATGTGAGAAAGTGTGCATAGCTTATATGATAATTGCGCAAGGCAAATGCAAATGGCAGAACATGCTACATTACAAACGCGTATTTCGCCAAATGTTTAGCGCGCAGCAGAGCAGGCTCTGTATCACCTAGTTCTACACTCCCTTGGCTATCACACAAGACATAGCTCACTGGCGGGAAAACCCGCAGAACTACGCTACGAGCCATTTAAACCTTTGCGGGGAAACTGGCTAGTTTCGTAACGTAAAGCCATGTTCCACAATTTTTAAAGCACAACTCACCTTTACTGGGTCAGATCTATCCAGATGCAGAGTTCCGGCCTCCTTGGCAACGGAGATGGCCTGGGGGGAAGGCAGACTGGCCGACATCGACGACAGGAGTTGTACACGTATTCCCATTCCCATTCCCAATTTTCCATTTCGGAAAACAAAGTTGCCGCCTCGAAACAGCCGTGTGGGGGACCACTAAATCCATCCCATTGTAACTAGCATTTCGAGCTAAAAAAACTCGTGGGCACCGGTGTCACGGTTTATTCCATCCCCCAGTTTTGTATCCCCCCGGGTAAAATAAACTAGGATACTTTACCCCCGACTTCAAATTTCTGAGTATTTCTTAACTCTTTTTGGTGTGTTTAACCTCGAGGGGTTGTTCTGACATCCATCAACTCTGCTTCGACAAGCAGTAGCTAAGATTCATGCTCCTCACATGCTCAGGCTGTAGCGTCGATGTACCTGCACATCGATGTCCACCAGTTTGCGAAACTGCACGCCGTACTGCTACTCAAGCACTTCTGCTCGTTGTAGTAGTGCCCTCTTGACATTCTTCGAGAACCCAGAGGACTACACAAGCATCCCAGCCATGGTAGAAGGACAATAACCTGACTGCGGTCGTCAGTTAACAAGATTGATGTGGTCTTCTGCAAGGACTGCAAAGGATTGTAGGGTTCGCAGATATCTTCACCTAACAGTCTCTTCTGGTAGTGGTAAGTCTCATCCTGCAGCAGGGTGCATTATACTAGCTTCTATCAGCATTTCTGTGTCGTTTACCCAACCTTCGGTTACCCGGGGGGGATACTGTATACGGGGGTAAAATAAACTGTGACACCGGCCGGGGCGCCCTTGAACTCTAACTGCTTGCTAGCAATTCCCCGTGTATGTTAAATAGTTCAGATAGTTGGGGATGCAGCATTGCTGATGGCCTGAAAGATACATCACAATGCAATAGACTGTTGGGTTTTACAAGAGCTAGAAGTTTCCAGATCAACCAGTCATCCAGTAGTCTCACGTGGCCAGACCCTTTCCTCCACTTCTGATCTGGCCAGTATTCTCATGCAAGTAAGACCTTCCATGCACACTTAGGCAGATCATGTATATACTATTATACACATTCTGTGATTAGGTACATACAAGTGTTTGCTGTATTAGTGCCACACTTGCTGTCTGGTGATTATACCTTACCTCCTTGGCAACGATTGATGCATGGAGGGCAAGTGCATGCACGTTACACTGGATTAGAACACACGAGGCAAACAAGGCATAATTAATTACAGGTTACAGTTAATAAAGGTGAGATTACAGCAATGTATACAGTTTTGGCTCAGCTGGCTTGCACTTATTGAGGGATGAAAACTTGATCTTTTTCGACTGCTTTCTTTGATTCATACATCATATTCGAACTCGAACATGGTGATATGTCTCTGGCAGTCTGCATATAGTCATCTCCATTTGGCCCCATTTTGCAACCATCTAAAACCTATCATTCTTGTGAAGACCTGAATATATCTGGTAAGGGAAGTGCTGATATCAATGCATGTTTCTCTTCATCTTTAGTTTTTGCAGAAAATTTTGTTATTTCTAGTAGTATACAGCCATGTAGTGAAGTATAATAGCATTTGAAGTTTCCACATCAATGACTATGCATGCTACTCTTTCCTTTAGCGATTTAGCACCAATCATGCAGGCATCACTCGCACCGAATGTACCAGGCACACGTGAAAGGAGTAGAAGGAGTAGAAGACCATATTAGACTACTGCTAGTGGAGATCAGGAAGAAGAATACTGATGTCTCTACACAAAATGGCAATGCCACGATGGTTATCTACTCTGCTTAAGATGTGGTTCATCCAAGAGCTCTGGGCAAATGCTAAGCTCTTCATTCCCTTGGCACTTGGCTTTGTGCTAAGTCATTTGGTGGTATCCACATCCTTGGTCTTCTGTGGACATTATCCAAAGGACACAGCACTGGTCTTGGAAGGCGCTGGCTTGGGTTACAGTATATTGAACATCACAGGTTTCTTGGTAATGTTTGGCTTGGGAGCTGCTGTGGACACGCTGGCAGCGCAGGCTTATGGGTCAGGCAATTACAAAAAGGTCGGTGTGTATCTGCAGCGAGGCATCCTCATCCATTCCTTAGGGCTACTAGTGGTGCTCGGTATATGGGCCAACTTAGAGAGTGTACTCAACTTGCTGCACCAGCCACCCTGTGCAATTAGATACACTGTCTTGTTTGTCCAAGGTTTTGCCTTTGCCCTCCCTGCCATTCTCTTCTACTACTTACTGCAAAAGTACCTCCAAGCTCAGGGCATTGTGTACCCATTCATCATATCTGAGGCTGTTTCATTGGTTGTCAGTGCACTGGCTCACTACCTGCTTATGTTTGTGGCAGACCTCGGCATCTTGGGGGCTGGGATTGCACTGGGCATTGCACAGTATGCAGGACTGGCGGCCCTCCTGGGGATTATCTGGATACGCAAGCTACACAAAGAGACCTGGGGTGGATGGAGTTGGGAGTGCCTGAATGACTGGGGACAGTACGCTAGATACAGTGTCCCAGGGCTGTTTATAACAATTGCAGAGTCATGTAGCTATGAGGTGGGGATGCTGGTGGTGGGTCTCACTGGTAGTCTGCAGCAGAGCATCTATACAGTGCTGTTCAACTATTCATTTCTTCTGTTCATGGTTACCTATGCACTCAGACTTACTGCTAGTATCCGTGTCGGAAATGAATTGGGGGCAGGTGGGTGTTTTGTAGCCATGGGCTGATATGAAATCACCTGCTGCATGCATACTGCATGGGGCCCTCTATGTAAGACCGCAGTGTGGTACAGCTGTTTACATACCCTTTACAGGTAACCATATCATTTTAGCTTCAGTTAAACCTGCAGCCAACTGAATATAAGCACATGTATCCTCAAAGAGCAAATGTGAAAGCAAACATTCGTAACATTTCTAATAGTAATTGGCAAGAAACGTGGATGAAAATGAGTAATGAAGTTACCACCACAAGTCAATAATTGTTATTATTCATCCGTGTTAAGTATGAGTATGCACATATTGACTATGTATGCAGTGGAACCTAAGACAGCTGCTTGTGGGCCAGCTCTAACTGACATTGATCTTTACAGAGAGGTGGCTGCTTTACAGAGGTAGATTACCATGCTTTAGTGCTATTCAGGTCAGGGAGGCTGGCTTGTTAGAGAGGTGGCTGCCTCAGTGACCATTCTGCTGTATGTACAACAGCTTTGTATGACGTTTTACCTGCAATTAGAGCAAGAAAGGCCGGTAGTACAACCATTGACATTATATAGATTCAAAGTTATGTCTAAGCAAATGTAGAAACAAGGTTAGAATGACATCATAGTTAAGCAATTGAATTCATTTCAACAATTCTTATAATTCCAAATTGATAGTTGCAAGGCAAAATATAATTAAGTGCTGAACATCGTAAATAGATAGGAATAAGATACCTTCAGCTACATACTATGGTTACTGCTGTTTAAGCAACGTACAATATCATCATGCATAAATTATACAGTTTCCCATGCTTCTCACAGATTGCTGTAACAAGTCTGCATGCTTTGTCCTTCCTACTTGCAGGGAATCCAAAGGGAGCCAAGCGAGCCTTGCTCGCGGGACTGTGCATTGCTCTCACATGGCTAGTAACTATTGAAGTGGTAACCCTGGGACTAAAGGACTACATCCCCATGATATATACCACAGATCAAAACATTCTCAATGCCATCGATGTGCAGTTTTACGTTGTTGCAGCAGCCATTTTCTGTGATACTCTGCACAGCTTCCTGGCTGGTATCATCATTGGATGTGGCTGGCAGCATGTGGGAGCTGTTCTTAACATCCTGTGGTACTGGGTCGTTGGAGCTCCATTGGGAATATCACTTACCATTGCAGTGCAGCTAGGAGCTCTGGGCTACTGGATAGGGCAGGCCACAGCTGCTTTCCTTCTGCTTTGCTCGTACATTGTAGTCATGGTAACAATGAATTGGAAGAAGCGATCTGAAGTGGCACAGAAAATGGCTGTCCTGCACTACAAAGAGGGGGACAGCCAAGGCAGTGACTCCAGTACTAGCAAGGATGCAGAAGCTACCAAAGAAACACCCTCAAGTGATCACGTAGGCACCCTCAAAGCAAACAACAATCATGCAAATCCAGAGCAAAACACCCCAAAGAATCCAATTGTTGCCAAAGACAAATGTCCTCAATGTCCTACTAGTGGGCCAAAGTGTCAATGTCCCCACATTGATGGCAACCCAAAGGGCAAAAATGAGAACAAAGCTATGGTTAGATGGAAGACAGTCATTGTGCGAATTCTCACAGCAGTCCCTTTCGTCCTGTTGTGCATTGGAGCTGTGGTGATAAGCCAGATGCTTGTCTATCACCCAACCCCCTGCAACACAAACATTACAAGCAGCAATTCTGAGTGTCTCCCTCTCGACAGGTTTCAAAGCGAACTGTACCAGACCATGCCCACAAGTGTTCCCCTCTGCACCAGTCCCACTGTGACAGAGACCACACTTAGCCATATGCCACAACCTACACCTGCATTTATGCCAAAGGCAAGTACAAGCAATCACTTCTATAACGTTAACTCTTTCAACAGATAGACTAATAGCAGCACAAACAGCTCATCAGTATGCTTCAACTTAGTTGCAGTAAGATTGCTTGCATGATCAGACCAAATTCATACAATCATTTGCAATTGCTGTATCAACTGTCTCTCACGCTATGTTGATCTAAAATACCCTGCTGTAGCTATATACAAGGTCATGCATGTCACTGAATGGTGTACCACAGTAGTAACACTGTGGGTACACTTACAAATTGTATTCTGGGTCAGACGGTCTTCTTCAAGATAACTCATTCCATTGAAAAGCAAATGGCTGTGCATAATGCTCCTATCATCCATGATCTCCAGACCTCAATACACCTTAAAGCTACTAGTTTTGATAGGCACTCAATTTAGCGAGTTTAGCAAGGAAAGAACAAATCTCTAAAAATTGCACCTGCTAATTTCATTGCACAGAAATAAATGTAACACATGAAAAACGGATATGTGTTGAAATTATTATGCACTTTGAACAGCTAATAATAGACATAGGCACACATTCACACTATCTAACTTAACGCAATTGGAGGAACTGAATAATAATACAAAATGGTTAGCAATATGGCAATGCGCCAACAATAAAAGATGGACAAAAGTCAACGTAAGTAATGGATGGTTAGTTAATTGTGCTCCACCTGTCCTTCTGACATGGCAAGATTGGCAGCACTTAGGCAAATTCACCCTGGATGACGAAAAGACGACCTTGCACTTCTGAGGCAAGAAATGGACAAACGCAGAAGGGCAAAGCTGAGGTGAAAGCAGATGAATTCCATCACCGTGCTGTAGGTGGAGTGATGCTTCTCATGCAGCTTGCATGGCTGCAAGTCTACTGAAGAAATTGGTAGCACATGGACCAGTCTCTCATGCTCATCAATCGTCTCTCATGCTATGTTGATCTAAAATACCCTGCTGTAGCTATATACAAGGTCATGCATGTCACTGAACAGTGTACCACAGTAGTAATACTGTGGGTACACTTACAAATTGTATTCTGGGTCAGACGGTCTTCTTCAAGATAACTCATTCCATAGAAAAGCAAATGGCTGTGCACAATGCTCCTATTGTTCATGATCCCCAGACCTCACATGATATACACCTTAAGACTAGCTTTGATAGGCACTCAATTTAGCGAGTTTAGCAAGGAAAGAACAAATCTCTAAAAATTGCGCCTGCTAATTTCATTGCACAGAAGTAAATGTAACACATGAAAAAACGGAAAAGTGTTAAAGTTATTATGTACTTTGAACAGCTAATAATAGACATAGGCACGCATTCATACTATCTAAATTAACACAATTGGAGGAACTGGATAATAATACAAAATGGTTAGCAATATGGCAATGCGCCAACAATAAAAGACGGACAAAAGGTAATGTAAAGAATGGATGGTTAGTTAATTGCGCTCCACTTGTCCTCCTAACATGGCAAGGTTGGCAGCACTTAGGTAAATTCACCCTGGATGACAAAAGGATGACCTCACACTTCTGAGGCAAGAAATGGACAAACGCAGAAGGGCAAAGCTGAGGCGAAAGCGGATGAATTCCATCACCGTGCTGTATGTGGAGTGATGCTTCTCATGATCATGCAGCTTGCATGGCTGCAAGTCTACTGAAGAAACAGGTAGCACATGAACCAGTCCCAAGGCATGCAAGGCATGACTAGGGGTACGAATGAGGCACATTCCACTTCACATACCTGCTCTTCATATTTGTACCTCTTCTCTCGCTTATGGCGCCAGTAGCAGGCATCTGTCAGAAGGGTTGCATTTGAGGTGCCATAGGGGGTGAATACATACCCTCTTAAACCTTCTCAAGCCTCCCTCCCCAGGAACAGCTTGCTGCAACATTCAGTCTAGCATTGGGATTTTCCTGCTGGGATAATATCATGGTTACTTCAATGTTGTGATCAATGCTTGAGCTGCTGTCATTTGCAGACAATAGATTTGTGCACTTCTATGGGTTCACTTCCAAGGGTCAACAGTCAGTAGCTACATACTCTTCTTGCATTCACTCACACGCACCTCATACAGCGACTATTGCTCAAACACAGGAAGCATGTTGGCATCGCTCTTCTTCTGTGCCGAATGGGAGAAGATTATTGTGGCACAGAGTCACTGCAAAGCTACCACAAAGAATCTCTAGAGATCGCGACGCTAACAGCTGGCCACCATTCTTCACACTGCCATGTTGTGTTAAAATTAGCACCCGCCAATTCCTGAATGTTCAAAATGCTAAATTTAGTTGCTGCTAAAATTTGTAGACTTAAGTAATACCCAGATGAGATGCTAGGCTATAAATATGATCAGTGCTCGTGCTATATAGCATATCTTCGCCCTGAAGAAGACCAGAGCATCTGGTCGAAATGTCGGCAAGGGTTTCAACCCTGTTGTGAAGCTGGTATTAGAGAACCAACCCTTTCTAAGTAATACCCACTTTTGAAAAATGAATTTGAAATGAATATATAACATATGTTATATAGCATGTCAATGTCATAGTAGCGTGGGTGCCAAAGGAGTGGTAAAGGACACGTCGTCAGTCTGAGGTTATGGATACACTACTTTCACAGTTCTATTCCCGGTTCATTTGCAACTGGCAGGTGCTATGGATATCAATTCTGGCATCACACTTGCCATAGCTACCAAATATTCCTCCAGTTTAACCTTAACCCGTCATGGATTGTGCACATGCTGCCCCAGCTCTCCATCATTTTCTCCTTATAGCCTTCTCCACTAGGGTCACTGAGTGAATAGAACAAATTAAGCTTGCTACACTATATACCATCCACGACTTAATCATGATCCACACAGCCACCGTACCCATTTCCCATTTTCAAGCTCCTATTTCCTCAATCCTACTTTTATGTAATAGAACCCCACAGCCCACGTGGACCACTAAATTCATCCCGCTCTAACTTAAAAACTTGAACAGTTCATCTTCATGAGTTGGATGTAACAATTATGCTGTTCAGTATACATTAGGCAGACTATAATAATCTTCTGTCAAGATAAGCTTGGCAGCTGTCATGCAAAAAGGGTATTCCCTAGCTAGGCAGCTAACAGTTTAATGAGAAACAAATGCACTTACACATTAATTGCGTAAATAAGGTGCATAGCTATCCCAGTGAAGGCAAAGTGTTTGTATTGAGTCATACACAATAAATGACAAAAGTGCACATGTACATGTGTGTATGTGCATATGGGTGCGTGCGTGCGTGCGTGTGTGTGTGTGTGTGTGTGTGTGTGTGTGTGTGTGTGTGTTTGTGCATATGTATGAGGCGTAATACAATAATTATTGTGTCATAACCAGTAGATATGGAATTCTTTACAATTATTTAATTAGTGTATATATATATATGTACTAATTAATCGTCTTATGTAATGGAATAAATTAGTAAAGAAATGAACTAATCATATATATGCAAATTAATGATGATTGAATGAATGATGCTACAATATTACTAATAATGAGGATACGTAAATAAGAGACAACTAAAGCAAAAGCTATTAAGCACATGCAGCCTAGTCATCATCAGCGGCGAGGCAATAAGCCCCGCGGCAATAAGCCCCGCAGGGAAATGTCATCTAGTCAATGTCAGTGGCAGGGAGTGATCCCAGCATGGAGGCCGCATTAATTGCCCACTTGCATGGTGACAGAGAGGCGCTGGAGCAGGTAGGCAAACAAACTGAGCTTTCCAGTTACAGACCTGAGGCATTTACCGAGGTTTCGGAGAAAAGACATGGACTCGGGCTTGACCGTTCCACAGGTTTCAAAAGCTACAGGCTGTGTAGTGTACATTATATATAATTAATATTGTTAATTTTGTAATTAATATTGTTTTGCTGACTGCACACACACACACACACACAATGTATATACAGTACTTCCTTCCTATGAATGCCATGTACCCGGTGCCATGTACTGGCTGTGGAGGTGCATGGGCCGTGGAAGTGTGAGTAGGAATTACAAGGAAAAGTAATCAATGGTGCTGTGATGTGGTTTCTCTTTCTTTCAGTGATTTAGCACCAATCATGCAGGCATCACGTGTGCCAAAATGTGCCAGGCACATGTGCAAGAAGTAGGTTACCACATTAGACCACTGGTAGGGGAGATAAGGAAGAATACATGGTGTCTCTACTCAAAATGGCAATGCCACGATGGTTATCCACTCTGCTTAAGATGTGGTTCATTCAAGAGCTCTGGGCAAATGTTAAACTCTTCATTCCCTTGGCAGTCGGATATGTGCTAAATCATTTGGTGGTATCCACATCCTTGGTCTTCTGTGGACATTATCCAAAGGACACAGCACTGGTCTTGGAAGGTGCTGGCTTGGGAAACAGTATATTGAACATCACAGGTTTCTTGGTAATGTTTGGCTTGGGAGCTGCTGTGGACACGCTGGCAGCGCAGGCTTATGGGTCAGGCAATTACAAAAAGGTCGGTGTGTACCTGCAGCGAGGCATCCTCATCCATTCCTTAGGGCTACTAGTGGTGCTTGGCATATGGGTCAACTTAGAGAGTGTACTCAACTTGCTGCACCAGCCACCCTGTGCAATTAGATACACTGTCTCGTTTGTCCAAGGTTTTGCCTTTGCCCTCCCTGCCATTCTCTTCTACTACTTACTGCAAAAGTACCTCCAAGCTCAGGGCATTGTGTACCCATTCATCATATCTGAGGCTGTTTCATTGGTTGTCAGTGTACTGGCTCACTACCTGCTTATGTTTGTGGCAGACCTTGGCATCTTGGGGGCTGGAATTGCACTGGGTATTGCACAGTATGCAGGACTGGCGGCCCTCCTGGGGATTATCTGGATACGCAAGCTACACAAAGAGACCTGGAGTGGATGGAGTTGGGAGTGCCTGAATGACTGGGGACAGTACACTAGATACAGTGTCCCAGGGCTGTTTATAACAATAGACCGATTGCATAATAAAATGGCGCGCCGAAAAGGGGCACACGCGGCCTCGACTGGAGTGACAAATATTCGTGTTTAGTCTGTGAATCGTTCCTGTTTGTGCTTCTTTCGTTCGGAATAAGGTAGAATGCCAGCGCATGACCACTGCTGTGTGCCGAACTGCAGTAACCGTCGCGACAAGTGTCCTGAAGTGTCTTTTCATGGCATTCCTGCGAACGAAGACTTAAGGAAACGTTGGCTTGTGGCTATCAGACGTGATGTGGGGCCACACTTCAGGATTAGTTCTTCTACTGTTGTTTGCGGAGCGCACTTCACTGCTGCCGACTTTTCCACTGGATCGCGACAAGGAAGTGGTGCGGTCAAGTCTAAAACACGTCGTCTGAAGCGCGAGGCAGTACCATCCGTGTTCGCGTGGAATGCTACTGCGAAGACTCGTCCTGCGCCGCGGGAGAGAAGTTTGTCAACGCTGTCTGCTGAAGTGAGAGTGGCTACGTGTGCTACGGAGGTTGACACACTCAGAGCTGAACTGGCACAAACATGGAAGGATCTGGAGCGTGCCAAGGAGGAAGCTATGTTCCTAAGAACCCAAGTATTGCGATTCGAAAACCTGGTAGAGGCTGACAAGGTTCATCATGCATCTGGCAAGAAAGGTGAGCAAGCTGTACATGTGTGGTGTTCAGATTTACACAATAGCAGCACTGTAGTTGTGATTTTGCACTAGTGTACCTGGGACGTAAGTGCATGATGTTCCTAGCTATAATACTAGTATTACAGCTAGGAACATCATGCACTTACGTCATGCGATTGTAGTCCATGGCTCATTCAGATGTATTCCGTGCTTTAATGTGCATCTTCATGCATGCATGCATGTGTATGTGTGTATATCCTTGTTTCATGTGCCTTCCACCATAGGTTCATCAGACTTTGAGTATTATACGGGATTTGCCACTTTTGAAGACTTTGCTGTATTCTGGAAGTTTCTTGATCCCGTTGGCAACATGAGGACCAGCACTCAGATGAGTGATGATGAGCGGCAGAGAACGAGTGGTGCTGGCCCCCATTGCACATTGACCGAGGAGGATCAACTCCTCATTGTTTTAATCCGTCTCCGTGTAGGTTCCGCCGAGCGTGATTTAGCGATCCGATTTGGTGTGTCCGAGTCAACCGTGTGCCGTATATTCCAGAAATGGATAAACTATTTGTACCTTCGTCTTGGGAGCCTGCCGATATGGCCATCATGGGAAAGTGTGGAAGGAAGCATGCCAAACTGCTTCAAGGAGTCATATCCAACCACCTTTGCAATCATTGATGCCACCGAACTCTTCTGCGAAGTTCCAGCTTCCCTCAGCCTCCAATCTCAGTGCTACTCCAGCTACAAATCCCACACAACCATGAAAGGGCTTGTGGGCATTGCCCCAAATGGTGCAATTGTTTTTATTAGCACATTATATAATGGTTCGATCAGTGACCGCGAGTTGACAATCAAGTCTGGGTTCCTTGACCTGCTGCCAGTGGTACCTAAGGGTAAAGCCATAATGGCTGACCGGGGGTTTGACATACAAGACTTGCTTGCAAAGCATGACATCCTGCTTAACATTCCTCCTTTTAAAGGTGCAGGCCACCTTCAGAAGGAGGATGTTATCGCAACTCAGCGCATTGCCAGTGTGCGCATTCATGTCGAACGAGTCATTGGCCAGGTGAAGCAGCGATATCACCTGTTGCAAGGGGTGATTCCTCTGTCAATGGTTGGCTCCATCAACCAGATTTGGACTGTTTGTTGCCTTCTGACCAATTATCGCGGCAAGGTCATTGCAGAGGTGGACGAGCATTAAAGCTATGTTACAGTACATGTTCTTACACTTCGAGGAGAATGTATTGCTGGTAGGCAGTCAGTAGCTTGGGCAGCATTTCACCTTCCCACATCTCAGAGTCAAAGTAGATGCGTTCCACATGAAGATCACCATGACCCACCCACACAACAAAGTCACACCAACGCAAACCTGTGATTGCCATCTGGCCCTGGACTTGGTGATAGTAAGCGTGTGTCTTCTTTAAATGCGGTCGTCCATCAGTCAGTGCACAGCAAAACTGTGCCTCGGCACATGCCTCGATGACAGTTTGACGAAGAGTGTACGCTTTGTATGGGCATTTTATCTCCAGCAGGCCGAAACAGTCAACAGTAGAGTTGTCATACACTACTCGATCAGGGGAAGCACCAAGGAATCGGTACTGTTGATGAAGACATAAGCCACACTCCTGAATGGCAACAGGCCTCCCATCCGCTTTCATCGTCTCCACATACAGCTGTGCAGCATGGCTTTCATTCACTCTCCCGTGAGCTATGGCTGGTAAAAGACCAATGTCGCGCTGCTTGAAGATTGAATTGAAAAACTCTATTGTATACGCAGATTGCCGGCTGACAACCTTCTTGAAGTTCGAGGAAGTTATAGTCGATCCATGCAGTTCCAGCCACAACGCATTTGAGGCTTGTCCCACAGTTGATTGTTGGATGTGCTGGGCTTCTTCAGTGGAGATCAAGTGTTCTCGCAACGAGGCATTACACACTGATGTGCAAGCAAGTGGTAGGATGGGGAACTGGATGGTTGGAGAAACTACCACTGCTGGTAGTGAGCGCAGCCAAGCCTCGTAGTCCTCATCAGGCACATCATAGCCCTCCTCCTTGCGTCTCCGATACTTCTCCACCGTTTCTTCGGACCACTGATGTGAAGATGGTTGCTTTACTTGTGACAAAAACTCTTGCTTCTTTGCAGCTGCGCGTATCAACCGATCCCCTCTCTCCTTGGCTTGCAGCACCTGCTCCCTGAAAGTGTCCATACTACCAGCGAGTTGGTAGGAGAGCACACTGCCTAGTGGGGCTTCACCGTACTGAGTTTCCACATATGGAATGTCGCTGGTGCCAGATGGTAGCATTGGTCTCAGACGGCAGACATCACTCAGACCCTGCTTGTGTTCAGCAATACTCTCTTTCGAGAGCTTACGGGTAGCTGGTCCTCTTGCCTCATAAAGGCTGCAGGTTATCGCAGATTTCTTTCTCTCTGACGGATCCTTGGCCTTTTCGACCATTGTCTCCATAACGGTCTTTGGCGCTATGTCTCGTTCTCGGGGTCCCCATAGCTTCTTGCCACTGGTGACTGAGTCAGAGCCAGGGAGAGATGCTGCTGGTAGAGATCTAGACTTGGGCGCATAGTGTTGCAAGAGAATAAGCAGCGCGAAAACATGCTGACACAAACCACCACTTGTTCCAGCTGGACAAGGTATACACGAAGCATACGTTACACGCAGTTGAGTACTTGCACGTTCCTCTCCTTCACTTTCCATTTCAGCTGGGTGTTCGGACTGCTGCATCTCAGACAGAACAATTTTCTGTGTGTACTCCATATGCTTGCGTTGTGAAGCCCAGCACTTTGACTCCACATAAAACTTTGCATCACCTTGGCACACCTTCACATCATGCACATACCCCCAAAAATAGAAGTCATGGCCGCGGTCAAGAGACTTCTGTGTCAACCGTACAGTATCACTGGACACAGCCTTTCCAGTCTGCAGAAGGTGTGAGAGAATCACTGGTGTCGTGACAATTGGCAATACCTCAGGTCGATCAGACCAGCCAGATGTTGGCCAAGCCTCAGGAAGCGATTCTGTCGCAGTAGGAGCTGCACTGTTCGGACAATTTCGCTTCCGACTTGTTGTGGGAATAGCCTCTGGACGCTGGTGATAAAACTGAGCTCTGCAACACAAGGTAAGTACACAACAAGAGCGTCAAGCATCGAGGGTCGCGTAGGGAGAAAGTGCAAAGCGGGCGACAGAGTTAGCTTTTATCCGCGAACTTACAGGTGCAGGAGATCGTTCTTTCTGCCCGTGAGCCGTCCGTTTCGCTTCCGCAAGTAGTCGCGGAGTTGGTTCACTGTCCAAGACTTGTCAGGTAAGCTTTCATCCACGTTACCACTGCTTGTTGGCTGTTTCCCTGTTCCTTCGGACGCCATGCACTCTTCGCAGCACTTACCTACCTCGATTAACAGGTTCCACGTGCAGTCTACTAATCCGTACTGCCCCGTTTCGGCGGCACGTGACTTATTATGCAATCGGTCTATTGCAGAGTCATGTAGCTATGAGGTGGGGATGCTGGTGGTGGGTCTCACTGGTAGTCTGCAGCAGAGCATCTATACAGTCCTGTTCAACTATTCATTTCTTCTGTTCATGGTTACCTATGCACTCAGACTTGCTGCAAGTATCCGTGTCGGAAATGAATTGGGGGCAGGTGGGTGTTTTGTAGCCATGGGCTGATATGAAATCACCTGCTGCATGCACACTGCATGGGTCCCTCTATGTAAGACCGCAGTGTGGTACAGCTGTTCACATACCCTTTACAGGTAACCATATTATTTTAGCTTCAGTTAAACCTGCGGCCAAATGAATATAAACACATGTATCCTCAAAGAGCAAATGTGAAAGCAAAACATTCGTAACATTTCTAATAGTAATTGGCAAGAAACTTGGATGAAAATGATTAATGAAGTTACCACCACAAGTCAATAATTGTTATTATTCATCCGTGTTAAGTATGAGTATGCACATATTGACTATGTATGCAGTGAAACCTAAGACAGCTCCTTGTGGGCCAGCTCTAACTGACATTGATCTTTACAGAGAGATGGCTGCTTTACAGAGGTAGATTACCGTGCTTTAGTGCTATTGGGGCCAGGGATGCTGGCTGTTTAGAGAGCCTAACTCAGTGACCATCTTAGACGGATTCTGCTGTACGTATGTACAACAGCTTTGTATGACATTTTGCCTGCAATTAGAGTAAGAAAGGCCAGTAGTACAACCATAGATATTATATAGATTCAAATTTATGTATAAGCAAATGTAGAAACAAGCTTTAAATGACATCATGGTACACGATAGTTAAGCAATTGAATTCATGGAAGTGGTTAAGGTGATTTGTAAATGCATGCATACTCCCACTGTTTTAATGTTCACGTTTTCATTCAAAGTTTAACAATTTATTATAATTCCGAATCAATAGCTACAAAGCAAAATATTATTAAATGTTGAACATTGTACATAGATAGGAATAAGATACCTTCAGCTACATACTATGGTTACTGCTGTTTAAGCAACGTGCAATATCATCATGCATAATCATACAGTTTCCCATGCTTCTCACAGATTGCTGTAACCAGTCTGCATGCTTTGTCCTTCCTACTTGCAGGGAACCCAAAGGGAGCCAAGCGAGCCTTACTTGCGGGACTGTGTAATGTTCTCACATGGCTAGTAACTATTGAAGTGGTAACCCTGGGACTAAAGGACTACATCCCCATGATATATACCACAGATCAAAACATTCTCAATGCCATCGATGTGCAGTTTTACGTTGTTGCAGCAGCCATTTTCTGTGATACTCTGCACAGCTTCCTGGCTGGTATCATCATTGGATGTGGCTGGCAGCATGTGGGAGCTGTTCTTAACATCCTGTGGTACTGGGTCGTTGGAGCTCCATTGGGAATATCACTTACCATTGCAGTGCAGCTAGGAGCTCTGGGCTACTGGATAGGACAGGCCACAGCTGCCTTCCTTCTGCTTTGCTCGTACATTGTAGTCATGGTAACAATGAATTGGAAGAAGCGATCTGAAGTGGCACAGAAAATGGCTGTCCTGCACTACAAAGAGGGGGACAGCCAAGACAGTGACTCCAGTACTAGCATGGATGCAGAGGCTACAAAGGAAACACCCTCAAGTAATCACGTAGGCACCCTCAAAGCAAACAACATACATGCAACTCCAGAGCAAAACACCCCAAAGAATCCAATTGTTGCCAAAGACAAATGTGCTCAATGTCCTATTAGTGGGCCAAAGTGTCAATGTCCCCACATTGATGGCAACCCAAAGGGCAAAAATGAGAACAAAGCTATGGTTAGATGGAAGACAGTCATTGTGCGAATTCTCACAGCAGTCCCTTTCGTCCTGCTGTGCATTGGAGCTGTGGTGATAAGCCAGATGCTTGTCTATCACCCAACCCCCTGCAACACAAACATTACAAGCAGCAATTCTGAGTGTCTCCCTCTCGACAGGTTTCAAAGCAAACTGTACCAGACCATGTCCACAAGTGCTCCCCTCTGCACCAGTCCCGCTGTGACAGAGACCACACTTAGCCATATGCCACAACCTACACCTGCATTTATGCCAAAGGCAAGTACAAGCAATCACTTCTACACATAGCTCTTTCAACAGATGAACTAATAGCAGCACAAACAGCTCATCAGTGTGCTTCAACTTAGTTGCAGTAAGATTGCTTGCATGATCAGACCAGATTCATACAATCATTTGCAATTGCTTTATCAACTGTCTCTCACGCCATGTTGATCTAATATACCCTGCTGTAGCTATATACGTACAAGGTCATGCATGTCACTGAACAGTGTACCACAGTAGTATACTGTGGGTACACTTGCAAAATTGTATTCTGGGTTGCTGTTTATGATAATGCTCCTATCGTCCATGATCTCCAGACCTCAATACACCTTAAAGCTACTAGTTTTGATAGGCACTCAATTTAGCGAGTTTAGCAAGGAAAGAACAAATCTCTAAAAATTGCACCTGCTAATTTCATTGCACAGAAGTAAATGTAACACATGAAAAAACAGATAAGTGTTGAAATTATTATGCACTTTGAACAGCTAATAATAGACATAGGCACACATTCACACTATCTAAATTAACACAATTGGAAGAACTGAATAATAATACAAAATGGTTAGCAATATGGCAATGCGCCAACAATAAAAGTTATGGTTAGTTAATTGTGCTCCACTTGTCCTTCTAACATGGCAAAGTTGACAGCACTTAGGTAGATTCACCCTGGATGACGAAAGTACGACCATGCACTTCTGAGGCAAGAAATGGACAAACGCAGAAGGGCAAAGCTGAGACGAAAGCAGATGAATTCCATCACTGTGCTGTATGTGGAGTGATGCTTCTCAGCTTGCATGGCTGCAAGTCTACTGAAGAAATGGGTAGCACATGAACCAGTCCCAAGGCATGCAAGGCATGACTAGGGGTACGAATGAGGCATGTTCCACTTCACATACCTGCTCTTCATACTTGTACCTCTTCTCTCGCTTATAGCGCCAGTAGCAGGCATCTGTCTGAAGGGTTGCATTTGAGGTGCCATAGGGGGTGAATACATACCCTCTTAAACCTTCTCAAGCCTCCCTCCCCAGGAACAGCTTGCTGCAACATTCAGTCTAGCATTGGGATTTTCCTGCTGGGATAATATCATGGTTACTTCAATGTTGTGATCAATGCTTGAGCTGCTGTCATTTGCAGACAATAGATTTGTGCACTTCTATGGGTTCACTTCCAAGGGTCAACAGTCAGTAGCTACATACTCTTCTTGCATTCACTCACATGCACCTCATACAGTGACTATTGCTCAAAAACAGGAAGCATGTTGGCATCGCTCTTCTTCTGTGCCGAATGGGAGAAGATTATTGTGGCACAGAGGCACTGCAAAGCTACCACAAAGAATCTCTAGAGATCACAACGCTAACAGCTGGCCACCATTCTTCACACTGCCATGTTGTGTTAAAATTAGCACCCGCCAATTCCTGAATGTTCAAAATGCTAAATTTAGTTGCTGCTAAAATTTGTAGACTTAAGTAATACCCAGATGAGATGCTAGGCTATAAATATATGATCAGTGCTCGTGCTATATAGCATATCTTCGCCCTGAAGAAGACCAGAGCATCTGGTCGAAACGTCGGCAAGGGTTTCAACCCTGTTGTGAAGCTGGTATTAGAGAACCAACCCTTTCTAAGTAATACCCACTTTTGAAAAATGAATTTGAAATGAATATATAACATATGTTATATAGCATGTCAATGTCATAGTAGCGTGGATGCCAAAGGAGTGGTAAAGGACACGTCGTCAGTCTGAGGTTATGGATACACTACTTTCACAGTTCTATTCCCGGTTCATTTGCAACTGGCAGGTGCTATGGATATCAATTCTGGCATCACACTTGCCATAGCTACCAAATATTCCTCCAGTTTAACCTTAACCCGTCATGGATTGTGCACATGCTGCCCCAGCTCTCCATCATTTTCTCCTTATAGCCTTCTCCACATGCAAGGGTCACTGAGTGAATAGAACAAATTAAGCTTGCTACACTATATACCATCCACGACCTAATCATGATCCACACAGCCATCCTATCCATTTCCCATTTTCAAGTTCCTATTTCCTCAATCCTACTTTTATGTAGTAGAACCCCACAGCCCACGTGGACCACTAAATTCATCCCGCTCTAACTTAAAAACTTGGACCGTTCAACTTCATGAGTTGGATGTAATAATTATGCTGCTCAGTATACATTAGGCAGACTATAATAATCTTCTGTCAAGATAAGCTTGGCAGCTGCCATGTAAAAAGGGTATTCCCTAGCTAGGCAGCTCGCAGTTTAATGAGAAGCAAATGCACTTACACATTAATTGTGTAAATAAGGTGCATAGCTATCCCAGTGAAGGCAAAGTGTTTGTGTTGAGTCATACACAATAAATGACAAAAGTGCACATGTACATGTGTGTATGTGTATATGGGTGCGTGCGTGTGTGTGTGTGCGTGTGTGTGTGTGTGTGTGTGTGTGTGTGTGCATATACATATAGGTGTGAGTTAGTATTTGACTTGTGTGTGTCTGTGTGCGACCATCAGATGGCATGCAGATAAGGGGTGTTTACCTTTGAGTGAGCGGACTCCAATAGAGCGAATTCATAGTGCATAGCACACTACCCTTTTTAGTTGTTGTGAGTCCTTTGTGGATATTCATGGTCATATGACAGCTAATGCCACCTAGTTGCTTACACAACAGGTGGAGCAAGCCTCCCCTGGAATGCTAGCCAGGAGGTAGGCATGATCAAGTTGTCTGGAACTATCAGGGATGGCAGTAGATATGGAATTCTTTACAATTATTTAATTAGTGTATATATGTACTAATTAATCGTCTTATGTAATGGAATAAATTAGTAAAGAAATGAACTAATCATATATATGCAAATTAATGATGATTGAATGAATGATGCTACAATATTACTAATAATGAGGATACGTAAATAAGAGACAATTAGCAAAAGCTATTAAGCACATGCAGCCTAGTCATCATCAGCGGCGAGGCAATAAGCCCCGCGGCAATAAGCCCCGCAGGGAAATGTCATCTAGTCAATGTCAGTGGCAGGGAGTGATCCCAGCATGGAGGCCGCATTAATTGCCCACTTGCATGGTGACAGAGAGGCGCTGGAGCAGGTAGGCAAACAAACTGAGCTTTCCAGTTACAGACCTGAGGCATTTACCGAGGTTTCGGAGAAAAGACATGGACTCGGGCTTGACCGTTCCACAGGTTTCAAAAGCTACAGGCTGTGTAGTGTACATTATATATAATTAATATTGTTAATTTTGTAATTAATATTGTTTTGCTGACTGCACACACACACACACACACACAATGTATATACAGTACTTCCTTCCTATGAATGCCATGTACCCGGTGCCATGTACTGGCTGTGGAGGTGCATGGGCCGTGGAAGTGTGAGTAGGAATTACAAGGAAAAGTAATCAATGGTGCTGTGATGTGGTTTCTCTTTCTTTCAGTGATTTAGCACCAATCATGCAGGCATCACGTGTGCCAAAATGTGCCAGGCACATGTGCAAGAAGTAGGTTACCACATTAGACCACTGGTAGGGGAGATAAGGAAGAATACATGGTGTCTCTACTCAAAATGGCAATGCCACGATGGTTATCCACTCTGCTTAAGATGTGGTTCATTCAAGAGCTCTGGGCAAATGTTAAACTCTTCATTCCCTTGGCAGTCGGATATGTGCTAAATCATTTGGTGGTATCCACATCCTTGGTCTTCTGTGGACATTATCCAAAGGACACAGCACTGGTCTTGGAAGGTGCTGGCTTGGGAAACAGTATATTGAACATCACAGGTTTCTTGGTAATGTTTGGCTTGGGAGCTGCTGTGGACACGCTGGCAGCGCAGGCTTATGGGTCAGGCAATTACAAAAAGGTCGGTGTGTACCTGCAGCGAGGCATCCTCATCCATTCCTTAGGGCTACTAGTGGTGCTTGGCATATGGGTCAACTTAGAGAGTGTACTCAACTTGCTGCACCAGCCACCCTGTGCAATTAGATACACTGTCTCGTTTGTCCAAGGTTTTGCCTTTGCCCTCCCTGCCATTCTCTTCTACTACCTACTGCAAAAGTACCTCCAAGCTCAGGGCATTGTGTACCCATTCATCATATCTGAGGCTGTTTCATTGGTTGTCAGTGCACTGGCTCACTACCTGCTTATGTTTGTGGCAGACCTCGGCATCTTGGGGGCTGGAATTGCACTGGGTATTGCACAGTATGCAGGACTGGCGACACTCCTGGGTATTATCTGGATACGCAAGCTACACAAAGAGACCTGGGGTGGATGGACTTGGGAGTGCCTGAATGACTGGGGACAGTACGCTAGATACAGTGTCCCAGGGCTGTTTATAACAATTGCAGAGTCATGTAGCTATGAGGTGGGGATGCTGGTGGTGGGTCTCACTGGTAGTCTGCAGCAGAGCATCTATTCAGTCTTGTTCAACTATTCGTTTCTTCTGTTCATGGTTACCTATGCGCTCAGACTTGCTGCAAGTATCCGTGTCGGAAATGAATTGGGGGCAGGTGGGTGTTTTGTAGCCATGGGCTGATATGAAATCACCTGCTGCATGCACACTGCATGGGTCCCTCTATGTAAGACCGCAGTGCGGTACAGCTGTTCACATACCCTTTACAGGTAACCATATTATTTTAGCTTCAGTTAAACCTGCGGCCAAATGAATATAAACACATGTATCATCAAAGAGCAAATGTGAAAGCAAAACATTCGTAACATTTCTAATAGTGATTGGCAAGAAACATGGATGAAAATGATTAATGAAGTTACCACCACAAGTCAATGATTGATATTATTCATCTGATTCAGTGTTAAGTATGCATATGTTGACTATGTATGCAGTGGAACCTGTCTAAGACAGCTGCTTGTGGGCCAGCTCTAACTGACGTCGATCTATACAGAGAGGTGGCTGCTTTACAGAGGTAGATTACCGTGCTTTAGTGCTATTGGGGCCAGGGATGCTGGCTGTTTAGAGAGCCTAACTCAGTGACCATCTTAGACAGATTCTGCTGTACGTATGTACAACAGCTTTGTATGACCTTTTGCCTGCAATTAGAGTAAGAAAGGCCGGTAGTACAACCATAGATATTATATAGATTCAAATTTATGTATAAGCAAATGTAGAAACAAGCTTACAATAACATCCTGGTGCAAGATAGTTAAGCAATTGAATTCATGGAAGTGGTTAAGGTGATTTGTAAATGCATGGATACTCCCACTGTTTTAATGTTCACGTTTTCATTCAAAGTTCAACAATTTATTATAATTCCGAATCAATAGCTACAAAGCAAAATATTATTAAATGTTGAACATTGCACATGGACAGGAATAAGATACCTTCAGCTACATACTATGGTTACTGCTGTTTAAACAACGTACAATATCATCATGCATAACTATACAGTTTCCCATGCTTCTCACAGATTACTGTAACCAGTCTGCATGCTTTGTCCTCTCTATTTGCAGGGAACCCAAAGGGAGCTAAGCGAGCCTTGCTTGCGGGACTGTGTAATGTTCTCACATGGCTAGTAACTATTGAAGTGGTAACCCTGGGACTAAAGGACTACATCCCCATGATATATACCATAGATCAAAACATTCTCAATGCCATCGATGTGCAGTTTTACGTTGTTGCAGCAGCCATTTTCTGTGATACTCTGCACAGCTTCCTGGCTGGTATCATCATTGGATGTGGCTGGCAGCATGTGGGAGCTGTTCTTAACATCCTGTGGTACTGGGTCGTTGGAGCTCCATTGGGAATATCACTTACCATTGCAGTGCAGCTAGGAGCTCTGGGCTACTGGATAGGACAGGCCACAGCTGCCTTCCTTCTGCTTTGCTCGTACATTGTAGTCATGGTAACAATGAATTGGAAGAAGCGATCTGAAGTGGCACAGAAAATGGCTGTCCTGCACTACAAAGAGGGGGACAGCCAAGACAGTGACTCCAGTACTAGCATGGATGCAGAAGCTACAAAGGAAACACCCTCAAGTAATCATGTAGGCACCCTCAAAGCAAACAAAAATCATGCAACTCCAGAGCAAAACACCCCAAAGAATCCAATTGTTGCCAAAGACAAATGTCCTCAATGTCCTACTAGTGGGCCAAAGTGTCAATGTTCCCACATTGATGGCAACCCAAAGGGCAAAAATGAGAACAAAGCTATGGTTAGATGGAAGACAGTCATTGTGCGAATTCTCACAGCAGTCCCTTTCGTCCTGCTGTGCATTGGAGCCGTGGTTATAAGCCAGATGCTTGTCTATCACCCAACACCTTGCAACACAACCATTACAAGCAGCAATTCTGAGTGTCTCCCTCTTGACAGGTTTCAGAGCGAATTGTTCCAGCCCATGTCCACAAGTGTTCCCCTCTGCACCAGTCCCGCTGTGACAGAGACCACACTTAGCCATATGCCACAACCTACACCTGCATTTATGCCAAAGGCAAGTACAAGCAATCACTTCTATAACGTTAACTCTTTCAACAGATGAACTAATAGCAGCACAAACAGCTCATCAGTATGCTTCAACTTAGTTGCAGTAAGATTGCTTGCATGATCAGACCAGATTCATACAATCATTTGCAATTGCTTTATCAACTGTCTCTCACGCCATGTTGATCTAATATACCCTGCTGTAGCTATATACGTACAAGGTCATGCATGTCACTGAACAGTGTACCACAGTAGTATACTGTGGGTACACTTGCAAAATTGTAATCTGGGTCAGACGGTCTTCTTCAAGATAACTCATTCCATTGAAAGGCAAATGGCTGTGCACAATGCTCCTATTGTTCATGATCTCCAGACCTCAATACACCTTAAGCTACTAGTTTTGATAGGCACTCAATTTAGCGAGTTTAGCAAGGAAAGAACAAATCTCTAAAAATTGCACCTGCTAAATTCATTGTACAGAAGCAAAATGTAACACATGAAAAAAACGGGAAAGTGTTGAAATTATTATGCACTTAGAACAGCTAATAATAGACATAGGCACAAATGCACACTACCTAAAAGAACACAATTGGAAGAACTGAATAATAATACAAAATGGTTAGCAATATGGCAATGTGCCAACAATAAAAGATGGACATGTAAGCAATGGATTAATTAATTGTGCTCCACTTGTCCTGACATGGCAAGGTTGGCAGCACTTAGGTAAATTCACCCTGGATGACGAAAGTACAACCTCACATTTCTGAGGCAAAAAATGGACAAACGCAGAAGGGCAAAGCTGAGGTGAAAGCGGATGAATTCCATCACCGTGCTGTATGTGGAGTGATGCTTCTCAGCTTGCATGGCTGCAAGTCTACTGAAGAAATGGGTAGCACATGGACCAGTCCCAAGGCATGCAGGCATGACTAGGGGTACGAATGAGGCATGTTCCACTTCACATACCTGCTCTTCATACTTGTACCTCTTCTCTCGCTTATGGCGCCAGTAGCAGGCATCTGTCTGAAGGGTTGCATTTGAGGTGCCGTAGGGGGTGAATATATACCATCTCAAACTTTCTCAAGCCTCCCTCCCCAGGAACAGCTTGCTGCAACATTCAGTCTAGCATTGGGATTTGCCTGCTGTGGTACTATGATTCAGTATAAATGTACAGTACATCTAGTATTCTCCTATGGGCATTTATATGGGGAATTTCAGCCACACTTACACAAAAGCAAAGGCCTAATGGAGAAAAATAAACAATTAATTCTGCGCCAAATGATGAGAGCTTTAATACAAGGCAAGCAGATTTCCGCCAGGCCATCCCACTTAGCCGCTCACATATGCATTTTGGCGCATTCCTTGTACGGCTTCACCCTAGTATTTTGTAACTTGTACTGTATATATATCGCTGAAGCTCAAATAGACAGTGATCAATGGCCTCGTTTCGCTCGCTTACGCTTGCCGCTTGGCAATTAGAGTCATGCTCGGCTAAGTTTTGTAACAGCTGAAGAAGATCCACAGATTGAAATGTCCTGTTCCTAATTGAAGTGACTGCTGTGTTCATGCTCAAGAATCTACTACCATTACATAAGCAATTAATGCAGTCCATGAAGCAGTGAGATTCAGACTTGGCCCTCATCTTTGCAGACCACACAAGTGCAGCCATTGTGGATCTCAGGTGGATCGTCTTGGCACCCATGGCATGGCGCAGTTATCAGTGGAGTAAGGGGAGGCACCCGTGCCAAGCAGCTGTGAATCGCATCATCCACAGCTCTCTGTTATCAGCCAATGTTCCATCTCGGTTAGAGCCCTCTGGACTGTATTGCTCTGATGGAAAGTGACCTGATAGATGCTCAACCCTGCCATGGAGTTGCGGGAAAGTGTTGGTGTGGGATGCTACATGCCCCGACATCCCCCAATTTGCTTCCTCACACATTCCAGCAGCTGAGAGAGGGGCCAGAGTTGTGGCTGACAACTTTGTGCCAATTGTGGTTAAAACATCAGGAGTGTTGGGGGAGGCAGCAGAGGACTTCACGCGGGAGCATGCGAGACTGGAGAGCCCTGCAGCCGGCAATTCCTCCTACAGAGACTTTCAATAGCAATCCAAAGAGGAAATCCAGCAGCAGTCCTCAGAATCATGGGAAGGAGGCAGGACTGCTGGGAGTGGCTTGCATGATCTGGCCCTTGCATGTTGGTCATATCAGGCCCAGAGGAAGCACTTTACAGGTGGTCAGGCCAAGTCACAGCAATATTACCTAGACGGCCACTTGCACAGGCCAGGAAGTATCTTAGCTATAGAAAAGCATGGGCAGACCTAAAACACTGGTCAGGCAAGGTCTGGGCAGCCTGGGCGGTTCCGTCGGGCATGTTTATTAGAAAAAATAAAAAAGAAAAGATAAAGAAAAAATAATTCAATTTCCATGATATTCGACACAATCAATTTATAATAATAAACAACCAGACAAATGCATGACATTGTACTCGCTGTAGCTACACCTTGTGCTAGTGCGTGTGACAGATCATGTCCATCTACTAAGCTAAGTGTAAGTAGCTAGTCCTACACTTACTTAGTCGCAGCTCGTACATGGCTCAGCCACGCAAGCTTCAGTAGTCGCTGGACAAGGCCCTTTACATCGTATCTGCTACATGAGAAGACTTTCGAATTCATAACCTGCCAAATAGTCGCCGTGGGCGATGAGAGGAAGACGCCACTGCTGGATTGCGCAATACTTGGTCTCCCGTTGTGAACATGAGATGTCATTACGAGGTACTTGGTGTGGCCAGGGAAAGCGGTGATGATGAAATCAAGAAGGCTTACAGGAGATTAGCCCTTAAATACCATCCAGGTAACTATCTACATTTAGAGCTGTGACTCCAGTTCTCTGAGAAGTCATTTTATACTGTCTTGTTTCTTTAAACCACTGTAGACAAGAATCCAGACAATGCTGAAGAGTGTACTAAAGCCTTCAGGGAAGTGCAAGCTGCCTATGATGTGCTCAGTGACCCACAGGAGAGAGCTTGGTTAGCAATATACTCGTACACACACTGTGCTTGTACACATGCGCATGCACGTGCCCGCACACACTCGCGCGCGCGCGCGCACACACACACACACACATACACCCATACCCACCCACAACACACACATACGATTCGATATATCTGAGCTGCCCACACAGTGACTGTATGCATACACATGTGACATGTTGACTGTAACTAATGTAGTGGCCATGTGTTAAATTTTGCAAAGTGTGCATATTCTTGAGCCATGTGCTTGTCTGTGAGAGCTTCTATTCCTCTTTTGATGGCAGGTATGACAAGAATAGGGAAAGAATCCTCATGGGAGGTAAGTCCATGTTGCACGGTTGTTGTGACTGGTCCCTATGCTGTCATAACATGCACTAGCTATTGGTACGTCATGCCAAATTTGGACCCCCCAAAGTTAGCCTCGTTCTCAGGCCTTCCAAGTTAATTAGCGCGGGGGCTGAAAGGATGGCCCGGGACCACTGTTTGTGCATGCACAGAGATTTTCCAGCCAATACCTACGTAGCTCATAAGAGCTTTAGCTTTAGTTATTTGCCTACCTTGCCTTAGAGAAGATGTACGGCAAGGCTGTTGCGAAGAGTGCGGCTTCTGGAAGCTTCCTCGCTGTGGATATCCATTTGCACTCGTAAACGTAGCAGTTAGCAGGCTGGGGCAGAATGGCTCAGCTTATACAATAGCGGAGAAATGCTATTTTGGAAGAGAATCAGACAGCCTCACATGTATGCAGTAGTCGGCACACAACCTTACCGCTAGCCGTATTAGATCCAGACAACGTTAGCAAGACTGCTTTCCTCCCATCAGTGTTTGAAAATCACTGGCAGGGCACATTGAAGCACCTCAGCGAACTGACTAATGTTGGTAATTTACTACCCAACCTGGACTGGTTACGACTGTTCTCAGTGTTTCCCTGCTGGCCATTTCATGGTTCACCTACTCTTCTTCACGTAGATTACAGAAACATTTATGATGTTTTCTGGCGCCCACCCCCGTTTTTGCACTGGGGCAGTAACAGTGGTGCCCCGGCCGTCTTTCTGTCCACGCATTAATTAACGCTGACGGCCTGGGAAAGAGGCTACCCCAAAGTAGGCCCCCTCAGAAACAAAATAGCAACCAAATTGATTCCCCTGCGAACCAATTTGGCAATTTGGTAGCTGTTTTGAGCCCTCCCCCCCCCCCCCTGTACATTTTGGTTCCCCCTCATATGTGCACCCATGAACCAACTTTGCGTTAGAAATTTGGTAGTGGTAGCTTCTTCTTGAACTTCAGTTTCTTCAAAGTTAGAAAGGGATCCATTCTCTTTGGTCCAGGCACATTGCACAGGTGTTTGCTCATCTTTCCCTGGTCCAAAGTAAGTGTGGCAGGGTCTTGACTATGGGCCAGTGCCACAGCAAAGACTTCATTGCTTTCCTTCTTGTAAATGACATCCACACCCCTCACTATTACTCTGTCTGCTCTCTTCCTAACCACTCTCTTCATATTCTTGTTCCATCCTTCTGGATACATATGTGTGAGCCCCTTAGACGCCACTACAATGTATCTGATTGATTCTTCTAGTACCTCGTCTTCGCCTGAACGTTGCTTACAGGTCTTCTCGCTTATATTGCCTTTGCAGTCAATTCTTTCGACGAAATGACAATTACGCTTTATATACTTGTTGTGCGCTCGACAGGTCCCACCTTTTTTAATGACGGCAAAGGGGGCCTAATTGGGCAAAGCAGAACCGATTCAACAAACGCACTGTTGCCGGCCCGGGGAACTAATTTGGCAAGGGAACTTTTACGCCATGACAGATACTTGTAGCTGTGAGAGTATTATGTGATTGCTTCACATTTAGGCTCATTCCTACGTAGCTCCAGTCCCAGAGGTGTTCATTGTATGGAACACTTATTCAGATCATGGGTTTTGTACAAATTTTCTACACATGGTAGCTAAAGTGAAGCTTGAAGGAGAGATAAAAGAATCCAGGATTGACCAAGGGTTAGTCATTAAATATCTACCTACACCAGTGGCCATGAACTTTCCCTCTCTACTATAGATCAAAGAGCAATCACATAGCCACCCCCATCGTTGATACCATTCAGGACCTTTCATCAGCATGTTTCCACTGCGTATTGATTGAGATCTACAGTCTGTGATCATCTTTTTTATGTTTTTTGTCCTCAAATTTTATAACCCAATGTATACAATGTCCATAGTAGTGAGCCCTCACATTGTTTAGTCTGCATTTATCATATATACATAGCATTGTATGACCTACCTAACCAGTGTGCTGTATCTAGAAATTTCCTCAACAGGGGGATGGGGGCTAAAGTGAGGCTCTATGAATTAAGGGGGGTGACACAAGAGGCAAGGGGGGTAATACTGTGTTAACATATGGCCTGCCAAATTTTCAAGGTGGGTCAGCAAGATTACAGCAAATAGGGACAAGTGCCCTCCCCTCTAACTCTAGCTCCTGCTAACTCAACATAGCAGGACAGATGGTGTAAGCCACTAGTATGGTAGCTGTAAGTACATATAACAGGCTGTGTACTCCTACCAACATACATAGATGAGGAGGAAGACCATTTGCTGCTGGCTTGGTTGTACTTATGCATGTACAGTATGTATGTACATCAGTCAGCAAGTGATCAGGTACAATCCATAGTCATAGGTACAAAGCATACCCTGTATTCACTCCATCCCTCCTAGTGCAGTGCATGTGGGTCCTATCACTGGTTACCTTTACCGGTTCCAAGGTCAATCTGCCACCATAGTGTTATATCTTGGTGTATAATATACTTCCTGTCATTCTGTTAGACTATAATTATAATAACTGACATTTCCTTATCTTTGACTAGCTGGCTCTGATTACCAAGATGAAGGGGTGGATTTGATGCCCTTCTTCAGCCCTACGATCTACAATGGATTTGGGGATGGTGATAAGGTGAGCAATGTATAATTCACCCTGAACACTGATTGGTCAACAGTGACTCCACCTGAGTTCGATTTCCGGCTGCATCACCTTTATTTCTGTCCCTATGTCTTGTAAAAAGTCTATAGACAGTAATGGCCCAATTGTGTCTCGATTAGAGACATTTCCTAATGGTCTTTGGATGTAGCCCCTTCCTTCACTGCACTGGTTTGCAGCCCAACCATTACAATGCATACATAGCCCACCTAGTACTCCATTGGTAGCAGCGAGGCAGGGGCGTTCTTCAATGACCAGGCACTCTGCATACAGTTTAGTATTTCATTTGATGCTTCACTTGACAATGTGAAATGCTGCATCTACATGTGTGTAGCTGTGATACAATCTTGTTGCAAATGCTGTAGGTTGAAGGTAGCCTGCATGATACGAAGTGTGGTTGAATGTGTACAAGATTCACAACATATGCTGATTGCCATTAGCATGAAAGTGAGATCTGAATACATGTACTTAGCACTTACAGTAGTTACCAGCCTTTGTTATTGTATACTTCTTGATGTGCAGGAGTAAATTCATAAATATTCAGAGCAACATCATCTTGAGTGGAGTTTGTTGCTTCATCACTAAGTCTAATGGTAAAACAAACAGCTGAGAAAAGAGGGATGGAACGATAAAAGAACGTGGTTGTGCGTATATTTGGTAAGGGTCGAACGAATGCTCTATATTAAGTTCGACTATTCATTGCTTCCAATGAACAAATATTCGAATATTCATTCAACTGGAAGTGATCACCAAATATGGCCGTCTTCTGTGGAGCAATTCCCGAAAATGGGAGGAGAAAGTTGGATGAAGAGCAGAACATGCGAATTTGACCTGACCGAAAGCATTTTTCTGCAGTCTCTGTGTAATTCATTAAAGGTAGGAGGTGTTTTGTTCCGTAGATATTAACTGATTCATGAGCAAAATGAATTTTATGTTGTTGGTGGCCATTTTTATGATGTCATTAGGCGTCACCAATATTCAAACGAATAAAATAATCCTTCAAATATGAGGCTACCGAACAAATATTCGACTATTCGGTTATTCGTGCGACCTTAATATTTGGATATAAAGTACAAATGAAATTAAACATTAATTATAGACCTATTCTATTCACGAGTCGCATTGCATATCTTTGTGCATTTGTGAAGGAACAATCATTACTTTACTCTTACTGTGCTGTCTACAGGCCAGCTGTGCTACCCTTTGTATCACTGCCACCACTGAATCTCCATGCAGTTGCTCTTTGGATACACTAGCCAATTTCCCCCAAAGCCAATTGTCTCATGCCAAAACTACTTGAGAATTCCAATGCTGCTTGTGTGGCAGGAAAATGGGATTTTTACCAATCCTCTTTAACGTGTCTTTTCCATGCAGGGTTTCTATTCTGTGTACGGAGAGATCTTTGCAAAACTGGCAGCTGAAGATGTGCCTTACATGGACAACGATGCAGAAGCCATGCCTATATTTGGTAAAGCCCATGCAGTACACCTAGCACTACTCTACATTACTGACAATAATTTATAGCCAAGTAAAGTCTGTCCTCCTTGCAGTGCCACGTGTAGGAATGCATGGAACGTTTACAATACTGTATTATTGTTCCATGGGATGGTGGCGCATACATACATACTTATACTACACTGTATCTAGGGGACTGATTCACCACTTCACTTGCATTGTCAGTTGTGCAACTTGCAAGCTCCTGATAGGATGGTATGTTTGCTGTTTACAAGATAGCAGTTGTGTGTGTGTTTATGTGATCACGTATGATCGTGGGGTGTTGGCTGGTCCAACAACTTGTCCTGGTGTCTGGTGGCCTTGTGTGTTCACCCATACCGGTGTTTTGTCTAGAAGAAGTGGTAGTGGGCGAGCTCTGTGACGTTTGTCGAAGTTCTGCTTCTGCTGGTCCTTGTACTCACGGTCTTTCTGTGCAAAGCCACTGAGGTGTGGCCAGTTTGGTGTCAGTGACTTGACGGACTGTGGTACATCTGTCCTCACCCTCCTTCCCATCAAAAGCTCTGCTGGACTAAGGTTGCACCAGGGAAGAGGTGTAGCTCTGTAACTCAGTAGAGTCAGACATGGGTCATCTGTCTCTGAAATGAGTTTCTTGACTGTTTGCACCATGCGTTCGACAAGGCCATTGCTTTGCGGGTGATAGGGGCTGGTAGTGATGTGCTGGAAACCGTAGTTAGTGGCAAATTGCTTCATCTCACTAAAAGTGAGTTGGGGTCCATTGTCACTCACAAGTGTCTTGAGAATGCCATGTCGCGAGAAGATGGTCTTCATGGCAGCTACTATGGCAGATGATGTGGTTGACGACAGCTGGATTACTTCTGGGTAGCGTGAAAAATAGTCAACCATGACTATGTACTTCTTTCCCTTCAATTCGAATAGATCAGTTGCAACTCGCTCCCAGGGATGGTGAGGTAGGGCAGAGGGTATCAATGGCTCAGTCACAGGTGGGCTCATGCGCATGCAAATGTGACATCGCTTCACAAAGTCTTCCATGTCCTTGGAAGATCCTGGCCACCAAACTGCAGTGGTGAGGCGAAGGCGACAACGCTCAATGCCCTGATGACCATGGTGAATCTTCTGCATTGTCTCAGCTCGTAGTGACTCAGGTATCATAATGCGGTTCCGGAACATCAGGGTGTTGTCACATGTGGTGATCTCATGACGAGCGTTCCAAAAGCGTTTCAAGTCACCGTGGAGGGAGTTGGTCTCAGGCCAACCCTCTTGGCAATATCGGCTAACTTGTTGAAGTACTGGGTCTTCCTTCTGTCTCTGGCGGAACCGTTCCAGGCTTTCAGCAGTGGTTGGCAAATGTTGGCTGATGGCTGAAATGTGATGCTCTGTGTTGAGAGCACGTTGCTCATCATTGTGGTCGGGTTGTTGTGGGGCCCGGGAGAGGGCGTCGGCGGTGTATAGCTCTTTCCCAGGTACGTGACTGATGGAATAATCAAATCTCATCAGGCGTAGGCGAAATTTCAGAACTCTGGGAGGAACTACATCCAAGTGCTTGGTGCTGAGTAGCGGTACCAATGGTTTGTGGTCTGTTTCAATTGCGATCTGCTTTCCCAGGATGTAGTCTGTGAAGCGTTCGCAAGCCCAGGTTGTGGCAAGGGCTTCCTTCTCGATTTGGGCGTACCATGTTTCCGTTTCTGTGAGTGACCTTGATGCATATGCAACTGGTTTCCACTGCTGCTCGTGGTTC
The DNA here is from genome assembly GCA_964019415.1 of Ianthella basta. Taxonomy (NCBI): domain Eukaryota; kingdom Metazoa; phylum Porifera; class Demospongiae; order Verongiida; family Ianthellidae; genus Ianthella; species Ianthella basta. Next base: position 2,965,959 of record OZ025883.1, read on the forward strand.
TTTTGCAGTAGTACAGCACCAAGCTCGTAAGCGGAAGCATCAGCTGATACCTTGGTCTCGGCATTGGGGTCATACCAGGCGAGGATGTGTGGTTGGGTCAGAACTTCCTTGATGCTCTGGAATGCTTTGGCTTAGCTGGGTCCCCAGGTCCAAATGCGGTTCTTGGTGAGGAGTTCCCTCAGTGGTTGCGAGAGTTCGGCAATGCGGGGCGTGAACTTCCCTAGCTGGTTCACCATTCCCATGAATCTGCGGACTTCGGTGATGGTAGTGGGTGGTGGCATATTGAGAATGGCTTCCACTTTGCTTGGGTCTGGGGATACTCCATTGGCACTGACCACATGACCAAGAAATCTGATGCTGGTGCAGTTGAACTTGCACTACTCTTTGTTGAGAGTGACTCCAGCCTTTTGAATGCGCTTCAAAGTCGCCTGTAGGTGCTTGTCGTGTTCCTCTTGGGTGCCTCTGTAGATGATGATGTCATCAATCAAGCACAACACTCCTGCCTGTCCCTCTAGGATGTTGCTCATGCGCTTCTGGAAATGTTCCGGAGCACTGGAAATTCTGAAAGGCATTTTGTTAAAACAAAAACGACCATACGGAGTGATGAAGGTGGTGAGGGGGCGTGATTCTTCATCCAAGGGGATTTGCCAAATCCGCTGTCGGCGTCCAGTTTGCTAAACACACGGGCGCCTGACAGCTGTGCAAGGATGTTGTCGACAGTTGGCAGGGGATGAACCTCTCTGAGAACGCTGGCATTGAGGGGTCTGAGATCCACACAGATGCGAACTGATCCATCTGGTTTGGGAACTGCTACCATGCCTGCACACCATGGTGTAGGCTCATCGACCTTCGAGATGACTCCTAGCGATTCCATGCGCTCCAGTTCTGCTTTTACTTTTGGTCGCATGGACAATGGCACATTGCGGGGTGTGTGGAGAGCAAATGGTGTAGCATCATTCTTGAGGTGAATGTGAAAGTCACCTTGAAGGGTGCCAAGGCCCTGGAATACCTTGGGATACGAGGAGATGATGTCTTCCTGGGGGGTATTAATTTCCTGGAGAAATGATAGGATTTTAAGCTCTCTGATGGCAGGAAGTCCTAATAGGTTCTGCTCCAAATCTTGGATGACATAGACAGGTTGTCTACAGTGCCTATCCTCATGGGAGAGCCTGGCCTCTATCATGCCCAGTGTGGACAGCGGTTTCCTGTCTGGACCTCTAAGTGATATGGAAGGATTATCAAGTGTGGGGGTGGATATAAGGTTGTAGGTTGCTCTGGTGATGGCTGTGACCTCTGCACCTGTGTCAACTTTGAAGTCGACAACTATCCCATTGATTGAAATGGATATGCATAGGCATTCGCTAGAGTGACCACCCAAAGTGCTAAGGTATGCAAAATCCTGACCCCCTGATCTGCAGAAGTTATGTCGCCTACCCGCTTACCAATTTTGCTGAAGCATTGAGAGCCAAAGTGACCCTCCTTGTTGCATTTGTGGCAGGTGGCATCCCTGGCTGGCCATTGTTGCCGCTTGTGAGCTTCTCATCCACAGCGTGTGCATTTTGTGGGTGTCGGGGCTGCAGGTTTCTTGGAGTTTTGCGGCTTTCTTCCGTGCGAGGGGTTTCCCTTGTAGGTTGTTTTGTGGTGAACTGCTGCGACGGACGTCTCCACTGGTTGTTTCAGGATTTGCTCCTGCTCGTGTACGGCTTCCCGTTGCCTTACTTGCGTTTTGGCTTTCTCCAGTGTGAGGTCGGGATCCATTTGCAGTTTCTCAGATAGGGCGCGGTCACGTATTCCTACTACGATTCTGTCCCGTATCATCTGATCTTTTAGATCGCCATATTCGCAGTCCTCGGCCAAACGGTATAGGTCGGTGATAAATTGCTCGGATGATTCTGAGTCTCCTTGGCTTCACCGGTTAAACCTGGCTCTTTCAAAAGTGATGTTCTTCCTCACTTTGAAGAATTCGTCAAACTTCTCGAGCACCGTGTTGTAGACCTTGCGTTCGTCAGCGCTGATATTGGTTGAACGGAGAATGTCTTCTGCTTCGTCTCCCATGCTGTAGAGCAAGGTACAGACTTGTCTTTCTTGATCCCCTCCAGACAGACCGGACGCTAGTCTGAACTGCTGAAACCTTCGCTTCCATCGCGGCCATTCGTCGGGGCTCTTAAAGTCAAAGGAATTGGGAGGTTGTAGACGTATTCCAGCCATCCCACTTCTGACACCATGTGATGTGGCTTAGCGACTGTACGATGGAGCGATTGCAATGGACTCAAGTCAGATCAATGAACATCAACTGCAAGGTTACAGAGACTCTCTTACAGGATAAGCATGCAGTATAAGTACTAAATACAGCGTCTATTAATAGTAACATAATGTAACTCTAAACACACACCTAATAACATTAACTACCGTAATGTTTCAGTCATGCCACAGTAGTCACCTTAATTACTGTTTGACTGTGTGATTAAATTGGTGGATAAGCTGCTTTTGAGCATTTCTGTGATAATGTTTATTGCTTTATAGCTGCCGCATAAAGTGGTATTGCATGTTACATGCAGCTACAGCTAAAGATAGGCTGCACTGTGTCAACTGTTTGCTCCTTATCCGTAGGTAACTCCCAAAGTGATTATGATGATGTGGTTCATGCCTTCTATGCCTTCTGGCAAAGCTACTTCACCAGAAAACCCTACTATTGGGTTGACAAGTATGATCTGCGTGATGCCCCTAACAGACGGGTACAAAGATTGATGGAAAAGGAGAACAAGAAGCTCAGAGATGCTGCAAAGAAACAGAGAAATGAAACTGTTAAGGTATACTTCTCTCATAGTGGAAATTACTATTCCTTAAATTACAAGTACCCTTTACAATCATGTTGACTGTGATACTCAGTATTCACTTTATAGCGATTTGCTACCTGCCTCAGTCTCAGTGCAGGCATACAATTAACAATTGCTTTCTTAAAATGCTCAACACATGCATGCAGCTTACTATTTGCAGTTTAAGCCTGTTGCATGTGCCCGTTGTCTACCACAGCAACTGGTGGCCTTTGTGAAGAAGAGAGACAAGCGAGTCCAAAAGCACAGGGTGTGTGTAATGCATACATTCATTGTGCATTGTCACTACACTTGTTGTTCATTTAGTTCACCAGTTTTTCTTGTGATATTAGATTGAGATAATTTGCATTTGCCTTCTTTGTTGTCAGGTTAGTTATTTTTCATTAAGTCAAGCTATTCCTTGAATCTTTGTGATGCTGCAAGTCAAGTGGCATATTTCACAATGAATAATGTTATGTAACCAAGACAAAATTCATACTTGCAGCCAATGAGATTGGAAATTATTGAAATGAACTAGTGTATTCTGTAATGAACAATTGTTAGATGTAGCCTTGAAGAAGTACTGTATATGGTGCTACGTATTTCCGAGATATTTGAAGTTGGAATTTCAAAGTGGTTTCTTGTAGGAAGAGATGGAGGTGAGAGAGAAGGAAAGACAGGCAAAAGTGAAGATGAAGAGAAAGGAAGAGCTGAAGAAGCAAGTGCAGTAAGTTCTTGTTCACTGTTCTAGTTGCAGTATACATTATCTCACATGTACCTTGCAGTGTGCCTGTCTGTGCTCATGTACTCCCTTTGTGTGTATGCATGCGTGTGCTCGGATGTATACATACAGTACACAGCAACAACTGAAGAGTGCCTTTTAACTATTATTTTTATTTACTATATTTAACTATATTTAGCACATGTGTGTGTGTGTGTGTGTGTGTGTGTGTGTGTGTGTGTGTGTGTGTGTGTGTGTGTGTGTGTGTGTGTGTGTGTGTGTGTGTGTGTGTGTGTGTGTGTGTGTGTGTGTGCATGCGTGCGCGCGTCAGACTAACTTGCAGTGACATACACAAATTCAGTGACTGCACATATAATTACTGCAGTACTGTGCACCTCTTACCATATGTTGTGCTGTATGACCTTTATTTTGGAAAATATGTTGCAAGTCTTTTTGGCTTGTTTAGATTCCTGGCAGACGTTAAAGAGGAGCAGTGGAGATCAATGGATGCTATGGAAGATGTATGTTTTCTCTCAGTGCATCATATGCGTACAATTAGTTGCAGGACCTGAAAGCCCTATACCCAAGAATTTTTTGATTTTCATGTTTGCTATGCCTTTGTATGCAAGGCGATTTTGTGATTGACTCCATTTGTGCACAAGGTGCCTGCGACTGTGTCGGCTCCAGTGTCACATTCGCATACTTGTGAGGCAACTTTAGAGGATCATTGCCAAATGGGTCATTTCAATTATTCACCTAAGTCAATAACAGATAACTATCACATTTACAAGGATTCCTCCACTTAAGAACATCACTTTTCTAATGAGGCCATGCCTGAGGGTAGGAAACACTACACAAACAGCACTAGAGTTATTCTTAGCAAAGTGCAGCGTGACCTGTTCCGGTACTCCATCCATCTTTCTGTCAGCGCACTCATCAACAACATCCTATTTACTAAAATGCTGGATAGATAGTGAAACGTCGGAGATAAAAACTGTACATCTGTAGTCTTAAAGGGATCCATGACTATCTTTCAAGGGACACACTTGTTTATGCCTGCCCCAGTGTGTGGTGCTCAGAAATTTGCAAGCTTGCAGAATTTGTGAAATAGTGCCCCATGAAATGTGAATGCATGTGGTATCATGGCATTCATCTTCATGTTGTACAATGTTATGAATTGGTACGTATGTACCTTGTTATAATACGCATATTTAACAGTGTTCTGAAGCATTAATTGAAATTGTTTTATGGTTTGTGTTAAAGGAATTTAGAGAATTGGAAGCAAATCTTGACTCAGAGTTTGGAAAGGTGGACCTCCATGATGATGATGACCAAGGTATAAGCATGTGTGATACAATGCTTCAGTGTGTGGTGTGTGTAGTGCGTATGCCCCTGTGTGCTTTGTTTAGATATGATACATGGGAGTCCATGAATATCTGCATTTAATGTATACCTTACCATGTTTGTGTGCAGGGGAATCAGATGAGGATGTTAGCAGCGACTTGTATTGTGTAGCTTGCAACAAGTTGTTTAAGACTCCTAAGGCGTGAGTGTGCAGTAAAGGGATGCATATCATGTGACCAAGAGTAGATAAGGGATGAGAGTGTGCAACTGCGTATACCCACCCGCAACAGCATTTTTCTAAAATGACGTAGCAACATGTCATACGTGGGCATGGTAACGCTACTTAGTATTCTGATGTAATGGATGAATACTGTTAACTTAATCTGCCAGTCTGTATGCACACGGCATCGATTGCGAGGCCTTTGGTTAATTAGTTGGGAGTTGCAACAATGTCCAGGATGCCTCCTCAGCGCCCGCGGGGAAGGACCAGTACAGCGAGCGTGGATTTGGGTCATTTGCTGCCACCCAAGGCTCCACAGCGCTCTCCTCGGAGTTTCACGGTGGCTACGCATTACGTTCTAGGCTCAATCTATCCAGGGAGGAGACCGGCGTCAACCAGCTGGTCCTGAACGTCATTGAAACTCCCAACTAACAAACCGAAGAGCTGCGCAATCGATGCCGAGTACGTACAGACTGGAGGATCGAATTAATAGTATTCATCCATTACATCAGAATATTAAGTAGCGTTACCATACCTACGTGTGACGTGTTGCTACGTCATTTAGAAAAATGCTGTTATACATGCAGGGATACACAGTTGCATACTCTCATCTCTTATCTACTCTTGATGTGATTCAACTCACGGTGTAGTGATGTCCCCCCTCCAATTATACTAATTGAATGCCCTGCATAAAATTTTGACATTGGTTCAGTTACTGGTAATACCATTGTGAAGAGTACCATGTGCACATTGCAATACATGCAGTTGTCTACTTCTTGCAGCAGTGTCTTTGACAAGCAGTTGTGCTTGTGCACATGCATGTTGGGGTATACTTCTCTGCAGTTTGTCTAATCATGAAAAATCAAAAAAGCACAAGGAGAACGCTGTTTTTCTGAAACTGGTAATGGAGGAAGATGAAGCAAGAGAGAAGAGGAGGGAGAGGAAAAGGGAAGACAAGGAAGAACTATCAGAACTTCGAAACCTCTCATCATCGGACTCAAGCAGGTCTTTGAATGAAGTGGACTCACCAGTTGATGACCCTAGCATTAAGAAAGAGTCAACAGAGCTTCCCAGTACTGCAACATATCTTGGTGGTCAGGTGGATGATAAAGTTGATGGACCACTAGATGATACTACAGAAGAGGAAGATGGAGATGATGATGTAGTTGACTTTGGAGTGTTTGGAAGAAGAAAGACAGATGTCCGTGATCCCATAGTGGATATGCTGGTAGATAAGCAGGTGAATTGTAATAAGATTTGTTATAGGCTAGGTGGGCTAATTTGTTAAAAGATCGCTGGATTTGCACCAAACCAACATGCTACACTAGTAATTGTGTCAGATCACATCTAGAAGGTCAAACTGTATTTCACACCACCTGTGACTGTCTTCCCTAACAGGAGCTTTGGCCCCAGCATAGTAGCCATGCATGAGTATGTCTGCATGCATGTACATTCTTCTGTGTCTGTATGGAGTATGAATGCAAGCATTAAGAAATGCTTTGTGCCCTTGTTAGACTACTGTCCCAAGCAAAGGAGATGAACTCAGCTCTGATGAGTAAGTGCAATCCCTATTTGAAATTTGTGGATTGACTCTTGTATATAATGTGTGACGTTGCCTTACAGCCTATGTACATGGAGAGGGTGGGATTGATGGTTTGCAAATTTGGAAACACATGCTTATTGTTACTCCTGAACAGTGAGCTATTCCGGAGAGGGAAAGAGAAGAAAGGGAAGGCAAAGAAGCAGAAGCAGAAGAAACAAGTGGGTCTAGCACAGTGTTCAGTGGCATGTGTTTGACAATGAGCTTACAGGGCATTATTTGATGAGATAATATTCATTGTGGCAGCTTGCAAGTCAGTTGGCCTTAAAATGGTAATAGGTATCACCTGCTTCCTTTGCCTAGGTCAATGATGTAACAGGAGAGTCCCCACAGGATATTGTCTGCAACTCTTGTCAAGGTGTATTTCTCACCAGGAACAAGCTTTTTCAGCACATTAAGGAAAGTGGACATGCATTACATACACCCTCCACTCTGCCTGACCAATCAAAGCAGCCTCTTGGAAAGGGAAAAAAGTTGAAGAAGCATAAACAGCTTAGTCAACAATAGATTTAGATCATAATGTGATCTGTTTGTATTGGCGACTCTCTAAATAGATTTTGCTTTTGGCATTCGCTTGATACAATACAAGGTGTATCATTGTGTACAACAAATGGCTGGCTTGATAATTCATTCATGTGACTACTATTGTGATATATAAATTATTGCTACAGTAAATGCAGTATACGAATATTTATTGCCCACACATATACATAGCATAGACAATTTAAATGTGGTATATGAACTGACAGTTGATTCAAGTAAGTTGCTTGTCCCGTGAACTTAAAACGGGAAGTAAAGTGAAATTGGTCAAGCAATCAGAATCACCATATCTGATGATGTCGGCAGTAGTGCATTCCAAATCTGTATTAAATAATATACAATAAGATTGTCAAGTCAGTTGTTTTGCCGGTGGCATTAAATTTCCCGTTGAATTCTTTGCCTACCTTCTTTTGAGTCATGGCTTCCTATGCCATACATCATAGATAATATGTGACTGTCCATGGGAAAAAGGGGGCTTATGCAATAACATTGGTGTTTGAGATAATTGTGCTTAAGATTCGCCCTTTTTCAACGCACTAGAACTTCATTATAGAACATCATACATGTGTGCTTTAAATGTCATCAGACAGGAAATTCAGTGCACTTTAAATGGATAATATGCAAGACATGCAATATGACGTCGATTAACGAAGTTATTGGCTGTTTTATTAAGCTATGTGCGAGCACAACGAATCTTTCTTCCAGGAGTCGGCTTTAGTCAGTACCACTGATGGTCTGGGCAGCAGCTCAGACGCAGTGCAAGTTTTAGCAGCTTGCTTTACAACGGCAATGGCATTTGTACGAGCATATTTCACCACACTGCAAAAGTAATCTTGCGAAGGACATGACATGTCCCCGACCAACACAACCCAAACCAGCTGCAGGTGCTTCTGGCCCTAGGCATGAACTGGACCAACTACCTCTAACCCCTCCCACCACAAAGGCAAGACAGTGCAGCAGTGCAAGACACCAGAACATACAGAGCGGTTATGACCACTACTAAAAATGTAGGAACAGATTGTTCAACAGATTCTATTGCTGCATAGTTTGTCATTTCTTCAAAAACATCCAACATCTGGCTTTGGGGCTGCCCCCTGCGACCACAGGGGTTGCCTACCGAATCCCTAATGCTATGCCCCCTGGGGGACTGGTCCAACCACATTTTCACCCTCTCTGAGAAAGCACAGATGAAGCATCTCTAACAATGAAGAAGTATGCCCTGGGTGCATGGTAGAACAAATGTAATTAAGAAGCCCTTAACCCAACTCCTGTACCGTGCAAGATTGCATTCCATCACTAGGCAGAGGATAAATTGCAAGCTGGCAGGAATTATCCATAGGTGCCTAAACAACAGCACTCCAGTTTGCATCAGTCACAAGCTGCAATCTCAGAGGTCATCCCATGGATACTAAACTCAAGGATCTCAAACTAATATTCTAATAAGACCCAAACGTAGATCTAACCATAGCAAATTGTCATTCCTAGGAACTGCCGCAGACATTAATTGGAATCAGCTTCCTCCGGGTATTAGACAGATACCTGACTATACACCTTTTGTTAAGGAATGCCAAGTTTTATTTTCAACTTGATTATGCATGTAGTTATACATGTACATATATGCATTAGTCTCTTTATGAGTTAATATTTATCCTCCATGTAACTTTAAATGAATAATGATTTTATGTAATCACTATACGTATGTGTGTTCCATTATGCAAATATGTTTGTCTTTGTTTTATTGTTTATCATGCTTGTATCTATACTTTTAATTAGAGGGTCACTTTTGTATTAGCTGCTTTCATGCAAGCTGTTTGGTGTTACTCTCTTAAAAATAGTGACGATGATGATGACGACAACGACGACAACGATGATGATGATTACTCATTCATTCGGTACTATTAACACACCACAACAACTTGGTAGTTAATGTGAGAGCAATGTGCCAGGTGCACACACTTTGGTGGCCATGCACCGTGACATACCAGGAAAATCAGGGGAGCTAGAACATGACATGCCAGGCACCTGTAGGGTGGCCCTGGTGTGTGGAGCACAATGTGCAATACACTTCATGGGCCAATGCAAGCGTGACATGCCAGGCACATCTTCCCACTATACATATTATGCAGTATAGTTTGTGCTATCTAAGGAAAGTGTAGCTAATATTATTCCTGTAGCAGATTACTAGGCTGTGACAGTGACACATATTAAACGATCCCAGTACTAAACCAGCTTCATTCAAGGATTCTCAAGTTGTCACGCTAGCCTTCTCTTACTTCATGTTGCTACACATGTTTCTGCAGTGTGTGAGTGGAAAGGACGTCTACATTAAGCCAACATTGTGATTCCCTTGGCCGATGATGCGAGTAGATATAGGTCTCTGAGTAGAAGCTGCTCTTGGGTGTCTCAAGAGTTGCCAGCTGTTCAAACTGTGTGGGATCTGGTCAAATCTGGTATATATATGTGCCGGCCAATTAAGTAGCGTTGTAGTCCTAGTTTGTCACAAAGTGACAACGTACATATACATCATGACTATTTGCACTTGTTTGGCTGTAGCAGCCACAGGGACTTGAGCACATCTGCAATTGAAATTAATTGTTTGCACTAGCGATCACGAATGTTTTACACTCCATTCTTACCTCTAGACATATTACCGTAACCATACTTATTATAGGGTATTGCAACAGTAAGATCTGTAGTATGTATTTTTACTGAAACCTCACCACTCACTGCCATGCAGCTTGGGTATGGTGATCTTGGTTGCTATGGACACCCCTACCCCTACTCATGATCAACTACTCCAAATATTGATGCACTGGCTAATGAGGGTCTGAATTTTATAGACTTAGAATAAATGGGGTGAGGGCTAGCATTCCTGCAGTAATAAAACATGGTGGATGGAGGTGCCCATCCAGTTAGCAAACATGCATGAACTACAACCATGCGAGGTTGAAATGTACTGCGCTATAGTCGGCTGATTTGACCCTGTCTCATGTGGCTTGCCCAAATGAAAGACATTGCTGAGGAAGGCCATCCCCAGTGACAGCATTTTGTATAGGTGCTTTAAGTGCCCAATCAAAGGGTTGGCAAGGTGTTAAAGATGGCTGGGGCGCAGGCCAAGGGACCTAGCAGTCTACATGTACTGAGCCTTGCCGAGATACACTCAAGAAGCGGCAGTCTGCAGGATGGATTGTCATTAGCCTGAAAAACTAGATTTGCCATGAGTGTCCCAGTCCCTATGAAATGCATGAGCATTGTGGCATCATCTGTACATGAATATATAGGATACATGTGAGAGATGGCCATGCAGATTGTCATTGACACTGTGACCACTGTGAGAGGACAGATCCACTATCACCCATCCATTTGCCTGTCACCTTTAGATTAGCTACAATGCAGCTGGTGATGGCTCCAGAGGGGTCCAGCATATGGCCTGTTCTGCACTGCACTTTGAATAAATCTGAAACCGCTTTGGCCTTCACATTCATGTCACTCAGCCCAGAGGCCTGGCTACCATTCTGGGCCATTCTTGACAAGGACATATAACTGAACTGTCCATCGATCAGCTTCGTTTGCCAGTCGGTGCTCTGTGTTCCACTGACCAAGCCTGCCAAACTGGCCGGTGACGCAAGCTAGGACCTCCTCCAATGTGACACTCACGCATCAATCGTCTTTAATTAGCATTGAACACTCTTTAATTGAAGTGGAGGGATGTGCATGACCACGGATGTCCTTCGAAACGGCGCATAAGTTAACTTTGACCGATGCTTGTCACATATACACCTCCAAACGGACATCTGTCGGTATTGCAAGGCTATTGAACAGAAATTGAAGAAACAGTAGGTGGCCAAGTCCTGGTTGTCAATGTCATGGCAAAATTAATGGTGACTTGCGTGTAACAACGTCTTCGACCCGGTGAGCATAATAAGTGTCATTTGCTTATGGCAGTTTCTAACCACTTAGCGTGGCAAGTGACAGTGTGTTTATCATTGTAATAGCTTGATTCTTCTCTGGACAATCGAGCACACCATGAACACTTGTCAATTCAATGCAACGTTTCGCCCATCACGGGCTTCGTCAGGCATACAAAACTGTCAATGTCAATGTCGTTTTGTATGCCTGACGAAGCCCGTGATGGGCGAAACGTTGCATTGAATTGACAAGTGTTCATGGTGTGCTCAATTGTCCAGAGAAGAATCAAGCTATTACCTACCCAGCATGCCTAATAACTTCCACGAAAGTGTTTATCATTGTACTATTGAACCATTATTATTTTTATATATTATATATTATCATTATAATGTATGAATTTTATTATAATTATTATTTCTATACATTATATATTATCATTGTATATATGAATTTTAGTATTGTACTATTGTACTATTATTATTATTGTATATCAGTATATTATTGTGTATCAGTGTGTGTATTAGTGTATTTATTATTGGCAGCACCAGGGTACCAGAGCAGAGCCTGCAAGTTACCTGTAAACATACCAAAATCACATGGTGGTGCGAGTGCAATGTACCAGGCACTTTGCTCCCAGCATAAAATATACAGTAGATAGGCAGTGCTGTCTAAAGAGAGTTAGTGTGGTTATTCCAGAATTACAGCTTATAAGCTGTGATATCGAAGCATAATTATTACAAGGTGTCAAAACTAGGCCATCTCTGTTCAAGGATGTCTCAAGTTGTCACACTGACCTTGTCTTACTTCATATTGCAAGGTGCACTTCTGGTGCAGTGTGTGAGTGGAAAGGACATCAACAGTAAGCCAAACATTGTGATTCTCTTGGCTGATGATGTGAGTAGATTTGTAAATCTCTGTGTAGCTAGCTAGAGACTCTGCAGTGGCTACTCTTAGATGTCTCAAGAATTTCCTTTGTGATAATATTATTGCACCTCCATTCACATACTCTGTGTGGACTTTGGTTATATATTGTCTCGTGAGTATATATTAACTAATTAGATGAGAGTTTACAGTGTAGTGTGGAGTGTAGTGAGACATTAGAGTGTAGGTGCACCCTAGTGCACCAGTTATTAATTGCTCTATAGATTAATTAGCCACCATGAATTCTGTATTTCAGTTTTCACTTTAGTGTATTTCAATCACTTATTATTATTAATTGCAATTTGTTATTATCTTTTGACTGCTATACAGCTGATTTCAGAATGGTTGGCCAAAATGACAAATGGCAGAACGGCCAAATAGCGTGACGTCACTATTAGTTTAACTGCTTGCCATTACGTCACTCCTATTGTACAGTATTACTATTTGCTATGACGTCACGCCAATTGCCATTTGCCTTTTGGCCAACCATTCTGAAATCTGCTGTATATTACTTTACATTCTATTATAAAAGTGATAACAGTGTTCTGTTGTTTTATTTGGAATAAATATAGGTTATACCGAGGTCCGAAGTGTCTACCGTGGGAAACCGATTACTATAAAGGCCCGCGTGCGAAGTGCAAGGGCCTCTATGTAGCTATATCGGTTTCCTAGGTGTTCTAAATTCAGTATACACCGAAGGAGCTTGGTATAAGGTGTTTAGACTATGATAGCAACCAGCGTCAAAACTGGGAAGGACCGCGCTGGCCAGTTCTACCGAGAAATGACGACAAAAGGTAGCCGAGTAGTCAAACAGCAGCAAAAACGTTAACTGCGCAGAAACGACCCCGCGAAGCCCAGCTGCCGTGAAGTACCTCGGAACGTTACTAAAGTTAATTTCACTCCAAGCTTGTCGCGGTTACGTTGTCAAAAGTTTGCCTTAAAGCCCAGAAGCTACCAGAGGTGGTATAAGTTGAATCAGAGGTGGTATAAGTGAAATCAGAGGTGGTATAAGCGATTTAGAACACCTCCATTGGACCATTTAGATTACAGCAATTTGTTGCATCATAGCCTAAGTTTATATTAGACAACATGCATGATGCAACAAATGCTGCTCTGTGTGCCCTCAGCAATCACAGCAAGCTTGAGGGCAACAGAGCAAGAAATGCGCGCACGTATCGCAAACACACACACAGACAGACAGACACTTCGGCTTTATATATTAGATTATGGAGAATTAATTGTGAGCAGATATGCAGCTGAATTAGGTAGTGTAGTGATAGTTTGTCAGGGTGGTATCGTAGTTTAGCTATTTGTCTGTAGCAGCCACACTGTCATATATGCATGCTGCACGTGCTGGTGACACCAGGGGATGGAACAGGTAAGCCCACCGAATGTGGGCTTAATTACCTGCTATAATAGTTTTCTATAAACACACCAAAAACACTTGGTGGTGCAAATGCAATGTGCCAGGTACATTGGTGGTGAAGGTGCATGCCGGGCACTTCAGTATCTAGTATGTTGTGCCATGCATATTGTGGGCGGTGCAACATGACAGTCAGTTTGCTCCTGGCATATACGTATATACAATGTATAGGTAGCGCTGTCTAAAGAGAGTGCATTTATTCAGAAGTATAATTGCAGCTTACTAGGCTGTTACATCAACACATATTACAACGTGCAGAACTAGGCAATAAGGATGTCTCAAGTTGTTGCACTGGCCTTCTCTTACTTCATGTTGCAAGCTGCACTTCCGTAGTGTATGAGTAGAAAGGGTATAGACAGTAAACTGAACAGTGTTATTCTCTTGGGGGGAGGGGAGTGTGTGTGAACTAGTGTGTTTGTATGTGTGTGTCATCAAAATGGTGGCTCTACACGCTAGCACACGGTAGAAGACATCTTCTAGCCATCAAGCCCACAGTGCAGACATCGCTAACCTTTTCCCATCCTTTTGGCACCTCCTGGATTCGTTTGGTGTGGCTTCTAGACTGGAACCATGTGAGCCTTCAAGGGCTATGCATGGCGATCGGATGAGAAGGTGCCTGTTCTTTGGTCAATTTTGGCTATTCAGTGCCCAATAGCTGCTAAACCCGGGTCCACAGCTGCAGCCATTATTGGTAGGTGTGAAGTAATCCAGATTCTGATAGTGGTTCGTGAACCCACTAGCCCAAAGGGAGTGCCATCATCTGTGCACAAGAACGTGGTAGAAGATTTTGTCATCCAGGGCCCACTTCCTGCCACTGGCACAGGATTTCCTAGGGCCATACTATCTCAATACTGCATACTGTGGGCAGTGTGCATGTGTGTGTGTGTGTGTGTGTGTGTGTGTGTGTGTGTGTGTGTGTGTGTGTGTGTGTGTGTGTGTGTGTGTGTGTGTGTGTGTGTGTGCGTACGCATGAGTGTTGTGTTATCTGTAAGAGAGCGAGGGACATGCAGGCAACCTTGATCGTGTAATGGCAACTCTGAATGTGTATACTGAGTATATATTAGGTTTACGTACATATGTTAATGTGCTGTACCGATCATTATATGTGCATGCATGTGTGCTAAGTTATGGGTGAGTCTGTTCGTGTCTGCTTCAATCATTCATGTTCATTCAGGATTATGATTTGTGCTCACAACCTGTATTCATGAATTTTGCAGAATTAGTTGCAATATATAATTATAGCTACTATAGATTCAATTCAATTCAATTCAATTCAATTATTATTAACGTGCACCATGCCACATGGTGGCACTAGGACTCACTGTGGTCCAATGTAGCACACACAAACATAAGAAACATCATGTAGATAGTTAGTTGATGAGTAAATCAGGATATCTGTGCCATAGCTAGCAGGAAAAAGCATTGTGCCATTGTGACTACAACAGGAGGGGAAAGAGATGAGAACAACACATAGAGTCTTAATTAAAACTTGCCAAACCGAGCATGCCACATTGACATTATAGTGGACAAAATGTTGTAGTTCCTACAAGCAAGGGGCAGTAAGTGAGCTGTGCCTTCTGTGCCTTCTGCATCTTCTGTGTGTGATTGGACTTCAGGCAACAATGGCTGTCGACGGCTGTTCCATGCTAGACATCTCAGAAGCCAATATACTGTCATATGCAGCGCTGGTGACACCAGGGGCTGGAGCAGGTAAGCCCACTGACTGTGGCCTTACCTGCTAGTTTCCTGTAAACACGCCAAAAACCGCTTGGTGGTGCAGATGCAATGTACCAGGTAGTTGCAATAGCTACTTTAGATAACATAGCAGTGACCAGAGAGAGCAAGTATTCGAGTTGGAGTGGCAGCCCTATACAAAGGTTTTGAACTCGAAATAATTGTTTCAGCTGTTATAACAATACACATCTGCAGTAGTATCACTGTAATCTCACCACTCAATGCATGCAGCTTGGTTATGGTGATCTTGGTTGCTATGGACACCCCTACTCAACCACTCCTAACATTGATGCAATGGCAAATGAGGGTCTGAAGTTTACAGACTTTTATTCTTCTAGCTCAGTCTGCAGCCCTTCAAGGTGAGGTTCTCCCTTGTTGTGCATGTGTAACAAGGGAGTAAGTATATACACAAGTGCAAGTATATAAGTTTGTATAATCACACCTGTTTGTGTATATAACCCCTCCTACTCCACCTATACAATTAATCATATTATGTTCAGCAGCTATGAATGATACGTGACTGACTCAAACTATAGGATAGCCTATGACTTCTGGGCACTGCAAAAATACAACTTTGGCAATCTGCAGCTGATGACATAACAATGTTCAGCGAGTGCTGACAGAAATAACTGATTGGGATGATTGGTAGTGTAAACATAGGCTAGCGTTGTTTGACCCATCCCCGTAAAGGGGAAGGGTCACGTACAATTGTGTAGTGAGATGTTCAAGGAATGGATATTCGTTATAGCAATGGTCACCATGAATCAACAACTCCAATCAGTGAGCACTCATGTAGTACAACTTCAAAGAACTCTTTCTTGCACTGTCAGAGCACATTTTACAGTACATAACCTCACAACATCTTTCTGGAACTCCTGTGGCACCACCGCTCTGATGCCCCACAGCACACTGCACCCTCCCTCTATGGTAAACTCCAGGCACCAGTGCCAGAAAGGCTTCAAAGAGTTACTGACTTGCCCTGGCCAACTTTGCTGAATGAACTGGTGTACTTGCCCCAGAACAGGATCTGTTCAGAATTAAATTAAGGCCCACATCAGCTGCAGAGATTGGTAGCATCTGTTTTTCTGCCCCATTGAACACAAAAGCCTCTGAGAAAAAAACTGAGCAGGATGCACGTGGTCAGTGGTAGCTGGGACAACCCATCAGCATTGGTGTCAGTCAGGGACATCATCATGCAGTTCTTCGGGACAAGGGAGTGGATACTTATCGATGTCAAGCTCCTTGTTCACAGTGACCTTGTAAAGGCACCATAACCACTTACTGTGCCAGCACTCTTAATTAGGCACTGCCACAATGGGTGGTGCCCACTCAGGATGTGATACCTTCTCAATTACTCCTGTTTCTTCCAGATGGTCCAACTCTTGTTAAGTGTCTTCCTGCAAGGCATAAGGCACTGAATGAGATCAAAGGAAGGGTACGTGGTCTAGCCCCAGGCTTGACCACTAATTTGTCATTGAACTCTTATTTGATGGTGGATTGGATGCTGGATTGGATTGCTTATTTAATCAGGGAAAGCCTTTATAATTAGCCATGGCTACTATACTAGGCATCCTGAAAACTGTACAATGCATAAAAAAGAAAGTGACAATAAAATAAGGTCCATGCAGATTGATGTCAATGTATTTATAAGTGGAATAAGTGCAAAGTTATCGTCATGTAAAAGTTTATTGTGTAGAAAGTTAGTTTGTACTATTATGTAGACTAGCACTCTAGGGATGTAAGAAAAAGGCACAAAAATTATATTAATGGCTACCTTTTCTACTACTTGATTGTGCAAAGTCTGCACCAATGTTTTCATGAGATCTATGATCACATTACTCTCATTGGGGATGGTAAGCTGTTCCTCTCTCTTAGTGAAATGTGGCTGAACCGCAAACTTCCTGATGGAGTTGTGTCCATCCCTGGGTATTGTCTGTTCAGAAGGAATAGGGGTGGACGTGGAGGGGATGTGGCCGTGTACTGCCCTGATAGCTATTGGTGTAAGATAACAGACGACTTGAAGAGCAGTGTCCTAGAGGCTATTTGGATTGAGACTCGAGATCACATCAATGGGAGAAATCCGATGCCAGTTTGCACTATCTATGTCCCCTGATTGTAGTTGTCATTTCTTCGTAGAGTTTTCAGCTATGTTATACAGGGTCAGCAAGGAGAGTAAGGAGATCTTGGTGATGGGTGACATGAACATTAATTACCTTTCTGATTGCACTAACTCAAGATGAATGCAATCTATGTGTGAAGAGTTTAGCTTAACAGATGATTACTTAGCCAACGAGAGTGACCCAGAACTCAATGACGCTGATTGACAACATCCTATCTTCCAATCCTTGTGGTTTTCTCGAATCTGGTTGTATGGATGTGGGTGTTAGTGACCATCTCTTAGTGCATGCAGTGAAATTGGGTGAGTTGTGTCAAAGGCACAAGTTTAGGAATGTGCAGGCATATAGAAAGTGCAATGTGGATGCATTGACTGGAAGTTCTCCAAAGTGCAAAATGGGAAATAGACTACTGGAGCATTAATGATATGCGGGATCAGTAAATGAAGGTATTTCTTGGTTTAGTTGACAGACATGCCCCAATTATCAACAACAGAGTGTGCAAGGAATCTCTACCATGGAATAATGCCAGCATCTGGAAGCTTATGAGGAAAAGGAACCAGCTACGTAACTGTGCAAGCAGAACTAGCAGTGCTGAGTTATGGGACAGCTACAGAAGTATCAGAAACAAGGCTACAGGAGCTTTGAGACAGGCCAAGCATTCACTGACGTCCAGGTCCTCATGGCCTGTGAGAGGAACATGGAACACCTGAACAGGCTCTTGGGTAGGGGCAAAGGGTCTACTCCCGTGGCTGACTTGGGAGCCTGAGGGGCTCCCAGGCATGGGAGTGATCTCACCAGGTGTTTCACTGATCATTTGTCCAGGGGTGCATGCTTCTAGCCCTCAGGGTACACTGCCACCTCCTGAGATCCCAAGGTACTCAAGCTCTTTCAACTTAGATCCCATCTCTAGAGAGTAAGTTGCACAAGCTCTAGCTAACCTTGACACAAAGAAAGCTACTGGCATGGATGGCATTTTGAGTGTCCTCATAGCAGTCAGAAAGCAAGGTTCAGACCAAAGCATAGCACGCAGCAAGGGCGGATCCAGGGGTGTTTCCAAGGTTTCCAGAAACTGGTCAGAACACCTCTGGCTAGTATTTGCATGTATCAGTCTTATAATGTCTATGCTTCCTTATAGCTATATACCTTTATGTGTTTGGAAACCAGTCATAAATGTTTCTCGATCCACCCTAGAGAAAGTCCCTACCCACAGAGCTGAGGAGGTGGCTCTACTTGGCCTTAGTCCAACCATATGGACTACTGTGCAGTGGTCTGGACAGAATGTGATTAGGTGGACACCAGGAAACTGGACAGTATTCAGAGAAAGGGAATTAGAAGGATTCTTGGTGAGAAATTGGACTGTTCGTCTGCAGCCATGAGATCTAGGCTGGGGTGGATGACTCCAGCAAGAGAAAAGACAAAGAATGATGAGGGTGATAGCGTTGAGGAGATGTTTAAGAGGAGGATGCCCAACCTATCTTAGGAACTGACTTCAGACGAATGAGGATCCTGGACAATGCAGCTTGAGAAGAAATAAGAATCTATACTTACTGGTACCTAAGTCAAACTGGTTTGGCAGATCTTTTACTTACAGGGCTGGCCAAGACTGTAACCAGCTCCCTCTAGAGATCCAGGATGCGAGTGATCAGACATTCAAGGGAAAGATCAGGCTATACTATATGGACTAGTGTGCTGTCTTTATTATTATTATGCAATGACAATTAATTGACAATATACTCTAAGGACTATTCTTAGTGTGTCTTGCTGTGTATTCAGCCTATTGTATCTGCTGTGTTTGCATCCCACATTCATAGCAGCCAGGTGCTGAAGGAGTTACCTTATAATAATAATAATAACAACAACGACATAGCTAGATTCCAAAGCCATCACCTGAGTGAGATCGATCACAGCGATATAGCTGATAGCCTGACAAGAACCCTTCAGAATCAGACACAGACAGATCAAGCTAAGTTTCAGTTATAGCAAGAATGTCTGGAAGCTGAGAGAGAACAAAGGACTGTACCTCAACAAAGTGGCAAGGAAGGCTGCGCGCATTCAAGTGGACAATCCTGAGATTCATCTCGGTGAGCATTTCCTTTGGGTCATTTCCAAGCATGGTTGGACCTGGATTGCTTTCAGCATCTCCAGAGCACAGAAGACGTTTACTCTAAAGGTGGTGGATGCTGTGGAGAATAGAGATCAACCATGATGTATTCTTCAGAGCTTTCCAAAGATGCAGAAACTGACTCTCTGAGAAGTATTGTGAAGAATGTGGTGAATATCGAAGGTAGCACAGTGAAAACTTGATTGTGACCGAATTGCGAATGGTGATACCAGTATCCAGAGTCGCTTGTCAGATTGATGTACATAATTAAGAAATGAAATAGAGAGGCACAACAACTCCAATTTGCAGGCGGCCATCTTGTCTTGTCTTCAGACTATCAGACATACATGCGTGCACCTGGAATGGTCTCTTCCATACTAGTATTGGTGCTCAGTTTGTTGAGCACATAGTCATATTCCTGCAAGACAGCTAGTAGTGTTGGCGAGTGGACACATGCAGGTGACCCTGAGGCTTTGCCAGTTTAGCCGTATTTCCTGCAACCAGGCTCACCTGAGCAGTGTGGGGCCATCCCCACTCACCACATGCTGCAAGTGCTGGCCACACAGCTGTCATAGCTGACCGGCATAACCCTGACCACTCAGATGTGTGCTTTGCAAACAATTTGAGCATTCACTCCTCCACAGGAATTTCATCATTTTTCCTGATGCTTGGCTGACAGGCAGTGCTACCACTGAATCTAATGTATGACACAGGTCAATACGAAGAGGTGCTGACCACTAAACATTCTCAGAAATTGTAGCAGTCACTGGAGGAATCATATATGCCCTGGTACATAAAATGCTCTCTGTGCAACACGGGAAGGGAAAAGCTATATCTATGACCAGAAGATACATGGTTACCCTTACGAGAAAGAAAACTAATCTCGCTACATTCTCCTGCATTGGGAGTGGGGGGTGTAGAATTTTGCATCATGTGTGGAAGGGACAAGTCCAAGTGGACGAATATGTATCTGATATTCATTACTGTATCAAAGGGCTTGGCAGGAATAAACCAGTGCAATTTGACTGGCTGAAGACTTCCACACCATGCAGAGACCCAATTCACAGATGACACCCCATCTACTGAGTCTTTGACCGGAGAGGCTGAATGGAGTGCTGCCCCTAGCTGTTGGGTTCCAGTTGGAGGTGACTGATTGGAGAAAGACCAAGTGAGGCTTCCTGTTCAGCGTCATTACCCTACAAGTCGCCAACCTCCCAACTGCTATGGTGATTATACAGGTGTGCTGTGAGTTCGCTGTAAGTGCCATTTTAGTCAATGCTAATAATCCTGCTTCCCCAAGAGCTACGTATAAAGCAAAAATAGATATTTATTATGTGTCCGTCTTCAAGTGATGTGAGCTTTTCACATACCATCCAGCTATCTCTCTCCTCTTTTTGTTAATTATAGGGCAGCCCTACTGACAGGGAGGTATCAAGCAAGGTCTGGTATTTACCCTGGTGCATTAGGACCAGAATCCGTTGGAGGTATGTACTGTGTCCTAAAATTAATGCAGTACCCTGCTACATAGTATAGTGTGAAATAGAATAGAGGCTAGGAATTGGTTGGAGAGGTTAAGGTTAGGGTCAAACCAACTTTTGAGCATATTTAGGTGAATGGATACCCACATGCAGTCAGACCCGGGGTACTCAACAAGAACGAAAGAGCCCCCCACGTACACATGCAGAGGATGAGGACCAGAAGATGCTGGTGTTACCCTACATCAAAGGTCTCAGTGAAAGGATTGCCTGGTCTGCCACCCCCTGAATATTAAGACCACCTTCAGGTCTCCTTTGACATTGATGAGGAGCCTCTTCACTTCTCCAGAGGAGCAGAAGTGTGTTGTGTACTGTGTCCCCTGTAAATGTGGCTCAGTTTATCATGTTGGAGAGACAGGAGTGTAGGTGAAGACTCGCATTGAAGATCACAAAAGAGCTGTAATATTAAGGAAAGCTGATCCAAGCAACACCATCGCAGAACTTGTGTGGAAACTGGTACCGAAGGAGGATCAAGGAAGCATTGCACACTAGAATCTCCAATGCTTTGAAGTCTGCCCCTGCGTGGTCTTTCACTAAACCCATGCTGGTAGCCTCCAGGACAGCCCCCTTCTATCACTGACAGGCACTGATGTAGCTGTGGCAGGAATTTTAATGGATTGACATTCAATTCCATTATTAATTTATTCAGCCTTATCATGTCGTGTCACATATATATGCACTTAAGCTTGTCACACCTATTTATTCTGCTGTGCTACTTATCTTGCATGACCTATATATTTTTGTCTCCTCTTTGCAATTGAAGAAGCCTTAGGCCCCTTTGGGTTCGAATCATTTTAGTGATTGAATAAGCCTACCACGTGATCAACACTCAAAGAACCACCCCAACCAAGTAAAGAAGAGTGTTCAGCCAGTTCTCTGATAAGACATAAAGTGTAATGTAATATAATGGCTTAAAATGAACTCATAGTATAATATAATCATTGCTAATTGACAGGAAAAAACTAGCAAAAACAGCTGTACAGATCATATGTATTGCTGCATGCACTAATGTACAGTATAGGAAAGTGGAGCATAGGGCTCCAGCCACATGTCAACCACCATGAAGCCCAGTATGGCCACTGACATAAGTGAACTTTATCTATTATTACTTCTGCAGGTCTTCCAAAGAATGAGACCACAATAGCAGAGTATGTCAAGCAAGCTGGTTACAGCACTGCCATGATTGGAAAGTGGCACTTGGGAGTAGGCCTTAATGGAGAGTACCTCCCAGCTCACCAGGGATTTGATTACTACCTGGTAATAAGCATGATTAGTATAAGCATAAACATTCTGTATACCTGGAATTGTAAAATTGTTAACTGAACCTGTAGTATAATTATTATAGCATTGCTCTACTGAACCAGTTTGTAGCTTGAGTTTGATTGTTTTTTTTCTTTTACTGGCTGTAAGGCAGAGTCTGCCTTCAATTTCCAGTTCTTACCCTTGCCACCTTATTTACATCAAATTGTCACTACACCTGCTGTGCTTTATATATTCGTACATACGTACATATTCTCTTTGCTGTGTCCAGGGTATTCCTTACTCCCATGACCAGTGCTCCTATACAACCTGCTTCTATCCCAACATATCTTGCTATGGCTTGTGCAGTAAGTGATTGCACGGTGAATCATTTGTAACGTGGTGCACACACTCCGGCATGCAGATATCTATTCCTGCTGAGCTTGGTGTGCCCACACCTACCTCTGGCCTATTACATATAAAATCGGAAGCTGGAAGTGTTCTGCATGGGTTATGACCATAATGAGCTGTGTAGTCCAGCTGTGCTTGTGTGATATTAATTGTGTAAATCAGATGTACCCCTATCTAGCTGTCTTATATAGTACTAGCAGGAAAGCTCGCCTTCGGCGAGCTTCCCTGCTCCAGTGCAACGACGATGGTATGCCGGCGCCTGTCTGCCGACGCTAGCATGTTGTGTCACAGTGCGTTGATGTCAGCTGGCAGCATGCGGGTATCTGCAATGTCATGTGTGCATGGCATGTGAGTATGCAGGGGGAGCATTAAGCAGATTGTTCCATTATAGCATGGAGTGCCTGAGAGTGGAGCACATGCCAGTGCACATAGTAAGGGACAATGCTATGCCTGCAATTTAGTGTATGTAATATCATGTTAAACATACTGGCTAAAGGCATGCATGTGCATGGTGGTGATTCATGTATGTGCTGAGGATGAGGCTGTGCATGCACCGATATGGTGTATAGCTATGTAGATTGTCTGTCTGAAAGAGCATGTGTAATTCCTTATATTAGTCACATTGGCATGCACTGACGCCAACAGGAAGTGACGTCAAATTCTTGTGGCGGAATTAAATACTGTACGTTGGGCTTCAAGAGTGGTAAAAAAATGGCGTCTCGGGCCGCCGAAACATAAGAAAGCGCGCTCTTCGCGATCGGCTGCAGGGCAGCTAGGTGGCCGGCAACCCTCTAGGCTCTCCCACTCCCTTAACTGGCATGGCTCGCATCAAGTCCGCCAATGACTGGTAGTGAAAGGGCCAGTCGAGAATTGTAAAAATGGCGTATTGGCCCGCGGAGCACGGATGAAGGACATCTCGCTTTTCGGCCGCAAGACAGCTAGGTGAACGGCACTCCTCTAAGAACCTGGCCCCCGAGTCTCTCAGCTGGCACGGAGCGTCTCGAGCTGATTCCCTATAAGGTACAGATTTTATGAGGTAACAAACAAACATAAAAATCCGAGATTCGGTGAATTATAGTAAGATACTGTAGCTATGTACTACACACACAAAGATGGTATCAGTATAATTATGTGGCACATGTCCAATTGTTACTGTTGTATAGATCCAGATTTTCCTCCCTGTCCACTTTATGAGAACACTAACATTATTGAACAACCTGCCAACTTTCTAACGCTGCATGACCAGTATGTCGATGCAGCCACCAGCTTCATCAGGAGGGAATCAGGTAGGAGAACAACTGCATTCATTACTAATGCAGTTGTGATAATGACCTGTCAATAAATTGTTCATTTCTTCTGGCCCACTCAGCATTGCAGAATCCATTTTTCTTGTACTTCGCTTTTCATCACACCCACTACCCTCAGTATGCAGGAGAGAAATTCACTAAAAGTAGCATTAGGGGAAGATTTGGAGATGCTTTGGTAGGTTTACATGTGTGCTGGGTAGGTGGCCTACATTGTATAAGTGGTGTATTGATGAGTATGGAAGGGTGTAGGTACATTGTAATCCATTTACACTACCATGCATGGTGTTTGTATATTTATCCTTCTTTATACTTGTAGAATGAGTTAGATGGTGCAGTTGGTAATATTATAGCGGTCTTAAATGAAACTGGAATTGGCAAGAACACTTTTGTGTTCTTCGCTTCAGATAATGGGTGAGCTAGCAGTTCTGGAATAGAATAGAATCATACTCTCTTGGACATATTATCCTCTATCTTATCTGTATATAGGCCAGATCTGACGCGAGAGGTACGAGGTGGAAATTCAGGTATCATGAAGTGTGGTAAAGAGACAACTTATGAAGGTGGTCATAGAGTACCAGGAATAGCTTGGTGGCCAGGAAGGATCAGTCCTGGTAAAACCACTGAGGTAGTTGTAACTGTGTAGCTACATGACTGACACTAGTTTACAATGCCTTCAGTGATTACATACAGAATCTGTCTTTAATTCCAGATGGCCTCCTTACTGGACCTCCTTCCTACAATCTTGCAACTGGTCGGTGTGGAACCTGTGAAAGGAGTCACTCTGGATGGCTACGATATGGGACCCATCCTGTTTGACAAGAAGCCGGTAAGAGCAGTGAATGATGCTGTCTGGTCGCTAGTTCCTACCTAGACATCTTGTTTGAGGATGGATTGCACATGTACAGGATGGAGGGATAGACTCACAACAGTGTATCCACTCAATAGAATATTGTATGTTGTACTAAGTACTGTACTGAATTGTTGTCATGACTTCCATTGCTATGATAACTGGACAATTTCACACTGCTTCTTGTTAACTTACATAGAGTTTGCGTGAAGTGTTCTACTACTATGCCATGACCTTTGAGGCAACGGAGGATGGAGTCTCAGCAGTGCGCTATCGACAGTATAAGGCTCACTTTATAACTATGGGGTGAGTAGAATGTGAGTTGTTTAGTTACAAATTTATGGGTTAGGGTAACCCATTAAAGGGTAACCTTAACCTAACCCTAACCTCATTCTTCACTACAAAGAGAACATGGTAGTCTACAGTAAATGTTGCAATAGATCTAATGAAAACAGGTAAGGAAATGTGAATAATTAACATCACAGGTTTCATTATGCAATTGAGATGAATTCAATTTGGCCAAAGTGTTGACAAGCCTTTATGGTACATTTTGGTTCTTACCAGTTACTGTTTTTGCTGTGTTTTGGGCTGTGCTGTGGAATAGCAACAATTATGTAACAGAGCTGGGTGTGGCTTCATGTCCATGTGGCTGTCACTTGTCTTTAATGGTGCTGAATTCAATTTATGCAATTAACTGGCTCATTACTATGAATGTATTTTTCGTAGCACAAGCCGTGAGCACTGCTTTGTCTATCTTTGTTACTTTCTCTTGTATCCTTAAATAACTAGCGTATAGTGAGTTTGTGTTGGCCTCAGTGTTCAGTGCAGTTGCCCAGTACCTGTTACCATTGCGTGAAGGCTCCCTCACAGCAAATCCCTCTTTGACTGACCTACAATTACAATAACTATTATGCAATTTTCATATGATTTCTCAATTAACTGTCACAGCCAATGTTTTGCTTCCCACCACCAATGCAGCAACCCAACTAATTTTGTACTTCTGTGGCTATTTAGCTATAGTTAATCCTTACTTGCAATTGGCAAGCAACCATTACCACAAGCTGACACATAGTATAAGTCACGTACACCTTGCACTGTGTAGGATTACCTAAGATATGCATAGACTCACATTTAGACAGCTAACAGCACAGCTGTGCAGAGAACAGCATTCTGCAATACCAACCAATGATAGTTAACAGCTAGTGGAGTCTTGTATTCCCTTTCACATGACAATATTCTGTGCAATGATTAGAAATTATGTATGATTGTATGTGCTACATTTTGCTTGCCCTTCCATCCCCTGTAGTGTATTAGATCTGAGTTGTTCAGAGGATTACCCAGACCGTGACTGCTGTTCCAATCATAGTAGGACAGTGCACGACCCTCCCTTGCTGTACAACCTCTACCTTGACCCCAGTGAGAAATATATCCTCACTCCAGATGATCCAGTGTACAACCAAACCATGAGCATCATTTTAAAGGTTTGTTGTATTGTGTATCAGACGTCACACTCATGACATCTATTTAGAAATGTGCTCAGTAAAAATGGCTACTCCTATCTTAGTAAATCAGCACAATTTGGTGAAACTAGCCAAATGGCGACGACGAAGAACAATTGAAGGCCATTGATAGGCTTCATTGAATGTATTGTAATAGCAGCGCAGTCAAAGACAGCCTGAAGTGCACGTAAAAGGAAAAGTGTCATAGGCTGCTCTTATCCCATTTGTTCTTTTCATATTCTTATTCTCCTTCCCACTGAATTTTTGTGTGCTCCCATATAGCATACAATGCAGGACATCTATGCGCCTAAATAGTGCGTGAGCACTTACATACCTAGGTCAAGGACTAGGATCTGAGCACCAGTGGCAACTCCATAAGTAGCTACAGCGTTGGAGCAAGTAGTACACGGAGTTTGTTATCTCCATGTATCAAAGATATGTGCCAAGGGAAGGTATAAAGGCAAACTGAAAAACTGCCACAGCGCTGAATGTAGACCGACCAGTGCCGAGTCCTGAGAAGAACACATCTGCTTAATTGCCTACTGCATGAAGTCACTAACATCTGACTTCATCCACAGCACAAGGGTCTATAGCGCAGAACATGACTACCATTGTTCGGATCAGTCAGAAAAATAGACCGCCATTGTTACGAACCAGACCGGTCTGGTCGATCCGCCATAGTCCAAAAATTATTTCCGATACCCCAATGTTGCCATTTTGTTGTTTTGTGTGTCTTTGTACAGCTGCAGTATTTAAGCTAGTCATTCATAGTATAGACTATACATATGCACGTGGAAGTTACTCTAGAGTGACATCTATGCACTACAGTCAGCACCACCTTCTTGGTAGGTTTATGTAGCAGGTATTAATCAGCTCAAGACATGAATCTTGTATAAAAACATTTCCTCGAGAATGAGACAGGATTTACGAATGATTACCTGAAAAGCATAGAAATCTCTAAATCTCTAACTAGCCAGCTAGCTATATCCCTCAGATCTAACAAAAGATAATAGGTATGCTGAGTGAAATCCACAGAAGTGAGGTGTGGCAAAATGTTGATTTGCTATTGTTTCTATGCTTTTCCAGATAATCATTCCTAAAACCTTTCTCATGTTTGAGAGAAAGTTTTTAATCTCTAGTAATATTATCCTGCATGTACACATTGTTTACTGATGCTGATGAGTCATATCAGACAGCACGGTAGTGCTGTCTATGTAGGGATGTACTTAATTAGAGAATCTTCAATCTTCCTGTAGCATCCTTCAATCTTCCTGTAGCATAGCTGTGCATTGAAATTTGTGAATCCTTGCCTTTTTATGATTATATAGTTATATGACCTTTTGCCTCCGTTAGATAAAGGACCAGATGAATGCTGAAATGGTGTGGGGTAAATCACAAATACTTCAAGAAGCTAATCCCTCCCTTGCACCTTGTGCTAGTCCAGAATGTGATCCTTTCCCATCCTGCTGTCGCACCTTTACAACTACAACCACCATGTGCCCCACTGTGGCCCATCTCTGATGTAGTCCTATCCACACTGCGAATTGTACCACCATCTATGCAATTAAATTGCTGAATTCCTAATATTGTTGCTTAATTCTTTATAGTTATAAACACTATAGTTACTGCATTTAAAACATCTATGCATCATTTACAAACCATCATTGGAGTATGTAGTTGCCATTGTAATTTATTAATTGCAAACTTAATGCACAGATTGTGTATAGTGCCATCCGTGTCTGATACAATAATGCATGACATCACACATGTCATTTCTCAATCAGTCACATACTATATAGATTAAAAATACTGTAATCTTAAATTTCCTAACTGCACAGGATGTGTGTACAATTATAATCATGTTATATTAAACATGGTGGAGGTGAGGGGTGATGGCTGGCCTAGCTGCAGATGATCATATCATTGTCTCTCACTGCATGGTGGCTAAATTTGACTTGACTCTAGTATGTGCCACACCAGGCTACAATTTTCCCAGCAATCCTGAGCATCCTAATGCTCATGCCAGTATAATGTCCTACATCACATGTTGACACAGTCACCAAGCCCTGTAGCTTCACCCTTAATTGACATGCATATGGCTGAGTGTCTGCCTTGTTACATATGCCATGATTGTGTGAAGAAAAGTGTTTAGTTGTCTGATAAGACATAAGTGAATCTTATAAATACACTAGAGAATATAGACATTTCCTCAAAAATGAGAAAGGATTAATTTTAAGAATGATCAACAGAAAAGCATAGAAACAGGCAATAGCAAGAGTAGCTACTCTTGACAATTGTAATTCAACATTTCGACACACCTCACTTCTGTGGATATACTTACCTAAATCCTTTGATAGTGTAGTAACTGTCAGCTGATTTTCACATGTAGTAACCTTTGGTTTAAGCCTGCATGACCATCTTGACTGTCACTGTATATAATTAGTGATCTGTTGTAGTTGATCGTGACTCTGTGCATGCCATCCTGTAGAACATTCTCGATGCTCACTCTTAGATATAAGCTTGTATTGTATGTATATTGCATTGGTTCTGGCATAGTGTGAAGTGCAGTTCTACTGGTCAGTCGTTAGCTATATAGGCGTACATGACCTAGAGTGTGGACTTGGTACAATCAGTTACAACAGTTAGCCAGCTAGCTACCTAGCTAGATCCAAGGGATATCGCTAGCTAGGGATTTAGGTATGCTGAGTGAAATCCACAGAAATGAGGTGTGTCAAAATGTTGAGTAGTTATTGCTTGTTTCTATTCTTTTTCAGTTGATCATTCGTAAATCCTTTCTAATTTTTGAGAAAAAGCTTTCATTCTCTAGTTTGTATACCTTCAGCATATCAGATTCCATAAAAATGTAGCAAGCTACATTAAAGTCTTGAGCTGATTAATACCTGCTACTTAAACCTGTCAAGATGATGCACAGAATACAGAGCATATATGTCACTCTAGAACAACTGCCATGTACACATATATCCTGCTGCTCCTCTGCATATAGTCTAGAGGCTGTTTCCACACTGGTCTAGGCTAGGAGCACACCCAGAACACTATTCCATCTTTTGGACAGGCACTGTCACCTCCAAGGACAAGGGAACACATATGGGAAATGGTAAGTGGAAGATGGTGTTGCCTTGACATCATTGAACTCTGGTGTGTGCACTTGGGGAGATAGTTCACTGTAATTGTCAATAGACAAGCTCTGTCAAGAGTTTGGACATGGTACAATCAGTTACAACAGTTAGCCAGCTAGCTACCTAGCTAGATCCAAGGGATATCGCTAGCTAGGGATACATAACTAGGCATGCTGAGTAAATCCACAGAAATGAGGAGTATCAAAATGTTGAGTGCTATTGCTTGTTTCTATTCTTTTTCAGTTAATCATTTCTAATTTTTGAGGAACAGCTTTCATTCTCTAGTTTGTATACCTTTTGCATATCTGTAAAAGTGTAGCTACATCAAAGTCTTGAGCTGATTAATACCTGCTACTTAAACCTATCAAGATGATAGCGCAGAATACAGGGCATATATGTCAGCCTGCTAGATACAAAAACAATTGGTGGTGCGAGTGCAATGTGCCAGGCACTTCGATGGTGAAGGTGGTGTGCCAGGCACTTCGGTGTTGTGTATGTTGTGCCATGCATATTGGGTGCAGGTGCAACATGACAGGCACTTTGCTCCCAGCATCTATTATACAGTATAATGGCAGTGCTGTCTAAAGAGAGTTAGTGCGGTTATTCCAGAATTACAGCTTATAAGCTGTGACATCGATACATAATTATTACAAGGTGCCAAAAACTAGGCTGTCTTTGTTCAAGGATGTCTCAACTTGTTGCACTGGCCATCTCTTACTTCATAGTGCAAGGTGCACTTCTGGTGCAGTGTGTGAGTGGAAAGGACATCAACAGTAAGCCAAACATTGTGATTCTCTTGGCTGATGATGTGAGTAGATTTGTAAGTCTCTGTGTAGCTAGAGACTCTGCAATGGCTACTCTTAGTTGTGTCAAGAATTGTCCTTTGTGATAATATTATTGCACCTCCATTCACATACTCTGTGTGGACTTTGGTTATATATTGTCTCGTGAGTATTATGTTAATTAATTAGGTGAGAGTTTACAGTGTAGTGTGGAGTGTAGCGAGACATTAGAGTGTAGGTGCACCCTAGTGCACCAGTTATTAAGTGCTCTATAGATTAGCCTGCATGCGTTCTGTTTGGGATTTTAGCGTGCTTCAATCATATATTATTATTAATTGCAATTTAGTATTAATATCCTTTCACTGCTATAATTATATAACTTTACATTCTATTATAAATGTGATAACAGTGTTCTGTTATTTTATTTGGAATAAGTATATATATTTTATAGATATATTATCAATTATGGAGAATTAATTGTGAGCAGATATGTAGCTGAATTAGGTAGTGTAGTGATAGTTTGTCAGGATGGTATCATAGTTTAGCTATTTGTCTGTAGCAGCCACACTGTCATATATGCATGCTGTACGTGCTGGTGACACCAGGGGATGGAACAGGTAAGCCCGGATGTGGCCTTACCTGCTAGTTTCCTATAAACACACCAAAACCCACTTGGTGGTGCAGATGCAATGTGCCAGGTACATTGGTGGTGAAGGTGCATGCCAGTATCTAGTATGTTGTGCCATGCATATTGTGGGCAGGTGCAATGTGACAGTCAGTTTAATTTGCTCCTGGCATATATACAATGTATAGGTAGCGCTGTCTAAAGAGAGTGCATTTATTCAGAAGTATAATTGCAGCTTACTAGGCTGTGACATCAACACATGTTACAACGTGCAGAACTAGACAATAAGGATGTCTCAAGTTGTTGCACAGGCCTTCTCTTACTTCATGTTGCAAGCTGCACTTCTGTAGTGTATGAGTAGAAAGGGCACAGACAGTAAGCTAAACAGTGTTATTCTCTTGAGGGGGGAGGGAGTGTGTGTGTGAACTAGTGTGTTTGTATATGTGTGTCATCAAAATGGTGGCTCTACATGCTAGCACACGGTAGAAGACATCTTCTAGCCATCAAGCCCACAGTGCAGACATTGCTAGCCTTTTCCCACCATTTCGACACCCCCTGGATTCGAGACTGGAACCATGTCAGCCATCAAGGACTATGCATGCATGGCGATTGGACGAGAAGGTGCCTGTTCTTTAGTGAATTTTGGCTATTCAGTGCCCAATAGCTGCTAAACCCGGGTCCACAGCTGCAACCATTATTGGTAGGTGTGAAGTAATCCAGATTCTGATAGTGTTTCGTGAACTCACCTTTGGATTCATAGCCCAAAGGAAGTGCCATCATCTGTGCACAAGAACGTGGTAGAAGGTTTTGTCTTCCAGGACCCACTTCCTGCCACTGGCACAGGATTTCCTAGGGCCATACTATCTCAATACTACTTACTGTGGGCAGTGTGCATGTGTGTGTGTGTGTGTGTGTGTGTGTGTGTGTGTGTGTGTGTGTGTGTGTGTGTGTGTGTGTGTGTTGTGTTATCTGTAAGAGAGCAAAAGACATGATGCAGGCATCCTTGATTGTGTAATGGCAACTCTGAGAATGTGTATACTGTGTATTTATTAGGTATACATACATATGTTAATGTGCTGTACCACTATGTGCATGCATGTGTGTTAAGTTATGTGTGAGTCTATTCATGTCTGCTTCAATCATTCATCTTCATTCAGGATTATGATTATGCTTAGTGTACACAACCTGTGTTCATGAATTACGCAGAATTAGTTGCGATATAATATTATAGCTACTATAGATAACATAGCAGTGACCGGAGGGAGCAAGTATTCGAGTTGGAGTGGCAGCCCTATACAAAGGTTTTTAACTCGAAATAACTGTTTCAGCTGTTTGAACAATACACATCTGCAGTAGTATCACTGTAATCTCACCACTCAATGTATGCAGCTTGGTTATGGTGATCTTGGTTGCTATGGACACCCCTACTCAACCACTCCTAACATTGATGCAATGGCAAATGAGGGTCTGAAGTTTACAGACTTTTATTCTTCTAGCTCAGTCTGCAGCCCTTCAAGGTGAGGTTCTCCCTTGTTGTACATGTGTAACAAGGGAGTAAGTATACAGACCTTTATTCTTCTAGCTCAGTCTGCAGCCCTTCAAGGTGAGGTTCTCCCTTGTTGTACATGTGTAACAAGGGAGTAAGTATATACACATGTGCAAGTATATAAGCTTGTATATAATCACACTTGTATATAACCCTCCTCCTCCACCTATGCACACGTACAATTAATCATATTATGTACAGTAGCTATGAATGATATGTGACTGGCTCAAACTATAGGATAACCTATGGCTTGTGGGCACTGCAAAGATGCAATTATGGCAATCTGATGACATAACAATGTTCATACAATGAGAATGCTGACAGAAGTAACTGATTGGGATGGTTAGTAGCTAGTGTAAACTTAGGCAAGCGCTGCTTGACACATCCCCACAAAGGGGAAGAGTCACGTACTATTGTGTAGTGAGATGTTCAAGGAATGGATATTTGTCATAGCAATGGTCACAGTGAATCAACAACTCCAATCAGTGAACACTCACTCAATATAGTGCAACTCCAAATAACTCTTGCTTGCACTGTCAGAGCACATGCACATAACCTCTGGAGCATCTTCAAAGCATCTTTCTGGAACTTCTGTGGCACCACCGCTCTGATGCCCCACAGCACATGCCCTCCCTCTATGGTCAATTCCAGGCACCAGTGCCAGAAAGGCTTTGAAGAGTTACTGACTTGCCCTGGCCAACCTTGCCGATTGAACTTATCTACTTGCCCCAGAACAGGATCTGCTTGTGAGGCCCATTCCATCTGCGGAGATTAGTAGCATCTGTATTTTTGGCGCCCCTATTTATTATTGTTTTCCGATTGAGATATTCGTATGGCTTCGTGTTCGTGGCGGCGCTCACGTCATTTATTACAAAGCCTAAAATCATCTCTCTAATGGCGTTTCGCCGTCTCTCAATCGAACGAAGTGTGTTCAAGAGCATTTGTTGATAGAGTGATACTCGTAAAATGCCTAACGAAAGACTCTTCTGCTAAGATACAGCTCCAATTATTACTGACGGACATTGTAAAGTGGCCGAGCTCGACGCTCTCTGTTTTTTAGGCTCATAATCATCTTTCTTTGTATTTCGCCGTGTACCCAAAGAATGAAAGTCTTTCTATAACATGTTTAAGTGATAATATTGTAGTAGGACGTTTATTTAACTATTCTCCTGCGAGGTACAGCCCCAAATGTAACAGAAGTCGAACGACCGTTGGCCAATGTGAGACAAATCGAATCATGGCATTACCACTTAGGGTATCGTTTTTAGCCAGCACACTTCCGGAGTCCTCCAGGTACAAAGCAACATGTACATCTTCATTCAAAATGTTATGTAGATCAAAGAGCATCAGTAAAGCATTTGACCGGAGAGACTGAACGAAGTACTGCCCCTAGATGTTGGGTTCCAGTTGGAGGTAATTGATAGAGAAGAAGACCAAGTGGGGCTTCCTGTGCAGCCTCATTCCCCTAAAAGTCACCAACCTCCCAACTGCTATGGTGATTAACTGTTCTGGTGAGAGTTGGAGATGGATTCTACAAAGGGGGCTGGGGAGCAGTATAACACAGTGCAACCTTGGAGAAGGACCTGTAGGACAGTTACTGTATGTATTGTTTTGGTATAAGTGTAATAACCGGATTGGCTTAGCTTCATCTTACTGCTATATCTCATGCTTATAACCAGCCGTGTCCAGTCCTTGTACCATGTGTTCACCATTTTGAGTAAACTGGACAGGTGTGCTGTGAGTTCACTGTAAGTGCCTTTTTAGTCTTTGCCAATGATCCTGCTTTCCCCAGTGTGAAAGAGTCACATACTACATTACGTATAAGGCAAACATAGATATTTATTAGGTGTTCATCTTCCAGTGACGTGAGCTTTTTGCAAACCATCCAGCTATCTCTCTCCTCTTTTTGTTAATTGTAGGGCAGCTCTACTGACAGGGAGGTATCAGGCAAGGTCTGGTATTTACCCTGGTACATTTGGACCAGAATCCATTGGAGGTATGTACTGTGTTCTAACATTAATGCAATGCCTTGTTACATACTATAGTGTGAAATAGAGTAATAGAATAGAGGTTCGTTATACCACATCCAGGAATTGGTTGGGGAGGTTCCTTGAGAGTGATTTCAAGGAAGAATTGAACCAACTTTTGAGCATATTTAGGCGAATGGATACCCTAGGGAGGTTACGTACGATGTGTATGGGCTGTTGAAGGCATGTGATGCAAGCTTTAAGTTTAGTAAAAATGAGGAGGAGGATGTATTGTAGAGTGGTATAATGCTTTGGTGTCCTGTTAGATGATAAGTTAGATGATAAGTTACAATGAAACGAGCAAGTGAAAGAGGTAAAGAAAAAGGCTTGTGCTGGTTTTGCAAGGTTGAGACGCCTTCAGCATGTGCTACTAACTACCATCAAAAGGAGCATCTATTGTCTTGCCCCACTTAGATTACTGTTCAACTATATGGTTAGAGTGTTCAAGGAAGTTGCGCCCAATTTCCTCTTAAGCCATATAGCTATATAGGCACATTGTCAATTGTCTCTGTTTCTAGTTTACCTTATTTGTGAAATTTCTGGACCCCCTGGAAGACCAGTATTTTTGCTGAAGGGATAATTCCTGTTCAAATGAAAATTTATCTATCTTTCTATCTATCAAGAGAGCTGTAATGAAAGCTGACCCAAGCAACACCATCGCAGAACATGTGTGGAGACTGGTACAGAAGGAGGATGAAGGAAGCATTGCACACTAGAATCTCCAATGCTATGAACTCTGACCCTGGTCTTTCACTGAACCAATGCTGGACAGCCTCCATGCATAGCCCCCGTCTAGCACTGACAGGCACTGATGTAGCTGTGGCAGCAATTTCACCACAGAATTAGCACTCAAAGAACCACCCCAACTGAGTAAAGAAGAGTGTTCAGCCAGCTCTCTGATAAGACATAACCGTTATGTTTAATACAATAAAATGGCATATAAAATGAACTCATAGTATAAAATAATCATTGCTAATTGACAGGAAAAAAACTAGCAAAAACAGCTGTACAGATCATATATAATGCTGCATGCACTAATGTACAGTCTAGGAAACTGGAGCATAGGGCTCCAGCCCCATGTCAACATCCACCATGAAGCCCAGTAAGGCCGCTAACATAAATGAACTTTATCTACATATTACTTCTGCAGGTCTTCCAAAGAATGAGACCACAATAGCAGAGTATGTCAAGCAAGCTGATTACAGCACTGCCATGGTTGGAAAGTGGCACTTGGGAGTAGGCCTTAATGGAGAGTATCTCCCTACTCACCAGGGATTTGATTACTACCTGGTAATAAGCAAGATAAGTATAAGTGCAATAATAAATAGAAGTGTAAATTGTTAACTGAATCTGTATTATAATTATTAGATCATTGCTCTAGAACAGGTTTGTAGCTTTGCCGGGTTTGACCTTTTTTGTTATACTGGCTGTAAGGCAGAGTCTGCCTTCAATTTTTAGTTCTTACCCATGCCACCTTATTTACATCAAATTGTCACTACACTTGCTGTGTTTTATATATACAATATATTCTCTTTGCTGTGTCCAGGGTATTCCTTACTCCCATGACAAGTGCTCCTGTACAACCTGCTTCTATCCCAACATATCTTGCTACGGCTTGTGCAGTGAGTGATTACATGGTGAATCGTTTTTGGTGTGTTGCGCACATGCCGGCATGCAGATATCTATTCCTGCTGTGCTATAACCCACACCTACCTCTGGCCTATTTATATTACCTATTAAAATGGAAGCTTCAAGTGCTCTGCATGGGTTTGGGGTGGTAATGAGCTGTGTAGCCCAGCAGTGTGATATTGTGTAAATCAGATGCACCCTGGCTGTCTTAATTAGTATAACTATGTACTGCATACACAAAGATGGCATCAGTATAATTATCCGGCACATGTCCAATTGTTACTGTTGTATAGATCCAGATTTTCCTCCCTG
Organism: Ianthella basta; assembly: GCA_964019415.1. NCBI lineage: Eukaryota > Metazoa > Porifera > Demospongiae > Verongiida > Ianthellidae > Ianthella > Ianthella basta. Next base: position 3,002,298 of record OZ025883.1, read on the forward strand.
TCCACTTTATGAGAACACTACAATTATTGAACAACCTGCCAACTTTCTAACACTGCATGACCAGTATGTCGATGCAGCCACCAGCTTCATCAGGAGGGAATCAGGTAGGAGAACAACTGCATTCATTACTAATGCAGTTGTGATAATGACCTGTCAATAAATTGTTCATTTCTTCTGGCCCACTCAGCATTGCAGAATCCATTTTTCTTGTACTTCGCTTTTCATCACACCCACTACCCTCAGTATGCTGGAGAGAAATTCACTAAAAGTAGCATTAGGGGAAGATTTGGAGATGCTTTGGTAGGTTTACATGTGTGCTGGGTAGGTGGCCTACATTGTATAAGTGGTGTATTGATGAGTATGGAAGGGTGTAGGTACATTGTAATCCATTTACACTACCATGCATAGTGTTCGTATATTTATCCTTCTTCATACTTGTAGAATGAGTTAGATGGTGCCGTTGGTAATATTATAGCGGTCTTAAATGAAACTGGAATTGGCAAGAACACTTTTGTGTTTTTCGCTTCAGATAATGGGTGAGCTAGCAGTTCTTTAATGGAATAGAATTATACTGTCTTGGGAACATTATCCTCTACCTTATCCGTATGTAGGCCAGATCTGCAGCAAGATGTACGAGGTGGAATTCCAGGTATCATGAAGTGTGGCAAAGGAACCACCTATGAAGGTGGTCAAAGAGTACCAGGAATAGCTTGGTGGCCAGGAAGGATCAGTCCTGGTAAAACCACTGAGGTAGTTGTGACTGTGTAGCTACATGACTGACACTAGTTGACAATGCCTTTAGTAATTACATACAGAATCTGCCTCTTCTTCCAGATGGCCTCCTTACTGGACCTCCTTCCTACAATCTTGCAACTGGTCGGTGTGGAACCTGTGAAAGGAGTCACTCTGGATGGCTACGATATGGGACCCATCCTGTTTGACAAGAAGCCGGTAAGAGCAGTGAATGATGCTGTCTGGTCGCTAGTTCCTACCTAGACATCTTGTTTGAGGATGGATTGAACATGTACAGGATAGAGGGATAGACTCACAACAGTGTATCCACTCAATAGAATATTGTATGTTGTACTAAGTACTGTACTGAATTGTTGTCATGACTTCCATTGCTATGATAACTGGACAATTTCACACTGCTTCTTGTTAACTTACATAGAGTTTGCGTGAAGTGTTCTATTACTATGCCATGACCTCTGAGGCAAAGCAGGATGGAGTCTCAGCAGTGCGCTATCGACAGTATAAGGCTCACTTTATAACTGAAGGGTGAGTACAGTGTGTTTAATTAGTTACAAATTTATACCCCTATTCTTCACTACAAAAAGAACATGGCAGTCTACAGTGAAAGTTGCAATAGATCTACGTAATTTAAAGGAAAATATAAATAATTAACGTCACAGCTTTCATTACACAATAGAGATGAATGCAAATGGGCCAAATGGTATATACATTGACAAGCCTTTATGGTACATTTTGGTTCTTACCAGTTACTGTTTTTGCTGTGTTTTGTGCTGTGCTGTGGAATGTAAAAGAGCTGGGTGTGGCTTCATGTTCATGTGGCTGTCACTTGTCTTTAATGGTACTGAATTCAATTTATGCAAGCAATTGGCTTATTAGTATGAATGTATGCCGTGAGCACTGCTTTGTCTATCTTTGTTACTTTCTCTTGTATCCTTAAATAACTAGCGTATAGTGAGTTTGTGTTGGCCTCAGTGTTCAGTGGAGTTGCCCAGTACCTGTTACCGTTGTGTGCACACTCTCTCACAGCAATCCCTCTTTGACTGACCTACGATTACAATAACTATTATGCAATTTTCATATGATTTCTCAATTAACTGTCACAGCCAATGTTTTGCTTCCCACCACCAATGCAGCAACCCAACTAAGTTTGTACTTCTGTGGCTATTTAGCTATAGTTAATCCTTACTTGCAATTGGCAAGCAACCATTACCACAAGCTGGCACATAATATAAGTCACGTACACCTTGCACTGTGTAGGATTATCTAAGATATGCATGGACTCACATTAAGACAGCTAACAACACAGCTATGCAGAGCACAACATACTGCAATACCAACCAATGATAGTTGACAGCTAGTGGAGTCTTGTATTTCCTGTCACATGACAATATCCTGTGCAATGATTAGAAATTATGTATGATTGTATGTGCTATGTTATGCTTGCCCTTCCATCCCTTGTAGTTCAATAGTTCTGAGTTGTTCAGAGGATTACCCAGATTCTGACTGCTGTTCCAATCAAGTACGAACAGTGCAGGACCCTCCCTTGCTGTACAACCTCCACCTTGACCCCAGTGAGAAATATTCCCTCACTCCAGATGACCCAGTGTACAACCAAACCATGAGCATCATTTTAAAGGTACTAGCTGAATGCCCGCCCTTCGGGTGGGTTCCCAGCATATCGTTTGAAATTTGAGCGTTTAACCAATCAGAACCGTCCATTTAATTGGGAGCATTCCGTAGACTCGTTCCGTAAAACTCCGTACGTACAGAATTTACTTATATTAATCCATTTCGTTTAAAGGAGTCCAGCGGCGAAGGCACTAACTACCTTAGGTCACCCCCCGTATTGCCGTGATATACTCTTCCAAGTTTGGCGAGGATTGGTGAAAAATTGAAGGAGGAGTTCGTGCACAACCAAACACGATCTTTTCCCTATCTCTTAGATATGGCGGCGACCGTAAAAGTGGCAAGAACTCGGACGGAACGACCTTAAACCAAATTTCGGCTCGGCGAGATTACTCACAGTCCCCCTCTTCGTAATCCTACAAAGTTTCGTGACGTTTCGTCCAGAATTGAAGGAGATTATCCCGAACAACGAAAATGTGCGTTACGTTTATTATAATAAGATATTGTATTGTGTATCAGACGTCACACTCATGACATCTATTTAGAAATGTGCTCAGTAAAAATGGCTACTCCTATCTAAATGAATCAGCGACCCAACCCACCGATTCTGCCGTTTTGTTGCTGTGCATCTTGGTACAGCTACAGTACATAAGCTAGTCTTTTGCGGTACACTATACATATGCACATGGCAGTTACAGTTATTCTAGAGTGACATCTATGCACTACAGTCAGCACCATCTTCTTGATAGGTTTAAGTAGCAGGTATTAATCAGCTCAAGACATGAATCTTGTATAAAAACATTTCCTCAAGAATGAAAAAGTATTTGCGAATGATTAACTGAAAAATCATAGAAACAAGAAATATCAACTCAACATTTCAACACACCTCACTTCTGTGGATTTCACTCAGCATACCTAAATCTCTAACTAGCTGGCTAGCTATATCCCTTGGATCTAACAAAAGATATTAAAGGTATTCTGAGTGAAATCCACAGAAGTGAGGTGTGGCAAAATGTTGAGTTGCTATTGCATGTTTCTATGCTTTTTCAGTTAATCATTCCTAAATCCTGTCTCGATCATGTTTAAGGAAAATGTTTTATTCGCTTGTAATATTATCCTGCAAGTACGCAATATATGCTAATCCACATGTAACCAAGAGGTACTCTTATACTCTTGATGTAATCCATGCAAGTGCTTCTCTGAAGTACTGCACTCATGTGCAACCAGGGATGGATGCATGCATGGGTTCTGGAAGCATGCAGAACAGTACATCATATATTATAATAATATCATCAATCTGTACTAATATGCAGCTACAGAATTGACACTGTACGTATAGGCTTATTGAAGACATCTCATATTTATCAGTAATAAATTGCAATCATGCATACTAGTGTAGTAGGTACAGCCAGCTAATCTGACTCCCTATTTACCATTTAATCTTGACTCTAGTTATCACCAACCTTTGTGACTGATCACCCCTAGTCATGTTTGTACCTGTCCCATGCTAACACAACAAGCATGCCTCCCTGTATATATAAGAATTGGTCATTGATTTGGCAGACAGCTCCTGCCTAACTGTGCATCGAGAGTAACTCTGCGTTCTGTGCATTTCTCTTCGAGTTCAAGGGCGCCAGATGTTTTTTAAGAAATATTTGTTATGATTATTAAATTATAATGTCCTTTTGCCTCTGTTAGATAAAGGACCAGGTGAATGCTGAAATGGTGTGGGGTGAATCACAAATACTTCAAGGAGATAATTCCTCCGTTGCACCCTGTGCTAGTCCAGGATGCAATACTTTCCCATCCTGTTGTCACACCTCCACGGCTACAACCACCAATGTGGCCCATCTCTGATGTAGTCCTATCCACAGTGCGAATTGTACAACCATGTATGCTATTAAACTGCTTAACTCCTATAACTTTGGCTTCTTTATAGTTATGTACACTATAGTTACTGCACTTAGAACATGCATCATTTGCAAACTATCATTGGAGTATGTAGTTGCCATTGTAATTAATAAATTGCAAACTTAATGCACAGATTGTGTATAGTGCCATCCATGTCCGATACAATAATGCATGATATCACACATGTCGTTTCTAAATCAATCACATACTATAATAGCTTAAAAATACTGTAATATAGAACTTCCTAACTACAGAGGATGTGTCTATGATTATATATAATCCTGTTAAACATGTGTGGAGGTGAGGGGTGATGGCTGTCCTGCAGATGATCACATCATAACTTGTCTCTCAATGCATGGCAGCTAAATGGGACCTGACTCTATATAGTATCTCATACCAACTGAGCACCTGTAGGTAATATATAATCATGATGTTACTAGCCATCAACCTGTTAACTATATATAGCTATTTATAGCCCATGGCACTCTCAAACTGAAATGTACAAAGGAATATTAATTAATATGGATTATTTATGTGGTGCCACACCAGGCTACAATTTTCCCAGCAATCCTGAGCATCCTTATGCTCATGTCAGTATAATGTCCTACTTCACATGTTGACACAGGGACCAAACCCTGTAGCTGGTGGCTGAGTGTCTGCCTTGTTTACATATGCCATGATTGTGTGAAGACGAGTGTTTAGCCAGTTGTCTGATATGACATACGTAAGTGAACTTTATAAATATACTAGAGAATATAGATTTTCCTCAAACATGAGAAAGGATTAATTTAGGAATGATCAACAAAAAAGCACAGAAACAGGCAATTATAGTCATTCAACATTTCAACACACCTCACTTTTGCGGATACCCAAATCCTTTGACAGTGTAGTAACTGTCAGCTGATTTTCACAAGTAGTAACCTTTGGTTTGAGCATGCATGGCCATCTTGACTATCACTGCATATATTTAGTGATCTGTTGTAGTTGATCATGACTCGATCTGTGCATGCCATCCTGTAGAACATTCTCGATGCCCACTCTTAGATAGAAGCTTGTACTGTATGTATTGCATTGGTTCTGGCGTAGTGTGAAGTGCAGTTCTGCTGGTCAGTTGTTAGCTATATAGGCGTACATGACCTAGAGTGTGGACTTGGTACAATCAGTTACAACAGTTAACTAGCTGGCTACCTAGCTAGATCCAAGGGATATCACTAGCTAGGGATCTAGGCATGCTGAGTGAAATCCACAGAAATGAGGTGCGTCAAAATGTTGAGTTGCTATTGCTTGTTTCTATTCTTTTTTAGTTAATCATTTGTAAATCCTTTCTAATTTTTGAGAAAAAGCTTTCATTCTCTAGTTTGTATACCTTCAGCATATCGGATTCCATAAAAATGTAGCAAGCTACATTAAAGTCTTGAGCTGATTAATACCTACTACTTAAACCTGTCAAGATGATGTGCAGAGTACAGAGCATATATGTCACTCTAGAACAACTGCCATGTACACATATATCCTGCCGCCCCTCTGCATATAGTCTAGAGGCTGTTTCCACACTGGTCTAGGCTAGGAGCACACCCAGAACACTAATCCATCTTTTGGAGAGGCATTGTCACCTCCAAGGACAAGGGAACACATATGGGAAATGGTAAGTGGAAGATGGTGTTGCCTTGACATCATTGAACTCTGGTGTGTGCACTTGGGGAGATAATTCACTGCAATTGTCAATAGACAAGTTCTGCTTACTGATGTTCAGGGATAGACACTGACAGCTGAATGTTCACGATTACTTGTACTAAGTTCTAACATACATGTCATATATATATATATATATATATATATATGGGAGACAATCTGGTATCCATTGCCATGCATGTGTGTGTCTGTGTGTGTGTGTGTGTGTGTGTGTGTGCGTGTGTGTGTGTGTGTGTGTGTGTGTGTGTGTGTGTGTGCACAGGGACCTCCGTCAACTTCATGATGATCTCAACTACCTGGTGGCAGTACATTGACACTGCAGCATGAGCGTGTGAGGAGGATAAAACAGTCTGAATCTTAGCAAGTGCTCATCCCAGCAGGGTTTATATGCATGTCACAACAACCCCTTCAGGTGCATCACACCAAAACAATTTAAGTATTATTCAGAAATTCAAAGCCAGTGTGCAGTGCTCGGGAATTTCTATGTTGTTGAACACCCACTAGCTTGCAAAATTTGTTAATCAATGCCCCATGAATTGAGAAGATGAAGTGAGGGAGAGTAGGAGGGAAAGGAAGAGGGAATACAAGGAAGAATTATCAGAACTTAGAAACCTCTCATCATCGGACTCAAGCAGTTCTTTGAATGAAGTGGACTCACCAGTTGATGAACCTATCACTAAGGAAGAGTCAGCAGAGCTTCCCAGTACTGCAATGTATCTTGGTGGTCAGGTGGATAATGAAGGTGATGGACCACTAGATGATACTACAGGCGAATAAGATGGAGATGATGATGTTATTGACTTTGGAGTGTTTGGAAGAAGAAAGACAGATGTCTGTGGTCCCATAGTGGATATGCTGGTAGATAAGCAGGTGAATTGTAATAAGATTTGTTATAGGCTAGGTGGAGACTAAGTTGTTAAAAGATCACTGGATTTGCACCAAACCAGCATGCTACACTAGTAATTGCGTCAGATCACATCTAGAAGGTCAAACCGTATTTGACCACCTGTGACTACATGTCTTCCCTAACAGGAGCTTTGGCCCCAGCATAGTAGCCATGTATGCATGAGTATGTCTGCATGCATGTACATTCTTCTGTGTCTGTATGGAGTATGGATGCAAGCATTAAGAAATGCTTTGTGCCCTTGTTAGACTACTGTCCCAAGCAAAGGAGATGAACTCAGCTCTGATGAGTAAGTGCAATCCCATTTGAAATTTGTGGATTGACTCTTGTATATAATGTGTGACGTTGCCTTACAGCCTATGTACATGGAGGGGGTGGGATTGATGGTTTGCAAGTTGGAAAACACATGCTTATTGTTACTCCTGAACAGTGAGCTATTCCAGAGAGGGAAAGAGAAGAAAGGGAAGACAAAGAAGCAGAGAAAGCAGAAAAAACAAGTGAGTCTAGCACAGTGTTCAGTGGCATGTGTTTAACATTGAGCTTACAGGGCATTATTTGATGAGATAATAGTCCAGGCCCGTAGGCTGGGGGGGGTTCAGAGGGTTCAGAAGAACCCCCCTCCCCCCACCCCCCCACAGCACTGGATAAGTTCCACCTGCCACTGAAAACTCTACATTATAGTCCCACAAAATTGTCATTCCATGTTAACTTAGGCCTACCTATGCCTGTACGTAGTAATGGCTCAACTGAACACTGCTCAGCAGCACTCATAGTATTGCACTGTGTTCCACTTTGGCTGGACAAGAACATTTTCTGACCAGGCTACGGGCCTGTTGTCATTGTTGCAGCTTGCATGTCAGTCAGCCTTCAAATGGTAACAGGCATCACCTGCTTCCCTTGCCTAGGTCAATGATGTAACAGGAGAGTCACCACAGGATATTGTCTGCAACTCTTGTCAAACTGTATTTCTCACCAGGAACAAGCTTTTTCAGCACATTAAGGAAAGTGGACATGCATTACATACACCCTCCACTCTGCCTGACCAATCAAAACAGCCTCTTGGAAAGAGAAAGAAGTTGAAGAAGCATAAGCAGCTTAGTCAACAATAGGTTTAGATCATAATGTGATCTTTTTGTATTGGCGACTCTCTTGATAAGTGTTTCTTTTGGTATTTGCTTGATACAATTCAAGGTGTATCGTTGTGTGCAACAAATGGCTGGCTTGATAAACTATTCATGTGAATACTATAATTATATTATGAGAAATTATTGTTAAATACAGTATATGAATTTTATTGCCCACAAGCGTATATGTAGCATAGACAAATTGAATGTCGTATATGAACTGAACATGTATACATAGTTGATTCAGGTAGGTTGGTTGTCCCGTTAACTTAAAACAGGAATTTAATTGAAATTGACCATGCAATCAGAATCACCATGTCCGATGATGTGGGCGGTAGCGCAGTCAAATCTGTCTTTCATAATGATATATTATATATTTATACACATAAGATCAGCAAGTCTGTTGCATTGCCAGTGCATGCATGCATAAATTTCCCCTTCAAATTCCTCGCCTATATGCCTGAGTTGAATTGAAAGGACCTGTTTTTACCTACCTTAATACTTAAATATCAGTCCTACTTTTGAGCTGTTAACTAATTGCTTCCATTACCATACTTTACAGATAATATATGTATTATATTATGTATATATACCTGAATTTTAATGCAGAGACACAAGAGCTATACACGTCACAGGTAATTCCTCTTGTAGTTCATCCAGATATATACACACTTGGGGTGCTGCATAGTTTGTCATTTCTCCAAAAACATCCAATACCTGGCTTTGGGACTGCCCCTGCAACCTTAACTCACAGGGGTTGCCTACCAAATCCCTAATGCTATGTCCCCTGGGGGACTGGTCCAACCACATTTTAACCCTCTCTGAGAGATCACAGATGAAGCATGTCTAACAATGAAGAAGTATGTTGCCCAGGGTGCATGGTAGAACAAATGTGCATCCAGCCCAATTGAATGTACTGTGCAGGATTGCAATCCATGACTTATAATATATATACTCATTCAATACTATCAACACTGTGTTGATAGTATTCACAAGGGAAATTTTTTGAAAAGTGGGCGTTGCAGGCGAATTGTGGGGTCATTCAGAATGTATTCTAAAAAGATGAACTAAACAATATTATTGTACAAAAACTACTGCAGTGAACAAAAATCCAATGAAAGTTCTACAGTTGTAGCTACACATGCAGGTATCAATTTCATTAAAAAGTTAGCTAACTGCTAATCACTGTCCAACACATCCAACGGTGTCATTCGGCGGGAATGTTGCCTGGCGAAGGCTGACAGCACTGCCTCAAGATCAATAGACATGCCATAATTAAAGTGCATCAGTGCCAGGCCATTGAGTGGGGTTTGACCCATGGTTGAGCGAAGATATGTTTTTAGACGCTTGGGGCCACTAATGCTCCGCTCACAGGAGCAGCTGGTCACTGGGAGGGTGCAAATAATCGTCAACAGTGTGATGATGTTAGGAAAGTAATTGCTGTCACACTGGAGGATAGTATCAGCTGGCTTGCTTGGCACTTGTTCCTTGTTCCTTTATGTGCGTGTCTATTGCGCAATCAATCCAATGACGTCAGAGAAACATGGCGTCTGACAGACAAAAAGGTAATATGATGTTTCAGACTACTGCAGGGTCATAGTGTAACCCTTGTAGCTCAGACCTGCTGCTTAGTTTCTATTTCTAACTTATTGCTATTTAAAGTCTTCGGTTCTTGGCTATTAATGGTTATAATCCTGTGCATAAAAATCAATACCCAAGGCCAAAGGTGGTGCCTGGGCACCCCAGGCACCACCCTGGATCCGCCACTGACACACCACAACAAATTGGTAGCTAATGTGAGAGCAATTTGCCAGGTGCAGGCACTTTGATGGCCATGCACCGTGACATACCAGGAATATTTGGGGAGCTAGAGCATGACGTGCCAGGCACCTGTAGGGCGGCCCTGGTGTGTGGAGCACAATGTGTAATACGCTTTTATGGGCCAATGCAAGCATGACATGCCAGGCACATCTTCCCAGCATACACAATATAGTATGTGCTGTCTAGAGGAGAGTGTTGGTAGATTACTAGGCAGTGACAGTGACAAATATATTGAAGGGTCCCAGTCCTAAACTATTTTGGTCTAGGATGTCTCAGGTTGTCACTCTTGTCTTCTCTTACTTCATGTTGCTAGGCATGTTTCTGCAGTGTGTGAGTGGAAAGGACATCAACAATAAGCCCAACATTGTGATTCTCTTGGCCGATGATGTAAGTGGATGTAGGTCTCTGAGTAGAAGCTGCTCTTAGGTGTCTCAAGAGTTGCCAGTTGTTCAAACTGTGTGCGATCTGGTCAAATCTGGTAAATATATGCTAGCCGATTAAATGGCGTTGTAGTTCTAGTTTGTTAATTGTTTGCACTAGTGAGCGTGTCTTTGATTCCATTCTTACCTTTAGACATTTTACCATACTTATTGTAATTAAATTTTATAGGCTATTCTGACAGTAATATCTTCACTATTTTTACTGAAACCTCACCACTCACTGCCATGCAGCTTGGTTATGGTGATCTTGGTTGCTATGGACACCCCTATTCAACTACTCCAAATATTGATGCATTGGCAAATGAAGGTCTGAAGTTTACAGACTTTTATTCCTCTAGTCCGGCTTGCAGCCCTTCAAGGTGCGGTTCTCCCTTGTTGCACAAGTGTGGCTATAATTTTATGCTTGCAGTTTTCTAAAATCACACCTGTAACCCATCCCCTTCCCCACATGCACATGCACACACAATATATGGCATGGCTACAACAAATCACATACTACTGACTTTAATTAACTATCGGGTGTCACATATACCCGTGTGTGGACACCAGCTTGCTGGACACTGCTGGCATCTTGTATATATGCTGCATATACTGCATCACAGTTTGTTGTAGCTCCTACAGCATGGCATGCAGTGATACATATACAATGTCAGTACAATAGCATGGAATCCCTATACTGCTTGTATTATTGTCTAAAAGCTAGCATTTATCTAGAACACTTCAAATTCACAACGTCTGCATGCAGGCAAGATAGAACATGTAGGTGTAGGCATGAGAAAGGGGGTTGTTCTCCAAATACCAGCTTGATCCAACAGGGTTTGAAACATGCATTGCCAATGTTTTGACCAGATTCTTGGTCTTCCTCAGGGTGAAAGGAAGAACGCTAGCGTGAGCACTCATCTTATAGCTGTGCACCTCATCATTCACTGTCACCTGAGGTTACATCATCAAAGGGTGCCACTGGAAGTGGTGGATCAATTCTGGTTGGTCCGGCCTTCCAGTGGCACCCTTTGAAGATGTATCTTCCAGTGACAGTGAATGATGAGATGCACAGCTATAAGATGAGTGCTCACCCAAGCTTTCACCTTGAGGAAGACTTAGAACATCTGGTCAAAGCATTGGCATAGTTTCAAACCCTGTTGAATCAAGCTGCTATATGGAGAATAACCCCTTCCTATTGTTCAGGCTATCGGACTATATCGAAAATGCCACCATTGAAAGAATTAATGCTCTAGCCAGATATTTTGTGGCAGCTTCAAACTCATTGCCACTGTAATATTATGCTAGGTTTTGTGAGTACTTAGTCTGCGTATCACTGAAAGCAAAGGCGCACCATTGCGTACCTTTCATACCAAGAAGCACTTACCATAGAAAGCTAAGAATTATATAGCTGCATATATGTGCCAATCTTCCAGTATAATTATGTACATACAGCGTGAATCTTATGCCATCCAGCAGCCACTCTCCTCTTGTTGTAAATTATAGGGCAGCTCTACTGACAGGGAGATATCAAGCAAGGTCTGGTGTGTACCCTCGTGTATTTGAACCATCCAGCATTAAAGGTACTGTGCCTAAACTTCAGTGACAAGTTATACATGTACAAATATAGGAAGAAGAATTATAGACAGTATAATAGCGGCTGTGTTATAATATATGTGTACACCCTTTAAATGAAAGCCAATTGTGTGATACGCATTTATACATGTATCCAATAATTTACTTTTTCAGGTCTTCCAAGGAATGAGACCACAATAGCAGAATATGTCAAGCAAGCTGGTTACAGCACTGCCATTATTGGAAAGTGGCACTTGGGAGTAGGCCTTAATGGAGAATATCTCCCTACTCACCAGGGATTTGATTACTACTTGGTCAGTAGTGTACAAGCATACCGTTGTACTTGGATGACAAAAATTAGTTAACTCATGATCAGCACAATGTTGTATATACATATTGTGTGTCGTTGCTTAGAATGTATTTGTGCTGTTTTCTCCTTTGCAATGCTAAGCCGAGACTGCCTTCAATTTCCATTTTTACCCTTGCCATCTGACTATATTTATATCAAAATGCAGCTTTGCTGTGTTATGTACATTCCCTTTGCTGTGTCTAGGGTATTCCTTACTCCCATGACCAGTGCTCCTATGCAACCTGCTTCTATCCCAACATATCTTGCTGTGGCCGGTGCAGTAAGTGATGAATCAGTAATTTTGTGACTGGTGCATGCATATCATGCATGAAGATATCATTACCTATTGAACTGTCACTGGAAATTGGTCCTGAAAAATGTCCTATGGCCAATGTCTTTGGTGAAAAATATTGGCTCTTGAACCAGAATTATAGGAACAAATTGCTGCTAGCCTGAAAATGCCAGTTCTTTTACTAAGCTAGTGAATGAATTAAACTGCAGCTAGATGGAGGACCAATGCTGGAAGAGATGCTAAGTATCTATTACTTCATTTATTCGCATGCACATTATTATTCAAAAGAATACATGGTGAAAATACTCTCTTTCTGCTGCACTGTGGCAAGTCATACAAACGTGGGGAAGGCTACAACTGTTGTTGCATGGCCTGCTGAGGTCATTCCTGCTACAGCAGGGTATGCAAATGCAATGGCATGTAAAATGCGATGAATAACACCCTGTCATTGCTTCTATGTATTGTGCATAAATTCCATAAGTTCTTCTTGTTTTCATGTCTTGCATGATCGTCTACTTAGAGCCACCAACTAGACAAGCTATCACACTAGCTCTGACACATGACATTGGTGAGTCAGTCCTTGAGCTTAGTACTATTGAACAAATACTATCTCTGGGCTAATGTTCAAAACTCACTACCACCCCATCATGATTTCTACATATCAGACGTCATGCTCGTGACGTCTACGGTATTTAGGAATGTGCCCGATTCAAAATGGTGTCTCCTATCTTAATGTACTAGCGCGCTTCGGCGAAACTAGCCGAACCGCGGCAAAGAAGAACAATTGAAGGCCATGGATAAGCTTATATCAAAGGGTTAAGGACCCCAATGTACCCAAAGTCAACCTGGAGTACATGTAAGAAGAAAGCGTCGCATGCCGCTGTTACCCCATTTTGTTTTTTCATATTCTTCTTCTCACTGAATTTTTACGCACTCCTAGCGCAAGACACAGGACATCTATGGACTTACGTCACGTACCAGGACTCGCATACGTACCTGAAGGGTGAAGATCTGAGCGCCGGTGGCAATCCAATTCATACCTGTTGGAGCGAGCGCGAGGTTTGTTGCTCCCGTGTATTAAACATACCCCAATGCCCTCATTTTGGTGCGTGCTACTGTATCAGACGTCACGTTCGTGACATCTGTATACTCAGCGCGAGTATTAATCTGATGTAGATATTATAGTCCTTTGGATATGCAAAAAGTGTACAAACTAGTGTATAAAAAGTCCTTTAGAATTAAAAGGGATTTGGGAATGGCTGGCAGAAAGAGCATAGAAACAAGCAAGAGTAACTGAACACCCGATAAACCGCATTTCTGTAAAGTTCGCTCTGCATTCCTTGTAACTACGTGGGACTATTAGCTAGCTGCTGGGCATTTGGGCCCATGTAGCTGTGCAGTGAAATTAGGGATGAATAGAAAACTTCACAGAAATGTGGTTTATCGGGTGTTGAGTTACTCTTGCTTGTTTCTATGCTTTTCCAGCCAGCCATTCCTAAATCCCTTTTAATTCTAAAGGAATTTTTATACACTAGTTTGTATATGTACCATTAGCCAGACAAACCATGCTTTCTTGGGGCTTGCTATCCCAGACCAAATGGTTATGACAGAGATGTGTAGCCCAACTGTGCTTGCATCTTGTGTGCATATATTGATAATAGTAATGACATGCACCTTTGTGATTAAAAGTTATAGTATTGTGTAAGTGAAATGCATCCTGGCTGTCACATATTAGTATTAATGTTGCACACACCGTGACAGCATCGGTAGGCACTTAAGGCACATGTCCAATTTTTACTGTTGTCTAGATCCATCGTATCCTCCCTGTCCACTTTATGAGAACACTACAATTATTGAACAACCTGCCAACTTTCTAACACTGCATGATCAGTATGTCGATGCAGCCACTAGCTTCATCAGGAGGGAATCAGGTATGCATGCATACAAAATGACAATACATGCAGCTTGACCTGATAATGACAAATTAAATGGTACATACCTTCCGTCCACTCATGATATCAGCACTGCAGAATCCATTTTTCTTGTACTTCGCTTCTCATCACACCCACTACCCTCAGTATGCTGGAGAGAAATTTACCAGAAGTAGCATTAGTGGAAGATTTGGAGACGCTTTGGTAAGTTTACATGCATATGTGTGGGGAGATGGTATAGGCAATATCACTACAATAAAAGTGTCTGATTATACGAAGTGGTAATATAATATAAAACAGCCATGAATAATATTGATGCTGGTAAATACTTGTTTTCCATGTTTTAGCTACCGATTTGTAGAAGCTCTAGTCTAACATGATCAATGCTTGGTAAACAAGATACACTCTGTAGCAATAATTATTGGTAACCATATGGAAGGTTGCAGGTATTATGTCATCTCTTTACACCACCTTGCATGGTGTTATAATGTAATATATAATCCTTCTTTTGCTCATAGAATGAGTTAGATAGTGCCGTTGGTAGCATCAGAACAGTTATAAATGAAGCTGGAATTAACAAGAACACTTTCGTTTTTTTCACTTCGGATAACGGGTGAGCTATAGTAGAACAGGAATGAAAATGATCTTCCACCTTGGGATTGTTGTGGTCTATTATACCTGTATATGTGTGTATATAGGCCTGATCTGAAGCAAGAGGTACGAGGTGGAAATTCTGGTATCATGAAGTGTGGCAAAGGGACCACTTATGAAGGTGGTCAAAGAGTACCAGGAATAGCTTGGTGGCCAGGAAGGATCAGTCCTGGTAAAACCACTGAGGTAGTTGTGACTGTGTAGCTACGTGCATGACTGGCACTAGTCAACAATGCCTTTAGTAATCCACCACCTGTTCCAGATGGCCTCCACACTGGACTTCCTTCCCACAATCATGAAACTGGTCAGTGTGGAACCTGTGAAAGGAGTCACTTTGGATGGCTATGATATGGGACCCATCCTGTTTGACAAGAAGCCAGTAAGAGCAGTGAATGATGCTGTCTGGTTGCTAGTTCCTACTTTGACAACTTGTTTGTGGGATGATGTGGTAGAGGCTCATGCTACGTTGTCTAGCAGGTTTATGAGGCGTTGATGAGCATTCACGTAGCTAAAAAGGATCGTTCAAGTAAAACGTTTCGAGGGTCTTCATCAGTTTTGTAACTGATGAAGACCCTCGTGGTCGAAACGTTTTACTTGAACCATCCTTTTTAGCTACGTGAATGCTCATCAACGCCTCATAAACCTTGTTTGTGGGTAGATTGCACATGTACAAGATGTATTTAGGGATGACCTCACATCAGTACATCTACTCAATTAAATGTGTATGTGTACTATAAGTACTGTGCTGAATTGTTGCCATGATGTCCATTGCTAGGATAACTGTCAAAGGAAATTTACAGTGCATCTTGTTATCTTGCATAAATTATATAGAGTTTGCGCAAAGTGTTCTACTACTATCATCAGGCCAATAGTAAACAGGATGGAGTCTCAGCAGTGCGCTATCGACAGTATAAGGCGCATTTTATAACTCAAGGGTGAGTGCAAAATGAGTTGTTAAGCTACACAAGTATGCCCCTTATCTTTACTACAAAGAGAAATGGAATTTTACAGGACATGTTTTTATAAATTATTAATTTAAAACAAAAGTGCAATAATTCATGTCAGAGGTTTCATTACATTATACATTATACAGTTGAGACAAATTCAGGTAGGCCGAAGTGCTAATGAAGAGAAAATGTCAGTGGTACAAACACAAAAATGCTTCAATATATGGAATGTTCTTACACTGTGCATAACTATATGCCTAGACTCCCATAGTGACAGCTAACAATATAGCTGTGAAGAGGACAGCAAGCTGCAACAGCTAGCAGTGATAGTTACCAGCTAATTATAATGGAGTCTTGTGTTCCCTACCACATAACAATATTTAAATATTCTATGGAATGATTAGAAATTATGTATGTATATAAGGAGATGCATTTTCTTGCCCTTAATTCCATTCCTTGTAGTACTAACCAATCGTCAGATGTATACTATGATCTTGACTGCCGTCCCAGTCATGAAAAGACTGTGCAAGACCCTCCCTTGCTGTATGACCTCCACCTTGACCCCAGTGAATTATATACACTCACTCCAGATGACCCAGTGTACAACCAAACCATGAGCATCATTTTAAAGGTATTGTACTGTTAAAACATTATCCTGCATGTACACAATATATACTAATCTACATGTAACTAAGAGTACTCTCAATGTAATCCCTGCGAGTGCTTTTCTGAGGAACTGCACTGATGTGTAATTGGGGATGGATGCATGGGCTCTGAAAGCATGCAGCGGAGGATGTCACATCAACCAATTTGCAATCTGCAGCTATACAAGTATACGGCTTTAATGAATGCATCTCTTACTTATCAGTGATAAGTCACAATCATTCCAGTATTGTTTAGTGATGCTAATGAGTCATAAATTATTCAGAGAATCTTCAATCTTCCGGTAGCGTATGCATTGAAATTTGTGATCCTTGCTTTGTTATGCTTTTGCCTCATTAGATAAAGGAAAAGCTCGATGCTGAAATGGTGTGGAGTGAATCACAAATGCTTCAAGGAATGGATCCCTCCCTTACACCTTGTGCTAGTCCAGAATGTGATCCTTTCCCATCCTGCTGTCACACCTCTATAGCTACAACCACCATGTGCCCTCTCTGACGTAGTCCTATTACACAGTGGGAAATGTACCATCATGTATGTATACAATGTGCTGAATTCCTGTATTAACAGTTAATTGCTTCTTTGTACTTATGTATGTACACTCTGCATACAGCACATCTATGCATGCATCTTTGCAAACCAAAGTTGGAGAATACAGACGCCATTGTTGTTTACAAAACTTAATATGCAGTGTGTAGCAACATCCATGTTTGATGCATGAAGCATGCTGTTTCTGAATCAGTCATGTGGTAGACTATAATACTGTACTATAGAATTTTCCTAACTAGAGAGATGTGAGTAATAATAGTAATGTTAAACATATATGTGGGGAGGTGAAGGATGATTGCTGGCCTAGGCCTGCAGATGGTCATATGAGGTTTCTCACACTGCATGGTGGCTGAATATATATAGGATAGATATTATAATAGCAGAGTATGTGTAGGTTTACTGTTACACAATACAATCAAGAAGGTGTACAATCTGCAAATCTATGTAGCTATTCATGGCCCATGCATGGCAGCTCTCAAATGTACAAAGCAATATGACTGATAAAAGATTGACTAATGGCTGACTAAAATTCTGAAATGCAGAGGTTCAAACATATGTGGGTAGGTGAGGGGTGATGGGCGGCCTTAAGTTTCATATGATCACATTTATATAGTGTCTCTCGCTGGCAGCCAAATGGAAATTTTTCTCAATGTATCTTGGTGGAAGTCGGCTAAACTAATCATGGGTCTGACTGCATGCAAAGGTTAGCATCACCCGACACCATCAATCCAACCACGGAAAAGGCTCGTTGTTACACTTGTTGATGACAGCAGTTAAGGTGACACTGATCACTGCTGCATCAATGTTGTCTGGAAGATACAGTTAGTTCATCTAATTTGTGTTATTCTAGGCCTTTCGCTTCAAATTTAGACCCAGATAAATAATGCTGGCATGTTTTTAGCATTATAGGTATCTCCAAGCATTGAGCAATTTTTAAGAATTATGGGCCACCTTTCAGCAAGTGAGCCAACTTTCCCAGCCAGAATCTTCATGCTACAGTTCTTGTAGTTTGTAGTGGCAGTATTGTAGTATAGGTGGATCTAAACTCTTTCAACAGCAACAAGAAAGTGCTCTTGAGGACTATACGTTCAAATCTCTGTTATGTTACAGTATAATCATTGTTGAATGATCTCTTTTTGTACAGTCACTCAGTCACTTTCAACCAATTTATGAGAAATATGGGTACTCATTGAAAGCATTAAGGGTAGTGTGTGAAAGCATTGGAGAAAGGAAACAGGCTCAAGAAAAAGCAATATTTATCTGAGCCTTTTCATATTCCAGTAGTATGCCGGTGTTCTCGTTGGTGTCACAAATGGAGCCTCTCTTTAATTATAAGACCCATTGTGGGCCCTGCAGAGGGTCCACAGAGGCCACCTGCTAATCAGGTGTGATGGTCAGATGTCCTGTAATGTGAAGAGTATAGATGACATTGACCTAATATAGTCTAACAAACATAGAATAGTCGGACAGAACTTTGTCTCCACTATTTCTCACGCGGCTGTAAACAAATTGCCACCAAATGCTCGCAGCACTACGACGCCGTGCTGTAGGGTGCTCTGACTTGTCGGTGTTCTCCAACAGCCAACAGCCAAGGAAGGAAGGGCGAAAAGTTTATTAGGCCATATTTCACCCGCCGACCACCCGCGCACGGCAACAGTTCGCCATCATACTTCCAGAGGCCCAGGGACACTGCAGTAAGGCATAGAGCAACGCAAGGGATGGGGAACGGGGCCAAGTTTGTCGGGGACAAAACAGATAGCAAACATATAAACAGGCCAAAAACACTTGGTGGTGCGAGTGCAATGTGCCAGGCACTTCGATGGTGAAGGTGGTGTGCCAGGCACTTTGGTGTTGTGTATGTTGTGCCATGCACATTGGGTGCAAGTGCAACATGACAGGCACTTTGCTCCCAGCATCTATTACACAGTATATAGGCAGTGCTGTCTAAAGAGAGTTAGTGCAGTTATTCCAGAATTACAGCTTATAAGCTGTGACATCGACACATAGTTACTACAAGGTGCCAAAACTAGGCTGTCTCTGTTCAAGGATGTCTCAACTTGTTGCACTGACCTTCTCTTACTTCATAGTGCAAGGTGCACTCCTGGTGCAGTGTGTAAGTGGAAAGGGCATCAACAGTAAGCCAAACATTGTGATTCTCTTGGCCGATGATGTGAGTATCTCTAATTCTCTGAGTAGCTAGCTAGAGACTCTGCAATGGCCACTCTTTATAATAATAATATTGCACCTCTGTTCACATACTCTGTGTGAACTATGGTTATGTATTGTTTTGTGAGTAGATGTTATCTAATTAGGTAGTGTAGTGATAGTTTGTCAAGGTAGCATTGGAGTTTAGCTATTTGTCTGTAGCAGCCACAGGGACTTGAGCACATTTAACCAAATTTGAAATTGTTTGCACTGGTGAATGCCCTGAATGCCCGCCCTTTGGGAACCCTAATCCTAACTTTGAATTCCCATTCCCATTCGAAATTAGAGCGTTAATGAATTGAACCTGGTTGGGAGCATTCCGTAGACTCACTCCGTAAAGCTCTGTACGAACATATTAATTGTTCTTATGTTAAATCTGTTGCATCTAAAAGAGCTAGTCCAGTGGTGAAGGCACTAACCACGTGCACCATAAGTTACTCCCTGGTTTTCTGTGATATATTCTTCCAAGTTTGGTGACCATCGGTACAAATTGAAGGATGAGTTTTGCAACACAACAATACTACAACAATACTAACAACCAAACATAAACTTTAGCCTATCTCTTACATATAGAGCCGATTATAAATGTGCAGAACTGGACAAAACACCCTTAAACCAAACTTAGCCTCCATCATTGTACTCTCGGCATGCATCTCCATAGCTATTCCTTCCATATTTCATGACATTCCATCCAAAATTGAAAGAGTAATAATGCATCACCACGTTTCTCTGTGTCTCTAGACCATGGGGAGGCTAAAATAGAGAGAATACTATCGTACTCACTATGTAGGGTTGGTATAGGGTGCTTCGAATTCACAATACATTGGTACAGGAATGAAATCTCAGAAAGCGCTGAAAATGTATAATATCTGTAAACCAGCAACAACAGGGCAGAATCACTTTAAGATGGCTGTGTCCTACAAGCTGGGATAAACACACTGTCATATCCAGCGCTGGTGACACCAAGGGCCGAAGCAGGTAAGCCCACTGACTGTGGCCTTACCTGCTAGTTTCCTATAAACACACCAAAACCACTTGGTGGTGCAGATGCAATGTGCCAGGTACATTGGTGGTGAAGGTGCCGGGAACTTCAGTATCTAGTATGTTGTGCCATGCATGTTGTGGGCGGTGCAGTGTACCAGGTAGTTGCAATAGCTACTACAGATAACATAGTAGTGCCTGGAGGCAGCAAGTATTCGAGTTGGGGTGGCAGCCCTACAAGTTTTTTTTAATTCAAAATACTTGTTTTAGCTGTTTTAACAATACACATCTGCAATAATATCACTGAAATCTCACCACTCAATGTATGCAGCTTGGTTATGGTGATCTTGGTTGCTATGGACACCCCTACTCAACCACACCTAATATTGATGCAATAGCAAATGAGGGTCTGAAGTTTACAGACTTTTATTCTACTAGCTCAGTCTGCAGCCCTTCAAGGTGAGGTTCTCCCTTGTTGTGCATGTGTAACGAGGAGTAAGTACATACATAAGTGCAAGTAGGCTCATATAATCACACCTGTATATAACCCTAGCTCCTCCTCCACCTATGCACATATACAATTAATCATATTATGTACAGCTGCAATGAATGATATGTGACTGGCTCAAACTATAGCATAACCTATGACTTCTGGCCACTGCAAGGATACAATTTTGGCAATCTGATGACATAACAATGTTCATACAATGAGAATGCTGACAGAAGTAACTGACTGGGATGGTTAGTAGCTAGTGTAAACATAGGCAGGCACTGCTTGACACATCCCCTCAAAGGGGAAGAGTCACGTACTATTGTGTACTGAGATGTTCAAGGAATGGATATTCGTCATAGCAATGGTCACAATGAATCAACAACTCCAATCAGTGAACACTTACTCAATGTACTGCAACTCCAAAGAACTCTTGTTTGCACTATCAGCGTACATGTACAGTACATAACCTCACAACAACTTTCTGGAACTTATTCTGTGGCACCACCGCTCTGATGCCCCACAGCACACTGCACTCTCCCTCTATGGTCAACTCCAGGCACCAGTGCCAGAAAGGCTTCGAAGAGTTACTGACCTGCCCTAGCCAGCCTTGCTGAATGAACTGATGTACTTGTCCCAGAACAGGATCTATTCACACAACCCATTCTGCAGAGATTGGTAGCAGCTGTATTTCTGCTACATTGAGCAAAATTTATTACCTCTGTGAAAGAAACTGTGCAGATTGCACGTAGCTGGGACAACCCTTCAGCTTAGCATGAGATGTGGTCGGCCTGAACTCAATGGTGTAGTTGTAGGCTGACAGCAATAGAGCCATTAATGGAGATGAAGTGAGGGCTTCTCAGCTGGCTCAGGCATCAGAAAGGGTTGGTTCTCCAATACCAGCTTCACAACAGGGTTGAAAACCTTGCCGACGTTTCGACCAGATGCTCTGGTCTTCTTCAGGGTGAAGATCTTTGAAACTGGTATTGGAGAACCAACCCTTTCTGATTATTGGAGATGAGCAGCAGCCAGCTAGGGGCGGTATACCAGGCTTCGAACCAAGATAGTGGTGAGGGGTAATGATCATTTCTCAGGGTAAAGTTTAATTCTCCTATTGATGTAATTATGAAATGTCTGGATGCTGAAATAAGGGATAGAGCATAGATGCGCTCTGCCACTGGAAGGGCTCTGGAGGCATAGGCAATAGGTGCTCAGTACCATCTGGTAGTACATGGGACAGAACAGTGCCAATACCATAGCTTGAGGCATCTCCAGCGAAATTAATAGGTAAGTCTGGGTCATAGTGGGGAATATAGAGGCAGTACTCAAAAAGCTTGATTACAATAGTGAGAACAATTCCCTTTCTGGCCAGCTTTATGGAGCTTGTTCCTAGAGTGCAAGAGAGTGGAAAGGTTCTGCACAAATTACCATAGTTATTGATCATGCCCAGATATGAACAGAGCTCTGACACATTGGTGGCAGTGGGGCTTGTCAAATAGCTTCTACCTTACCAGCATCAGTGTGAATACCTTGGGCCATCACATGATGCCCCAAATAGGCTAACAAAACCATTCAAAATACAGCCCTTCTTCAGTTTCAAGTGAACCCTGTGGTGCTGCAAACTGTCCAAAACTTCCAGCAAGTTCTTCATATGCTCCACATCATTGGCTCACATTGCCAGGCTGTCATCCAGGAATTAGATTGTGTGTGGAAATTCTCTGTCTGTCAGTCAGGGAGGTTATCAGGTCTTCAGGGCATTGGAATGGATACTTGTACGCCAATGTCAAGCGCCTTCTTCACAGTTAATTATAACTTGTAGTCACCATAAACGCTTACTGTGCCAGCACTCTTAATTAGGCACTGCCACAATGGGTGGTGCCCACTCAGCATGTGATACCTTCTCAATTACTCCTGTTTCTTCCAGATGGTCCAGCTCTTGTTCAGTGTCTCCATTCAAGGCATAAGGCACTGAATGAGATCGAAGGAAGGGTACGTGGTCTAGCCCCAGGCTTGACCACTAATTTGTCATTGAACTCTTTCATGGTGGATTGGATGTTAGATTGGATTACTCATTTAATCAGGGAAAGCCTTTAGCCATGGCTACTATACTAGGCATACTGAAAAGTGTACAATACATAAAAAGAAAGCAACAATAAAATATGGTCCATGCAGATTGATGTCAATGCCACAATTGGCTACTCCACTCGCAAGAGAGATCTAATAAATCTTCCATCTGTCAAGTCATCCTATGGACAACTCTCATTCACTGACAGCTTTCTTGGTGTGTCCCTGTGGCGCTCAATTCCATCTTCTGTTCATGCCTGGAGCTCATTAGCATCATTTTACAAACTCAGCATCAGATTTAATTAGTACAATCTATCTTTCTACACAATAAACGTACATTTACATGACGATGATAACTTGGCACTTATTCCACATATAATGGGAAAGAGCAAAACAGTTTGGCATTTGACCATAAATTGTGCAAGGTGGAATCTCCTATGAGAGGCTAGAGATGACATACCAAGGTTCTCCCACACGGCAAAAGAGGATGAAAGAGGTGAACGATGTAAGGCAATGGGACAACCATAGTTAAACAGTGTCTGCAAGCGATTCAAGTCCTGCTTAGAACAGTTGCCCCAAACTACATCGCAGTAGTCAACTCATGGCAGATTGCATAACTTGAGGTAGAGGATGAGAAGTGAGGAAGGGAGGAACCATGACAGCCACCTCAAAAGGTACACATGTTGGGCCACATTCTTGGCAATGTGAGTTACATGGTGTGATCAACACAAAGTGTTGTTAATGATTACTCCCAGAAACTTGAAGCAAGTTACTTGCTCAATCCTGCATCCGCATAACTGGATGTCAAGGGGTGGTGGTGTGTTCCTTGATCTTGGTGAATGGATGAGCAAGCACTTTGTCTTAGAAGCATTTAGCTTGAGACAATTGTTAGACTTACCAATACCTTGCCTTGGGAAATTGTAAGGATAGCTGGTATTGTGCCCAGTGTTCCTTACCTCCACTCTCTGAAAGTCTCTTTGGGTCTCATTCTGCTTCATTGGGTCTCCTTCTGCTTCATTGGGTCTCCTGCTTCATTGGGTCTCCTTCTGCTTCATTGGGTCTCCTTCTGCTTCATTGGGTCTCCTTCTGCTTCATTGGGTCTCCTTCTGCTTCATTGGGTCTCCTTCTGGTCCACGCCACAGTGATCACCCGAGTTCTGGATCTGATAATGATCATGATGTAGACCAGCTAGGACTAAGCGATTTACGTAACGAGAAGGCACAAGAATGGCTACCTTTTCTACCACTTGACTGTGCGAAGTCTGCACCAATGTTTTCATAAGATCTATGATCACATTACTCCCATTGGAGATGGTAAGCTGTTCCTCTCTCTTAGTGAGATGTGGCTGGACCCCAAACTTCCTGATGCAGTTGTGTCCATCCCTGGGTATTGTCTGTCCAGAAGGGATAGGGGAGGATGTGGAGGAGACGTGGCCATATACTTCCCTGATAGCTCTTGATGCAAGAGGAGAGAAGACTTGGAGAGCAGTATCCTAGAGGCTATTTGGATTGGACTCACATTAACAGGAGAAAGCCGATGCTAGTTTGCACAATCTACTGTCCCCTGATTGTAGTTGCCAATTCTTTGTAGAGTTTTCAGCTATGTTATACAATGTCAGCAAGGAGAGGCGGAGAGGAGGTAAGGAGATTTTGGTGATGGGTGACATGAACATTAAATGCCTTTCTGATTGCACCAGCTCAAGATGAATGCAATCTTTGTGTGAAGAGTTTAGCTTAACAGATTACTGAGCCAACGAGAGCGACCCAGAACTCAATGACGCTGATTGACAACGTCCTATCTTCCAATCCTTGTGGTTTTCTTAAATCTGGTTGTATGGATGTGGGTGTTAGTGACCATCTCTTAGTGCATGCAGTTAAATTGGACGAGTCATGTCAAGGGCACAAGTTTAGGAATGTGCAGGCGTATAGAAAGTGCAATATAATGTGGATGCATTACTGGAGGATCTCCAAAGTGCAAAATGGGAAACACTACTGGAACGTTGATGATATGTAAGATGTGTATTCAGCCTATTGTATCTGCTGTGTTTGTGTCCCACATTTATACCAGCTGGCCAAGTGATGAAGAGGTTAACTCATAACAACAACAACAACGTAGATACCAAAGCCACCACCTGAGCGAGATCGATCACAGCGATAGCTGATAGCCTGACAAGGACACTTCAGGATCAGACACAGACAGATCAAGCCAGATTTCAGTTATAGCAAGAATGTCTGGGTGCTGAGACAGAACAAAGGACTGTACCTCATCAAAGTGGCAAGAAAGGCTGCGCGCATTCAAGTGGACAATCCTGAGATTCATCTCGGTGGGCATTTCCTTTGGGTCATTTCCCGGCATGGTCCAACCTGATTGCTTTCAGCATCTCCAGAACACAGAAGACGTTTACTCCAAAGGTGATGGATGCTGTAGAGGGTAGAGATCAACCACGATGTCTTCTTCAGAGCTTTCCAAAGATGCGAAAACTGACTCTCTGAACGGGGTGAATGTGGAAGATCGGACAGTGAAAACTTAATTATCGGGGATTGCGAATGGTGGTACCAGTATCCACTGGCTGTCCAGAGTCATTTGTCAGAATGATGATCATATGAAAGGAAATAGAGAGGCTCAACAACTCCAAATTTGCGGGCGGCCATCTTGCCTTGTCTTCAGACTCTCAGATGTACATGCGAGCACTTGGAATGGTCCCTTCCATACTAGTATCTAGTATTGGTGCCCAGTTTGTTGAGCACATAGTCGTATTTCCTGCAAGACAGCTAGTAGTGTTGGCGAGTGGACACATGCAAGTGACCCTGAGGCTTTGCCAGTTTAGCCATATCTCTTGCAACCAGGCTCACCTGAGCAGTGTGGGGCCATCCCCACTCACCACATGCTGCAAATGCTGGCCAGCACAGCTGTCATAGCTGACCTGCATAACCCTGACCACTCAGATGTGTGCTTTGCAAACATTTGAGTATTCACTCCTCCACAGAAATTTCACCATTTTTCCTAATGTTTGGCTGACAGGCCGAGCTACCACTGGATCTAATGTACAGGTCAATATGAAGAGGTGGTGACCATTAAATATTCTGAAAACCTGTAGCAGTCACTGGAGGAATCATATATGCCCTGGTACATAAAAAGCTCTCTGTGCAACACGGGAGGGGAAAAGCTATATCTATGACCAGAAGATACATGGTAACCCATACAAAAAAGAAAACTTGGTGTGGCTACATTCTCCTGCAGTGGGAGTGGGGAGTGTAGGAATTTCCATCATGTGTGGAAGGGACCAGTCCAAGTGGACGAATATGTATCTGATAGTCATTACTGTATCAAAGGGCTTGGCAGGAATGAACCAGTGCATTTTGACCAACTGAAGACTAGCACACCAGAGACCCAATGTGTAGACTCCAACTACTGAATCTTTGAACAGAGAGACTGAACAAAGTGCTGCCCCTGTTGGGTTCCATTTGGAGGTGATTGATAAGTTGGACTTACTGTTCAGCCTCGTTACCCTACAAATCGCCAACCTCTCAACTGCTATGGTGATTATACCGGTGTGCTGTGAGTTCACTGTAAGTGCATGCCTTTTTAGTCTATGCTAACAATCCTGCTTAAGAGTTATGCATAAAGTAAATATAGATATTTACTATGTGTCCATCTTCCAGTGATGTGAGCTTTTCACATACCATCCAGCTATCTCTCTCCTCTTTTTGTTAATTATAGGGCAGCCCTACTGACAGGGAGGTATCAAGCAAGGTCTGGTATTTACCCTGGTGCAATGGAACCAAAATCCATTGGAGGTATGAATTGTGTTCTAAAATTAATGCAATGCCTTGTTACATGATAGTATAGTGTGAAATAGAGTGAGAGAATAGAGGTTCATTACCACACCCAAAAATTGGTTGGGGAGGTTCCTTGAGAGTGGTCTCAAGGAAGAATTGAACCAACTTTTGAGTGTATTTAGGCGATTGTATACCCACATGCAGTCAGTAGCTATAATGGGGATACTCAACAACAATGAAAGAGTCCCCCTGCATATGTGAAGTCAAGGATCAGAAGATGCTGGTGTGCTACCCTACATCAAAGGTCTCAGTGAAAGGATTGTCTGGTCTGCCACCCCCTGAACATTAACACCACCTTCAGGTCCTCTTCTAGCCTCCTCAGTCCCCCAGAGGAACAGAAGTGTGTTGTGTAATGTGTCCCCTGTAAATGTGGCTCAGTTTATCATGTTGGAGAGACAGGAGTGTAGGTGAAGGCTCGCATTGAAGATCACAAGAGAGCTGTAATGAAAGCTGACCCAAGCAACACCATCACAGAACATGTGTGGAGACTAGTACAGAAATATGATCAAAGAAGCATTGCACATTAGAACCTCCAATGCTATGAACTCTGACCTTGGTCTTTCACTGAACCTATGCTGGACAGCCTCCAAGACAGCCCCCCGTCTAGCACTGACAGGCACTAGCAGCTGTGGCAGCAATTTCAGTGGATTTACATTCAATTACATTATTTATTAATTCAGCCTCATCATATCGTGTCACATATGCACTTGTCACACCTATTTATTCTGCTGTGCTACTTATCTTGCATGACCTATTTTTGTCTCCTCTTTGCAATTGAAGAAGCCCCCTTTGGGGCTTAATGACACTCATAATATAATGTAATCATTGCTAGGTGACAGGGAGATAAACTAGCAAACAAACAGCTGAACAGATTGTATATTGCTGCATGCACTAATGTACAGTCTAGCAAACTGGAGCATAGGGGTCCAGCCCCATATCAACACCCTCCAATGGAGGCCAGTATGGCCGCTGACATAAATGAACCATATATAATATATTACTTCTGCAGGTCTTCCAAGGAATGAGACCACAATAGCAGAATACGTCAAGCAAGCTGGTTACAGCACTGCCATTATTGGAAAGTGGCACTTGGGAGTAGGCCTTAATGGAGAGTATCTCCCTACTCACCAAGGATTTGATTACTACCTGGTAATATACAAGCAAGATAAGTATAAGAGTAATAATTATGTATACCTGGAATTGTTAACTGAACCGTATTATAATTATTATATCATTGCTCTAGTAGCTTAGGTTTGACCTTTTTCTTTTACTCGCTGTAAGAGTCTGCCTTCAATTTCCAATTCTTACCCATGACACCTTATTTACATCAAATTGTCACTCCACCTGCTGTGCTTTATATATATGTACGTGTCTCTTTGCTGTGTCCAGGGTATTCCTTACTCCCATGACCAGTGCTCCTATACAACCTGCTTCTATCCCAACATATCTTGCTGTGGCCGGTGCAGTAAGTGATTACATGGCAAATCGTGTATGACATGGTGTACACATGCTAGCAAACAAAATATCTATTCCTGCATGCTGTGCTATAGCCCACACCTACCTCTGGCCTATTCATATTACCTATAAAAATGGAAGCTGGAAGTGCTCTGCATGGGTTTGGGACCGTAGTGAGCTGTGTAGACCAGCAGTGTGATATTGTGTAAATCAGATGCACCCTGGCTGTCTTATTATATTATAGTATAACTATGTACTGCACACAGTGATGGCATCAGTATAATTGTAAGGCATATGTCCAATTGTTACTGTTGTACAGATCCAGATTTTCCTCCCTGTCCACTTTATGAGAACACTACAATTATTGAACAACCTGCCAACTTTCTAACGCTGCATGACCAGTATGTCGATGCAGCCACCAGCTTCATCAGGAGGGAATCAGGTAGGAGAACAACTGCATTCATTACTAATGCAGTTGTGATAATGACCTGTCAATATATTGTTCATTTCTTCTGCCCACTCAGCATTGCAGAATCCATTTTTCTTGTACTTCGCTTCTCATCACACACACTACCCTCAGTATGCAGGAGATAAATTCACTAAAAGTAGCATTAGGGGAAGATACGGAGATGCTTTGGTAAGTCTACATGTGTGCTGGGTAGGTGGCCTACATCGTATAAGCGGCTTATTGATGAGTATGGAAGGGTGTAGGTACATTGTAATCCATTTGAACTACTATGCATGGTCTTCGTATTATTTTCTTCTTTATACTTGTAGAATGAGTTAGACAGTGCAGTTGGTAATATTATGACAGTTTTAAATGAAACTGGAATTGGCAAGAACACTTTTGTGTTTTTCGCTTCGGATAATGGGTGAGCTAGCAGTTTTGGAATGAAATCATACTCTTTTGGACTCATTATCCTCTACCTTATCTGTATATAGGCCAGATCTGAATCAAGATGTACGAGGTGGAAATTCAGGTATCATGAAGTGTGGCAAAGGAACCACCTATGAAGGTGGTCAAAGAGTACCAGGAATAGCTTGGTGGCCAGGAAGGATCAGTCCTGGTAAAACCACTGAGGTAGTTGTGACTTTGTAGCTACGTGCATGACTGGCACTAGTTGACAATGCCTTTAGTAATTATATACAGAATCTGCCTCTTCTTCCAGATGGCCTCCTTACTGGACCTCCTTCCCACAATTTTGCAACTGGTTGGTGTGGAACCTGTGAAAGGAGTCACTCTGGATGGCTACGATATGGGACCCATCCTGTTTGACAAGAAGCCGGTAAGAGCAGTGAATGATGCAATATGGTCGCTAGTTCCTACCTAGACATCTTGTTTGAGGATGGATTGAACATGTACAGGATGGAGGGATAGACTCACAACAGTGTATCCACTCAATAGAATATTGTATGTTGTACTAAGTACTGTACTGAATTGTTGTCATGACTTCCATTGCTATGATAACTGGACAATTTCACACTGCTTCTTGTTAACTTACATAGAGTTTGCGTGAAGTGTTCTACTACTATGCCATGACCTTTGAGGCGACACAGGATGGAGTCTCAGCAGTGCGCTATCGACAGTATAAGGCCCACTTTATAACTATGGGGTGAGTAGAATGTGAGTTGTTTAGTTACAAATTTATACCCCTATTCTTCACTACAAAGAGAACATGGTAATCTACAGTGAATGTTGCAATAGATCTAATGAAAGCAGTTAAGGAAATGTGAATAATTAACGTCACAGGTTTCATTATGCAATTGAAATAAATTCAATTTGGACGAAGTGTTGACAAGCCTTTATGGTACATTTTGGTTCTTACCAGTTACTGTTTTTGCTGTGTTTTGTGCTGTGCTGTGGAATAGCAACAATTATGTAACAGAGCTGGGTGTGGCTTCATTCTTATGTGGCTGTCACTCGTCTTTAATGGTGCTGAATTCAATTTATGCAAGTAATTGGCTTATTACTATGAATGTACTTTTCGTAGCACAAGCTGTAAGCACTGCTTTGTCTATCTTTGTTACTTTCTCTTGTATCCTTAAATAACTAGCGTATAGTGAGTTTGTGTTGGCCTCAGTGTTCAGTGCAGTTGCCCAGTACCTGTTACCATTGCGTGAAGGCTCCCTCATAGCAATCCCCCTTCGACTGACCTACAATTACAATAAATATTATGCAATTTTCATATGATTTCTCAATTAACTGTCACAGCCAATGTTTTGCTTCCCACCACCACTGCAGCAACCCAACTAAGTTTGTACTTTTGTGGTCGCTTAGCTAGTTAATCCTTACTTGCAATTGGCAAGCATCCATTATCACAGACTGCTACCACATAAACAGTGTACAACTTACACTGTGTAGGATTATCTGCATGGATTAAGACGGCTAACAACACAGCTATGCAGAGCACGGCATGCTGCAATACCAACCAATGATAGTTACCGGCCAGTGGAGTCTTGTATTCTCTGTCACATGACAATATCCTGTGCAATGATTAGAAATTACGTATGATTGCATGTGATACATTTTGCTTGCCCTTTCATCTCTTGTAGTGCATTAATTCTGCATTGTTCAGAAGATTACCCAGATCCTGACTGCTGTTCCAATCATGTACAAACAGTGCAGGACCCTCCCTTGCTGTACAACCTCCACCTTGACCCCAGTGAGAAATATACTCTCACTCCAGATGACCCAGTATACAACCAAACCATGAGCATCATTTTAAAGGTATTTTATTGTGTATCATATTGTGTATTGTGTGCGACGTCATGCTTGTGACATCTATTTAGGAATGTGCTCGGAAAATATGGCTACTCCTATCATAATGTATTAGCGCACTTTGGTGAAACTAGCCAAATAGCTTCAGCAAAGAAAAATTGAAAACCATAGATGGGCTTCATTCGATGTATTGAAAATGGCCACACAGCCAAAGACATGCAGCCTGAAGTACACATAAGAGAAAACGTGTCAGAGGCTGCTCTTACCCCATTATTTCTTTTCATTTTCTTAATCTCCTTCCCACTGAAGTTTTGTGCGTTCCTAGCACACGACGCAGGACTCCTATGCACCTGAATAGTGCATGAGTGCATGTGGCAGTTACTCTAGACTGACATCAATGCACTACAATCTGCACTGTCTTCTTGATAGTTTTAAGTAGCAAGTATTAATCAGAGCTCAAGACAATGATGTAGCTACACTCTTTGAATATTCAAAAAGCATACAAACTAGAGAATAAAAACTTTTCCTCCAGAATGAGAAAGGTTTTAGGAATGATCAACTGAAAAGGCATGGAAACAAGCAATAGCAACTCAACTTTTTGACATACCTCCTTTATGACATGCCTTTTTATGATTATAAATTATATGACCTTTTGCCTCCGTTAGATAAAGGACCAGGTGAATGCTGAAATGGTGTGGGGTGAATCACAAGTACTTCAAGGAAACGATCCCTCCCTTGCACCCTGTGCTAGCCCAGAATGCAGTCCTTTCCCATCTTGCTGTCACACCTCTACAGCTACAACCACCATGTGCCCATCTCTGATGTAGTCTTATTATACACAGTGAGAAATGTACCACCATGTATGCAATTGAACTGCTGAATTCCAATAACTGTTACTGGCTTCTTTATAGTTATGTACACTATACTGCATTTATATAGAACATCTATGCATCATTTACAAACCATCATTGGAGTATGTAGTTGCCATTGTAGTTCATAAATTACAAAGCTAATGCACAGAGTGTATTAATTTATAGCACCACCCGTGTCTGATACAATAATGCATGACAGCACACATGTCATTCCTGAAACAGTCACATACTAGATTAAAACTACTGTAATATAGAACTTCCTAACTACAGAGGATGTGCATGTGTAATTATTAATTGTACATGTATAATCATGTTAAATATGTGTTGAGATGATCATATTATAACTTGTCTCTCACTGCATGGCAGCTAAATGAAACCTGACTCTAGTATCTCATCCAACTGAGCACCTGTAGGTATAATCTTATTATAATAATTATTGTAATGCGCATTTTTGTTGTTCGGAATATTCTCCTTCAATTCTGGACAGAACGTCACGAAACTTGATAGGATTACAGCGAGGCTTAGTGTGGGTAACCTCGCCAAGCTAAAATTGGTTTAAGGTCATTCCATCAGAGTTCTTACCACTTTTACAGTTGCTGCCATATCTAAGAGATAGCGAAAAGATCATGTTTCATTGTCCAGAAACTTCTTCAATTTTCCACCAATCTTCGCCAAACTTGGAAGAGTATATCAAGGCAATACGGGGGTGACCTATGCTAGTTAGCGCCTTCACCACCATTTAGACAAAATGAATTAACATAAGTTAATTCTGTGCCCACAGAGTTTTACGGAGCGAGTCTACGGAATGCTCCCAATTGAATGGACGGTGCTGATTGGTTAAATGCTCAACTTTCAAACGATATGCTGGGAACCCACCCAAAGGGCGGGCATTCAGCTAGTATATACAACCATGATTGTACTAGCTATCAATCCGCTAACTAGCTATATTTATAGCCCGTGGTACTCTAAAACTGAAATGTACAAAGGAATAAAATTTATACAGATTATTTATCTGGCGCCACACCAGGATATAATTTTCCAAGCAATCCTAAGCATCCTTTATGTTCATCTTACTATAATGCACCAAATCTCGGATTTGTATGTTTGTTTGTTACCTCATAAAATAGGCGCCTTGCAGGGAATCGGCTCAAGACGCTCCGTGCCAGTTGAGGGACTCGGGGGCCAGGTTCTTAGCGCGATGCCGTTTGTCTAGCTGCCTTGCGGCCGAAAAGCGACATGTCCTTCGTCCGTGCTCCGCGGGCCGACACACCATTTTTACAACTATCGACCGGCCCTTCCACTACCGGTCATTGGCGGACTTGATGCGAGCCATGCCAGTTAAGGGAGTGCCCGCCTCAGAGGACGTCACTCCGCCGCCGCCTGGAACACGTGATAGAAATAACGTCGAAACTGGTGAGCGCCATAATATGTACACACTAACATTTTTCAACTGTCTGTAGCGCCGAAAAGCTTAACGCGCAC
Source organism: Ianthella basta (assembly GCA_964019415.1). NCBI lineage: Eukaryota > Metazoa > Porifera > Demospongiae > Verongiida > Ianthellidae > Ianthella > Ianthella basta. Next base: position 3,035,609 of record OZ025883.1, read on the forward strand.
AGTTGCCCTTCTAAATGCTCTGCAGAACCTGGCCCACGTGTACTGCGCTGTAGCAAACTACGTACATAGCTTTTGCCATGGCAGAACACTAGCTACTCTCGCGTGGGTTCCTTGGTAGTTATGTTTCTGTAAATACTCATTGTAAATGCATGTGCTGTGAATAGTCATGTGTGTGTCTGTGCTGGAGATTTCTCTGTAATTGTGTGTGTGGTTGTGTGTGTGTGTGTGTGTGTGTTGCGCGCCTCAAAATGGCGGCCGTCAGAAGGTCAGTCCAAGACAGCAGGTCAGTCTGTTAGCATGTTGTTGCCAGTTCTTTCCCGAATCGCTGGGAGGGAGTCCGGTCAGTGCGCTGACGGAGCGGGTTGTGGATCTCGGTCCACACGAGACGACTGATGAGCGAGATGGCGGAAGTCGCTTCGAGTACGAGGGGCGTATCTCGTCTGCCAACGTCTCGATTGCAGACACACGTAGGGGGAGACGCGTCCTCGACCAGGGGAGCCCACCACCACACCACATGGGTCTGTCAGGCGACCCTAAGGCCTGACTCGGAGCTGGCAGGACCCCGACAGGCGGAAGAGGGACGCGTCTCCCCAACGGCTGATGGGCGGAAGAGGGAAGTATCGTCCCCAACGGCCTCCTGCAGACCACAGACGAGGAAGTGTGTGAAGACGAGAACAGGGCGACGTTCGATGTCGCCACTCGGTTCATCCCTCGTGTGTTCACCCGCGGAGAACTTGCAGGTCTCCCGGGCGAGACTTCATTCTGCACGTAGAGGAGTGAGACGAAGACGGCCATTTTGGCACTTTGGTACGTGGAACGTACGATCGTTACTGGACAGCGAGGGCTCTGTGGAGACTGCACGCCAGGGTCTGGACTGTCGCCAGGTAACTGAGGACCGATGAATCGATCTAGTGGTTAGAGAACTAAACAGGTACAAGATACCAGTTGCTGCACTTCAAGAAACGAAATGGTTTGGGCAAGCTGTGTACTGTGTGGGGAAGAGTGTAGTAATAACAGCTGGTAGACCCACCCCACAGCCAGGTCAGAGCAAGCAGAGAGGAGAAGGTGTTGCAGTTGTATTGAGTGGCCCAGCTATAGCCACATGGAAGAAGGGAGGAGAGCAGTGGAAGACCTGGGGATCAAGGCTAATCAAGGTCACCCTTGCTACTGGAAAGAAAAGTTCCGATCGCTTACATGTGCTTTCATGTTATGCACCAACATTTGCAGCAAGCAGAGATGTAAAGGAAGCCTTTTTTGATGACCTCCAGAATGCTTTGGATGAGATACCACCAGAAGAGTCATACGTCATGCTGGGAGACTTTAATGCCCGTGTCGGATCTAGGAGCGGGGACAGAGATTTGTGGGGCGATGTGAGGGGCCCATTTGGGCTTGGTGAAATGAATGAGGCAGGGAAAGAATTCCTAAACTTTTTGCTACTCAATGAAGCAACCATATGCAACACCCAGTTTGCAAAGAAGCACATACACATGCAGACATGGCAGCATCCAAAATCCAAAAGATGGCACTGCATAGACTTTGCAGTGATGAGGCAGAAGGACAGGAGGAGGTGCTTGGATGCAGCAGTCAGGAGAGGAGCAGAATGCCACACGGACCATCAACTGTTGCGCATCAAGGTGGCGATGACCAGCAAGTGGTTTCACACAGGGAAGAGGAAGCAGAGACCTGTAAAGTATGATGTGGCAAAGTTACAAAGTGGTGGCAGTGAGAGCACGGTGAGAGTGTTGTTTCGGCAAACAGTGAGTGTAAAGGCAAAAGAGACATGGAACGTGAATAGCTCAATTGAGGAAAAGTGGTGTACATTACGATCAGCATTGACAGAGGCAGCCAAAGAGGTTCTTGGAAAGGAGCGGCGCAGACATCCTGATTGGTTCAGAGAGAACATTGAAACCTTGGAACCCCTATTCCATAAGAGGAACCAGCTTTATGCCAAGTACTTGAGCAGCAGAAGTGAAACAGACCGGCGAAGTTTTGCTGAAGCACGCAGACTTGCTCGCAAGGCAACAAGAACAGCAAAGAATGCTTGGTTTCAGAGCAAGGCTGAGGAGGCGCAAAAGGAGCGTTTTGGCGGAAAGAAGGTCTGGCAGTGTATCAGAGACATGCAAAGAGGACGGCGTGGGCTTGTTCCTACCAGGTCAGCAACTATTAGGGATGAGAATGGCAATCCATGCACTACAACTGACACACAACATCAACGGTGGAGAAGGCACTTCTCAAATGTACTTAATATCCCAAGTCAGTTCAATGAGGTAGAACTAGCAAGGATTAGACAAAGGCCAATCAAATCACAAATGGCAGACCTACCAACAATGGAAGAGTTGATCAAGGCAGTTGGCAAGTTGAAGACTGGAAAGGCTGGAGGTAGTTCTGGCATCCTACCAGAAATGGTGAAGGCTGCCTGTAGTGACAGTGACTTCCTTGAACTACTTCTCAGCTTAGTACATCAAGCATGGAAGGAGAGACAAGTACCCAAGGAGTGGACAGATGCCATCCTCGTGCCCATCCCCAAGAAAGGAGACATCACCAAATGCGACAACTGGCGGGGCATTGCTTTGCTAGATGTTGTGGGAAAGGTGGTTGCAAGAGTGGTACAGGGTAGGCTACAAGATCTTGCTGAAGAGGTGCTACCTGAGTCGCAGTGTGGTTTCCGAAGTGGACGTGGTTGCTCGGACATGATCTTCACAGTTAGACAGGTGGTGGAGAAGTCCTGGGAGCACAAGGCCAAGGCTTTTCTTGTCTTCATTGATCTCAGGAAGGCATATGACTCTGTGCCACGGGAAGCACTGTGGGTGGCTTTGAGGAAGCTAGGAGTCCCAGACCAACTTATTGACATCATTAGGTCCTTCCATCAAGACATGAAAGCCCAGATTCGCTTAGATGACACACTGCTAGAGGAGATTGAAGTAGACAATGGATTAAGGCAGGGTTGTTGCATGGCACCTGCACTGTTCAATTTGTACTCATGTGCAGTGGTGGAAAGATGGACAGCGAGACTGGAGGACACAGATGGTGTTGGGGTTTATCTCAGACACAAAGATGATGGGAAGCTGTTCAGAAGGTACACCCGAAATGCAAGTCAGACAACGGCTACAGAGTGCCAGTTTGCTGATGATGCTGTGCTCCTGGCCACCACCAGAGCTGGAGCTGAAAGATCGCTACTGGAGTACGTACAGGTGGCCAGTGACTTTGGACTCACTGTCAGTATCCCCAAGACGAAAGTCATGGTGACTGGCAGTGACGTTACAGATGCAGACAGAGCCCCCTTGTACATTGATGATTCCAACATAGTAGACTCAGTATGTGAGTTCCCCTACCTTGGTTCAGTGGTTGAGGCATCTGGTAGAATGGGCAGAGACATTGACAGAAGAATCGCACAGGCTTCCAAAGCTTTTGGAACTCTACACAAACCTGTCTTTTCTGATAAGGACTTACTGGTGCAAACCAAACGGAAGATCTATCAAGCATGTGTCTTGTCCATACTACTGTATGGATCCGAATGCTGGACCCTCCTATGCAATCAAAGGCGAAAACTGGAATCTTTCCATCACAGATGCCTGAAAGCCATCCTAGGCATATCCAACAGCCAGCAATGGGAACAGCGCATTACATCACTAGAGATCAGACAACGCTGGGGAGACACAGCTTCAGTCACTCAGAAGGTGACAGCGCGCCGTTTAGAGTGGCTAGGTCATCTTGCACGAATGCAAGAGCACCGGCTGCCAAAGAAATGTCTCTTTGGTTGGCTACCCGAACCTCGCCCAAGAGGAGGTCCAAGAAAGAGGTGGAGAGACGTCATCAAAGCTGATCTGCAGGAGATCAATGTCCCAGAGGCTAAATGGTACACACTAGCCAGGACATCCAGAGAGGGTTGGCGTGCCACGTACATGTCAGCCTTGGAGGAGAGAAGGGCTAGACAGGAAGGAGAGCAGCTAAGCACATCATCCCATGTTGTATGTCAAGAATGCAATAGAAGTTTTAGACGAGAAGGGGACAAGAAAAGGCACAAATGCAAATCAGAGAGATTGAAACCTGTGAGTGAACAGCTTGGAGCAGTGCAGTGTCAGACATGCCACAAATGGTATCGAAGCAAAGGTGGACTTGCTGTCCACAGATGCAGACAAGATATCAACTGAGTACCAGAATGTTCAATGAAATTTTGACAATAACTTGCTCCCCCCCATTACTGGGGGTCGCGTAACCGCATCAGCGGCAGTTGGAAAGAAGGAAGGTGTGTGTGTGTGTGTGTGCTGAGGTCAATGAGGTGTATGATACAATATTATGTTTACCTATTGCGAGTGACAGAGCAGCAACCAAAGGGAGCAAGTATTTCGAGTTGGGGCGGCAGCCCCCGAGTTTCTTACTCGAAATACTTGTTGGTTTTGTTCACCCACATCTAGTGGCTGGGTGGTGGTTGGTTGTGTGTATGGATGGACTGCTTAGTGTTAATTCAACAGGTGGGTATGGTTTGGTCTCTATTGAGGCTACTTTATACCCCTCGCCTTGTCTAGGTGCCCCTTACCGACTGCAGCACATCCTAAACGGTATTACTTGGGTAGTGCATGGTTGTTTTTGGGTAGCATGTGTGCCAGGTTGGGTTTCAGTTCAGTTGAGGTTGTTGCCTGGGTTTGTTCCTCGTTTCTTTGGTTGTGGGTGTGGGTGGTGTGCTTATGGTGGTGTGTTGGGTCATTTGTTTGTTCCATTCATTTTGTGTCATCATTGTAAGATTGTTACGCATAAACAGATGGTTAGATGGATAGGTGGAATATTTACAGCAGTATGGTCATAGATGTGTCATTTACATATATGGCATTTGAAGACTTGTTGCATAAATACGATTATGAATGTATAAAAATCACCAATGAAGAATACGTTCTCTTCGATGTTGAACATGACGATCAATGCACATGCACATGCACTGAACGACATATTCAACCTTGTGTATACAGCTACATGATATTCGGATTTCAAAGCCATCGATCAGGCAGACAGTGATTCATTTCTACAGGTTTTGCAATAGAGGGTTGAAGCAGGTGTTGGATCTCCAGTTCCCTGCTGTGATGCAATGGCCAGAAGAGCTGCACTTCTGAGATTAATGGGGAGAAAACTGGCATGTCATCAGGTATACCACCCTTGCATCTGCATGTGTGTTTGGTTTGTATTGCATAGGTTGTCCCAAAGGTAGTGCTGCGGCATCAGCTATCTGTCAACATCATGACATGCACATAAAATTGTACAATAGCATCACTGTAAGATGGTTATACCCGACCAATTGAAATAAACACACTGTTCTTAAATATAGCACTGTACTATTGTACTATTGTACCATTATTAGTATTGTATGGTATATCAGTGTATATCATTGTGTATTACTTTAGTGTGTGTATTAGTGTACTTGTTATTGGTGACACCAGGGCACCAGAGCAGGAAAGCCTACCGTAGGCGGGCTTTCCTGCTAGTTTCCTATGAACACGCCAAAAACCACTAGTGATGAGAGTGCAATGTGCCAGGCACTTTGATGGTGAAGGTGGTGTGCCAGGCACTTTGGTGCTGAGTATGCTGTGCCATGCACATTGGGTGCAGGTGCAACATGACAGGCACTTTGCTCCCAACATATAATACAGTATATAGGCAGTGCTGTCTACAGAGAGTGCGGCTATTCTAGAATTACAGCTTACTAGGCTGTGACATTGGCACATATTACAACTTGCCAAAACTAGACCACCTTCATTCAAGGATGTCTCAAGTTATCACACTGGCCTTCTCTTACTTCATGTTGCAAGGTGCACTTCTGCAGTGTGTGAGTGGAAAGGACATCGACAGTAAGCCGAACATTGTGATTCTCTTGGCGGATGATGTGAGTATATTAAGTAGATCTCTAGATTTTTGAGTAGCTAAGACTCTTCAGTGGCCACTCTTAGGTGTCTCAAGAATTGACTGTTATAATAATAAGATTGCACTTCCATTCGCATATTCTGTGTGGACATTAGTTTAGTATTATCTTGTGGCTATATGTTAGCTAATTAGGCAGTGTAATGACAGTTTGTCAAAATGGCAAGAACGTAGTTTAGCTAATTATTTGCAACAGGGACTTGAGCACAACCACAATTGAATCGTCTGCTTGTCTGGTTTGGTGACCATTGGCAGATAATTGAAGGAAAAGTTTGCAAACAACCAAACATGATCTTTTCCCTATCTCTTGGATATGGCTCCAACAATAAATGATGCAAGAACTGGATGAAATGACTTTAAATCAAATTTTGGCTCTACCATGTTAGTCTCACTACCCATCTCTGTATTCCTTCCACGTTTTGAGTAGTCATGTGTCAAAACACCATGTTTCTCCATGTCTCTTGGAGTCTAGACCATGGGAGGCTAAATTCACCATCTAATGCTAGTGAGTAAAAAACCTTTCCTCAACAATGAGAAAGGAATGATTAACTGAAAAAGCATAGAAACAACAAACATTAACTCAACATTTTGGCACACTTCACTTCTGTGGATTTCATTCAGCATAGCTACCAAAATCCTTTGTTAGCTAGCTACCAAGATCCAAGGGATGTACCTAGCTAACTAGGGATATAGTCAAAAGGTTGAGTTTGCCATTGCTTGTTTCTATACTTTTTCAGTTAAGCATTTCTAAATTCCATCTCATTTTTGAGGATAAGTTTTTATTCCTTAATTTGTATACAGTTACTTTTGCATATCCAAAAGAGTGGACATCAAAGTCTTCAGCTGATTAATACCTTTTCTTAAACCTATCAAGAAGAGGGTGCTAAAAATAGAACATAAACGTATGTCACTCTGTAACTGCCATGTGTATATTCATAGTCTTGTGCGAAAGACTAGCTTACATACTATAGGTGCACAGCAACTAAATGGCGGCATTGAGGTAATGTTAATACACAGGGAAGACAAACTTTGTACTCGCTCGAAGGCTGTACTTAGCGTATTGCCTCCGGTGCTCAGATCCTGGTCCTTCACCTAGATACGCAGTCCTCATGACCTATTTAGGTGCATAGGTGTCCTGGATAATATAAAAAGAACAAATGGGGTAAGAGCAGCCTTTGCCCTTTCTGCAGAGAGGTCTTGTTGCTGTGGCCACTTGAATAGCAACAGTATGTGTTACAGTTCATTCACAAGCAGCCATAATATCTTTTGCCATTGGATTTACAGGTAAAGGTCTCAGACCCAAGCACCTCCACAGAGTGCTAGCTACCAATCACTCGTGTTCATTGCCTATGAAGTGTGTGCACAAGCTGTGTTCCTAAAATATGCGAAATAAGTTGCAGTAGCTATCATTTCTAACACAGCAGCAACCGAATGAAGCAAGTATTTGAGTTGGGGTGGCAGGCCGACAAAGGATTTCTTAACTTGAAACACTTATTCTATATACGTATCTGTTCTAAAATATACTGTGACGGTATTTTCATTGTAACCCCACCATATTGTGCAGCTTGGTTATGGTGATCTTGGTTGCTATGGACACCCCTACTCAACCACTCCAAATATTGATGCATTGGCAAATGAGGGTCTGAGATTTTCAGACTTGTATTCTTCTAGCTCAGTCTGCAGCCCTTCAAGGTAAGGTTCTCCCTTGTTGCAAGTTTGCTTGTTAAATCACACCTGCAACCCCTCCTCCTCCTCCACCCATGCACACAATGAATGCATATACAGCAGCTATGAATGATCATAACATGCAACTGCATGACTCTAACTATAGGTTAACCCATGGCTTCTGGGCACTGCAAAGATACAATTGGATGGAATTTTGGCAGTGATGATATAACAACGTTTATACAATGAGAATGCTGACAATAGTTACTGACTGGAATCGCTAGTAGTGTAAACATAGGCAGGCATTGCTTAACTGCCCCCGCAAGGGGCAAGGGTCATGCAGGTACTCTTGCATATTGAGATGTCTGAGGAATGGATACGCATTAGAACAATGGTCACAATGAATTAGCTAACAATTTCAATCATTGAACATTCACTCACTCAGTGCACTGCAATGTCACAGAACAGTGTTGTACTGTCAGTACACATGTGCATACAGCGAGGTAATACAATGGTGAAATACTGTTATTAAGCATAGTGCATTTGCTAAAATTAATAGTACAACAGAATAGACCACAAGTGCAGAAAAGCTAGCAGATGGGTGGTGATCGGGAAAGGTGATTCGGCATTGATTTGGCATTGATTGGGAGAATCGATTGCTATTGAGATGTGGCAGTAGGACAAGTTGGCCATGTCAGAGGAACATGTGAACCTGGATGGGCAATCAGCCTCCTGTGCAAAGTATATAGCTTGCATTTGCACTATGTCCTTGAGACGAGATGGCACCATTCATGTACATGGACCAGTCAGGCACCAATGTGCTGGCTCAGAAGAAGCACCAAGCTCTGTCAGCCTAGTCAATGCAGTTGCTGTCACTGCTGCTGCTGCTGTTTGCCATCCACTGCCATAGGAGCCCGCACCATTGCTGGTAGTCTTCACGGAGGAATGCGTATCCCAATTCTGAAGAGGCTTCCCCAAGCTTCACACGATCTAGCCACGAGGAAGTTTGCTACGATTCTAGAACAAGTTACAGTGGCAAATGATGTATCCACCTAGATGCACCTGCTGAGCTTCTTCAACCACTGTCTTGTACCTAGGAGGGGAGGGCAAGGCTGATTAGCCAGCAGCTTTCAGAGGAGAGCAACCCACTTCCACCTGCAAGCTACAGGGGGTCTGCCCCCCACTCTGTCACCCGCCTACATCAAGATGATCCTGATGCATTCCAGTTTGTTGCTACCAGGGACATTGGAAGAGGGAGACTGTCTGGGGTGCTGTTCGCCTGGCCTGTTCAGAGGACACTGTTGCAGAAGTGAGCAAGACCATCATTTCTGCCCTGAAGTCCAAGTACCCACCTGCTCATCCAGACACCTGCCTCCCACTAGCACCTAAAGGGGAAGCATTGAAAGCAGCCTTGATGGTGAGTGAGAATGAAGTGGCTCAAGCTATTCGTTCCTGTCTAAGGGCCGGTTCTGCTGAACAAGAAATTCTGTTTTTAGGGTAGCAACAACTGGAGACTTGTTAGACAGTCAACAAGCGTTAGTTTTCTCATTGCTGCTAGAATTTGCTGATGCTTTTGCCTTGAACCCTAATGACTTTGGACAATCTGGAACAGTCTCTCAAAGCATTGACACTGAGAGTTCCCCGCTCATCCACCAGCAGGTTCATCGAATCTCACAGTTCTGCCAGGAAGAAGCCAGGCAGCTGATTCAAAGCATGTAGAAATAGGATGTAATACAGCTATCTGACAGTCCATGGGCATTGCTGGTGGTCCTCGTTCACATAAAAATTGCTCAATCTGATTTGCATGGACTATCAGAAGGTCGATGCAGTAAACCAGAGAGTTACATACCCTCTCCCACAGATTGACAATACAATGGACACTGTCTGGCTCACAATGGTTCAGTACACTCCATTTTGTTTGTGGGTACTGGCAGGTAGAAGTATGTATTTGCAGACAGGGCGAAGACCACACTAGAGGGCTTGTATGGATTCTGTGTTATGCCATTCAGGCTATGCAATGCCCCACCACATTCCAGTGATTGAAGGATCAAGTATTGAGTGGCCTGCAGAGGAGACTGCTTAGCCTATGTGGATGATTTCATTGCATCGAGAAGACATCTGAAGATCATCTCTAGCACCAGAAGGATGCACTTCAAAGGTTGTGACAGGCTGGGCTAAAGCTGCAGCCCCCTTAGTGCACCTTCTGCAAGGAGCGTGTTGAGTGACTGGGACACATTGTCGCAGCATTAGGGGTTGCTGTTGACCCAGCCAAGACAGCAAGAGTGGTGTGATCGGGAGTGGAGGTACCGGTCTGCATGAGTCTTCTTCTAGTACACAGAGGTGGAGAGGGCGTCTCCATTCTTCCTGACCAGCACATTAAGGAAGGGCAGCTGGTTCTCCTCTTCAACCTCCATTGTGAACTGGATCTTCTCACAGAGATTGTTCAGATGATTCAAACAGAAAAGCATCCAGTTGGGTTCTACCATGGGGCCATATGATGAAAGTGTCATCTACGTACCTGAGCCAGAGCTTTAATTGGCTCTCTGTTCGCTGTTACCAATGCCGTTTGCTCAAAGTCTGCCATGAACATTCCAGCAACAACTGGCGAGAGAGGTGATCCCATCGCTGTGCCTTCCACTTGTTTGAAGAACTAGTCCCCGTACATTAAGTACGTGGATTTAAGAAAGAGTTCCATCAGGGAGCATGCACACCTGTTGTGGTGTCATGGCTGTTCTTTCACTGAGGGACTCACCATGTTCCAGTCTGTCCTTGATGATGACGAGTGCATCCTCTACTGGGACCTGGGCGAAGAGGCTTTTCACATCAAAACTGACCAGACAGTCCTTGCTATCAATCTCCATTATGAGATTCTTTCTACAAAGTTTGTTGAGTTCTTCTCAAAGGAACTGGTACCTCCAGAAAGTGGTGGGAGGACTCTCGCAAGCTTCTTGGCAAGATCATAGGTTATGGTGCAAACGATGGGGCGAAGTGGCATCTTAGCCTTATGGATCTTGGGCAGCCCATAGATGTGTCTGTGTGGATCCCTCCCTAAAGAATATCATAGAGTAACTTTAGATTAGGAAATGTAGAACAGTTATTGTGTTTTACGTGGGTGTAATGTAAGTGTAATATATAAGTAGATTGGCTTAATTAGCTCCATCTTACTGCTGTATCTCACTTCTGTATAACCAATTATGTCCGGTCATTGTACTACGTGTTCACCTCTTTGAGTAAGTTGGACAGCTCTGCTGTGTTTTCGCTGTAAGTGCCTTTTAGTCTGCGCAAGCAATCCTTCTTCATTTCGTATATGGCCTAGCCTAATATAGATACATATTTGCGTATGTGCCAATCTTCAGTGATGTGGACTTTATGTATGCCATTCAACTATCTCTCTCCACTCTTTTTGTAAATTACAGGGCAGCTCTACTGACAGGGAGATATCAAATAAGGTCTGGTATTTACCCTGGTACATTAGGACCACCTTGCATTGGAGGTACGTACTGTGTCCTATAATTAATACAGTGCCTTGTTACATAGTATTGTGTGAAGAAGAGTGTTTAGCCAGTTTTCTGATATGTAAAAGTGCACCCTATAAATTACTTCTGCAGGTCTTCCAAGGAATGAGACCACAATAGCAGAGTATGTCAAGGAAGCTGGTTACAGCACTGCCATGGTTGGAAAGTGGCACTTGGGAGTAGGCCTTAATGGAGAGTATCTCCCTACTCACCAAGGCTTTGATTACTACCTGGTAATAAGCAAGTCATGTATATGCATAATTATGTGTACCTGGAAGTGTAAAATTGTTAACTTAAGATGTTTTATATTAAGTCATTGCTCTAGAATATGTTTGAATCTTGGGTTTGATCATTTTCCCTTGTCACTTGCTAAGGCTGAGTCTGCCTTCAATTTCCAGTTCTTACCCATACTGTCTAACATCAAATTGTCACTACATGTGCTGTGTAATGTACGTATGTATTTATGACCCCACGCGTTGTTCTCACTACACATGTACGTATGTGTGCATGTGGACATGTGAGCATCAACATACAAAATGCACCATTGCACACAACCACTTCCACTATTGACAATACATGATACAATTCCTAATAGTATGCAATAGCTAGAGATGGGTACATACACTCATGTTGTACACATTCATAGCAGTCCATCAGTCCAATGCCCGCACACCAGTGTGTGTGTGGAGTATGTATGCTATGTGCACTCTAGTTCCCTTTGCTGTGTTCAGGGTATTCCTTACTCCCATGACCAGTGTTCCTGTACAACCTGCTTCTATCCCAACATATCTTGCTATGGCTTGTGCGGTAAGTGATTACATGATTGGTGAATCATTTATGACACAGTCCACATATACCAACATGCAAATATCTAGTCCTGCTAAGCTTATTTTTTGGTAGCCCAGACCTACCTCCGGCCTATTAATATTTTATATTGCATTAAGAATGGAAGCAGGAAGTGCTCTGGGTATGGGACTACAATGAGCTGTTTAGCCCAGCTGTGCTTGCGTGCATATAATTTTACACATTTCTACATTGTAACTGTATGACATATTAGGGCTGCCATAGGCAGCCCTATATAAGGCTCATTTACACTAGCATGAAATGGGCCAAAGCAAGCTCAAGTAAACCATTTTGTCAAGTGTGGTTACACACAAAGAGGTAAATCGTTTTACAGCGTAAAGAGTAAATGTCCAGCACGACACAATCTTCACTCAAGACATATTCACGGTTGATACAGGTATTGCTGGACGACAAAAGAGGTAAGACACTTCCGCTGGAGTCGGACATCTTCAGTATCTGAGTGCCTTACCCACGCATTGAGGAAGAGCCATCTGGACTGCATTTTGTCTCTGTTTCTTGCTATACGCTAGCTACGTCGAAGGAAGATGTAGAATATGGCACTTTCATACACAAAAGCAGAGGCAGCACCTCAAGCTTGTTACTGCATTTACACTGACTAGTGGATTAGTTAACCATTTCTAAATCACCTCCAGAGATGGTTTAGTTAAACCGGTTTCCAATTCAGATTATCCAGATTAGTCTTAATCCGGATTTCAAACCAGTTTAACTTGCTAGTGTAAATGGGCCTATTAATTCAGGTGATTACGGTTATTCCATTACTTCACTAATTTATTCTATTATTACATCATTACTTCATTGTCATTACCTGTGGCTATTCCATGTTCATTGTACGTAAATGCTTACCTGTTGCATAGATCCAGGATTTCCTCCTTGTCCACTTTATGAGAACACTACAATTATTGAACAACCTGCCAACTTTCTAACGCTGCATGACCAGTATGTCGATGCAGCAACCAGCTTCATCAGGAGGGAATCAGGTAATAAAACAAATGTTGCCATGCATTCGTGGCAAATGCAGTTGTGAGATAAATGTTTCTGCAAAAATAGTAAGGATGTAGGGATGGCACAAAAAATACAGAAACAAGCAAAGGCTGTTACACGGTGGAGCATTAACCATGGTCCCTACATGCAAGAATGTCGCACCTTATAGTCCTACATCCTTGAATGTAAGGACGATGGTTAATACTCCACTGTGTAACAGCCTTTTCTGTATGATTTGTGCCATCCCTACAGCCTTACTATTTTTGTAGAAATTTATATTAATTCTAGTTACTGTACTTATTATAGTGTGTAGCTAGCTAAGCTGTAGCTACATACTAACCCACAACCATAGGATGTTGATGCTGCTATTAGACCTTATTTCTGTAACCCTGGGGCCGGACATTTCGGCCAGCTAATTACCTGGGTTCTGCACTAAGCCACGAAAAAGAATGCAGAAATGGCAACCGGAAGCCAACTTGCAGAAATTAAAAATGGCGGGGAAATGCACAACTCGAATGTCCTTTAAACGGTACTTTGTTCAAGATTGGCCATGTACGCAACTTCAAACGGAGACACGACAACATTGCTAAGCAATTGAACTAAATTTGAAGGAGGACTAGGCGAATGAATGTCACAAGAGCGTTCAATTATTTCTTTTAAATTGGCTTCTCTTGCATAGCAACGTCTTCCAAAGGCCCGGAGACTCCCATTTGTGAAAATTCCTCACGTAGGTAACCTACAAAGAAATACAGCCAGTGGGCAGCAGCATAACACTGTGGTAAAAGTTTTCTCATACTCACTATGGTTCGTATGCTACTGCTGACAGAGAAGAAGAATCATACAGCACAGAACTGCTGTCTATGTATGGATGGCAGTGGTTCTTTGTATGCTGTAATACAAATGAAAAGTAGCACGAAACATAGAAAATGTTGAGGCCGCGTTCTGCGGGAGCGCACACTTTCAAGTGGAAGTAAGGTTGGTCCTGCATAGTGTACAACCGACACTTCTTCATGGGTAGCCTTTTCGCTGCTTTTGTAACCCTAAACAATAATAGCACTACATTTCGTTTGTATTACAACATACAAATAACCAATGCCATCCCTACATAGACAGTACTACCGTGCTATCTGATAATGACCAGTCAGTGAATTGTTAATCCTATTGTCTCTCTCAGCACTGCAGAATCCATTTTTCTTGTACTTCGCTTTTCATCACACCCACTACCCTCAGTATGCAGGAGAGAAATTCACTAAAAGTAGTATTAGGGGAAGATACGGAGATGCTTTGGTAGGTTTGTATGTGTGGGGGATATAGAGGTGGTATAAGTTGTATTTTTGGTATATTGATAAGTATAGAAGGGTGTAGGTGTATTGTCATTCATCTACACTACCATGCATGGTGTTCATATACTTATCCTTCTTTATATTTGTAGAATGAGTTAGACAGTGCAGTTGGTGACATTATGACAGTCATAAATGAAACTGGCATTGGCAAGAACACTTTTGTGTTTTTCACTTCAGATAATGGGTGAGCTAGCAGTTCTGGAATGGAATAGGATCATACTGTCTTGGACATATTATCCTCTACCTTATCTGTATATAGGCCAGATCTGAATCAAGATGTACGAGGTGGAAATTCAGGTATCATGAAGTGTGGCAAAGGGTCCACTTATGAAGGTGGTCAAAGAGTACCAGGAATAGCTTGGTGGCCAGGAAGGATCAGTCCTGGTAAAACCACTGAGGTAGTTGTGTGACTGTGTAGCTACATGACTGGCACTAGTTGACAATGCTTTCAGTAATGTGCCTCTTCTTCCAGATGGCCTCCTTACTGGACCTCCTTCCTACAATCTTGCAACTGGTCGGTGTGGAACCTGTGAAAGGAGTCATTTTGGATGGCTATGATATGGGACCCATCCTGTTTGACAAGAAGCCAGTGAGAGCAGGGAATGATGCAGTATGGTCACTATTTACTACTTTGACATCTTATTTGAGGGTGGACTATACATGTACAGAATGTACGAATGGACTCACAACATGCAGTGTATTCACTCAATTAAATTATGTATACAGTTCTAAGAACTGTACTGAATTGTCGCTATGAGTTTCATTGCTATGATAACTGTACAATTTTACACTGCATCTTCTTCACTTACATAGAGTTTGCGCGAAGTGTTCTACTACTTTTCTTCAAGCGATGTGAAGAAGGAAGGAGTCTTCGCAGTGCGCTATCAACAGTATAAGGCACACCTTATAACTATGGGGTGAGTACAGTATGAGTAGTTTACATAGTTACAAATTTTGCACTTATATGTTCTTCACTACAAAGAGAAAATGGCAGTCTACAGTGAATGTTGCAATAAATCTAAGTAATATAAGACTAATGAAGTATAGAAACTGATTAACCTTACAGGCTTCATTACACGATTGAGATGAATTCATTGACAAGTAGGCCAAAGTGTTGACAAGTCGTTATGATGCATAACTGCTTCGTACCAGTTACTGTGTTTTGCTGTGTTTTGTGCTGTGCTGTGGAATAGCAACAATTACATTTTTTAAGATAATTTCACAATTAACAGTCGAAGTCAATGTTTTACTTCACCACCACTGCAGCAACCAAACTAATTTTTGTATTTTTGTGGCCAGTTAGCCAGTCCGCACTCGGCAAGCAGCATTTCCCTCAGGCAGCTGCCACGTCAAATAATGTATCAGCTTACACTGTAAATGAATTCTTATATGCATGTGCTCACACAGAAACAGTAGTCTTGCATGCTAGACCCCCTTGCGGAAGAGTCTGGTATAATTGTGCACATTGACTTGTGTTCAGGACAAGAACCTGTTCTGTCCAATCTGATTCTCTGATTGCTATATGACATCAGCCTAAATTTAGAGTTGTTGCAGGAAGAAAGTCTTAAGCATAACACAGCTGGGCCGTTGGAAGAGAGCCACGTCCAAAGAGAGGCATGATGGAAGAAGGCTAAGTCCAGAGATCTTTTGGCAATGCATCGAAAAGCCCTATGTCGTTTCAAAGGTCAATGGACAGTAACGACGCTGGTTGTGTCTCGTCAACGCGTTGCCAAGAGATCTTCAGACTTAGCCTTTTTCCATTGTGCCTGTCTTCGGATGTGGCCCTCTTCCAAGGGCCCAGCTGTGTTTATGCTTAAGAATTTCTTCCTGCAACTGTTCTTCACGCAGCAATTAACCCTGTAGTTAGCAAACAAAATTTAGAGACAAGGCATTGGCTTGTCAAAGAATATCATCGGACACACTGCGATTTCACTCTGGTACACTCTGAAAGCAGAGCAAGAACGAGCTGTACAAGCAAAACAATGCAAATTTAGGAACTCCATACTTCACTCACCGTATTGCTGCATTATGGACAACATTGTGCAAGAGTTAACTGCAATTTGCAATATTACATTCCTATGGCACAATCGCTTATGCAATACCACCAGACCCTTCCATGGGTGGTCTAGTGTACAAGACTCATAGAGACAGCTAACAGCACAGCTGTGCAGAGGACAGCATGCTGCACCACCAACTGGCAATAGTTTCCAGCTAATGGGATCTTGTGTTTCCTATCACATGACAATATCTTATGCAATGATTAGACATTGTGTATAAGTAGCCACATTTTGCTTGCCCTTCAATCCCTTGCAGTCAAATGATTTGTTCAGAGGATTACTCAGATCGTGACTGCTGTTCCAGTAATGAAAAGACGGAGCATGACCTTCCTTTGCTGTATGACCTCCACCTTGACCCCAGTGAGGAATATACACTCTCTCAAGGTGACCTAAAGTACACCCTACTCATGGGCATTATTTATCAGGTATTTTATTGTGGATATATATATATACGTAATACTATATTGTTACTTGCACTGTATATATAGCATGTATGCAGTACCAGATTATCCACATGTAACCAATAGTACTCTTGATGTTACACGTGAGAGTTAGTCTCATACCAAGATCACAAAATGGCCTCCATTTTTATATTTTGATGTCATCACCTCCCGATGATGTCAAAAATTAAGAATGGAGGCAAGATTGCAGTCTAGGTATGATGCTACATGAGAGTGCTTTTCTGGGGAACTGCACTCACGCATATCCAAGGATGAATACATGGGCTCTGAAAATATGCAGAACAATACGTCATATATTAGTCTTGTTCCCAGACCCTTTCCTTGTGCACACGCTAAGGTAGGGTCTGGGGAAAATAGACAGGTTCTCGTAACCACTGCCAGAATGTCGGCCACAGCAATCAGATTTATAGTTCACATATTATTACACAATTAGTTGCTCAAGTTCGATGTTGAGTATGCAGACAAGGAGATTCGCAGTCAAAAGAAGTGAACAAAGCAGTATCAAGAATAGCTATAAGGCTGGATAGCGCTGAAGGATAATCAGTAAGGTGAGGGACAGAGTTCATCCACATGGCAAAAACGTCTGACATGATCAGCCTTCAATGGACAGGCAGTGGAAAGCCGCCTTCTAACCTGTGCTGCACGATGTTTTCAATATTCCAGGCCAGTGCATCATCCCTACAGTCTCAGAGGGCTTTGTTGTGGGTTCCTGAGCCAGAATGCAGTGTGGCCACGGTGTGGAACCTGTATTACACGCAAATATACTTGCCACTAATTTGCAAACTATTTTGTCATCAACCGTAATTACATTCGATTGTGCCACAACATCCCGTCCATTGTCACCAGACCCTGCCTCCTCTGGCGGAAGGGTCTGGGGACGAGACTAGTCGTATATACAGTATAAACAATTTGCAATCTGATGCTATACAAGTGTAGAGACTTAATGAAGACATCTCATACTTATCAGTAGTAAATTGCCATCATGTTTGCTATAGTATTGAAAGGGGGCAATTGTTTGCAGTTAGCCCTGCATAGGCAATATATTGAATGATTATCACTGGATATTACGCCAAACCTACCAACTACTAGTATATATCGGTCTCTCAGTTGGTAGGGGGCACTAAGCCCTATTGAGATGGCAACCAATGATCGCCTATTCCCAGTCATCCAACAAAGATGCAAGAGCCACAGACAGCTGTTTCATCCTAATAGGGGCTCATCAGCATGGTGTACTGATGATTGATTATGGCCTCCCTTTCAACAACACTTCAGTCGTGATGACTGTAGCCTCCCTGTCTGTTTCTGTTGAAACCACAAGTGTTAACTTGTGGTGGATACAGAAGCAGCCAGTTACCCATCATCAACCATCAGTAAGCCACAGTGATAAGCACCAATCAGGGTAAAACGTTTGTCTGTGGCTCTTCCATCTTTGATAAATAATTGGGGAAAGGCAATCACTGGTTGCCATCTCAAAGGGACTTGTGCCCCCTCCCCCTCCCCCCCCCCCCCCCCCCCTTCACCACCAAGATGCTAATTCTGTGTAGTTGGTAGGTTTGGCGTAATATCCAGTGATGACCATTTTCAATTACTATAGTATTGTTAGTGATGCTGATGAGTCATGAAATTGTTCAGGGAATCTTCAATCTCCCTGTAGCGTATACATTGAAATTTGTGAATCCTTGCCTTGTTATGATTAAAAAATTATATGCCTTTTACCTCCATTAGAAATTGGACCAGTTCAATGCTGAAATGGTGTGGGGTGAATCACAAGTACTTCAAGGAATGGATATCTCCGCTACACCTTGTGCTAGCCCAGGATGCAATCCTTTCCCATCCTGCTGTCACACCTCTACAGCTACCACCACCACTGTGGCCCATCTCTGATGTAGTCCTATTACACAGTGGGAATTGTACCACCATGTATGCAATTAATTTGCTGAATTCCCATAACTGTTGCTTCTTTACAGTTACGTACACACTGCATTTAGCACATCTAGCTATATAATTATTATGCATATTTGCAAACCAACGTTGGAGTAGTTGCCATTGAAATTCACAAAGCTTAATGCACATGCAGATTGTAGCGTCATCTATGTCTGATACAATAATGCATGACATCACACCCATCATTTCAGAATCATGCAGTCACACAGTAGACTTAAATCCATTATATATATATATAGTATATGCACCAGTGCAAGTTGCCGAGAGTAACCACCCCGAGTGCAAGTAGAGTGCTTGTGCTAGTTGATGGAAGGAAAAACACCACCAGCACAAGTTGCTGAAGGTCAGGGGAACCGAACACCAGCATTGTTTGGCATGCAGTGGGGGACCACTATGAATGCGAGTACAGTGTTGGTGCTAGTCGAATGGCACAAGTTGGACCAGAATACAGCAACAGGTATGTAACTTGCACTTGGGCAGAGTAGTGCAAATGTGGTGGTTGTGTTAGGTGCAGTGTGGTGCATGGCTCTCATAGGCAACTGCTAAAGAGGTATGGAAGGCGAAAACAATGTCCTTTGGCAGACACTCGGTCTGACGAGGAGGAGGGCGGTGACACCATGGTGACGCTTTGCTTTGATTTTGAATCGAATGGTAGATAAAACGAGCTCATGATCAGATTGATGATGGACTCCACGGCAAACATATGTATCCAGGGTGGAAGAATGGTACTTGACACTGACCAGAACGTAGTCAATCATGTGGCCAGGATCAGAGCGGTCACCATTTTGGAACCAAGTACACTGGTGCTTGGATTTGTGCTGATACTAAGTGTTAGTGATGAGGAGCTTGTTAGTGGCACAGAAATCCAACAATCGTTGCCCGTTTTCATTGACTTGACCCATCCCATGAGGGCCAAGGACTGTATGCCAGGTGTTGGTGTCAGTTCCCACACAAGCATTGAAATCTCCCAAGATAACGATCATGTCAGTAGGCGGAACGGTAGCCAGTACAGAATGCAAGTCATAGTAAGAATCCTCAGATGGTTGATTGGATTCAGATGTTGAAGAAACAGGATTAGTGGGAGCGTATACAGCAATTACTGTAGTGTAGCTAAGGTGCAATTTCAGACGAATATGCATTATTCTATCGTTAACAGGTGTTAACACACTTCCAGCTGCTTCCCAGGAAGAGAGAGCGTGAGGAGAGAGGGCAATGGCTACTCCACTGGTGTGTGAAGAGTCAAAGCCAGAATGAAGAATGGTACAGGACTGGATTTGAGTAATTCCATGACCCTGCCAGCGTGACTCAGAAAGAGCCAACAAGTCAATGTTCTTGTCAATCATTGTCTCAATGATGTGTTGATGCTTTAAGCTTTGTACACTGAGAGAACCCGCAGACTGGACATTCCAACAAGCTAGTCTAGTCTTACCCTTCGCATGAAGAAAGGTATGAGACTTAGACTTCGCAGTGAACTTGGCTTTAAAGGCTGTTGTTTTCTGAACATCATTTGATGAATATGGAACAAATTGGGACACCAAATCAACTGACCTTTGTCGTGTCATTAGCAGGGCCTTAACCCAGTGCCCAGGGATCACCACATGGAGGTTGCACGACATGATCCCCCCCCCCCCCCACACACACACATGGCCATGGTAGTGGGCATGCATAGCAGCGCAACATGGACCCATTGCAGTTGTAATACAATCACATGCCACTGCATACATATTCTCTCTCCACAGTCCTACTTCCGTATAACACGCACATATCCAGTCACACAAATCCATGCAAGAACACACACACACACACACACACGCGCACGCTCATACAAAACAATGCAAAACCAAACTGTGAACTCATTTTTACACACCTGTGTGGTGGAGTGACTAGTCCTCCCTGTGTCCCCTGGGCCATTGTCAGCGGTCCCCCAAGAACCCCAGCCATCTTCAGAAGGAGGATCCTGTACAAAAATTCTCATTCACAGTCAGCTGATCTACATGGACTAAATTGGACATGATGAAGCCAAGGCATTCCTCTGAAATGCATGGTCTTGTCTGACATGTAGCATGTAGGCTATGCATCATATCAATGTAGGCATAATTATACAATATAAACACAGCTCATTTCACAAGACCTTTATAGATAGCATGTACATTATTAGGGCTTGCTTCACTTGCCCTCATAGTAAATCACAGTATATGTGATAATCATATGGTTGCTCCTGCCCATTTTGCTGTAATCATATGTGACACAGCGCATGTGGCTTACAGCAATGATCCTAGTGCACCAGTCTCTAGTTTGAAACTGATGGTTCTCTACAGTGCACAATGGGCTACAC
This sequence comes from Ianthella basta, assembly GCA_964019415.1. Classification (NCBI taxonomy): domain Eukaryota; kingdom Metazoa; phylum Porifera; class Demospongiae; order Verongiida; family Ianthellidae; genus Ianthella; species Ianthella basta. Next base: position 3,056,681 of record OZ025883.1, read on the forward strand.
TTCAACAATGGAATGACCCACCCAAGCCAACATGGTAAGGAGGGCAACAGAGGCTGATGCATAGGCACAGCTGCCATGTGCAAAGGCATGAGAGCATCCAGCACCGTGTTAGCCGCCAAGCAGAATGAAGAGCAGGTACAGGTGCAGTGTGACAAACAAGGGAGCAAGCACAGGTTAGATGGGCAGCAGAACTGCACAGCAGTTATAGCTGTGGCATGTAAAATTGCTGCTCTACTTGCACACAGCCTCTCCCTACGTACACTCTACAGCTGCACAATGCCCTGCATCATTGGCTTTCATGGTATGAACACGTACACACGTTGGGACTACGTCTCCTTTCCAAATACACAATACCACCTTTCGCAAGTACCATTCCACTGGTTTCTGTACAACTTTATTCGTATGTCTACTTCATACGTATGTCTACTTTCTTTTTATGGAATGCAAGCTGCATAATGTTTAATGTACCTCACTTATGGAGCCTTGATTGTACTGTGTAGTTGACAAGGGATGTCTTTATGCATTCCATGCCAACTACAGCTACACACGTACATATCAGCTCAAGCCAATTGCAAGGCAGTAGTACCGTATGGTAGTGGTGTCAATCCGTCACAACACATCATCAAAACCACCTCTGCTCCTCTTGTACGAGTCAGCTCAGTAGATGTTAACTCTATACTCTCTACACTAGGCTAGCCAAAGAAAACACCTACCAAGAGCAGCCAAGGTCATTGATATGATGTTCTACCCTACATCCCAAGGCCAATACACTGCCACAGGATGATCAAAAGAACAAGCCCACACTCAACGGCCCAATTTGAGCTCAACTTCCCTGCTCATTTTCTGTTCACGCCCAAATTCCTCTCTCCAATATGCGGTCTCAGGGGGGTCAGACAAGGTCCTCGGATTGTGCAATACTATCACCTTAATAATTGCATTCCTGACATTCCAATCGCGTCTCCATGTATTAGCTCACTGTGCTCCAAGGCCGAGTGTGCCTACCCTGAGCTATGGTAGGGCCTTGTACTGCATTCGCACCCCTGGTATGACCCGTACATACATAGCCAAGGAGGCATATGGTGGATTGGGCTTAATTGTGGGACCACTTTCACGATTGCGTTGTTGCAAGTTATCGCAGTGTTTCTTGAGAATTGCCAGCATGCTTTAGCCATTTCTGGCATTCCTGCTGTCAAATGTAACAAATTGTGTACAGAATCAAGATGATTGCATGGACGTGGCTGCCAATTGCACTCCCATTGCAGAAGCAGTCAACCTATCAGTCTTGCAGTCCTGAAGTGATCAATGAGGACTCGCTATCAGCTTCTAAGGAGTCCCTTCCACAGCAGCACTTGCTCAGTACTCCAGATCAGGCTCGACCTGTCTCGTGGCCAGCATTAGCGAACACTCGCACACCGGCGTTGTAAAATGCTTGCAAAACCTACCTAGATGCTGGGGAACGGCGCGGAACGGTCCATTTTCTGAAAGTCCTTGTCCAACTGTGTGCTCAGAAGCAAACAAACAGGCGATACAACGCGTTTCTCGCAATATATCTGCTCTTAGCTAGTATAGGTAAAATACACAGTAAAGAGCAGCCACGTCGGCCATTTTTCGAACGCACGTGACCTTGACCGACCCTTGATGTGCGGTCTCACCTTATCCCTCTCTGACGGACTGGTTCGCGTCACTTCCCTATCTACTGGCTCCCGAAAATATCTTCATCTTCTTCGGGACGATCGTCTCCTTCAATATTCAGCGACTTGATCAATTCTTTATCAATTTTTCATAAGCCCTTTTGAGCCCCGAGAAGAACTCCATTTTTTAGTCTTGCGCAATACCTAATGCCTTTGGCTAATGAATAACGTTGAAAGCAGCTGCTGCATATATCGTCTGTGCGCAAGTCGGCGATGAGCAGAGATTCTGACAGCAGCAGCAGCGGTGGAAGCGAGACAGGGAACCCAGGACGGGGAGCAGCCGGGCGTGTGCGGTTTTCAACTACCCTTGCTAGGGACGGCGAAGCGGACAAGGAGGAAATACTACGGCAAGTTCTGGCTATTAATATTCTGAGAGATGCAGACATGGGCGACTAAATTACATTCCTCACTGCATCATGCTGCACAACATTTTATTCATTCTACTTCTTCCCCTCTCATGTGGAATAACACAGCAATGAAGGAAGAGATTTGATTAAGTCTGGAAGAGATGAGTTCCGCTTGTTCTTGTTTGAGTTTACTGAGAACAGGGTCTTTAATGTCTCCATCCTGTTTGTTATCTTCCTCAACACTGTCTTCATTGGACTACAAACCTCAGAGGAGATCATGGCCAAGTCAGGTACATGCTGGTGCCAGCTACACAGTAGCCATAGTACTGTAGTGTGCATAGCTGTACTGTGACACTGTTGTACACTGTTATAGCCACTGCATGCTACTACATCCAGGCTGGTATCTTACAATGGTTGACAACATGTTTTTGGCCATCTACATTGTCGAGTTTTTACTCAAGTTTTACGCATGGAGGCTACGGTACTTCAAACTTGGTTGGAACGTCTTTGATATCCTACAGTGTATGTGAAGCAGCCCACTGGGTCGTGTCACTGAACAGTAGTATCTGTCTGCATGTACTGTATAAGAATGAGAGTTATATTCATACCTTAACTGCAGAACAGATTTTGTGATCATAGTTGCCAGTTTTGTGGACTTTTTAGTTCCACTTATTGTCCAAAATGTTGGCACTTTTGACACAAAGTTCTTGGGAGTGTTAACTGTGTTCAGGGCCTTTCGTGCTCTGAGGGCACTCAGGGTACTGCGCACCATCAGGTGAGAACTGGCTAAAGCAACAGTCAACTCCATAGTCAAGTGCCAGCATAGATGAATCAGTTGTCACATGTCTTGCCCACTTGCTCACAGGTTCCTCAAGAATCTACAGATCATAGTGACAACAGTGTTGAGGTCTATTCCTGCTCTAGGGAACATTGTGATGCTTATTTCCCTAGTGCTCTGTATCCTGTGGCCAGCTTGCAGTACATGATTAACACTATGGCACACACTCTGGAAACTAATGGATGATTGCCTGTTATCTTCCCTGACATGTGCCTGTAAGATGTGTTTGCCATCATAGGGCGGGGCCTGTATGCAGAGGTGGACCCAGGGCGGTTTGGCAACCTGGGAGTGGCCTGCTACACACTCTTCCAGCTGATGACCCTTGATGACTGGTTCTACATGTACTCTGAAGTGGCAGAGAGGCACCCTGGTACGGTATGACAATGGCATCAATGGGAGCTACATGCATATTGGGGGGGAGAATGCTGCACTCTTCTTCGGAATGCTGTCAATTCATCCATTACAGTACTGTATGATTTGTTTAAGAAACAAGATTTGTCATGTAGTCCATGCTCTATACCCAATGGACTTTGCATTCTGCTGACACTCTTTAATTTATGCGATTCTGAGCCTGAGCAACAATACTCCACAAGTTCAAAGGGAATCATGGATACTGTGCATCTGCTAATCCTCTTCCCTAGCTACCCACCTTCTAATGAGTGTGCACTGTAGAGTCTGAAGAGTCAAGAGACTGCCCTTGTGCTTCATTGCAGGACATAGGCACATATTCATATATCTCCTGCTTTTCATTGTCCTAGAGACATTCATCTTCATAAAGTGAGTGAATCTTCCAGCTGCTATTCTGTGACTGTGGTGAATTGCTAATCAAAGTTAATAGAGTGTGTCATCTATATCTGATTGGGCATAGTTTGTTTGTAGCTGTAATAGTGGACAACTTGGAGCAGACACAGGCTGCAGCCAGTGCCAGCAAGCCAAAGCAAAAGTTCAAGCACACTGTAAGAATGCACAGTAGTTCATAATGACCACTCAACGTCTAATGGAGGAATAATGACAGTGCAGTGTGGTGCTCCCTTCATATTCTATAGCGCAACCATGATCAGGAAAGTGATCACGAAATGGACATAACAGGTGTGCCATTTATCTCATGTATATTGCAAGTTATTTGATATTGTCACCTGGGCTGCGCGCCTTGCACCTTGTGATGTAGATGGTGAAACTAAGCACTCAAGTGGTACAGCCTCCAAGAACCCTAGGACCATAGCAATTGAGGAGTTTTACAGCCCAGATGAGTACAGTGAGAGGTACTATGCCATTCATCAGATTACTGGATGCAGACTAGTAGGCTGGCATCAACATCATCCACTGGTAGCTAACCCAGTCCCCACCCCTCGCACTGCAGGGACCGTACACTACGAGCCCAATACCTGAGCCTGTTGTCCTCCTTGGAGTACCACCTCCATGTAGGTCGTCAGCACCACATAACAATGGAGGAGGTGGTGGATCTGCTGGATATTGCAAAGGTAATGAAGACTTGTGCCTACAGTGTGTGGGGGGGACAAGAGTTGGGTGTGGGCAAGGTGTCCTATCCCTTCTGGTTTCTGCTTCCATGCTGCTCCTTTCTACCATCTTTATAAATATATAGCAATTTTATTGTATGGAAGGTATGCATGCTGACAGCATGGAAAGCCCTATATAGTCTAGCCGCTAGCCCCTACTTTATCATGCACCCCATGCCCGATGACGAAGTAGGGACTAGCGGTTAGACTAGGAGAGCTCAGCCTATGCATTATAACAGCAATATTCTCAGCTTCACTGATAACTACAGTATATATTTTCAGAACAAACAATATATGATTAGTCAAATGACCATGTTAATTCATGTGACTGAGTGGATTAGTGCTATATAATGTAACTGTTGTATAATACATACTAGTGTGATAATTTTTTTAAAGTGAAAATGGATTTTGGAATGACCAGCAGAAGAAAGCAAGAAGCAGTAACTCAACACTGTGATAAACCACATCTGCCTTCCTAATTTCTTTGCAGCTACGTTCATGGAACTAACTTACTAGGTAATCATACACATTTGCATTAGCCGAAGTGTGCTAATGCATTAAGATAGGAGTAGTTATTTTATCGGATACATTCCTAAATAGACATCACAAGCATGATGTCTGATACCACGGGACATAGCAGGAGTATGGGAGATATTGGAGCTGGTAAAGTTATGTGCATATGTAAGGGATATGTATAGGTATAGTTACCAGGGACGTTGATTTAAGTGTATAGCTGTCAAGTCCATTTATTGACGCTCTACCTCATCCTTAGGTTGTACAGTTTGTTAAGCAGCTGCCCAGTGAGTATTAACCCATTCCTTTTCACATGCAGAACTGACACAACGGTACAGTAGCATGGCACAAGGAGGCCTCTCTTTCGTGGCGCATGTAACTCCATTCCATGGCTGACTCTATAGACTGACTCATACCACTCATATCACCATGTGTGTACCAACAACCCTGAAAGCTTTCTCATGTAGCCTACATTGATTCAATGTGAGTCGTGCTAAACAGCATGCTTCAATTGCAGACATTTTAGTGTCCTGCAATAAACATGTCAACATTAAAATGACAGAGAGGTAGCTGTATAGAGATGCTGTAGTTATGGCAGTAGAACTCCAAAGTAGATATTGGCAATGTTAGCAGATGTGTGGTTACTATGTATATTGATAGGAGGAAGACATGAAAAGACAAAAAATGCCCAGAGGTAACATTTACCTAGCTAGCTAACTATTAATTTTATGCATGCTTCTATTTTTATATACCGTATGGACTGAAATTTTAGCGGGAATTTATTTTGGCGGATTGTTGAAATTTCTGTATTTGGCGGTATTTACTTTGGCGGTTTGGCAAAGCCTGTGACATAATGATATTCATAGCAAAATGGCTAATCCAGACGAACAGAGCTAGATTGCTGGAGAGTCTCTGAGGAGTACACGCGCTGTTGTTTGACCATAATTGGGTTACTTTCGTTCCAATCCTTAAGTTTTCTCACGAGTGCTGCAACGTACAAAGGCTTTCATTCAAGCCTCTTTTGGCCCATCTGCTGACGCTCGCCTGCTGCCTGTGACCTCGTACACAATTAATCGCTCCAACGCAGAAAAGAGAAGAGGCTGCCAAAATCTGCCGCAGTAATAAGTTACCGACAATGATCTCAGCGTCAGTCTTCACAGCGATCGCATATACGACGCCGTTCGGATTGCCTACGGCTTCCTCGCGCTCTTCTTCCACCTCCGGTGTGCAAACTCTTTAGAAACGCAGTGTCCTCGCGCTGCTGTCAGTTGTGAACTCCATGCCGACGATAAATCTATATGCCTGGCGCAACCAGGCTTGTTAAACAGGAAAACTATGATTGCACAAATTTTGGCGGAAGAAATATTGGCGGATTGCTCTCAAAACCGCCAATCCGCCAAAATTTCCGGCCATACGGTATACTATAATTATGTATATGGAATGTGATGCATACCTCATATATACTCAATTGCATTTAACTATTGTATTTGAGATATTATTCATTGCAGTATTTACTCTAGCTATAGATGCTAGATGCTAGCTAGCTCTAGCTATATAGATGGCTGAAAGTGAGGTCTCTCTGAAACTATATTTTAATAATTATACAAAAGAGTATAAGTTCGAATGAAATACCCTTACATCAAATATGCATATCACATATTCTTAAAAATCTATTCAGAGATGTCCACTATGTGGGCACTGGCTCATGCAGCTAAAGTTAACCATGCACTTGTACATGCTCAAAAGTGATTCCTACCTAGTGGCTGTTGAGGTGGTTCAATGCTTGTGTTGTGGCATACATCATTCAAAAGGCCAGCAGTTAGGTTACAGTTTTCGACACTGACTGATAGTGTATGGGAAATGCTCCCTTTTAACATAATATAATATGGTATGGTCAACTATGGAAGTTCCACACTGCATGATAAGGGCAAGTGGGGAGTGCACTCTTGGTGATACTTGACAGGCCATGGCAGAGTGAGACATAGATGGTCTTCACAGAAGGTGTAGCTAGAATCTATGGCTATCCTAAGACGGCGCGTTAGCCTTGAGCTGTTACTACGGTGTCTGCAAAACGCTACCTTGCGCTTTAGCGTACATTAGCACTAATTACTTCCTGCCGCATTGCCCCCCGGCCCCGCCCCCATAGTCATCCCGTGTGGGCAGGGGTGATGTCATCTTTGGTCCAGCCGCATAGCCTTTGTGTGTGAGGTATATTGGCCGCCAAGGTACCCTCACGATGCTGGGGGGGCCCGAGCACTGGGACAGAGATGCCGACATTGGGGTGGACTGTCTGCTTCCCAACGGCATTTTTGTGACGATGATATGCCGAAAGAGCTATCGCATCTCTGAAATCAAGCAGCAGTTGTGGGCAGAGGCCCAACGACAGCCTCTCTTCAAACTCCTCCGCGAACCGGAGTGCTACGTGTTCGTGTACGTCACCACACGTTCCAAACAGGTCGAGTGCGTGGATGAGTCGCAGCGTCTGAACGAGATTCGCCCCTACAAGCCCATCTTCAAGGTGGTGCAACGAGAAGGCGACAGGACACTATCCTTACTCAACAGCCAGATCGGGGAAGTCATCGGGAAGACCATCAGCGAGCTCGCCAATGTCAGGAGCTCAGAGGTGAACGACTTCAGGTTAAGTATGGTGGACCGTTGTAGTACTGCCATTGCCTGGCGCAACGGTGCCAGCTGGGAGGACCGCATGAGGTACTATTGGCCCCCCGACATTGTGTCGGAGCAGCATGTGAAGAAACTGCTGGAGAACCTTGAGAAGATAGACCCTGAGATGACTCAGCTGGGGCAGTTTCTCATTCAGGTACACACTGTTGTGTGTGTGTGCGTGCGTGCGTGTCGTGTGTGTGTGTGTGTGTGTGTGTGTGTGTGTGTGTGTGTGTGCATGCATGTCATAGTGTGTATGTGTGTGTGTGTGTGTGTGTGTGTGCGTGCATGCGTGCGTGTGTGTCACATGTGTGTTCGCGTGTGTGAGAGGCACACATTTACTGAGCTAGAGCTGTCTCTACCCCTGGATGTTTGCACTGAAAGAATGGAGAAGGCCTGGGAATGTCCGTTGATAGATTTGTCTGAACGACCAATGAGGTTAGAGCTCGATATGTGAACTGCCATTTCATTCCATGTTAGCCACCGTTTCTAGGTATGGGAATAATTATAGACAGAACTTTTGTTTCAAATGTCCAAATATTCAAAACATTGGAGCAAGGGGAAAGTTTTTCAGTGTGGTCCCAATTTCACGTGGCAGTCCTTTCCAAATCAGGTACAGTGAGTTGGATTTGTGGAACCGTCGGGTTAATGAAGACGATCCGTTTACAACCAAAATGATGAGAAGGAGCATTATTTTGTCATTGGTAATTGTGACCTGCGCGCATTAGAGTGTAATCCTTTGAAGCTTGATCAATCCAGTACTTCTCCAAAGACGAGATGTTTCATTGTTCAACTGTCTGTACAGGCAATGGAAAGTCGTCAATCTACACAGTGGTAGCTGCGTTCACAGTGTTTGCCTATAGTACGCAGGTTGAAGGAAGTGGCTGTGTCCGCTCCACTTGTGCTGGCATACAGCTAATGGGTGATGTAGATGTATCAAATTATCAATGATTTGTCATTGACATGTAAGCGACATGTCATGCATGAAGTAATGATTAGTAGAACCAAATTGATACTTCTCCAGTGCAAGCACCTCTGGGGGGAGGGAGGAGGCTCTAGCTTGCCAGTTAAGGGACTGTCTGCTATTTGAGTGGCTACTACTGTATATGTTGAATCACTTCTGTGCACTTGCATTTATCAATTGAAGTGTTTCAGATGATATCAAGTAGCTAGCGTATCACTGCAGAATACAGAAGTGTCACGAATTCTAGTCCCTCTCACACAATGCAGATCATGTGCTATGCATGTGCCATGTGACATCAATACAGTATATCACTTTGCCCCTTGGTCTGCACCGTCCTCTTCCATGACATAGCGGGAAAGGGCATGCCTCTGTGCTTGCGATGGGAAAAGATGTGTGTGAAGTGATATTAAGGATATCGTGTGGCACATGCGAGTCGTTGTGCATCGTGCAATCGGACATTGAATTGTGAAACTACTTCATCGTTTGATACTACGTCTTGTAGTGGGTGTTAGTTGTTTTGTTTCACTACTCTATCCCTTGTCTCACAGTTGTACGTACACTTCCAGGTGTATTGTGTGCACACACATAATTTAGTTCAGTTTCACTGCTGCGTCACTGTGGGTTTATGGTTTGTGTCACAGCCTTAAAGAGCCCCCTCCCCCTCCCCCTCCCCATCCCTCTCCCTCTTCATGTTCTTCCAACTCCTCTACCTCCACTCTGTCTTCTCTCCTTCCTCCGCCATCTGCCTTTATCTCTCCTCCCCTCCCTCCCCTCTGCTGCCTACACTCCACCTTACTCTCCTACCAGGTTCTACTGTCCTCTGTTAAGACGCATAGTGGCAAGGAGCAGGCCCAAGGCTACAAGTTTCAGTTCAAGACCGACCTTACTCCCAAGTCACTGGTCAGCCTTGCACTGAGCAAGAAGGCCAAGACTGTTGGCTCTGCTACCAAAGAGGACGCAGAGGACTATATCCTGAAGGTGATTCAACTCAAACACACACATCCACATACAGTACAGTATGTGTGCTTGCGTGCACACGCACACACACACACACACACACACACACACACACACAATTGTCAGTGTGTTGCAGCGGAGCTTGTGATGTGAATGCTGTGTCCGTGTGTGTGTGTGTGTGTACAGGTGATAGAGATACGCTCTTCCCAGTCACCTCTAGCACCCTTGATTCAGCTATTCCCTCTTCCCCTTCCCCTACCTATGCACCTGTCTCTCACACACCCTTCTCTATACCCTACTCCCTCCACATGTACAGGTGATTGGAATGGATGAATACTTGTTTGAAGACCTCCCACTGCTGAGATACAGGGTGAGGCCCGCAGGACACGTTGGCCCATGTTAACTTGAGGCAATAGACGTGTGATGTCTTCGGTGATGCTGTATGTGTATATTTGTGGTGGTGGTGTTTGAGTAGTACATTTCTCTGATCCCCACCCCAACCCTTCACTTCCCCTGTCCTCTATGCAGCTGTGTGCCTCTCTCTCCCAGCCCTTATTTCCATCCATTCATTTCCAACTCTTACCTTGACACCTTCACCCCTATCCCTCCACCTCTCTTACAGTTCATAAAGGATCGCTTCCAACAGCAGAAGACACCTTTGCTAACATTGGTCAACAAGAAACATGTCCCTTTGGGCGACCAGAACGAAGAGTTTGTCAGACCTCACGTTACGAAAAGCACTAGATCATCTGCAGGTAGTGTGCACACACACTCATGCACATACACCCACCCACACACTCACCCACACCCACCCACACACACCCACACACACCCACACACCACACACACACACACACACACACACACACACACACACACACACACACACATTGGAGTATGTAGCAACAAGTATACACTGTGTTACATCACATGTGCCCTATTGTACAGATACACCCACTGTATTCTTAACTTATGTGCCCTATCTCTCACTGCACATGTTTTAGGGTCCTCTTCTTTGTGGGAAATGAAAGGATCCTTTTCCTTCAAAGTCTCACATGCCTCAAACCTCCACATTGGCAAGGATGTCAATGTAAGTCTACAGTGAACGTGTGTGTGTGTAGGCGGGTGCCCTACAATGTGAAGGCTTTTGTTATGAAGAACCTGTATGTTTCCAGACAAGGAATAGTACTGTGTCTCCAGGAAAAATGTGTAGTAGCAGAAAGGTTCATTCGTAATCAAGAGAAGCAGAGCAGTGTGCTGAGTGGTCTGACTGGCTTGTGCTGTGAAAGAAACTCAATCTTCACTTATCCCTACATCTGGGAAAGTTTGGAGTTTTGTAGCACAACAAAAGGTTGACAGGTATAAGGATTAGGGGCTATGTGTAGCTGAGACCTAAAATTGGGAATTACTGAAGCATAAATACAACAGTCATGTTCATTCTTTAGAAGGGGACCAGGTACTGCCGAGCAGATTGTTGTTGTTATTGTTAGTATTAAAGGTGACCCCTGGGCTGGTATCAATGGGGGGGCCCCAATTGCATGTTCATGAGAGCAAAAGCATGCCAATCATCGCAACTGTGTGACTAAAAGCACAATTTGTGTCACTTGCCATTTGATAACAGCACAAACTCAGAATTGGCAAGTAGAATACATCCAAGGGAAGAGTAACTGACGTGGACAGCTGTGTGGCCCAGATGGCTGGTGAAGTGTCCCTTGGAACAACTCATTGATCGCCTAATTTGACCTGAATGTTGTGCCATCCGCACCACCTCCCTGTACCTGTACCACACATGGGCAGTGGTCAGTCATCATTCCAAATTGAAGTACAAAGGAATTGACAGACAATGGGCATCTAATGTCTTGCACGTTCCTGTGGCACTGACCAATTGTATTAATTCATTGCAAATAGTAACATTCTTATGGCACAAGTAGGCATACGCAATACTACTTGACCCTTCCGCAAGGGGTCTGGCGTGCAAGACTAGTGGCTGCTCTACAGAGGTAGATTTCAATATTTCAGTGCTATTTGGGCCCAGGGAGGGCTGGCTGTTTTAGAGAGGTGGCTGCCTAACACAGTGACCATCTTAGACAGGTTCTACTGTAGTGGTTGTGCTTGATGCTATGTCCATTGCAGGTCCAAGTGATGGCAGGCATCTACCATGGTGAGGAGGGCTACCAGATCATCAAGACAGGTACCACGCAGCAGCAGGGGGAGGGGTCTGCGGCCAGGTGGACTTGGAACGAGAACCTGGTCTTTGATCAGATTGAGACCAAGGACATCCCACCTGGTGCACGACTGTGTATAGCAATTTATGCCGTCTACTTTGACAAGTCCAAGAAAAAGAAGAGGAAAGGACGGGAGGTAACTGTGATGTGTGTGGTGTCCTTTGTAAGTATTTGTTGGTGTGTGCGCGCGCGCGCGCGCGCGTGTGTGTGTGTGTGTGTATGTGTGTTTGTACTGTACATGTCTTGCACGTGTACCAGGTACCGGAGTGTGTCTAGTACGCTACATTGTACCATATGCATACAAATTTCACAGGACATTATTTTCGCAATTCCCACAAGTTAGCAGGTGTTCATGAAAACAAAATACAGAATCCCTTTACTACTGTACGTGGGCTTTGCAAATATCCTCAAGCAAGGGTCATTCACATTATGTACATCTCACGACCTTTGTATGCATAAGGTATCTCACAGCACATGGCCCTCTCCTTGCTCTCGCGTAGGACAAGGTGGCTCTGGCATGGGGCAACATTGCCCTCATTGACTACCGCCACCAGCTCCTGGCGGGCAGCTACAACCTTTACTGCTGGCTGGTAGAGGACTCCCTCGATGATGACCTCAACCTCCTTGGCACGGTCCAGCCCAACCCCAACACCAGCGACTCTCCACACCTTTGCTTGGAATTTGTGGACATTAAGCTTCCTGTACACTATCCCTCCACCGACGAGGTGAGTGCATCCTTACTGTGAACCTTGCTGCCTGCAGCTGCCTGCTGTCCAGTCATTGTAAGTATGCTAGCAATGACGTACGCAGTCCATCTAATTTCTGATCTAAGTGATATTTGGAATTGATCGTCATGCAGTAGTAAAGTGCTCACTAAGACCCACCCTGAATAGTAGCAACAATAACAGTACAACAGGTACATGAGCGCATTGTCCAGTACAGACATAGTTATATATAATATATACACATAATACTATATTGCATATAATAAATATGCATGTGTAATATGTATAATATGTATAATACATTGTGACGATGAATACAGTGAATATGGGTAACAACAGTGAATCAATGTCAAGTGCCCCATGAATTGTCAAATTTATGTTACTCGCCGCCCAAACACCCTCCCTTCCCTTATGATCATGTCAATTGAAAGGTCTGAGGGGTTGGCGGGGCGGCTAGGCTGATCTGGCGCCTCGTGGGCATGTGATAGCAGATCTGAATATGTAATAGTGTCTATTGTTACTTTTGAATCTGTATAATTGATTGGCTATTGAGTATTGTGTTGGCACAGTTGCCGTGCACACTCCTGTCCTTAGAGCCCATTGAGAGTGGCAGGGCAGCCTGCAGCTGTCTCAACATTGCTCTTCCTTATTGGCTGTTTGATACTGAATCCAAGCTGCTGCAGTATCCCACTTTCAATTCCTTTCTGAATTGGTTGGAACACATTACAACACATCTTTTATTTGGTGTTGTGATTGAGTGATTGAGCGCACTCATTTTAATGCTGTCAGTTGCAAAACAGTCATTGTTAGCAAATTTCTAAATGGAACAGTTTCATGAAATCTTCTTCTATCATGAATCATGACTTTGCATATGTACAGTGTACATTGTCATGTTGTACTGGTGGGCAATATAGAATGTTGATGGAAACTCTTAATTTGGGCACATACTTAAACACAACAGATCTACGCAATGGAATATGAAGCTCCCCAAGTTGTCGGTATACCACAGGGTAGCAGTGAATTCATAGACAGCATTTTCATCCTCTGCTAAAGTCTACTCTAATAGAATATTTGCGGCAATCTTTCAGAAGCCCACTATTAGGGCAAGAGGCCTTGAGCAATGAGAAGTGATCCTTCAGTGTATGAGCTAACAAGTGCACAGTCCATCAACCCTTTGCAATGGAGCAGAGTCCGCTTTGCAACATGTTTTTACATATTTTTCTGCCTCACCTTTTCACAATCATCTGAGAGATTTTCAGCCGTAAACATCTTGCGACATGCAGTACATTGATATTGTGTGTTCTAGCAAAGAGGGATAGTAGCACTGAGGACTGCTGGTCTCATGTAGCCAACCCACTTCTGCCCTCCATTTAATATTGTGACGACATATGATAAAATGGAGGGGAGACAGTAATCAGCAAAATGAGACTGAAGTGTGCGCATGTGCACATTGTCCAGTACAGACATAGTTATATAAAAATTATATGTATATGCATATAATACTATAATACATATAATACATATACAAGTGTAATACGTATAATATGTACAGTATTATACATTGTGACAATGAATACACTTGTTAATACAAGGGCAAGGCAACTTCATGGGCAACGCTAATGTCATTTGTGTAGAGCCTGATACATGTGTGTAGCATGTTAGAAGAGGAAGCCGTAGAAGTCATCCATTAGAGTGAAACCACACTATTCCATAGCAATGATAAACAGAGTTGTATGCTGCATAAGTGAATAGAGAAGAAAACATCTTAAGTAGTAGGTACAGTAAATTGATGTCACTGTGAAAACGTTGCACCCATGTTTTGTGGATATTGCTATAGTTGATAACATTTTGTTATAGAGTACATTGCCGTTCAGCTTGTCTATCTCTCCTATGTATGTGTGTGTGTGTGTCTGTATGCACTTCAGCTTCTGTCCAAGTTTGGCACACAAAGGAGTGATGCACAAGTACGTGGACACACTGACACCAGTGTAATGGTGTGCACATGCACGTGTGTGTATGGTTTTGTTAAAAATGGAATTGTGTGTGCCTGTGTGTGTGTGTGTGTGTGTGTGTGTGTGTGTGTGTGTGTGTGTGTGTGTGTGTGTGTGTGTGTGTGTGTGTGTGTGTGTGTGTGTGTGTGTGTGTGTGTGTGTGTGTACTCTACTTTCCTCCACTTGTTCTCTGTAGCCCAAGTTTCCTTCCAATCGTCAGCTCATGGAACAATGGAACGACATTGTAGAGAAGGATCCACTAGCAGAAGTGTTTGAGACTGACAAGGAGTTTCTGTGGAATTACAGGTATGTACATACATGTGTAGGTGAAGTGTGAGTAAGCAGCATACAAAGAGTGGGAGGAGTTCTACAATGGCTACATATTACATTGATATTTGCTGTCAGATACTAAATAAACATAATTAAATCATGCTTATGTAGTGGGACTAGGAGAAGTAGATGGTATGCATCATACTGACTTCATCTTCTTCTGCAATGGCTTTATCAGACTCTCGTCATGGCCCCAGGTTTGGGCTATCCTTTATGGGCTATCCTTTACATACATCCTGTTACCATGGCAATGGAGATTGTTAATGGTATATCTCAAACTTGATCTTGATGTGATTTACATCATTTATACCACACTCTAATGTGATGTGTATTAGCACCTTTGGCCTCTGGTAGATATTACTAACGTATCCATCACACTTGAGTGTAGTATAACTAATACATACCCCCCTCTTTGTTTCCCTCCTTCCTTCCCCTCTTTCTCCTCTGTCTCGCTATTCTCTCCTCCCTCCATTCTCTCTTCTCCCTCCCTCTCTTCTTTCCCTCCCCTCTTCCTCCGTCCTTTCCATCTCCTTCTCTCGTTTCCCTCTCCCTTCCTCTTTCCCTTCTCTCTCTCTCCCTCCCTCCCTCTCCCTCTCCCTTCCTCTTTCTCATCTCTCTCTCCCTCCCCCTTACCCTCACCCTCCTCTCTCTTGCCCATTTCCCTCCCTACCTCCTTACACTGTAGGGATTTCTGTTTCAGGGAACATCCTGAGGTACTACCAAAGCTGTTGTCTGCAGTCAAATGGAATGATCCAGCAGCAGTTGCTGAGGTTAGTGCTATATTAGCTGATGGCGTGCACATTTTGTGCATGGGAAGCTGTGTGGCTGTACAATGGGGCTCCATGTGGCTGTACAGTGGGGCTCCATGTGGCTGTACAGTGGGGCTCCATGTGGCTGTACAGTGGGGCTCCATGTGGCTGTACAGTGGGGCTCCATACGGGTGAATGCAACATGCTGTAGAGTGTATTATAAATCGCTAAGCCATGTGTCAATTTATGGTATTGTTTCTTTGTGTGTGTGTGTGTGTGTGTGTGTGTGTGTGTGTGTGTGTGTGTGTGTGTGTGTGTGTGTGTGTGTGTGTGTGTGTGTACAGATGTATGACTTGCTGAGGCAGTGGAAGCTGCTGGATCCCGAGGCAGCCCTCGAACTGCTTGACTACAAGTTCCAAGACCCTGTTGTGCGCACGTTTGCCATCAGATGCCTGAAGAAAATGACGTAAGTGTGTTCTTACCATTGGGTCTGTGAAGTGAGAAGCATACTAGCCCCTTACCTGTACATGGAGCATACGTATACGTTGCCAGCACTTGGCACCTATACGTACATATGCCGTGTTTAGTTGGTGTATCCTGGCATGCTAATACAACAAGCTGGTAGTGCATGCAAGATGGCAGTTGATCTGTTATTTTCCAGCCTACTCGTGTGACTATGTATATCTGTACTATGTTGCGACACTGTCATTGTATGTGCAAGTTCACTTTGGATGTGTGGTATTCCCTCTGCCTCATCCTATCCCCCCTCCCCCTCCCCATCTGCCCCAAAGGGATGAGCAGCTCTCAAGATATCTACTTCAGCTTGTGCAGGTGAGCCCTCCCACTCCCCACTTCACCCCCCACCCTCTTCACTCTCTTTTTGCCTTTGCTCCCAAATTCTCCACTGCACATCTACCAGCTTAGTTTAGCCTCCATTTCTCTTTCCTCCCATCACTTACACTTCCCCCATCCTGCCTTCTCTCTCACCCCTTCCCCTCCTCCCTGCCTTCTCTCTCACGCCTCCCTCTTCCTGCCTTCTCTCTCGCCCCTCCCCCTCCCTGCCTTCTCTCTCACCCCTCCCCCTCCCTGCCTTCTCTCTCACCCCTCCCCCTCCTTGCCTTCTCTCTCCCCCCTCCCTTCCGCCTCCCCCCTCCACAGGCTGTGAAGTATGAATCATACCTGAATTGTGAGCTAGCTTGGTTCCTGCTCGACCGAGCATGGAAGAACATAAGGATTGGGCACTACATGTTCTGGCATCTGAGAGCAGAAATGGACAACCCACAGGTCTCTTTGCGCTTCGGACTCCTCCTGGAGGCTTACTGCAGAGGGAGCACTTTCCACATCAGATCCATGGAGAGACAGGTGCCCACATTGATGGGAGATGGGGAGGGAGTGGGGTGTGTAGTCACTGGAAGAGAGAATAAGTCTGGATGGGGCACACTGTTTAGCTTACATATGTGTCCACTGGAGGCACTCTTGGTAGCTTATGTGTCCACTGGAGGCACCCTTGGTAGCTTATGTGTCCACTGGAGGCACCCTTGGTAGCTTATGTGTCCACTGGAGGCACCCTTTGTAGCTTATGTGTCCACTGGAGGCACTATTGGTAGCTTATGTGTCTACTGGAGGCACTCTTGGTAGCTTATGTGTCCACTGGAGGCACTCTTGGTAGCTTATGTGTCTACTGGAGGCACTCTTGGTAGCTTATGTGTCCACTGGAGGCACTCTTGGTAGCTTATGTGTCCACTGGAGGCACCCTTTGTAGCTTAATGTAAGTGTCCACTCCCCTGTTATGTTTTGCGCTGTCTGAAACAGAACTCATGCACGCCCTTCCTTTCAGGTGAAGGCATTACACAAGCTAAAGACAATATCAGAACTGCTCAGGAAGAGTGCAGTGAGTTTGTGGAGGGCAGGGAAGGGGGTTTGTTGTATGTGAGTTTGTGCGTATACTGTGAGTATTTATCTTGTGTGGGAGGGGAGAAGGTGCATGCAGTCTCAATAGAAAGACTGCCAAGTGCACAGACCATGGTCCTGTAAGCCATTGTATTGTTCAATTGTCCAAGGACAGCAAACCTTTGTTGTCTGTTCATGTACAGTGTGTGCAGTGTATAGAGACTGTGGATGTGATAATGTCTGCTTACCTCCTCCCCCCTCCCCTCCCCCTCCCCCCCCCTTGCCCGTCAACTGCTGCCCTGTTGCATTGAAGGACAAGAAGGATAAGTTACGCCAGCACTTGGGGATGCTGCTAAGTGTAGAGCCAGCACAGGCTGCCCTCAGTGAAGTGGAATCCATCCTCAACCCACGTGTGAAGTTGGGCACACTGCAGTGAGTGGGAGGGGAGTGTGAGGAGGATGGGGTGGGGAGTGTGGGGTGAGGGATGGGGTGGGGAGTGTGATGAGAGGGATGGGATGGAGAGTGTGGGGTGAGGGATGGGATGGGGAGTGTGAGGAGAGGGATGGGGAGGGGAGTGTGAGGAGAGGGATGGGGAGGGGAGTGTGAGGAGAGGGATGGGAGGGGAGTGTGAGGAGAGGGATGGGGTTGGGAGTGTGGGGTGAGGGATGGGGTGAGGAGTGTGAGGAGAGGGATGGGATGGAGAGTGTGAGAGGGATGGGATGGGGAGTGTGAGGGGGAAGGATGTGATGTAGGGAGTGTGGGGGTGGTTGAAGGATTGCAAAGAAGGGAATGGGAGGTCTTGGAAGGAAGTTTCCATTTGTGAGGTGGAGAGCAGTGGAACAAGAGGTGTAGAAAGGGTTGGGAGAAAGGGAATAATGACTGTGAGAATAAAGTGCAGAAGTGAATAGGAGAGGGAACATGATATGAATGACCAAGATGATTGAACAGTCTTGCATATTCAGTGCTGCCTTTTTCTATGTTGAGTGTTTCGGGTGTCTCCTTTACCAGTAAACACTACTGTTGCACAGGGTGGAACGATGCAAGTTCTTCGACTCCAAGATGAAACCTCTCCTCCTAACTTACAACAACAGTGACAAGGGCGATGACAGGCTGCTCAAGGTCATCTTCAAAAATGGAGATGGTGAGCTGCCTATCCTTATTTGGTCACCTGCCAGCAATCCTGCTGACACCCTGATGACCAGCTGTGTATGTTATGGTTATGTATATTAATAGTCTCATGTGACTTCCTGTTTCTGGTGTGGTACGTAGATCTGAGACAGGACATGCTGACGCTGCAGATCATCTCCATTATGGACCAGCTGTGGCAACAGGAGGGGCTTGACCTAAGGTGAGTTGGACCTTAGGGTGGGTGGAGCAAGTGGGTGGGGCCTACACTGCAATAGTACAGATGGAGCTGTACAGTTGTTTGTTTAATTTATTTACTCCTATGTACAGCTAAGCTCCTTGCATTTCAATGTACATATGCCCTAGTGTAAATCAAGATGCCTTGTGTACAGTATGTATACCTATTATGGCACGGGGTATAATTTCAACCATATCAGTTAACACACATGGAGAGATCATTATCGCATCATGTGTCTGTTGTAAGTTCCATGTACAGTACGGTACAGTGCATTGAAAATATAGTGGTGAACCGTGAAATGGAAATAATTACCGGTTCTTTTTGTCGTTTATCTTTTACTAGTTAACGGATAAAGTTACTGGTAGGTCGTTTGGAGTAACAGTTCACCCTAAACTGTTGACGCTTATGTTACGGACAAAGAGCACTCAATTGGTTCAAACTGTACAGCAAAGAGCGCATATTCAAATAACGTATCGAGAACGGCGAGTCATGCAACTACACCGTGAGCAAAGTGCGTCCTATTATATTGTTGTGAATGTCCACGTTGCAGAAGTAGACTACGTATGCGAGCAACGAGTCCTGTATGCAAAAAGATTAATGTCCATCGCATCCTCCATTCCTTTTTGCACATGATAATGAATGTGTCGATCGCCAAACTCACCCTTCTAATGAATGTCATCAACTTACCCCGAGAGAAATCTTTCATGGATTCTCTGGTGTGAGGGGGGCTAGCTGCTGCCCCAGGCATAGAAAGGAAGTCAAGTCACGTGATGACCTGCTTGACCCCCAAGCTGGGCAGTGACCCTTGACCTTTAACCTTTGCCCTATGGGTAATAGACAGCCTGGGGGTACAAGCCCACGACCCCTTTCACATCATCTTAGGGATGACAGAGATAAGAAAATAGTTACAAGAACAGAACATAAAATACTTGGGTTTCATGGACTAGCTGCCAATCAGGATAGGAATTGCTTAGGTCCTGTACACACTTGGCATGAAGCAACCTTGCCAGCAGATGGCGCAACTTGAGGAACTTGTCCTGTGGGAAAGCGAGTGGCATATTGGAGGTATCCAGCTCCGGCCCAAGGAATGTCAACCTAGTGCAGGGACCCTCCACTTTGTGTACTGTCATGGGAATCCCAAGCTCCTGGCACACTAAGAGTGAGGTGTGTAGGGCCCGGGAGACACTCGTCAGAGTCAAGGACACCCAACAGTAGGAAGTCGTTAAGGTAGTGAATGAGATTGCGAAGCCCTCGTGAGCGTATAACCCAATCCAAAGCTTCAGCTACGGCACAGAACACAGCTGGGGCAGAAGCAAGGCTAAAAGGCAGTTTGCAATTTGCAATGTAGTTTGCGAAGTTTGCAATCATCGTAGACCCCACCCTGCCATGTCACACCCAGGAAGCGTCTGTCACTGGGGTGGATTAGAATCAGCCTGTAAGCATCCTGAATGTCTATCTTAGCCAAAAGGGTGTGCTGCCCCAGGTGATGCATGAGCTCTGCTGCATCGCCTATGGAGGAGTAGACAACATGGGCGAGCTCCCGGTGAATATTATCATTGACACTAGCGTGCACTGGGGGTGGAGAGATCAACAATAACTCTGAACTTCCCTTGAGAGCTCTTGGGGACGACTGCCATCCAACTCGTAATGACATTAGAACAAAGGGGCCGCACCATGTTCCCAGCCTGGACACCAGGAAAGTCGATACCACCTCACTGTGGGTTGCCGCTGATGGGGAGTTGCCCACTGTGGAACGGCACATTGGTTGATCCTGTACCAATACGAAAACCCTCCTGGATTCCTGTGATTTAACAGCTAACCCAATCCCTGTCAGGATGAGCCACAAATACCTGTCACCAGGTGTCAGCCATGAAGGGAGAGGACTCCGGATGGGAGAGAATGGGGGGTGGGAGGGTGCCAGAACGTGAATGCCATGCACCCTGGGACCGCTGACAGGTATGAGGCGAGGGGTGGTCCCCACACACAGCCTACAAAATGGGGAGACGTGCTCTAAACGACTGCGTTGAATTGAGGTTCATAATTTGCAAACAACCTGAGCACTACTACATATAGGGCAGGATATGAGACTGGCCAAAGAAAAAGACGAAACGGATACTGGTGATCAACACCAATAAGCAACTACAACAAATACTGCATGGATAAAACAAAGTCTGATGGACCACCAATGACAATGATGAAAAGTGGGTTAACCAAGAAATAAAGAGGGCCA
The DNA here is from genome assembly GCA_964019415.1 of Ianthella basta. Classification (NCBI taxonomy): domain Eukaryota; kingdom Metazoa; phylum Porifera; class Demospongiae; order Verongiida; family Ianthellidae; genus Ianthella; species Ianthella basta. The sequence continues at coordinate 3,077,672 of OZ025883.1, forward strand.
ATAGGCTAATGTTATGTGCCCAGTGTGCTGTTGGGTCACGAAACACTTATAGGCAGTCACAGACCTGCCAGGGAGCCCCCACTAGAGATAGGCTCCTTCGGCTCCCAGCGCAGGAGTAGCTCTGCGTGCTGCTGGTGGGGGCTGCAACACAGGACATGTCGTGGCAGAGTGGGAGGTTGCCTGACGCACCAAACACTTGTGCGCAAAGTGGTATGCCAAGCTGTGGCACTGCCCCTTGTTCCAGCGGAGGCAAGGTCGGTGGTGACGTTAAAGGGCTTCTTCTTAGGATGCACCTGTTGGCAGTCAGCCAGTGGCCTCTTAGGATGGCCATCCTCAGCCAAGGAGGCCAGCCCGGTGCCTTGCTCCCTCCTGTCCTAGGGGAGGGATGGGTTGAACGCTGCAGCCTGACAGAAGGCCCCGTCATATCACATCTACGTGGAGCCCCCCCACCTCATGAGCCTGGCAGAAATTATCCTACTGTAGGCCAACAGCTGCTGGGCTTTGGATGGGTGATAATGCATAGTGGCAGAAGCAAACGTGGCAAAGACTGGACACCACTCCAGTGGGGCACTTATGGGGATTTTTATCTTGGAGGCTTTGTCCTCCTTGCCTCCCTCTGCCAATTTATCAAAGCCCTCAGACAGGACTTCTGGGAGGAGATTGCCCAGGTCAACATAGTGCCCTGCTTTGATAGCCTTTAACAGGCGCTTCAGGATGGGCGGCTAGCTCGGGTTGTTTAAGGGGTAGAGGGAATGCACCTCCTCCAACTGTCCCAAGTTGGTCTCCAAGGCCTTGGAGGGGACAGATGGAGGTGTAGTTAGTGTGTCCACTCAGAGAGTGTTTGGGCAAGGGCTGCCCTGTACGGCTGGAGGCAGGACTGGGGGCTGCCCAGAGTGTGTCCCCATGGCCAGGGTCCTAAGGGACAACCCTGTGTGAGGGGGACACAACAGGTTGTGGGACTGGAGACCCAATCCGAGGGTCAACAAGAAAGCTGTCGCTGTGGGAACCGGCGCCTGAGAGGGGCAGTCTGCCTAGTGGGTGGATGTCGAGTACAGGTGCAGAAGCAGCAAAACCAGCCAGCAGGAGGTTTGTCGTATGGCGCAACACAGTATAAGAAACCAGGGCAAGGCTTACCTTCACCAGATGAACTGGAGGACAAGCCTGGGAGGCCAGCAGGATTAGTGGGAGGGTTACCACTAGACGCCATTGGCATGGAGAGAAAACACACTGAGAGAACCACATGCAAATGGACAGCAAACAAAAACTTCTAACCAGCCAGCAGTAGCCCGACAATGCCAAGGCAACAAGGAGCAGCTGCACCAAAGAGTAGCAGCTGCATGCATGCACAGATCATGGGTGGCAGATGCGCATGTGCAGAAGCAATGCACCAATCACACAGCTGCATGGGCGTGGCTTCACAGGCTCGGCCATTTCAAATGTTCGACTATAAACTACATTTGACTATGTTAAACTACATTCTGTTCGATGTAGGCAAATAGTTTGTGGGCCTTCGGACCGAAACATCCTGCATTCAGTTGTTGATTAATCTGCTATGCATTGCCCACAAACTATTCGCCTACATTGAACAACGTACGTAGCAATGAGCCTCTTCTTCTACATTACATTCTATTCCTCATAGGAGTGCATTAGTGGATAAGTTACTCCTCTTCGGAAAGCAGCTGAGTAGTTAACTACCCAGGCTGCCATTTTCCCATTATGTTAATACTGGTTACCTATTACCAGTTACCAACTGAACAGTAACAGAACGGGGACAGTTCTTGTCAGATAAACAAGACAATTCACCAAAAAAACACTTAACAACAAACAGATTTATTGTTACCTTTTCCATGCACCATACCGCATTATGTTACATTTGAACCACTTGAATACAATTTTACCCCTGCAGGATGCTCCCATATGGCTGCCTTGCCACGGGAGAAAAGTCTGGCTTCATTGAAGTAGTGCAGGACTCAGAGACGATTGCCAACATCCAGAAGCTGCGCAAGAAGGGCAAAGGTCTCTGGGACAGCCACCTCCTGCTTGACTGGCTCAAGGAGAGGAATCCCGACCCCGTACAGTGGGTTCTCTTGCAGCAGACGCACTGTCTCAGCTCAGCTGCTCTGCTGCTATTCTGTGTTGCATTATGCTTAGTTACTTACGTACATGTGGTGATGCCTCTCCTTTCTGAAACCTATGAGACAGGGCTATTGTCCTCAATACAGAGGTTATCACATCAGAGGTAGTTTTGTACACATCTTGAAGCTGGGACAGTAGGCATTGTCCTCATTGGAGAGGTGTCCTATTCCAGGGTGTACCTTCGTATTGGGGATCCACTGTAGAAATCTCAAGTTGCTCGCGCTGCCTAATATTCTAGTGATAGTGAATATGTGATGCTGAGTGCCCCCTTCAGGACATGTATGTATATACTGTACGTATGTCTGTGCATCATGCTTGCTTCAATGCTACCATTTGTGTGACTCAACTGTCCACTGTGGTGGGTGCAGTGAGTACTACGTTCACCTAGTTTCTTTCTCTGCTCCTTGCAGGTGGTCCAGAGCTGGTGACAACTTCTGCCGATCTTGTGCTGGGTACTGTGTTGCCACCTATGTGTTGGGTATTGGCGATCGTCATTCAGACAATGTCATGGTAACCAAAGACGGGCAACTGTTCCATATTGATTACGGCCACTTTCTCGGCAACTTCAAGAGCAAGTTTGGTGTGAAGAGGGAGTTTGTGCCTTTTGTGCTAGCTGACGATTTTACCCTCATCATTGAGAGGCACATCGGATTCCAAGCGTGAGCTGTAGTGTGCATGAGTGGGGGCGTACAGTATGTATATGTTCTTGGTTACTGTATTGAAGCACCGTAGTAGTTTATCTCATGTAATAGGCACACGAGGAGTGTGGCATCCTTCATAGAGTGAGCAAATGGTTTCTAGATTCTCTGTGATGAAGTATCATAGAATATATATGCTGCTAATCATCGGCCGGTACCATTGAATTGCCAGCCCATAAATGATGCTGTATCTGGGAGTGACCCATGTATTCTCTAGATATGTACTGTTTGTGTATAGGCAAGCAAGGGGCCTTGCAGGACTCACTGTCATTCATGTAACAGTGTGTAATGACATGCTAGCCATTTGCATGCAGTTATCATGCCCAAAGCTGACCAAAGGCTTTGACGTTGACGCCTACACACACATGTGTAAGCTCTAGTGTGTCTTGTTAGCTTGTGGTAATGAGCTACGTAGCTGTTCAATTGAATGAACTGTCATTCTCAGACGGCACTAACTTGGTTGGTGTGACAGTTTTGCTTTCGCCAAAGCCTTCATACCCACAGGAATATAATAGTGTCTGGCCTGCACATGTTCAGTTCACTTAGCTACCTGTTTAAAGCTGTAGTTTCAAACTTGCTTAGCTTACACGCGGGGCTTCCTGCTTCAAGCTTATGCTAGCCGTAGCCTGAGGTTCGTGTACGAAATGTGGTAAGGTTGCTATGACAGCAGAGGAGGCACAGCATGCCTCCAGGGAAGATAGAAACAAGAATCCACCACTAGCTACTTTAGAATCTGATGTTTTACATCAGATTCTAAAGTAGCTATTCTGATGTTTTTTGCTACGTTTTGTGTGCAACTTCTCATTGCTGTCTTGGTGGTGCCGTGAGTGCTGTAGAATGGTGAGGCTGCTTTCCTCTCCGCCGCAGCCCAACCAGTGAGCAGAACTGAGCTGTGCTGTGGCAGGCAGCACATGACACGTGCGCTCAGTTGGCCTGCCTGGTAGTGTATGCATACACACCTGCCACTACTATACTGTACATGTAGTTGGCCTGCTGGGGACTGCGAACGCCATAGACGGGCATGATTGAATGTGCGTGCACAGGGATTTCTGGGGGGACAAGCACCAAGGTACAAGCTTTGGAAAGAGGGTCTTCAACAATTACTCACCAAGTAACTACAAGTCCACCACTGAATCAATGTACAGGAGACATGAGAGAAGAGGTGCTGCTATGGAAGGAGGATCCTTGAAATGGAACATGGTTCATTCATCCCACTAGTGTTATCCACAGTGGGTGGGATGGACACAGCAGCAGCAACAGTCATGTACAAGAGATGGGCATCCCTCCTGGCAGACAAACATGCACAGTCGTACTTGAAGACCATGAGCTGGATCTGACACTTGCTGAAGTTCTCTTTGTTGAGATTGGCGATCATTGTACATCCGCACTGCGGGCTCCACGTCTAACAGATCCTGCCAAACAGCTGCCCGCCCTTGGTGAAGGCCAACTTTATTTGGTGGCCAGGGAGGACAGAATCCCTAATTGCTAGTCAGAGACAGACAAAAGTACCACAATGCACATTATTGACAAAAGTGTTGCAATTACTCTTCCATATTATTAACACTAATGTTACAGGAAGTGCGCATGTGCCTCAATATTAGATGTATTGTGTGTGCTACTAGCATACAAAGGGTACTGCACTGTATGTTGACCTGATGAGTGTACTGTGCATACAGTTGACCTGCTGAGTACTGTACTGTATGTACTGTTGACCTGCTGACTACTGTACTGTGCATACAGTTGACCTGCTGAGTACTGTACTGTGCATACAGTTGACCTGCTGAGTACGTTACTGTGCATACAGTTGACCTGCTGAGTACTGTACTGTGCATACAGTTGACCTGCTGAGTACTGTACTGTATGTACTGTTGACCTGCTGAGTACTGTACTGTGCATACAGTTGACCTGCTGAGTACCGTACTGTGCATACAGTTGACCTGCTGAGTGTACTGTGCATACAGTTGACCTGCCGACTACTTTACTGTGCATACAGTTGACCTGCTGACTACTGTACTGTGCATACAGTTGACTTGCTGAGTAATGTATTATATTATGTCCACAGTTGATCTGCCAGGTGACATCACAGGTTGTGCATGTCATGTGACAGGTAGCTGTGTAATGTGAAACTTCCTGTGGTGTTTCTGTAGGTTTGCTAATCTCTGTGAGGAGGCTTACCTCAGTCTGAGGAGGAAGGGCAACCTCTTCATCACTCTCTTTGCCATGATGCTGCAGACAGGTGAGGACACACACACACGCGCGTGCGCATGCACACATACACACATACGCACACAGTGATAGCATTGACCACAGATAGACTACAGTACACAAGTTACATAGACTAAGTGCAGACATAGCGATGTGGATGGTTGGAGAGTAGTACTGCTTTTATCTGTGTTGCTTGGAACACATTTGGCTCTGCCATTCAGTGTACATGGATGCGATACTGGCTAAACTGGTACTATAACTACAGTGTAGTAGCTGGTGCAGTTTGTGTCTAATTTAAGGTGATACGTATGTAAGGGTAGGGTATTCGTATGTTTTGTAGGACAGTAAACTATGGGCTGATGACTTGAGTGTGTGGGTGTCAGTGGGAACAAAGCAGATGGGTTTCTTCCACGTGACACCCTGTTAGCCTGATAGCCATGGGTCACGTTGCAGTTCTGTATATACCAACAAAGCACCTGTTGTAGTGCAGGTGTACCGTCATTGTGTTGAGTGCAGGTGTCGGCAACACTGACAGTGGCATGCACCCTCCCCATGGCTTTCCCCTGTGTAGGTATTCCAGAGCTGCGTTCAGTCGATGACCTCAACTACATGAAGGTAGCCCTGGCATTGCATCGACAGGAACCAGAGGCTAGAGACTACTTCCGCAGTAAGTTGCAGGAGGCTCGCAGGAAGGCTTGGACCATCAGCATGAATTGGTATGTCCATGGACTGGCCAAGGACAATTCCAAGTTTTAACCCTCAGCTGATCACTATGCTCAGGAGAGATTGTAGAATTTGTGGTAGGCCAGACACTTGCATAATTATACTTTCATGGAATTATATAATTATTATTATTAATAATAGCCTTAAATGTGTTTTGTAATAATTCATTTTGTGTGTACCTTAGTGTATGCAGTCAGCAACTTGTATAATGGATTTGATGTCACATGACTACTGCACTTGTATATTTATGTATACATATGAACACACTACACTCCATATAAGGGCAAAATGAATGCTCAAGGTGATGCCCACAACATATATATGCACAACATATACAGACAACATAGACACAAACAAGCTAAGCACTGAATAGACTCATGATCAAAAGTGATGACAGCCACACGTAAAAAAGAAATCTGTAAACATCTAAAGTAATATATTATGAGAATGAAGTAGAATTGAAAAGCTGTGTCTAAAAATGTACATCTTCGCAACTAAAGTCAAGCGTAAGACATGATTTGGATTCTTTCTTCCTCTGATATGCCTGAGAACCAAAACCGTAAAATGTCTAAGTCGCTCTTGCCAGCTTGGAGCTGCAACAGAGCTTGGATCTGGGGTAGCTTATCGTCTCTCTGTGACTCGTCATTCAGTAAGCCCGATTTTGATAGTCTGTATAGTAGCTTGGCCTTGTTGAGCCACTCGCGTTTCGCACATGTCACAAACTGGTCGACAAGGATGTCTGAGAAGTGTGGGTTGGTGAGCACCTTTATGTACTGCTGCAGGAGGGAGGGTTGCCCTGGCTGCTCGCTTGACGGCTTGTTAGACACGAGGAACTTGTACTTGCTGAGACGTTCGCTGCGAGTAGTATCACTTCCACTGCTGGCAGATGATGGAGTTGAGCTAGGAGGGCTTGGGCTGGAATAGGAGTCCTCCAGAGGCGGGTATATGTCTAAAATGACACAGTCTTTCGCATTACAGACTGAGTCTGGCACCTCTTGTCCGACAGCCAGTCCTAACAGGTTGCACGTGTACCGGTAGGACTCGTCATACTTTGTGCTGTACACTACAGTCTTACAGCACCTCTCTGGAATGAGGGTGGCAAGGAGGGACAGCACTGACGCAACTGTTGTCTTCTCACATCCTCGCACAATGACAAGGTCCCCCTTGAGAGTGTGGTATGCCAGACGAGTGAACACGCTGTGCCCTGTCAGCTGGTAGAGATGTTTCAGTGACCTCACAGCAGCCCCATTGACTGACTCCCGTTCAAGTGCCATGCGTCTGTCAGCCAGCTCACAGCTCGAGACAACACTCTCCAGGCTCCCCTTTCTACCCTCTCCAAGCACCTCCCAGCCTCCATCACTTGACGCCATTGGCGATTCTTCAAGAGGTTGAGGGGGTGGGGGGCGGGGCTTGGGAGAAGCAGGTGGCCACTCTACTTGTCGCTCCTCCCACTGACAGCTTCCCTCCTGCAAGATGGTCATTAGGTCTTGGTGAAGGTCCAGGAACACTCCCTTGTGATTGATGAGCTGCACCAGGGGTCGTGCCACTTCATCCTTGCTCAGTGAACGGCGTGGAAAGCTGGGTTTTGGGTTCCACCGCATGTTGTCTAGTGACTTTGACTTGTCGTCTGCAGCACACTCAATACCAGTCTCTTTAGTGTACACCTTCGCAGCGCGGTCCTGCCAGCTCTTGATGATTCGGCGAAAGTTGTTCACTATGAAAGTCCACGAACTGATGAGATAGAACCTATCCTTCATTACTACAATGAGACTGTACCGCCTTCTCTTCCCTCGCGCCTTCGAGTCGGTAAGGAAGAACTGGTAAGACAGAACGTAGATGTCGGGGTTTTCTCCGAAAAGCATTGGACCCTCAAAACCTTCGGGTCCTTCGAAGGTGAGGCTCCCCAGGCAAGCTTGCCGAGCAATGACGAAGGAATCCTTTTCGAGGGGCCTCTGCGTGCTGACATAGTACACGTTTGCCTTCGCGTCGTGGGAGATGATTCCGGTGCGGCCCTCTGGAAAGGACCGACACGCGTCGCATATATGATGCGAGGAGTACACGGACCCATCTGCTCCTGTTGTCGTGATGGTCACATCTTCCTTCACTTTGGTTTCCCGTGGAGGCTGGGTGGAGTCGAACAATAGCTGGGCGTCAAGGGTGCCGTGGAAGGCCTGGGTGCACATCATAACCCGCGGGCCGTGGTGATCACAGAAGTGGCACAGCGCCACGATAGCGTTCATGGCCCACTCCCACTGTTCCCCACAACGGAACGCACTAAGGAATGACCTGTTTTCTCACATGACACTGAGAAAGAAGTGCGCGCTGATACATACAGTAACGTGTCCTTTGGTCATATGACCATTCCACGTGATTTTGGGATGATAGAGCACGCTGATGGGGAGTTCCCCGTCAGCGCGCTCTGTCATTGACATTGCGCAATCATTGTGCTTTTGGAAAATGGCTGCGTCCAAGCGTGCCGTATTGGGGGCGATACTTGCTGTACAGGTGGGCGAAACTGTAACATGACATGGGTGACCGTGGTAGGTACTCGGTAACTGGGTAAGTATTGAATCTGCTATTTCACTTTTGGTGACTCTTTTCTGTTATATTCCGAAACACACAGCTTGGATTTGGACTGAATCCAGTAGTGATTAAGAAATTTGCAGCTTTGTCTGGGACAGACCCACTCATCTTCTGCCTGTACAGGTGTGCGTGCGTACGCGTGTGTGTGTGTGTGTGTGTGTGTGTGTGTGTGTGTGTGTGTGTGTGTGTGTGTGTGTGTGTGTGTGTGTGTGTGTGTGTTCATATCTGTGATTGTGTACATGTATAATTGTACTGTGGGTATGTACATGTAGGATCATGGGACTACAACTGGTGGGATGCAAACTGGCATTAGCTTGCTGCTTGTCCTAGCTATGTATGTATTGTACAAAACCTGTTAAAACTAAAGGTGACTAACGGAAGGGTTCCTTGCAGAATCTGATGCTGTGATTGCACTGTCGTAGTGTACATCCAGTGATTAGCCCGTGTATTGTACATACTTACATAGGGACTCAATGGCGTTTCCCTTGTTGCTGCTGTGTGCCAGACTAGTGGGAGGCCAACTGGACCTGCCCGAGCTGAAGGAGTTACCAGTAAGTGTACTGTGACCTTTGTGTGCAGCGTTGTGCTCAGTCCCATTCCTCCCAAGTTGACTGTTGCCTATGCGAAAGTGGATCATGGCAAGCTTGACGACTTTTCTCAGTCTTGCTGGCTAAGCATACCAGGGTCCTATCAGATTTCTGGCATCTTATTATGTTCTTAAAAACTGTTTCTTGTGCTGCAGTGACTGCAAGCATAAAGGAATATTTTCAAATTGCAGCTCCTTAGGATCCGGAAAGAAGCACTTGGCCCTATGGAGCTATAGTCTGATAGTATCCCTACAGTTGTGCAATCATGAAGCAATTCTTACAGGCATGCACACAAGTAGATGGCAAGACCCTACCATCACTTTGCACTTCATCCTCGATGGTGCAGGTCTGGGCTGCCGCCTGGCAGTCAGCCTGTGACCAATATATACAGCAAGAGAGGGCAAAGGTCAGGGCTGGGATGCAAGTAGTGCAATGGCTTGAAACTTGCAATGAAGTGTAGGTCTCAGATTCAATTTCCGGCTATGTACGAATGTGGCTGATTTCCTCTCTCTTTCCTCGCCCTACTGTAATCTGATAATTTCCCTTTAGTCATCGTATTATGTCACTTGGGTTCAGCATGTGACATTGTGTAATGCCATGTCAGGTTTGTCGAGTCAACACTTTTAAGAAATGTCACTAAATCTGCCTACCAGATTCACTTTTCATTGACAGCAATCATTTCTGCAGAACTGGGGTTGTAGCCGAAACTGTGCATCCTGTGCACAGTGCATCTTTCATGTAAATGGAATGGCGTACACACATCACTATACATGTCATACTGTACCTTTCATTTGTGTGTGCTACATCTTTCCATTCTCTAACTGGCAGAGTGACATTAGCAGCAAACTCGCACGCAGACTTGTGTTTGTTGGTGTGCAGTTAAGATTACACATATTGTGGTCCAGAGTATTAAATTGGCAAGCATTGTTACTGTAATGTGACTGCAGTGGTGTGTGTGTGTGTGTGTGTGTGTGTGTGTGTGTGTGTGTGTGTGTGTGTGCACACGCGTGTGTGCGTGTTTACCTCACGTGTGTAATATGCCCTATGCCCTATACTATGCCATGGTGCAGGTCTTTGCAGTTTTGGGAATGACAGGGATATTTGGAAATCAAGTGAGAGAACATTTGAGGATTACGTATGCAAGTTCATTGTACATTCACTGGGTACAGACATTACGTGTTGGCTCTTTCTTGTGCTGTTCTTCAGTTGTTTTACATCATTGGATTATACAACGCAGGACCCAATTTGGCGACAATAATATGTGTGAGTGTGTCTTCCAGTCTATTTACAGCATATGTCCTCACACAGTGTAGTCAGAATTCCCAGGGGATGTCTGTTGGTGTGCCTTTCATCACTATTGCTGGACCACGTGCCTATGGTGTTAACTGAGTGTATTTACCTTTGCTCTCAGAATTCTGTTCCTGTTTGCACTGCGTTATTAGCCATTGTCTTAGGTACAGAGTCGTTTCACCCTAAAAAGGTATTTTATTACATGGCCTGCATATGCATGTGTGTGTGTGTGTGTGTGTGTGTGTGTGTGTGTGTGTGTGTGTGTGTGCCTTTTGGTTTGTTACAAGCAGCTAGTGACATCAGGTTAATTGCAATATGTCTGGTTGGGATAATTCAGCATAACATTTCAGAGTGCTGTCACTAATTGTCTGCATGAAACTGCTACTGTTGGCAACATTCACTTTAACCTGCTTTTCTCCTTCTCCCCTTCTGCCTGCCTTGTCTGCCTCTCTCAGTGGTTTTCATGGTGCAAACTAGCGGGCATAGTGGCCGCTGTGGGTGAGTTGGGGTTGTTTGTATTGTACTAGTGTTTGTAGTAGTGTTGGTATGGGTTAGTTCAACTCCTGTAAATTGGTGATTGATGTGGGTATATACAGTGCATACTCCAAAGCTGGTTTGGAGCTGTTAGCATTGCAGGGATTGTAGTGCAATGGAATTGCAATGTGAAGGTAAATGGACCCCTTTCTTTCTGTGCTTTGTGTTATAGTTGGTGGCATTGAGATGGTCCTGGTTGATGTGTCAGGTAGAGTGGTCTCTGAGCTGCCGCAAGAGAACGTTTCTGAAGAACATACCAAAATGAATAAGCCATTTGGCTTTCTCTGCCTGACTGGTTGCTGCATGTGTATGGTAGGCACTTACATATGTGGGTGGTGCATTTACTGCTCAGTGAGTGTCCTTCATCACAGGATTACCCCCTCCCCCCCCTCTTGGCTTGCTTGTACTACATACAGGCTGCATATCTTTTGCTGCAGAAGATTTTGATACAGAATTCAACTTCACAAATGGGTATGTGTCATGGTCATCTTCAAGTACGCATATCTTCCTTATTATCAGCAATGTTTAATGGCCTAGGTATGTGTGTAATCACTGTTGAATAGCAGTTAATTAGCTCAAACCAGTGGAACAGTAGGCTCAGACTGGGTTGCTTTTCTCTTACCCTCCTGCAGCTCGGTGGAAGGACCACCCTTTGGCTGTGACTGCTTGGACATATGGATTTGGTGTATTATGTTTGGTGGTTACTTCTGTCTGCTATGCAAGGCACTTTGCTGCTTTCTACATCCCATTTGAAGTGAGTCCAGTGTATACTGTATACACAATACAAGTTGTGTATACAGTATAACATAATTGTATGTAGCCACCAGACATGCATGTTCCTGTGTACTGTATATGCTGGTGTGCATACTAGTCAGGGGCGTAAGGAGGGGGGGGGGGGGTTCTAGGGGTTTCAGGAAACCCTCTTTCTAGTAGCTAGCCTGCTACAATGACAATAAAAACTTGAAGAGAAATTCTTCACAGCAATTCACTAGAGGGTGATATAGCATTGCTGCTGGCCTTTTTGCTGCTGTTGAACTGTAAAAGATAGTATTCGTTTGCCTCTTCCGTCATTTTCCCATGATTACAGCAGCTAACAATTCACTTTGCTCAGGCAGCCATTTTGGTGACAAAATATGACATCATGAAGCTGAAGTAATGAGGCCTAATAAACAGGCCGGAAACCCCCTGTTAAATTCCTTGCTACGCCCTTGCTTGTGACTCACTTGTTTGTGCATGTACATATGTTTGCAAGTTGACACACGCAGGTTAGCTTTATGATTCGTTCCGCAGTATTGCTCTAACATTACGTACTGTCTGTTTCTGCAGGCGGTGTACTCCCTGACATACGCGGTGCTGATCACCTCAGTAATGTGCTACCTATGTCTGAGCTGGGCCAACTTCAACAGCTCATCAACATTAGTAGCTGCCTTCTGGCCCTTACAGGTAAACTACACAGTTGTTGTGTGTGTACGATTGCATCTATACCATAGCACTGCTTTGTTCTTCTAAGTCACTTCCAAGTTTCAGCTTTTCTGTAGAGGCACTGGCTATGTAGCTACGTATGCAGGGTATACTTGTGTATTACCTGTGTGAGCTACAATATGGTGCCTGGCAGGGAACTATTTGTGTGCAAGTGTGCCATGCAGACATGTGGGGGGAATAGTGCTGTTACAAAATGGAACAAATTCCTTATTTAAGATGAGTATTTAAGTTGTCTGATTGTACCTCATCTCTCTATACACACTAGGTACCTGTGACTGTTGTTGCATCTTATTTTATTACTGGAGACGAGCTCAATTTGTCTGTAAGTATTCCCTACTGGCTATGAGTTTCAGCATGCACTAGACAATAACGTGTACTTGGCATGATACATAACCCCAATGTCTGCCATTCTATAATCTTGTACATATAGGAGTGCATTGGAATGGTGCTGATAGTGGCGGGACTGTTGGCAGTTGTGTACTCAACACACAAGGTGTGTGATGTGGTTAGGATGACAAATGGTGGGGCATGTGCAGCTACTGCAGGCAACGTAAAGGCATTAGACTAGGACTTAAAGGATCTGCCCCCTCGTACATATATACAATGTGCATCTCACTCCAACTTGTACCCACTCTGTCCATGACTTTGGTGGTCCTCATCCTCTGCAACTTCCACTGGTAGCACATACAATGGTATCAATTTACCGCATTGCATTATTTGGTACAGTGGAACCTGTCCAAGACGGTCACTGTGTTGGCAGTCATGCACCTCTCTAAAACAGCCAGCCTCCCTGGCCCCAAATAGCACTAAAGCATTAATTTGCAATCTACCTCTGTAGAGCAGCCACCTCTCTATAATGGTCAGCTAGAACTGGCCCAAAGGTGGCTTGTCCTCAACAGGTTTCACTGTACACCCACTACAGTGGGTACTTGGACACTTGGTGCATGTTTGTTTGCTTTGTGCCTGAGGTCTAGCTGAGTCAGTCATGCTGCCTCCACTTTTATCTTGGCAGGAGAATGAACTTGAGTCTATTCGTTTGGCACTGAGTGAGTGACACGTGTGGTGCTGGTAACAAACAGTGCAAGATAGATTCTTTCTTCTCATCAGAACATCTTAGTATCACTTGTCTAGCATGTGCATACATGCTAGTATGGTACAACTCACCTACCGAATGACAATTTGCATTATATAATTTAATTATATTTTATTGACTAGTGACAAGTAAACTTGATAGTGTGGACTGATGCATCAACAGTCCTATTGCCAATTACATATAACATCTTGTGGGTGGCTAGTGGTTTCCAGCATGCAGTGATGTAGTTAATCACTAGCTGTCAATGCATGTACTGTAATCGCATAATATAAATATGATTGTGCATAGTTGCCATGGAGACCGATATTGATGGGTATACGGGTATAGGTAGATATGTGTAATGATATGTAGGTTGGATGAACCGTAGTGCGTGCACCACCAACTGGCCATGAGCCAGCAGAACACTTAGTTAGCAGCTGTGCATGGTGTACGTTGGCACTTCTGCGGCATGATGGTCCACATGTATGTGACTTGTGCCGTGTTTGACCAAAATCGGTTTGCATTTTTGATTGAGCTAACTGCAAGTTGCAAGTCAGCAAGCATTCAATTCTGTTAACATTTATCCTAACTTCATTATCATTCACTAACAAGTGCACGTCATGCACCCTATATATAGTCAAAAGAATTAATGATTTCACATTCATTAATGAAGACTTTATATAAATTGAACACTACGACAGCATTAATTCACCTATAGCTACGTGTATATAGTCACCTGTGTGTAACTTCCAAATTCATAGCACAATTATACAGTAATACCATAAATATAACTGATACTTAATAATAATAATAATAATAATGATAATATTATTACATAGGACCAGAGCTCCAGTGTAATGGGCTAGCTGGTGCATGCTGTCAGTGCAGCTGTGACTGTTGCAGACGCCCGTAGTAGGTGGTCAGTGAGGCCATGTGGTACTTGTTCAACTTCACTTGAGGTCTCTTTGACATTAAGAGTTCTACAGCCTCCTTAGGGAGTATCTTGTGGACCTGGGGTGGAGTTAGAGAGGATGAAACAGGTAGGTGAACAGTACATGGAATACTTTATACATAAAATTATGTTTAAAAAAAACATCTTACTTAGGTGACAGCTTGATCCATACATGAAACAGTGGCTGTGAGAGGTGCTGGTGTACAGGACTCTCAAATACGTACAACATTCTCAAAAATAGAACATACATGTCAGGAGCTAAGTAGAGCAACTAAGTCTGGGCAAGAAACATTCCACCACTGTTACGTAGCTGTAACTACAATAAACAAAATTCTGTCAGTCAGTAGATACATACTGCAGTTGCAATAGTATTTGGTACACAGGAACCCTACGACATGTGCTGTGATCATGCTGCCAAGTGCATGTGGCACTTGACAACAGCCACATGCACCCCACCCACTAACACACACACACACACACGCACGCACACACACACACACACACACACAACCAGTAGTCACCTTCACAAGGTAACAAGCCACCAGTGTGGCACTCCTGCCCTTTCCAGCCTTGCAGTGAACATAGATGCTCTCCTTTCTGGCACTGTGGTCTTCAATCATTCTCACTCCTCTGTCGATATCAGCCTGCAGGGGAGGAGTTCGGTCCACTGCGTGGAGGTGGAGGTGCTGCACACCTGCTCGAAACCAGTCCTGAGTTTATGAGTGTGAGGGATATATGAAGAACACTATGGCCATCAGGTCTACACACATACAACAGTAGCATCAAATGTATCTATCATGATACAGTATTTCAATGTACCTCACACCACACATATTGTGGGACTTGCATGGAATAGGTATCACTAAACATGGACTGATATACTGTACAACAAGATGCACTGAAAGAAAGGATGATGCTTAAGGTTTAAGCAATAATACACATTCTTACCCACTATGGCCCGTCACACACAGTGAGTCAGGCACCAGCTAGTGTAGCAGTGAATAGCATGATGACAGCTAGTCTGGGGGCCAGACCATATTTCCAAGAGAAATGAAGGTCTGGAATAAGTCCTATAACAAAGTTGTGCAATTGGGGCGGAGTTAACTCATACTCGCACCGTTTAACACAAGTGCACAAGAATGGACAATGACCCCAAATCGTGAACTGTTCAAGCGTTCTTGCGCTTTTACTCCCCTCTCTGTAGCAGAAACCAATCTGGTACGTATCCTCACGGCTCAATCGTTGCTGTCATAACATAGGCTATAGCCAGCGCACATCAATAGAATGTTATAATATGATATTCATTGTCACCGTTGCGTTTGAGTGCGTGTGTGGAATGCGTATTTTATGTGCATTCTGCAATCTGATTGGTCATTCCCGAAAGTCAGATTCTGCACAAAACCTTCATGGAGTTAGACCAGACCCTTTCTCCGTCGAGGTATTGTGCAATGGGGGAAGGGCCTGGCTTGCCAGACTAGATGACAGCAAGTGTGATACCAGAACGTCCAGAGGCATGCCCCATGTGCATGGCCACATATGGTTCAACATTTTAGGACAGCAGAAAAACTGATGTATATCCTCCTGTAGACTGCTACAGGTACACAAGTGCAATTCCATCCTAACTTTCAGTTACCCGCGCTGAATTGGGAACGGAAGTGCGGATCCGCCATTTTTCTCAGTATTACTCTCAGTGAGAACAGGGCTCTTGTGTATAACCATGTCTGTGTCTCTTGCAACGTTCAGCATTTCCCATGTGGTACGTTTCAACTGTTACCATACCATTGTAACTATCATTCCTAACAACCTTACTCCAATTTCACTACTTACATACGTCTAGCTAGCTGCATACATGTACAGTAGTGATGCAAAAACGGTCCCACGTTCACTATGTTGCTTGTGTTCACAATGTTGCTTGTGTTCACAATGTTGCTTGTGTTCACAAAGTGACCCACGTTCACAAAGTGACCCATGTTCACAATGTTGCTTGTGTTCACAAAGTGACCCATGTTCACAATGTTGCTTGTGTTCACAAAGTGACCCATGTTCACAATGTTGCTTGTGTTCACAAAGTGACCCTTGTTCACAATGCTCTCCACATACACAATTGTAACAATATATTAATTTCCACTCCCCCTTTGTTCATCCATGCAGTTTAAAGTTGATTGCATGTACTGATGGATCAAGCCCAGTGTGCTCACTTTTAAGGAACCCATCCATGAAGCATCAGGTTCACTAAGGAATTGAATGGATTGTTGGTGTTATGACAATTGTGCATGTAGTCTATTTAAAGGAGCAGTGCTGGCACTAACATGGAAAGGTGCTGAAGAAGCCTAAGTAACACCTGTGCTCTTGTCTCTCATGCAGGCAATAATCAATTACCATACATTGACCCATACAGTGCTGTGTGGGCACACTTGATATGTTGTGAATTAACTATAAACCAACATACAGATGTAGGTATGTAAACATTATGGCAAGGTGTATGACCTAGTACAAAATATTGCTCACACATGCACGCACGCACGCACACACACACACACACACACACACACACACACACACACACACACACACACACACACACACACACACACACACACACACACACACACACACACACACACACACACACACACACACACACACACGTCACAACTGTCATATGACTATTGCATGCACCTGATGTATATATGTAGATGTATATATAGCAGCCATGAGCTATGGTTGTATACATATACCCAGCTGACCATAGCTGCAAGTAGTTATAGCCAAATATTACGTACTTCGCTGTTCAACTGAATCATGACTGTATACTTATAAGAACATATTATAGCAGCTACACATACAAAGCCTGTCCTTCTAGCCAACTGAATGGAAAGGAAATGCATACCAGGCCTAGGCCTAGGTTTGGGGCAATCCTCACATTGATTATCTTTGGATGGGGTGTCACTAGTCTTACGAACATGCAGCTGCACATGTGAGACTAGGGGTGTCCCAAGGTGTGTGTGTGTGGGGGGGGGGGGGGCATATGGTAACAAAGTTCTGCATGATTGATGCATATTACCCCAAATAATCATAGACAGCTACCCACAAAGGCAGACTTCTTCTACAAACAAACATTATGGAATGTGTTGGAACAACCTCCTACACAGTTTTGCATGCAGGTGTCTCAGCTGGGGGCAGGTCTCAGCACCATCAGTTGTGGCTTTTACATTTTAGCTAGCTGTATACACATTCCAAATAGCTACCAACTGTGACTGCATACAAACAAGCCCCAATGCAGCTGGGTACCATGTGCACAGACCATGAACAGGCGTGTACACACCTTTCTACGGACCAGTGAACTCGTAGTATAGTATTTATGCACAACAAAGTTCTTCCAGATCGGCTTCCACATCGATCTCCTACAGCTATAGCTAGCTAACTGGCATACGCGTCTGGGCCCTTGGTAATAAATAGTACGTACTTCCATTAGCAAGCTATTACCTGTTTTAACTTCAATTTAATACATTCACTTATTGATGAACTAGCTACTTTATCTTATTGCTTTACTTCTTGTAATGGTATTACTCCACTAGTCTTACTAAAATAATCTTCCATTCTAATTATTATGCGGAGGTGCATTGCAACAATACATTGATTTGAACCCCAGCAGCTGTGACTAAATGCAACCATTAACTTTCTACCAATCCCTTCTATGCAGCAATGAAAAATTCGAATGTAGTTTCAGAATTACACTACATATGCAAGTGTTGTTGTGAAATGACGAAGTGAATGTGGGTCACTTTGTGAACACAAGCAACTTTGTGAACGTGGGTCACTTTGTGAACACAAGCAACTTTGTGAACATGGGTCACTTTGTGAACACGAGCAACATTGTGAACGTGGGTCACTTTGTGAACACAAGTAACTTTGTTAACGTGGGTCACTTTGTGAACACGAGCAACATTGTGAATGTGGGTCACTTTGTGAACACGAGTAACATTGTAAACATGGGTCACTTTGTGAACGTGGGTCACTTTGTGAACACAAGCAACATTGTGAACGTGGGTCACTTTGCGAACGTGCATGGGGTACTTTATTAATGTATGTCATTAGTATGCGCATCATTAAAGTGAGCCTCATCTTAAGCTTGAACACTTGTTTTGCAGATCAAATTACTGCTAGCTAAAGTACTCATACCCTGTAATAGGCCTGCTGCTATAGCTCATAGCACTTGGTCACATCATAGCCAAATCAAATTTCAGTAGCTAAGACAATGTAATCACTGTCTATTAAAATCCGACCTTACATTGAATCAGACACGGCAGTGGAATCTGTGCATGCCCTGTTCATAGCTACCAGCACTGTTTGTGAATGGCTGCGCGTTTGCCAGGGGGTGTGCCTGTTCTTTTACACAGTCCTAAATAATTGTTGCAGTGTATCCATGGCCATGGAGAAAGATTAAAGATTTGCATGCACTGTGATTGATATGGAAACAGCTCAGTAAAGCTGATACCATGGAAGGGGATAGCAAGAAGAAAATCAACTAAGTTCACACACATTCAGTTACAATTAGGTAGGGAATAAAACAAGAACGCACCTGAGGTGAATTAGTGAAGAACTTCAGCTCAAATGCCTCATTGATGGAGATCACTCCTCGAACGCCTTCCTCTTCCACCAACTAGAGAATCAAGGAGGAAAGACATAGTGATGACTGAGCAAGAAGGGAGAGCAGAGATCCGTGTACAAGGAACTTAGAATATTATTGACATCATGATAGGCAGATACAGTGCAAGTTCCAAAATGTGCCTGTTTGAGTGGACATTCACAAATGTGTCAGCGCTACAAGGGAACACCACCTGTACAAGTGGCAACACGTCAGAGGGCACCAGGGACCAGAATTGGTCCATGCAAGTTGGAGTAGGATGCAGTAACAAATGCAACATGCACATTGGCATGATACACTGTTACAGTGTACCCATGTGCAAGTTTTGTGTTATTGCTACACGTGTATGCAGTGTGATGGTGGTTGTGTAGATGTATGCACGCATTGTAATGATACTAGTCTCCAGACCGACCACTTCCAGCAACCATTTTGTAAGATCTTGTGGCCACTTCCTACCCTTTACACTAAATAAAATGGCTGGAAGTGGGTCTGGGCTATGCCAGAGGAGGTTAGCCTGATTTCAATTGTGCAACCTTTTAATTGCATCACTGCATAAGAATACTATTACGCAGTACTGAATGTTGCACAATGGCTGCAAGTGACAAGAAAGGAATAAGTTGGCACATTTTAGATTTCAACACTGCAGAAGGGGCGACCAGTTTCGCACACCTTCCCAGTGCTTCCTGCTATGTTTGCTTGTACATGAAGAAGCTCCCTTCTTCTCCACCGTCTACCACCTCAGTGACATAGGGGCATAAGAATGATGGGATCTATTTTAGAGTCAGTTTTAGCAGCACTTTCAAATGGTATGCAATGTTTGCGGATACCTGCAAGCCCGAGCAAAAAAGAGGGGGTCGCCTACAGTACATAACACTACAGTGTGAAATGTGTATAAATTTGTTACGCGTGTGCTTCCTGAACACCATCACGTGATATGTGGCCAACCTCTTCTGGGGCTATGTCAGACTATGATGGTACCTTGATGTAGTGAACGGCGACTGTACAACACTATGTTAATGGACATGGCTGTATTTGGCAGTGCTGGGCGGGTGTAGGTGAATAGCCACAAAGCACATTAGGACATAGTACAAGCATTACATAACTGTATTGTCATTGACACAGTTCTACCTCAATATGGGGTGTATGTCCCTATGAATGAACACTGTACTAAGACACCACTGAAAGGGTTAACTTCGCCTTCATGTCTGAACTTCCTCTGAGATAAAGATCACATTCCACAACAGAATAGGACAGAGGAGGACTCCTTCCATTCAGTTTCAGGCACTAATGGTGTGGCTATGTGCACTAACTGTATTCACAGAATGGCAGTCCCAACTGCTCCTGTCAGTGTCAGCAGCACACAACTAGCACCTCATGTGCTATAAATGTAGTATACTCTCATAAGATAACATCAACAACATAGCACGCAGCCTATTGCCAATGTTGAACACACCACCGACATCACACACCATCTCTCTCTCTCTCTCTCTCTCTCTCTCTCTCTCTCTCTCTCTCTCTCTCTCTCTCTCTCTCTCTCGTGTGTGTGTGTGTGTGTGTGTGTGTGTGTGTGTGTGTGTGTGTGTGTGTGTGCGTGTGTGTGTGTGTGTGTGTGTGTGTGTGTGTGTGTGTGTGTCAGTCGCTCATACAACATCCGCCCTATGCCCTCTACACCCGTTCCCTATGTCAAACACACGCACCTCCGTGGTCTGGCTCCTGAAGGGTAGCGCTCCCAGTATCACCGTGTCATCAATCCTGTTGAACCATCGATATTTGCCCATAGAGAGAGCGACGAAAACGGAGTTGTACAGAACCCCAGGAAAATACCACACTCTTGACCAAATCTGCCCGACGGACATACTAGACCCGTACCAGACAAAGTCCACAGCGGCCTTCAAGGCCGGAAAGATCAAAGCAAGCATCGTGCCATGCAATAGGGGCTAACGAAAGCCGTAACTGTATTATATACATTTATTGGCGCAGTAATGTTCATGAATTAATATTAGCATTTGCTATTATACACATATATTTGTTGAAATCATACAATTATTCGATATATAATTGGACGCATATTGATTGCATCGCTCTATATTATATTGCCGACTACACAGCTGCATGTACTCAAGCTCATTAGCCTACATACCAGTATATGCATGCGATGGGAGTGCTTTACAGCTCTATACCGCGTTACTGCTTTGCCCAGCATGGCAATTTTTAGGCGCAGTTTGAACTTAGCTAGCTAGTCTCTCTACGGATGATGCAAGAGCTAACGACGCAGTGCATTAATTTGTAGTGTGACACTCGTCGCGCACAACAGGTGCACACGGCGCGCTAAACAAAGGAACAGGCACTGTGTGCAGATGCCTAAGGAGAACTCGAAGATAAATATAATTTCATACATACGCTGAAAGCTTAAGGCTTATAGGCTAGGGTGATTGTGATGGAGGACTCAGAGGTGCTACGTGTTACAGGGCCTAGCTAGCTATAGCTAGTGATGATTGACCTGAAGTTTTTGTTTGGAAAGCATCTGTCTGAATGACAAGGTAAATTACACTGCACTTCTGCATTTTACAAGATTAACTAGATAATTAACTAGTTCATATCATACTTTATAGAATGTGTGTAGTTAGCTGTCACAACCATAGATTGCTACTCTCAGGATCAGTAGCTTCTGTGCTCAGTAACTCCTTTCTTGTAGTAGCCATGAACAATGGTGTGCAGAGATATTACAGAAAAGTACATACTTATGAGTCATGACAGATAAATAACATTGTAAATAGATGCACATAATGTTGAGTAACTCTATGCATGCTGTACACTGTTCATGCATTGATCCAAGTTGTTTGAATGCAATGCTATATTGGTACAAGAAGTCACATCTGCTACTGGAGTTTGGATTTACTATGAGTTAGAGATGGCCAGGGAACGAACATAGGTACTCTGCTCAAGTACACTTGGTAGCGTTGTCCAAACACCTTCAGCAGGTCAGGCTCCTCTAGCAATGGTACAGCCACCAGCAGATAGATGGTCAATGAAGAGACCACTAGGAAACGACCAATGGTCTGTTGAAGCAATGGAGAAGGTGAGTAACAAGGATGGAGAGAAGGGGACAGGAGGAGTTAAGGTATTAGAAAATAGTATAATGCAAAAGAAACTGTAGAGTAGATGTAGGAGAAGTAGCTATAGAGAAATATTAGGTAGATGCATAAATAGGGTGAATGACATTGAATTTAGTGTGCTATCAAATGAACCCTATACATACAGATCATGCAGTCAACAAGATTCAAGCATCAAGAAGAAGTACGCAACCAGTTGCACTTTCCTTTAGAGAGCTCTGTATTTAGTTACACAAATTACCCACTAACAAATGATATGACAGTGGTGGTAATTGACACATGCAGCTGATGGGAGTCATAAGGACCTCTGGAGCTGTGGTCAGGACATATTCCAGGGTTGCATGCAGTGTTAATGACACACACTAGTACCAGCATGAACAAGCGATATAGGGAACAGATCACTTCTACCAACAATGATCAGTTTTTGCTACACAGTGAGTAGGCAGGCAGCAACAGGTACAATGTGTATTAATTATCCTATTAAAATTAGTTCTTATGGCATCAATAACATTAACTAGGATGGGATCTCGATAATTGGACACCATCAGATATTGGACAGAGTCCTCAAATAGTTGTACTTAGGAAGCTGAACACTCTGATTAAGTCGTTCATTCATTGCATATATTCAATTTGCCTAATTTGTTCTAAGTCACATGGAAGTTTTAGCCATTTTCCTTCTTCACGTATACTATTATACAATGGGAAGGTATTGGAAGGCAGGGACTACTCTTTCACCTGCTTCAAGCCACTGCGTGGTCGCTTGTGGCAGAGCGAGCAAATTTTCCCATACATATGCCATATGAGTGGATTCTGAACACAGCTCACATCTCACCAACTTTAGGAGTATGGGTAATACTATTGTCCGTTGATAGGGACAGCCATTCAATAAGCAATGGTCCGGATGGCAGAATTTGATTACTTCCAGCTTGGTGAATAGTAAAGGTCTTGAGCACATATTACAGCATAGTATTTGTCTGTATTCAGTATTCCATTCAACCAGTTTACACTTGTTGCATGGGACTTGTTTAACGACTGACTGAATATTCCATGTCCGATAGCAGAGTATATTATGTAGTTACTCTACCATATTTGAATTTGGTATGCCTGCATGATTCACTTAATATTCACAAAACAGATAAATTATGTAAATAAATACACCACCTAAACTGGTGGATAACTGTCTATACCAGGGTATGCTGAGTCAGCACATGCACTGACCATTGTAGGGTGGCTCCACATTGCTAAGAGCAGACCTGAGTACATCGGATGGCGAACATGTCCATACAATCCAGTTTCCACCAGTCCAGAAGTGGAGTTGCCCCCTTTACTGATGGTAAAGAGATAGAGATGAATGATGAAATAATGACACAGTGAGAAAGGAGATCAAAGGAAAGTGAGGAAGTGCACAGAGTCAGGAACTGAAGTGAGGGCTTCCTAGTGGCTCAGGCATGACAAGGGTAATTTTCCTATATTCAATTACCAGCTTCAAAAGAGGATTGGAACATTGCTGACATTGCAAGCAGATGCTCTGGTCTTCTTCACTCAAGGTGAAAGTAAAAACTAGCATCAGCACCTATCAGTTATGGCTATGTAATATTAAGCATCTCATCATTTGCTGTCACTGGAAGTCAGTGAAATTTTCAATGATTACTGTATATGGAGTCCTCCAGAAATTCATTGATAGCCTCATATTGGGTGTGAGGTTAACTAATTGCTACTTGTTTGCTGACATACGTAGCTATGCAAGCTATCCCACAAACACCTCACATGCATCTAAATGGAGTTCTCAATTATCACATTTTCCAAGTACTACAAAAGAGGCCATCAGACCCCATATTGTCTTTAGGGAGGGCGGAAATGGTACGTGAGATTAGGCAGCTCCAGAACAGGAACTGGTTCATGTAGCAGGTGTGCTCTCTGGGTGTCCTAAAATGGCTGACAAGACATGTGTCCAATCATCCACAATTTTCATTGCATATGAATGGAGAATGATCGACCAGGAGAAACATACTATTGTATTCTGCATGCAGTACACACTCCTGCATGATCTTTTACCCAATCTCCTAAGTTACAGTACAATGTCATGTGCATAGTTATGTATGGTCACCACAACAGCATAGAGCAGTGAAGAATTCCTGTGACAATACTTTACTGTCAGTACTAATAAGCGTGCATCTTTCCCTTCAGTTTTAAGCAAATTGCCATTGATTTGAAGTTTCACCAGTTCAGTTGTACCTCTCCCTGACAATATAGTCAGCTATAATGCAAAAATAATGGTACTGAAATACAAAGAGACTTGCAGTACATTCAATCTTGCAGTCTTTGATTCACACAAGGACTATGTGTATGTGACTACGCACAGCAGCCAGCAGAGCATGCACACCTTCAAAGGGCCATGGACCTGCACATGTGGTGGCTCCTTTGGCAATGCAGGCGGGATACATGGACCAACTATACAGCCACTTCTCAATGAGAGGTTGCCCAGGCATGACCCATACGTAAAGAATGTGGTACTGAAGTGACCTACTAGCCAGCAAAGCAATTCTACTTTCCTCTCTGGTCAGTTGTACCACTCGTATACATACCTGCTGCCCAAGAGTCTGGTAACAGACTCTTCAATACCGAGGAAGTCCAGTGGACGTACGGAGAAGAAGGCCACAGTCACTATCCCCAGACCAAGCATTGACATACCTGTGTTGGAGATGGAGGGATGTCCTTTTATACACCATGAATACACACAAAGTGTAGGTTAGAGGTTTGCGCATAACATATACATGAGAACATGGTACACACATACAGTGGGTATAACTTACAGTAAATTTTGTGGGGCACTTCAGAGTAATTCTGACAATGTTGAGACATTATGCACTCAGCATAGATGCTTGTTACAACAGTACCCACTCCTGACAGGATATGTTAAGCTATCCCATGCACCCCAGTTCATAATAACATGGCCTTATTTCTAACAGTCTACCTCTGTGCATATCATTCTGTACCATGACCCTGCAGTGTAAAATGCTCACTTCCATATAAATTAATCCCTGCAGGTTACATTCACAACCATCTTCTCATTCACTGGTATGCACACTTTAGGATAAAACTCCCTGCATCCTCAAACAGTACATATTCACCCTATCCTCTGCAGCATACACGTGGGATGTACAGTAACTCCTTTTCTATCTCCCTCTCACCATAGATGATGCCCCTCAGTAGTGGCCACTGGAAGTGCCAGAGTGGATAGGGCAGTGGAGACCAGCCATAGCATACCAGACTCAGAGCCAAAGTCGCCACTAGGAAGTAGAACTGTCGATAGAGGGAGGGAGGGATGAAGGATGAGAGGAGACTCTTTACCCACTGCCTGGCCAGCAAACTGCAAGGAAGGAGGGAGGGAATAACATTAGGTACCAATATATATATGTCAAACTGGTACATAGATCAGCTTCCCATGAAACCACACTATAGCTACTACAGTTGGTAGGAAGTGCGAGCTCAAGTAAGTCATTAATGAATGTTATCGAAACTGAAGGTGAAAGTAACATTTACTGACAGGGAAACGTTTACTAATGTACAGCTAAGTACATCCATGGCTGCCAACTGAATAGGGTAGCTAAAATGTAATGCCAGAGATGTATATTTAGCATGTATTAGGTGCATCTACCTTTGTTGATCACTCCTGTTCGTGTACATCTAGCAAACAGATGATTTCGGGAAGAATGAAGTGGTAATGTACTTGCTTGAGCAAGTCACATGCAAGGCTGGGCATGGAAGGGGGGTGGTTGCCGTAGGGCATCATAGTTCAGTAGCATAGCACTGGTGGATAAGGCCAGAGGGCCTTAGGTTAGGTAGACAGAATGCTTTAATCATGACAGACCAACTTCATAGCCAACATGGTTCAAGTCTATGCTGGACTCGTACTAGACATATTATGGGAACACTAGTACTCTGCACATTTCACTATCCATTCCCACCCCATAGCAGTCACTCATATAACCTACGCATACGTACCTGTGTGAGAGGCAAAATACCAAGAGGAGGATAAGGTTGTTAAGGATTGGGATGGCACTGAAGAGGGACGGATGGTGCCAAGGCAATACCACGTCTATACTCAGTGCCCCTGAGGCACCCAGATAGAAGATGGCAGTCTGCAGATAGGAGAAGAGAGGGGCGAAAGCATGATGGATACAAGCATTCACAGCCGTACTGGTTTTCATCGTCGCGGTGTAGTTGTATAGTTAGTCCGGTGAAGCTATAGGTGAGGTCTGCTAAGGCCCGTTACCGCTATAAGGTAAGGCGGATAACTTGGAACGCAGGGTAACTTGAACGGACCTTGTAACAGCGGAACGGGCACTTCTAGAAACACTTAGTTTGGTCGTTTTTTATTGCAACCTAGTGCCCTTCCTGACCTGTGCTGCCTGGGCTTCTGGCTTCAGCAGAGTCCTCCACTCGCGTCTTCAAATGCGACAAACATGAAATATAATATCGTAAACAGATTCTTCAAAGCCACCAAGCTACTGAAAGCTCCGAGTCTGGTAGCGAACCTCTTCATGTGGTGGCCGATGATCGGCCTACAACTGATCGCCCCTTATTCAATATTGCGGCATAGTAGCTTGTCCTAACCACAACTGTTCCAAGTTACCCCTTCCGCCATTTCCCCACATAGCTGCAATTTCATTGCCCCGTACGCCTAGAAAGGCGAGCGAAATCCAAGTCTGATTACTGTCCTGTGACTGGAAAAGGGTAACCTCATGTTTCAACACGTTTTCGTCGATCCAACTTAATTCGTCTGACTACGAGACACAGAAAAGTCCATTTTGTTCCAAGTTGCCCCGTTGTATCTTACACATAATTATTATACGTATACCGTATTATTAACGTACGTACATATGTAGCCGCGAATCCAGCTCCAAGCGCACACAGTCCTCCTAGTAACACGTGTAGAGCAGCAGCAGTGACGACTCCCATAACGTAGTGCTTTGTTGGCGAGTAGTGGGGGCCTACCGTAATAGTCTCGCACCGGTCACGCTCCGCAAAATGGTGACCGTTGGGGGGGTATTGCGGGGGCGGGTGCATATCTACTGCCGTCATATTCTCCCTGATTATTGCAGACCATCTGGTACTGGCACGGCGCAACCTCATCAGGTATTGAGACTGAGACTGTTATATATGTTGCACTGATTAGTACTGGGAATAAGTCAGATCCCATGCATTACATCTAGTATGTATATATACAGACACTGGATTGCATGTTGGATCGCGCTGTACACCTCTGAAAATCAACGTTAACATTACAGGGGAAGTACTAGCGATGATGGCAATCACATGAAATGGAATGTAGCTAACTGCAAAGTTTGGTGATTGAGGGAAAATGCAAATAGCTACCATCTGAATGAAGGCCTAGGGTTGGTAGGATTCGCAAGTCACAAGTGGCGGAAGCAATTGTGGAGGCATACTTGGGGTCGCTGGCAGCACTCTGTCAACTAGATGCTAGTGACCCAGAAGAGAAGCTGTATGTGCACACCATGCCTGGTGGAACCGTCCAGGCTGCCCAGGCCATGGCCTGACCAGATTTTTTGGTCTGCCCATGCTTTTCTATAGCTAAGGAACTTCCTGGCCTGTGCAGGTGGCCGTCTAAGTAATATTGTTCTGACCACTTTTAAAGTGCTTCCTCTGGGCCTGCACACTCTGCATGATACAGGAGGCCAATAGTAGTATAGAATCCTAACAGTATAGAATCCAAACAGAATAGAATCCTAACAGTATAGAATCCTAACAACCCATGAGATGCAAGTTGACATTAGGGACTAGACATCACAATTTAAAGCAGCTAGCACAGTATAGCAAGTAAGTATAGGTATCATGGCACATAGATGTATAGCTACCACACCTACAGGTGGAAGGATCAGCTGAGGTTATGCTGAGACTACTCTTTAAATTAGCTTGAATCCAGACCCATTCCGTCATTTTATAATTGGGAGGGCAAAGAAGCCTGCAAAATTGAGTCCGCCCCTCCCAATTATAAAATGGTGGAATGGGTCTAGGTTCGAGGCTACCCTTGGTCTATATGTCTGCACCCTTGACACAAATTTCATTTGGCCAGGCAAGTGGGGTGGCTGCAAGAGCTAAGGCAAAGAGTGCATGTATAATTTGGGTGCTAAGCTATGCTGATGGATATAGCCCATGTGTGAGTCCATCTATGTAGCTAATGCAGACGTCTAGACACATGCAGATGCAGAATGGTGCTGAGTCATCAGAAGACCAACTAGATGGTAGTATCCACTGGCCCCTAGCCAGTACTGCTGTGCAGGCCCTTGCTAAGTCCATAAACTTCAAGTAATTTATATCAATATCAATTATTTTCAAGCGCCTCATGTACTAGGCACACTAGGGCAACTGCCCCATGCAGCACTAGATGCACAGTGTCATTCATTATAAAAGGGAAAACACCAGATGAAAGTCATGGCATATAATTATGTCAGGCAACATAGATAAGAAGGGGCTTCTATTCGACCAAGAACTTGTGGTTATCAAAATCTCTTCACAACTTTTCCACATGCTTCTCCAGCCTCTCTATAGATATCGATTGTGACTTCCATGCAGCAGGTGCAGTAGTAAGAGTACATACACTGTACATGTATATATGACCCTTACAACATTTATTGGTAAATGGAACCTTTCTCTTATTCATTTTGTGGACAGTATAGATGGCTAAGTTCCTTGATAGATGTGAGGCACTCCTGCATGATGTCCACCTAAGTTTGGAGTCTACCAAAGCATCGCTATCCAGAGAGGGAATGCTGCAGCAGTGATGGAGATGGCCAAGCAGGGCAGCGAGCATGATCCCTTTTGGGATTGACTTTTACACGCTAGCAATGTTTGCATGATGCATAGACTCTGCCTACATAATCTGCATAGTCAATTTTATGATAACGGAGTGGTGACACTTCTTTACAGAGAATTAGATATTAATTCCTGACTTGCTCTCTAATGCCTGTATTGTTGACAATTAACTTTACATTTCTCTTGCAGCGGCTTGCCGAAAACAAGAGCATTATTATATACATTCAGGCCAGCAAAGGAGAATTTCTGAGCAAATTAAGTGGTGCAGGACATTTCAACTCATACACATACACCTCGTATTCTGTATAATATATAGTAGACACAGACACATGGGTCAAAACAATCTGCACCACTTCAGGCTAAACCGCATGATTTGCTGAGAAATCCTTTTGGCATTCATTGGCATATGTATAAGCTTCTACCTTGTTCATCAGAAAGGGTTGGTTCTCCAATACCAGCTTCACAACAGGGTTGAAAACCTTGCCGACGTTTCGACCAGATGCTCTGGTCTTCTTCAGGGCGAAGAAGACCAGACGTCAGTGTCAGTGTCAGTTTCTTAACTTAATTCTCTCTGCAATGTGTACGGATGTTTGCCAGCTTCTAGCACTTCTAAAGTATGCCCTATAGTATAGTATACATGGTACATGGCATGAGGAGGCAGACGTGAGAACAGAATGAAGGGCATTTTGTGTACAGGAAACTGATATAGTGAAAATGCATGACAAGTACAGCAGATACAGCCCACTTACTTTGGAATGGTTGGAAGGTAACTATTGCTATTCGGGTTATTTCAAGCACAATGAATAAGGGCAGCAAAGAACATCTGAAACCCATAGTCTTCTCTAAACGTATACTGACCTGCATGTAAGGACCTGCACGTGCAGTACAACTATGGCTGCATATATACCTGAGAAGCAATATAGCTACCTTACAACCATTCCAAGGTAGGTTGGCTCCATCCGCTGTCATGCCTTTTCACTATCAACTTACTGTACACAAAATGCCTTCCATTCTGTTGTCATGCCTGTAATGGCTTGCATGCCTCACATACACCATAGCTAGAACAGTACTAACAACATACAAATGCGCATATATATATATATTATTATACCTCACAGTATATTCTCATTCTACTATATGCACACAAATATACATACAGCAGTATAGTAGCTTAATTCATGAGCTTTCATGTGTGTACTGACTGCTGCATTCTAGTTTTGCATTCTAGTACTAGTTCTTCTACTCATTCTGTAGCCTGCAGATGTCAGCAATGTACATGATTTGAGTATGCATGCGCATGCATACGCAGAAGTACACATGTACAGCTTCCTGAAGTCTACATGCATGCATGGTGTACATATAGGCAGCTGAATTTCCACTGTTTGATTGATGCCTGGGAGTATATGTGCAAAGAGAAGTGTTTATTTATCTTGCAGCATGCAAGCCAAGATAGGAGCAATGGACAATATCCTTCATCTTGCTCCAGGTTGAAGTGATTCTCAAAACATTATATTCCTAGTCTGAAACCTACAGTACATTTGTACAGTTTGTATATGGCACCATGAATATCAATATTGATATTTGATATTCATGGTATTTGATATTGATATTATAAATAATTATGATTATACATTCATTACTTGCGTTAACAGTGTTGAGTAAGTCTGTTAACTTACAACTCTGTTAAACCATGTTAAGTAAGCTGTTATTGCAAGTTAACAAGATCTTTTACAACTCTGGTAACTAAGGCAGTTGGTGCGGTGCGCATGCCATGGTCATGATTGCACAATTCAGCTCATGCGGCCCGCACTATAGACAGGCAAACACAGGAAAACTGCCTTCCTGTTTGAGAAACTGGAATGGCCTGGTGGAAATGTGCACAGCACAATATTAAAGCCCGCAACATTTCGCCACATACGAATCTTAATTTTTTTGAAGTAGGCCTTTGTTCTTGGGTAATTATAAGGTGCACTGAAAGTGCATATATAAATGTACATAGGAGAACACTCTGCATGTACTGTGCTTTTATATTGAGACATGGTCATGTGTAGTATTCCAAAAAAGCACTGCATCAAGCCACGAACTGTGGTAGTCATGCCCAGGTGATCCAGCTGATCCATGGCATGGACACGATTGCATTGGGCAATTTGGGCATGGGGCAATTTAATTATAGCACCAATCAGCACCATCGTTGTCTTTCATTCCTGTCACCATGGTACATAGACCATCTTAATCAGCACCAATTAGCAGGAATCAACACCTATGCCATAGCCCAGCCCTTAGCACAGTTGCCTGACAATCCCTATGGTGCAGGGTCCAAATCCTACTTCACCCATTCCCCCTTTTTTTTGCTTTATCTGCCCCACTCCACCTCCACCACCACCGGCCACCACCACCTCCATCACCAGCACCACTACCACCACCACCAGCACCAAAACATCCACGCACCAATACCACCACTGGCCACCACCACTACCACCACACAGTACAAGGTACAAAATGTGGCTCCAGCATATGTGCCAGTGCTACAAGGACAACGCCCACCAGTGCAACCACCACTACCACCTCCACCACCAGCACCACTGCCACCACCATGCACCACCATACAGTCCAAGTTGACTATTGCAGTAGCTAGTATATGTGGCAGAATGTGCTAGGAAAAACACCACCAGTACAAGTTCCGCAGGCTAACCGCCACCAGTGCATGTAGAGTAGCTGCACTCATTGCTGGAAGGCCACCACCACTACGTACCACCACCACCACCACCACCCCATCCATCACACAGTCCAAGTTACAATCTGGATCTGTGTAGCCAGTTTATGCAGCAGAACATACTAGAAACACCACCACCAGTACCAGTTTCACAATGTAACCGCCACCAGTGCATGTAGTGTAGTTGCACTCTTTGTCGGAAGGCAATCACCGCCACCAAATGGGTACAAGTTACATTTGCTTGCCGCATGATGCTCTCCAACGGTGCCCTTGATAGTCCTGGCCCTCTGCATTTTGCAAACAGTCTATGTGCGCCTTTAGTCCTTCATCCCTG
Source organism: Ianthella basta (assembly GCA_964019415.1). Classification (NCBI taxonomy): domain Eukaryota; kingdom Metazoa; phylum Porifera; class Demospongiae; order Verongiida; family Ianthellidae; genus Ianthella; species Ianthella basta. The sequence goes on from OZ025883.1 coordinate 3,109,579, forward strand.
TAACTTGCGGTGTGGTTGGCTGCTGTGGCCAACAAGCCAAATACTCTACTGGAACTTATGGTGGGTACCATCAGCAACATGCACTGGTGGTGGTGGCCTTCCAGCAATGAGTGGAGCTACTCTACATGCACTGGTGGTGATTACCCTATGTAACTTGTACTGGCGGTGTTTTTCCTAGTATGTTCTTCCACATATACTGGCTAAAGCGATTGTAACTTGGACTGTATGGTGGTGCATGGTAGTGGCAGTGGTGCTGGTGGCTGTACTGGTGGGTGTTGTCCCTGTAGCACTGGCACATATACTGGCGACGCATTTTGTAACTTGTACGGTATACAATATTAAATTCAGTTGACAGTAAAAGATGTGATCATAGTATAATGCACATAGTATTCAAGCTATAATAATAAAATAGCTACATAAGTAAGTAGGATTTAGTTCATATCAGTGATCTAAATCCATAGCTAACTGTTACACTCGTACAAATATAAAATTTGACAGTGAAGGATGCGAGTGTGATATAAAGTACATATTTACGTAGCACAAGCGGACAGACCTGCCCTTCCGTGAGAGGTGGTGGGCGCATAATTAGATTACCAATCGGATGTGCGGTCACCTCTAGGGGCGGAACGGTATGCGAACTGGGCCGGCATGACGTAGAATAAAATGGCCGATCGGCCCGCGGAGGAAAAATAGTGCCGCAATCTGCTGCAGCGAGACAGCTGGAGGAGCACCAACCACCTAAGAACATGGAACAGGCTTTTCTCAATCGGCATTGAGATTTTCGCGTCGGTCCCCTGAGCGGGACAGATTTTGTAAGGTGACAAACAAGCAACAAACAAACAAACAAAAATAGCTACGTATACAAACCAAGAATCGGTGCATTATAAAAGAGTCATAAATATTTTACCTACATTTACAGTGCAGGATGAAGCCTTAGATAGAGGTGCTATAAGACGAAGAGCTGGGGGCGATCGACTTTTCAACAAAGATTTCATTAGAGCCGACTGGATGGCCTTCCTTTTCCCACTTTGTGGGGTAGTCCTACTACTGCTCGCAATTTGGCTATACCGGTAAGCTGGCTAATGAGTAGACTTAAAGGGTGGGCATTTCTGGAAGAGGGTCTGAGTGTGTGGGTTAATTGATTTGCTGCTTCGGATGCGCCTCAATTAGTCCTGTTAGCAGCTGCTTTGGGTACTTTCTATTTTGCGGACGGTCCGCACAGACGTCGATCGGAATGGGTGTATACGCGGACATTCATTAGTCTGGAAAAGGATGGGCTTTTCTGGTATCATCAGATTAAGATGCCTCCGAATCAGGTACTGGCGTGACATCTCCAGGCTCTTGGCCTGTTTCAGCTGCACCTCTTTCCCGCCAGCCACGCATTCTCCCCCTCTCTTGTCTTCGCTCAAAAGCAACCCAATTGGGCCAACAGGTTGTATGCTAGCCCAGTTGGTTTAACCTATCTTCTAAGTGTATATACTGTCTGTCTAGCATCTAGTTACGTAGTATCGCTAGTTTCCAAACCTCGCTATCATCTCCTTTTCGAGGTCCGTAATACACGAGTTAATGGTCGCTCAATGCAGTTCCTATCTTTGTATGCGTCCTCGTCCGTGCGGACGGTACGCAGAATTAATAGGTACATAGCTACCCCCGATTGCTGCTAGGTTGGCAGAATAGAGGTGACCCCACGGAGCAAAGTCTGCAGTGGCACGCAACAGTGTAAGAGTTTCACTGGACAAAGTGTACATTAGTCAAGGCCTGCATGTATGACTTCTACAATTATGTGTGTTTGGGTGAAAATGACATGCCTCTAGTCAACTGCGCACTCATGAAGATTCGGGTCAACTGCTAATGTGTGCGAAATAGTTTAACCCATAAACGTGCATGAGCCACTAGAGTGGCTTTGCTATATTAATCAGACAGCACTAGCAAACATTCGCACGGTAGTTAGTTTCCCGATTTTGTTCGTGCTTACGCAGAGGAGGGTGGCCACGTATCACGTAGCGAATTTATACACATACACATACACATACACACTGTAAATATTCTGTACTGTAAGGCGACCATTGGTTTCTCGCTCGAGCTTCCAGGTATCCGCATACATTGCACACCATTCGAAAGCGCTGCTGAAGCAGAATCTAAAATTGATTCTACCCCTCCCCAATCCGTATGTCCCTGAGGCGGTAGACGGCGGAGAAAAATGGAGCTTCTTCACGTGCAAGCGAAGATAGCAGGAAGCACGAAGAAGGTAGGCAAAACTGGTCACCCCTTCTGCAGGAATGACACGTAAGAAACTGCCAACTTACTCCCTTCCTGGTCGCTTGCAGCCATCGTGCAACATGATACTGTGTAGTATCATTCTTACGCGGTGACGTCATAAATGGGTTGCGCAATCAGAATCGCGGCCAACTTCCTCTGGTGTACGTATAATGTTTGCATAAGTGCATGTTACAAAGTGATGATATAAAATAACATCAAAGGGGTGCTGTGAAATGACATCACTGTCTTGGTGCATGTGAAGTAATCAACTTCAAAGTAGTATTGTGGAATAAATACATTGAAATTGTGGTGTGAATGACATCATGTGAGTACATCAAACAAGGAATCAAAGCATATGGTGAGTCAAGTATGTTTTAGTAATTACTTTACCCTACTACTTTAATGTCAGTTTACATTAATTCGTCTGATGTCATTTCTTGAAAAAGGGATCTGTCTACTATTCAGACCCCACAAAGTGTGATGTAATATCACTAAGCGCTTTGCACTTTATGTGATCTAACTGAGAATAATGGTGATGACCACGGAGGTGACCTGACTAGCCAAAGCTCTCCACTCACCAATGTTTGCACCTTCAGCCCTGGCAGGCTTTCCTGCCAGTGCCCATGGATCCACTTAATTACTTCCCTACTCTCCTGTTTTCACAATCTTCAGCAGTTTTATTCCTACACCTTCACTTATTCTGCTCTCTTAATAAACAGATATGCATATGCTCCATATCAAGTGTTCAAGAGGATGGGGCTACCAGGACCCTCTCTCCTTCCAGTCCTTAGGAATCCCCTCCATGGACTTTGCAAGGTAATGACAGCTCACATCATTCACCTCCCAACACTGCACAGGTGTGTCACTCTGCTATAAATTCATTCTATAAATCACCAATCTTGCATAATACAATTATCACTTCTGATAGTTAACATGTGTAAAATTAGACATTGCATGAAGATGCATGTGTATTATTGGTGCATGTACAGCTTAAATAATCAATTGAAAGCAGTTCAATTGTACATACTTTTAATTAGTCCAATTGTCTCTTGTAGCCAGTGTCAAGTTACATCCTAAGTTGAACATGATTATATATCATAAACCGAATATGGACCTTGCATGAATGTGAACGTGTAGATCAGGATATGAAATATGTAACTATGATGTATTTACTTCATTAATCACAAGTTCTTCAGTTGTGTATTCCAATGTCAGTGCTCTTCACTTAATGTTTGTAATGCAGCCTGAGTTTGAGGAGCCCAATGATCGCAAGTCGACGCAGTATGGAGCCATTAGAGGGTAAGATTTAGCTGTGTCTATTGTATAGCACTATATCTGCTGTAATATTATGTAAAATAGTTGCATGTCCAAATGCCGCAGTCTCTTACAGTTGATACCTATATTAAGTACACAATGTAATTAAAAAAAACTAGTACAAATTTGAACTAGTTGTCAAGAGGGAGCTGCTTGCAATTACCAAAGGTTTGGACGGCTGTGTACAGCCAAGAGTGTTGCAAGCTGCATTCAATTTGCCTATCAGGTTGTCATCAATGTCCCTCCATCTCATGCAAACAGACTGACACACAATCCCAAGTGCTACTTAGATATTCCACTTCCTTTCATTTCCTTTCCTTCCCCAAAGGGCTTGTATAGGATCCAGGCCTTTCCTCATGTCAACTGATAGCAGCCTGGCACAGCAAGTCTTCATCACAAAGTTCAAATGTTTTGCACAGAGAACTGTAAGTACATGACACCCTTCAGCTGTGTTGCATATATATATACATGTAGCAATATCCATCATCAATAATGTTTTGGTAATCCTTACTTCAAAAATGTTTACATTATAGTACAAGTGTTTAAATTTAAACTTTCCCTTCAGCTGTCAACAGGGAATGGTTAGGATTCTCAAAATCAATGCCAGCACTAACCCTATGTAATGTAATGTAATGTAGCAATTGACATTGACCACACTGTGTGATGAGGCCCTGTGCCTCAGTGTGCATGGTCACTGCAAAGTGTCAATGGACAGAAAAATGTGGCTTTTTCAAGATTTAATAGTTTGGTACCCCATGTGGGTGTTTAAGCAGCTGGTATTGCTTCAACTCATTTCTCACAGGAACTCCCTCTAATGAACTCTAAACTGGCTGGACTACCTCCTGGCCTGTTTGAAGCTTGTCACAAGAAATGGAAATATGCTAGGCGTGTGTGTCAGCCAGTTTTTAGCGATGCTAAACTAAGAAAGGTGGGCACATGCACATTTGAGTAAGATGTTGTACTCATATATATGACTATGATAGTGAACTGCCTTAAGTGTGACCATTTCCATTTGCATCAAGTTAGATGTCACCACAAATAGTTAACAGCAGTGAAACATTGCTGGAGAGAATGAAAACAGAGAGCATCGCAGTTGGAAGTGTAGATGTGCTAAGGTATGAATAAAGATCGTATCAAAGTACTCACTGTAATGTTTCTTCCTTTGATTCCAACAGACTGATAAAACTCTACTGACATTTTGACCACAATAATGTGACCTTCATCAGAGTGCACACTGCACAAAGTAATTGGACTTTGCACTAAACTTTAATTGAAAGTACAGCTACACTGATTGCCTAGCATATGTTGATGTCATAAAGTAAGTAACAAATCATGTCATCTAGGCCTAGGTTCTTCTTAAAAGGTGGCACCTACATAAAGGAACATCATTTGTTACCTACTTTATGACATCATCAGACACTAGCCAATTAGTGTAGCTGCATTTACTAATAGGTGCAAAGTCCTGTTGTTCTGCACAGTGTGCACTCTGATGAAGGCCACAGCATCATGGTCTGAATGTCAATATAGTTTTATTATGATGAATCAGTTGGTTGAAATCAAAGGAACAATCATTACAATTACAAACTGCCAACCAAGAATCCCACTTTGTGAATAAGCTCATGCACTGTTGACTGCATACTCCTATCTTGTTATTCATTGCATACAGTCATGCTATACATACAGGCCCAGTCACATTGTAGCTCACAGTAGTGGAGTGCCATGCAATGTGCTGTAACCCTTTGCACACATCACAAGCATGTATAGGGACTGCCATGCAGTGTAGCTGTATAACAAACAGTTGACATTCAATAGTATTCCACTGCTGCACATAAAAGCACACTTCACTGCAGTTCTTCATGCTTCACTGCAATACTTCACACTGCAACACTTCACGGCTTACATGCATTCTACACATAACTGAGGTGTTCTGCCTGTGTATGGTAATTGCTGTAGGTTGTACAAAGATTTTGTTCTTGAGGTAGCCGTAGTAGCTGTGCTTGGCCAGAAAGCTGAACTGCAGAAAGGAGAGGGTAAAGCATTTGTGGAGGCAATTAACCTCAGCTCTGACGCTGTTCATGGCAGATTGGGAAAGATTACGCGTTTCATCCTCGCAAACGAATTTAGAATAACATGTAAGTACTGACAAGCAAAGTTTAACTGTGTCCACAATGGCCTTACTATGTCACCATATTACAGTCAATGCATTGTGTGTAAGATGTAACAGTTTACTGCCCCACTTATGTAAAAATTAATATAAGCAAATACGTACAGTAGGCAAATATGTAGACTCTTAATGCAATTATTGTAATTATAGTCTCTTTGGTTGAGCATGCAAGCAGGAATCAAGGTATACACTTTGGCATGTATGATGGCATACTTCCTGCAAAGAACATTCCATAATGTCCTCTATGCCTCCTTCATATAATTGTTCATAGTACTCATTACCATAAAATTTATAAGATTTAGATTCTGCTCTCATGATAGTACTATAAACTAACTTAAAATTGCTTTGATGGGTCTCCTGAGCACCGGGCCAGCAGAGAGAGGCAAAGAGTGACAATCATTTAAGTGCATGACAAGCTGCATGCAACTGTCATGAACTTGTAAATAGCTATAGGCTATAGTGTGGACAAGCTCTAAGCATAATTATCAGTCTGTAATCTTACCACTAAATGAATGCATGAATGACAATGTGCAAGGTAAAGTCTCACTTCTCCTGCCTTATAATCACCTCTCAGCTTATCTCCCATGGCTTGCTCCTCTATTGAACTGGCTAGCTCCAGGAAAGTACTTGCCTCAATTCTGTTTGATCAGGGGAACTTTGTTAGGGCTTATCAAAGAGAGAAAGGGAAGACCAGTGAGCTGTTGTCTAGCTATGTCTCAAGTGTTTGTGGTCCCCCAGAAAGCATGCATGACTGTATGTATTTTGAAGGATGCAGTATCAGTATGCAGGATGCTATACTACACCTAATTATATGCATGCACACTAGTGTGTATAATTTTCATGTGTGCTTGCAGTCAGTATTCATACAACATTTGTGTATACGTACGTACATTTGTTATGTACATACATACATATGTGATGTACTCATGCACTGCACTATATAATTATATAATTATTGTATGGAATATCTATCTGTATAATTGTCTCTTACACATCATCTGTACTGTTATATAATTTCTTCTTCCCTTTCTATACAGCTGCACGACAACTGCTTGCTGGACCTAATGCTTGCAGCCAGCGAGAAAGGAGAGGAAGCTATGAGTGAAGTAGAGATCATTTCTCATTGTCTGAATTTCCTCCAGGCAGCTTATGACACAACATCAGTGACTCTGGCCAACTGCTCTTACCTGCTTGCCACTAATCCTGTCATACAGGACAAGGTCTGTGGCCAATTGGATCAGTACTGGCTAGAGAATGATGTAAGATTGACTGGACTGACAAACCGTTGTATCTGTGTATCTCTTATGCAGCAGCAAGATGGAGGATACTGGCTGGAAAGGGATAGGGGTTTGCATCACCGATTGTTATTCCCTGACCTTCCCAACCCATGTCCTCGATCATCCTTGCTACTATAGAGAAGATGTGTGTGCAGTTGAAAATAATAGACTTTCATGCTGCTCAATTCCTTACTACATTGTTACATGAACTTATAAAACCAACCGCCAAATATACCACCCACTGCCTTGGCAACTTCCTACAAATAGATACATTTGATGCTTTTTTTAGACTCAGTGTATATAATCTACATGACAACGTAATTTTATTATATAACTTCTGCCCCACAGAATGCTTCGCTGTTAGATGCAGCAGAGAAGATACAGTATTTGGACATGATCATAGATGAAACACTCAGGGTTTACAACCCTGCCCCGAGGTAGGCTTCTCCATCTAGCATCAAAATTTAATTTCAAACACTGGACATCAGTGTGTGTTTAATTATATTCAAACTCTTATTCTGGCAGAGTAAACAGAGTATGTACTGAAACAACTGAAGTGTGTGGTATGGAGATACCCAAGGGTATGAATCTTCTGGTCCTTGCTGATAATCTCCATCATCAGAAGGAAGTGTGGGGAGACCCAGAGGTGTTTCGTCCAGAAAGGTGCCACACGTGTGGGACATGTAACATAGTATCATTTGTATGGCTATACTACTAATACATAGTGGGATATAACTGTGGCGGTATGTTTTTGATTTTGGTGTTAAGGAGCAGAAAATCTGTACCCCATCTCTCTCCCTTCCTCCCACACACCTTTCCTTTCCTTTCCTGTCCCGATACTGCAGGTTTGATAAAGCCGAAGTGCAGAATCGTCCACCCTGCTCCTATCTTCCATTTGGCCTAGGTCCTCGGAACTGCATTGGAAGTAAACTGGCCAAGCTGCAGATGAAGCTAGCTCTTGTGACACTGCTGCGAGAGCACAGAATGGTCCCAACTTCAGACACAGTGCATCCACTGCAGATGGATTGTATAACTGTCTCTGCACACCCTAAATCAAAGGTACTCCTCAGCTTGCAGAGCAGGTTGGGGTATGAGACGAGAGCAGGATGCCATGCTGAATGACTGATCATGGTATATTCATTTATGTAGGCAGAAACATTATAGTAATGAGCATAGCATATTGCGCACATACCACCAAATGGTACTCTTTAATATAGACAGTTACTGCATGCTCATTGTTGGTATGCAATCTTATTGTGTATCACCCAGCAAAAGATTTATAATGCAATTGCATCAGTTTTTGTACACATTTATTTATCATGGAAAACTATAGTCCCAAAGATCATCTACTCATTCACTGCTCATGTATGTGTAATTTATGCACTAACACAGTCTTGAAGCTAATTAGTTACAGTATTCAGTTGACAGGACAGTGTGCCATTGTATGAGATGTTCAGCTTCATCAAGCTGCATGCTTGTCAGTAATATGGTACATGCTTCATTGCATGCAGCAGTGCACTGCTGATCAAAGACTGCTGGGAGTGACAGCTGGTGACTAGCTACCAATATACCTTTCTTCCTGACCAGTATACAGTACCTCCATGCTGTGAGACAATTCCAAAAGGCTTGCATGCATGTCTGTAATATACAATAAGCCTGTGTTCTTGGCACATATATGCCAATTTCAACAAATCTTTCACATTAATTGTTCTTGGTGACAATGTTGGCTGTGGGCACACCTCATGACTGTTGAGCAAGTGCACTGGAGTGTGTGTGACCTTGTCAGCTGAGGCAGTGCTAAGCATGCACAGCACACTAGGGTATTGATCAGATTACATGGTTGCCTTTCATGGGGGAATTCCCTTACTTTGTGTATTGTATAACATTCCAGTTATGAGGTAACTGAAAATGAAGTGAGAACTACACTTCACACATTAGCCATGTTTAGCTACACTAAACTACATGATATTGAGCATGTGACAGTCATGTGACTTTACAATGCGTAATGTCACTCTACATGGTGTGTGTATGTGAGTGTAGTGTTTACCTCATGTCCTGTGTGTGGTGTATGTGTGTGTTTTCTTTCACTGTACAATAGATAGGTATGTGACATTCCATTTGTGTCTGCATTGTGTGTCCACCTGTGTGTGTCCATCCCCTACCCCAACCCACTCCCCTCCTCTCCCTCCCTCTCTGTTCCCCCACTGTGCTCAAAGTGCTCCCTCCTCCCTCTCCATCCTCTGTGTGCAGCTGTAGCCTCGTCTGGACAGACTCAACTACACTCAGTTTGTATGCAAAATGAATGTGGGCATGGTCAATCTGCAAAGGGTCCCTAATGTGATTGACACCACACAGTGGTGTGTGCTCTTACATGAGACACAATGAGAGAGTGTTGTGTTGCATGTCTGATGTTCTGAGTGGGCTGCTCTCTGTGTCTGTTTGAAGGTGTGGGTGGCCACAAGGAAGATCTCCAAGAATGACTGAGTGGAGTAGTTGTGTCAGCTTGGAGTGGAGCTGCTGAAGGAGTCCCCTAGCCCCACCCTGCGTTCCTGTTGGGCTCTTGCTCAAGTGTGCAAGCCACTTCCTCAGTGAGTGGAGTGTGTGAGTGTGCACGTGAGAGTGACTGGTGAGGTGCTTGAGTGGGTGAGTGGCTGTACATCACCCACTCTCGTATTTCCTAACTCTTTGCTCCCTGCATGGCCTCTTTGACTCCTTCCTCTCCTCCCACTTTATCCTTAGCTCCGCCTCCTCATCTGCCCTTTCCTTCTCAGTCCGTCGTCTCTGATTTTCCATCCTTCGCTTATCTTCTGACCCTCCCTCCTCCCATCATCCCTGCCACTCCCCTTTCCCCACCCACTCTGTCCCTACCTCCTCCCCTCCCCATCTACCCCTCCCTACTCCCTCCCCTCTGCCCCTCCTTCCAGGGGTAAAGATATCAGTTGTTGCCATAGTGACATGCCCTCATCACATGACCTGTTTCCTGTTCCTCGGATAATGACTTTCCCCATGAGAAGGGCATTGATGTGTGTCATCAAGTGCAGCTGCTGATTGATCAAGCTGCTTCACATGAGAACCTCTGCCAGTGCTGAGTGTACAGTGGGTAGCTGGTCATTGACTGGTGCCATGTAGTTAGTGTAGTGTGTGTTACACCTCCCTCCTCCTCCGACTCTCCCACCCCTCCCCTTCTCTCTGCCCCTCCCACCCCTTCTCTCTGCCTCTCCCACCCCTCCCCTCCCCTCTGCCCCTCCCACCCCTTCTTTCTACCCCTCCCACCCCTCCCCTCTGCCCCTCCCATCCCTTCTCTCTACCCCTCCCACCCCTCACCTCTGCCCTTCCCACCCCTCCCCCTCTGCCCCTCCCTCTTCTTTCTCCAGCTGCTGTTAGTGTAGTGTGTGTTACAGTACTCCTCTTCATGCATACTGTACAAGTCACTCACTGACTTAGTTGGAGTGAAATAATGCACCCTCTCATCTGTCTCCTCTGTACACACACTCACACCCACACGCACACACACAAACACACACACGTGCGCGCGTGCACACACACACACACACAGGTGTCCTTTTTGGTAAAGTCTTGAACAGCGTATAGTGCAAACTCTTTTGAAGTTGAATTTATAGTATTAGGTCTTCTGCGTGTACCTCAATGTTGCATGTGTTGTGTGTGTTAGCTGTGGAGACAGATGAGGAAGGACACCATGCTGAAAGTAGTCTGGCTCGCTAGACCCAACTTCGCATCTCCTCTTCCACCCCCACTTGATAATGAGGAGTTGGGTCTAGTGTGCCAGACCATGTTGGAAGGTGAACCCCAAGAGGAGGGATTGCCCATAATGCAGGAATGTCTGGTAATGGCTCTAGACTTATGAAGGACTTCTGCGTATGACATTGCACCAAAGTATGTTTGGACTTCCTAAACCATACAGGTGACAGTCACAGTGACATGGAGCAATCACTAAGTGTAGAGTCACCAAAGTATGTTTGGTCCACGTGACTGTGCACATGTATGGCTTATGCAGATTAAATTTTGGTTTTAATAATAATTATGTTGCAACATCAGAGAAAGTCCCCATGCCATGCTCGTGGAGGTGGGTGTGGCTGTCACTGAGTTGTCACTGTCACTTTTCATAGCTACCCTCTGCACTAGTGGCTAGTCACAAATAGCTATTCATTGCATGCTTTAGTGAGTATTGTGGTTTAGCTCTGTTAGCTAACCCTCCCCCTCTGCCGTGTGAGTCTAAGAAATGGAAACAGACACCTCCAGTCTCTGTTGTGCTAGTTCACACACCAGTTCACTATGGTCAGGAGTTAAGTTATGAGGATCTCTGGAACCATCTTACACAAGAGTAGCTATATATTTCACCTTGCACACCCTCACCCCATCCCATCCTGCCCACCCTCAGATGCTGGCTGACTAACTATGCAACCACTAGCTATTCGACCGCTTGTCTCCAGAAGGTGGAGGTGTTTGAGCGAACTCGCGAAGCAAGAGAACGTCGTCAGCTATGCTAAAACGTACAGGTGAAGCTGTGTATATCCTTGTAAGAAGAGCGCCAGCCGTATAAGCTATAGAGGAACCTTTGCAGAAGGAACATGCATGGTCCAAGGCATGCGCTCGTGCTGAGAAAGCAGGATACTTGCTTACTGGTAACTACGCTGTGCGCCTCTCGCTGGGTGAGTAATGGCAGCGCATAGATGCTGTAGAAGTGCCTAGGTCGCTCGCAGACACTGAAAAGATGGTAAAGTGTATAGCGTTTAAAAGCAACGATAAAATTTGGTTCTATCGTAAAATATGGAAGCGCTTTATCGTATTTCGAGATTGAACAATAACTTATCGTAAATTGTATCGTTTTACGCTATGCTAAACCTCTCCAGTGTGTGGCTCAGTGCCGGTGACATTCAGATTTTGTGCTAATGCTAATTGTGGAATGGGGAATTCCTCCTTCAACTACTTAAACATGTCAGGTTTGTGTACCATGTGTTTTAAATTTCCCTTTCCATGAAGCTGTACAAGTTCTCAATCACTTTCGGGACCAGTTCATTGAGGAAATGGATGCTAATGTTGTCGTTTGGGAATTTCTTCACAGAGGCTTTATCAGTGAGGGTGATAAGAACAAGCTGACACAGTTTGATGAGCCAAGGCAATGTAACCAGTTCCTGCACTGGACTTTGGTGCAAAAGTACACTGAAGATGCCTTTGAGATCGTCTGTAACATCATCACTGCAGTAAAGGGCAACCCTAAAATGAAAGCACTGGGCGAATCTATGAAGAGGAGACTGGAGACAGGTGGGTATATGAGTGTGTGTGTGTGGGGGGGGGGGGGTGCATGTGGTTGTATCTGTGTATGGGCGTGTTATGTGCAGTGTGCATGAATGTGTGTGTTGCTGAACATTTTAGCCAATCGCTGCTATATTCTGCTTATTGCCTTGCAGCTTCACTCTCAGACCTGTCCTCAGTATTGTCACCCTCCAGCTCCCAAAGTAGAGCTACCACTGCTGACAAGGGACACTCCCCAGAGATGGAGGCACTGACTAAAACACAGCAAGGTGTGTGTGTGTGTGTGTGTGTGTGTGTGTGTGTGTGTGTGTGTACTTGTGTTCCTTGTGCAGGACAAATGCAAGCCCAAGTGCCCTGATTAGAGAGGTAGTTTTGTCCACATCTGTGTGTGACTCAGACAGTAGGCACTGCCCTTATTAGAGAGGTGTTCTGAATTTGGGTGTCCATTATGAAGAGGTTCTACTGTAAGTGTGTACTAAGTGTGGTGTGTGTGTGTGTGTGTCTCCTCTGGTGGAGTGTGTGTTACACTTACAATAGTCCTCGTCATACACTATACAAGTCTGTCTTTGCATTATGTAGCTAATTATTAGAATAATGTACTCTCTCCTGTGTCTTCCCTGTACACACACACACACACACACACACACACACACACACACACACACACACACACACACACACACACACACACACACACACACACACACACACACACACACACACACACACACACACACACCACACACACCACAGTGTGTCGTGCAGACTCTTTTAATACTGAGTCTAGAGACAATTGTATCCCTTCAGATTCTATTGAATGTTGTGTCTGAACAGAGCACGAAGAAGGAAGACTGTGTTGGCAAGATGAATTCAAAGTCCTTCTGGCATGCGTAGTAGTTCCACCCAATGATTTGATAGAGGCTCATAGCTGCAATGTTCAATCGATCATGAAAATGATGAGCAGTACTGCAGCTTTAATAAAATGATGGGGGAGCAGAGCGTTTTGACCCCCGGGTCAAAACGTCCTGCTCCCCCATCATTTTATTAAAGCTGCAGTACTGCTCATCATTTTCATGATCAATAGTTCCACCCAAGATTATAACACTGCAGTCACTGCTGTGTGTAGACATGCACGTGGTGTGTGTGCTGGTTTGAGTCTGTTGATGAGCTCGAGGGCAGTGAATCGAGAAAGCATGCATGCAGCAAATTGTGTAAGTGGCACGTGATTATGACGTCATACTTAAAGAAAGCAGGAGGCTGCCCCTGGTGGAAGCGTCAGACAGAAAGACAGAAGTCGTTCAGTTGAGCGTGGATCGCTCGAGTTTCGAATTGGTAGCCTGCCGGGAGCCCTGGCTACCTATGCGAACACTGTATCCAGCCAGCCAGGATCCCTTGTAGCGGAGGAACAAGTCAGTCTTCTGTTGGATTAGGCCCAGTGTTCAAGTTCAACAATCTCCCTCGTGGTATCTATAGCTAGTTGAGTATCTACACTTGAACTGCTCATTGTGGAGGGGCGTATAACTTCACGAGGCTTTTCATCCTTCATACAGGTCAACGCGTCCGCTTACCACACAACGTCAGCCATCTGCTGGTCTCCCGCCCTGTTTGCTCACCCAGCTGGTTGCGCTCCTCCAGCAGCGGAACACATTTCGTTTCTCGCGTTTTCCCAGTACCCCGTCCACTAGCACCGTTTCGTTGTACCCTGGATCCACCGTCACGGCGAAAGAAGCACTGTCAGAACTGCTCAACTCCACAGTAGTCCCTGCCTAGCGCCTCAGCCCAAGCTGCCCAACCCCTCTACACTCCTATCTTACTAGCCCTTCACCTCTCCTACCCGTAGCTGCCAAAAGCTAGCTACTCGCTCACCATTTTAGCTAGCAGCCTCGCTCATTATCTGCGCTGATCAGTCCGCCATCATCAGCACATCACCTCTCAACTCTTCCTCCCTAGCACCTCAACCCAACACCTCTACACTCCTCCCTCATAATCTGTAGCACCTCGCTTCCTCCACGAATGGTCCTCATCACTTCCAACTCACACCCCAACGTGGCTGGCTACACACTCCTCCAACACTTGCCATTTCTCCAACACCCCGTTCATTAACACTGTCTCTGGTTTCTGCCTGTTCACCGTCCTGCTCAACACCTCTACACTCCTCCCTCCTTACCGCCTCACCTCCTCCACTGACTACCAACAGCTACAACTCTCTGCTCCTTCCTCACGCGACGGCCGACAGTAGCAGCCAACACCTCTGTACTCCTCCTTCCCTAGTGCCTCAGCCCAACACCGCTCCAACTGGTGAGTGCACTTATACTGTATTGCAGAAATGCATCCAACACATGTGGTGCTGTAGGTGGGTGAACCTGTACCGTAGATGGAGCTTTGAATGATAGCTAGTACCCTGCATGTGAAGGGGCTGCACTCAAGGTGGATCTAACTGGGGCTACTATTGGCCTCAGGCTCTGTCATGAAACATTTATGAGTGAAATGTAGAGAACTAATATAGCAGTAGTGGTCTAAATATTTTGAAATATTTGGACAGGGGAACATATTTTATGGGAGTCCAATTTTCACATGACATCCCCGCCTTCCTTAGCCTATTGGTAGAGATGGAGCAAGTGAAGATGGCTTGTAGCACATGTTGAGTCAGTTATAGTCATTAGCAGTAAATTGTAGCCAATTCTAGTAATGAACCATAATTATTGTTTAGTAGTCAGGCATTTTGGGAGGCATTATGTCTCACTGTGTGTGAAGTTGTTCATCCAACAAGTGGTCCATTGTGTCTTCTGTAGGTCACACCTTCACTTGTATTTAGCAGAGAAATGGCTCTTTGGAGTGCTTGTAGTAAGGGTAACTTGGAACTAGTGAGGCAGCTAATTAATGAGGGCCATAATGTGAACACCAGAGGTAGGTATGGCAGAACACCTTTAATAGAGGCAGCTAGTGTGGGTCATGACCAAGTGGTGGAGGAGCTCATCAGAGGAGGTGCTCATGTGAATGTAAAGAACAATATACAACGAACTGCCCTTTACTATGCCAGCTGGTTAGGTCATTATAGTATTGTGAAAACACTGTGTGCAGCTGGTGCAGACACTAATGTACTGGATCATTGGGGAATGACCCCTTTGATGATGGCAGTTTGGAAGGGTAGTGATAAAATAGTGTGTGAACTGATTAGAGCAGGTGCTAGTGTGAATGTTGTCAATAGCAGTGAGTGGTGGTATGGGCTAGCTGCTGGCTCAACAGCCCTTCATTTTGCTGCTAAATGCAATGAGATTAAATGTGGGGTTCTCCTCGTCGAGGCAGGAGCAGATATGACAGTAAGAAACAAGGAATCCAGATCTCCCTTAGGCCTTGCACGAGGTAATTTCTTACAAACTATTCGACGGGCACAGTCTTTCTCTACCAAGCGCATTGTAGCAGTAATTGGCAATGCTGAACACGGCAAGAGTACACTGATAGCAGCTCTGCAAGCTGAGGGCAAAAGTATCTTCAAGAGGTTTGCCAACAGGTTCACACAAGTAGAGGACATCAGACAACGCACAGCTGGAATTGAAGCAGTCCAGTTCTCCAGTCGTAAGTATGGACAGACATTGTTCTATGACTTTGCTGGTCAGGCTGATTACCACGGCCCTCATCAGTCCTTCCTGGAGGCCATCCTGAGCAAGCCGGGAGTGTTTGTGACCTTGTTACTTTTGGTAAAAGCAACCGATGAGGAAGATGTAATCAAGCCACAAATCGTTCGTTGGCTGCAACCTCTAGCTCTTACATCAGCCCCATCCACTCCACAAGTGATCCTGGTTGGCAGTTTCCTGGACCAAGTAAAGTTCAAAGAGGAAGCAACTAAAAAGCTGCTGCAATGCACCTATTCAGTGCAGGAGGAATTGCCTTTCAACATCCAGGGTCCCTATCTCCTGGACTGCCGCAAGCCTGAATCTGAGGGTATCAGACAGATTTGTGTCTGCCTTCAAGAGACTCCACCTCTCCAGCTGAACTCTGACACTCTCTCGTACAACCTACACTGGGTCATAGCACAAGTCAGGAAAGCATTCTGTGTTTCGGCCATCACACTCCACACCTTTCGGTCCTGGCTATTGGAGAATGCTGAACTGCTCCCTAGGAATTTACCCCCATCTGAGGAGGTGTGTCATGACCTAACAGCAGTTGGTCACACTCTCTTTCTCTCCAACAAACAGGACCCCTCCCAAAGTTGGCTTATTGTGGACCTCCAAGCTATTCTTCACAATGTGTATGGCACCCTATTCAGTAGGTCCCGGGGTAAGGTCAACCAGTTTGGTCTCCTCCACTGCAGTCAGCTGGCTGAGCTGTTTCCCAAGTTGGATCTGACAATGATCCAAGAGGTCCTTATCAGCCTTGAATTCTGCATCCAGATTGATGCAAGGATACTGCAAAATGACCTTGTGAAGCTAACTGCCGGTACTGAGGGAGAGGGATGGCTGTACTTCCCTGCTCTGGTGTCAGCCCAACCTCCTGAGCTCTTCCCAAAGGATGCCAACCCACACCACCTCCAGTGGGTGTGCTGGCAACTGAGGACAGAGGAGAAGCATCTCATCTCAGCACATCTCCTCCAATCCATAATCCTCCATCTTGCATCCAATCATGTCTTCGCCCATGAGTTACTTAATGTGACAGAACACTGCTGCAGTGTTTGGACAAACGGCCTTTCCTGGATGTCCATCACAGGTGTGGAGGTAGTGGTCCAGATAAGTGACAGCAGTGTAGTCCAGGTTATTGCACGCAGCCGGGCAAGACCAGAGAAATTGCTCCGATATGTGTCAACCATTGTCCATGATGTCATCAAGACAATTACCCAGCTGTCACCGAAGCTGAAGGCCACATCCTACATTGTCCACCTGTATACATCTGCTATGTGGGAGGACACCAAAGCCCCTCCCCCTGACTCCTTGTATCCTGTTTCGAGTATTGTTCGTTGCATCAGTAGTGGAGGTGACCATGTTCCATCTCGAAAGCCAGCTGGCCGTCTTCCCAACCAGATGAGTGTCACTGAGTTGTTTGGAGGCTGGTCTCCTTCTCTGTCAGTTGTACAAGACATGGACTTTCAGAGGGAGCCACAGTGTGGTGAGTGTGTGTTTCCTCTCCCTGTTTGATGGAAGCAATTATCAGTGTACCTACTTATTTTACCCTCACATACATGTAATGGCCACCCATTCAACTAGTATAATGTGGTGTTAACTAGCCTAAAGGTTGGACACTTGCTTTCTCCTCCTTTGTACCTACAACTCCACTGTCTTCACCTGCCCTCAGTAGTGTCATCCTCCAGCTCCCGAAGTGGAGCTACCACTGCTGACAAGGGACCCTCCCCAGAGACGGAGACAGTGACTACAGCACAGCAAGGTATGCTCTATGCAGTGTCACTACACACGAGTACACCTCACAGTGTATCGAATGTGGGAGGTGTGTCCCTACTGTCTCTGATGGAGTCTCATGCAATCCACTAACCCCAAGTGTCATGTGGTGACCCCTTAGTGCACAGAGGAGGTTTAGTGTGTGGCTCAGTTAGTTAGTGACATTCAAATTTTGTGCCAATGCTAATTGGGGAATGGGGAATTCCCCCATTAGCTGCTTAACTTGGCAGGTTTGTATGCAGGGACTTTCCCTGATGTTGCGACAGATCGCTTGGCGATTGGTCTCGTCCCACAGCTTCAATGCAGTGTCACTGCACACAAGTGCACAGTGTACCGAGTGTGGGAGGGACCATTTGATGTACTTGTGTGTGCATGTATGTTACTTCATGGACTGCTGTGGATGTCCCCTTTGTGTCCTTGCTCTACCCTACAGGAGCAACCTCCTCAAGAGGTCAGGAACGCAGAATTGTGCTCTGTCAGCCAGTGCACTCTGTGGGTAAGTCTCTCCATCCTCAGCATGGGTCTCTGAGGGCGTGGGGGCTACCTCACCTCGTGGGGTGGGAGGTGGGGTGGGTTGGCGGAGAAAGGGCATGTGTGTATGTAGGACATTGCACTCTATTGCTATTTGCCTATTTTTGTCACACCCAATTCCCACTCCCTCCCCCCTCCCTTAGGTCACAGACAGTGTGTCATGCTGTTCAGAAGGTTTGTGAGTCGGAATGCAGCAGGCAGGGGGCGGGCAATGCTGGAGGGGGTGGGGCTATCCTCTGAGGCCATTAGAATGTGTTACTCCAACTCACCCCATGACGAGGAAGAGGCTGTGCAGTCTGGCTTGAAGAGGTGGAAGGATGGTGAAGGGGTCACTCCAGCCACATGGAAGGTGCTATTCGAAGCAATGGACTACGCTGGTATTGCTGTACAGCACATCACGTCACTGGAGGAGGAACTCCTCAAAGGTACAGTCCTCAGTCCAGCTGGTCAACTGAACATGTCTTGTTTGCTGTTGACTGAATGTTGAACATTTGCTCTTCCTTTGTACCTGCAGCTCCACTCTCTTCAGACCTGCCCTGAGTACCGTCCAGCTTGCACCTGCTCTGGTCCTACCTACTCCGCAGATGGACACACCCACTTCCACATTGACTTCGCCCCCACCCTTACAAGCTGTCAGGATGTTCACTGTACCCAGTACAGAACTCATAGAACATTGCTGTGCAGTGTGTTTTGTACAGTTATGTAGAGTAGCTTATATATCGTTTGTGATTTTTGTGTAATGATATTCATGATCGAACTGCAAGTGTCGGAGCATGTGCCCCAAATCAGCTGTAAAGTGGCAACATACACGTGTCACGTGTTAGTCTAGCTAGCGCGCTAGACCCACTTCGCCTCCAGCGCTTACCCCGTTCATAGTCTTCCCAGACCACTTTGACAGTCTCTACCGTATAGCGGGAAAATTTCGCGAGGTTTAATGTTCGCGATTTTCGCGATTTCACCAAATTCGCGAAATTTTCCTTCGCAAATTTTCTCCATCCATCAGTATAATAATATGCAAGCGTTTTAATAAGATGGCCGCCGCGTAGCGCAGAAGTGGGTCAGGGTTTAGCCATTTAAGTGTTATCTTACGGTTCTGTGCTCGAACATTCCCTTCAACTCAGTAGTTTGCCTGCCAAAGAGATGTTTTGTATGGAATGCAAAGTGCGACAAAAATAACCGTGCGATTGCAGTAAATGGTAGACCTCGATTACCGATTTCGGGTGCGATCTTCGATTTGGCAGTTCGCGATCTTCGCGATCGACACCTCGATTACCGATTTCGCTGTGCGTTCTTCCATTTGGCAGTACTCGATCTTCGATTTGGCAGTTCTCGATTGCTGCAGTCATAGATCTATGCTGCAGTGTGATTGCTGTTTCCTCTGTCGCCGATTAGTTACGTAGCTAGCAAGCTAGACCGTCCCTTCCTTTCTACGCCTACCGGGCGCTTACGGGACGGTCTAGCAAGCCAGACTACCCCCCCCCCGGAACGTGCCTCCTAGGAGATGGGTTCCGCCTTAGGATTCGAGTTCCCCCTGTTGGGTTTGACGCTTAGGACCATGGTTCCCCCCTTTAGGATACCAGTTCCCCCCATGTCAGGCGCTGCTAGGGTAGTCATTGTGTTCTTCCACAGTGACTGGCGACTTTGGAATTAAAGTGCCTTAGCTACTTGGTATGATGACTACCGTTTCTTATCTTTGGGGAATTGGCTTCCAGCCTTCTAATACAAGCGCTGCACATGCAAACAGGCTTCCCAGATATTTATGACATCGCAATTTAGCTCATTACAGGACAATACGTGTAAGTAATAGATGGTAATACGCGCAGTATGCATGCTATTAAAGTTTGCTGTTAAAATGTTGCTATTAGCTAGCTAGCTAACATCTGTAAAGTATACCAGTTACATTAAGGGAAATTTAACTTATGTTCAAACTAGAGCCTACGGGATAGCTACATGATTTGATGACGTGATGACGTGTTTTTGCATGTTCTACATTGACATTCACATGGTACACTTGCTAAGGGAGGATGAAGGTGTAGCAGTGGTGGGGTAGACTAAATTGCTTGGAGTGGATGACGGTTTGGCAGTGATGGTGGCAGATGTCAGTAGCGTGGTTGATTTGTCTTTATATTCATAGTACATCTTTAGTCTGCAGGAGTTTACTGCCGTCTTTAGTGGTTTCCCACTTTTGTTTTCCACCTTGTATAGTCCAGGCTTTGTCACTCTCATTATTTTGTATGGTCCAAACAATCATTCGCCTAGCTTGACACCCATTCTATGACTTATACAAAATACAGCCAACATTACCATACACCTAATACATGCAAATATTATAACAATTATACCACCAGTACAAGTTACACAGGGTCACCCATGGCATGGGTGGGATTGCATACTGCCCTTCAAGATGGCCAGATAAATGGGGATAATATAATTATAGCACCAATCAGCACCAATTACCAGGAATCAACACCCATGCAGTAGCCCAGCCCTTAGCAAAGTTGCCTGACAATCCCTATGGTGCAGGGTCCAAATCCTACTTCACCCATTCCCCCTTCTTTTGTGCTTGACTTGCAGCAAGCAAATGTAACTTGTACCCATTTGCTTACCGCATCATGCTCTCAAATGGCGCCCAAATATTCTACTGGAACTTATGGTGGGTATCATCAGCAACATGCACTGGTGGTGGTGCCATGGCCTTCCAGCAATGTTCCCAACTACTCTACATGCACTGGTGGTGGTGACCTTCCAGCAATGTTCCCAACTACTCTACATGCACTGGTGGTGGTGACCTTCCAGCAATGTTCCCAACTACTCTACATGCACTGGTGGTGGTCACCCTGTGTAACTTGTACTGGTGGCATTTTTTCTAGTATGTTCTGCCGCATATACTGGCTACAGCGATTGTAACCTAGACTGTATGGTGATGCGTGGTGGTGGCAGTGGTGCTGGTGGTGGAGGTGGTGTTGGTGGTTGCACTGGTGGGTGTTATCCTTGTAGCAGTGGCACATATAGCTACTAGTGAGTACTACTACTAATATTTACTGTATATACTTTGTATTGTTGCTGAGACATTGTGTACCACTGTGTAAGCCATGAATATCCTCACTGTACCTCCTGACCAAGGTAACCTTTCAGCAGGCACAATCCCAACTTGGGAATGCTGTTACGAGAATTAAGGCTGCAGCAGTGTGACTGGAGAGGTACAGTTTACTCTACCTTCCAACATAGTTGGGATGTGCCTCTCCTCATATGGACTCACCTCTCTCCTAATGAATGTTTGGCCCAAAAATTGCATTAGTAAGTAAGAGCCAATCCAAACTTCCTCCACAGCCTACACAATCTCATGACCTGCAGCTGGTGTGGGAGACCAACAGGTCTCATGAGCCATCAGAGTGCTAGCCAGCCATTGAACATGCCTGTCCATTCCTATTCTCTGCAGATAGCTATGTCAGTTACTCTCAAAAGAAATGAAAGCTGTTGTCCATGGTAACTATGCTACACAGATCAATGTTGATTTTATGCTTAATAGATAAATCAGCTATATGTAGTGTGTTGAGGTCATGTTGGGATGGGAACACTTTGTACGTGTGCATGAGTTGTGATTATGTGCATAATTGGTATATGACAATAGCTTTATGTAGGTCGACCAACAACCCCATTCAGTTATGCCATACTGTACATGCCACAGTGTGCACATGAGCAGACTGGGCCTCATCTGTAGCTGAAACAGTTGCCTGGTGGCTAGCTATGTATGTACATACCTCTAGATGTGGCCATTACTACCTGAACACAGACACTGTCCTTATTCACTTTGAATTGTGAAACTATAGCTGACAGTTTTTTATTTCCATTTGATTATTCATTTGCCTGCATTGTCTATACTTTACTTTACTGATGTTGCTATGGTGACACCTCAGATGAATCCTCATTTCAAATGCATTTCTGTCAAGCTCTAGTGACATCAGTGTCTGGTGATCCTCAGAGAGAGGAGGCAATCATTCCATATACTTAGCAGAGGAACAGTGTGTGTGTATGTGTGTGTGTGTGTGTGTGTGTGTGTGTGTGTGTGTGTGTGTGTGTGTGTGTGTGTGTGTGTGTGTGTGTGTGTGTGTGTGCGTGCGTGCGTGCGTGCGTGTGTGTGTGTGTGTGTGTGTGTGTGTGTGTGTGTGTGTCTGATTCTTCCCAAGTCCAACGGTGGGCTGGAGCTCCCACACCTGGTCACTGTGTACAAGAAGGTCCATGCTGCCAAGGCTGGTTCACACATGTGCTCAAGCGACTCCAGTGTTCGAGCTATCGCCACACAAATCACCCTCCGTGAGTCTCAACTTCAGTGTGCTTTGTTCCGGCCTTACCAGGAGGTGGTGGGGGTAATGAAGGAGGACCCCGGGGCTCCCAGGAAGAAAGTGGTGTCTCATGTCAAGGCCAAGATCCAGGCCGAGGACACCGCCTCCAGACTGGCTCACACCACTAGCCTTCCAGTTCAAGGGTTGACTTTGCAGGAGTTCGAGGGCAGGGCGGCCCAGAACTGGTCCACTGCCATCTTCAGCCTCCCAGAGTGGGTATTCAAGCTTGCTCTCAACGCGGTGACGGACACTCTTCCCCACAATGCCAACTTGTTCAGGTGGCCAGCTGTCCTCACCACGGTGCCAACTCTGTGGAAAAGTACAGTCTCTGGCCCATGTTCTCAACTCCTGCCAGAAGGCCCTCAGTCTGCGACGCTACACCACCAGGCACGATGATGTGCTCAAGGTCATCTTTGACTTTTCCAAGTGCAACCTGACATCAGGAATGCAAGTCATAGCTGACCTACCAGGCCAGCAGTACACGTTCCCCCAAGACATTGCTCCCATGGACCTGCGCCCGGACATGGTTATCTGGGGAACTTCAGCCATCTACCTGGTAGAGCTGACGGTGCCTTTTGAGACCAACATTGCAGACGCTGCAGAGAGGAAGGTCCATCGGTACCGGGACCTTGCAGCTGCCTGTGCTTGTTCCCACCACACATCTATCATCACTCTCGAGGTCGGGTCGAGAGGCTTCCTGAGCACAGTGGGCTTTCAGCAGCTCTTCAAACTGCTACAAGCCAAAGCCAAAGACTGACAGAACTTCGAGATTGACATAATTAAGCATGTGGTTGCATCGTCCTACGACATCTGGTGTAAACGGAACTGGTGTAGTTAAGTTTGCATGATCCTTTTTTTTCTTTCCTCTTGAACTCTGCTGCATGTTTATGTTTAAGCTTTTGTAACTCCTGTACATAGTTAGCCTCTGGTGTCTTAACCATACTGTGCAAGTTCATCGTCAGAACTTTCCTTTTTTGGCAGTGTTAAGCTCACCTTAATGTCACTTTTCTGTTGTTGTATGCATGCTCTTTGACCAGTCTTTAGCACTGGTGTTTCGAATAATAATGATTGGTGACATTGAAAAAAATGAAAAAGTGTGTGTGTGTGTGTGTGTGTGTGTGTGTGTGTGTGTGTGTGTGTGTGTGTGTGTGTGTGTGTGTGTGTGTGTGTGTGTGTGTGTGTGTGTGTGTGTGTGTGTGTGTGTGTGTGTGTGTGTGTGTGTGTGTGTGTGTGTGTGTGTGTGTGTGTGTGTGTGATGTATTATGTATATAATATAGTCAAGCAAAAAAGAGGGGGGAATGGGTGAAGTAGGATTTGGACCCTGCACCATAGGGATTGTCAGGCAACTTTGCTAAGGGCTGGGCTACTGCATAGGTGTTGATTCCTGCCAATTGGTGCTGGTTGGTGCTATAATTAGATTACCCCCATTTATCACGGCCATCTTGAAGCGCAGTATGCAATCGTGCCCATGCCATGGGTCAGCTGGACCACCTGGGCACGGCTGCCACGGTTCAAAGCTGTATGCGGCTTTTTTGTTTCAATATCAGGCATCACTATGTTTCAGTGTAAATGTGCAGTACATTCAGTATGCTCCTATGGGCATTTACATGTGATCTTTCAGCCCCCCTCCCGCAAAAACAAAGGTCTAATTGGAAAAAATGAATATTTGTTCTGCGCCAAATGATGAGAGTTTTAATATCGTGCCAAGCACACTTCTGCCAGGAGCAGCAGCTATCCATACCATGTGGAAGGCGCGTTTTGGCACGTAGTGCCGGACTGAACTCTCTATACCCTGCTGGCCCTTAACTGATTTGTATACTGTATATGTGAAGGACACATCATCTAAATCAACAGTTTTATGCGAATGTGTGGTTTGTTTGTGTATAGTACTGCTTTGGGCCATGCAGTTTGTGCCTTAGTGCAGTGTGGCACGATACACTCAAATATTGATATACAACAACCACCACATGCTACCATTCCATGGCCCCACTTCTATGACACCACTACCACCACCATGCACCACCATCACAGTACAAGTTGCAATCTGCACATGTAGTATATGTGCAAGTGCTACTAAGAACAAGACCACCAGTGCAAGTTTCCAAGGGCAACCACTCCGAGTGCAGGTATAGAGTGTTTGCGCTATATATATTATCAGTAGTGGTTCGGGTATTGGGGCAGCGCTGAATGAGTCCCATTCTGTGCGGGGCGAAGGCTCCAAGGGGTGGGGGATGTGGATGCTGGGGAGAAGTGTAATGAGAACTATTGTGACCGTGTGAATGTGAAAATGATGTGTTGGAATGTAGCTGGTTGGGCGAGGGGAGATGGGAATGATGGAGTGCGATCGGTGGAGGACTGTGACATGAGGGCCAAGCTTAAGGTTATAAGCTGTTATAAACCTGATGTGGCCTTTCTGGTGGAGACATGGTTGAAAGGGGAGGAAGTTGCAGTGTTTGTAGGTTATCATTGGTTTGGTCATAACCGGTCGAGGTTGAGTAGGAAAGCAGTGAGAGGTTCCGGTGGAGTAGGAATTCTGGTAAAGAGTTCCATTTGTCAGAACTGGGGGGTAGAGATTGTTGACGTTACACTGGAGGATGTCATGTGGGTGAAGTTCCAGCATCAAAAGAGTGGTTGTGTGTTTTTTGTTGCAGTTTGCTATATTCCTCCAGTTGGTTCAAGTCAAGATGTAGATGTAGCTGAGCGCTTCCTCCTATTGGAAGAACAGATACAGAGGTTCCAGGTAGAGGGGCAGGTGGTGATCTGTGGTGACTTCAATGCCAGGTGTGGTGGGTTGAGAGATGTGGATGATGAAAGAGAGGACAGGTGTATTGTAGACATGGTGAAGAATGAGCAGGGGGAGATGCTGGTGGAGTGTATGAGGAGCACGGGGTTATGCTTTGTCAGTGGTCGTAAGGGGGCTGATGAGTTCACCTGTATCTCCAGTAAAGGGCGATCTGTGGTTGACTACTGTTTGGTTCCATTTGATGAGTTGGCTAACATAGATGACTTCATGGTTAGAACTATGTCGCAGTGTGAGGCACATCTCTGTGTGAGTGAAGAGGGATTCCGGGTCCTTGATCATTCTGTATTTATGTGGGACTTGCTGGTAGATGACAGTATTGCTAACTTGACTGAGGTTGCAGACAAGGAAGATGGTGGTGGTGGTGTGCAGAAGAAGTATGTGGTTCCAGAAGGGTACATGCTGGGTGAGACTAAGTTCATTGAGGGCATCATAGCTGGGTTGAGGGCTGTTGAGGGCAGTCAATGTAGACTTGATGCGGTGTATGATGAGTTGGTGACAGGACTGAAGGCAGGTCTCAAGGAAGTGAGTTATGGTGAGCGCAAGAAGGGAAAGGTGTGGTTCACTAAGGAATTGGCGAACCTGAGGAAGGAGCTTCATCGTAGGGAGTCCGAATGGTTGCGAAGTAGGGCTGGGGAAGATCGCAAGCAGATGAGGAGTAAGTATCTGGAGATGAGGCAAACTTATTCGAAGGCAGTGAGAAGGGTGAAGAGGTCATACCAAAGGAGGACACGGGACAAGCTAGAACAAGAACTAAAATGTCCGAAGAAGTTTTGGAAGTCAGTGAAGAAGATGAATGTTGGCCACAAGAAAAGAGGAGTGTGTGATCTCCTGGAAGTTTATGATGAAGATGGTAACATTAAGACAGGTGATGAAGCAGTGAAGGTTTGGAAAGAACACTTTGCAAAAGTCTTGGGTGCTAGTAATGAGGCTACAGTGAATGGGGAAGAGCAAACTGATGAAAACATGGATGGCAAGAGTTGTACTAAGGGGTTGGACTTCAGTGAGAGGCTGTGTCAGTCTATCTTCAGAGAGGAGGTTGCATGGGCCTTGGAGAAAGTGAAGAGGGACACTGCACCTGGAAAAGATGGAGTTACAGTCGACATGATGTCAGCAGAGGTGCTGTTTGATGTTTGGTGTGCTTTGTTTGAGGTGTGTTGGGAGTATGGGTTGGTACCTTCAGTGTGGAAGGAGAGTCTAGTTGTTCCTGTTCCAAAGAAACAGTCCAGGGGTACGTGTGCCACAAACACATACCGTGGGATATCGTTGACGTCTACAGTGAGCAAGGTGCTATGTATGATCCTGAATGCTAGGCTATCTGATGTGGCTGAAAGAGAAGGACTTATCACAGAAGAGCAAGGT
Organism: Ianthella basta; assembly: GCA_964019415.1. Taxonomy (NCBI): domain Eukaryota; kingdom Metazoa; phylum Porifera; class Demospongiae; order Verongiida; family Ianthellidae; genus Ianthella; species Ianthella basta. The sequence goes on from OZ025883.1 coordinate 3,136,290, forward strand.
GGTTTTCGCAAGCAGAGGGGGTGTAGGGATCAGGTTTTGGCATTGGTGCTGTTGGGGCAAACTGAGATGGTTAGAGCTGATAGAGGTATGCTGGTGGCATTCATTGACTTCGCAAAAGCATATGACAAAGTAGACCGAGGGAAGTTGTGGAGATGCTTGGAACAGCTGGGTGTGAATGGTAGGTTTTTGAGGTTTTTGAAGGCTCTGTACCAGGACAGCTCATGTAGGGTGAGGGTTCATGACAGGCTAAGTGAAGAATTTGAAGGTAGTACTGGATTGAGACAGGGCTGTGTGCTCTCACCATTGCTGTTCTCCTTGTACATCAATGGTGTTGTGACCAGGTTACATGAAGGGTAGTGTGGTGTGCAGTGTGGTGGTGATATGGTACTGGGTCTCCTGTTTGCAGATGACACGTCTCTGGTTGCTTCTGAAAGAGAAGGATTGACGAAGAGCTTGGATGTGTTGGTCAATTGGTGTGAAGAATGGGGGGTGAAGATCAATGTGGGGAAGTCAGGCATAATGCATATGAGGAAGAAGACAGTAGAGAGGTGTGAGGTGGAGTATGAGGTAGATGGAGAGGTGATTCCAATGGTGTCCAGCTACAGGTATCTGGGGTGTGTTATTGATGAGCATCTGCAGCTGAAAGAGATGGTGGAGGAGAAGGCTGCTGCTGGGAGAAGGGCACTAGGTGCTTGGATGAACAGATGTAAAACAGAAGTTGGTGATGTTGGGGTAGGTACTTTCAAGAAATTGTGAGTGCTCTGGTAGACTCGGTGATGTTGTATGGTGCTGAAATCTGGGGGTGCTCGAGATGGCTGGAAGCACTTGAACGAGTCCAGTTGCATGCTTCCGCATGTTCTTTGGGGTGGGTACCTTACACCCAAAGGTGTCGTTGATGATGGAGATGGAGTGTTTACCAGTAGTATGGGAGGCAAGAGTGAGGTGTGTCCAATTTTGGTACAAGGTGCTGACAAGTAAGGTGTATGAAGGCAGGCTGTTGAGGAAGGTGGCGTCTGAGGCTGTGGAGTGTAGTAGGGAAAGCTGGATGAGAAGTATTAGTAAGTGTGTGGAGAAATTTGGGTGGCAGGACGTGAATATTGGTGTGATCAGGGAGTTGTCTGAGGTGGATGTGAAAGATATGTTGCTGAGTGTCGCTTGGAGGAATGTAAGAGATGAATGGAGGAAGGAAATGCATGAGAAGCCCAAGTTATCAATGATGAAGCTGATATCGGATTGCGAGGTTAAGTCAAGTTGTGCATTACTGAAGTCAAAGGCGGAAAGGAGGATGATGTTGAAGTTGAGAGGTGGAACTGCCGCTTTTCGGATTGAGATGGGAAGATGGCATGGGGTGAAGAGGGAGGACAGGATATGCAAGGAGTGTGACAGTGGGGAGGTTGAGGATGTGTGTCATTGGCTATTGCAGTGCTCTGCATGGGATCATCACAGACGACCTCTCTTGAAAGCCATGGACGAAGCAAAAGAAGACCTCTCAGGAAAGAGCAATGGGGATGTAGCAGCCCTGGTGTTATCACTTGCATGTAGGAACTATCATATTTTGTCTATCATTAACTCTATGTGGTCAGCTAGGTTCTATTAGTCCCCCTGTACATTCTAACTAGCCTAACTCATTCACTATGACGCCACTTACTATTATTATCCCTATCCTTTTTAATTTGTGCAGTGCTGCATTGGACCACGTGGTGTCCTAGTACCTATGGGTACGGTGCACTTAAATATTTATTGATATTGATATTGATATTATGACACTTACAGTACTTTACTCTTTATTCTACTTAGTATGAACTTAAAGCCATTTTCTGTATTTTGTATTGAACCTGATTGAAATTGGAATTAGAATAGATTGCATGGTTATTTACTGGTGTACTGTTATCACCACATTTGGTGGCAATGAACAACCAAGCATGGTGGTAATAGCCCATACATGCGTGATCGATTAATAACACCAAACTTAGTGGCTTATATTATTTGGGACAATGAAAATCCGCCAATAACGACTGCATGCATGCATGCATTATGATTTTCAGTCAGTGCAGAGCCATGGTCAGCTGAATATAGTGATAACGATCATTCACAATAACGCGCACTAGTTTGCAGCTGCAGCTGCACTGTACTTTAATTAAAGTTTACTTTGGTTGATACACTTCTACATTCAAGCTCTCTCTCTCTCTCTCTCTCTCAAGCTGTATTTAGTCATATAAACTCGCTAGCTATAAACAAGGCCAGAGGAGGAGACAAATATGTCTTCGATCATTGTAACACCTGTCGTCTACTAACACGTTCGGTTCGTATAGTGTCACCTACACTTTGTCTCAGCCGGCTGCCCCACGTGTACGCGGTCGTTGAGGTAGCTATAGCTACGTAGGTTTGCGCACATCTGAAACGCCGCTACGTTCCCAGCACCAGCTGACTTCTCACGCGGAACTCCCGTACTAGGACAGGCGTTCCGCCGCACGGATTCGCAAGGGGGAACTGAAATCCTAGAGGGGGACCTCCAGTCCTAGGACTCCAGTTCCGAGGGGAACTGATATCCGGGGGGAAATGATATCCTGTTACACCGGTCCATGCAAAGAGGGGGGCCAGTCGGTCTATGCAACAAGGAGGAGAGCCGGTCCATGTAAAACCCAGGTCATTAACATGCGCTAACTTTGAATACGTTTTCACCATCCCTACATCTGCCAACATTTTGCCGCGCTTGCGGTCTTGCTACCATCCTCCGTTTCTCCGCCTGCATATTATAGTGCAATTGTACATGTGAGTGTGCAATAACAAGGGCTGCCACAGGAGACTATCCTATTGCATGCATATGCCCATTGCAGCTATATGTTCCCATGTACATATGTACCACCATGCTGCATGCATACATCTATGTACATGTCTGAAGCACTAATGATGAAAGCCTGAATAGCCAGAAACTGCAGTCTGGTGTGCACCATGGCGCATGCACAGCTGCACTCTGTATACTGTATAAGCCATTTGCATCCTGGATTAAGGGAGTTTGAACTTCGCAAGTGTTGACAGTGAACTGTACAATGTTTGTACTGGTGTAAACTGTAAAACAGTGGTGGATTCAGACCGCCATTGGTGTTTCTCGGGGACTAAAAGTGTTAAAGTTGTTTGAAACCACTGCTTGTCCCTGAGAACCACCACTGATGGCCCGAAACCACCACTGTTTTTACAGTGAAAGTCAAACAGAGAGGGCCTGAAACTGGGTGCACCGGTTTGCAGGCAGCAATGTAGTGAAGAGCAATGATAAGCAATAACATGCAGCTGAGCTGGGTGTTTTTCCAGGGTCTCAACGTGTAGCAAGATGCATAGCTACATTTATGTGATGAAGCCAAAGAATGTGGGTTATGCAGCTAGCTGTTACATCAAAACATATGGATTGCATGGAAGAGCAAGGGGGCCTTGATTCTAGAGCACAGCAAAGTAGATTGAGTAGCAAGCAATTTGCAAGAATAAACCTAATAACTATAGCGTACAGGGCACATGCAACAAAGCAGAAAGATGGGAAAATTGTAAGGCTGTACCTGTGGGTGTAAAGGGGAAGCTGAAGAGCTAGAATAGGCATGCAGTAGTATATATACTGCATAGGAGGCGCAGCAAAATGTTGGCAGACGTAGGGATGGTGAAAATGTATTCAAAGTGAGCGCATGTTAATGACCTGGATTTTGCATGGACCGGCCCTTCTCCTTGTTGCATGGACTGACTGCCCCCCCTCTTTGCATGGACCGGCGCTCCTCCTTGTTCCTACGGGTTTTCCACCAGGTGGTTTTGCCATACCTTACATATTATTTTAGCTAGTATTAGTGTTAGGGTTGTAGCTCTTCTGGCGAAATGTGCCTCTGCTCGGGCTCCCTATCGGCCATGTCCACTGGGTGCTTTCCACCCTGTCCCAAGCGCTGCAAAAGGAAAATAAGCGCCCCGAGTGCCCCTTCGACGCGCAGCGACCGTGTCACGTGGCATTGGTCACCATCTTGCTAGCTACGTAACTAATCGGCGATAGAGGAAACAGCACTCACACTGCAGCAATCGAGAACTGCCAAATCGAAGAACGCACAGCGAAATCGGTAATCGAGGTGTGCTAAACGAATATCGCGAGCTGCCAAATCGAAGATCGCACCCGAAATCGGTAATTGAGGTCTACCATTTACTGTAATCGCACGGTTATTTTTGTCGCACTTTGTATTCCATAGTTTTGGAGGTTGGAAATCGCGAAAATAAAACCGCGAAATGTTTGGTTTTGAACAAAATCGCGAAATTTTCTGCCGCGAAATTTTCCCGCTATACGGTATACTACGAATGGACGCTCTCTGGTGGGCCGTAGACCTGGAGCGGGCGGGAGAGTGAGTTGTGGGCGGAATGCACCAGTTTTCTTACCACGTATTAGCGCCCCCTTCAAGTCTTGATGTATAATACATAGAGGAGAGTAACTAGGATGTGGAGGGCAAGGAGGCGTTTATTGTAATGTGTAGCTAGCTTTGTTGTAGTGTCAAGTCCTACCTGTAGTGAGATATATAGCATTTGAGAATTAGTGAAGAGTTGTATGTCTCCTTTTCCTTGAGGTGGTGGTCAGTGCTAGTTCCTCCGGCACTGTAATGTCTCCTCTCCCCATGTCCACTCCATGCTGTGTAGTTTGGAGCAGCTGTGCTGTAATCATAGACACTGAGTGTGTGTGCTTTCCAGTGGTTTGGGGTGTGTTGTCCATGATTGCATGATTACCAATGCACACATGCCAGAGTGTCAATGAGAGTTCTGATTGGTCCGTAGGTCAATTGACATGTTGGTGAGCACTCCCACACTATTGGGTGAAGCTACAACTTGCTCTCGGGAGAGAGGGTCAAGAGGTAGGACTTTGTCAAGTTGGATGAAGGTAGGGGAGATTTGGATCTGGGAACCCATGGGGTGGATTTGGGTGCGGGGACCAGTGGGGTGGAGATTGTGATCTGGGAAGCATTTAAAATGTGGTGTGGCCAGCTGAAAATCATCTTTAGTGTCACAGGTCGCAATGGTGTTGGTATGAAAGAGATTTTGAGCTTCCACTGCATCAGTCATTTTCTAGAAGCGAGGCTGAGTATTGTGTAAGCTCTAATTTTGTTGGACAAAAATTGCAGTTCGGTGGGAGATGGTCATTACCCATCATGGGGTTTCACCTCACAACCAAAACTGGCCTCCTCCTGAATTAACCAAATCCCTTTACTTAACACATGTGTTCTGTGTACAGTCCATTGTACCATACTGTGGTGTGGTGTGGGGCAGTGTACACCACACATGGTGTGGAGTATGTGAAACACAGTACATGGAACATGGTGGGGGTTGGGTATAATACATTGTGTAATATGTACTCAAACCTGCTCTCACTCCACTTGTGTGTATCCATCCCTACCCCAACCCACTCCCCTCCTTTCTCTCTCTCTCTGTTCCTCCACTGTGCTCAAAGTGCTCTTTCCTCCCTCTGCATCCTCTGTGTGCAGCTGTAGCCTCATCTGGACAGACTCAACTACACTCAGTTTGTATACAAAGTGAATGTGGGCGTGGTCAGTCTGCAAAGGGTAAGTCCCTAGTGTGATTGATACCATTACAGTGGTGTGTGTTCTTACATACATGAGACACAATGAGAGTGTGTTGTGTTGAATGTTGTTCTGAGCAGTCTCCAAGTGGGGCCCAGGGCATCCTAAATGGGGTCCGGTGTGTCCTATATGGGGTCCAATGCATCCTATATGGGGTCCAGTGCATCCTATGTGGGGTTCAGTGCGTCCTATATGGGGTCCAGTGTGTCCTATATGGGGTCCAGTGCATCCTATATAGGGTCCAGTGCATCCTATATAGGGTCCAGTGCATCCTAAATGGGGTCCAGTGTGTCCTATATGGGGTCCAGTGCGTCCTATATAGGGTCCAGTGTGTCCTATATGGGGTCCAGTGCGTCCTATATAGGGTCCAGTGTGTCCTATATGGGTTCAGTGTGTCCTATATGGGGTCCAGTGCGTCCTATATAGGGTCCAGTGCATCCTATATGGGGTCCAGTGTGTCCTATATGGGTTCAGTGTGTCCTATATGGGGTCCAGTGCGTCCTATGGTGGGTTCAGTGCATCCTATATGGGGTCCAGTGCGTCCTATGGTGGGTCCAGTGTGTCCTATATGGGGTCCTGTGCGTCCTACGGTGGGTCCAGTGCGTCCTATGGTGGGTCCAGTGCATCCTATGGGGGTCCAGTGCATTCTACATGGGGTCCAGTGCGTACTATACTTGCTTTCATGGTCTCTGTTGGTTTGCCTTGATCTGCACAGGGAGGATCTCCAAGAATGACTGGGTGGAGTGATTGCGTCAGCTTGGAGTGGAGCTGCTGAAGGAGTCCCCTAGCCCCACCCTGCATTCGTTGCTTTTGGGCTCTTGCTCAAGTTGACAAGCTTCTTCCTTAGTGAGTGGAGTGTGTGAGTGTGGGTGTGAGAGTGACTATTAAGGTGCTTGAGTGAGCGGCAGTGGCAGTACTCTATACTGAGACTGTTTTGGGAATATAAATCACAGATTTTTGTATTTAAAGTGTTGAAATATTAAAAAAAATACTATTTTCTGAATAAGGCCACTTTTAAAATGAAAATTTTGTGTTTCCATGATGAGGTGTGTGAAAATTTTGGCCAGTGAAATTTGTGACAATTTGTTCCGTTGTAGTAAAATGTAAATTTTTACTGCAAATCTTTGAGAAAATTGCCTGCAGTGTTTGTCACTGTGGTAATGAGCATATGACAGTGATGTGAATCAATGATATATTTGCATCTTTGACTCACAATCAAGTCACATGACTGTCATGTGACTTGGTTGTTGCAGGGAGAAGCTGTTCAAGCTGTCTGATGAGAACTGGTAGATTGTGGATGGCGACATCTGGTGTGACAGCAGCCTTGGCCGGGGGCCGGGTGGAGTGGTCTATGATGAGTGAGTACATGCAGATGATCCCAGAGGACAGTGTTGAGTGGTGTTCTACCGGTCAGCGACAGCAGTGCAGGGGAGAGGTACCTGCTGGCCCAACAGGTGAAGATTCTGTGTGTGAGTGCACTGTTAAGACTGCTGTGCTGTCCTGTGCAGCCAGTTCTATTGACCAGAGCTCAGTACATGGCCTTACACTTAAACCTGCCACAACTCTTGCTATATATGTATGATTAGCTGGATGCATTTGGGTGTGATGTTAAGTGCCATCTTGGTGAGTGTGGACGGAGCACAGTTTGTTGTCCTTGAAGAGGTAGCACTGACTTCCTGTGGTTTGTAACACTGCCAGCATGCCTGTGTGAACACCCCATATGGGTCTCATTGGGCCAGGAAGTGACTGCACTGAGCAATCTGTTTAGGATGTCCTTCTGTTCTAGTCAAGAAGTGGACACACGTACAACACACATACACACACACTGCACAGTCACGAAGTGTACACACACACACATGTATCTACAGTGTACATAGGCAGAGTTTATATTGATACCATGCCAGTCTATCTGTACTTGGCCTGTATTATCTTCACTGCACACATCAGACTAGCTACACAGGGCACCAAACACTGAAACTGTTGATGACAGGCAGACTCATGCACTGTGTGTTTGGGCATGTTAGATTAATGCTTATCAGCTAACCAGTTAATTGTTGGTTGTGTCTTCTAAATTGAATCCTGTTTATTTATGTTGACATCATTTTGGTCCCTTTTAAATAGTCATTCACACACTCAAAGAGTAGAGTTTATTGTGAACACATCAATTGTAAGATCCAAGTCCATACCCTGGACACAGCTCACCCTGATGGTGTGTTGTGTACAGTGGGAGGACCTCCTCAAGCTCAGTATACTATTAGTGTTGTTTAATGTAGTGTGGAGAGGTTTGTGTCCCACAAACTATCCCACCCACTGGTGTGGTGTGTAGTGCAAGTTAGTGTCTCATATGGTGACTACACATGTGTGTGCATGTATTATTGGGTGAGCCTGAGCAGGCCCCTCTCTAGTGTGTAGTCTGTGCTTGGGGTCAGCCGGCTATCTACTTAGCTATCAGTTAGGCATCAGTGGCTGCATACATGGCCAGTGTTTGAGGGTCATCAGGGTCTGTTTCTTGGCCACACCACAAGATGGCAGATGGGACTGCCCATCTTTGGTTTACAATACACGCACTCTATTGTATGTGTTGTCTGTCTCCACTCCTCCCCTGCAGTGAGCTGTTCAATGTGTCCTTTGTCTCCTGCTGGATGGAGCTGGGGACGGCTCAGAGGGAGAATGCTCTAACCTCTAACTGTATGTTTGTTTCATTTGTGATTCACCTAGCAATAGGCTCTAATGTAGTGTTCAAATTGTGCTAATTGTGACACATCTTGTTCAAATCTGTCCTGCATCGTCTTGCAGTGGTTGTGTGTATCATTGTGTGTGTATGTGCATGTGTTTGTAAGCACCACACTGTGTACATAGCAATGTGTGTGTTGTGTGTACATGAAGGTAGCAATGTGTGCACATTCCACACCACCAGGCCTGTCCACACTTCCAAGCTCTTTCATTCTCCTCAACCCGTCTTCAAACTGGCACACCTCCATTGCCTGTTTGTCAGGCACACTCAGTGACATGTATGTGACTAGACTCAGGCTCCCCCCACAATGCCATACATCCACCTAGTAATACGTTATGTGAATTGTACATGTTTGGTTTCCAATACACCCACTCTATTGTATGTGTTGTCTGTCTCCACTCCTCCCCTGCAGTGAGCTGTTGAATGTGTCCTTTGTCTCCTGCTTGATGGAGCTGGGGAAGGCTCAGAAGGAGGACTTGATGGTCAATCTTAAGCTGGCTCTCTCTGTCCCCAACATCCCTGAGATCACACCGACACTCCTCAACCTTGCAGAGTTTATGGAACACTCCAAGGTGGCCTCTGTAAGCTGGGCTCTTACTGAGTGTGCTCTTATTGGGTGTGCACTTATTGTGTTGGCTTTGGTGTGCTTTATCTATAGGCAATGGGCCTATATTAGTACGTTACTATAGAGCATGTCCACTGATTGTAGCTCCTCCCCCAGGGTCACCTGACACTGAACCCCGTCCTTCTGGGGGAGTGTCCCTAGAACTGCCGAGTATATGCCAAGGCCCTCCACTACAAGGAACTGGAGTTCCACACGGGACCCAACACCAAGATCATGGAGTCCCTCATCAGGTGAGAGTGAGGTGTGTGTGTGGTGTTCACTGTGTGTTTATGTATGTGTACATGTTTGTGTGTGGGAAGGAGTGTGTTTAGGAACACAGTTTGGTACTCTTGTTCCTATTTCCAGTTTTGTCTGTCACACGCACACACATCTATAGCTACACTCACATGTAGTGTGCTGGTAGGGAGGGAGAAACTCTTCTTGAAGCTCTAGTGTGCACAGTTGTGATGTGCTTTCAGGGAAAGAGTGGTTTTGGTGTGTATGGAAGGTGTGTGTGTGCACAAGATAGGCTTTTGTGTGTAGTTCACTATAGTCCATTGTAGGCATTGTCTGTGGGCAGTGCTCACCTCACGACTGGTGAGCAAGTGCACTGGAGTGTGTGTGACCTTGTCAGCTGAGGCAGTGCTGACCAGCACACAAGGGGATCAGATTACATGGTCACCTTTCTTTCTTTCTTTTTTTGGGGGGGGGGGGGGGGGGAATTCCCTTACTATTTCTGGGTGTATTGTACATTCCAGTCTGACTGGAAATGAAGTGAGAACTACACTTTACACATCATGTTGAGCATGTGACAGTCATGTGATTTTACAATGTGATTGCATCACATTACAATGTGATTGCATCACATGACTGTCATGTGACTTGGTTATTGTAGGGAGAAGCTGTTCTAGCCTTGTCTCCTCCCCCACAATTAATGCGAAGGGCCTGGGGACAAGGCTAAAGCTGTTCAAGAACTGGAGGATTGTGGATGGCAACAGCCTCGGCACTCAACTTATTGTGACAGCAAATAGCTACACTCTCACTGCAGTTTATCTCTTGTTGCTATAGCAACATGCCCCACCCACTGTGAAGTGAGTTCAATACTTTGCAGTACACCCATCACTTCTTATACCTCCAATTCCCACTCACTCCTCCCATCTCATCCCCTCCCTTCTTCCTTTCTGTCATCCCCTGTCCTACCCCCACCCTCCATCCCCCCCTCCCCTTCTCCTCTGCCCCTCCTCCATTCTCTGCCCTCTCTCCTCCGATGGAGTGTGTGTTACACTTACAATAGTCCTCGTCATTCACTATATATATACAAGTGTGTCTTTGCATTATGTAGCTATTTTTTAGAATAATGTACTCTCTTCCCTGTGCACACACACACACACACACACACACACACACACACGCACGCACGCGCACACACACACACATACACACACGCAGATGTCCCTTTTGGTGATAGCTACACAGAACAGTGTATAGTGCAAACTTTTCGGATATTGAGCCTACAATTGTACTCCTTCAGATTCTAATGAATGTTGCATGTGTTGTGTCTGTACAGAGCACGAGGAAGGAAGGCTGTGTTGGCAAGATGAATTCAAAGTCCATTGTATCATGGATCCAGAGTGGTGATTCCGCCCAAGCTTATAACACTGCAGTCACTGTTGTGTGTGAACATGTATGTGGTGTGTGTGTTGTTTTGAGTTTAATTTGTTGATGAGCTAGAAATTTATAGCTATATATATTAAGGCCGAGAGCAGTGAAAGCATGCAGCAATGATGTATATAAATCCCTTGTGCACATGTTGGGAAGGGTACGTGATTATGACGTCATACACAAGGGACGCAGGAGGCTGCAGTCAGACAGAGAGGTCGTTCAGTTGGGCGTGGATCGCTCGAGTTTCGTAGCCTGCTGGGAGCCGGCCTGGCTGCCTACGCGCATGCTGTAGCCAGCCAGCCAGGCGTCCCTTACAGCGGAGGAACAAGTGAGTCTTCTAGATCTGTTCGATTAGGTGTTCCAAGTTGTATATAGATGCTTCAACCATCACCCGCGTGGGTATCTATAGGTCACTGTTGAGTATCTATGCTTGAATGCTCATTGTAGAGGGGCGAACAATTTCATGAGCCTTTTCCCATCCTTCATACAGGTCAGCGCTTCCGCTTACCTCGCAACGTCAGCCATCTGCTGGTCTCCCACCTGTTTGCTCACCCAGCCAGCTAGCTGCGCTCCTCCAGCAGCGGAACGTATTTTGTTCTCCGAGTCCACTAGCACCGTTTGGTTCAACTATTTTCCACCGTCACAGCGAAAGAAGCACTGTCAGAATTGCTCAAACCTCCACAGTACTCCCTGCTTAGCGTCTCAGCCCAAGCTGCCCACCCCCTCTACACTCCTATCTTACTAGCCCTTCACTTCCTCCTACCCGTAGCTGCCAAAAGCTAGCTACTCGCTCACCATTTTCACTAGCAGCCTCGCTCGTTATCTGTGCTGATCAGTCTGCCATCATTAGCACATCACCGCTCCACTCTCCCTCCCTAGTGCCTAAACCCAACACCTCTACACTCCTTCCTCGAAACCCGTAGCACCTCGCCTCCTCCGTGAGTGGTCCTCAACACATCCAACTCACACCTCTACGCTCCTCCAACATTTGCCGTTTCTCCAACACCCTGTCCATTAGCATCGTCTGGTTTCTACCCATTCACCATCCTGCTCAACACCTCTACACACCTCCCTCCTCACTGCCTCACCTCCTCCACCGACTACCAACTGCTGCAACTCTCCGCTCCTTCCTCACGCGACGGCCGACAATAGCAGCCAACACCCCTGCACTACTCCCTCCTTAGCGCCTCAGCCCAACACCTCTCCAACTGGTAAGTGCTCTTATACTGTATTGCAGTAGTGCATCCAACACACGTGGTGCTGTAGGTGGTGAACCTGTGCCCTAGCTGGAGCTTTGAATGGTAGCTAGTACCCTGCATGTGAAGGGGCTGTACTCAAGGTGGATCTAGCAGGGGCTACTATTGGCCTCAGGCCCCTCCTTCCTTAGCCTATTGGTATAGATGGAGCATGTTAAGATGGCTTGTAGCACATGTTGAGTCATTTGGAGCAGTAAATTGTAGGCAGTTCCAAATGAACCATATTGTTTAGTGGTCAGGCATTTTGTAGTCTGGCTTGCTAGACTGTCCCATCTAAATGCCGGGCGCTTAGGGCTGGGAAGGAATGGTCAAGCGACAGTAACGACTAGTTCACACCTATTCAACCAATCAGATGCGTTTGGCAGGAATTCATGCTAATAGTATTCATTGGCTTAAGGAGCTTTAGTTATGCAAGAGTGGGTCTTTGTGGCTGTGGCTGTGCTCTGGCTTGGTGATTGACGGGGGCTCAAAGCTCAGCTATCCCTCGCTCTATTCCTCTCTTGGATCACTTTCTGGCTGGAGATCGACCGACCAACTGCGGAGAGGGTTGCAATGGGCCATTCACTCGTTTGTAACTTGAGAAGAATGCACCAGCAGTGGTATCTCGCAATGTGCGCTTCCTTGCTTCACACTAGTTCAGAAGCTTGAGCACTGTTTGATAGTGAGTGAGGCAACCTTCTTCCTTGGTCGGATGATAAACTGTCGCAAGTATTTACCTCTCTACAGTCAGCCTATCAGTCTTTCACCAACCTGTAGTTCTGCTCTAGTGGTTGGCAGCAAAAGCGCTTGTACTGTACCTACTCGCTCAACATATGGTTCGGCCCAATTGTGCAGATTTACAGTAGGGTATTGCTTATGAATTGCACAATACAATAGGTGTGAGTTTGATAATGCGAAGGTGCGAACTAATCGTGACTGCCGCTAGATCGTCCCTCCCATTCATCGCCCCCAGCGCGTAGATGGGACGGTTTTGGGAGTCATTCTGTCTCTCTGTGTGTGAAGTTGTTCATCCAACAAGTGGTTCATTGTGTCTTCTGTGGGTCACACCTTCACTTGTACTTCTATTTGAGAGAATTGGCGATGGCTCTTTGCAATGCTTGTAGAGAGGGTCACTTGTTCAGAGTGAGGCAATTAATTAAAGAGGGCCATAGTGTGAACACTAGAGGTGAGGATGGGAGAACACCTCTAATAGAGGCAGCTAGTAGGGGCCATGACCAAGTGGTGGAGGACCTCATCAAAGAAGGTGCTCATGTGAATGTAAAGGACAATTATCAACTAACTGCCCTTTACTGGGCCAGCCGGTGGGGTCATTGCAGTGTTGTGAAAACACTGTGTGCAGCTGGTGCAGACACCAATGTACCAGATCACTGGGGACTGACCCCTTTGATGGGGGCAGCTAGTAAGGGTAGTGATGAAGTAGTGTGTGAACTGATTAGAGCAGGTGCTAGTGTGAACGTTGCTGCTAGCAGTAAGTGGTATGGGGGGCTAGCTGCTGGCTCAACAGCCCTGCATTTTGCTGCTGAATACAATAGTATTAAATGCGGGGTTCTCCTCATGGAGGCAGGAGCGAATATGATAGTCAGGAACAAGGATTCCAAATCTCCCCTGGACCTTGCATCAGACAACTTCCAACAAACTGTTCGGCAGGCACAGTCTTTCTCTACCAAGCGCATTGTAGCAGTAATTGGCAATGCTGAACACGGCAAGAGTACACTGATAGCAGCTCTGCAAGCCGAGGGCAAAGGCAGATTGAAGAAGTTTATCAACAGGTTTACAAATGTGCAGGACATCAGACAGCGCACAGCTGGAATTGAAGCAGTCCAGTTCTCCAGTCATAAGTATGGACAGACATTGTTCTACGACTTTGCTGGTCAGGCTGATTACCACGGCCCTCATCAGTCCTTCTTGGAGGCCATCCTGAGCAAGCCAGGAGTGTCAGTGACCCTGTTACTTCTAGTAAAGGCAACCGATGAGGAAGACATCATCACACAACAAATCACTCGTTGGCTGCAACCTCTAGCTCTTACATCAACCCCATCCACTCCACAAGTGATCCTTGTTGGAAGTTTCCTTGACCAAGTAAAGTCCAAAGAGGAAGCAGCCAAGAAGCTACTACGATGCACTCAGTCAGTGCAGGAGGAGTTACCTTTTGACGTCCAGGGTCCCTGTCTCCTGGACTGCCGCAAACCTCAATCTGAGGGTATTAATCAGATTTGCATGTTCTTTGAAAAGATTCACCCACTGCAGTTAAACCCCGGCACTCTCTCATACAATCTTAACTGGGTCCTAGCGCAATTGAGGAAAGCGTTCTCTGTTCCAGCCATCACATTCCAGACCTTCCAGTCATGGGTACAGCAAAATGGGCACATGCTCCTTTGGAATTTACCCCCATCTGAGGAGGTGTGCCGTGACCTAACAGCAGTTGGTCACGCCCTCTTTCTTCCCAACAAGCAGGACCCCTCCCAAAGTTGGCTCATCTTGGACGTCCAAGCTGTTCTCCACAACGTGTATGGCACTCTGTTCAGTGGGTCTAAGGGCAAGGTCAACCAGTTTGGTCTCCTTCACTGCCATGAGGTGGCTAGGCTGTTTCCCAAGTTGGATTTTACAATGATCCAAGGTGTCCTTATTAGCCTTGAGTTCTGCATGCAGGTCGATGCAAGGATACTCCGAGAAGACCTTTTGAAACTAACTGCCTGTACCATGGGGGAAGGATACAGTACTGAGGGAGAGGAATGGCTATACTTCCCTGCTCTGGTGTCAGCCCAACCTCCTCAGCTCTTCCCAAAGGATGCAGACTCACACCACCTCCAGTGGGTGTGCTGGCAACTGAGGACAGAGGAGAAGCATCTCATCTCAGCGCATCTCCTCCAATCCATCATTCTCCGTCTTGCAGCCAATCATGTGTTCGCCCATGAGCTGCACAGTGTGATAGAGCACTGCTGCAGTGTTTGGACGAATGGCCTTTCCTGGATGTCCATCACAGGTGTGGAGGTAGTGGTCCAGATAAGTGACAGCAGTGTGGTCCAGGTTGTTGGACACAGCAAGGCAGGACCAGGGAAACTACTCCAATATGTGTCAACCATTGTTCGAGATGTCATCAAAACAGCTACCCAGCTGTCACAGAAGCTGAAAGCCACATCCTACATCGTCCACCCATACACACCTGCTATGTGGAAGAGCACCAAAGCCCCTCCCCCTGACTCCTTGTATCCTGTTTCGAGTATTGTTCGTTGCATCAGTGCTGGAGGTGACCATGTTCCATCCCGAAAGGAAGCTGGCCGTCTTCCCAACCAGATGAGTCTCACTGAGTTGTTTGGAGGCTGTTCTCCTCTGTCAGTTGTACAAGACATGGACTTTAAGAGGGAGCCACAGAGTGGTGAGTGTGTGTTTCCTCTCCCTGTAGGTGTTCAATAATTTGGCTATTCAGTCACTTCTTGTCTTTAAGAGTACCCAATATGCTATTGATGTACATGTGAGGGACCATTTGATGTATGTGTATGTGTGTACATTATTTCATTGACTACTGTACATATACGTATGTCCCCTTTGTGTCCTTGCTCTACCCTACAGGAGCAGCCTCCTCAAGAGATCAGGAACGCAGAATTGTGCTCTGTCAGCCAGTGCAATCTGTGGGTATGTCTCTCCATCCTCAGCATCGGTCTCTGAGGGTTTGGGGCTACCTCACTGTGAGGGCACCTCGTGGGGTGGGAAGGGGTTGGGTCAGAAAGAATGTCTCTGTTCTAGAGTCTGTACGTTGTGTATTGCAGTCTATTGTAATTTGTCCATTTATTTCACATCCAATCCATGTTTCTTCCCTTTCCATGAAGCTGTACAAGTACTTGATCTCTTTCGAGACCAGTTTATTGAGGAAATGGATGTTAATGCTGTTGTCCTGGAACTTCTACACAACAATATCATTGATAGAGGTGATGAGAGGAGGATCACAATGACCCTGGACCCAACACAGCAGAATCAGTTTCTTCATTTGATATTGAAAGAGAAGTGCACTGAGGATGCCTTTGAGACTGCCTGTGACATCATCACTGCAGTAAAGGGCAACCCAAAGATGAAAGCTTTGGGTAAATCTATGAAGAGGAGACTGGAGACAGGTGGGTATATATGTGTGTGTGGGGGGGGGGGGGGGGAGACTGTGTGCGTGGGTGCATGTGGTTGTGTCCCTGTATGGGAGTGTTGTGTGCAGTGTGCATGGATGTGTGTGTTGCTGAACAATTTAACCAATAACTGCTCTTTTCTGCTTTTTTGCCTTGCAGCTCCACTCTCTTCAGACCTGCCCTCAGTACTGTCATCCTCCATCTCCCAGAGTGGAGCTACCAGTGTTGACAAGGGACCCTCCCCAGACATGGAGGCACTGACTACAACACAGCTAGGTATGCTCCATGCAGTGTCACTACACACGAGTGCACCTCACAGTGTACCGAGTGTGGGAGGTGTGTCAGTGCATGTGCGTGTGGACATGAGCTCTTCATGTTGTAGTGGAACCTGGCTATTCTGGACACCTTTGGGACAGGCCTATGTGTCCTGATTAGAGAGGTGGTGTTGCATTTTGTCTGTGTGTTACTGAAATGGGACATTTGGTAGTGTTCTCATTATACAGGTTCTGAATTCTGGTGTCCTGTATTTTTTAAGAGATGTATGTGTGAATGTGTACTTGGAGGGGTTAGAACATCATACTAGTGAGTGGTTCCTAACACCTACTCTGGTCCCACCCCCTTCTCAGAAGGACACACCCACTCCACTATTGACTCCACCCCCACCTTACAAGCCATCAGGAAGTTCATTGTCCGTGAAGTTGCTGAGCACTGGATCCTGATAGCCGTCTACCTTGGCTTTGAATCCTCTGCTATCATGATGACCAAGACTGACCAAAGTGAACGTGCTTGCTTAACAATGTTTGAGCAGTGGTTGTCATGGGAACCAGGCACAGGGGAGAAGGATCGGACTTGGCAAACTGTATTGTCAGCAGTAGAGTACGCTGGACATGCGGCCTTCTCACAGCAACTCAAGACAGAGCTGTTCAGTCTCCAGTGAACTTAGACCCCAGCAGTACAGAACTCACAGTACATTGTAACTATATTGGTATTTTGTGTTGGTGTGTTCACTTGTATCTTAGTTTCATGTTTTGTAAAATTTCTTTTGCCCACTGTCCTCTATAATAATAATAATAATTGATCTTATTTAATGTGGGGAACCTTTAGCCAGAAGGCTACTCTTCTAGGCACCCACAACTCATACATAATGATATTCATGATTGAGCCGCCATGCAAGCTAATGTAATTCGTCACGTGCATGCACTAAATTCTGCACAGCTGCGAAGTATTCCACGAGCTTGAGGACTGGATCAGAGGAGTTTTAGGATCGCATCTGTTTTGCCAAAGCTGGACTTCACTCTGCGTCCCAAAGTATGTTCTGCTCAGGTGTCAGCTATCGCTCTTTCCTGGTCTTCTAGAGGAAGATGTCCCTGAAGTCATTCCTGGCCGCAGCCTTTCCACTCAAAGCAGTACCCAACCCTCTACAAGCTCTCCGTGCAGCACGTTCTCTTACTTTGAATACACTCAATTTTCCAAAGATATAATGTCCAACTATCTGCACATGTGTGAGGTGAAGTGACATCATCTCAGGTGTGGTTATGATGTAACAAACATGGCCGTCTAGTGATCAAAGCTGAAGGATCAGACTTATAATCGAGCTAATGTCCTCTCCTCCAGTCTCCTGTTGTCAGTCACAGCTCAGGGAGAACTCACCAGTGAGCACTAAGAGGTGATTTAAGACAACCATTGATGAGCTGTGCAGTTCACATTGAAACTGGCTATGGAGCCCGTGTGTATTCAAATGAGTTAGCTAAATTAAACTGCCACTGGCACAGATCAAGTTGAATATTGCAAATCTCATTTGTGTTAACACGTGAGACTGACGTTGTAAACACAGAACACTATCTAGGGCAGTTGCTCCATAAATGAACGAAAACGTTTTAATGTAAAACCAAGCCTTAGTTTGGAGGGGATGCCTAAGTCACCAGAGGGATGTGTTATCCCTAGTGCGTTTCACTCGTTGGTGACAGTTTCTTAAGTTTCCAGGGATGCCTAACTTTAACTCCCACTGGCACAGATAAGTCGGTAATGTATTTGCATGACAGGTCTCTTTGTGATGTACTAGTTCTCCTTTCATTTCACTTGTTAATGTTTTCACTAGCTGATGTTAGGAGTTGGAGATTGTAAATCTCATCCAAACCATCTCAACTGCACTGACTGTATTGAATAGTCTGTTTGTGTTAACAAGTGAGACCGACTTTATTTACTGAGTCATCCCAGAAGTGTTGTGTCCATGGCTGCCCCCTTCCTACTGCCCCGAGCAGTTGGTGTGTGTGTTGAGTTTGGTGTTGAGGAAAGTGTTACCTTTCTACCTGAGTAGGTTGTAAGAGAAGAGCTCACATTGTTCGATGTACAGTAGACGAATAGTTCATGAGGAATGAAGTAGCAAATACTATAAATTAACAACTGATTGCAGGGTTGAGAGTATTTGAGTGTAGAGTGGTTGTGAGTTGTGATATAGTGTGTGTTGGTTGTGTGTGTGATGTAGTTGTGTTGACTCTGTTGTGTTCCTATGTAGATGAGAGTGAAGTGTTTGACAGGGAGTGGAGGTATAAGAGTGGAGCAGGGACACTGTGCAGGCCAACCCAGGGCTAACATCAGATCAGTCTTGTCTTTGAAGTACTATTTGTACAGGTAACACACCTATGTATACACATGGACATTTGTACACACACATGTACACTCAGTCACAGACGAGCACACACACAGTGTCCCCCCGTTTATAGCAACAATCTGCCCCGTCCTCCACTGTTCCACCACCCGTCCCCCTCACCTGTCCCCTCACCTGTCCCACTTACCTGTCTCCCTTATCTGTCCCCCTCATCTGCCTCCCTTACCTGCCCCCCTCACCTGTCCCCCTCACCTTTCCCCCTCACCTGTCCCCCTTACCTGCCCCCCTTACCCGTCCCCCTTACCTGTCCCCTTCACCTGTCCCCCATTGCCTGCCCCACTTACCCGTTCCCCTTACCTGTCCCCCTCACCTGCCCCCTCCCCCCCCCCCCCCTCCCAGTGGCAGATCTAGCCCTACCTTTGAAGAGGGCTCAGCTCTTTTTATTAGATATTGTGCAATCATAATATGATGTAATTAAAATGGCTGCCGGTGGCCAAAAGTAAGGAAGAACTTGATTTAGATCCCTGTGCAGCCACACCCAACTCTATATAGCTTACACCAACTCCTCTAAAGTTATTTTGGTACAGTAGCAATTTGCTAAGAAAAATATTCAGATCTGGGCCAATTATAAGGAGTGGGTTCAATCCGGTCCCTCCCTGGATCTGCCCCCCCACACCTGTCCCCTTATAAATCACAATGTATTGTGTTTTAGGTGATGAAGTAATGCGAAATACCTTCTCTGAATATGGCCAGTCTGATGATTGTTTGTGTTTTGAATGACATTAAGATTTCTGAATATGTAGTCAAACTACTTTGTACCATTTTAGTAAATTATGAAATTGTTTATTACAATACTTCCTTAGAATGATGTGTTTGCATCATCATGGTAGTGAGCATGTGACAGTCATGTGACTGAATGATGTAATTGCATCACATGACTATCATGTGACTTGGTTGTTGCAGGGAGAAGTTGTTCAAGTTGTCTGGTGAGAACTGGTGGATTTTGGATGGCTAGATACATTGTGGCATGGCTCACATGACAGCAGCCTTGGCCTGGCGTCTGGGGAGTAGTCTACAATGAGTGAGTACATGCAGATGATCCCAGAGAACAGTGTTGAGGGATGTTCTACCAGTCAGTGACACCAATGAAGGGGAGAGGTACTGGCTGGCCCAACAGGTGAGGTACTTAATGCTCCCTTGTGTGTTGAACGTTCGAACACCTGGTTTCCATCTTCCTGTCTTCACCCCCCCCCTCCATTTTCCCCCATCCCCTCCCACTCTGTTTTCAATCTCATCATCGCATGTTTCTTCTTCATCAAACATGCATGCCCCACACACAGTGTTCTCGCCAGGCTGTTTTTGAAGGGCACAGAATCCTTCTTGCTCCCTTAAGAACCCTCCTTGAGGCTGTAAACATGGCACTGTACCCTCCTTGAAAGGCACAGTGCCACTAGTCATGTGGTGTGGGCAATAGCGTTTGCATGCATATACACTGTGTCACAAGGCTCTCCCTGTATTCAGCTAATGCACTTTGCACACGAAAGTGACACCGTCTCCCACACCCAACCATCCACTAGCCACTCCTCACATGACTGTTGGTCAAGTGTAACCTTCTTATATTATTTTCTGGGGAGAACACTGACCCCACATACTTTGTTGTCTGCACCTCCTCATTACCTCTACTCCATTGACATGTATATTACAAGTACCTCCTCCTCTCTGTACTACCATCACCTTGGTACCGGTCTTTCCCCCCCAGTTTATCTTCATCTTTCATTTTGTCATCACTTCATTCAGCATTTCAACATTTCTTTTGGTGTCCTCCTCATTCTCAGCTACAAGCACCTGATCATCAGCAAACAACAGAAATTGTACCTTACTCTCTTCCAACTGCACTCCACCCTGGAAACTCTCCCTTGCCACTCTCACTGCATGTGTTGTCCATCACTAGGTTGAACAGCCAAGGTGACATCGTACACTCTTGTCTCATGCCCCTCACTACATCAAACCACTCTGAGTTCTTCCCCTATACCCATACACATGCTACACTTTGTAAGTACAGTGACTTCACTGCTTCCTTCAGCCTCCCTCTGACACCAGACCCATAGCAGCTCCGTATTAAAGCTTTCTCCCTGTCAAAGCTTTCTCTAAGTCTACACTTACCATCATCATCGTTTTGTTCTTCTCAATTATCTTCTCCCCCAGTTGCCTTACAGTGAAAATCTGGTCAATACAGCTTGTCTTCTTGTGAAATGCACCCTGCTCTTCTAGCACTTTCTGCTCAGTGATGGCTCATACCCTCTTATCTAGTATATACAGTGGCATACACCTTCCCTGGTACACTTGGAAGGCTAATTCACCGATAGTTCTTGCACTGTGTTCTGCTGCCTTTCTTGTGCACAGGGACAATTTGCCCCTTCCTCCAGTCCGCTGCTACAGTACCACTCTCCCAGGCCAGGGGACCAGGATGCAGACCATGCAGGTTGCAGAATGTAGTGAGGAGATCAGTGTGGACGAGGTACGGGAGTGCATTAGGAGGTTGAAGAGCAGTAAAGCCCCTGGAGTGTGTGGGACAACAGGTGAAGTGCTTAAGGAAGGTGGTGAGGTAGTGGTGCAATGGCTGCATAGAGTATGTTGTGTATGATGGGATAGTTCCAACAGGTGGTCATGTAGAGACTTGCTTTGGATGGGGGAGTCCAACATTCCATGTGAGCATAACTCCCTGTTAGTGGAGTACATCGTATTAGGCGAATACCAAATATGCGAATAGGTAAATGGAGATTGTTTGGTTGCAAAAACAATGGGTTGTAAGTTAGTTAGAACCGTCTGACACTGCCAAAGCACAAAAAATACACTCCATTGCACCTCAGCCAATGTGCCTGCCAATGTGTTACAACACTTCATTTGCATACATACGTACTGACAGATGGTAACACATACCAGCAGTGAACATACCAGTCTAGTTCATTACTCCACAATTAGTGTGTTCATGGGCGAACCACACGGCATGACCAGCACAAGATAAGTTCAAACACTTAGTACTAGCATTAATCACAGATCAGTGTGACACTACAACACACAAACACTTTTACATACACTGTATATCACAATGTCGGCAGCTGAATCTGCAGTGCACTTCGCACTAGTAAAAGAGTATGCCCTTCACAAATACAAGTATATACACAACCTACACATAAGCAAAAACATAGCACAGTTAGCTACACACCTACCAAACTCAATGCCCAGACATACAGTACAATGCACATACATAAAGTACAATGCACAATAACAAAGATGCATACATACACACACACTGCACATTGCTATTCACCTACTACATACCTATGTACTCACGTACTACATATATCAGCTCATGGGGTATGTTTAAGACGTGAGCAATTGCAAAGGGGCACAGAGTTCTAAAGACACACACTCGTAGTTAAAGACAAAACGCCCGATTCCTTCCAGAGCCCAACTGAAAATGCTACTGATCAAATAATTGGAGATCGCTCGCCCTTGTCTAATGTAGTGGTCAATTGTGACACATCTTGTCCCAGTCTGTCCTGCATCGTCTTGCAGTGGCTGTGTGTATCATTGTGTGTGTATGTGCATGTGTTTGTAAGCACCACACTGCGTACATAGCAATGTGTTTTGTGTGTACATGAAGGTAGCAATGTGTGCACATTCCACACCACCAGGCCTGTCTACACTTCCAAGCCCTTTCCGTTCTCCTCAACCTGTCTTCAAACTGTCACACCTCCATTGCCTGTTTGTCAGACACACTCAGTGACATGTATGTGACTGGACTCAGGCTCCCCCCACAATGCTATACATTCACCTAGTAATACATTATGTGAATTGTACATGTTTGGTTTACAATACATACACTCTATTGTATGTGTTGTCTGTCTCCACTCCTCCCCTGCAGTGAGCTGTTCAGTGTGTCCTTTGTCTCCTGCTGGATGGAGCTGGGGATGGCTCAGAAGGAGGACTTGGTGGTCAATCTGAAGCTGGCTCTCTCTGTCCCCAACATCCCTGAGACCACACCGACACTCCTCAACCTTGCAGAGTTTATGGAACACTCCAAGGTGGCCTCTGTAGGCTGGGCTCTTACTGAGTGTGCTCTTATTGGGTGTGCTCTTATTGTGTTGGCTTTGGTGTGCTTTAACTATAGGCAGTGGGCCTATATTAGTACCATTACTATAGAGCATGTCCACTGATTGTAGCCCCTCCCACAGGGTCACCTGACACTGAACCCCGCCCTCCTGGGGGAGTGTCCCATGAACTGCCGAGCATATGCCAAGGCCCTCCACTACAAGGAACTGGAGTTCCACAAGTTACTCAACACCAAGATAATGGAGTCCCTCATCAGGTGAGAGTGAGGTGTGTGTGTGGTGTGCACTGTGTGTTTATGTATGTGTACATGTTTGTGTGTGGGAAGGAGTGTGTTTAGGAACACAGTTTAATTGGTGCTCTTGTTCTCATTTCCAGTTTTGTCTGTCACACACACACAACTATAGCTACACTCACTTTCCTATTTCTGTGCTGGTTGGGAGGGAGAAACTCTTCTTGAAGCTCTAGTGTGCACAGTTGTGATGTGCTTCCAGGGAAAGAGTGGTTTTCAGATTGGAAAAAAAGAGCTACTCTTCACATATTAGCAATTAGCAATACCACAGTGACATGCTGTGACCTGGTGCTTTCAACAAAACATCCTACACTGTGTGGGCAGCTCTCAATGCAGCAATGCACACTTTCCTATTTCTGTATACCAATATACAATGCCTCGTTGGTCATACTGCATAAGAAGTGGCAACACTCACTGTTGCTACGTATGTACATGGTGGGACGTCACATAGTGACCTCGCTACAGACCTAGTGTGTTTCAACATGGGAGAAGGGAGATGGAAGTAGGTGCACGTGTTTGGGGAATAAAGAGTTGCTGTGCTATCCAGTGGTATTGGTAGTGTGAGTGTGGTTGTGAGAGTGACTGGTGAGGTGCTAGAGTGGGTGAGTGGCCATACATCAGCCACTCCCATCTCTTCTAACTCTTTGCTCTGTCCCAACCTCCTCCCCTCCCCATCTGCCCCCTCCCTACTCCAACCCCTTTGCCCCTCCCTCCAGAGATAAAGATATCAGTTGTTGCCATAGTGACATGCCTTCATCACTAGTTGAGTCCATGAGCCATAGCTACATTAGACAGTCACATGGACCAAGCACTGATGAGAACAGAGTCACTGAATATACTTAGTGATTGGTCCATGTGACTGTCACACAACTTATAATTACAGAGTCTTATGGTGCAGCATCAGGGAAACTCCCCATGCTGTTAATGTGAGTGTGGCTGTCACTGAGTTGTCCAGGACTCCTATTTCATAATATTTCTATATATGTCACCATTCATATAGTTCTCCTCCGCACAGATGTCTACCTTATGCAACCTCCTTAATTAGTATTCATTGCATTAGTGTATAACATTGTACATGGTGAACCACTGGGACACATGAAGGTGCAAATTTACTTATCCATCACTAGCTACATAGCTATAGTGCTACTCATGCAGTGTTTCCACTGTCACATTGATGTCACTCGATGCTAACGTTAACTGGACGGGTGCCCCACTCAGTCACATACACTACACACTCTATATCAGAGACTACTGGGAGAGGAAGAAGATCATGTTTAATGTTGAGCACAGGCTCATGTTGCAAGTGAGGGGGTGTGGAGTGGGAGGGGCAAAGGACGGAAGGGGTGTGGTTAAGTGACTTGTATCAATGTGTGTGACCGCTGCAGTATCAACTCTGCATGTGTACACACACACACGCCCTCTCCCCATCTTGTCCTGCCCACCCTCAGATGTTGGCTGACTAGCTATGACCACTTGTCTCTGCTGCAGAAGGTGGAGGTGTTTGAGCACACACTGGAGAGCACTCAGGATGAACTCCAGTAGTTATAACCTGCGACACTGTTGTGTGTACCACCAAAGGACACTGCAGTCACTGCTGTACTAGTCTGGCTTGCTAGACCGTCCCACGTAAACGCCCACGTCCCTCCCTTTCCGCGCCTGTGGGCGTTTATGTGGGGAGGGTCTAGCAAGCCAGACTACTGCTGTACATGTGTGAATCGCATAGGTAAAATTAATAATGTGCACTCGTTATGACGTCATTCGCGCGTTGCCGGATATAGGTGTGTCGCATCTTCTCATACACACCCAAAAATCCGAGAGTTTTAGCTATGGGGGTTAGTTTTAGTCGTTCAATTGTTCAGAATCGGTGCTATAGCTAGAGCTAGAGTCATAGTCGTGTTTGTTTGAGTCGTTCTCTACCGGCCGGGCAGCCCTGGCCCTGCCAGGTGGCTTAGTGGAGGTAAGTCCTTTTGCAAGTGGTTTGTGTGGAGTGGCTTGTTTGCTGTTTAGGAAGCGTTCAAGTGTGCAAATCTAGCTACAGTTCACTAGGTAGCTAATGATTGTCAAGTAGTTAGCTAAGTCCCGTAATTTCTAGCTGCTTCAACGGCTCGTTAAGCTACAAACCTTTCCCCATCTTTCATGCAGGACCTCTCCACCGCCTTTTAATAGTGTCCGGCCACTGACTGCCCAGTATTCTCTTCAACGCCCTGTTAGCAGTTGACAGCAGCCTCGTTCGAAGTTTGCACTGTTCGTTCCACCAGCAGCGTCATCCAGCCGAACACCTCAACACCCATCCCTCCTTAATACCTCGCCTCCTCCGCGACCAACACATCCAACTCACACCTCTACGGCCCAATCTCACGCGAATAACCCTCCCCATCCAACCGACTCCTTGACGTATTCGCTCCTCCAACACTTCCCATTTCTCCAACACCCGTCCGTTAGCGCCGTCTGATTTCTACCCTTTCGCCGTCCTGCTCATCACCTCTACGCACCTCCCTCCTTACTGCCTCGCCTCCTCTACTGACTACCAACAGCTGCAACTCTCCGCTCCTTCCTAACGCAACGGCCAACAGTAGCAGCCAACACCTCTGCGCTCCTCCCTCCTTAGCGCCTCAGCCCAGCACCTCTCCATCTGGTGAGTGCTCTTATACTGTATTGCAGTAGTGCATCCAACACACATGGTGCTATAGGTGGGTGAACCTGTGCCCTAGCTAGAGCTTTGAAGGGTAGCTAGTACCCTGCATGTAAAGGGGCTGTACTCAAGGTGGATGTAGCAGAGGCTACTATTGGCCTCAGGCCCTCAATCCTTAGCCTATTGGTATAGATGGAGCAAGTTAAAATGGCTTGTAGCACATGTTGAGTCATTTCAAGTCATTAGCAGTAAATTGTAGGCAGTTCTAGTAATGAACCATATTGTTTAGTAGTCAGGCATGTTGGGAGGCATTATGTCTCTTTGTCTGTGAAGTTGTTCATCCAACAAGTGGTCCATTGTGTCTTCTGTAGGTCACACCTTCACTTGTACTTCTATTAGAGAGATTTGGAGATGGCTCTTATGAGGGCTTGTGGAGAGGGTGACTTGTTCACAGTGAGGCGGTTAATTAAAGAGGGCTATAATGTGAACACTAGAGGTGAGTATGGCAGAACACCTTTAATGGAGGCAGCTATATGTGGTCATGACCAAGTGGTGGAGGAGCTCATCAGAGAAGGTGCTCGTAGGAATGTAAAGGACGATTTGCAGCAAACTGCCCTTTACTGGGCCAGCTGGAATGGTCATTGTAGTACTGTGAAAGCACTGTGTGCAGCTGGTGCAGACACCAATGTACCAGATGAATTAGGAGTGACCCCTTTGATGGGTGCAGCTGAGAGGGGTAATGATGAAATGGTGTGTGAACTGATTAGAGCAGGTGCTAGTGTGAATGTTGTCACTAGCTATGAGTGGTTGGGGCTAGCTGCTGGCTCAACAGCCCTGCATTTTGCTGCTAAACGCAATGATTTTAAATGCGGGGTTCTTCTTGTGGAGGCAGGAGCAGATATGACAGTAAGGAACAGGGACTTCAAATCTCCCCTGGACCTTTCATCACACAGCTTGTGGCAAGCTGTTTGGCAGGCCCATTCATTCTCTACTAAGCGCATTGTAGCAGTACTTGGCAATGCTGAACACGGCAAGAGTACACTGATAGCAGCTCTGCAAGTTGAGGACAAAAGCATTTTCAAGTGGTTCACCAACTGGTTCACACAAGTGGAGGACATCAGACAACGCACAGCTGGAATTGAAGCAGTTCAGTTCTTCAGTCAAGTATGGACAGACATTGTTCTATGACTTTGCTGGTCAGGCTGATTACCACGGCCCTCATCAGTCCTTCTTGGAGGCCATGCTGAGCAAGCCTGGAGCATCTGTGACCTTGTTACTTCTGGTAAAGGCAACCAATGAGGAAGACATCATCACACAGCAAATCACTCGTTGGCTGCAACCTCTAGCTCTTACGTCAGCTCCATCCACTCCACAAGTGATCCTTGTTGGCAGTTTCCTGGACCGAGTAAAGTCCAGAGAGGAAGCAACCGAGAAGCTGCTACGATGCACTCAGTCAGTGCAAGAGGAGTTACCTTTTGATATCCAGGGTCCCTGTCTCCTGGACTGCCGCAAGCCTGAATCTGAGGGTATCAATCAGATTTGCATCTTCTTTGAAAAGATTCACCCACTACAGTTAAACCCCGGCACTCTCTCATACAACCTCAACTGGGTCCTAGCGCAATTGAGGAAAGCTTTCTTTGTTCCAGCCATCAAATTCCAGACCTTCCAGTCATGGGTACAGAAAAATGCGGACACTCTCCTTTGGAATTTACCCTCACCTGAGGAGGTGTGTCGTGACCTAACAGCAGTTGGTCATGCTCTCTTTCTCCCCAACAAGCAGGACCCCTCCCGAAGTTGGCTCATCTTGGACCTCCAAGCTGTTCTTCACAATGTGTATGGCACCCTGTTCAGTGGGTCCCGGGGTAAGGTCAACCAGTTTGGTCTTCTCCACTGCATGCAGTCAGCTGGCTGAGCTGTTTCCTGAAATGCATCAAGCGATGATCCAAGAGGTCCTTATCAGCCTTGAGTTCTGCATCCAGGTTGATGCAAGGATACTGAGAGACGACCTTGTGAAGCTAACTACCGGTACTGAGGGAGAGGGATGGCTGTACTTCCCTGCTCTGGTGTCAGCTCAACCTCCTGGGCTCTTCGCAAAGGATGCTGACTCACACCACCTCCAGTGGGTGTGCTGACAACTGAGGACAGTGGAGAAGCACCTCATCTCAGCACATCTCCTCCAATCCATCATCCTCCATCTTGCAGCAAACCATGTCTTCACCCATGAGTTACCTAATGTGAAAGAACACTGCTGCAGTGTTTGGACAAATGGCCTTTCCTGGATGTCCATCACAGGTGTGGAGGTAGTGGTCCAAATAAGTGACAGTAGTGTGGTCCAGGTTGTCGGACGCAGCAAAGCAGGACCAGAGAAACTGCTCCAATGTGTGTCAACTATTATCCAAGATGTCATCAAGACAACTACCCAGCTGTCACCAAAACTGAAGGCCACATCCTACATCATCCACCCATACACACCCTCTATGTTGGAGACCACCAAAGCCCCTCCCCCTGACTCCTTGTATCCTATTTAGAGTATCGTTCGTTGCATCAGTGCTGGAGGTGACCATGTTCCATCCCGAAAGCCAGCTGGCAGTCTTCCCAATCAGACGAGTCTCACTGAGTTGTTTGGAGGCTGGTCTCCTTCTCTGTCAGTTGTACAAGACATGGACTTTAAGAGGGAGCCACAGAGTGGTGAGTGTGTGTTTCCTCTCCTTGTTTGATGGAAGCAATTCTTGTGTACCTCCTTATTGTACCCTCATATACATGTAATGGCCACCCATTCAACTAGTATGGTGTGGTGTTGACTAGCCTAAAGGTTGGACACTTGCTTCCTCCTCCTTTGTACCTGCAGCTCCACTCTCTTCAGACCTACACTCAGTACCGTCATCCTCCAGCTCCCAAAGTAGAGCTACCACTGCTGACAAGGGAACCTCCCCAGAGATGGAGGCACTGACTACAACACAGCAAGGTATGCTTCATGCAGTGTCACTACACACAAGTACACCTCACAGTGTATCGAGTGTGGGAGGTGTGTCCCTACTGTCTCTGATGGAGTCTCATGCTATCCACTAACCTCAAGTGTCATGTGGGGACCCCTTAGTGCACAGAGGAGGTTTAGTGTGTGGC
Organism: Ianthella basta; assembly: GCA_964019415.1. Taxonomy (NCBI): domain Eukaryota; kingdom Metazoa; phylum Porifera; class Demospongiae; order Verongiida; family Ianthellidae; genus Ianthella; species Ianthella basta. The sequence goes on from OZ025883.1 coordinate 3,165,014, forward strand.
TCAGTTAGCCGGGGACATTCAGATTTTGTCCTAATGCTAAGTGGGTAATGGGAATTCCCCTCTGCTGCTTACCATGTTATCAGGTTTGTGTGTCTTCCCTTTCCATAAAGCTGTACAAGTTCTCAATGACTTTCGGGACCAGTTCATTGAGGAAATGGATGCTAACGCTGTTGTCCTGGAACTTCTACACAACAATATCATTGATAGAGGTGACCAGAGGACAATCGCAGCAAACACTAACCCAACACAGCAGAATCAGTTTCTTCATTTGATATTGAAGGAGAAGTGTACTGAAGAGGCCTTTGAGACTGTCTGTGACATCATCACTGCAGTTAAGGGCAACCCAAAAATGAAATCATTGGGCAAATCTATGAAGAGGAAACTGGAGACAGGTGGGTATATGTGTGTGGGGGGGGGGGGAGGGGACTGCATGCGTGGGTACATGTGGTTGTGTCTGTGTATGGGAGTGTTGTGTGCAGTGTGCATGTGTGTGTTGCTGAACATTTTGCCCTATCACTGCTACATTCTGTTTCTTTTGCTTTGCAGCTCCACTCTCTTCAGACCTACCCTCAGTACCGTCATCCTCCAGCTCACAGAGTGGAGCTACCACTGCTGACAAGGGACCCTCCCCAGAGATGGAGGCACTGATTGCAACACAGCAAGGTATGCTCCTAGTCTCGCAGGGCCAGACCCTATTCTTCCGGTCTTGCATAACCCACCAGCCCAAAGAATAGGGTCTGGGAGTTAGCCTATGCGGAAGTTGTGGAGGCTCCCAACTTCGATTATTGATCGACGCCTCCTTATTGTGCCAGATTCGAAGTGTTACTAGCAATCAGCTTCGTCGGCTATTCTTCTCTAGTTTGTCTGATGGCATTCCATACGTCCGTTGGAGATGGAACACTGCTGTTTTTGTAAGGCAAGGGGCTAATAACTAGAGCGATCGACATCTTTGGTGGACAACCTCGTGCTATCTCTATTACCGCAGGTAGAATCCCATAGATGAGAGATTTGCCTAAGCCAGTGGGAAGGGAGATGAAAACATCGCGCCAGCGTACAAATTCAACCACTGCTTGCACCTGCTCCTGCTTCAATCTCTGAAATCCTGCTGCAGCAGCCACTCTACGGGCAATTGCTTCGATCTTTGCGCCTTCTTCACACACCGCCATACCACGTTGGGTTAAACTTGGCCCACAACAAAGGGGTGTTATGAAACACCTAGTCCGGCGTTCCCACGGATATTACACAACAACAGCCGAGCTAACTCCCGGACCCTTTCTCAGGCGTTTGTGCAATACCGGAAAGGATCTGGCCCCGCGAGACTAGGTATGCTTCATGCAGTTTCACTACACACGAGTGCACCTCACAGTGTACCGAGTGTGGGAGGTGTGTGTGTGTGTGTGTGCGCGCATGTGTGTGCAGACATGAGCACTTCATGTTGTAGCGGAACCTGGCTATTCTGGACACCTTTGGGGCAGGCCTATATATGTGTCCTGATTAGAGAGGTGGTGTTGCATTTTGTCTGTGTCACTGAAATGGGACAGTTGGTAGTGTCCTCATTATATACGTTCTGAATTCTGGTGTCCTTTATTTTTAGAAGAGGTGTATGTGTGAATGTGTACTTCGAGGGGTTAGAACATCGCACTAGTGAGTGGTTCCTAATACATTCTCTGGTCCCACCCCCTTCTCAGAAGGACACACCCACTTCACTATTGACTCCACCCCCACCTTACAAGCTATCAGGAAGTTCATTGTCCGTGAAGTTGCTGAGCACTGGATCCTGATAGCCGTCTACCTTGGATTTGAATCCTCTGCTATCATGATGACCAAGACTGACCAAAGTGAGCGTGCTTGCACAACAATGTTTGAGCGATGGTTGTCATGGGAACCAGGCACAGGGGAGAAGGATCGGACTTGGCAAACTGTATTGTCAGCAGTAGAATACGCTGGACATGAGGCCTTCTCACGGCAACTCAAGACAGAGCTGTTCAGTCTCCAGTGAACTTAGACCCCAGCAGTACAGAACTCACAGTACATTGTAACTATACACACACAGTGCTAGTATAATTAAAATTACCAGTAGTGTCTTGCTCAAGAATTTCATATCAGTGTAACATGGTCAGTTCATTACAGTTGGCCACTGTAATGGACAGGCCAGGCTAGGTTGGGGGGAGATCTAACCACTGGATTACTAGCGGGGGAAGGTGAACACTGTTTGCCATCAATAGGCCTCCGGTCCCCAGCCTCCTGATACACCATGGTGTAGAAGGCTGGCAGGTGAAAAAATCCACTGATTAGCTCTTTTCATAGTGTTTTGCAGGTAGCTCATGACAGGAGAAAGTTGCTACTTTTTAGAGGCACATTTCACTGAATGGAGACAGAACAAGCTTACAAGATTCATGTAACTACTTTTCATTTTATATGGAGCATTATAAGAGCTAGGAAAACCATTCAAACCTACTTGTCTGTACCAGTACACACCTTTGCTTGTTACTGGTGAACAAATACACTTAAAAAAAGAGAAAGTAGTTTCTTTTGTATGCCTTGGTTGTAAATGAAACAGGCCAATGTTAATGTACCCCAGGTAGCTATGTACTCTATACCACACTCTAGCACATTGTGATATGTTAGTCATGTTATATGCCATGTAGACAATGTTGTTATTACACTTCAGATTAACTGAGAGCCATGGCCACTCATGCATATATATCCGGAGACCAAGAAGCCCAGCATCTAGAGTATAATGTGCATATCAAATATTAGTGTCAAACACTCTGGCACAATATTGCATAATATTGGGTTCACAACTGACTTATAATTATAGACAGACTAGAAATTTTATAAACTCACTCCATACATGTCAGTATAGCTACATAGCTGTACAACATGGAAGCTTAGTGCACATCTGAACATGTAGAGAAATATTATATGCAGCCTTCAAAGTGCAATCCAATGAGCATTCTTACTGTACATGTCTGACTTATCTTTGGAGATATTATCTGTCACTGACTCCTGTCAAAAATAGAAGCTATTAGGCATAAACCTCTGCTCCCCCACAGCGTCCTTGCCCTTAGCAACAGCTGAGGACAGTTTCTCCCCCAAACCATCCATGCTCTCCCAGTCCTTGGCAGCTGGAATACAAGTATATAGTCGTACCTCAACATTGTCTATGAGGCACAGTTCATTGGAGCACACTCTGGTGAAGCAGCAGTATTGCCCACAGCGGCCCTGCACACATATATGGTAAAGATCTAGAGAAGTGACTGCAGAGAATGTTCCCTTGTAAATGACCACCAGTGAAGATAAAAGTGTGTAGTTGTCAAGATATAAATATTATGCTCAAATACATAATGGTTGCAGCTATTTGGTGTGAAATTTGTACAAGGACAAGCTGCACAGTGACCAGTGTATGCAGTAGAACTTAGAAGGGCAAGTGGCACAATTGATCGTGAAAAAATTGACACGGTGATGGCAAATAGAACGATTGAGTGTAGGATCAAAGATGTATCCGTGGCTCCCAAACAGTGTGATACTGGGCTTACTTTACCATGGGCAACAATTTAAAGACCTTAAGGAGTGTCGTAATGCAATGGGCAGTAATTGTAATGCAGTAGAAAGCTTCCAGATGGCCTTGTGGACCAAAGATAAGTGGACTATTCACACATGCATACTTTCACAATTCAGCCTACGACAAGATGCCAGGGGTGGGTCTAACCGTGTCTGGAAGATTTATGGTCTAATACTGCATTTCTATTCACTTTAGGGATAAATCTTACCTGTAATCTTAAGTGACTATGTAGCCAGTGTTTCATTACCTCATAATATTGTAAAGCACTCATTTGCCATGTCTACAGTGGGGATTGTGAAGTGCCCTGGGAGCTCATACACTGTAGCTGAAGGCAAATGGACATCAAAGGGTGGACTGGACTTGCTTTTGAACAGTACAATAACAGTAGTACTTAGATACCACATCTTGCAATTGACAATCATTATTTATTCTCATAAATTATGTACACACAACACAAATGATCAAAATTAATACAATACATACACAGCATTTATGAAAGGCGTTCAAAATATATAGTTAGTCAACATTAAGTAGGTCACATGGGTCCTCATAAATGGACTCCATTAGGTCACATGGGTCCTCATAAATGGACTCCATTAGGTCAGCAGGGTCATCATAAATGTGCTCATTGTAGTCCTCCTCATCTTCTTCACCTCTACTATCATCAAAAGAGCCGCCAAAAGAGCCACCATCACTTTCGCCACTGCTGCATGTCTCAGCACTTTCATTTTCATTGTCTTCAGAGCTATCATCAAAACTGTCATTAGAGTGAGAGCCATCATCACTACCGCCACTGCTGCATGTTTCATCTTCATTGTCTTCAGAGCTATCATCAAAACTGTCATCAGAGTGAGAGCTATCATCACTTCTGCCACTGCTGCATGTTCCATCTTCATTGTCTTCAGAGCTATCATTAAAACTGTCATCAGAGTGAGAGCTATCATCACTTCCGCTACTGCTGCATGTCTCAGCACTTTCATCTTCATCGTTTTCAGAGCTATCATCAAAACTGTCATCAGAGTGAGAGCCATCATCGCTCCCTTCTCTGTTGCACAATTCAGTAGCTTCATCTTCATTGTTATCAGATTTATTATCAAAACTTTCATCAGATTGAGAGCCATCATTACTTCCATCATGGTTGCACAACTTGACACTGTCAGCTTTATCATCCTCAGAGCCATCACAATTTCCATTTACAGATGGAACAGAGCCATACGTGTCCTTACTGTGCTTATCTTTCCTCTTATCAGATCTACTGCCTTTCTCACCAGATTTACGGGTTATGTGTCTGCATTGAGGTGAAACTCCCTTTCCACTTCTGTTTCGAGGCCTGTCCATGTCCTTTGTTGAGTTTTTCTCTTTCTTTTCTTTTTTTCTTCTCCTCTCCTTTTTCTCATCAGATTCTTGGGTTATGTGTCTGCATTGAAGTGACACTTCCTTTTCACTTTTGCTTTGAGGCCTGTCAATGTCTTTTGTTGACTTTTTATCTTTCATAAAACACATCATCCCTATATAGTGCACAATAAGAAGCACATGAAAGCAAGGGCTACGTACGTACAAGATGAACAAGACACAACACTGTAATGATATGAGCAGAAATGAAGGCTCACTTCAGTGCATACACAGTGCAGTGTCTGGATGATGCAGATGCACTGAACTGAGCTTCCACTTCCACTCATGCTACTAAGACATTTCAGTACACTATAACATTGGACTTACATGGTACACCAGCTCTTGCATGTCTTGCTTTTTTTGCCCTCAATTCATCCAGATGGGTATCATAGTTCTTATTCGCACTGCTGTAGTACAGCCCCTTCAAGATATCTTCTTTGCGAATGACATATTTCCTACCTGGCCCAACTGGAAACAAGCCTGGGGTGGAAATAACAATCAACAGCCCGGCTGCGATGGCTGAATACAGCGGGATGTCCATATCTGTCTTCCAGTCGACCTTGGTCCAGTCAATTCTAAAGGCGTTGTGGATCCTAACAAAGTACGGTTCCAACTCAGGGTGGCCGTATAGACTGCGTGTGTCCTCAAATCCAGTCCGCATAATCCTCCATATTCCACCCACCGGTGGACTTCCTCTGATCAGCGACATGTCCGTGCCGTAATTGGATTCGTATTCTGCCACTCCCTCCAACACGGATACATCCAACGTGGGGAAGATGTTAGCGGCCTTCAATTGCTGACACACCCTTTTGACCACCTTCCGTCCAACTTCAGGCTTTTTCGCAGTCTTTTTAGGCACTTTTCGATCAGCCTTTGATTTCTTGTCTGATTGCGATGGTAATCCTTTGGTGCGCTTATCTGGCGCGCCCCGTTGTGCTGCCTTCATCTTCGCACCGCCCTTCAGTCCCACGAGAATGGTATTGACCTGTGAAGAGCTGAAGTGATACAACAATTGCAGAGAGTTGATTGGTGGACAAGTAAGGGCTCCTGCTGATTTCATTGGTGCACACAATTCTGCCCAATGAGAATCTAGAAATGACATGACATTGATACAACAATTGCAGACAGTTGATTGGTGGACATACAGTAATTTACAGCACTATAGCTGCCTGTATAGCTAGCTATTTCTACGACAAAGACGAAATGGTCATTGCAGAGACAGTTGTTCTGCCCTTGAGTTTCTTTCGGTTTATCGACATCAATATGGCAGGCCGCTGCATGGACCTGCTTGCTGTAGCCCTAGTTCAGTGTAGCAGGTTGTATGGAGGTGTAACCATCTCTCTATACACATTGCCCCGCGTCTTTAAGTCATGCATACAGTATAGTGTCCCAAAATATATGTACTATGTACGTTACTGGGTTATTGTTACATATATAATACCTTACTCTGCGCGATGAGTATCAAACCTAAGAAGGGAGGTGCCAAGGGCAAGAAAGGCAAGAAGGTGAAGAAAGGAGAGAAGGGAGACCATGACCTGGAAGAGAGATACAAGAAGACGTTGCACGAGATCACATCGCTGCGAGTTGAACTAGGTGAGCTCCCTGCAACCAGGCCGGCGAGGTGTGATGATATCCCTGCAGACACACAATCATGGTGCACTGAGCAGCGTCGTAGTCGTTTAGTTAATACAGCCAACAGTGTTAGTTTCTACCGTTGCAGGTTGGTGTAGCTAGCTCCATCGCAAGGTCGATTACAGGTCATAAGTCTTCCCTTAGTCCCCCCACCCCACACACACACCACTCTTCTGTAACCTCCTCCCCGCCCCTCACTACTCCCCACTGTACAGACTGCCGGACAGAACATGCTCGTCGCTCTAAACTGGCGGAGGAGGAGATGCGGACAAAAGTGGAAGAGGCCAAAGAAACTGTACGGGAAGAGAAAGTGAGCAAGATGGACATTACTGCTGGTATGTACAGCACACACACACACACACACACACACACACACACACACACGCAGTGCAAGTAACACACTTCATCCCTTGCTTTATGTGTATGTACATATAACTGGGCTGCAAAGGGAGCTGGGGTCTACCTGCCTACCAAAAGGGGTGAAGGTCGTAGGATACAGCCCTTGTCATCCTGTGTACGTAGTGCTGTTCTGCCCACATCTGGACACTGTACTGCTCCCATATGTTAGATATGGCACGTCAGTACAAGTCCATGCAGACACAGATGGAGATGAGGATCCAGTTCCTTGAGGAGGAAGTGAAGCGACTAACAGCTCAGCTGAGTGAGCCTTGGGGAGAGTGGAGAGAGAGGGGAGGGAGTGGGGAGAAAGAGGAGGGAGTGGGGAGAGGGAGGAGGGAGTGGGGAGAGAGGGGAGGGAGTGGGGAGAGAGAGGAGGGAGTGGGGAGAGAGGGGAGGAAGTGGGGAGAGAGAGGAGGGAGTGGGGAGAGAGAGGAGGGAGTGGGAGAGATAGGAGGGAGTGAAGAGAGGAGAAGGAGTGGAGAGAGAGAGAGGAAGGAGTGAGGAGAGGGGAGGGAGTGGGTAGAGAGGAGGAGTGAGGAGAGGGGGAAAGGTGTAGAATGCTGGCCAGCTGTCCTGCATGCCTTGTGTACATCCATGCTTTGTAGAGCAGTGTTGACTCTGCTTGGCTGCTCTGTGTCATAGTTGACTGTGTTGGTGAGGCACAAGCAACACCAGTGTCATAGTCACTGAGTGCCAGTGACAGTATGCTCTTATTATAGCATGTGTTACTTCCCCCATTGTCAGATGAGTCAAAACTAAATCTGTACAAAGTGACTGAAGAGAGGGATCGACTGAAGAAGGAGAAAGAGGAGCAGTACCACAGCCTCATGAGAAAGATTAAACAAGTCGAGACAGCATATGAGGCTATACTGCAGGTCAGGCACCCATCCACTGTGTGCACTTGAGTGCGGTTGGGGAGGTGTGCACTTGGGTGTGGTGTGGGGTGTGCACTGGGGTGTGGTTGGGGTGTGTGCACTTGGGTGTGGTTGGGGGTGTGCACTTGGGTGTGGTGTGGGGTGTGCACTGGGGTGTGGTTGGGGGTGTGCACTGGGGTGTGGTGTGGGGTGTGCACTGGGGTCTGGTTGGGGGGTGTGCACTGGGGTGTGGTTGGGGGTGTGCACTGGGGTGTGGTTGGGGTGTGTGCACTAGGGTGTGGTTGGGGTGTGTGCACTAGGGTGTGGTTGGGGGTGTGCACTGGGGTGTGGTTGGGGGTGTGCACTGGGGTGTGGTGTGGGGTGTGCACTGGGGTGTGGTTGGGGTGTGTGCACTGGGTGTGGTTGGGTGTGTGCACTGGGGTGTGGTGTGGGGTGTGCACTAGGGTGTGGTTGGGGGTGTGCACTGGGGTGTGGTTGGGGGTGTGCACTGGGGTGTGGTGTGGGGTGTGCACTGGGGTGTGGTTGGGGTGTGTGCACTGGGTGTGGTTGGGTGTGTGCACTAGGGTGTGGTGTGGGGTGTGCACTGGGGTGTGGTTGGGGTGTGTGCACTTGGGTGTGGTGTGGGGTGTGCACTGGGGTGTGGTTGGGGTGTGTGCACTAGGGTGTGGTTGGGAGGTATGTGCACTGGGGTGTGGTTGGGAGGTGTGTGCACTGGGGTGTGGTTGGGAGGTATGTGCACTAGGGTGTGGTTGGGAGGTATGTGCACTGGGGTGTGGTTGGGAGGTGTGTGCACTGGGGTGTGGTTGGGGGTGGAGTGAGGTGTGTTTGAGGGGTGTGTGCATTGGGGGGTGGTTGAGGACTGTGCACTAGAAAGGAGTGTAGTTGAAGGTGTGTGGGCAGAAATCCTCACTGAGGGAAGTCCGTTGACTTATCCACTGTACACAAAACCAGTCCTTTTGCTATAATTTCTCTGTTTGTTTGTAGCACTTGGGTAGTATAATTAATTTTAATATACAGGTTAAACATATTAACCTTCGTGGCCATTTTTTGGCTTTAGACTCCGTTTCTACTTTAACCTGGGGAGCCTATACCCAGAGGTAACTGTGAAGGCACCAAGAAATAAGACAACTGACATGTACACAATACATGTATGACATCAGCAGTGAATTATGTGGTCCGTAACGTGTTAAGAATGACAGTGGGAAATAGAACTGCAATGATTGCAATATCTTATTATGATAAATGTAACACGCATTTTGATGTCCAAGAATTACTCCTTCAATTCTGGACGGAACGTCATGAAACGTGGTATGATTACGAAGAGGCGTAGCGAGAGTACGTAACTTAATCGAGTCAAAATTTAGTTTAAAGTCGTTCTGTCCAAGTTCTTGCTACCTTTACAGTCACCGCCATATTTTCTACCAATCTTCACCAAACTTGGAAGAGTATATCACGGCAATCCGGGGGGTGACCTAAGGTGGTTAGCGCCTTCCCCTCTGGACTCTTTTTGATGAAATGGATTAGCATACATACATTCTGTGCGCATGGAGTTTTACGGAATAAGTATACGGAATGCTCCCAATTTTAAATAGACAGTTTCCATTGGTTCAGTGCTCAAATTTCAAACAATATGCTGAATACCCACCCGAAGGGTGGGTATTCAGCTAGTTTGAATAAACCATGGACGAACAAGCAGCAATGACTTTGAACATTGCTTGATTGTTGGGTTTTAATTGTATCAAATGATCTAAATATATTATTTTATTATTAATATACAAGGCCGAAAGCCTAATTAAAATATCTGTTCAATTTAGAATCCATTAAACTCTTCAAAGTTTGTATGCATACTGAGTACTTGTCCGCAGCATCCTCTGTAGCCTCTGTGAATTGTATTATATATTTAGATTATTTTGATTAGTGGTGTATATTGTTACTTGCACTGTATTCATATTGTATATTATTATGTCAAGTCTCGAATGAAATCACTAGCCAGCAACAGTAAATTTAAACTTATTATTTGGTCTGGGCAGACTTTCCTTGAGCCTCTCACTGTAGTGTGCCTTAGCTGCAGTACTGTGCAGAGGACTGTGATGTGGATTACTACGTAGTGAAAATACACATGCATGCATAGTTGGCTACACATGATGAAACCACTGTGTTGCACTGTTCTCTTCTACCACAGGAGGCATTAGACAGCATGGCGGTGAAGTTGGAGGCCTGTCGCACCAAGTGGACCGGCGAATCCGTGGCCATCCAAAAGCGGAACATGCAGTTACTTCAAGAGTTTGGATTGGTGACTTTGAAGTAGGAGAGTGTTGTCGACCCCTTCTGCGTGTATTCCCGTGTCCTTTTTGTCACTTGCGTTTCTGTTGGTTTTCCCTTCACACGCTCTGTCGCTGCTCAATCTATTGTCTAACTGTATATTCATGCCTGCGGAAACCAGCGGTTGAAAGAGCTCTGTTGCGTTTGATGTGGACCCCAAGGTATGCTGTGCAGTAGTGTTCCGGTAGTTGACTTTCAGTGGGAAACCATACATCGCTATAGTGTGATGGTGATCTGTGAATGATCAACCGCATCGCGGAGTCTAATATCAGCTGAAGTCTCAGTATTGAAGTATCCGCATAGTTGATTGGCATGACTGATTAAATAAGCTGTTTATTGTAGGCGTAGCAGTATTCTTGGACTGTCGGTGTGCGTGTCGACCCAGTTTTCTCTGTGCTGCGGTTGCTGCTTGTAGTGTTTGGTTCACCGCCGTGTGCGCTAGCCGGCTCTACCTGAGCGGCCGAACACGTGTGAGGAGGTGAGAGACAGTACGAAGGATGGATCACAGGGCAGAGTTTACAGCGTCTGTGGAGGCCTTGGACAGAGGATTTTGGGGGTTTGTCGATTCGCTGGAGGTTCGCCAATACGGGCGGTTGGCGTCCAGCCAGGACACGGGCGGAGAGAGGGACTCTGTCCAGCCTGAGGATGACTCCACCGCTTCGGAGAGTCACCCGCTGGGCATTGGTCGGGCGCGGCTGAGCGATTCAGCCGGAGAAGATGACGGTATTGGTGTGACAATGGCTGAGAGAGCCACCTACAAACAGGGCGACGAACCAGTGTACGACTGTCCCATTCGACCAGAGAATGGGGGTGTACACCCAGCAGGACGAGCCCAGGCTCACTTGGAGTACAAAAAGACAAAGAAAACCAAAGTCCTCCGTCTACGAGGGCTGGCACCACCCACACGTGGTGCTGCTGTGAAGAAGCCTTATGGGCAAAAGCCAGTGGTGGGTCACCGTAAGCGTCGGCCTTCTGGTCGCATCCTGCGTCCAGCGCAGCACCTCCCGAGTGTGAGCGAGGGGGACATGACGCAAGCTGATGAGATGGGGGATGCCGGCCAGGATGATGGGTTTGTGGAAGGCTTGGATGAACAGACGAAGAAAAAGATGAGGAGGAAGGGTGAGTTCATCTGTCATATAAGTGTGTATGACGTCTCACATCCTCTCTACGTGTGTGGTCATATACAGATGTGTGCATTAGTGTGGTATCACTGTGCATTTGTATACCCTCCCCCTGCATGTTGTATGACTAGCGTTTAGTAGCTTCTGGGGTGTGGTTACGGGCATCACTTGCCATAGAGGTGGTCTGGTAATGGCACATGTTTGCAGTACTGTGGCAGGAGTGAGGGGTTACTGTACAGTGTAATTACTCTGACATCAGCAGCTGTCATATGCTGCAGTGTCAGTGCTGGCCTTGCACTGTTGGTGTCAGACTCAACTATAGCCTAATATGCAGACCTTTTGTGCCAGTTGTCTCAGGTACGTACCTGTGTTCCGGCTTGCTTGCAATTTTGTATGGATTACTACTTGTATATATACCATGGTTTCAACTCTGGTACACAGTGCCTGATGTTGATAACCGACCCTGATGTCTGTGTGTCTGTGTGCCTTGCTTGTTAGAGCCATAAAGCTGCTACCACTGTGTGTGTGTGCGTGTGTGTATGTATGCGTGTGTGTGTGTGTGTGTGTATGTGTGTATGTGTGTCTGTGTGCCTTGCTTGTTGGAGCCCTAAAGCCGCTACCACTGTGTGTGTGTGTGTGTGTGTGTGTGTGTGTGTGTGTGTGCGTGTGTGTGTGTGTGTGTGTGTGTATGTGTGTGTGTGTGTGTGTGTGTGTGTGTGTATGTGTGTGTGTGTGTTTGTGTGTAGTCACAAGTTACAGTGTGTTGTTCACACCAGCGGTGTGTGGGTGGTATGGCAGGTTGCATACTATATGTAACATCTGATGAAAGGACTAACAAGCCAGACAGGAGAAAGTGACATATCACACAAGTGGACATTTGCTACTTGGGGTGAGGTGGGGTGAGGGGAGGTAACATGCTAGCCTATGCTGGTGCAGCTGGTCTAACTGTGTTATGGCTACCTTTGGGAGAGCAGGTAACATGGTATGTAACAAACAGTATTATGAGCTATTTTTTATCCACCCACCAGTCGCTAATGAGGGAAGTTAGCAGGTATGTAGTGTGGGGTGACAAAAGAGTGTCATGTAGTGTAGAAGTGACAAGAGAGTGACATTCATATTGTAGGTGTAAATTGATTGACGTGTGATGTGGGTGAGAGAGTGACATATGGGTAGGTATTATGTATGTAGTGATCCAGTGGTGTTGTATTAGATCACAACGTGCTCATACAAGGAAAGTCTTTGGCTGAATTCATTCTCTTTCATTTGAATCATTGTACGCTGGACAAGGTGGCAGCACTGTCTGTGCGATGGCATCCCAGTGGGGTGGCCTCCCTCAAAGTACCTTGCATTGCCACATCTCTGCCGTTGTGTGGACATGGGCAATCCCTACACATGTTGTAAATGTGACGTCACAAAGCACCTGGCTCTGTATTTTCATAGTTGTATATTCTCTTGTTTAGTACCAAAAGCAATATAAATGTGATGTTGTGTATACTGGCATTTCTACTTAAATGATGCCAGAAATCAAGTCATTACAGCTTCACTTTGCCCTAAGATGGTCTGTCTTTCAGTCGACCTCCCGGGTGTTTCCATACTGTTTATATACAGTATTGCAACTGTGTATGTAGTCTCCCGCCACAACCTTGCAGTGTTGCAGTCACTGGGCCCATCTTGGTGATCTTCTTGCTCACTGTGTTGTCTATGTAGTGGAGGTGGTCACATAACATACGTACGTACTGTGTTAGATATGTTGTGGTGTACAGTCACTGAACAGAAAGTGCAAATGCAATCTATCCCTACAAATCATTGTGTTTAGCACATCTTTCAGTATGGTAAATGTGGCTCTTTGAAACAGTTAACAACAGTGATAACTGCAGCTCTGTTGAGTCTGTTCAAAGTAGTCCCGCTTAGCTAGACTGCTTTTTGAGTGAAGCAGTTTGGCCTGTGCAAGATTAGTTCAAAGTGTATCCAGCTGTTCTCCAACCAACGGTGACTCACTCTTTGCCCGCTCCAGAATGAGACATGTTTGTTACCTCCCCTCTACCACCATCTGCATGAGGGGTCGCTATCTCTGCAAAGTTATCCACTGAAACCTTCCCACATTAATTCTTAACCCTTTTACAATTCAGTGACTCCTGTCAGTGCATGCAGTATAGTTGTGTATTTAGTTGTTATGCAAGTCCTGAACACTACTGCATAATGTATGTTATGTTGTTATGTGCAATATATATTGCTATGTTTGGTGTACTCAGTAATAATATTATATGAAGAGGTACAGTACATAGTTGCATCATTTAGCAGTGGAGTATGTAGCCCCCCCCCCCCCCCCCCCCCCCCACGCTCTTTGTTGTGTCTCTGTGCTTCGTGCTGTCATTCTTTCTGCACTAGGTTTGTGACTAGCACATTTGGCTACCTTAGTGTGCTGTCACTGTATGTATTGTATAGACCATTTCATTCACTGTCTTCTAATGGTCAAATTAAACAGTCTGACTCCAGAGACAGGGTGCTTCTTGTGTGGGACAGAGCTGTGTGCATCTTCCCACAGTGCAAGGCTGTCAGATTCTAGTCTGTTTGTCTATTGTATACTCCTTTGACCAGCACATTGAACCCAGGTTGAGTAACCTGTGAATTCTGTTTACACTATTGTTTACTTTGTCGTGGCGTAGCAAGGTCACAGATTATTGAGTATCCTGTAGGCTCACCCTGCTAGATGAGTCATGGTGCTATCTCCATGTGTTATGCGGCTTGTGTTGTAGATTAGCTATGTATGCAGCTGACATCATTTGGGGCTAATACAGGGTCAGGTGAGATGCTTGCTTTAATGTGCTGAGGTATAAAAGAAGGCAGATGAAAGGGACAGGGGTTGATAATTGTTAATTGTTTTGGAATAATACATTTAATAGCTTGATTCTTCTTTGGACAATCGAGCACACCATGAACGCTTGACAATTGAATGCAACATTTCGTCCATCACGGGCTTCGTCAGGCATACAACTGAGAATAAAAGAAAAGGTGACAACTTTTATACGAGCACGGTGAGCAATGATTGGTCAGTTTTTGTTTAGCTGTGTTCTGACCAATCAGATGGATAAAAATGTTTAATCCTCTCCAGGCTCTACATTAGGGAGTTCCACACTGGACTCAAGGGAAACCCCAAGTCCATGTTGTTGGCCTTTCTCTTCCTGATGTGTACTCTTTCCTTGATCCTTCTCTCTCTCCATCTACTGTCCCTGTCCACTACTGTCGCCCAATCCCAATCCATACGTGGCTTGTCTTCATGCGGTGGACTGCATTAGCATTCCTTACGTCTCCTGTGCTCACTGCTGTCTTGTGCTCTGCAATCCTTGTCTTCGATCAGTGGCCTCCCTGTCTCTCCAATGTAGACTTCGTCGCACTGTGCGCAAGGGATCTGGTACACCATGTCTACATGTTTCTTCGGTCCTTTCACTCTTGTGAGCAGGCTCCTCAAGGTCCTCATCTGTTGGAACACAGGGTGTGCTGCGAGCTTCCTGCAGATGTTCCCCAACTTGTCTGAGGTTCCTCTCACGCATGGTAGTACACACAGAGGCCTCCTCCCTGGCTGCCCTTCTTGTTGAGTCTCTTCCTGTTCCCTTCTCGGCTTCATGCACCTGTGATGAACCTTCTTGGGTATCCATTCCTACAGAAGGTTGTTCGTGGGTGTTCCTCTTCAGCTTCCAAGTCCTCTGCTTCACAAATCCCTACAGCTCTGCTTCTCAAGCACTGGATCACCCCACGTTTCACCCTGTCATGATGGTTAGATAAGAAGTGCGGCAGTCCAGTACCCTTGTGTGGTCCCAGTCCACCAGATGGTGGCAGTGGCCCCAGGCATGCTCAGCCAGAGCTGAGTTCACTCAATCGCCCTGATTTGACTGCCCAGTAGTGCTCTCACAATCGCTGGTTGAGCTGCTTGCCTTCCTATCTGCCCTACATTAAAGCCTACGCCTGGTAATATTTCTTCCTCATCCTGACTATTTATAATTATAGTGAAGTCCCATTCGCTCCATTCATGGCTGTGGCTAACCGCAAAAGTTTCTTCCCATCGTTGTTCGCACTCAGCTTCATACTATGTAAAGTGGGTTCAACTCAGCCTTGTGCTAAACTCACCAAAAGGTGATCTGGCACAATTTTGAAATGTAGGTGAATTGTTCGTTAGCAATGGCGTTGTAGAATCTTCTGGCAACTTCAGAACATACAGTATTGTTTTATGGCTCCTTGTGCTAGTAGCATTTGTGTGTGCAATGACAGCTATGCAGCAGTGTTCTGTGTGCTGGAAAGGGTTTATGTATGGAGCAAACCAAACTCTGCTGCTGCTTCAGCTAGAGCAGTCTTCAGTTCCATACAATACACAATGTGTCTACAGCAGCCGTCAACATGCCAAATATGTCTTACATGAAAGCATAATAACAGCACACCATCCACAGCCCCAGTAAGTGCAGGAGATTGCTGTTACGTGCGTGTCTTGAGAGTGGGCACTTGCTGACATCTTGGCCCATCACCCCAGAAGGTGACAACAGTAACTGTACCCAATCACCTGACTCACCCATGGATAGCGGAGACAACACAGCTGTTGTGATGTAGTTGTATGTTGTTCTGCCAAGAGCACTAGCCAGGTCAAGGACAAATGGGATACATACATTGGCGCACTGCAGCTGCCTACACTGCTGTTGAGCGCAATGGCTGAACCTACCTGGTCAGCCCTATTTCAACAATGGTTGAGTGCCCATTTCAGCTCAATGTAAAAGCACACAATGTCATGTTAAAATGTATGTGTCTATCAGCACTGCCTGTCTCAGAGTGGCTGTTAACTCTTAATGGTGTCCTGTGTGCTCCTTAAGGTTGCTCACTCAGCCTCACACACTGCCATGTGTCTGCTATAGCACAATGGAACATGGGATGTGACTGTTTATTACATCGCATACACATACTGCTGTGGCATGTAGTGATTAGGGTGCAAACGTGGATATGTATGAGTGTACATGTGTGTGGGTGAGTGGTGCCGTCAGCCACACTTGTGTAGTCCCACGGTGTACCTCATGTGGCAACATTGAGCAGGAAAGTCTAACAATGTGAGATATTACATCATATTCTCATTGCCCCATTCACATAGCATCCATACTTTATGTATGCCATATACTTACTGTACTGTAATTGTAATAGTTGGCTGCCGTGTGTATATCACTCACCAGGTACTGGCTGGGTGTCACAAGAGTATTCCTTTCCCCTGGGGGTAGGGGCATCGACTGGCAGGCCATTGAGAAGGACATGGACTGTGTGCACGTGCTTTTGTAACAGTTAACTCTAATGTGGTGTGTACGTATGCTTGTCTTGTGAGCTGCCCTCATCCTGAGAGTAAGCACAGTCCGTTGAGTTGGCATGTGCTACAAACTGCAAGAAGAGAGACCCTTCACCTGTGTGGGGGTGGGTGAGGGGTGAGGTGTTGGGGCAGGTGAGGTGTGAGGGGTGAGGGTGTGTGGGGGAATTTGTTCTGCAAGGTGTGGGTGAGTGTTTGGTGAAGTGAGTACGTAGGTGAGTTGTGTGAGTGAGAACTGGAAGAGGGTAGACTTGAGATGCAGATATTGAGATGTTTGGAGTGCAAATGACATAACAAGGGAGGCCTTCACTTGAGTGGACGAGTGTGCAGTGTCGTGCTAGTACCACACTGGACTTCCTAGGCCTACACACATACACACACATAGGCTGTCATTTCAAGCTGCTGTTCACTGACCTCCTTCATAACAATGGATGTGCAGTACACGTGTGTGTGTGTGACATTGTGTAAGATGGAAACACTATTTGCAGTGAACACATCTCAATAGCTTCACTAACTGTGCATGTACATGTGTGTAGGAGAGGCCTATATCAGAGTTAGCCAGACCCTAACACATAATTATGGTGTTGTAATCATTAGTTTTTGTAGTAGCTGGTACATGTGTGTGTTACAGGTTGCACGGTGCACATGTTGCGACCAGTGCTTGTTTACAAACAGAAGTTGAAAACAGAGTTGTTGACAAGTCTTAGGAATCAGCCACTGTTGGCCGTGGTGTGGTGATGAGGCTGGTCACCCGGCTGCCACCCTGGGTGCAGTGCCTTCTGGCCAGCACTGCCGACACTGGATGTAGTGTAGCTTTACATTCACTGTTACAAGCGAACCACTATCTAGGCATGATGTAGCTATCTGTGTGTAGTTAGGTATGCATGTGTACGTTGTGGTGCAGGTGGGAGCGATACCTAGGTATGCTAAGGGTGGACACGCCCAGTGCTAGTACACACATCACTGCTATCAGCTCACCGGAAGCCTTTTGAGGTAGCTTCTCCAATTGCTGCTCAGTATCTTGGGTTTCAGGACATGCATGGCATTGTTTCCTGCGCCAGCAGCTGTCAGTGGCCTGAGTGAGGATCCTGTCTGTGTAGAGCAGAGAGAGATTTGCGAACAGGGATCCTTTCTTAAGGGAGTTTGTGAGCAGTGGGCCTGACTGGAGTGAGAAGGAATTGGCAGAGAACAAGGGCTCTGTCTGGGTTAGTTTTTCTATTGGTTGGTAACATTAGAATCATTTAGCTTGGTTTGGGGTCCTGTGAGCCCCCTGTGTAGGGGAGAAGGTGATGGCCTACAGCTGTTAGCTTAGGGTAAAGAGAACTCACTGCCTGTGAGAGAGCCTCATTGTAGACTGCCCCTCTGTGCCTGTGGTAAAGGTGAAGGTTTTCTGCCAGTCTATTTCAATACACAGGTTTCTGAATTTGACCAGTTTCAAACTCCCTCTACAAACAAAAGTTTGGTAATTGTGTCATATGCCATAGATCTTCCATTTGGTGGAGGAGGATCTATGCTTATGTGTGCTTGGTGTGTAGGGGTATTCAGTGTGTACCTAGTACATTGGTGTGTGTGTACTCACTGCCACCTTGTATTCTTATAATCCACCTCCATGTCTCTACCTGCGTGCTATGTACATAGCCCAGGTATGTGTGGAGGGGGGGGGGGGGGGTGTGAAGCACAGTGAATGAGGGACAGTGCAGAAGGGCATATAGCTCACCCTGCTAGTCCAGTGTGTCGCTGTGTGCTGTTGTGTAGTTCAGGTGAGGCCCTTGTATCACTTCCACTTTACTGGACTGCTGTCCACTGTTGTGTGTGTTACTTGTACTGTCGGGTACATACTGTAGGTGTGCCCAACAGGCAGTCAGGTGAAGTGGGTGCGCTTGTGTGTAAGGCCATGACTATGTAATGCAGCACTGATACGAGATTCTTGAGCAAGACACAACTGATAATGATAAATCAAATGCAGGACATTTCGACCCAGAGGTCTTTGTCAACTGTGTACATCATGCGTGATCCTGTACACAATTGACAAAGACCTTCGGGTCAAAATGTTCTGCATTTGATTTATCATTAACAGTTGTGTTTTGCTCAAGTATCAGTGTATCATCAACGCGACTATGAGCCTCTACAATATCATATCTAATGCAAGTCTCACTTCCAGACCCTATGTATATAGCAATAGTGCAATAGAGTAAATAGGGGCTGGCACGTGAGACTAATGTAATGCCATGTATTGAGTCGGTTCTGTGCACTGACCACTCGGGTGATGGTGAGTCAGTGTTGACTTCATAGTACAGCCGTCAGTTCATCTCAAGTGTATGGGTGTCCTCTGTGTGGTTGGGTGTGCTCTGTGTGGTTGGGTGTGCTCTGTGTGGTTGGGTGTGCTCTGTGTGGTTGGGTGTGCTCTGTGTGGTTGGGTGTCCTCTGTGTGGTTGGGCGTGCTCTGTGTGGTTGGGTGTGCTCTGTGTGGTTGGGTGTCCTCTGTGTGGTTGGGCGTGCTCTGTGTGGTTGGGCGTGCTCTGTGTGGTTGGGCGTGCTCTGTGTGGTTGGGCGTGCTCTGTGTGGTTGGGCGTTCTCTGTGTGGTTGGGCGTGCTCTGTGTGGTTGGGCATGCTCTGTGTGGTTGGGTGTTCTCTGTGTGGTTGGGTGTTCTCTGTGTGGTTGGGTGTTCTCTGTGTGGTTGGGTGTCCTCTGTGTGGTTGGGAGGTGGTGTCTTTCCTATATTGGGTGCAAGGCATAAATGGACATAGTTCCCTGCATGTGTGTGGCAGGAGGGAAGGACACCTGGTCCTCCTCCTCACCCCAGAGCTGTCCTGGAGGCATGCAGGCTGTTGTATTGACTGGTGCGTGTACATACTTGTGATACCTAGCATTGCATAGGCCTTACTAGGTGTGTATGTGTCTTATCTATCTGCACTGTGTGGGGGAGTGTGTGGAGGTGTTTGGATATGCATGCTTGTGTCATGTGTGTGTGTACACATGATTCATTGCATATTGCAGTAGTCAACCCCAATAGAGCTGGCTGTGTGTGTGCAGTGTTTGCTGGAGTGTTTAATGATGGGCTGTATGTGTAGCCATCCTTCAACTTGTTTTGCTTGTTCAATGCACAACACATAATGTACATAGAACGTGGGACCTGTCTAAGGTAGTCCTGTGTTAGGCAGCCGCCTCTCTAAAACAGCCAGCCTCCCTGGCCCCAAATAGCACTAAAGCATTGCAGTCTACCTCTGTAGAGCAGCCACCTCTCTGTGAAGGTCAGTTAGAGCTGGCCCACAGGTGGTTGGCTGAGGCAGGCTCCACTGTATTGTCATGTGCATCATGTGCTGTCTGTGATGGGAGCTGTGGAATGCAGTCTCTCCTCTTGCTTGTCCTTGGGTAGTATTTGCAATGAATGATGTTCCATTTTAGCTGGTAACCCCACCCACTGCCCCTGTACTAGAGGGTGTGTCCATAGCAACGTGTGACCTGTTAAGATAATGCTCTCTCTCACAGCATGTACATGTACGGTAGCAGCATGTGCTTATGTAATTATATTCATTGTTGGAGGTTCAGCAACTTCTATAATGTTATTCATGACCAAAGGTGTCATTGCAACATCATGGCTCATGCCCTATTATGTCTAAGTATATACGTACATCTGTTCTATGTGTCGTGATTACCTATAAGGTCCAGCAACCTTTGTTAGTCACACCAGTCGCTGAAGCCGTTTGAGGAATGAGCAATGATGACTGTTGTATTCCCTGACAGCTGCCCCCCATTAGTCAATGGTACTTGAACCATGTATCAACCTTTAGCACGTGGCTGTGTTGACTATGGGCCACAGAATGTATGTACGCATACTGCCTTGCTGCTGTGGTAGTGTATTGCTGCTGTACATATGTGTTGTTGTTTATTGCTACTGTGTGTGTAGTCGTTTGTGTTACTGTTGTGTACTCCTATTTGCTTGTATAGCAGATTTCACAAAAACTATCAACCTTTGTTACCCTGTATTCCTCTTCTTTGCCCTTCCCCTGTGTGCAGGCGGTGTGCCAGTAGGTAACGGCCCATCAAGTGACGCAGAAGGAGCCCAACAACTGGACAGAGGAGGGAACCCAATCAATAAGCTGTGAGTCGGTGTGGTGGGCTCTCCTGTCTTGGTCTGTGGGGCAGTGGCTGTAGCAGGCACTCTTGTGTTAGTTGTCTGCAAAGTCTGGTGTATACATACATACTGCTTAGTCCATACATACGAATATCTTGAACAAAAGAGAGTGGAGTGAGGTATCCGTCTTGTGTGATGTGAGTGGGTGTATGGGGTGAAGTATGTACTTCATAGAGGAGTGTTTGGAAGCCAGTTAGGGTTGGTGTCCTTTTGGGATGCTGGAATGTGTCTGCTACGGTGAGAATGTATTGAAATGGGAGAGCAATGCCATTGGAACTTTATTGTGTCACGCTTACCAAATTGCTTGCCTCCCTTGGCATGCTCTACCTGTGATATCAAGGGAGAACAGATGGAATTACTTCATGTTGCTTGTCATTTGTTTTGCTCAATTTAGCCCATCAACTACTGCATAGACTGTTCCACATATGCATATAATGTTTAGATGTATTCTTTTGATTCTTGTCTACCCTAGCCACATGTGGATGCAGCAATGTGCTGTGGTGTGTGTGTGTGTGTGTGTGTGTGTTGTGTGTGTGTGTGTGTGTGTGTGTGTGTCCATGTTTGTTGTACCTAATATGTTTGTGCACACTATCTACGTATGTTAGCGTGTGTGCTGCGCCATCTCCTCATGTCTGCATGTGGGAGATGTGATGCAGGCTAGGGTAGTGAGACAAGTACTGTAGCTGTTAGAAGTGCACTCGTATGCCAGTGCACCAGACACACTCATTACTGGTATTGTCCATGAATTCATGTACAGACTTTGTCATGTTGTTCTCTCATACTGTGCTACTTGTGATGGTGGTGTAGTAGCTGAAGTGATGGTACAGTGGAACCTATATACGATGGTCACTGTAAAATGCAGCCACCTCTCTATAACAGCCAGCCTCCCTGAGCCCAAATGGTACAACCTCTGTAATGCAGCCACTTCTCCATAAAAGCCAGTTATAGCTAGCCAACAGGTGGCTGTTTTAGTCAGACTTCACTGTATATTGGATGCTAAGCAGTAGATGGTCTCCCGCAGCGCCCCAGGCAACTGCTTCAGGCTGTGCTGGAGGCAGAGGGTGCATGCACACCTTGCTGCAGAAGTTTGGATGAATGGCAATTGTGATTCTGAAGAAGTATTCATGCATCACTTGGTTGTTTGCAGCTCATGTGCTGCTACACTGTAATGAACATGGACCACTGCATGTCGCTACACTTGTCTGCTGTCTACATGAGCAACTTATGTTCTCCTACCACAACCTATTCCAGTATACCCAGCCCCCTCTGTAAACTTGGTGTGTCTACATGCATACATGTGGAGGTATGCCTGTGTGTCATGCATTGTGCACATCATATGGCATACATGAGTGCTTTTACTGTACTGTGTGCCACATCTGTGCCATATGTATGTAGTATGTGTACCATACCATGTTGCCATGGTGACCTTGAGTTTTAGGACTCAAAGTTCAATTTCCTTTTGCGTAATTGTAATAGTGGGAAATGTGAACATTCCACACTCTTTAAGGTGCTGTATTAATTATTCCCTATCCCCAGCTAGTCTGGCTTGCTAGACCGTCCCGTAAGCGCCCGGTAGGCGTGGAAGGGAAGGGACGGTCTAGCGGCAGTATAGATTAAATAACACCTTTTCGACCAATCAGATCCGTTTCCCCGGAATCCAGGGTAATAGTATTCATTGACAATTGAAGAAGACCGGGCAAGCATGTGCGATTAGTTCGGAGGCGGATCGTTGCTGCTGTCTTTCCGTTGGCTCCATAGAACAACCGTACTACTTGGTTAAGCGAGGCACGCTAACAGCAGCTGGTGAGGCTCTCTCGCAGCTCGTAGTATTTAACTGCAGCGCCGAAGGCAGAGGCAATGAAGCTCCGAGCCTCAGCAAGGATTGTTACAACGCGGTAATGCGACTAAAGAGTACACTACCAACACAAAAGGTAGTGCCGAACATTCCTCCATAGTAGTCCCAACAATGCGGCAAGCACTCGAATATGATGGACTTCCCATGTCCAGTGACTCGGCAGCAGGCTTACGAACGTATCCTTACGGCTGATGACGCTCTTCAAAGCTTCCTTCTGACGGTCTCGTTAGGACCAACATTGACTTGCGCAGTGCACTCAAAGCGAATGATACAGCCCCTTCGAACGACTCCTCCATGATCAGCCGGTACTAGACAGGTGCGACGTAATAATTGGCACGATAATGCAAAGGTGTTATTTAATCTATATTGCTGCTAGACCGTCCCTTCCCTTCCACGCCTACCGGGCGCTTACAGGACGGTCTAGCAAGCCAGACTAATCCCCAGCGTGCGTATGTATGTAGTCACACCTTGCAGCCGGTGTTCATTACTATAATTGTGTACTCTATGAGGATGTTGTGGCTTCTGTGCATGCCTTTGTCTACACCTGGCACTGGAAGCCGCAGTAGAATGGTGTACTGTTGTTAGTGGGTGGCTTCTCTGTTCCCCACCCTGACTGCTCATGCAAAGCCTGTCATGTGGCCCTGTACTGGTGCCTACTGTATTGGACTGCTGCTGGCACGTGTGTGTGTGTGCTGGGCCTCACGAGCACTGCTCTGTATACATGGACATGCTACACATACATAGGGTTACATTGAAGTAGAGCTTATGTGTTCCTGAGGTAATTGTATGCTTTATACATGTATACTGAGAGAGTACAGTGTATGAGACAGTACACACCATTCCTTGTATCACTTGATGTTCTAACTGAGTAAGAGGCTGCTCAGGTCTTTCATGTCGGGTTTGCTTCCTGTTCTAATGGCTTCCCCAATGTCCTCATCAATGACTTGCTGTATGTGATTGTTTGATAGTGTACTGTCAGTGAAAGGACTGTGATTGTATAGGTTTATCATGGTGAAAAAGTTCCCCCTGCCAAAATGGTTCTGCCAGGCCAAAAATGGCAGAAAATGGCTGTCTTAATGGTTCTGCCATAGTGACAAAGTCCCTATCATCTGCCGATATTCGTTGTTGTGGTGAATCTTGAGCGCGCAGTGAAGACATGTCAGCTGAAATTGTCCACTCATTGAACGAAATTGTCTATAATTCTAACCAAAGTGCCCACCTAATGACCAAAATCGTCTTCTCATCGAATGCAGCATGTTATCTCGGATTGAGATTGCGTCCCATCTTGGGAAAGACGTCAGGGTACACATACATGACGAATCTGACCGTCAATGTGCTGGCGCTAGTGATTTAGCAGAGGGGGAACCATTTCAGTTGCTGTTTTGGTTCCGCGAGGGGGCCTAATTATGGGGGGGGGGGGGCAAATTTGGCATGACAAGATCAGTGTGTTGTGTGTGTGTGCTGTGTGTGTGGTACGTATGTGTGTGGTGTGTGTGTGTGTGTGTGTTGTGTGTGGTGCATAGTGTAGTGTGTGTGTGTGGTGTGCGTGGTGTGTGTGTTGTCTGTGGTGTATGATGTAGTGTGTGGTGTGTTGTGTGGTGTGTGTGGTGTGTTATGTTGTGTGTGCTGTGTGTGTGTGTGGTGTGTGTTATGTTGTGTGTGTGTGTGTGTGGTGTACATACGTACATGTGTGGATGCTATTCAAGGTGCCCTTTGTAGTCATTTGAGAAGGCCTTTTGCACGCCCACTGTGAGCACAAGTGACTTTGTCTGTGAGTGGCAACCATGCACAGTATGTGTTGAATCATTTGTGGGGTCACTTTGAGAACTAGCAATTAACACATTCCTCACTCACAACCAGATGGGGTGATCATTCAAACCTCATTAGCTAACTACCATACATCTTCACCCTAGCAACCGTATTATGTGTGGATGCCTCCACAAACCCATACACAGTGGACCTTTGCCAGTGTGGAAGCTCTGGAGTGAGCTCACAGCTGTGTCAGCAGTTCCCTGCAGTGAACTGAATACATACATCGGTAGATTTTGCTGACTATACAGGAAAATGGGGTTCTAAGAAAAGTGCTCTGTTGACTTTCCCTCTGTTCTACAGTATGTGAACCCCCTTTGGATGTGTGGTTGGACTGTGAGCATGTCTGCCACCTGGGGGTTGAGTGAATAGAGTACAGTGCTCAAGTTAGGGACAGTAGAAGTAACAGAAATGACAGATATAATAGTCTAGTTTATGGACATTGCCAATGATGTACAGAGGGTCGTAGCTATGAATGGAACTAGATAGTTCATGAGCAAACATTGGAAACTACTCAAATTGTGACGTGTTTTGCCTGCTTATGCCTTGCAAACAACAATTGTGTCTGATAGCAAGCTTCACTGTCAAAATGTCATACCATTTGAGGTGTTTCTGATGCTTTCTTGCAGTTTAGTTGCCTTTAGTGTCAAAGGTGGCAATGTACGTATGTACATGAAATGCCCAATGAGGTGCAAATTGTTGAAAGCAAAGCCATTAACAGGCAATGTTGACAGTGTGACTGCCCCTCATTGTTGTTGCCTGTTTGCCCACCTCATTCAAGTGCCCTCATCCTGCCACCTGGTACCATAGAGTCATCCTTTAGAGAGAGCGCCAACCTCTCTTAGACAGTGATGGAATGTGTACTAAGCAAACACTTTGGAATGACATCACTCCTGCACCTTCTGTCTCACATATAAAGGCTTGCACTTACCGGGCCAGCTGGTATCCACTGTGGAAGTGCAGCTACTGTAGTACCAAGGTGAAGGGGCTCCAATATTGAGAGACATGCACCTGTGTGTGCACAGCACAGAGACACACGGATTGGTGTATCACTGCGCTTTAATTGCTGTGCCTCCAACACTGTCTAATTCATCGGCTTGTTTATTTAATGGAAGGTATAACTTATTAACAGTCTTGCTGTGTGCAATTGGAGACATTTGCACCTGAAGGTGATGGCTTCTTCACACTCTATTTTGAGCAGAATGATCTGCCTGATACTCTAAGGTGTTAAAGTGGCACTCAAGGACAGTA
Source organism: Ianthella basta (assembly GCA_964019415.1). Lineage (NCBI taxonomy): Eukaryota > Metazoa > Porifera > Demospongiae > Verongiida > Ianthellidae > Ianthella > Ianthella basta. Next base: position 3,190,704 of record OZ025883.1, read on the forward strand.
GCAGGGTGACAGAAATGACCTTTTTACTGCTTTATCATTTCCACTGCCTCCTAGTGATGCAGTGCGTAAGGTGGAGTTGTGCTGGGTAGTGTATAGTACTGGGACGATATGATTGTTTGCATTCATATCACAACACTGTAGGAGTGTATATCACTGTACTGTGTGGTGTGGTGGGATTGATATGGCTTCTGTTGATCATCCAGCAGTACATTCACATTCCTGCATGTGCGTGCGTGTGTGTGTGTGTGTGTGTGTGTGTGCATGTGCGTGCGTGTGTGTGTGTGTGCATGTGCGTGCGTGCGTGTGTGTGTGTGTGTGTGTGTGCATATGCGTGTGTGTGTGTGTGCATGTGCGTGCGTGTGTGTGTGTGTGTGTGCGTGTGTGTGTGTGTGTGCGTGCGTGTGTGTGTGCGTGTGTGTGTGTGTGTGTGTGTGTGTGTGCATGTGCGTGCGTGTGTGTGTGTGTGCATGTGCGTGCGTATGTGTGTGTGTGTGTGTGTGTGTGCACGCGTGCCGACAACTTGGCAGTACAACATGACCCAGCTATGGACTAGGTACTGCCCTCGCCCTCACGAGGACGAGGTGACCAGAGGAGGAGGTGTGGGTGTGTGGGTGTGCACACGCACTGTGTGTAGGTGGTTTAATCATAGACCCTACTATGGTTTAATTGCCGGTCTCTGTTTGTATTATGTTCTATACATCTGTATGAATGTGTGCACTACATTCCTGGGTGGACTGATATGAAGTAGCATTTTGTAGTTCTTCCTGATGTATGAGTGTGTAGAAGAATTGGAACAGCCACTACCTTCAAAGGGAAGTCCATGAATGGCCACTTGCCTCTATGTACACTTCCTTTAGCAGAAGACATTGTTCAAATTTTTTAAATATAAATCCTGTTTCTACCATAACAGTGATAATATTTTATTTTTCATACACAGACACACACACAGACACACACAGACACACAGAGACACACACACACACGCACACACGCACACACACACACACACACACACACACACACACACACACAGCGCACACACACACAGCACACACACAGCACACAGCACACTAAGGTCATATTAACAATACCTCTTGTCTTACAGTGAGAATTGTGACTGTGCTGCCTGCGGTGTGATGGCTGCAGGAAGGCCACAGCATGGCATGTACGTGCCTTCAGTTGTACATTCTTGTGACTGACCCAAATGGAGCCATAGTAATAGCTGCCACATTAGCCCCTCTATGTACAAACTGGCCCCTTTTATGGCAGGGCATGTGTTCATTTGGTTGTGAGGTAACTCAGCACTTTGTATTCACAGGTTGTAGTATCTGACCACCTCTGCTGCCTGCCATTCACTTGTGGATTCAGTTGACATAGAACTGCCTCCTGGCTATGGCTGAGCTTTACTATCAGCTCACTTACAGTGATTCCCCTACTTCCTCTTAAGATAGTTGAAGGACCAGTGGTAGGAGAGCTTTGGGCCTCCTCTCTTTAAGGTAGCCTCTGTGATTTGAAAGTAGTGTTTCTAGAACAAGTTGTTAGCTCCACTTTTGGCAGCTCCTTTCCCACTCACTGCCTTTCCCTTCCCTGTGGCTTCACTCTGAGGAGGATATGGAGAGGCTTCCAAAGAAAACGTAAGTGTCTCTCGACCAAGCTCTCCCACTGTTTGACTAGTACTTTCCCTGGCTAGCACATGTCACGTATGTAGCAGCCCATCTCCTCTACACCCTCCCCTACCCACCCCCACCCCCTCCCCTCCTTGCCCTCCCCTACCCCCTCCCCTCCTCACCGCTCCCCACCCCTCTTCACCCACCCCCTCCCTTTCTCACCCCCCCCCCCTCCCCCCACTGCACACCTGTTCAGTAGAAAGTCTTTTCAGTTGCATAGTTATTCATTTTGTAGTTCTATTAGTAGTGCTGTCAGCCTCAGGTAGGTAATAGTATACACTGCTGCTGGCAATATATCCGTATGTTATTCATACCTTTTGTGAACAGAGTACACTGAAGTGAATACCACTTCACTGTGTTTAGCAGTTGTATTGATGTGAAAGTGAAGTCTGCTTAGAAATGATATTTGAATAACTGCCAGTGTTTGTCGGAATAGTTGTGTGGAGGGGATGGGGACGGGGACACCACCGTACCCACAAACAATGTATGTCTACCCACACGTAGCTTGGCAGCATTCCTCAGGAACAAGTGCACCTGTCCGATCAGAAATGTGTGACATCGCAATTGGTCCACATTTGAAACCTCCCCAATGTGCGTGCATGTACTGTAGTAGTTATACAGTACTGTTCATCAAGCAGTACCTGCTTTGGCATTAGATATTCAGATAAGTCACTCAGATTGTGTAGTACATGCTTCATCAGTATGTACATAACGTCTCTGCATTGCCTGTTAGTTCCTTCCCTTCCCAGCCATAACAGTGGCTGTGTATAGCTCCGTACAATTTGATTGCTATTGTGAATGGCTCCCCTCTTCTGAGGCTGCTATTAATAGCTTCAATAGTGAGTTATCATACCACACGTAGTAGTACAACACTGTTGCCCTTTTAGCTGTACATTTTACTATACAGAAGCACTCCCCCACCTCCTGTCTCTGTAACCTTCCATGTCCCACCTCAATCATTGTGCATCTCTGAGTTCACAGCATATATACAGTGTGATTTGGTGTCGGCAATGGGCAATCTGTTCTCAAAGAGGGAAGGGTCTTTTGAAGAAGCTAGCTGTGTGTGTGTGTGTGTGTGTGTGTGTGTGTGTGTGTGTGTGTGTGTGTGTGTGCGCACGCGTGTGTGTGTGTGTGTGTGTGTGTGTGCGTGCACATGTGTGTACCGTGCATGCTGTGTTGTGTACACAGAGGTGTGCTTGCTTTCGTTCTAGATTTATATACATATATGTACAGTGTTCTTTGCTTTGGAGGTGGTAGGTTAATGTACAGTATGATGTAACAGCTCATACGTATAAAAGCATTTCAGTGTGAAGGCGACAAGTTACAAGCTGTGTGTGTCAGTTTTGCTCATACTCCACTGCACGCATATGCACATTGGTACAATGAAACCTGTCTAAATCAGTCACTGTGTAGGGCAGTCACCTCTCTAAAACAGCCACCCTCCCTAGCCCCAAGTAGCACTAAAACATTGCAATCTACCTCTGTAGAGCAGCCACCTCTCTATAAAGACAAGTTAGAACTGGCCCACTTAGACACGGTTTCCCTGTAGGATACTCTTGACAGACAGTAGTATGTTAGCCATATGTGTGTATGTGTGTACCAGTCAGTACTGGCTGCCACGTGTGTGATTGATGGTTGTGTTGTATTGGTACCATCATGTGTAGATGTGTTGTCAGTGCTCTCCTCTCCCTTCTTGTTCTGTGTAGGCGACGCCTGCTTGTAACAAGGTCTTTCCATCAAGCGGCCCTGCGTGACCCCCAAAGGAGGTCCAAGCCAAGGCAGCGTAGACCCAAATCCAACTTCTATGTTAGCGCAGACGTAAGTGCCCCTGACACCACCACTCCTGCTCCCTATTCTTCGGACACACACGAAGAAGTGGATTCATCAGCTGGGGGAGAATCCCCTGACTGCCCCCACAGAAGTGACCATCTATATGACGAGTGTAACTGGCAGGAAGAGGAGATGACACACAAGAATAGCTCCAATCCCTCTCAAACAATGGCACTAAAGAATGGAGCGAGGCTGGGAGATGGCATGGCTTGTGCTCAATCTGAGGATGATGCTGACAACTACGCACTCTTGAACCCCATTGGCGTGGAGGAGCTTTCTCCCTCCCACCGTGATGCTCTAAAGGCGACTGATGATTCACAAGGGAATTCTTCTGTGGTGACGTCCGACACTGAATATGGTGGAAAACAGACAGGAAAAAGGAAAAAGAAACCTTGGAAGCCTAACTCAGACATGTCTACTACAACTGGTCCCCACTCCACTGAGACATCTGATGTTGAGACATCAGCCAATGAGCAGCCATTGGAGGCGACTCAAAAGGGGAAGCAGAGGAGGTCCCTTAGCACACTGTTCTTTGGGCTAACATTTGGCTCAAAAAACAAAGAGAAATCAAAAGAAAAGGCTAAGAACAAGACAATGAACAAGGGTACTAGTGGTGACGCAGAACGACCCAAGTCACACCTCTTCGCCTCAGCCCCTGGCACCCTGAAGAAGCCTAGAAGTGAGCCTCAACTTGCAGAGGTAGAGGAACCTGTAGACCCTCCACTGCGGGAAGCCGTCACTCCCGACCTGGGAAGGAGCAGCACATTGCAGGCAGAGGCACAGCTTCCTGAGCCTGATGCAACGGCCCCGCCTCAAGGAAGCCCGCAGCAGCAGCAGCCTACTGGTGGAAAAACAGACGCTGTGACCTCAGACAGTGTCCCCAGCACTCAGAGCAGTACAGGCAGCACACCACGTGTCTCCAAGGTTCGCTCCATTCAAGAGAGGATAGCCATTCTGCAACAGCAGGGGGTGCGAACAGAATCCGACTCAGATGGCCAAGGGGTGTTGGAGCAGCCAGCCCACAGTCCCTTACCGGCACCCCACCACAGCAAGCCAACCTCGGCAGCTGTCTCTGAAGCCAGGAGCAGGATTATGAAAACTATACAGATGTTTGAGGGACATTCCATACATTCCTCTGGTGAAGCCCAACCCAGGAAGTCATTAGGGCAGGATGTTGATGTGGGACCTAAAAAGGTAGAGTCTGGTGACAGGAAGAGTAGTAATAGCTCAACCAACAGCAGTGACACTAGTGTTAGTGAACCAGTGAAGCCACTAGCCTCCCCCCAAACCCAGCCAAAGAGTAAGCCAGAAGAGGAGCCTCAGCCTACTGCTGCTATAGAAGACACTGCCACCTTAGCTTCTTCTACACAGGAGCAAGAACCTTCACTTGAAATTACAGTGAAGACTCCCAGTGGCTCTGAGGACCTACAACCTCCTGCTGTGCCCCTGAAACACTCCACAGGCTCCTGTTCACCTTTAGAAGACGAGGAGGAGATGAAGGTGTTTGCTAAACTGCAGGCTGCAGCTGCCAGGGCCAGAAAGGATCCGCCTGCTGTCCCTGCACCTTACAAGGATAGCAAGAAAGCCCTTGATGTAGAGAAGTCTCCACAGACATTGCCCTTGAATAGTTCTAGGAAGGAGAAAGGTTCACGATCAGCCTACACTCTGCCAACAGAGAAAAGAGGGACAGGTTCACGAACTCCCTCTCCTCCTGCACTGCCACCTCCCCGCAACCAGCACTCACCTGCCTCCAGGCAACAGACCTCAGGTGACACAGACCTGGATCAGGACGGCATGCCTGTGGCAGCAGCCAGACCAAAGGTCATTCCTAGTAATATTGAGATAGATGCAGAACAGCAGTCCTCATGCAACAGCTTCTCCTGGTCCGAGCCCAGCCTCCTCGATGGTCCCAGTACCCCTCCTGCCATCCCAGCACGGCAGGAGTCCCGCATTGTAGAGCGTTCCAATGGCTCACCCTACCGCTCCCTTAGTCGACATGCTGCCACCAACCTCCTCAACAGGGCTGCCTCGGTAGACTCATGCCTCGATGAAAGGAGCTCGAAAAGTTCGTCCCCGCCGCAGGCTGCGTCCGGCCGCGAGACCACCCCTGGCCTACCCACACTGGGCGATGACCTGACCAGCTTTATGGATGATGCCCTGACTAAATCCTTCTCCTCAACTGATGCACTGGCAAGCCAGCCCCAGGAGCACAACAATAGTGGTCCCACGTATGAGACACACCACTATGATGAGATAACAGTGGTGCGCAAGGCGTCCAAGAAGCCAACGCGCACCAAGTCAGAACGCACACTGAAGCGGCACTCAGTGGGAGTTTTCCTTGAGACGTCAACACCTGATGTGAGGGCTAGAGTGCATCGTACACCATCCATGGATGCCCTGAATGACCGTACAGACAGACACAGTCAGCACTTTTACGCGTCAAGTAGTGAAGATGAAGATGAAGATCAGGTAGAGAAGGAGAGTGACGTGACAAAGGAAGACAAATGTAAGTTGTAGTGGGACAGTAATCCCAAAGCCACATACAGTGTATCCCCAGCATAGGAGTAGACTGGTGAATGTAGCTGCAGTCCACCTGCAGCTGGTATGTATCACACTGACTGCTGTCACCTGACCTGATGTGTATGTACACCACTTAATTAATAGGACTTGTGTTTGTGTGAGAGCCTATTGTACCATATGCGTGTGAGTATGTGATTGTCACATTGAGGGTGCTAACTGTGGTCCCAGGGAGGTGTGAGTGCGTGTTCTATGCAGCTTGTTATTGCCTTAGTGGCCGTGTGTACAACCGACTGTATCCTGTTTGCTGTTAAGTTTCAACGTCACTTGACAATGAAACTCCATGAATTGCAAATATTTGTAGAAGTACATGTGTGTAACACAGTCATTGTGTTGTGTGGTCAGCCTATAGTCACTGGTGTCGTGTCACTTTGCAGCTGTTCTCCTGGAGCCTCCCTCCGGCGTGAGTGGAATTGATCCACTGGGAACTTCAGCCGGGTCACTGAAAGTGAGTGCCATGTCACATAACATGGTACAAAGTGATGAATGTCTTGTGCATGCTTGCTGTAGCAGGGTTGGATGAGGCATGAGTGAAGAGTGCTACACCACATCGTTGAGGGACTATACTGTGTGTGCCAGGAATGCAGTCTGCAGCTGTACGTTTTGGGTGTGTCATTGGAGCTGGAATGTGTTTACTGTGTTGCGGATTGTGGTGTGCTAAGCAAGGATAATGAGTGACATTTGGAGTGCTAGTGACCCTCCAACTGTTGCTCACTATCCTCTCTTCTCAGCTTTGATATGCCCTGTTATCACCCACTGTTAGTAAGAGTCAAGAGGTGGTGGGAAGTGTGCTCCTTGTTAATTCATCCAAGACAACCCTGGGCCTGATTAGTTACTTCAAATGAGCTTATTGGTTTCACCTTTCCTCAAATGGATGGTCAGCGTGTGAGGCAGACTTGGTGTCCAGGCTATATTTGCTGATGGTTTACACAGGTGCTATGCTACAATAGATGTAGATATGTAAGCTTTGTGAGTCAGGTATTCATGTGTGGGTGAGTGGGAGGGGAGGGGAGGTAGGGTGTGCGTAGGGGACACTACCCTGTGCACATATGTGTGTGTGTGTGTGTATGTGTGTGTGTGTGTGTGCACTGATAGTGTGTATGAGCATGTGACACAATGCATGTGTGTGGTGTGCGGTGGCTGTGGTTGGCAGCACCCCCTACTGTAACATACTGGATATTGCCTTATCTGTAAGGTGTTCACTCACTGTGTAAACATTCTATGTAAACAAGTGTACTTTATCAGCTGCCAAGTCAGAACCATCAGTTCCTTGTCTGTGTCCTCAAGGGCTAATTACCTACAGATGGAGAGTCCTGTGAATAGCCTTCTGTGTATGTATGTACGTATGTACCTACGTAGTTGTGACACTTACGTAGATGTGTGTAGAACCAATGGAAATATTAGGTGTAATGTTTCCTTCAGCACTTTATGCCTGGTGTGTGAGGTGCCCTTCTAACAAGGCCCTCCTGTCAACAGTGCTGCATGCTGATTGAAGATGCCTTCAATTTACTGTACTTCAATTTACTGTACTCTCAACTGGAGCACATGTTGGTGGTTTCTGTTTTGAGAGCCAGGTATTTATTCACAGTCAAATTGGGAAGGCAGTGACCAGTTCCCAGAGACAGCTGGTCTAGTCACAGGACCCTGATGTTCTTTTGTCCAAGCTGACTGCATTGCTGGAAGCCTTTTAATAAGAGCACCCCACACAAAGGGGTACCACAGTTGTTGGGTAGTAGAGTTGGATAATTTATGTGATTGTTGGCTAAATGTTGATGGCACCTGTTTCTGGGTATTAGTGTTGCATATGATTCCTGTGTGACTACTGTAGTAGTGAGAGGTGTCGAAAGTCCATTTGAATGTCTTTGTTTGATGTGTAAGGAATGAGGCTTTGTACAGACAATACAGATAAAATGAGACAGCTTGTTTCTGTGTTTAGCGACTGACATGTACATTGTGAAGTTAGTCGGTACTGCGCAGTATGCATTCACATATACACACAACAATACATACTAACGTACAGTTTCAGTAATATCATTGCCTCTTTAAGCTTGTAAGATGACACATCTGCTGACGAGGCTAAACTGCGACAAGCTGGATGCGTCCCATTTGTCCACACCTATACATGTGTGCCATAGTGCTAACATCTGTGGCATGTGTCCAATGTGATATCATGACTATCTTCCTGGCTGGGACGGCCTTTCATGTGCATGCCTGTCAGTCCTTTGTCTTGTAGCGGGTAATGATCCATCTGACCTGTTTGTGGAGGTGTGGGTTGTGTGCAATGTGTACAACTTATACAGTGTGTCATTGTGTGTGTGTGTGTGTGTGTTTTAACCCCACTGCAGCCTCCTGTGCTAGAGTTGGAAGATGGAGAAGGTGGGTGTAGGCGGTAGTACTATCAAGGAAGGGGAGGCGGGAGAGGAAAGGAAGGGTATTTCACCCAGTGTATACAAGTGTGCATGCAGGAAGAACACATCACCTCCACTATACTCTTCTGTATGGGGCACACTGTGTGTGCTGTGAAGGGTTGTGCTAAACAGACAAGGTGTTTACATGACCTTCCTTTGCAAAAGAAATTTGGACTCGTTTGAGTGCACTAATCTAGTAAGTGAAGTGTCACAACTGAATAACTAGAAGTGTCAAACTAGTGGAGCAAATTGGAATTCTCCTTTGGCTGCCCTTAGTCTGTGGGAAGATGACCTAATTGGGAAACAATGGCTGTCAACCTTGCCCTTTTGTATGTGACCTAGTGTGACTGACTGTGGGATTGGTGAAGGTGGGGGGGGGGGGGGGGGGGGGGGGTGGTCAGAGGAAGTTGGTTGCAATTCTGATTGTGCAACCCCTTTATGATGGCACCATGTAAGAATTTTACTATGCAGTATGCTTCACGATGGCTGCAAGCGACCAGGTTAGGAACTGGTTGGCACTTTTACATGTCAGCACTGCAGAAGGGGTGACCAGTCTCGCGTAACATCTTTCCCAAGCTTCCTGCTATGTTTGCCTGTACATGAAGAAGCTCCCCTCTTCTCTGCCGTCTACCACCTCAGTGACATAGGGATATAAGAAGGGTAGAATCAATTATAGATTCAGCTTCAGCAGCGCATTCAAATGGTATGCAATTTGTGCGATACCTGCAAGCTCAAGCGAGAAAGAGGGGGACGCCTACAGTACATAACATTACAGTGTGAAATGTGTATAAATTAGCTACACACGTGCTTCCCAGCCACCAACACATGATATGTGGCCAACCTCCTCTGTGGAGTGGTGGTCCAGTAACTCTGGCTGTCACTGCCCACTGTACTCTTCCATTCCAAGTTTGGTTCTTCACTGTACAGACTTTCCATATTTAGTACACCCTTGTGGTGTCTCCCTTCGTCTGGTGCTAGACCACTGTGAGGTCAGATACAGACCACTAGCTTACTGCTGGGAACTCAGTCTCACACTCACACACCTCTTTCAAATGGACCCTTAATTCAGATCTGATCAATTTGAATTTGCATTTAGTGGTCCTAGTGAAGGAGGTAACCGATTGCCTGTGTAGTGCTGTAGTAAATAGTGTTGTAACTGAATAAGACTTGAATCGAATTCCCCCCCCCCCCCCCTGCCCCTGTCTCTAGAACCCCTCTACCAGTATGTGAACTACGCCCAGCTCCAGAAGTCTACCCTGCCCTACAAGAGCAATGGAGAGCCTTCCAATGCTTCACTGAACCGTATGTCAATGTATGAGACGCTTGGGAGGAAGGACAGCTATGGTGCCATTCCAGGCCTGGGGGCACTGAGGGTCAAACTGTGGAGGGACCTAGATGAGGTGAGTGGGTGTGACTAGACAAATGTGGGTGGGGTGAACAGGCTATAAATGTACTGTACATACATAGATTGTTGATTACCGGGCATTACATGTAACTGGTATTTGTGTCTCATTGAGGCTGGGGGGAGAGGGGGGGCTGAAGCCCTATAAATAGCAGCCAGTGATCACTTCTACTTTAGTCATCCAACAATTGTGGTATATACGTACCCCTATTGGGGCTCACTGATGGTTGGTTCTATATCCACCACAAGTTGAAAGCTTATGGTTTCAGCAGAAGCAGACAAGGGGAGGTTACAGTCAACATGACTAGCATGAGGTTGTTGAGGGAGGCCACAGGGACAGTCTTGCAATTGGCTGCTGCAGAAGCTGCATACGTACTTAGGTAGATGTTTGTAGATGAGGAGAATATTTCAATTTGCTGTAGCAGATGACATAACAGACTGTGGCAAGTGCCCATTGATATTGGGGATCATGTGTACACATGACAACCATTTTCATTTTGATAATCCACCGTTTCACAAAATGGTAGCCGCAAAAGTCACTCAACTGACAACTCACCTCACCTTTAGCTTCACTTGGCACCATAGCCACAAGGACTAAGCCACTTACTTACAGTACGTAGGTGTGTAAATGGCCTAAACCATTTACAATGGTACGTATTGCAGTTACTGCACTGAAATTGAGGCCAAATTCAGAGTTGAGCCATGAGTCAATGACGTTCAAAACATTTGCAAAACGCTGTATAGCTACAGTAGATTTCTGCGATAGCAGTCCACTCCCTAACCACGGGTAATCAATACCTCCATACATAGGCTACCTATAGGTACTACACGTATGTATGTCACCTTGCCCGTATCCTAGGTAACGACTGACCGGGTTAATTGATGGTACACGATTACATAAATTGAATGTGTCAAAACATTCAGATGGTCTAGAGAGGCCATGGCTATCAAGAGACTAGTTGATTGGTTCATGCTGTGATTCTGTGTGTGTGTGTGTGTATATACATACATACAAGTATAACATCAGAAGAAGCTTACCAATTAAGTACACAATGTACAATATATAAATACACACATACACCCTGAACCCATAAGATCTCTGTACATACCGTATTTGTCCGTATAGAAGCCAGGAGCCCGAGCAGCGATACTTCAGCACATACGCTTTAGGTTCAAATCAAATGCAGTGCAGTGTGTGGTGACTGGTTGGAATCCCCTCTGCAGTACGTAGCACTGTCCAAGAGAAAGTGTACCACTTACTTCTTCCTGCAGCTAAAGGTATGAAGGGAGCGCTGTGAGGGAGATAGGCATCGCTAGATCGGACTGAATTGTGATGTTGGCAACTTCTGAGGACTCGCACCTTCTAGAAAGAGCTCAGCGTGTGAGGACGTCGACGGCAGCCATGTGTCATCTCAGATTTTATGTTGTAAACATGGCTAGGAATCAGTCCATTTAGTACAAATTTTATTATACTGGGCTCAAATAGAAGCCGGGCTCAAATAGAGGCCAGGTCAAAAACCTCTTGAAGAAAGCGGAGGCCCGGGCCTACTCAGACAAATACAATACACACATACAGCCTGAGTCCTGGGATCTCTATACATATAGCACATCTGAACTTGCAATATTGTTACCTGCCACAGCTCAGTGCAGCAGTGTAGTATGTACAGTGTGTAGGTTATGTCAGTACTTCTCTTGATAGGAGGTACATTTCCCTAACCTTTGGTCTACTGTGTTCCCTTGTCCACACCTCAGGTAAAGGCCAGTGGCTATCTTGAGGATTTACTGGAGGTAGAGATTCAAACACAAGAGGTACGTAGGCAGGCTCATCCACTGTCCTGGGACTACTCCCACCACGCACATGTGCACACACTACTGTGATCCTGTGCAGAAACACCCATCCAGTACAAATGCATTTCTCTGTGTTGAGTTATAGTTTTCATGCATTATGTGTCACAAGGTCATGCATGTACTGTATGTACATAGGTATGTGTGCAGGATGCTATTAGGCATACGTACTTACTGTACGTGGTTGATGTCATGTTGCCACTCTGTCTGCGATGATTAGACATTATATGAGCTGTTCCTGACGGAAGCTTCCTATGGCCGGAGCCTGGATGTCCTGTTAACTGAGTACGTGGAAGACCCACTGTTCAATCCACATTCAAACCCGACTGAAAGCTGCCTTGTCACCAAGAGAGACTTCCAGGTATGGCTCCACATGGAAGGTGTACTCTAGTCCACTTGCGTCTGCCACTGCCTTTTCTATCTGCTTTCCCTCTCTATCCTCTCTATTCTCAGGTCCTGTTCTCAAATGTTCGCGAGTGCAGAGAAGTCAGTCGTAGCTTCTACCATGCATTAGAAGAAAGGCGCAAGGAGAGTGTGGTGTGCAAGAATGTATGTGACATCATCATGGACTATGTAAGTTGGCTCCGTCACACCACATCCTCCAGTACATGTGCTCAGGTGCTGTAGAGCGAGTGACTCCTATTCCATGTGGATGACTACTGCATATGCCCTCTTGTATGTACATAGCTAGTCTGGCAAGTAGACCCAAATTCTCATTTTCGCACAGGAGGGAGGTAGGGGGGAGGGGGTAGGGGAGGGGGAGGGGGTAGGGAAAAGGGGAGGGGGGAGGGGAGAGGGGGAGGGGGGAGGGGGAGGGAGAGGGGGAGGGGAGAGGCAGAAGAGAACTTCTCTTCCGCCCTCATGGGATAATAAGAAGTTACTGTATATACGTACTGTATGTATTCAATTGTTCACACTGCCACACCTAACACACTGATATAGGTACTTGCATACTATACATAATTATTAGAGGCATTATTTAGTGCAGAATTGGTTACATGTGTGTCTGTCCAGAAGGGTATTTTATTATTGATGCTTTGTGCTAAGTGTCAGTGACTGATACGTATGTAGCTATGTTGACACATTTAAGATAATTAATAGAATTTATGATATTCAATAACATTTATCATAATTGATATCATGATTGATTCTGTGCACTTTCCACTGGTCACCCCTTGGATCTTTGATGTCAATGTTTGTAAGGTACCCTGTTTGTACCACTCTGATAAAGTGTTTATGTAACTGCCGAATGTATGCATTGTCTCGTGGCCATAATGTATCATTGTAGCTGTCACAGCTCCCTTTGCATGTACACGTCATTGCACTGTCCCACTCTTGACCTCATTGTTAGGCTACCACCCACTTCAACTGCTATGTACGCTACATATCGAACCAGCGCTATCAGGAGCAGACCCTCAACAGACTGATGTGAGTGGCAGCAAACTGTCTGGGTGCATTGTCTAGCCATCTACCCCCTCACACAAACGCACATGCACGCACGCACACACGCACACACAAACACACACGCTTAGCAACTCCCTTCTGCCTGTATTAGTCACAGTGCCTTCCCTCTTCCCCAACCCACCCAGGGCAGAGAGCCCTGCTTTCAAGGAGTTTTGTGTGCAGAAGGAGAAATCTCGCAGCTGTCAGGGCCTGAGCCTCATCAGCTTCTTGCTGCTCCCAATGCAGCGCATCACTCGACTGCCTCTCCTTGTCCTGGCCATCCTAAACCGCATGCCCTATGAAGACCCAGAGCGGGACCTTGTGGAGAGAACACTCAAGACAGTGCAAGAGGTGTGTGGGAGAGTGGGCGGGAGAGGTATGGCTTGTATTAGTGCTTTCCCACACTTCCATTCACACTACGTACGTTTGGTATTATGTGCACTTTGGCAGGAGTGCCTGCAAAGGCAGACCTTTTATCATTCACCACATACTCCTGCCCCAAGGCAAGGGGATTGCAACCGGTACATACGTACATGAGAGTGGGATATACGTACATTATATCCCACATATTATACGCGCATACGTATTATAGATCTCACGTTGTCAAGGTAACCATGTGCTAGGTGAATGAGAGACATATTGAAATGATACAGAAGAATGCTGTATGTGCCAAATGCCCTCACCTGAGTCCTTGTATGTGGTGCACACCAAGCGACTTAGCCTGTGCAGGTACAATTCCTGTTTGTGTACTTACATGAACAGTGAACACATGTTCCTACTCCTTGCCTACTGTCCCAGCTGGTAGCAGAGTGTAATGATGGTGCAAAGAGATTGGAGAGGACAGAGCAACTTGTTGCCATCCACAGACAGATCCACTTTGGGAAGATAAAGGTGTGCACTTTGGCATGCATTGATGCATATAAGTAGGTGTAGCCAGCCTACCTGTTCAGTTGCCTTGCCCAAAGCCTCAGCCCTTCGCCATCCCTGTATGCCATCAGCATTGCCCTGCTCTTGGTTTCTCCTGCAGCCCCTCCCTCTGGTGTCTGCATCCCGCCACTTGGTGAAGAAAGGCCATGTGATTGAGCTGAAGCAGCAGGACAATCTGTTTGGGCGGGCAAGCACACAGCGGCGGCCAGTGCAGCTCTTCTCCTTCAATGACCTTGTCATTGTTGGCAAGAAGAAGAAATCTTACTCGTGAGCAGAGAATTGAGAGGAGTAGATATTTGTTGGTAGCTGCATGTTACTCTCAAAGCAGATCTGCATTCTTGTTGGTGAATGGTATTGGCTTAGGCTAGTTTTAGCCTTTCTCACATGGCACATACTACATCCTCCCCCCTCCCCTCCCCTCCTTCCCCCCTCCCTCCTTCCTCCCCCCTCCTCCCTCCCCTCCTCCTCCTCACCCCTCCCCTCCCCTCCTCTTCCTGTGCAGTATGCCACGTATAGGTGCCAGCCGCATGGACATATACTCTGTAATAGACTATGGCGTGAAGTCAGTGGTCCACTGTGAGCATGTTCCTTGCCATCCCAACGTGACCTTCCCCAAGACCTTTGAAGATACCGTGAATGGTGATCACATGCTGGCTTTATGGACAGTGTCACAGGCTAAGGCAAAGTTTGCCTTCTTTTTCACCATCCTGGAGAACTGTGAAAACAAGAGAGCCTCCTATCTCTGCCTTGCCCAGAATGAGTGAGTGAGACCACTGCATCTTCGACATGACTTATGCATTGCTGCTCAGGGGCACAATATGTACATTGCTACAATTTACCTATGTAGTGGCCTTGATAGGGTGTATGCACTGTATGTTGTGTGTGTGGACAGCTGTGGTGCATGTAGAATCTTACACAAGACCAGTCTGTTACACTTACATACCAGTGACTGCACTGGTACCTGTAATATGACATATCTCTGTTTTCTGTATGTTTAATGGCTGCTGATGTTGTGTCTCTCAGGACGGAGATGGTGCGGTGGATAGATGCCCTCAATCCTCCTGCTGCCGCCGACCAGTCTGGAAACACAACTTATGAACTGTGGGGTAAGAGACATTGCATGAACACACACACACACACACAATAGCACTGGGGGCAGTCTGTGCTAACACATGCTAGCATGTACACATGTGCATATAGACATTGCCCCAAGTGGTGTAAGTGTGGTGATGCTCTCCAGCCTCCATCACACTATCCTTCCACTTGTGTCCACACTAGACCACCCCCAGCATCAGACAATATTTGACTATTATCCTTCCCAACCGGATGAGCTGTGCTTGATGGCTGGAGATGTAATCAGAGTGTTCAAGAAGATGGTGGATGGTAAGGAATGCTCAGAAGCATGTGCACGTGCACACACACACACACACACACACACACACACACGTACACACATCTCTGTGTCACTGTCTTCACTGTCCACATTGCTTATGCAGGCTGGTACTACGGTGAGAACATGAGAAACCTTGAATGTGGGTGGTTCCCCTCAAACTACACCTTTGAGATGAACACAGAGCACAAGCGACGGAAGAACCTTCGACAAGAGTACAAGCGCCTCTCTCACCACAACATGAAGAGTATCAGCGTGCACCCCGAGAGTGCGGTGGCTATGGGAGTAGGACTAGGTGAAGTCAACTGCTGAATAGGACCCCCTTGTATGTATCCGTGTGCACTTGTCACAGTCCCCATTCCACTGTATAAACATATCATTCATGTTGCATCTACGCACAGTTAGAGTGTAGTGTATGTAACATTTGTTCAGATCATTCACAATCCTGTTCCTCTCGATCATGGTTATATTTTCAACTCATCACAGTTATTGCAGCATTTGGCATCATTATTTATTTGTGTTGTGCTTCATGAGATTTATACTGCAGTTTGTGCTATGGAATTACATAATTATACTGTAGTTGTACTTCAGGAGTTTTACAGCTACACTATATAGCACGTGGTCAGCACATGAGAGACTTGCAAACTTGTGCAATGTACTGTACGTTCTATTGAGTACGTTACACCTTGAACATGGTCCAAATAGTATTAATTTTGTGCATGCTTTTTGCATAAAATAATAGCCATCGCATGTGATCGACTACCAATTTAATTTAATATGGCAATGATCACATTTTAGGTTTAGTAGCCAACAATGAATGCTATCAATTTTTAATTAGGTAGTTTTTAATTAGGCATGTGTATGCAGCACAGAATGGCTGCATCTTCTAATTGTGTTCAGTGATGTTAGTACAGCATTGATCTCTATGGCTTTGGGGGTGAAAGTGTTGAGATGGTTTTGGGACGCTGTTATGGTCAAAGGTACGTACGTGTGCTGTTTGTCATATTGTCCCCTATACAGTATGTGATAGCACCAAAAGTGAAAGACAACAGTGAAAGATGCTAGCTGTAACAACCTGGGGGTAGAAGCCACCTAGGGGATTATTCACTGAATGAGGTGGTTCTTCACAAATGGAATATAGCTATCTGTATTTCCAATGGCCAATAAGAATACAAAAGAACAGTCATAATAAAATTATGTATGTGCTAATACTTATCTACGTAGCTAAGGAGAGTGAATGTAACAAAGGAAATGTCCCCTACAGTATGTGATAGCACCAACAGTGAAAGACAACAGCAAAAGATGCTAGGTGTAACAACCTGGGGGTAGATGCCACCTAGCCACCTAACCTATGCCACCACCTGACGGAAACAGAAAAACGACCTGGACAATCTGAAGGAAGTCCTCACCACGAGCCAGCAAATATCCCTGTCTCTTGCTGGAGAGAAAGGTGCCTCCACATGGCTGACTGCACTGCCCATCAAGAACATGGGCTTTACCTTACATAAGAGAGCATTCAGAGATGCAGTCTACCTCAGGTACGGTTGGACTCCACCATTCCTGCCATACAACTGCATTTGTGGGAATGCATTCTCGGTCGAACACGCCTTAAGCTGCAATAGAGGGGCTTTCCCCATCCGCTGTCATAATGAGATACGAGATCTGACTGCTGAGCTTCTCTCTCATGTGTGCTGCAACATTTGCCTGGAGCCGGGCTTGCAAAAGCTCAATGATGAACACTTTCAACTACGGTCAGCGAACATTGACGATAATGCTAGGCTGGACATTAGCGCCAATGGCTTCCGGGAGAGATCAGAAAGGGCATTCTTTGATGTGTGGGTCTTTAACTCATTCGCCCCAACTAACCTCAAACACCCGCTAGAAAGCAGCTACTGCCTACATGAGATGAAGAAAAGGAGACAATATGACGAACGTGTCCTCAAAGTTGAACAAGGGAGCTTCACACCTCTGGTCTTTTCCACCTCTGGTGGCATGGGAAGACAAGCCACAGTCTTTTTCAAACGCCTTGCCTCCCTGCTTGCTGGGAAAAAGACCATCCCTACAGCCACATAATTGGGTGGATCAGATGCCACTTGGGATTCTCTCTCCTTTCATCCTCCATCACCTGCCTGAGGGGCACAAGATCTATTGCACGATTTGTCCCCAGCCCCGCCTATCTTGAAGCTTTGGACCTCACAATCAGTGAGGGCAAGGTTCCCTTATCATGAGCAGTGAAACTCACTTTGACATTGTGCTCGATTGCTGTCCTTGATTTAGCTAATCACATATATCCCTTAACAATATGGGAAGGTGGTTAGCACCTTCACCGTTGGACTCCTGGTATTCAGCTAGTAACATTGATGAAACAACAGTAACAACATGAATTAATTATAAATAATAATATCCATATATATATATAAAGAAAAAGACCACCAGTGCAAGTTACAGTGGCCCCAGGCCAGCACACGCACCATTCGCACCCCACATGTGCCAGAAAGCAAATGCGCTCAATGGCTGAAGAAAAGGACCATCAGCGCAAGTTACAGCTGGTCAGAACCTGCACCGCCACCATTGGAGTGCACACTGCAGCAAGCAAATGCAACTTGCCTAAGGGCATGTCATTGAATTGAGGGTGCATGGGAAGAAATTCAATGAAATTCAAACCTTGGATCTGTGAAAAACGTACAGGACCCCTCTACACGTACAGGACACACTAGACCCCCCTACAGGAAGTACTCGATCACTTTACAGTATACACTGGACCCTCTCACAGGGCTTGCCGAAGGCGGGGGCCTTGCAGATAGTAATATAATATAATATAGTGTTTGGATAAAATATATAGTTACTGTACTAATATTCAAAAGTTGCAATGTACGTATAAATACAGCAGCATTAAAAGGCAGACAGGTAATATATAACAATTCTGGAGCAATGCACATAATAACTAGCAACTGCACTCCTGCTCATGAGCCTGCAGTCACTGCGGAGCAAGTAAGGGCCACATCATCTGACGTATAAGAAAGAAATCGTACAACGTCTTCTCAACGCATAGTGTGCACAGAGGTGGGATAGCTACAGGTGGTTCTAAAGGGGATTGAAGCTCAACAGACATCATACTGTCAACATACAACGTATCCAGGTGAAGAAAGGTTGCTAGCTTCTGCACTTGTCCCTTCCTTGTGGCTTCATCCTGGATCCTGTCATAGTCCACGAACACCTGCTGGTGACAGCCAAGCCTACGGATATGCTGGTCAATATACATAAGTTCACTTTCGAGGATCCGAGCCTTTACCATATATGGCAGTGTTGTTGTGTTGAGAGATGTCCCTTTCTTACGCGCTAAAAGAGTATCCAATGCACACTGTTTAGCAAGCACGTCTCTGTACTTGTGTACAGTGGACATGACAGAGGGAAGTGGATGACGGCGGATAATTACCAACTTCAAGTGAAACAAGTCACAGTGAAACTTATTCAAGCTGAGCAAGTCAGGTCTCCCTGTGACCTGCATGCCTGCACCCTTCCCCATGGGGAATGAGTTACCCACCACCACAACACCTCTCTTGCCTTCTCTCTGCGCAGCTGTCAGGTGATCCACAAGATACTGCAGTCTCTTACGCAGTATGTGCTCTTCAACAATGGCATAGTAGAGGTTGCTCCAGTCATTATCCCTCCCAGGTTCATATATGTGTAAGAAAGGGATAAAGTCCATCACTGCGTAGGCACTTATATTAGAGAAGAGAGCCTTAAGAAGGTGGTGTCCACTCCCAGATGTTCCTACTACAAAGACCAGCTCAGGAAGACTAGCATTACTACAGACAGTCACCTCAGGCTCTTCAATACAAACAGGGACAGTCTCAAGTGTTGGTGGAAACGAAGTCCACGGTGGTCTGTGTGATGCTTCCTTCGTTTCTTGGTGTCTGTGCTGAGTTTGTTGAGGGATGGCTTCACCTGAAGTAGTCTCTGGTGTAGTCTTTGCAATAGTCTTCCCAGTAGTTTTCGAAGTAGTCTTCGTAGTAGTTTTCACAGTAGGTTTCGAAGTAGTCTTCGCAGTAGTCTTCACAGTAGCCTGTGAAGTAGTCCGATGCTCTGAAGTAGCCTCTGGTGCAGTATAAGATGATTCCTTGCCGGGTTGAATTGCACTGCCTACTATCAGCTCATGTGGCGGCTCCTCGGACACAAGCTCCCCCCCTTGAGTCACTAAACTGATGGGCAGATTGCCCTGTTCGGGCGTCTTTGTAACTATCCAAAGTACGCACAAGACTGCGCACAAGGTCGAAAGGAATAACACCAAACGTGGTTTCCTTAACACGGAGACTAGACCCATTTGTCCCTCCGCGCTAGCTATAAGTCGTGCTAGGGAGCAGCTGGTGTGTACGACTTGGCGGGGAGGGGGAGGTTGTCACACAGGGGTCCGGTCCATGTGCACTTACGCAATCACGACGGTTAGATATTGCGCAACCGCATGCTTGTGACGTGTAGTGGTTGATCGTTGGCGAAACAGACGATCTTATGGCAAGCCCTTTGTAACGTAATTCACATCACCGATAGGATTTCGCACAAGGTCGACGTATCGGTGATGTGAATGATGTTACAAACGGCATGCCATACTTTCTCACGCTTGAAGCATGGTGTCGTTTATACGCCATGTTGATGAACGCCCACAGTGTAAGTGTGGAATTTATAATAGACCATACTTTCGTCCGCCCCCGCGCAAGATGACAAAGGGGATGCAGTTGGATACTAGATATGCCAATCATAGAACACGAAGCAAACGATCGTTCTGATGATAACTGAGGCAAATCAGACAAGGAGCTTGGGCCTTGGGCAGAGGGTCTATGCCTTGAGTGTCAGATTCAAGTCACTAGCTAAATGTACAACAATCATCGCCTGCAATCCCCGCTGTCACTTACTCGGGGTAGGCTATAGCTATTAAAGCCAGCTGCTGCGACCGTTTACTTGCTAACTTTGCACAAAAAGGAAAGAAAGCTGCAAATGCACATGTGATTCAGGTCAAGTCAGCAGTAGACCATTAACAAAGCAACCCCAAACACCCTGGCCATAACTTCTGGTTGAAAGTTGTAAGAAGTCTTCTGTGTTGTTTTCGAAACAGAAGGTTTTGAGTAATCACAAGTGGATTGAGAAGCAGATTGCACTGGCATTGGCAGTCATGTTTGAGAATCAAGATGATCTGATCCTCACAGATGTGTGGGCTGCATTTATACTTGTGCGGAACCACCATAAGCAGAAACAGTGCAGAGATCGTGCATCCACCGCAGAGTTGCAGACATGTGTGGAGAATGAGCTAGTGGCCATGATGAGAAGGGTTAGCCACATGGAAGTATGCAGGGAACCCATTTCTTAGTCTGTTGCTATGCTAATTACTAATTGGCGTGTGTCCCTTGCATGTGTACGGTGTTTCATTGGAAAGCTCATTTCTATCCACGATAATATACAAATTACATATAACACTGCATCAGTATACCCTTCAGATTGGATTAATACTGCGACAGAAATTGGCAATATCTTACATACGTACCCTGGGCAGTAATGCCTAAGACTAACCAGATTCTACGTATACCAGCATTTAATACCATGGATTTCCTACGGAGATGGTGGCCACAGTAGAAGAAATTGTGCCAATTGCAATGTCCCACTTTTTCAGCACCTCTGTTCCACATTGGTAAATTTCTAGGTTGACACCTATGTCAATGTCACTGCCTTGAACATGTATACCTAGCTAGATAATGCATTCGTATATAACACTACAGTACGTTTGGTATACAACGACCAACTGGATTCAATGTCCATGGTGTGGTAATATTACATGAGTACAAGGTTTTTACAAATCTAAGAACTAATTTTGTGCATGCCTTTATACTTCTGATCTAAGCACTCCATGGTGAGGGTACCCTCTTTCAGATGCTGCTGCCATAGGCATGAAATGCCTAATGTGGAGTGGAATAACTCCAACCTGGACACAACTGCCCTCAATCTATCTGCTAATGTGGAGGAAGGAGAGAACCTGTTTTATGCCTCTTGGGAGGTCAGAGTCTACCAGTCTCTGTTTGCAGTCTTGTTTGACCCAAAGACCAACTGTGTAGTGGTCACAATCAGAGGCACCTTGTCAATTCAGGTACATTGCACTTCATTAATGTACTTCTTTTGAGAATATGTTGTGTACTGAGACAACTACATAAGTACACTGTCAAATATTCCGAATCATGTATGCAACAGACACCACACATCACATTCTAATGAAGAAATACTATTCAGGAATACTCACCAAATTAACAAGTGCTTTTGTTTATGATTTTAGGAAATTCTGACAGACTTTGCAGTAGAAATGGTCCCACTGGATAAGGACCACACTTGGACTTTGCCTGCAGCATACCAGGGTCTGGACAACATGGTCCATCATGTAAGTACATATAGAACTGTTGGATGTAGTTGGTGGGCTCACAGTCAGCCATGCAATGTAAAGCCATGTAGGAACGCTGACACAGCATTCCTTTTAGAGCCTATAGCTATTTCCTTCCTCTCTTATCAACCTAGTATAATCATTTATATTACCTTAATGCTTATCTGATACAGGGGATGTATACAGCTGCCAAGGCAATGCCAAGCTTACAGCTAACAACAAGTCAGAGTCAAACATCCTGGAAGAAGCATTCAACTCATTCATGGTAACACAGTGGCACATGCTCACAATTTTAGAAGAAAGAGAGAAGGTGGCTGGTCTTCCTGATTGAGCCACACAATAGAGAACCACTCAGTCATGCTCTGTTTGGTCCACTGATTTTGTTTTGTAATAATTTCTCTTAATTTCCAGAGAGCAAAAGACCCCTTCACTGGATTGCAGAGGCTGACCATTGTGGGTCATTCCCTCGGGGCAGGTATAGCCAGCATACTTGCCCTCCTCCTGCGGCCACACTACCCTGGACTCGATCAGGTGTCTTGCCTTCTCACCTCCTGGCTGCGTTTTTAGGTGAGAACTGTATTTCATTACACAAAATATATATACATCTGAATTTCCGTCTCATTCATTAATTGCATGCATGTAGTCTGTGCACACAGCCTTATTCCTTTAATTTGTATCATTGAAATGCACATACATACTACATATACATAATCAGCATAACATTCAGTGTGCATGCTCATGCTGTCAATTAAGTGGTTACAGTGTGTGGTGTTTCAGGTATAACCCTTTGCCTTTTTATAACACATGAATGGATTCCTACTTGAATATGCAGACTATAGCTAGTGTACTACTGTATACATGGCGTCCAAGGCTAAAGTTGGTATGTATCATCTGGACATCTAGTGCTATTGTGCATTTACCATCTGTCAGTCAGAGCTGTATTTCTATACAAGTTGTCACAAGTAATGCTCTGCACAGTATTGCCATACTGTGAATGTTGATGCTTGTCTGCAAGTGAGGGTAGGAGTATAATATTATGATGCTTTTCTCTTTTACTTCACTAGCTTTGCACTGCATGGCAACCTATAGCAAGGACTTTGTGACCAGTTTTGTCATAGGGAATAATAACATCTTGAGGTAAGCAAATGCCTCTTTACATGTTTCTGTGTCCACACAGTCATATCCTCTAAATGATCGGTGTGGGCACTCTCACTGTCACAGATATGTACATACAGTGTATGCACACATACACAGACTGGCACTGGTGAATCACCTGATATTCCTGCATGCCATATACGATGGTGCAGATGAATGCACAAGTGATAAATTATGTCAATTTGCTCCCAACATTTCAGAATGAATTGGCGCTCACTTCTCTTTCTGAGAAAGAGTCTTGTGACAAAATTCAAGTAGTACAAGAAACCAAAGGCCAGTTGTACTGCTCACTCTGTGTACAGTTCATTGATCTGCTTTGGACAACAACAGTGAAGGCAGGTTGAATCTGCATTGTCCTTTCACAGCACATGGTTCTCTGTTCCCCATGCTTTGGATGCTGCTTCCCCGAGTACTGGGAAGAGGAAGATGCTCATCTAGTCCAGTCACCTGGAGACATTACTGTTGAGTCAAGCTGCAGACCAAAGAAAAGGGGACATCTGTCCCTGGACTTGAGTTGGAAGAACAACAGAGTAGCTGCCAAAGAGCTGGAAGAAATGTCAGAAACTGTGAGTGTGGCATATGCATCTACAGTGGATGAATAGCACTCTTGAGTGCAGTCTCGCAAGCCCGACCGCTACCTCCCCTCTAATTTTGTATAGTGATGACCGATGACGTCATTATGAATAATTGAGGGTAGGTAGCAGTTTGGATCATGATACTTCCTTGAGTGTTAGTAATAATGGATTAGCCTTGCACAGCCAGATCACTTTCTATCTTAGGAAAAGGGATTCCTAGCTACATAGATGAGATAGAGCTACATATGTTCAACTTGCCAAAAGGAAAAGGGGTGATTATTACATTCCACAATTTGTGACATCCAGCAGCTGCATTCCCACCCACAACTCAACTACTGGCGGCACAATCAAGCAAAGGGCTCTCTAGACAATTTGCTCCAATCAACATGCACTTCATGCTTATGAAGGGTTATCCTTTCACACACAAATTTCATGTCCATTGATGCATGCTGTCTAGCAATTCCATTTGTTCAGTTGTTAGCACAGCACTGCTAGTTGCAAGCGGGTGGTTGCTTGGTGAAGTGAACTATGGAATGTGATCATTTCTACCCCAGACTTCTGGTGGGGGCCCGAGAGGTTGGGACTAAGTGAGACTACTTCATTTGAAGCCAAGTTAACATTCCTGCTTGCTATGCAATATATATAGCATTTGCGTGATTATGATGGTGGCCATAAGAAATATTGTACACAGTTCTGGAACTACAATTGTGCATGATAACTTATTATATTGTTCAACACGATTTACTTTAAGGTGATTGCACAATAAAGTTATATGTATAATACTAGTCCTCGCAGGCCACCATCATGTAGACACAAGCTATAAACTCATGCTGTCTGTCCCATCATCTCCTTTTATTCCTTCATTTCTTGCTCTTGGTGTCACACACTATATAAATAGTCAGAAAGGGTTGGTTCTCTAATACCAGCTTCACAACAGGGTTGAAAACCTTGCCAACGTTTCGACCAGATGCTCTGGTCTTCTTCAGGGCGAAGATAGGCTAGCGCGAGCACGGATCATATTTATAGCCTAGCATCTCATCATGCGCTGTCTCCGGAAGCCACATCAAGGGGTGTCACCGGAAGTTGTGGGATTGCCTTCCTCAAGGCGGCCATCCAACATCCAGGCAGCTCCAGCCCACCATCCCTGTTGAGGGAGGGGTGGTTCAGCCTGATGTGGATTGCCTCCTTGAGCATCAGTTCTTTGGAGGTCCTGGCTTGGTCGATCACTGTTGTCTCCTCCCATTTGATTGGATGGTGGTTCTCCCACGCATGTTCTGCAAGGGCTGACTTCTCCAGTGTCCCCTTCTGACAGGCATCCCGGTGCTCTTTCATTCTTGTCTCGAGCCTCCTCAGTGTCTCCCCAATGTAGATCTCGCCACAGCTGCATGGAACTTGATACACCACCTTGGACTTCTTCTCCAGCGCCAGTGTGTCCTTCACCTTGGTTAGCATGGAACGTAGAGACAGTCCAGACCTGAAGACAACCTTCATGCCGAACTTTCTACAGACCCGTCTGATGTCCTCACTGACTCCTTCCGTGTAGGGAAGCATCACCAGTGGGGGTCTGCGTCCCTCCTCCGGCAGTGGCTCCTCAGTGGTCTCCACATCTCGCCTGGAAGGAATGGATGAGGAGCGGATGAAGTTACTGGGGTAACCGTTCTGTCTCAGCACCTCGGTGAGGTGACACTCTTCCTTCTGTAAGTCCTCCTGCCTGGTGGTGATGCTCCTTGCTCTGTCGTACAGACATCTGACCAGCCCTCTTTTGACGTGAGATGGATGGTGGGACCGGAAGTCCAGGTACCGGTCCGTGTGTGTGGGCTTCCTGTAGACAGTGACATCCAAGTTGCCATCATCTTTTCTCTGGAGCAGGGCGTCAAGAAAGGGGAGGCTCCCTTCCTTCTCCACTTCCACAGTGAACTTGATGGATGGCCGCACACTGTTGAGGTGGCTCAGGAGTCCTTCCATTGTGCCCTTCTTCACGATGCAGCAGGTGTCATCCACGTACCTCTTCCAGAGCCGGGGCTTAGTTGGAGCGGACCTGAGTGCCAGTTCTTCGAAGAACTCCATGTACAGGTTCGCCACAACTGCTGAGACAGGGGAACCCATTGCTGCACCTTCCCGTTGCTCATAGAACTCTCCTCCGTAGCAGAAATAGGTGGACTTCAAGCACGTCTCAAGCAGTTCTGCAACCATGTCAGGAGAGAGAGTGGTCCTGTTCACCAGCGTTTCATCCCTTCGCAGTCTGTCACGAATGACCTGAACCGCCTCGTCGATGGGCACGTTGGTGAACAGGGAGGATACGTCAAAGCTGACCAGCATCTCGTCCTCCTCAACCCTCAGGTCTGACATCACCTCCACAAAATGCTTGGAGTTCTTCACATGTGATTCCGTCTTGCCTGCTAAGGGAGAGATGAGAGAGGCGATGTGTTTGGAGAGTTGGTAAGAAGGGGCCCCAATGCATGAGACAATGGGTCTGAGAGGGACTTCTGCCTTGTGGATCTTCGGGAGGCCGTAGATCCTGGGAGGTTGGCTGCCGGATGGCCTGAGCTGGTGGTATAGATGCCCTGTGATCGGGAAAGCTGAGTCGAAGACTGAAGGGGCTGGAGAAGGATGGAGAGATCACAGGGCATCTATACCACCAGCTCAGGCCATCCGGCAGCCAACCTCCCAGGATCTACGGCCTCCCGAAGATCCACAAGGCAGAAGTCCCTCTCAGACCCATTGTCTCATGCATTGGGGCCCCTTCTTACCAACTCTCCAAACACATCGCCTCTCTCATCTCTCCCTTAGCAGGCAAGACGGAATCACATGTGAAGAACTCCAAGCATTTTGTGGAGGTGATGTCAGACCTGAGGGTTGAGGAGGACGAGATGCTGGTCAGCTTTGACGTATCCTCCCTGTTCACCAACGTGCCCATCGACGAGGCGGTTCAGGTCATTCGTGACAGACTGCGAAGGGATGAAACGCTGGTGAACAGGACCACTCTCTCTCCTGACATGGTTGCAGAACTGCTTGAGACGTGCTTGAAGTCCACCTATTTCTGCTACGGAGGAGAGTTCTATGAGCAACGGGAAGGTGCAGCAATGGGTTCCCCTGTCTCAGCAGTTGTGGCGAACCTGTACATGGAGTTCTTCGAAGAACTGGCACTCAGGTCCGCTCCAACTAAGCCCCGGCTCTGGAAGAGGTACGTGGATGACACCTGCTGCATCGTGAAGAAGGGCACAATGGAAGGACTCCTGAGCCACCTCAACAGTGTGCGGCCATCCATCAAGTTCACTGTGGAAGTGGAGAAGGAAGGGAGCCTCCCCTTTCTTGACGCCCTGCTCCAGAGAAAAGATGATGGCAACTTGGATGTCACTGTCTACAGGAAGCCCACACACACGGACCGGTACCTGGACTTCCGGTCCCACCATCCATCTCACGTCAAAAGAGGGCTGGTCAGATGTCTGTACGACAGAGCAAGGAGCATCACCACCAGGCAGGAGGACTTACAGAAGGAAGAGTGTCACCTCACCGAGGTGCTGAGACAGAACGGTTACCCCAGTAACTTCATCCGCTCCTCATCCATTCCTTCCAGGCGAGATGTGGAGACCACTGAGGAGCCACTGCCGGAGGAGGGACGCAGACCCCCACTGGTGATGCTTCCCTACACGGAAGGAGTCAGTGAGGACATCAGACGGGTCTGTAGAAAGTTCGGCATGAAGGTTGTCTTCAGGTCTGGACTGTCTCTACGTTCCATGCTAACCAAGGTGAAGGACACACTGGCGCTGGAGAAGAAGTCCAAGGTGGTGTATCAAGTTCCATGCAGCTGTGGCGAGATCTACATTGGGGAGACACTGAGGAGGCTCGAGACAAGAATGAAAGAGCACCGGGATGCCTGTCAGAAGGGGACACTGGAGAAGTCAGCCCTTGCAGAACATGCGTGGGAGAACCACCATCCAATCAAATGGGAGGAGACAACAGTGATCGACCAAGCCAGGACCTCCAAAGAACTGATGCTCAAGGAGGCAATCCACATCAGGCTGAACCACCCCTCCCTCAACAGGGATGGTGGGCTGGAGCTGCCTGGATGTTGGATGGCCGCCTTGAGGAAGGCAATCCCACAACTTCCGGTGACACCCCTTGATGTGGCTTCCGGAGACAGCGCATGATGAGATGCTAGGCTATAAATATGATCCGTGCTCGCGCTAGCCTATCTTCGCCCTGAAGAAGACCAGAGCATCTGGTCGAAATGTCGGCAAGGTTTTCAACCCTGTTGTGAAGCTGGTATTAGAGAACCAACCCTTTCTGATGCCTGAGCCAGCTGAGAAGCCCTCACTTCATATATAAATAGTGTTTTTTATTTAGCCATTCGCTGATAGAGTGAGGTGTTGAGTCACCAAAATGTCTGAATTATTGTTGAACCTTTGGCTTGTCTGTACCAAGCTATGTACCATGCATATGTTACGTATGTACAGATCTCCTACTGCAGCAATGGGCAGGATATGGGTTGGAATAAAGACAATGATCAACAGAAGATGAAGCCGAGCAGTATAGTAATCCCTTTGTTCCCTTTCCAACCCAAATCCTATTCCTTGCTATGTATATGATGTATCAGATACACTGTACACATGTATTATGTTATACAATGATGTTTATGCATAGATATGCAGCACAGTTACTGATGTTGATTGAGTTTGTTTCCTGCATGCAGATTACTCCCATTCCTGAGAAGCAAGAAGATTGGAGTCAGTGAAGTGGCAAATGCAGAGTTCAGCTTTCTTGATTTGGGCAAGGGCAGCTTTGTAAATCATTTTCCTACTCGAGTTGCTGACATGCTGAAGAAGGCATGCAAGACAGCATGAGGCAGTATTCTACCAGACTGAGCTGCTACAAATGGTACCATTCTTAGTATAGCAAGGGCATTGGAACTTGTCCAATAATATACATTGCTTTTTCAAGCGAAGGAAAGAATACAATAGTAATACTAGTGGAATACTATTAACAGAGAGCACATTATACAATAGACACTTTTGCTTATGGACATGCATCAAGAAGGAAGTATAGTTATGTATCAAATAGAAGGCAGTGCAGCAGAGGGAGGAAGAAGAAGGAAGGCGCATTCACTGAGGTCAGGGAAAGTTTAATAGTCATAAGCTGAGCCCCAGTCATCACTGGCACTAGTTATTTGTACACATCGTAGATACATGTACATGTACTAGACTTGCTTCACCACCACATGCATAGGTACACGTACATCACATGAGCTCTTACTATTGATACATGTGTGGTCTCTGAACAGAATCTTAAGTGTTTATCTTCTCATGCACCACACAGCATATCGAACCCACTTAGCCTAGCATGTTGAGAGTAAATAGCAACACAAACCAACTGCTGGGCATGCATAGTTGTATCAAGTGTCCAGTGGTTGGCTGTATTGGCAGTGATTGATCCACCATTACTTTAAATCTGGGAAGCTGTCGGGGGAGGGGGGGCAGATTGGGATTCCATGCATTTTGCAATTGCAATGTGCCTTTGGCCATGTGAGCTTGCAAAACTACTCACAACAGCAAGCCATCTGCAAGAATGAACACATGTTCAAACATCTCCAAGGATGCACTGACATCAATATTCATTGACACAAACACCTCCATGCATATGTAGTAACAGTTAATGAAGAAATTAAGCCATCGTTACATTTCTGCCATTGCATGTCCTTCATTGCTGTAATTGAACAGCAGCCCTTCAGTCAGACCCAGTTCAGGTTAGCTACAAGCTGATATTCTTGCTGCTATGCTCAGCCATCATGCACACCTCCCCTCCCTCCACATCCACCAGAACCATCAAGTTTCCAGAGTCCATGCACAATGATAGAATAGAGAATTATTAGCTACCACATCCACACTTTGGAAGGATTCTAAAGCGTTAATGCACGGTAGAGTTTTCAATACGCAAAACACTGCAACCCCAAAATGGCCTTCTTCAGTTGCAAAAGGGTACAAAATAGATCAAAAGAAATGCAAGATAACAAACACAGGTAGGAAACAGATAAGAAACACAGATAGGAAAAAAAGTAGTAGGATAAATAGGAGTGGCAAGTGCGCAAGTAGCTAACCGGACGTGATGAGGTTCAATTGAAAACAGTGTGCATAAACTAAACTGCGAGTATCGCCTATAGCTTGGAATCAACGCGAAGGGCAAGTAGCTAGTAGTACTGCTTAAACCTTTAGTAGAGATCTCTAGCTTAGCTCAATAGTTTGCCGTTATTTCTGAAGGGGTTTTCCTAAAACCCTAGAACCCCATTTTCCTGAGTATGATTTTGACGGGAGTTCTATCATTCGTCATCTACCGGAATTGAAAATGTCTGACGAGAAAGAATCTGTTTTGGAAGACGGTGAGTTGCTCTGCCCCAAGTTATCACTAGACTGTTTCCATGTGTCCACTTGTAGTCCCACAGTGGGAAATGAAGGGTGACTTAGATTACTTTGATGACAGAGGTTGGGGATATCTCCAATCGTCTTATTCCTTGGGCGGTGTCAACCATAGACACACGAGCGTGCGTTAACAGTGTTTCATAGGCTAAGGTCAGACTGGCTCAGATTCCATACGCCTTCTCCGGTTCATAGAGCCTCAAAGTGAAAACTAAGTCCGATGCGAGCGGCAGTTGTGGTGTACTGTGGACGAAGCCTGTTGAACTAGGAGTGTCGGGTATTCGTATGTTTCGGACTGGACCAATACATTAGATAGGGCGATCCATCAAGAAGCTGCTACTCACACTTTCGTCCTATGTAGCGACTTGACTTGTTCTCAATCGGCTTTCTCAGACTCTGTACATGTTCTTGGTAAGACTCTCCAGTGAGTCACTAACTTGAGCGCCGCTCGGCTGCCACATTTAGGTAGCTACCGTTTTTTGTGGTGTAATCTATGCAGCGTTTTCATGGATCGCCCTACCCAATGTAGTGGTCCAGTTAGTCTAGCGCGCCAACCCCCCCGCCAAAGGGTCTGGTACTATTGCGTACACCCACTTGTGTCCTGGACAAGATCCTGTACTGGCCAATCACATTCATCAATTACTATATGATGTCGTCCTAAATTTAGAGACATGGCGTCAGCTCACTTGTAGGATATTGTTGGATGCGCTGCTACTTCACTCGGGTACACTCTGAAAACAGAGCAAAAACCAGCTGTACAAGCAAAAGCAATGCAAATTCGGACACTCCATACTTCACTCACCACACCATCGCACTACAGGCGACATTGCACACGAGCTAACCACAGTAAGCAATAATTTCATTTTTATGGCGCAGGTCAGCGTAAGCAATACTACCAGACCCTTCAGTAGGGGGTTTGGTGTGCCATGTTTCAGATCCATGCACTATTGTCATCTCTCACTCTAGCTGGCAGCCACTCTCAGCCTGTTGCCCCATTACCAGCTACTTTCCAACCTAACCCTGAGGATGAACAACGTAGAGCCAATGAGTCTACTGAGATTGCAACCTTTAAAGTGACAGCCACGCCCCATAAGACTGATGCACCAGTGGCAAGCCCTAGGAGTGAACAAGAACTTCCCCATCCAATTGAGAGATGTACTAAGGAAGCCAACAATGGGATTCAGGCAACACCAACAGATAGCAAAGGTAAAGAAGAGATGTTGCATTTCTAATGTTTATCATTGTGCTTACTAATGCCTCTAAAAAGTACGCTCTGGAGCATTTGACTATCTTGATCTATATCTAATGCAAGTACAGCTCTTTGCCACAAGATCTCTTTCACCATAAATCTGTGCTGTGTTAAATGCACTAACTTATATTCTGCTATTGTCCAGATGTTCCTACTTTCCGGAAGCAGCAGAGAACTAGCGAGAGAGGTATGTATGTAATTTTGAAAACTGCTGGAGGCCTTGATCTGTATGTGGTTTGTACAAGCCCCATTGTTTCACAAACCTGCAGATGAACGGCCAGATTATGAGACAACAATTAGGATGCAAAGTGACAGAATCACAGTCAGTCAAAAGTCGGAATAACCAGTTTATTACTTGGCATGAGATGTGGTTTGAAGTTTTGGATGAGAGCTGACTGAGTGCTCTCTTGTGTGGTGTATTCGCAATTCTTAAGCATAATATATGGATCTTTGGTGTTTTGTAACTCTACTAAGTCTCAGCACTGTGCTACAGTATATCCTGCATGGTATAGCTGAAAGTACCTCTTTGTGGTGTGTATTGTTCCTGCAGAAAGCTGATCCAGAAGTTCTTGAAATGGCCATTCAACATGCATTTCATGAGCATGTAGAGTTTAAGGGTACTTGCCATGAATGTGGCATTACTGAATCACAAGCAAGTGAAGCAAGAAAGTATTGGAATATATTCTTTAGAGGAGATGCAAGCGACTGTAGCATGGGAACTGCAATCTTGCAGGTTGCAGCACTCCACTTGGGGAAGTGCAAAGCAACAAACTGCCTCATTGCGTGAGTGCAATTTGTGAACATACATCTATATAAAGTGTTTTTCAGTGTGGAGACACTGGGTAGCACCTTAATTGGTGTGTTAGTGACAGAGCTGAGTAAAACTGTGCCAATGCTGCTTCATCATAGGGGCCTAAACAGTGCCCTACAGTATATGTATGTATGTGTATGTATGTGTATGTATGTATGTGTTCATATGCCAGCACTGATGATTCGGTATTGCATTGACATTACAGTTGTTAACTTCTTTATTGTGCTATACAGGAAATATCTTCCCCAGTTGATGCCTGAGGAGGAGGACGTTTTCAATCGGCGGTTTGATGACCATACTGAAATTGGCAGTGGAGGCTTTGGCACTGTGTACAAGGCAAAGCACCAGGTGGATGAGCAGTACTACGCCGTGAAAGTAACCAAGCTGGACACAAGGTGTGTTTTGTGTCCATGTACGTGTCTCCCCCAATAAATTTGTAGTGATTTAGATGTGTGCCTAATTCTGAATGGAGCGATTAGTTTGTGTTAGAACTGGTACGCCATCCATGGAGTCGAGGCCTGCGATGTTGTTAGATTAATTGGCTCAGGGTTCTTGGGCTCAATGTCATTAAGCAAAGCCATGGCTGTGCTTGTCATGTGTGCTGGTTGTACTCTAAATCTTTATGACATTTCAGCAGAATTCCCAGCCACTTGCATCCTCTTATTTAAGACTGACAAGTGGTTATTTGTTAGCCACATATGCTAAGTGTCTACAATAATTTGAGTCAGAAGAGATGTCCTGGGTACCGCTGCTTGTGCATACAGCAGGATTGATCAGAGGCTCAATTTCCGCATCTAGTCCCATTTCCTCTTCATTTGTGCCCATGCATTCGCCATTATTCATGCCTTGCAGTATGCTCGTCAATTTCACAGAGCAGCCCCACCCACTACCACATGAGCTTTGTTTCGCGGACTAAACATTCGCAGTTCTGGAGCCAACTGCAAATAATTTACTATAATCCACAAATATTCTGAGCAGAAAGTGTTGCATAACTGTTAAAAATGGATGTAAAATGAACATGAGTAGTGTCCCATGTTCTATTGTTGCCTTTGTAGCGTCTGTGGGTAATATATGACTGACACTTTGTTGTACATCAATTTATCATGTAGTTACCTTGGTGTAGAGACTTCAAAAAAGGTAAAGCAGTGTGATGTGCCCGAGTTGGAAGGTTGTTATTCTCCGTGGTATTGCATAGCATCTGTCCATCATTATTCTAAGTACAGCCTACCTAAACGCTTCTAAGGGTGCAGGTTACCCAATGCTCTCAGCACTTTTAGGCCTTGGGTTGAATATAGTGAAATCTCCAAGTTCAAAGCCTAAAGCATATTTGGCATAGTATTGTATTTGTCTGTATGGAAGCCGGGCTTAAATAGAGGCAGGGGTTTGAATAGTAGGCGGGGGGCAGAGCAGCAATAGATGCCATGTTCAAATTGACGCCAGTTCTGGAATTTTCACACTGGAGCTCTTCTACATCTGAGATCAAATCGATTGCTGGGAGACACATGGTGACAAGAAAGATGCTGTCCTAGTTTCTTGTCATTCTCCACAGCATTTACCTGATCATCCCCAGTTTTCCCACCAGGTTGTCTCTTTTTTTAACATGTTTACTGTGTGTCGTTATTTTATATGTAGGTCTCAAGGACATCGTGCACTAAGAGAGATAAAGATACTTGCGAAATTGACACACCAAGGAGTTGTGAGATATCATGATGGTTGGGTACAGCAGATGCCAGATAGAGAAGTCGGGAAACTGAGGATTCCTGTTTCAAGTAGTTCAGGGTAGGCACATGCTAAGCATGCAACAGCCCTTTGCATTGTGAACTGCAGTAACCATACGTATGGACTTCAATTAACTGTAGTTTCAATTCTGGTATATAGGATCTTCATAGTAAATGATGGTCATAGAATTGTGCCATGTGCGTATAGCGCACTACGTATATGCAAGTGCACACCTCACCCCCTCCATATGACTCTGCTGTATACTCAATTATGAGTTTTCCTTTACCACATTCTGACACCTTTTCTTCACCTCTCCCCCCATACAGTCCTTAATCTGTCCCCTACTTCATCCAGTAATATTCCTTCAATGTTCGTACTGAATAATGTCTGCTGTTACATTTGGCCTGTAGGAATCTATGCATGGTGTAGTGTACATTGGTGTATCAAACGGTTCACACAGCATTTGACTAACTTTACTTACTTGCTCTTATTAACCATACTGCATGATCAATGACCCTTTGCAACATGCAGATCCAATCTGCAAACAGCTGAAGAATCACGCTCGGGCATGAGTGTTTCATCAGGTTTTGTACGCTTTGAAGGTTAGACCATGCACTTTGTCACAATGTATGAACAGTTGCTTTTGCATTTTCTTTCAATGGTGATGTCAAATGAAGAGGAATATATCAGAAGCACATTGTATGCATTTATTGAATTCCTGCTGTTGTCAATAATACTGTCACCGGGTCCTTCAGTTTGCATAGCCAGTATGTGTATTTCTACATATAGTCTATGGTGCTTGAACACTTACTGGTTGAACCATGGCTTTAGTCAGGTAGGAGCCTCTTAATGGCATAGAGGTTCATTGCTACACACAGGGTAATCATTGCAAAAGCAGACTTCCAAGCAAATTTAATAACGCAATAAAATAGATACAGATGTTTCAGCTAGTGAGGCCGTGTTTCATATCCCCTTGGTTAGAAATCCTGTTATACAATGACTAATCAAGCATATAGCAACCATTGCAGTACTCATGCTTCATGCCTCAATGGATGGATTTCCTTTGTTCACTGTGTCAATGCAGGAAGCAGTGCCTCATCATTGCCTCAGCAGTCCGTTAGTCCCATGCTGACAGAAGGTTAGCCATGCGAATTGATAGGCACAAGAATTCTCTTAAGCTTCAGTCCCACTGTTCAATTAATGTCTGTGTTTTGTGAATACCCTTAAATAGGCACCCAGACCATGCACAAGGTCCTGTTCATTCAAATGGAGCTGTGCTCAGAAAGGAGCTTGAAGACTTGGTTGGATATGACAGCTACAGCAAGGAATCGGTCTCGTAATGATATACTTCGTTACTTTCAGCAAGTGGGTGTTGTTTAATGCATCTGTAATATTCTATGCAGCCTGCATGGTACTGCTGACATTTGATATTGCATCAAGAGGTCTTGAAAGATACATATAATTTGCAGGTACTGCAGATGATTTGATCGGAGATTTGTGAAAGTATTAGAAATCTTTGGAATAATTTGTGTGTTTGCATAGTGTGACTTGGAACCCCCAAGTGTGCATTTCCTGAGGATTATAGGAGGCATGCACACGTAACATTAGTCTCTGTATTTGGTGTGTAATCATTGAATTGAACAAATGCTGAAATCAGTGATAGTTTTTTGGATGTCCTTGTGTTCATGATGGAAGGCACATATTCTTGTCTTCACATAACCATTCTACGAATTAATGATAAATTAATGGAATAAATTAGTGAAGAAAATGAACTAACCATAATTATGTGAATTAATGATGATTGAATAAATGATGCTACAATATTGCTAATAATAAGAATAAGTAAGTAAGAGACAACTATACAGCAGAAACTATTAAGAACATGCAGCCTAGTCATCATCAGCGGCAGGGGAATAATAAACTATGATAGCTGTACTTTTTTGTTTAGCTCCACTTGTCTATTCTATAGATGTTGGATGCTGTATGCTACATACATGGCCAGAACGTCATTCACAGAGACCTCAAGGCAAGTACCAAATAAAACACACACAACCCCCTACACTTTGGTATCCCACTTTGCTTTCACCGTCCTCAGTCCTGTGGTCACAACTTGTTGTTTCATTCGCTAGCTGAAGAGAAATTGTACCTGAACTTTGTGAAATGTGACTTCTACTGTCAACATGAACGTGAACATGGCAGCCATTGTCATGGCGACGTTCACGTCACATTTTCGTCACATCAACATTAACCTTTCATAACGTGTAGTGTGACCAATGAAATGTGACCGTAACGTCAACGTCATCTCTGACGTAGTGTGACCGCGGCCTTACCAGGAGGAGTTGTGTAACAACCGACTTCGCTGCAAATTCCGTAATCTAGTTAGCTTTTCTTTGTAAAGCAAAGATGGCATCCCATAGTTACATTTGGCAAAGAGTGGGAAAACTGTCTTTTCACAAGCCATCACTGAAAGACCCTGCCTAGGACACCCTCCGGATAGTGCTTTGAAACTTGAAACACTTTTGCTGTGAACCTTTGGTTGGTTTCGGAGATTAGTGCGAACAAAAATCAGCTTATCTTCATCATATTAAGATGTGGAGCAACTAACATACACCTAACGTCAGTCTGCTTTGTGCAGTGAGATTGGAGATCAGATGCATATGTAGCTATCGCCCAACTCCGCATCACTTCAATAAGTACAAGGTGCAATACTATAATATGTATATTAGGTAATGGGAGTACACTAAAGTAATGCTGTATAGCAGGAGATATTGGTGGACACGAAGTTTAGCGGATTTGCTTGGAAAGGCTTTTGGTGGGGTTTAAATTTGGCAGATTCCACGTCCTAAATATCTATGATGCACCACAGAAAATTGAGACAATAGAGGACCATTGGTTCCAGTTCATGTCGTTTCAGCAGCGTACATATCTTCCAATCTTACTTCTCTCTCTTCAGGGGTCGCTCTTCTTCAGTAGTATAGCCGCTGTAGGTGCCATGAGTTGCAGTGCACTTCTATCTAGCATTATTCCACGTCCCCTTCAAGCACTAGAACTCACCCTCACAGGGGGCACATTCATTCACCTGCTCAGTCTCCTCTTGAGAGGGTGCCACACTTGTGCACAGCTACATTCCTTTGTAGATACTCAGGTACATATGAATTGCAAATGTATGTGTTGACTGCTATGAACAGAAATATTGGCCCAAAAAAGGGGCAAATTTTCTAACATCTGCCAAACTGCCAAATGTATTTAAAACCGGGCCAATATTTCCCTCTATATGGTATGTACCATCATAACATAACCTTACCTTTACTACTCTTAACTGCTCAGCCATCAAATATCTTTTTCACTGTTGACGGAAAGCTGAAGATTGGAGATTTTGGACTGGCACGTGACAGAGATGGTAGTTTGGAGTCTGACAGAGGTACTTGTTGACGTCAATAGGTTAACAAAGCATTGTGTTGCTGAATGCCCTTGTATGCTAATGTCAGATACTTTTTTTGTACTGTATACATACTTGTACCCCATTGCTATGGCAGTGTACAGCCTTTTGGTGGGTAATATATATCCCATGCAAGAGGGGTACTATCAGATGTTACCCAGGAAAGAAGTTGTGGTTTTTAATATCATTGCTACACAGCTATAGCTACATAATAGAAATACCAAGTCTGTTTGCTCCATTGTTTCTTCCTTGAAGATGAAAGATGCAGCATTTAAGTCTATGCATCGTAGCTCCGGAGCAACTAGTAAATGCTATCATGCAGCGAACAGTCTTCTATGGCAAAGATTGCTCTTAACCTCATACATAGCTACCCAGACTCTGGCAGCCATGTAGCTACAACATTGAACAGGATCTGCTGATCCAAGACTAGATCACGTGGTGAAACCGATACATAGCTAGCCACCCAAGGGAATAGCTATTTGCCAGTGGTGCCACTGGCAGTTCATAGGCTCTGCTCCCTGAAGAGCTGATTCGTAGCTATCCAAACCGCATACTTGGAGACACTGTTACATCCTATCCCCACGAGAATGAGATGCTTTCATCGAGGCTCCACATTCTACTGACTCTCCCACCGACTTAATGTGTGCCTTGTCCTGTTGCCAGCAAGGGGTACAAATTAGTTATTACACACTTCCTCGGAAATCCAGCAAAATACTATTACTTGGCCTTGGCTTCTCCTCAGCCTTGTATTGTATTTGGCCTACAGTCCTCAGAAGTGGGTTATAACTGCTACACATAATGTTTTGCTGTTGATGTGATCTGGATAATGTATGTTACTTGCTTTCCAAAGTATTTTGTACCCCATGATTTATGTAGGACCTCTCAGCAAAGAAGTTGGCACCCAAATGTACTGGAGTCCTGAAATGGTGAGCCTAACTTGTTCAAGTGATCACTATTCCCAAAATACAGTTTCCTAATGTTTGTCGTGCATGGATCTTGGACTCCATGAAAATGGTGTATGTGCTTTACCATGTGTGAAGGTTGAATGCATCAACATGAATAGTTTAGCCTCTGTTTATCATTCCTAGATTTAATCAACCACCTTGCACACAGGGCCAAAACATGCCATATTGGAGCATTGAGTACACTCCTGGGAATGCAGCTTACAATACCACAAATTTAAAATATAGATGAATGGTGCAAACATTTGGCATGCATGTACTATACAGAGCAGCATGCATACATAACACTTGTCTTGCGTAGCACCACTGATACAGAGCTGGTGTGAATGTCACAAAGCTCTGTGCTACTTTAGCTCTGGTGTGCTGCACTGCCCTGGAATTGCCTCAACTGTCAATATTGTGGACATCTGGTCAGTGCTGTCTGTCTGTGTTGTCACATGCTTCAATGCAGAGAACAGGCATTTACACAGAGAAAACTGATGTGTATGCACTTGGCATTGTGCTCTATGAGATGCTTCACCCTGTTCGATCTGAATGTGAGAAGGCCAAGGTGAGTGTATACCAATATTCTTGATTGTTCATTCAAATGTTAACTATAGTATTTTATGTACTCAATTGGTCCAGGCCCTGGAGAAGGCTTCGCAGCCCCCAGACAAGATAAAGGCTGCTTTTCCCAATGAGGTATATACGTAACCTACATGTGATATTGCGAGCAATTGATTCACACACATCCATCCACTGCGTAGCACACCTCTATTGTTAGTGCATTTATAACAGTGGTCTATCCAACTACACTACTTCAAGCCTATGATTGCACTTGATGCCCTTGTTAACTTAGTGCGAAGGCCACTTGACATAAGCATTATGCTAGTCTGCTCCACTGATACTGTGTGCTGCTTATTGTTGCAAGCCAACTGAATTGAAGAGCTTCAGGTTTGGAGTGGTCCTATATAAATTTCAAGTAAACGAGCAGGAAAGAGATGGTGAATATAATGTCTTTGAATCCAACCCACCCACCTGGCTGAAACTGTACAACAAGGGGCCTGATGCTGAAAGAAACACATTATAGCTGAGTGGCAATTAAATGTATTGAGTGACTGTGTGTAGCAATGGCTATGTAAGAAAGCCAAGAAGCCCTTGCAGTTGCCCACAAGCTAACTTGGCCCCAGCCTGTGACATCAACACCACCAAATGGTAGCCCTCCGCATTGAGCTGCCATCTGCCCAAACCTCAAGGAGGTGAACAACAGCATGCATTTGCCTATATACATCACTGCAATGACAACCACCACCACTGCTACACAGACAGCACTTCTGTGCTGTCAGATACACGCTGTATCATGTCCTTGTCGTTTGTTTTCATATAATATGTGCATGTGTTTGTCTTTGTTTGCTTTCTTGTTCCTCAGCCACATTCATACTTACAGAGCCTTTATGACATATGTTTGAATGTTATCAATCTGCCCATACCACTGACTACATCCGCCACAGGTTGAACTAGTTCAAGCAATGCTGAGCCCAGATGCAGATAAGAGGCCATCTGCAAGCACAATCCAGAAATGTGAAGCATTGCTGAATTGGAAGTCAGTCGTTGGTCAACTGGAAAAGGATGACATCCCGGATGAAGTCTATAGTATTCGAGTGTAATTATCACTAACTTTTGTATATGTATGAGCTAATATAGGTGAAGAGGCTCACTAATGGACTGATCACCTACATATATGAGCTAGTCAATAGATCTATACCCTACAGTGTATATGTTTTACGTTAATGTTCCTTGAATAACTGTACACTCAGCCATTAGAGCTAGTGTCTTTACCAAATTCCAATATCCCTTTAGTACATGTATGCAATAAGACACATGCAGAGTCTTACTAGATTAAATGCAGAGTCTTGCAGACAATTAATGCTCTATCATTTGATTGGGAATACAGAAAGGGACGTGTACAGCATAAAGTGGGTGCATTTTGTAGCCAAGTATTTTGGGGTAATGTGTTATGTGATCCCAGAGCATGTATTTTGTATACAAGTGGGTGCTATGAGGAAATTAGTACACATGTGCAAATGAAACAGGACAGAATGTGTTGTGTTGTCCCAACCAAAAGTAACACTTTGCATGCAGCAATGCTAGCTAGTGTTGAAAATGGCCATCCCGTGAGTGCATATGTATATGTTGCATGGGCCAGCTAAAAGTTATAATCTCTATTGTATAATATCTATGCTTTATAAACTTGCAAAGAAATGTTTCTCTCCTCTCACTGATTGTGAGCCACCAACGTTATCTGTTCACAGCCTCACTATGCTATGCATCCCAATCCTCACCAGGGTTATGCATTTAAGACTTCCCTTATAATGCAGGTCTATGGTGGTTGACTCTTGTGTATGTGTATAAAGAGTGTCAGAATTAACAGACAGAAGCATTTTGTGTATAATAATAATTATTATATTATTGAGGAAAATACGCATACTTTGAAAATGAAAGAAGCAAGCTTAATACTGTGAATAGGAATTTGAAAATTAAACACTACAGACAATACAAACACTGCTACAGGAAAATGTGCACATTGAAGGTAAGAATTCACAATGCTAGTGTGCATGCACGTACGTGTACTTGGGGCAGATACAGGTTATTTACTTACTTAATTAAAAAAGACATGATATGGTGTGCCATTACTGATCGAGGCAGCTTGAGCTTGTCCAGCCATTATATATAGGTTGCACCACTTAACCATCGGCGACGCGTAGCGCAGCGCTAGCGAGCTAGGGGTTACGGTACTTGATCTGTCGGTGTGTGTGTGTGCGTGCCTGTCCACGCCTAATCTGGTGCTGCAGGCTACGAGGCGCTTTATGAGTAATACCAGTGGATTCAGAACGAAATATTGTGAAGTTTAAAAATGACATTGTCTCGAAAAGACTGCGTTCGAGAGATATGGTAGTCTCGTACCTAGCCGTATCTCCAGCCGTCCGCCATTTTGGGGAGGAGCGTCCTCCAAAATGGCGGAACGACGGAGATGGGTCTGGGACGAGACCAGAGATATGGCGTGAAAACAGCGAAAAGGCCAATATGCGGCTTATACTCTTTCCAAGAACGACTAAATCGCGGGGTGTAATCGAGAGGTGCGGTCGCACTGAATCGAGAGGTGCCGAGTCCAGCGTTCTACTCTGGCGGTGCGAGCCCTCAGTGCAGCGTCTGGTGGTAGATCGCCAGATCCGATTTGCAACGCGTTCCACACGGTAGAATGCTGTACGTGGTTTGCGTAGAGTAGAGAACTACTTCTCTGTAGTTCAAGAAGATCCACACCTCGACGGAAATGGCGTCCATTTCACAAGGTTAATTTAGCCAGTAATGTTTGTTTGCAAACACGTCGAGGGTTTTGCACTTTAGTGCTTCGTTCTCTTGGATGTCATTTTTAGTAAGCCTTTTGCATTGGCATCTTGCTATATAATTGCTGCCTTCCTCGACAGTCATGGCCTGTACAAGCCACATTACCGGCATAAAAAATAATTGCTGTTCTTACATAGCGCTGTAGCACTATGTGGTGTATGTACACGGCATAGGGAAATATGTTAATTCACTACTAGCTGTCAAATCAGTGACTGCGCTGTCACGCATCATTAGCTATCACCTTCACATATTTTAATAGCTATCCTATACAAATGCAGCCTTGATCAGGCAGACTATGTAGATTTGGCACAATTTGATCATGAGGTACCTTGTATGATAAATCCCCCGCGAAATGCGTGTATTTTTTCTGCGGGATCAGTTTCCAAATCGCGATCAAATGTGAAATGGAATCGACGTCCGGTTCTAGATGGGCGTGGTGTAAGGGGCGGCCTGAAGTGGCGAGTCACCCCGTGGGCAGACATAATCTTCAGCATCCGAGCGCTGTTCAGTGGCGAGTTTCGACATGCCGGCTCTTAAGTGTTGGAAGAAACACTGCGGCTTCTCCTCGGACGATCTCGTGGTCGTTCTCCTGGCAGCGGCGGTGACCAGGTTCCTCATGTGAGTCACACCATTGTCTGTAGTCTATGGTCGCACTGAACCCGCTCCACCGGCAGGACACGCGCGTGTCGCTGTTTTATGTGCATTCGGTGTAAGCTGTGCAGTGTTACACGGGTAGAGCGCTAGTGTGTCGGTGGTCTATTCCAGTCCATGTGCTTTCTCCTTCATGCAGGTTGTGCGGAGCCGTGGCCCTTGCTTTGTTCGCCTACCTAGCCATGGGTGACTGCCGCCCGAACCCCTACGCGCTATTCATCTTCTACATCTTTGGGAGCCTTCTCCTTCAGCTCTTGGTGCTTACCGTCGAATGGTGCATGTTCATGGTCAGCAAGACCGGTGGGATCATGCAGATGCACTTGAGGCGGTCACTCATCGGCTGGCTGGTCGTGCGGTTCGTCCTTGTGTTGGTGGAGGCAGCAATGTCTGTTGTCGGTGGCTACACAGCGTGGTCTGAGGAGACCCTGAACGAGGCGTGCATCGAGAGTGGTGTGCATTTCGGTATCATTGCCTTTACAGTTGTCACCTGGGTGGCTGTAATTGTTGCCTGTGTGTGCTTTGGAGTGCTGCTTGACCCCTTCAGCTGCTACTCTCCCGCCGTCATCACGCATGTGGAGGAATTTTTGGCAGAGGATACTGTTCCTGACATCTCCAATGGTGAGGGCTACAACTTGGAGGCCAAAGTTTTAAAGGTAAAGCGCTCCATCCATCACCTCGGGGCCAAGAAGAAAGAGGTTGTTGTCAACGAGTCAGGCAAGTCGCTTTACAACCCCAAGACGAAGCATCTGTGGCAGAAGTCACTGAACAAGGTGAAGTGCACATGTTTCAAGCAAGAGGGACACGAGCATCAATCCACCATGGAAAATATTGCACAAGACCTGGCTATTTTATTTGACGGTGAAGGCTATGTTGCAAGCGACCTTGTAGCAGCTTTGGTTCTCACTATGGAGGAGCAGCAGCCCTACTATGACTGCCTCGCGAAATCACTGAGAATGGTGAGTTGTGTGATAGTCCTGGCAAGCTGTGGTGCATGAACTTTCCTTGGCTTGCCAATGGAATGTGCACTGGTGTGATTTAGTGAGTGATGTAGACCTGTGTGGGGGAGTTGGTGGTGTAGCATGTCCCTTCAATGGCTGCTACTTAATCATTGAGACAGGTAGTGAACTGAGTGGGAGGGTGTTGGTGTGTATGTGTGAGTGTAGCATCAGATGTAAAAGTGTTACAATCAAATTTTTTCTACTTTGTGAAAATGTGTAGTCAATTAGTGCCTTGTGTTTGTCCATTCCTGCCATTGTCCACCATGCAGAAGACTATAGAGCAAATGCAGGGCAATCAGTTTGTGGGAGGGAAGGAAGCATACAAGTATCATCACCCCATGTCACCCAACGAGGTAAGTGGCTTTTTTTGTTGGAATGTGGTATGCCGAGGGGAAAGTTTGTGCCTGGCTAAGGTCTTAGATAAGGGCCGGGAACTGCAATAGAAGCCCGTGCTGTGCTTTGTGTGGTGGGTACCCTCTGGTACACTGAATCCTACCAAGTACTGTGTGCTGACCCTATTTCCTCATTTGCTGTTTGACCTTAAATGCCTTGTGACCCAACTGACCACAAGTTGGTATCTTTGTCACACTAACTAGCCTGTTTTCCTAGTATCCAAGGATAGCAACATTGAAATGCTATCACATCATTTGAGCTATAGCATTCAGCTGGGAAGGGACGACGACTTGGAGTGATGTTTATTCTATACAATCTGTGTAACTACTTTATAATGACAACAAAGTGCAGAGTTGATACTACTACAGGTAATTGTGCTTACAGTTTGCAGAGGTAGAGCCCACAGTCTCTTTGGGCCTTGGTGCGGATGTTGGGCTGGTTTATGTATGTCTCTCCACCACACCTTCAGTCACTTAATGGATAAGCTAAGGATGTATTAGGATGTATTATTATATTATGTATACTTATACACCATGTTCATGCTTTTAGTGTCTGTTACAGCTCTGCATAATTATGTAATTGCCTTAGAATGACCTATGAAATTAATTGTACCTTGTAACCCATACTTTAGTAACGACATACATAGAGTTTCGTCTATCTTTGGCAATGATCACTGATAGGCACATGCAAAGCATTCCAATGTGTGTACTTATCTAGTGGTTGGCACTGATTGGCATTGGTTATATGCACCACCATGTAACTGAAGTGGTGTTAACCTACTCCTTAAGAACAACATATACTTGTTCCATTTTGTGACACAGTATGTTGTACAGCTTGTGGTTGCAGTTTCTTGCCATCAATGCTACCACCTATCCCCTCTCCACCCTATCCATCCCTCCAGACTGACATCCAGGCCCTGCAGGATGCCATGTACTTCTATCCGTACTCCATGGGAGTGTATGGGTGGCCCATGTACT
The DNA here is from genome assembly GCA_964019415.1 of Ianthella basta. Taxonomy (NCBI): domain Eukaryota; kingdom Metazoa; phylum Porifera; class Demospongiae; order Verongiida; family Ianthellidae; genus Ianthella; species Ianthella basta. Next base: position 3,235,334 of record OZ025883.1, read on the forward strand.
GCTTTGATCGACCCTGCAGTGCCTGCTGCCACCTATCATGGAAGATCGGGTAAGTCGGTTGTGCAGTGAGCACATCACAGGCAAAGTGTGCAGTGTGCGTACTCCATATCTGTATAGGAATTGTGGTTAAGAATGATTTATAGGCCTTTGATTCTTGGCTTGGTGGCCTCTACATGTGCAGTGTGGGACAGAGGTCCTTTGCAAGTTTACACACCCAAACTTAGTTTTTGTATGACAGAAGATTTTCAAAGTCAAAAAAACTTACATTCGTAAATCTACCTCGGTGAAAATGCTTTCTACTGTACTGTGCAGTGAAAGTTTGTGGACCTTCTGAAAGTGCTTTTAGTGTCTGTTACAGCTCTGCATAGTTATGTAATTGCCTTAGAATGACCTATGAAATTAATTGTACCTTGTGACCCATTAGTAACGACGTGCATAGAGTTTCTTCTATCTTTGGCAATGATCACTGATAGGCACATGCAAAGCATTCCAATGTGTGTACTTATCTGCGTAGTGGTTGGCACTGATTGGCATTGGTTGCTACCACTCAATGTATGTACTAGTGTGTGCCATTCAAGCAAGAAAGCATTTGTCCCTGTACATAAGTATATTACATGGTATAATGTGGCCCAATTATGCTTGGTGCCATTGTGTACATGATGACAGCACCCACTGATGTTGACTGTTGTCTATGGACAGTATGTATATCTTATAGACAAACTGGTCTTTAAGTAGGCAAGGATTACAATCATACTTCACTGTAGTGCCATGTAAGGTCAAGCATGTAAGTAGATTTCATTATGAGACAGAGTGACATAATGGAATAGGCTCTCTCTCCCCAGTGTACCAAGCATACATCAGCAATATACATGTGTATACAAACATAGTATTTTGCTCCTCGAACAAGATTAACAACAGTAATGTGCTTGTGAACTTTTTGTTTTAAATTTGCCATACTAGCCAAAAACAATATTGAAGTTATGGAATCTGAATGCAGTGGGTGTATTCTCCGTACCCCGTCATTCACACAATTAAGTCCTTGGTGTATCCCTTCATGTGTAGGCCTCTGTGTGGATGTGGGGGATGCCATAGGAAGAGGGACTACACATTCGGACATATTGCTAAAGACTCCTGTGGTTGTAACACAGCCGCACTAGCCCTCACGGTTGGCCTGTCCAAACGTGACATCGTCTACGTCTCCTACCACAATGAGGTGAGTGCAGTGCCTCATTGTCCATGCGGGTGCAAGCTACGTGTACATGACTTATTAACTTTACATTGTATGTATGTATTGGTTGCATCTACAGATATTCATGGCACCCTTTGCTGTTCTACTTGACCGGGATAGGAGAACAGTGGTCATTGCCATCCGTGGGACTATGTCACTCTCGGTGTGTGCTCTAGAAGTGTATAGTAATCAAGGTTTTTACTGCATGTAACACACAAGTGTACCTGGATGCTTTTCTCTGAAGTCTTGATTGCATGAATAAGCATGTTACATTAAGCTTATGTAGGCTCATAAATGTACTCTGAGTACCTTACCAACTGAGGACTTGGCTCATAATGCAGTAGGGTGTGCAATGTAGTTTCAAAGCTACTTTACTCCACTGGCAACTCCATGGAGTTTGCATGGCATTGTATATTCTACTCACAGATCACAGTGTTACATATGTTACGTATATGGGCAAGACACTTACACAGCACCTCCCCCCATCCCCTTCTCCTCACTAGGATGTGCTGACAGATCTGTCAATCTCTTTGGAAAATGTCAAGATCAAGGAAAAACCCTATGATGAGCTGGACACACAAGTGCACAAGGTACTGCCATGGACTGTTTAGCAAGTCTGTAGTGTTGCATACTTCCAAGGATAGTTCCAAGCCAGTGTGCATGTGTGTGTGGTACAGCTCCATTCAAAACACATGAGCCTACTCTTCTGTCCAGTGACTGGTTTCTGTACATATTAGCATGGCAAGGCATTAGTCTCTGAAGCCAGACTGTTGCTCAAGGACAAGTCAAATAGACAATCGAATCACATGAGCCAGATTTGACAAGCCATCTTTGTACACAAGAAGACTATTCTTGTAGCAGTGTTTAATTGGCTTTCTTTGAGGCAGAACAAGTAAAGTTAATATGTTTGTAGAGTACATGTGTATGTACGTATGTATGCTGTTGAGCGTTAGCTGAGGGGGTGTTGTGTGTGGTTTTGAGTGGTTGAGTAGATGGGGAAAAAATCTTAGGCAAGAAAGTCTCTAAAAAGACTCCAGACTGAGGAACGCTAGCTATTAGCTTTCCGTGGATATCTCCATAGCTTCTTTCTTACCATCTCTGAAGTACACAGCTCTCTGGCACAGCTCTCACATGGTCTTTCAGCACTGCAACAAGGTGGCCAACAGTATAGTGATCAGTCGCTTCCATCTCCCAGCTGTTTTGTATATGTATCACTAGCTACAGCTACTGCCCACTGCTGTTTGGGCGGCACATCAACACATCTCTGTTTGATCACTCCATTTCGTCTTAGGCGAGTAAGAAAGCTAGCTCTGTGGCTAGTGTGATCCTCCTTGGATATATATATGCAAACTTGAGTGGTGACGAAGCTATTCACTATTGCATGCAATATGTGACAATATAACGTTTCATTTCATTCCCTTCTGTAAACCATTCTACCGACAGTAATATGGTCTGTCTGTTTTGTTTTATGTCATTCCATTTTAGAATAGATGGCTGTGGAACAGAACGATTGGAGGATCAACACAGAACCATTAGGCACAGCCCAAATGGAATTTGCACTTACTACTCACAGCAGCAGCTCAGCCGTTCGAAATCGTGTCTCCTGCCTGTGCCCGGTCGTCCGTAGTCGCTTCATTCACTGGGAGCCACATTGTCTTAATAGTTTTATTCAGCGCTAACGTATTAATTGATTTACTCACCGACCCGTTCGTCTGTTTTGTAGTTTATCTGTACAAAGGAAAGGTCATTCCATACTTCCAGTGTTTCTTAAAATCAAAAGAATAACGTTATATTGTCACATACCATACAAAGTTGACACAAGTACACAACATGGTCTATGACTGTCATTAACAAGTACATGTGCTTAGGTTGCCGTGCAAGCAAGCACCTGATATGTATGTATGTAACTCAATTTGTTGTGCTCTTCAATCAGGAGCAGCTTACCCCTCCCCTCCCCCATGTAGGGAATGCTGGTCACTGCCGTTAATATTCTTTTGGAAATGAAGAAGCAACGTGTCATTGCCAACATCAAATCAGAATTTCCCGTAAGTTTCTTATTCTTTAATGACATGTGCATACAGATGTGCTTTAAACAACAACAGTACACTGTGCTGCTAAGGGTCTTGTAGCTGTATTTTGCACCACACATTGTGATTTAGAGGACCATGCATCAGCTGTGCATTGAGTAGGTATAATGTGTCTGTCAGATGGCTAGAGTGTTTAATAGGCTTTTGTGACCTCTGCAGGAATGCAGTGATTTCTCCATCACTGTTGTTGGTCACTCACTTGGAGCAGGAGTGGCCAGTGTCCTGGCCCTGCTGCTGAAGACAGATGAAAGGCTGAAGGCAATGCACGTCAATGATGTCCACTGCTATGTGTACGAGCCTCCAGGTTGTGTTTTCAGGTACGCACTTTGGATAAGTCCTCTGATGCAGTGTTGGAGCAATGTAGACACCTACTTATATACTGTTTTTCAATACCATCTTGTTTATATGATTTGTAATACATGTCTGAAATTGATTGCTTTATACTTTGACAGTGTGCGTGCAATGTACGTACAAATAGTCACTATGGGATAGGGGACTGCGTAGTTTAGAACCGAGAAACTATACATCCCATGTATGAGTGAGTGTGGCATTAGGCGAATGCTTCATTTAAAATGCATAGCTTAGACTGGTATATTGGTTGTTTATGATCCTAACCTCTCTGATTTCACCTATACCCTGCAGTTATCCTTTGGCAGAGTACTCGAAGAGCTTCATTACTAGTATTGTTCTCAACAATGATTTGGTGCCATCGTAAGTGTCATGGTCCTGCACTGGCTGCTCAAGTACCATGTGCTTGTGGTACTGTTCTCCCATCACCTTGTGCCTAGGCTGAATTGGAGGTCTTTGCTGCTCCTGAAACACTCCATGCTGAAGCACCTTCACAGGTCAACTGATCCCAAGGTACTATATATACTTATCTAATACAATGGGACCTGTCTAAGATGGTCACTGTGTTAGGCAGCCATCTCTCAGCCAGCCTCCCTGGCCCCAAGTAGCGCTAAAACATTGCAGTCTTCCTCCATAGAGCAGGCACCTCTGTATGTAGATCAGTTAAAACTGGCCCACAGGTGGCTGTCTTAGACAGGTTTCACTGTATGCAGTGTTAGTTATAATGCCATCATAGCAACTGCAGCTGTTGCAATCCACAAGCACACAATCATTTGTAGCCTCCTGTTTACAATAGTTGGTACTGTTCTGTTATGTGTAGTCTTGTGAATAGTATTCCTATAAGGTTTGTTAAGAATTTCATTTACTTTTCTTCTGTATCACATGGCAGTACCAGATATTGTACCGAGGCATTGCTCCACGCTGTGCTTCTGCCCATTCACTGGGGGATGAAGAAAAGGCTTCGTCTCATCATGACCAATTTGTCCACACAGTGTTTGAGAAACCAGACTGCCTTGATGATCTTGGCAAGCTGAGGCAGAAGCCAATCAGGACATTTCGCCAGGCTGCAGATGTGGTTTTATTTGCTCAGAGGTGGAAGAATAAGGGTACTCACCAGAGCAGAAGGAAAGTCAGCCATGGGACATGTGAGGCTATTAGTGAGGTGTGTCCTGTGCCAACATTTATTCCTGGTAGGGTGCTTCATGTGCAGGAGTACAAGGAGCCATCTTGGTGAGTTCTGATGTTCATCCTTCTAACTACATACTGGAGTGCTCTGAGCCTAATACTGTCCTTGTCACTTCATGCTATCAAATTTCAACCTCATCTTGTCATTCTTGTATCAGTTTTGTATTGTACATTTATTTTTTGCAATCGTACAAAGTATTATGTATCAGGTCACATGCTCAGCAAACCCTTTACTGCTCCACTTGTGGCTTGTTCTGCCCTTACAGTTGTCCTGGTTTTACTAAGTCACACTACCGTGTTAGTTGCAAGGCCAATGAGGACTTTGGTGTGCTTCGGCTTGGAGAGAAAGCACTGGACAGCCACCTCCCAAACAGTTTAAGTGCAGCTTTCAAGATCCTCAAACGTCAAATTGAGCAAGGGCAAGGTTTTACATTGGATGACTTTCCAACCAGACCAGAAGATTTGCAAGGCAACTGCGCTGAAGTTAGACTGACAGATAATTTTGTTTTCAGCACAGCTCAGCCCACAACACAGGTGCCACTCACGGTGCAGCCACTGCAAGATGCTCCTAGTGGTGTCTACTGGCACCCAAGGGTGGCTGGCCGAGCAAGCTATGAGCTAACGCAGATGAATGGATCCGGAAGTGCTAGCCACAGCTTACCTGTGGTTGTGGAGGTCTCAGAGAGGCCAAATGCTACTACTCAGCCTTCCATTACACTCGTGTAATTGTCTCTTTACACAGTTTAGTCTATAGACCACCAGTGCTAGGATAATCCGTGTGCTGTCATACACAGACTGCTTATTTCCAGCTTCAGTATCACTATGGACAATGTAATGTGTATACTGTATGTTTCCCTAACCTCCTCAGCATCTGTAGTGTATCCACTGCCATACTTCATTGATGTACATGAATGAATATAATTTTAATTAATGCATATCTTGTGACGCTCTATGCAACAGTGCAGTGTCCCTGGGCCTCTGAAAGTTTGATGGCGAACCATTGTCGTGTGCAGGAGGTTGGCAGGGAAAATATGGCCTAATAAACGCTTTCGCTGTTCCTTCCTTGGCTGCTGGCTGTTGGAGAACACCGATGATTCAGTGCACCCTACAGCACAGCATCGTAGTGCTTTGAACATTTGGTGGCAATTCGTTCACAGGCGCATGAGAAAAAGTGGAGACAAAGCACGAGTCTATGGCAACATGGCAACTGCCAGAGGGAGAATAGTAATTAAGAAGATGCTTTTTGTTTGTATTACAGCATACAAACAACCACCGCCATCACTACATAGATACGCTCCCTGATAGATTTGGGCTTCACAATGGCTATATATGAGATCCCTACATGGATAGTATATAGCAAGACATTAATTTGGATTGCCTGCATGAGCTATTCATAATATATTCTATAGCATATCTTGTCTTGAAATTACTATAATCAGTACGGATAATGCTACAATAATACTAAATATTAAAATTTTAACTATGTCTACATTTTTCTATTTTCCAATGAGGAAAGCAAAATACATAGCAATTAAGAACACACTGATTCTGTGTGTGCATATGTAGTTCCTACAAAGAAATTAGCTAAACTAAGCAGTTGATATCTTAGTTAGCCCTGGGCACCTCCATTGCCTCAGGTCCCGTTGCTGCAGGTCTACAAACGCTCTCCTCCAGATCCAGTACCACACCAGGCCGAGTAGCACACATACAGCACACTCAGTGTAGTAGCCATCCCACTGGGTCACACAGTGGCCTCCAGTAGAGTTACAAGCCTGCACACAGGGAGCATGGAAGGAAGAGTCGCAGCTGTCAGGCACTAGTCAGGATCAATACCTATATAAAATAATCTAAGTAGACTACCATTTGTCAGTCTGGCTAGTGGGCAGGAAGTAGGGTATAGCAATAGAGGTAATGTAAATGTACGTAGAAAGAGGATGGATTGCCTGAATGAACATTACTAATGGTATGCAGAAAGGGTTACCTGCTGACGACACACCTCAGAGGAGACACACACCTATGTACGTACATGGCATAATAAAAACAAACCCATCCAACCTAGGACTACAGTAGACTAGTAACTGATAGTAGTGGACTATATGTACTTCAGTTCTCACCACAATTGCTACACTTGAACTTTCACATAATTAACCCTGCAGCACGCAAGCACCACAGGGTTAAAGCAGTTGGTTATGTGTGTTTGTGTGCCCGGTTCGATTTTTCCATACACTAACGAATTGGCCAAGAAGACCTAAGGATTGCCTCAGCACTGCAAAAGATTCAATTAAAACATGAGTTTTTGTAAAAACAGCCTCATCACAAAGCTACAGAATACACGTGGAAGCTATTATTCTATAGCACAGCTGTCAGCCATTTTGTTTATCCTCACTAGTGCATGAGTGTACTTAAATCACGTGACATTGCTCTCAATCACATGGTGTTTTAAGTTGCCAGCTTTGCATTGCGTTTGTGCATCGCTATATAGTGCACGTGCATATCTTAATCACTGGACATGGATCGGGACTACATGGCATGATTCGCCTGAAAAAAGATACCGTAGATGCTATAACTTTCATGGGGTTACACTTTCACGATTTTTGCAGATCAACAACCATCTGCGAACGTTTCGCCCAGTGAAAACTTACAAAAGGCTTTATTTCTCCTGCTTGAGACTCTGCAACTGCGAAAGTAAAAACACGAAAAATGTGAAAACTCATGAACTGCGAAAGTTTAACCCTGCGAAAGTTAAAGCGTATACGGTATGTCCTCAAAGCTGAGGGTTTAGTACTTTAGTGCCTAGCTATGGCTGTGCATGGGGTACAAATGGATACACATGGGGTTCAAGTGGGTGCAGGCAGTACGCACCTCGAGCTGATGCATCGTGTCACAGTCCATGTTGAGTTCTTTCCCTCCTTGACAGGACTTGTACGTCAGTGGGTCTAAGAACCACAGTGCCACAGTGCCTGGCCAGTAAGCACCGAGGTTAGAAATAGTGTTGAGGAGGGTCATGTAGGTGCCACCAATGGCAGGGTCACTGATGCGGGCATGGAAAGCCATCTGGGTCACAAACATGGAGTTTGCTGCTACCTGCAAAGAGGCATTCCAAAACACTCAGAGGTGCTGGGCAGGTCTCCTAACTGCCCAATAGGCATGCCCACACTAGCGCACTAATTAGGAGTGAGTGTACATTCAAACTCACGTGTGTATGTGTCTCTACATTCAACTGAATCAATTCAAAACTATCAGCATGGAGTGGAGCACACCTATTACCCAATTTAGCTAGCAGTACACCAACAAAGGCAGAAGACGGCTGGGTCATAGAACAAGCCTAGATCTCTAACAGAGACAGAGCTGCAACCACCAATAATAAAGGAGGAACACAGCTGTCTGCAACAGATTCTTGCGAATGGATAAACACATATAAATTCCCACCTATGTATTAATACTTAACAGTACAGCATTAGCACAAACAAACACACAGCAATGCATTGAATAGATCAAGAAGGTGCTCACAATCAAATTTACCAGCACACACATGAGCACAGCCACACATACCTGGTGCAGCATGAAAATGGCAATGATGATGACATAGTACATTAAGGGGAAGTTTCCATCACTACCAAACATGGGTGTGAACCACACCACAGCAGCGAAAACCACTCCCATAAACATTCGCACTGGGTAGGCCTTCATCCAGAGATTCAGTGGGGTAGGACCAGCAACAAACCGACTGGAGCAGAGGGAGAAAATATGGTGCAAATGCTATATATCACACAGTGAGTACAAACATGTGTGTAGATGCTTCACTAATCAAACCTTAACACTAGAGGTGTCAGTATCAGCAATGGCACTAAAGGTACAGCAATGAGGGCAAGCTTGTCTTTGGGCACACCAGCATCAATCAGCTTGAGACCAGTAGCTGCTTCAGGTGCAGCAAAAGCAACCTGCACAAACATACACACATACTTACTAGTCTCGCATAGCCAGACTGCCATTTTGTTCACCCCCTCAATAGACATTTAGGAGGGTGTGTACAAATGGTATTCAGACTATGTGAAACTACATACACAGGAATGCATTTAGGGGTGGAAGTGATGCATTTGCCCTCCCTACCCCCCCCCCCCCTCACTTCTTGCATTGCCCTCTTAATTCTTGGAACCTCAGTTTCATCCCCATTGAAACATTCCTAAATATAGCACTGGCACACACACACACACACACACACACACACACACACACACACACACACACACACACACACACATCACCACAAACCATACATAGACGCACACACACACACACCATACAAACACACATACAATACGTCATGATCTCCCAATGAACAACACACTCATCACAGTAGCTCCTCATTCATAAAGGTGCTGTCAATAAATAGCTGTCAATACTATCACATCATGACACAATAGATGAATCCACACAACTACCAAAAGGGGATGACTAACAAGGTACGTATACACCTAATCCTATCAATTCATTATGTGTAACCAAATTCCAATATGTAGACAGCTACAGTAGTTTAGTGGATTTCCCAATCATCAATGAACTCACAACTCAGCTCTGAACTACGTATGACTTTACAGTACATTTGGCTGAACACCATCATTTCGCTACATCTCTAGTTGCTTATCACACAAAAGTGAGGTGAACGTTTGGTGGCAACTCATGAGTCAAGTACGTATGTAATGCTAGAGCTAACCATTTCACAACCCCTGAACACACAGCGTAGTGTGACAAACCAACGCCTGCTTGCACTCTACACATAACATACTATGAAACATATAGCAGTAAGGTATGGAACCTGCACAGTCACTGTAACAGGCAGCAACCACTCTAAACACCCAGCTTTTCTGCCCAAAATAGCATTAAATGTTGCATAGACCCCTTAAAGGCAATCTTAACAGCCCACAGGTGGCTGTCGTAGACATCTTTCCGTCTACCCCTGTACATAAATCACATGGCATATTGACAGTAAGAAGGCATGAAAAGGATTTCGTGCAACAAGGCAATTGAGATGCTCATTGGCATAGGCCCCATTGCTGAGGCCTCTCTCCAGCTGAACGTACACGCACCACACACACACCTTGGCAGTGATGTGAGCCAGTGCGTAGAGAATAACAGGCCACAGTCCCACAACTGAAACAAGCTGCTTGTAAGCCTTTACAATGCTGATCTTCTCTGCACCCCTTTCTGTTTCCTTCTTGAGCACCCACACCAATGTAGTGGTAATGATGAACACACAGCCCCAGAAAAACATGAAGTCACTCAAGGTGACGACACCAGTGTCAGCTGGCTCACTCCTCAGGTAAGCATTGCAGAATTCCTTTGATTCAAGTGCAATAAAGACAGTGTACCCTAGAAAGTACCCTGCAGTCTGACCCACTGAATTACAAGTGGATGCATAGCCGATGTTCACTTTGGATAGCATAGTCAGTGCCCACCCGTCTACCGCTATGTCTTGAGTGGCTGCACACAGGTACAGCATGAAGAACATCACAGTCAGCAGCCCAACATTAGGGACCTCCCCATGCTCCCCCAACAAAACATCCACCCAGCGGGACAGCAGAAGCATGGCCGCTCCCATCAGATACTGTATGGGTATTAGCCACGTCTTGCGTCTACCAATGCGTGAGCTGTACACTGAGTCCACAATGGGAGCATATAAGAGCTTCAGCGTGAACGGCCAAGACACGACGCTAAAGAGAGCTTGCTGTTTGTAGCCCACGTGCCTGACCTGTAGCAGCATGGGGACGCTACCGGCCAGCCCCATTGGTATGCCTTGTAAGATGTACAGAAACAGGAGGAGGAGCATGTTCGCGGTGTCAAGTCGCCAATTGGGCTTGTCTTCTTTCTGTTCACCGTCACAGTCTTCATCTTGATTGCTCGTCATCATGCCGCTCGGTTTTCTGAGGCTCATCCTGCTGGACTCGCTGGCGTATGTGCGATTGCGTGTTTTACCGTTACTAGATATCGCATTTCAGGTGTCCACCGCATAACTCCGTAATATTTCCGCATTCTCTCTTTCAAAAGGTGAGGGGATTTTCAAGTGCTGCTGTATAGACAAGTCAGTACGTGAAGGGCATCGCTTTGGGAGGTACCAAGAGAGTATCACGAAGCAGTCTTCAAGGTACTTTCCAGAAGGACTTCAATCTAAGCTGGCCGACTTCAGAGGCTCACTTGTGAAGCACTTGTTAGTGGGATGAGCCGTTTGTACTCGTACATGGATGACGTTGGTTGCAGGACAAGGACAGTAACAGCTGTGTGTTCTCAAAGAGCTCGCAAACACCATCCCTCATCTCTACCCTACCTCCTCTGGATGTCTGTCTTTCACCGACTCTGGCAGGCAGGCCACTTGTTGGCCGTACTGTGGACACTGTTAGTCTTGTCTTTCCGAAAGCTTGTTTATTACTTGTTTGGACGGTCACAAAGAAGTCTGAGAAAGGTATTGTACCCTCATTTGTGTGGGTGTGGAGCAATATCATTGTATATGCCAAGGTTTAATATACCTTAGACAGAATCGGTCCTTTCCTCCACAGCTCTTCTTCCTAACACTATTAGCTACGTATCACTCTCTGGTTCCTGGAATAGTCATTTGTTCCTCATAATATAGCCTAAGTGTTCTTTCCTTCCAAGCTAGAGTCCCCACTGTGTGTACTCTACACATAATATAGCAGTGTGTTGGGCATGGTTGTAGAGAGCAGTGTTGTGACCATGTTGCTGTTCAGAGGGGTACCGGGCAATTTAATGCATGCATTGCCTCTGTTATTAGTGTGGGGAAGTGGGTGGTTACAGTGTCCGTGTTATCAGTTACTGGCCTGGTGTGATTTGTGTGACAGTGACCTTCATTTTGTAAATACGTGCACAGTCTCTCGAGTACACTGTACCTGTGGGGAAGCCGACATTACACCAGTTTACACCACTGATTGATGGTCTAGTGTAGATTAAGTCTGAATTAATGCTCAGTACATATGTAGTCCAGATCAGTTGTGGTTGCATAATCTTATTGTCCTGTGCTTGCTACGTACTCTCACAGTACTTGTCTGTCTTGTGATTCTTCTTCTGATCTGTTTAGATCCTACAACACCAGCCAGTAAAGTACCACCTCATTCCGGTGTCCCCTCACAACGAGAGAAGGCTAGGTGAGTACAACACATGCACAAGTACAACATGCTTCTCATATGTGGTTGAGCTAGCTACTGTGTACTTGTGGGGCTCAGTATGCATGGTTTGTAACATGGTGGCCACTTTCTAGTAAATCCTATGGTACACACGTACTATAGTACGTATATCACATGATTCACATTGATCACATGATCAATAGTGAGACTGCTTGAGGCAATCAGGCCTAGAAGCCTTAAAAGGTCCATGTTCAGCAGATGTGGTTGCTGCACTAGGGGGACTGCTGATAATTGAGTAGGCTGGGGGCCAGACTATATTTCCAAGAGAAATGAAGGAATGGAATAAGTCCTATAACGAAGTTGTGCAATCGGGGCGGAGTTAACGTATAATCGCACTGTTTAATGCAAGTGCACGAGAATGGACAATGGCCCCAAATCATAAACTCTTGAAGCATTCCTGCGCTTTTATGCTCCTCTCACCAGACAAATAATTGAGTTTGAGGTGGCAGTTTTGATGAGAGTCAGTGTCTACTACTACATGTGAAACCATAGCCCTCTCAGCCAGAGTGTGGTGCATTGAGCAGATTCGTGGAACACAGTGTTAATGTATATTCTCCCTTCTACCTCCATTGTACTTTTAGTTGTTGTCAAGCGGAAGACACTGGTCCTGGACCTGGATGAGACTCTGATACATGCACAGCATGATGTGTGAGTGTGTGTGTGACGGCTGACAACTGCATAGTGTGCAAATGTTATGTTAGTACACCTGTCAATACTGGTACACATGTAGTGTGTTAGTAGTACTTAGTACACCTGTCAGTACTGGTACAAGTGTAGTGTGTTAGTACAACTGTCAGTATTGGTACCAGTGTAGTGTGTTAGTACAACTGTCAGCACTGGTACAAGTGTAGTGTGTTAGTACACCTGTCAGCACTGGTACAAGTGTAGTGTGTTAGTACACCTGTCAGTATTGGTACCAGTGTAGTGTGTTCAGTAGTAACGTGGTTGTCAACTTATAGGGTTAGATGCAGCTGGCTGTTTGTCTGTACTGTATGTAGGACAATGCATTCATTTGGATATTAGGAGGTGCACATTGTCTGTGCTGTTTTATGGATTGTGCATGACTGTCTCGGTAGTAGTACAGTACCTTCTGCATCACTCTGTCTCCCTGCACATCACAGTGCACATGGCAGTGTCTCCCTGCACATCATGCTGTCCCCTTCACTGTTCATTACCCCATTCACTGACTTGTGCAGATGACAACTGTTTGGTTGTTCCTACCAGAAATATGCACTGTCTAGCTTTGCTATTCTATTGTCGGTAGTAAAGTAATTACCCATCACGTGCTGTTACCTTTGCTCTGTATGCACACAAGTATTAATTACTGTAAGGTTGTAGGAAGAAGAGTTTGAGTATCCCTCTCTGTAGAGGCACAATGGATCAGTGTATTGTATAGCATGTTGTGTTTCCTGCTGCATTGTACATGTGAATCAGTGTGACTGACTAATGCACTGTATGTGCAAGTGTCAACTGTGGGAGGTGCTGCAACGGGTACAGTGTGTAACTGCCCGTGACTTTGTCATTAATGTGTTTGGCTATGATACAGTGATTTGGGCTCTAAGTGTGTACATTAAGTGCTTGAAGTGAGGGCTTCTCAGCTGGCTCAGGCATCAGAAAGGGTTGGATCTTCGCCCTGAAGAAGACCAGAGCATCTGGTCGAAACGTCGGCAAGGTTTTCAACCCTGTTGTGAAGCTGGTATTAGAGAACCAACCCTTTCTGATTAAGTGCTTTGAGTGGTGCATTTCACTCCCTGTGGTATTGAGTGTTAGACTGTAGTGAGACTCAGACTGACTGTGTTGGAATTGCTAGTATGTTGAGTACCTGAGTGGTAATCAGTAGGCATCATTGGAGATGCCACCTAATTGTAAGAACATTGTTGTCCCTGAATTGCAGTGCCATATGTAATGCATTTCGCTCCCTGTGCCCTTCACCTGCTGTGTATTCCATGACATGGTTGTGGCCAGTGTCTGACCTCTTGCTGCCATTGCCTTCCCTTTCCATTGCAGTGTTTCTAGTGCGGTACTTACCGGGAGGATGGCTGACTTCCTTGTGAAGGTAGGTGTGCTCCGTGTAGTGTTTATTTGACTCCAGTGCAATACGTTGACTCTAGCTCAATAATACTGTAGCTATGAGTTTAGATGCAGTAAGACATTGAGAGGGTTTGCATACTAGTAGGCATGCTTAAGTGTTGTGCAGCGGTATCATTTAAAGCAATTTTGAGCAAAATTGAACTCTGACATGCTTTACTTGCTGTGGCTTTTTGTACACTGCCAAGCCAACTGCCAGCTAATGCCACAACAGCCAGAAATGTCCACCCCTGTGGTCATGCAGTGATGGCCCAAAGCATACGTCGTGGATGACATTGAAATGACTGCACTTGCATTCTCTAGTGATGGATTAGCAAACAATGATATGCCAATTGAATGTTGAACTGTACAGAAGTGCTCATGCACACTTCATCATTCCAATGGCAGCTACACTCACACTGTACATGCGTATGCCATAGTTTGTCTGTCATGCTGTAAAAGTCCCCCCCCCCCCCCCCCGCCCATTGAAGTGGTATGTCATGCCAAATTTGCTCCCCCCCCCCCCCCCGTAACCAAAACAGCAACCGAAATGGTTCCCCCTCTGCTAAATCACCAGCGCCAGCACGGATTGACAGTCAGATTCATTGTGTACTTGTACCCTGACGTTTTCCCAAGTTGGGACACATTCTCAATCAAGAATAACATGTTTCGTCCAATGAAAAGGCAACTTCATTCTTTAGATGGGCACTTTGGTTCTATTTATAGGCGATTTCTTTCGATGAGTGGACAATTTTGTTCAATGAATAGACCATTTCAGCTGACATGTCTTTGCTGTGCGCTCAAAATCCACCACAACAACGAATATCAGGAGATAAAAGGGACTTTGTCACTATGGCGGAACCATTATGGCAGCCATTTTCTGTCGTTTTTGGCCCGGCAAAACCATTTCGGCAGGGAGAACTTTTACGCCATGACAGGTACACTGGGCCAAGAATGGCAGAATATAGCTGTCATGATGGCTCCGGTGTACCAACAATGTCCCCTTGGCCCATGATACTTCTTACCTTCCAGTGGAGATTATGGTCCATCAGCAATGATTTTGGTCACCACTAAAATGTAGCCTGTAAAATGCACAGTGCATGTTACTCATGTCACAATGCTTTAGGTGGGGTAGACTCACGGTGGGCCTTACATTTACTTTCAGTCATTATAGAGATGATTTGCCAGACCCCAAGGGACCACTTTTGCCAACAATCTCGAGATACACGTAGGTCATCATGGAAGCTAACAAGCAGGTGCTAGAGGCGGCAGTCGTGTGATTGTTGAAGAAGTGGGGGAGTTATGGGCACTTAGATGCAAAGACAGTCCTGCCTTCTCTCCCCTCAGCAACACAGTCCACATATGGGACAATTTCCAGTAGAAATATTTTCATGTAACATGCACTTACTTACTTACTAAAGGGAAAACATTTTGGCTGATGTTTCAGGGCCTGATTAGGGTGGGCCTAATTTGTCATGACATGTCTTTGAAGTACTGTACATAAATAAAACGTTATGTAATCATACGGAAAATGCAGCTTCCAGCTACTTAGTACATACAATAGATGAGAATTGTGAAATGTAACCACTGTACATATGTATGTTGGCAGCATCTGTTAACATTGATGTCTTTGTGTGCTAAGTAGTGTTTTCTTACCATTGCTGTGGCTCCCCTTGTGTAAACTGCCAGAATCATCAATTTCTGTGCCTCTCTTGGTCTGTAGGTAACAATTGATGACTATCCTGTTCAATTCCATATCTATAAGAGACCACATGTAGACTTCTTTCTGAAGATGGTGAGTGCACCTCTGTACACACATTGCACTGCAAAGTGTAGCATGGTAACACGTTGTTCAGCTGTTTTTGTTTGTCGTCATTAGCTCGAAACACTTCTGTAGAGTTGCTTTCATGACTTGTTAGTGTTGATGACAAGGTTTCTCTCCCTCACAGGTTAGCCAGTGGTATGACTTGGTTGTCTTCACTGCCAGTCTAGAGGTTAGTATGGTATTGTTTTGATATTAAACGGTTTCATAGTTCAATATAATGAAAATCAACGACAAGCCTGTTCTTAAAGTGCAATCCTGAAACACAGTCAACTTTAGTCCTTAACTGAGCTTATGTCCTTTACATCAGGTGTATGGTACGGCTGTTGTGTCTCGATTGGACAGGAGGAAGAAGATGATTACACAATGCTTCTTTCGCCAGCACTGCACAATGGACCTGAATGGCTACACCAAGGACCTTACCCTTGTGTCCCCAGACCTGTCCAAAGTCCTCATATTGGACAACTCACCAGGAGCTTACAGGGGCAACCCAGGTTTGTGATGGGATTGTGCATGTTTACCTTTACCTGTGTATATTCGTACATATGAGGTGTGTGTATGTGTATCTTGTATCCAGTGGATGGTGTGTGTGTGTAACTGCATTAACTGTGTGTAAGTATTTAAGTGAGAGGAGAGGGAAGTGGGCACTAGCACAGACATACACTAGTGCAAAACATATGCACACCTGATGGTAACGATTTCTTAGAATTCACCACTTATGGCACTGTTAAGTGTATATATATATACAGTATATGATACAGTTGTACATATAGGTTGGACCAAGAGCTGTCATTGTCTACAGGATTTAGAACACCATGGGAAACCAATTACTATAGACGTGAGCGAAGCACAAGGGCTTCTATATTACTTTCCAAAATGTTTTAAATCTCGTAGACACCAACAGCTCTCGGTCTAAGGTGTTTGGACTATGACAGCAACCAGCGTGGGAACGGGCGCGGGGAAAGACCATGCTGACGATTTCTACCTGGAATTGACAGCAGAAAGATGGCCAAGTAGTAAACAGCAGTGTAAACTGAGCAGCAAACAACCCTGCAAGCCCAGTTGCCAAGAACAACCTCAGAATGGTGCGCCAAGCTTGTCACAACTACATCGCCAAAAAGTTTGCCTCAGTGCGCTAGAAGCTACCAGAGGGCATTGAAAGTTGAATCAGAGGCGATATAAGCAACATATCCATTCAACCAATTAGATTGCTGCAATTTGCTGCATCATACTCTAATACTAGTTATCAGTTGTTATTAGTGCTCAGCAATTGGTCAATTGTTGTTACAAAGATTTACTGACGCAGGGAAAAAGAAAGAAACTTAGCTTCTTCCAGTGATCTTCGCTGTTGATCATCATCATCATCATCATCATCATTCATAACGGCAATGTCTCCTCTGCAGGAGGTAGCCTAATGTACAATGGGTAACATAGTATATGTCTGGAAATAGTAATGTTCTATAGTCAAAGTTCTAATGGATTACTTAAAATTGTCAGTCCATTGCTTCCTTGGTCTTCCTCTCGGTCTCTTTCCCGTCATTTCTTCTTCATATACTTGCTTCACCAATCGATCCCCATCCATCTCCTCCACTTTCACCTTCCACCTTCTTTGCTTCTCCTTCACAATGTCCAACACTGCTTCCTGTCCAAGAGATCTCCTCACCGCTTCATTTCTCACCCTGTCCATCCTTGTCACACCCTCCACTCTTCTTAGGAACATCATTTCACATGCCTGTATCTTACTCTCGAGTCTCTTCTGCATAGTCCATGTCTCACAGCCATAGGTGAGTGTGGGCACTACCATAGCATTGAACACCCTCAGCTTAGTTTTCTTCAGTAGCTCTTCGCTGTTGATCTGCATACTATTCAATTATTGTTCGAAAAGTACCTAAACACTGGCTGACCAAGACGACGTGTCTACCAACTTGAAGGTCGTCGCTCACTGTACAATACTACACCAACAGAATGGAGGGCTTCCGCTTTCTGAACCAGCTACACACAAGTGAAAGTAGCCCTTATACCTATCCTTGCTGTACATAACTGGAGTGCGCCAAACTCCAGACTTAATCAAAATTTATTTGGCAAATGGTCTTGTCTCATATCACACAGGTCAACAAAGTAGCTGCAGCTGTTGCAACGGATCTAGACATAACACAGGTCATCAAAGATGTCAGCAATCGAAGGAGTATAGGCAAACATGGAAGGGCATCAAGCAGATGCATTTAAACAAGGGCAAATGAGCACATATACACTTGCAATAATGTAGCCTCGTTCCCAGGCTGTTCTGTTAGTTAGGGCCCCATACTGATGAATGTGGACAGCCTGGGAACAAGGATAGATATAATGCAAATGTAGGTTTAACTTTTGCTGGGTTAAATTTAGGGAGTGGTTTGTGAGTTTTAGTGATTTCTGCATTTTACTTTTGTGGTTGCATAATCTCAGGCAGGATATATGGATATACAGCTAAAGCCTTGTGTAAGTTTTTGCACGATGAAAATTTCTCGAATGGTTGCTAATCTGCGAAAACCGCACAAGTGTATTCCCGCAAAATTAAAGTGTATACAGTAGTATGATGATATTGTTTACTTCACCGGGTATCAAGTGCATGGCTTGTCTGATCACCAAGTACTACAAGCAGCTACTGCCAACAATAGCTTCTGTGTGCTGTTTGCTGTGTTATCCATAGCAGTGTGGTGCATGCCCCATATCCCCCTTTCCGTTTGTCTGTCTGTTCTCTCCCTTACAGACAATGCAATACCGATAAAGTCTTGGTTCTGTGACCCCCATGACACAGCCCTCCTTAACCTACTGCCAGTACTGGATGCTCTGAGATTCACAACAGACGTGCGCTCTGTGCTCAGCAGAAACTTGCACCTTAACTGTTTGCAGTGATATTACTTTTGCATGTTTGGATTCAGTATATAGGCTTGGTGTTCAATACTTTTCTGTTCATGACTACATACAGTACATTGTCGCCGTTTACTGCAGCTGATGGTGTTACATAGCATACACATAGCATGCCACAGTTCACGCACACTCATTGATTTGTCGCTACTGTGGTATAGTGCGTAAAAATTTTGGGGCTGCCGTATTTATACGGTCTCGTGTGGTTTCCGCACAATTATATATTGTTCGTCGCTAATTAAGCTGTCGACAGTACGCATAACATGGCGTTGGTGAGAAGTCGGCTCGGTCGGTGCCAAAAGTGGATCACTTTCGAGAATGTGTTCAAAGCAATCGTCCTGCTGCTGGTGTGGGGTCTGTTGAGCATCCCTGTCGTTGTCTACTACAGCACGAAGGACAAGAGCACGTCCTCTGCTTGGCTGGATAATATGGCAGAGCTGCTTCAGTCACTGGAAGGCAACTGCGTCGCTGGACAAGAAGGCGAATTTAACGGAAGTGCAAACGGGACGGTTTTACAAGACTGTCTCCGAGTCGGCTCTCATAGCGCTTCGCAGGTAGGCAGTTTACGATCGGTATCACTGGTAAATGGCTAGTTAGTGCTGGATAGTACATGTGTGATTACCCCCAGCTGTCCTTGGTTTGCAATAGTCCGCTAGTCTTTGGAGAAAGTGTCTGCCGCTCAGCACTGGACTGTGTGCAGCTCGCCAACCGAAGGGAGATTGGAGCTCAGTACAACCTTACTATCCATTGCTGAAAGAAATCATCACAGCTTGGGACCCTGAATTGCCTTTCAACTGCTCAACAGCCTCCTCTGAACTCAACACCATATTGCTAGATATTCAGAGTGTCTTACGTAACTTTGCACCAAACTGTGAAGAGGAAGCAATTCCATTTCTCTGTAGCTACCTTATGCCAACTTGCAACCATGTTGGTGAAGTCATACATGCTACAGTAGAGGAATGTGAACGCATTCGAGATGGTTCCTGTAAGACAGTGTGGGCATTTGCATCAACTATGAGGTATGGCGCACTGTTGCCAAACTGCTCCAAACTTTTGAACATTACGACAGACACTCATTTACGTGCAAATCCTCGTGCACAGCTACCAACATGTCACCCGATGTTTGTGCAAACTGACTGTGTCTGCTTGCCCAGCTGTGGCCAGTTCAGGACAAGGAATGAAATTGAACAAGCAATGGAGGACACCGCAGTATTTCTGGCCATTATTGCTGGCTTTGTTTCAACAGGCATTTACGTGGTCTTCCTTGTCAAAAGGCGACAAGCAATGTGAGTCAATTGCAAATGATGAGGCACTAGACATGCAGAGGGTACCTTGGCGTAAATGTGAGACAGTGTAATGATGCATGCGCAGCTCATAATTTGTCCTTCCCAAGTGTGCAAGTATTAGTATTAATGCTACACATTAAGTATGGCATAGGTTTCTAAATTGCTACATCAGCCTCGATCACATTAGTACACTTAAGCAGGATATGCGCTGTGTGGCCATGCCATTAAGATGCATTTATGGGCATTAGTGCTAATTAGGCTGCAGCGTCATGGAAAGACAAATACTGACTGCATTTAATTGAAGAGCTAATGCAGAGAACCATAATGTGGTCATTTGGCAGCAGTGTAGGACTCATGCAGTGAGTGTTTGCTGAATTAATTGTAAGTCTTAAGTATATATATAGCTAATGATCACTCAGGGTGCAACTGTTGCATTGCCCCTAAATGTGATGTATGTTCCAGCATACACCTTTAGAGCTACTATTAGTGCTTATCTTGTCTCACAGGCTGAAGTACCCAACAGTATTGGTACTGTATGCATCAATATGTATTACCATCTTCGGTGAGTAATGAGCTAGCTCTGTTGATCGTACTCTTGATTATATGTATAGGTGCTCCATGCTTAGGTGGCACAGGATGCATACTTGGAGCAGTGAAGGTGCTTTTAAAGTGACTGGGCCCTGACCTTGATATAGTAGTTAACTGAAACCAAAAAGCATTCTCACAGAGGACTTTAAGTGTTGTTACTGAATAAATTGAAACTGTATGCATGATAATTTGACATTCTTGCAGCTTTCATAGTTTTCATTGGGAGGATTGTTCCTGAGAACGCACTGTTTTGCAGCCATCCAGATCTGTTGCACACCATGACCAACCCGCCAACCCCTTTTTGTGTAATTTCTGGTAAGTGAAAAGCATTCTATTGCAACTGCACATTTTCAGTTGATAGAATTGTTCTCTCCACAATTTTCCATTTGCAGGTGTCACTTTCCATGTTTCCATCATTTTGGCATTCTTTTTCTGGACTGTTCATATAATTCACATTTGGATAACAGTGGACCTACCACATCTCACATTCACAAAAAAACTGAAATCTCATTCAAAAGTGGTGCACATTTTGGTGGTATTTTCGTGCATCTTACTGTCTAGTTTAGGACCCATAGGAGCTTTGGCTAAATACACGTATATTGCTACAAATGTTCCAACACTACTTTGTACTCCAAATAACACTGACTATATCCTATACTCACTAATATTACCCTGCATCATCCTAGTAGGAGTGTCAGCCTCTTTCTTGGTCCTCCTGTTCTGGGCAATATACAAGGTATGCATGCACGTGTATGTACATAAGTCCACTATATGTCAGAAAGCCAGCATACAGTGCATTGACAACTACAGTGCATGTAAACACTCTCCAATTTCTAAGCATAACTGCAAACTTTATGCAATATGTAGTAATTTAATTTGTTAATACAATGGAACCTGTCTAAGCTGGTCTCTGTCTGTAAGGCAGCCACCTCTCTAGAACAGCCAGCCTCCCTGACCCTAATTAGCACTAACAAAGCACTAAAAACATTACAACCTACCTCTGTAGTACAGCCACCTCTCTATAAAGGCTATACAAGTTACAGCTAGCCTACAGGTGGCTGTCTTAGACAGGTTTTACTGTAGCATAATCTCATATTAATGTGCAATCTTACTCACAGAAACAAGATATTCTACGTGGAGGCAAATGTTTGCAGACTCCAGAGTTGAAGATCCTGTGTCTTTCTGTTTTCTACATTGTATGTGGAGTTGTGGTACTAGCACAGTATGGTGAAACTACAGGTTCCCAAGGCAACTATGTACAAAGGGTGATCGACTTTGCAGTATGCCACCTTGCAGGCGAGTCATCTGCAACTGTGGACTGTCCCTCACATGACAACATAATGGACAGTAAAGTTGTCGCTCTCAACTGCTTGTCATATCTTATGCTTGGGTGCCTGCCAATATCTAGTCTCATCTTTGCATTCAAATCATCTGACTTCAATCAAGTAGCTGTGTGTTGCAAGTGAGTGTGTAGACGGCCAGCTGCAGAACAAGCAAACCTGTCTGCATCTAGTAGTTCAAAGAAGGCAGCTGATTCACTGAGAGTGCCATCTGTATCTCAATAAACAGACAAGTTACCCAGGAACATAAAAGACAACTGTTTGATTTTGTGCCAACTCAAATTATAAGAAATATGTAGTAGTGGTGTGTCACTCAGTAGCTATGAAATGAGCTCCATGCACTTTCATTTTCTTCATCATTTCTCATTATGCAAGTCTTTCATTGCTTGATGCTTTCTGAAAGAATATTCCAGCTTGTTGCAGCTGCACTGCTTACACCACTTGCATCATTCTTTCTAATCTTCAATTATTCTGTTGCATGAGAATGACCTGCAAAGTGGACTAATGAATTCCAGAACTGCTAATTTGTTATATTATATGTCAATATTATATGTCAATATGTCATTCGCAAAGAAGATATCTTGAAGGGGCAAAAAAGCTTCGGAACATCAAGAGCCAATGTACCATGTAAGTACCATGTTATTGTACTGAAATGTCTTTAATAGAAGTATGATTGGAAGCTTAAGCTCAGTTCAGTGCATACACATCATCCAGACACTGCACTCATTAAATGAAGCGTAGTGAGTATACAATATGTCCAAATGGTGTGTGCTATATGCGTGTTGTGCCTGTATCATGTACATTATAATTATGATCATTAGTTTTGTTGTGTGTACATTATTGTATTGCAAGATGTAATTATGTGATTATAATAGTGTGGCAATACTTGCATGCTTGTTTTCCTTCTAAGAGCCCTACAGCACTCGTAATCTCAGCCCTGCATGCCGTAGTCATACCAATTTAACCTTACTATAGATGTCACAAAATTGCTTTTAAGTATGGACTGTTACAAATGTAGGACACACGCCCACACCTAACCACATCAATCACAGCTATAGCTTGGCTGCTACTGGCCAGACTGTACAAGATGGCCAGTGTGTCCTCGTCTGACCCAGGACGCAAGCACACTTTGGACAGGAGCACCGACTTCATGGGAGACATGGCTAGCAAGCCAAACAGGAGCCGAATAACTGCTTCATGCACCCAATACAAGCATGAGGTCAACAACTATCAATTATGCATGCGCACGTACACATGGTATACATGTATAACCAACCATGCATAAACATATATAAGGTGACAGAATACAGTCATGTGAGACAAATGTGAGCAATAGCACGTGATCAATAATACACATTTACAAAACCACAAGTCATGCATGTACACTACATCCAGCTAGTATAGTGTAAATGGGTGGGTGGAAATAATGGGGTGGGTCCATATCCCAAAGTATGGATGGGGTTTGTGAATAGGCGGCAACATTGTGGTATACAACAAAGTCCTGGTAGGGGGAAGGTTCAGTTAGGTAGTTGACGTAAAGTGAGTGTTGCAGTGAGTAAATGGAGAAGTAAAGATAAGGTGGGGACTGTGAGAATAGACACTTGTGCATAGTCTGGGCCATGTGGAACTTTCTCCTCGATGTGAGAGTCATTGCTTCAAGTTCCTTACGTGCAGCAGAAGCAGAATGGTTGCAATGTCTGCAAAGGACACAATTACAAACCAAAGCTCAGCAGCATTTTCAGATGATAAGCATCCTCCTTTACACAACCAGACCAAACAGTATCACAGGAATCAAAAGAAGGTAGAGTATAGACAGTGTGAAAGCTATCCTCAGCTGCTGTATGCTAAGGACAAGAAGGCCAAGGGAAGCGGTAGTTTTATGTTCATAGCTTCTGCCTTTGACCAAGAGTCAGTGACAGATAATAGCTTCAAAGACAAGTCAGAAATGTATAGAATGTAAGAATGCTCATTGAATCATGCTTTGAAGACTGCATAGTATGTTGTATGGCTGTACTGGCATGCATGGAGTGAATTTATGATTTCTGTCTGTCTATATAAGGCAGTTGCAATCGTGAAACCATAATGCAGTATTGTACCAGAGTGTCTGATGCTAATATTTGATATGCATTATATTCTTGATCTTGGGTTGGTGTACAGATATGAGCCACTCTCAGATGAAAGTGTGGTGCCAACATTGCCATCATGGCACATTACATGTTAACGATTCACGGTAATGTGTACAGTGGTAGGTGTATAGAGGCTATACACTGGTCTGTTCTATTTACAACCAAGGCAAGCATCAGAAACTAAATACGTACCTTCTTTGCTTTTAAAGTGAATTTGTTCAACAGTAACATGTGAAGGTGTGTACTGTGTTACACAGTATGTTTGAAAGGGTTTCCTGGCTGTTTAATGCTCCAAATAGACTAAACACTACATTAATCTTGTACGCTTGCACTGTCGCAATCAGTGAAATGTGCCTCTGAAAAGAGTTATTCTTGTCATGATCTACCTGCAAAACACAAATGTACAAGTACTGGTTGAAACACGTATATGGCCCTAACATAAAATTATAATGACTGTGTCACAGCCTTCCATATGCATAACATTATATACTGTATACAAGCAAGTTTGGTTTGGTTAAAACTGAATTAATTTATAAGTTTAACATATGTACGTATTACTTGGTATGTTTCACTGGTGCAGTGGGTTGCAGTGTACAGTGATGGGGGATGAGCTGCCGGTGACATGAGCCTTGTACTCCAAGTGTGTGCACATGCAGAGCCATAGCACTGAAGCTCTGTTGTGTATCCTGGTATATACAAGTAATGGGTCCTGTGTTCTGGGATTAATGGGTGATTTTGTAGGGAATTTTAGTAACCCTACTGTTTGTTTAATCATGTTACCCATGGTAGCATGGTAGTGATGTTATAGTGTGTATGTGTGTGTGTGTGTGTGTGTGTGTGTGTGTGTGTGCGTGCGTGTGGGTGGTATGTGCGGGTGGAAAGCATGCAGAGAGGAGGGGAAGGAGAGTATTGCACTTGTGTCCAGAAATCACTGTAGCTAAAATTCAGGTGCTGAGCAGTGCATTAGGTCTGAAAATGCTATGAATGATGTTATATTGTATAACTAAACAACAGCATACTGATGAGTTGTTTGTGCTGATATTATTTTATCTTTTAACAGAGCTAGAAATGAAAGTTCATACTTGACTTTGGTGTAAAAGTAGGTGTAGGTTCTAGCAAGTGGCTAGAAATGGCCTGTGTCCCAGTGGAGCTAGGGCAGAGGGGAACACTTGTGGACATGGTTTGGAACAGTTCGCTTTGGAGCCTGTCAACAGGGAGACACTCAGAGTAGTTGCTGATAATGGTTGTGTTGCAGGGTGTTGGTTGATAGACAAGAATCTGGCTTATAACCACAGCTCCAATGCACAGGATGATGACAGGGGCTGCTGTGAGAATTCGCACGATGACTATCTTCCATTTAATCATTGCCTTATTGTTGTTTTTGTCCACTGTATTACCATCAATGGAGGAACATTCACACTTTGTCTCACTAGCAGAACATTGAGGGCATTTCTCCTTTGCAACAATTAGATTCTTTATGGTATTTTGTTCAGGAGTTGCAGCGTTGCTTGCATCAGGAGTGTCTACATTATTACTGGAGGATGTTTCTTTGGCAGCTTCTGCAGTCTTGCCAGTGTTGGACTCATGTTTTTGGCTGTTCCCTTCTTTGTTATACAGGCTAGCTGTTTTCTGTGCCACTTCAGACCTCTTCTTCCAATTCATTGTTGCCACGACTGCAACATAAGAACAAAGCAGGAGGAAGCCACCTGTGGCCTGTCCTATACAACTGCCCAGGGCTCCTAGCTGCACTGCTAGGGTAAGTGATATTCCCAATGGAGCTCCAACGACCCAGTACCACAGGACGTGAAGAACAGCTCCCACATGCTGCCAGCCACATCCAATGACGATACCAGCCAGGAAGCTGTGCAGGGCATCACAAAAGATGCATGCTGCCACAACGTAGAAATGGACATTGATGGCATTGAGAATGGTTGGTTCTGATGTGAATATCATGGGAATGTAGTCCTTCAGTGCAAGGGTTACAACCTCAATGGATACCACCCAAGTGAGAGTAATGCATAGCCCCACAATCAAGGCTCGCTTAGCTCCCTTTGGGTTCCCTACAAGTGGTAAGGACAAAGTGGAATAGTTACAGCAAAATTGTAAGAGTAAATGCACCAGAACTATGCATGTATACACATTGGATCAAATTACAGAAACCCAATCAATTATCTACATATAGGGTTTCACAAATCTGCTAGATGGGAGGATATATTGCAGTATGTAAAATCTGTAATAGAGTTCCATAACTTGCCAAATATTCATATAATTAAGAAATATTAATTCTTCATTGAGAACAACTTTAGTCTGGTGCTGCCTGGCCTCTCTCCACAAAGGGAATAGTCAGATACAGCTGCCAACATTGACTTGTCCCTCTGGAGTGCAATTATTGCACCACCAAAGCAATTACTGTGGCAGAGTTGCTTCTTGTGTGATTTGTAGTTCACATACATACGTAGTTGGAAGGGACCGAAATCTGCAAAGCTCCATTCGTGGACAATTGTGAGTATGCAAGACAATCCTGCAGAAGAACTAAACCAATCTTGCAGTATTATAACCACTTTGCATGACAATACTAGAGCATGCTGAGCTTTTCACTAAAACTATCAATTTAGCAAACATCAGCTGGCATCACTTAGGTCAGCCACCAAGATCAACATTGCTCATGTAAACAAGGCAACAGTGTGAGGCCTTTGAGGCTGCAGCCATCTAGCAGCCATCAAAGAGGATGAAGAGACCAAAACAAAGACCAACGTTGAGTTTTCCGGTTGCATTAGAGTAAACATGAGGCCCACCTTTGAGCACCAAAATGGCAATGTACCATTTCCCATTTCCTGTATATTTCCCATTTCCGTATTCTCCATTCCTACTATTAGTAGTACATGGAACTACCTGACACTTTCCCCCTTGTGGGTGGGGTCAAGTGGTGCCCAATAAGGCACCCAGTGTATTCCAATAACCAAATTCATTGCACAGTACGTAAGCAGGTGTCTAAACTCACTGCGTTCAAAGGCACTTACATGTAAACGGTAAACAGCCAAAATTCAGTCTAGTTAACATGCACCTAGCTAAGAGATTAACAAGTATGCATTCAGTGTGTGCATCCCATGACCTTAATACACACCTGCTCCCAATTCAGTTCCGACACGAAAGGTAGCAGTAAGTTGTAGTGCATAAGCCATGACAAGCAGTTGAAACGCGTAGCTGAACAGGACTGTATAGATGCTCTGCTGCAGACTACCAGTGAGACCAACCACCAGCATCCCCACCTGATAACTACCTGTCTCAGCAATTGTTAAAATCAGCCCTGGGATACTGTATCTAGTGTACTGCCCCCAGTCATTCAGGCACTCCCAACTCCATCCACACCAGGTCTTTTTGTGTAGCTTGCGTATCCAGATAATCCCCAGGAGGGCAGCCAGTCCTGCATACTGTGCAATACCCAGTGCAATCCCAGCCCCCAAGATGCCGAGGTCTGCCACAAACATGAGCAGGTAGTGGGCCAGTACGTTGACAACCATGGCAGCAGCCTCAGTGATGATGAATGGGTACACAATGCCCTGAGCTTGGAGGTACTTTTGCAGTAGGTAGTAGAAGAGAATGGCAGGCAGGGCAAAGGCAAAACCATGGATGTATGTCACAGCATATCTAACTGCACAGGGTGGCTGGTGCAGCAAGTTGAGTACACTCTCTAAGTTGGCCCATATACCGAGCACCACCAATAGCCCCAGGGCATGGATGAGGATGCCTCGCTGCAGGTACACACCGACCTTTTTGTAATTGCCTGCCCCATAAGCCTGTGAGACCAGTGTGTCCATGGCCGTTCCCATGCCAATCATGACCATAGAACATGTGAGACTTGTAATGGTGTTGGCCAGTCCAGCACCTTCCAGGACCAGTGCGGTGTCCTTTGGATAATGCCCACAGAATGACGTGGATACGATTGACAGTGATTGACGTAGAGTATACGCCAATAGAATGGGAATGAAGAGTTTCACATTGGCCCAGAGCTCTTGGATAAACCAGAACTTCAGTAGAGTTGAGAACTGCCGTGGCATGGCCATATTGGGAGAAGTGATTAGACTCTTCTCTTGCATTCATTAATAGCAAGCACTGGTGCCTGGCACAATCGGCTAGCATGTTGCCCGCAAGTGTGGCTATAGCTAGCAATATGAATCAGAATTGTTACTGAGCTGTTAAAGCAAGGCAAGAAATCATGAGCCTGGTCTTCTTAATTTGTATAATTATATAAAGAAAGAATTAAATTTTCTACAAAAACTACTAAAAACGTAGGGCTGGCATAAGAAGTACAGGAACAAGGAAATTCTCCCAGAGTTTCTTGAGCTGACTCCCCTTGAGCTGACTGCTGGTTGTTTCATCTTACTAGCTATAATGAAACTAGGCCGATTTATTGTCATCACTGATCTTCGAAGCCAACCAAAGGATTTGGAGCAAACGCGATCAAACTGTCAAAGTGCCAGAGGGTGTCCACGGCGGCGGTTTTCTGTGATACCTAGCTTGCAAAATGCAGGTTTTGTGCCGGCTCACCACAAGTTGTGTGATGCCGTCTTTGTTGTACGGAGGAAAACAAACTAGATTACGGAATCAGTTGCTACTAAACTCTTCCCTGGGAAAATGGTGCCACGGCTTCTTTGTTGCCGATACCACCACACAGTACAAGTTGCAAAATGTGTCTCCAGTATATGTGCAAGTGCTACAAGGACAACAACCACCAGTGCAGCCACCACAACCACTGCCACCACCATGCACCACCATGCAGTCCAAGTTACAATCGCATATGTGGCATTGCTGGAAGGCCACCACCACCAGTGCATGTTGCTGATGGTACCCACCATAAGTTCCAGTAGAGTATTTGGCTTGTTGGCCGCAGCAGCCAACCACACCACAAGTTACAGGGGTGAAGGACTAAAGGTGCACATATATAGATTGTTTGCAAATTGCAGAGGGCCAGGACCAGCATGGGCTCCACTGGAGAGCATTATGTGGCAAGCAATCGGGTACAAGTTACAGCCCAAATACTCACTTGAAATTATGGTGGGTACCATCAGCAACATGCACTGGTGGTGGTGGCCTTCCAGCAATGCCGCATATACTGGCTACAGTGATTGTAACTTGGACTGTATGGTGGTGGCAGTGGTGCTGGTGGCTGTACTGGTGGGTGTTGTCCCTGTAGCACTGGCACATATACTGGAGACACATTTTGTAACTTGTACTGTGTGGTGGTGGTGAAGGTGGTGGTGGTGGCGGTGGTGGTGGTTGCCTTCCAACAATGAGTGCAACTACACTATATGCACTGGTGATTACCCTGTGTAAGTTATACCAGGGGTGTTCTATCACAAATACTGGCTACACAGATCCAGATTGTAACCTGAACTGTGTGGTGGATGGGATAGTGGTGGCCGGTAGTAGTGGTGGTGTTTGCCACTTCCAGCAATGAGTGCAACTATACTACATGCACTGGTGGCAGTTACCCTGCGGAACTTGTACTGGTGGTGTTTTTCCTAGCATGTTCTGCCACATATACTAGCTACAGCAATAGTCACTTGGACGGTATCGTGGTGCATGGTGGTGGCAGTGGTGCTGGTGGTAGAAGTGGTGGTGGTGGTTGCACTGGTGGGTGTTGTCCCTTGTAGCACTGGCACATACGCTGGAGCTGCATTTTGTAACTTGTACTGTGTGGTGGTAGTGGTGGTGGCGGTGGTGGTTGTGGTGGCCAATGGTAGTAATGGTGTGTGGATGTCTTGGTGGTGGTGGTTGCTCTGGTGGGTGTTGTCCTTGTAACACTGGCACATACGCTGGAGCTGCATTCTGTAACTTGTACTGTGTGGTGGTAGTGGTGGTAGCGGTGGTGGTTGTGGTAGCCAGTGGTAGTACTGGTGTATGGATGTCTTGGTGGTGGTGGTGGTGGTAGTTGTGCTGGTGGTGGCCAGTGCTGGTGGTGGAGGTGGTAGTGGAGCTGGTAGGGGCAGATAAAGTCAGGCAAAAAAGAGGGGGAATGGATGAAGTAGGAATTGGACCCTGCACCATAGGGATTGTCAGGCAACTGTGCTAAGGGCTGGGCTACTGCATAGGTGTTGATTCCTGCTAATTGGTGCTGATTGGTGCTATAATTAGATTACCCCATTTATTGCGACCATCTTGAGGTACATTATGCAATCATGCCCATGCCATGGGTCAGCTGGACCACCTGGGCACAGCTGCCACAGTTCGTGACTGTATGCATCGGTGTTGTTTGGAATACTACACATGACTATGTCTTAATATAAATGCACAGTACATGACATATCTAAAAGATAAAGAAAGGATTGCAGTTTGGTTGGGTGCAATCTCCTTCAGTTTTCAACTATAATATTTACCAAAACTGGATGAGTATATCACAGCAATCTAGGTGTTTCATTGGATGAGTATATCACAGCAGGTGGCTAGCA
Organism: Ianthella basta; assembly: GCA_964019415.1. Classification (NCBI taxonomy): domain Eukaryota; kingdom Metazoa; phylum Porifera; class Demospongiae; order Verongiida; family Ianthellidae; genus Ianthella; species Ianthella basta. The sequence goes on from OZ025883.1 coordinate 3,265,957, forward strand.
CCATAAGAAAATATACTTTGCAAGGAAAGGGTTGGTTCTCTAATACCAGCTTCACAACAGGGTTGAAAACCTTGCCGACGTTTCGACCAGATGCTCTGGTCTTCTTCAGGGCGAAGATGCGATCTTCGCCCTGAAGAAGACCAGAGCATCTGGTCGAAACGTCGGCAAGGTTTTCAACCCTGTTGTGAAGCTGGTATTAGAGAACCAACCCTTTCTGATGCCTGAGCCAGCTGAGAAGCCCTCACTTCATACTTTGCAAGGAGTTTTATTGAGCAAGTCTATGAAATGTAAATGGGCTTGTACAGTTTCTATTGGTTAACTGTGGGCTGAGAACCCACCCAAGGGGCAGGTTTATTCAGCTAGTTGGAATAAGCAATGGTTATATATATTGAAGTGTGGTATGTAATAAAATAGCTCTGTTCTGAGCTGAGATCTGCATAGCCAAGTCACTTTACAGAAAGTGGCCTGGCTACACAAGACTAAGGGTTTGTAGTGCCCGACAGTGAGTGACTTCCAAATAAATGTGGAAACTTTATACAATGGGGGTGGTGGGATGGAGTCCTATTGATGGCATCCAGTGATACCGAACAATTAGGGCAAAACAGCTGCCTGTGGCTCTTCCATCCTTTTAGGATGAATTAGCAGAGGAGGGTGATCACTGTATGGTTGTCATCAAATGGGGCTCTGCCCCCCAGTCTCATAAAACAACAATACCAGTGTAGCTAGAAGGCTGGTTTGCATGAAATTATGTGACTGTACTTCTTTTCAACCTAGCCCGGCCTGTCCATAGCAATGGCCAACTGAAATGAGCTGACCTTCAGTCTACTGTACATACTGTACATGACTTTGATGAAACAGCCATTCTCTGGATCACATGCCAGAGAAAGCAGTGCATGATAATCAACGACATTACATGCCCATTCATTGGGAGCTATAGCATTAATAATATGCACATCTCGGTCCTGGCATATGTCACAGTTTACTCCAGATCTATAATAAAGATGGCTAGCAAGGATCATGTCATCTTATTCTATTGCCCTCACATAGCACTCATGGTTTTCAAACCGGCACTTGAATTGACAAAGCATTTTTCTCACCTCTGAAGTAATTCTGGCAAAATAGAATGTAACAAGAATCATACAAGGCAATGGGTTATACAGCAAAGTCCAAGGCCAATGAGAAAGGCAGCATTACCTTAATCTCTTTCCGGTAAACTCTATTCAATCACAAGTTGCATTTGAGGAGAGAAATAAAGATAGCTTCTATCCTATATTGACACGTGAGAGAAAATGGCGGCAGATTAGCCTTCGCGTCGGGCTCCTTGTCTACGATTTGACAACCCACCGAAGCACCAATGATGGTATCGCCAACTGAGGAGGCAAGTAATATCTATAGAATAGGTACCTGGAACGTTAGAACATTAAGATCGAGAGAAGAAGAAGTGGTTCGGGAAATGGCGCGTTACAACATCGATGTCCTCGGTCTCAGTGAAACTAAAGCGAGAGGAAATGGCATGACAGAAATAGATGGAGCGAGGTATGTCTACGCTGGAGTGACAGAAGGGCGAGAGAAGTGCGGTGTGGGGATAATCGTAGCAGAGCGCTTGGCGGACTGCGTCAGAAGCTGGAGGTGCGTAAGTGAAAGGTGCGTAATGATTAGGCTACGGGTCGCGGGAGTGTGGATGACGCTCGTGCAGGTGTATGCCCCAACGGATGACAGGGACAACGAAAACAAAGATGGGTTCTATGCACAACTTCAGGAAGTGGTAGATAGAGTACCTAGAGGGGACAAGGTGGTAGTACTGGGAGATTTTAATGCAAGGGTCGGCAATGATGTGGAAGAATGGATTGGTGTGATTGGGAAGCATGGTGAAAGGGTGAAGAATGATAGTGGAAGCAGGTTACTCAGGTTTAGTGCAGAAAATGAATTCAGCATAATGAATACCCACTTTGAGCACAAAGAAATTCATAAGTTCACCTGGAAGTGTCCAGGAAGACAACTTCGGTCCATCATAGACTACTTTTTAGTAAGATCAGATCTGAGAAAAGATGTGAATGATGTGAGAGTGGTACGCGGGGCTGAGATTGGTAGCGATCACCACCTGGTGCTGATGAAAGTGAGGGGTAGAAAGCAGACTAAGAAGACAGAAAAGAAGAGTCAGCTGAGAAGTGAGAGACTGCGAACTAAAGAGGGAAAGACGAAATATTGTGCAAAACTGAGCCAAAAAATGAGGGAAGCAAAGTGTGTGAATGGGGATGATGTGGAAGCGGCATGGAATGAATTTAAGAGTGACGTTAAGGAGGTAGCTGAAGTAGTGTGTGGAAGAAAGAAAGTCAGAAAAGAGAAGAGGACTGCATGGTGGAGCAAGGAGGTTGAAGTGGCAGTGAAAAGCAAGAAGGAGGCATATAAGAGGTGGCTACAAGTGAAGACTGAGGATGCAAAGGAAGTTTACCTGAAGGCCAAAAGGGCAGCAAGTCATACAGTGAGGAAAGCGAAAAATGAGGAATAAAAGAAAATTGGCGAGACATTGCAGGGAGATTTCCAACACAATCAGAGGAGGTTTTGGGCGAAGATAAGAGATAGGACAAAGGGTAGCAGTGAAGTGGGAAGAGTATGTGATGAAAGTGGACAGGTGCTGTGTGAGGAGGAAGAGGTTAGGAATAGGTGGAAAGAGTACTTTGCATCACTGTTACAGGGTGAAGGAGTTCAACAGAATAAATGCAAAATTGCAAGCAGAGAAGAGGAACGAGTAGAGGGGACTAGACATGAAAGGATAAGTATGGAGGAAGTGTGCTCAAGCATCTTGAGACTGAAGAATAGGAAAGCACCTGGAGTATGTGGGGTCACTGGAGAAATGCTGAAAGCAGGTGGAGGGGTAGTGGTAGAGTGGCTGCACAAAATCATGGACCTGGCATGGAGGAGTGGGAGTGTCCCAATGGACTGGCGAAGGGCACTGATTGTCCCGATCCACAAGAAAGGAAGCAGAACCCAATGCGAGAATTACCGGGGCATCAGCTTGCTGAGTATACCTGGCAAGGTGTATGCCAGTGTGTTGGAGAAGAGAATGAGGACAATCACCGAAGGGAAAGTGTTGGAAGAGCAGGGGGCATTCCGAAGAGGGAGGAGCTGTGTAGACCAGTTGTTTACTGTCAGGCAGTTAGGAGAGAAGATTATTGAAAAGAACAAGAGGATGCTGATGGTGTGCGTGGACTTAGAGAAAGCATGCATACGACAGGGTAGACAGGGAGTTATTGTGGAGAGTGCTTAGGGCATATGAAGTGAATGGTGAGCTGATAAGAGCAGTGAGGTCACTATATGATGATGGTAAGGCATGTGTCAGGGTTCAAGGTCAGAAATCAGACTGGTTTGGAGTAGGACAAGGAGTGAGACAGGGATGCACTATGTCACCATGGCTATTTAACATCTTTATGGACAACATTGTGAGGGAGGCAAAACAGAGGTTTGAAGGAGGAGTTGAGATGGAAACAGGCACAATACAGCTTCTCTTGTTTGCCGATGACCTAATGTTAGTGACAGAAAGAGATGAGGATGCAGAAAGAAATGTGAAGGTGCTGGATGAAGTGATGATGAAATGGAGAATGACAATCAATTGGGGAAAGACAAAGGTAATGGTGGTGAAGAGAGGAGGAGGCACATGCAACATTACAGTAAATGGAGTGGAGATAGAAAAGGCGAAGACAATGAAGTATCTAGGAGCCATGTTAGATGAAGAGGGATCATGTGAAGCAGAGGTAGACCACAGAATAGGAGCAGCATCCAAAGTGATTGGAGCTATGAGAAAAGAGATAATTGATCGAAGAGAACTGAGCAAGGCAACAAAACTTAGAGTGATCAATGCCACGGTGATGCCAACTCTGTTGTATGCATGTGAGACCTGGACCCTGCTAGAGAGACACAAGAGCAGAATACAAGCCCTTGAAATGAGATGCCTGAGGAGAGTGGAAGGAGTGACTATGTTGGGCAAAGTGAGGAATGTTGATATTAGATCAAGACTGGGACAGGTGGCAGTGGTATCAAGAGTAGAGAACAAGAAGACAGAATGGTTAAAGAAGATGGAAGAAATGACAGATGACAGGATGGTAAAGAAGGTGTATATGGAGAATGTGCCCGGAAAGCGACCGAGGGGAAGACCAAGGAAAAGATGGGCTGATGATCTGAAAGTAAATTGAACAGTTAATTATTGAACTATTTAGTACAGCATGATGTGAACTATTTCTTGCACAGAACTGTTAGAAAATAATTCCAGCGACCTCCAGCATTGGAGATAAAGCTGTGTATGATTGATTGATTGATTGGTTGATTCTATCCTACCATTTGGGCTGAGCCTACAGCAAAGGATATTATAAGGAAGATCTTAGGCAATAGAGAGCATGTCAGTACAATTATATAGATTATTCATTGAAGTAGAAGCCAAAACAAGCATGATCTGTATATACTTTCTTGAGCTTGGAGCTAGTATAATTGAGTATAGATCCCGTTACCATGGTAACGTGCGTCTAAACGATGCTTCTAAACGTCGTAGACACCCCGGGTGTTGTTTCGCGCCGTGGTCTATTTCGTCCAGCCGTGTTCTAATTCGGCGCGCGGCGTTCGCGCCTATGCTCTAAATAGCGATTTAGAGCATGGGCGTGGCACGCGCGTCGTTCGCGCTATGCTCTAAATGCCGATTTAGAGCATGGGCGTGGCACGCGCGGCGTTCGCGCCTATGCTCTAAATAGCCATTTAGAGCATGGGCGTGGCTTAGGCCCGTGGTCTATAGCAGAGAAGCTGCAGCTGCGATAACAATAGTAGCTAACTCCACAACATACGATGCACAGTTCGCTCGGCTTACTTGCTTCGTCGACAAACAGGGTAACGCAACAATCCGGCATGCAACGGCCTACGAACCAGAGCCGAGAAAGGAACTGGTTACGAGCTGGGAACAGGCTTAGGACACCGCTCCGGGAAACACTGTGGCTGACGGAGCTGTCAGTGAGTAAGCTTACGTTCAGCTACGCGCCGCATCCACTGCCGGCCTTTAGGAACGTCTGCTGCGAGATGACAAACCCAATAACCAAACGACGTTTTCTCGGCCATTGTCAGAAATTGCCAACTACTTCCGGAAGACGCGTGATGACGCAAGTACGAATAGTTAAACTGATTCGCTGCCGCTCCTTGCCCAATCGTTGGGGATCTATAACACTTAAATGCTGACCAATCGGTGTCTCTGAAGATTTAGACCACTCGGCACTCGGGCGCTTCGCGCCCGAGTGCCTCGTGCTCTAAATCTCAGAGACACCTCTTGGTCAGCATTTAACTATTCAATCAATCAATCAATCAATCAATATTTGAGTGCATCATGCCATACAGCACTAGGGCCCAGGCTGGCCCAAAGCAGCACTATATATACAAACATTTACATAAAACTGTTTAGATGATGTCCTTCACATATACAATATACAAATCAGTTAAGGGCCTGCAGGGTATAGGGAATTCATTCTGGCCCTATGTGCCAAAACGCGCCTTCCACATGGTGTGGATATCTGCTGCTATCTTGTGGTTGTGGCAAGCCAGGCACAGGAGTCTTGCTGTGGTATCTTCATCAGAATTGGAGGAATGATCATGACATTGTTTCAAAAGTGCCTCACGATGTCCAATCCAGGCTGGGCACCTGATCAGCCAATGGACCACATCTTTCACCTCTCCACTGTCGCACTCTTTGCATACTCTTTCCTCCCTCTTCAATCCATGCCATCTGCCCGTCTCCATTTGAAACGGTGCAGTACCTCCCCTCAGCTTGATCAAGACCCTCCTCTCGCTTTTCATCTTCACATTTGCACAACTAGATTCTTCTTCATACTCCACAATCTTCTTCAGCATCAACAGCTTTGGTTTGTTCTCTAATTCCTGACTCCATTCTTTTCTTACTCTCCTCCACGCCACACTCTCCAACATTCTCTTCAACTCATTCTCTGACATATCTTTAACCTGCTCCACTCCCACATCTTGCCAACCAAAATCGTTACAGCAGGCAGTCATTTTCTTTATCCATGTACCCTTGTTGAGTCTTATAGCCTCGACAGACACTCTTTTCAGCAACCTTCCATCATATGCTGCACTAGTCAAAATCTTGAGCCAAAAAACCATACATCTTATCCTCGCCAGCCATACCACTGGGAGGTCTCCTAGCTCCAGCAGCAGTGATGTTCGGGGGTGGAGAGTCCCAACTCCAAAGAATAAACGGGCTGCTCTCAATTGCACTTGTTGTACTGATTGTAAGTTCCGACAACAACCCCAAACCTCAGCTCCATACAACATGGTGGAGTCCACTAGTGAAGTCATCAATTTCCTAAATGTCCCAATACCAATGTCTCCCAACTCTGCTGTACATCTCTGAAACCATGCCCCTAATGCCTTCTTCCCTGCCATTGCTTTATCCTCAATCATCTCCTTCATTTCTAAGAACTCATCCACTATACATCCCAAGTACTTGTAGCTGCTCACCACAGGAACTTTTTCACCATCAATAACAAATTTCAAATTTGACCTCTCCACAATCTTCTTCCTCACATGCATAATTCCACATTTGGCCACATTAATCTTCACTCCCCACTCAGCACACCACTGTACCATGCAATTCAGACTCCTTACAAGACCTTCCTCATCCGGTGCCAGCAATGCTGTGTCATCCGCAAAAAGCAGACCTGGGATGATATCATTTCCACATTGGATACCACAGTCATGTTTCTTCAAGGTGTCTACTAGGGCATTGATGTATAGTGAGAATAGCAGAGGTGACAGCACACATCCCTGTCTAAGCCCACTGGTCACTGAGAACTCGTCACTCTGTTTGTTGTCGACTTTCACACGACATGAGGTACCGTTGTAGAGAGCTTTCAAAAACTGCAAGAAGCTACCACCGATACCAAGACACTCAAGACACCTCCATAGCTGTCCCCTATCCACCCTGTCGTATGCTTTTGAGAAATCAATAAAAGCCACCATCATCCCTTCTGCCTTTTTTGCCACTTCCATCTGACTCAATAACACTAGCGCTAGCACCTGGTCCCTGCACCCTCTATGCTTCCTGAAACCTGCCTGTTCCTCAGCAATTAACCCTTCATCTTCTGCAACACATGACAACCGGTTGTTCAAAACTGTACACATGACTTTACTCACTGTAGAAGTGAGGGCAATGCCTCGGAAATTGGTAGTTTCACAGATACCCATAGGGGACTTCTTTGGAACTGGTACAACCAAGCTCTCCTTTCATACAGATGGTACCAGGCCAGATTCCCAGCATACTTGGAACAAAGTCATCCATACTTCAAACAAAGGTTCAGCCAACATCATCTCCACCCCAATGCCATCTTGACCGGGGGTAGCATCTTTCTTCACTTTATTAAGTGCCCAGCGAATCTCTTCTGATGAGAGTGGTAGACACAGCTTTTCACTGAAATTCTTCTTCTGTTCTTTAAGGCCAGTCTCTCCAGTGGGCAACCCCCTCTCCTCTCCTCCACCCGCTGTTTCACCCAATAACGTACAGAAGTGGTCCCGCCAACAATTCACTGCTTCCTCATTACTGTACACATTTCCATTTTCATCCTGCACCTCCAACAGATTACACGTCTTCTTTGTTCGACTAATGTTCAGCCGCTTGATGGACTGCCAAAATGTCTTAGGACATCCTAGCTGGGACTCAAGCTTCAGTCGCTTCTGAAATTGGAACTGCCTCTTAGCCCTCTTTACTGCTTTAGAGTAGGACTGTCTTGCTTGAAGGTACTGTGACCTTTTCATTCTGCGATCCTCTCCTTCACTCCTTAGCCAGCTTGACTCATACCGGTGCATAACCTTTCTCAAGCCGAGGAGTTCTTTTGTGAACCATGGCTGTCCCTTCTTAGCCGTATGTTTCACAACCTTGAGTCTTCTCTTCATCCCCTCAATCAATTCTGTATATACTACATCTAGCTTGCTTTGCTCCCCAGAGACATCTAGTAGACCGGCAATGATACTCTGTATAAACTCACTATCCTGACTCATGTACCCTTCCGGTACAGTGAACCTAGTTGAAGTACATGGCCGCGAGCATTCTCTATCAGGTCTCCCCTGCAAACCAGCCAAACAGCTGCCTATGAGCAGGTTCCATACTAGGACAGAGTGGTCAGGGGCACGATAGCCCTCTTCATGACTGCAAAGGATTCTTTCGCATTCTGACATAGTCTTCACGGCAAAATCAATGATGCAGTCCAGTTCCTCCATTGGCACAAGGCAATAGTCCACTACTGACGATCCCTTGCTAGAGATGCAGGTGAACTCATCATTACCTTTGCGACCATTCACCATACACAAACCCGAATTCAGCAAACATTCCACCAGTAGCTCCCCTTGGTCATTTACCACATGGTCTACAACAACCCTCTTCTCCATCCTTCCATCCAAGTCACCAGTATCTTTCAAACCACCACATCTGGCATTAAAGTCACCACAAACTATAACCTGACCTTCCAACTGAAATGTCTGAATCTGTTCTGAAAGGATCTGGAAACGTTCTTCAATGTCCACATCACGGCTGCTTCCTACTGGTGGGAAGTAACAAACAGCTACCAAGAATACCTGTCTTGACTCATTGTGCTCAAACCTCACCCACATAACATCCTCCATACCTACCTCCACTACGGTCACCGTCCAGAACTGACACCATGACAATCTGACCAGCAACCCAACACCACCAGACCCCCTGACTGCCTTGTTACTCAAGTTAGACCTGTTGTGGCCAAACCACTGGTAACCATCAAAAGCTGCTATTTCATCTCCCCTGAGCCACGTTTCCACTAGGCATACAATGTCAGGTTGGTAGAGGTGCAGAACTTTTGAACTATTACTTAGACCATGATGCAACAAATTGCTGTAATCTGATTGGTCCAACGGAGGTGTTCTAAATCGCTTATACCACCTCGGATTCACTTATACCACCTCGGATTCAACTTATATCACCTCCGGTAGCTTCTGGCGCTTGAAGACAAACTTTCGACAACGTAGCTGCGACAAGCTTGGAGCGTAATTAACTTTAGCAACGTTCCGAGGTACTTCACGGCAGCTGGGCTTCGCAGGGTTGTTTCCGCGAAGTTTACGCTGCCGTTTGACTACTCGGCTACCTTTTGTCGCCATTTCTAGGTAGAACTGGCCAGCGCGGTCCTTCCCCGTATTGACGCTGGTTGCTATCATAGTCTAAACACCTTATACCGAGCTCCGTCGGTGTCTACTGAATTTAGAACACCTAGGAAACCGATACAGAGGCCCTTGCGCTTCGCGCGCGGGCCTCTATAGTAATCGGTTGCCCACAGTGTTCTAAATCCCGTAGACACCCCGGACCTCGGTATCAGACAGCACGGTAGTGCTGTCTATGTAGGGATAGTGGTGGTTGTTTGTATGCTGTAATACAAACGGAAAGTAGCCCTACTCCCGAACAGTCATCATCACTGGTCATAGCCAAAACGGCGTTGACCTCAGCAGAGATACTTCATAACAGAATGGGAGTGATACAGTTGGTTTGTGCAGATAGTACAGGGCTAAGACTTGCATGGAACATAGACAGACGCGATAGGCAATATAGACAATATATACAAATTAACACAGACAAGTTAAGTTGCCAGAATTGACAAGGTTGGGTTGAAGGTGTGAGTAGTGCAGGGCTTCAATCAATGAGTGGGGACAAGCAAAGTGATCTAGCTTGCATGGCTTTATAGATGTAGAGGGCAGTTTCTTGTATTAGGGCAGGGTGGGAGGTGCACATCAGGAATGTAAATTTTTCTTTAGGGGTCAGGTGGGGGAAATTTTGACTTAGAGTGACTGCTTGTTGCATGAGTGGGGATCTGAGGTCACAATAGTGGGAGCAGTTTAATAGGAAGTGGATTTCATCTTCAACCACTTGATTGTTGCAGATTTTATACAGGCGTTCTTCAACCGGCTTGGGAGGGTTACAGTGACGGCCACTTTCAATGTGGAGCTTGTGGTCTGATAGTCGAAATTTAGTTAATGCACTGCGGGCCTTGGGGTTGGTAATCAGAGCTAGATATGGCTCACACACCGTAACATCATGTTTGATCAACCTGTATGCTCTTAACTTGCTCCCCCCCGATTGGGTTGCCCCTTGGGCGCAGCTTAGGTCGGACTGTAGAGATTGAATATGTTGTTCATGGAGGCGTGTAAGTACTTCAGCTTTATCTGGCAGGATTAAGTTGGAGTTAAATCCAAGGTGTGCAAGTTGGTTCCTGATGAGGAAAGCCCAAGATTTGTGTCCAGAAGTAGCTAAGTTTATTGAGGTTTGTAGAGCAAGTGAGGTGAGACAGTTTGGGTCATTGGAGATAATGTGGTAGTAGTAGTTTAGGGATGAGCGAATGCAGTCAAAAGATAGGGGGAGTGTGCCTGTTTCAGCATGGATGGCGGTGGTTGTGCAAGATGGAGATACTCTTAAGGCAAATTTGTAGAATTTGCGTATAGTCTTTTCAAGTATGGCTGTATTGTAAATGCCCCAAATTTCTGAGTTGAATAGCAAAATGGGTTGGATTAGCGATTTGTACAAGTGCTCCATTGTTTTAAAATTAGTGATGCCTAGGGAAATTATTTTAATTTGTAGTTGTTGGAGAGATTTGTCTGCTTTGTTGAATGTTTCTGTGATGCTGTCTTTAAGGTTGCATCTCCAGTTGAGCCAACATCCCAAGTATTTGAATTTTTCTACCACTTCCAGTGGATTGGAATTTATGGACCACTGGGGCAGGGTCTGGTTTGGGTGTTGTCCAAACACTAGGATTTTAGTTTTGTCTGTGTTGATCATGAGACTTAGACTGGAGCAATACTGTACAAGGAATCTATTAGATTTTGTAATTTGTCTGGCTCATCAGTGAATAGAACAATGTCGTCAGCGAAAAGGAGGCAGGAGGTTGGGAATGTAGAATTTAACAGGTTATTGGGGGAAGTGATGTGTCTAGGGAGGTCGTTTATGAATAGAGAGAAGAGCAGTGGACTGAGGTTGCATCCTTGCTTAACTCCTTTGTTTGTGGGAAAGACGTTTGATCTCCCATGGGGGCTTTGTACACAAGCAGTAGATTTGGAGTAGTAAGATTGCAAGAGATGGATCATGCGTGGGTGTAGCTTCATAGCAGCAAGCCTGGACCATAGTAGCGAATGTGGAACAGAGTCAAAGGCTTTCTGTAGGTCAACAAAACAGCTGTACAATTTCTTCTTTTTGAAAATTTGGCTTTCGGCTAGCGTGTGCAATACAAATATGGCGTCAGAAACACACCTGCCTTTCCGGAAACCAAACTGTTCATCAGGGAGTAGTTTGGATAAGACTGCCCATGAACTAATCCGATGGTATAGAATGCTGGTGAAAAGTTTGCCTATGCAGCTGATAAGTGAAATGCCACGATAGTTTCCACAGTTATCTTTATTTCCTGATTTGAAAATAGGGTGGATGATGCTCTCTGCCCACTTAGTGGGGTATTCCCCGGAGTGGAGGATTTTATTAAAAATTTCCTGCAAGGCGTTCAACCAGGAAGGGGGTAAACATTTTAGAACCTCATTTGTGATTTTGTCTGCACCGGCTGATTTACCACTCTTTAACTTTAAGATAGCATTGCCAATTTCAGGTAAGGAAATCTCAGAGATTACGAGTTCGTTCAAATACACTTGGTCTGTACTGAGGCTGTCATCACAGGGAATTGTGTTGTCACCCTCCATATTGCTTGTGGGATTGTGATTGATGGGTTTAGAAGGAGGGTGCGTGGGAGTAGCTTCACTATAGAGGCCTTTGAAATGCTGTTCCCATTTTGATGTGGTTATGTTGTTGGAAATCTCGTTGGCTGGTTTTGACTTCGACTTTAATAGGTTCTAGAAAGATTTTGGGTTGGATTTGGCTTGTTTGGAGATTTCACTGTTCCATTTACGCTGTGCCTCAAATTTTTTTGCTCTGATCAGACGTTTCCAGGCTGCTTTGGTATTGTGGTATACTTTCTGAAGGTTTTGATCTTGATGGTTTCTTTTCCAGGCAGACAGAGCAGAATTAACTGTTTTATTCATGACTTTGCAATCGTTATCAAACCATGAGAAATTTGTATGTTTTTGGCGGTTGCTGGATTTACTATGAGGTGTATCTGAGGTAGTAATGGTCCTGGCAAAGCCAGAGGCAATGGCTAGGGCTGTTAATTGGCTAGTGAAGGCATTTACTACGGTATCAATATCCTCTGGTGAAATTCGGTCTTTCTGGAGTGCAATAGGGGGAATGTGGGGGGGGTGTTTGTTTGAGGGCTTCTAAGAAATTGTTCCTTTTGTTTTCACACCATAGAAGATGTTTGTTGTTGGGACAGCTTGTGATTGATCCATGACGCTGTGTTATGTCATTTATTAGTTCAGAAGCCAAGTGAAGGGTTGAGCCTGGCTGTGATTTGTGCTGTGCAGTTGTGTCTGGTTTTGAGGAGTGGCTCAACGTTAGCGTTATTGGGCAGTGGTCTGAGAATGTTTGGAGGTTTCCAATGGAAAATGAGCTTACATTGGGCAATAGAGAGTTATTGACCAGTGCGAAGTCTACACAACTGGAACCATTGGCTGTGTGGCATGTAAAGTCGCCAATATTTAAGTCTGGTGGGAAAGAACCATTACACACTATTAGATCAAGTGCAGTACATAGACTAATCAATTCGATGCCAAAAGGGTTAACATGTTTATCTTTAGAAGTTCGGTTGGTGGGAAAGTCAGAGATTCTTGCATTCAGGTCACCAATTAAAGCAATTTTGCCTAACTCATCAAATTTGACTATCTCACTTTGAAGCTCAGCCCAAGGGGGTTCATGGGTAGTGTGTATGGAGGAATTGAGAGGTGGAATGTAAGTGGCGCACATGTAGACATCATCTGGTGAGGAGTTTGTGGGATCCATCATTTTAAGCCAGACTCTATCTGAGGCTTTTTTCACTACTTCTATACTACTGACTAGTTGGTTTTTTATGTAAATAAGAATTCCACCTGAGTTGCGTCTAGCTTTCCTGTGCTTGCACGGTCTAGGGAAGTTGAAGGATGTGTATCCATGAAAATCAATGTTGAAGTGGGGGGAGTGGTTAATCCAGGTCTCGCAAAGAATGAGTATATCGCAGTCAAGATCTTTAAGCACTGGATCAATGTAGTAAGGACCGGCACAAGAATCTGCCTACGAGGAGGTGTGGCTGTAGAGTATACAGAGCTAACCTTACTTCCACGCACAAGCGCGCCGTCGTGTAAAAAGCGTTGACGCCTTTTTTCTTGTTTCGTCTTCTTATTCTTCTTCTTCTTCGTCGTCAGCTGTAACTCCCGAACCATATGAAGTAGAAGAATAAATTGCCCGCAGTTCTATGCCGCTTTCAACCTGTAAGTGCCTTTTGTAGGTTTGACGACTCCGCGTGCAAGTTCACAAATGGATGTTTCCAGGCCTCGGGGAGCCGTACCTGGGAAAAGACGCCATTTTACCCTGACGCGCTACACGTTTCTGATACCGTCTTCCGCCCATTCCATGATACCATAGGTGTTCACTACATCGCTGCCTGCAAACCACCACGCCCACTTTCATGCCCACACTGTTTAGCTCTAGGCCAGCACAAACATTGTACACTTCACTACCAATGTTTGCGAAGTTCAACCTCCATACACGTACATATATCCAGGTAGCCAGTATCTTACAGTATATCAGAACACACTAATACCTATGCATGCACCACAGTGTACACCAGATTCTGCAATTGCTATATATATAGCTGTACAGCCTTTCCTCAGAGGCGCTTTAGTCATGTACATGGGTGTATGCATGCAGTTTGGTGATGTGTATATGGGAAGATGCACAGCTTGAATAGGCATGCAATCTTAATCGCCTGCATGTAGCAGCTCTTTAGCTTGTTACTGCGCACTCACAATTGCATAACAATATGCAGGTGGAGAAATAGGGATGGTAGCAAGACCGCAAGCGCAGCAAAATGTTGCCAGATGTAGGGATGGTGCAAATGTATTCAAAGTCAGCGAATGTTAATGACCTGCATGGGTTTTGTGTGGACGGGCTGGCCCCCCTCTTTGCATGGACCGGCCCTCCTCCTTGTTCCTACGGGTTTTCCGCCAGTTGGTTTTCCATGCCCTTCAGAGGCACACTGCACCATCCCTACATTTGCCCTTGTTTTTGGAGGAATAATTTTTACACCCTTAACCTATATATAAATTATGGTTGTATATCAGTAGTCATTATTGATAAGAGGAACTTACATTTGTTGTAGGAAGAAAGATCGGTAAATGAGCTTGATAGGGTTAGGCAATGAGAAACTAATTCTTGTCCAATTGGGCTAAGTGTGTGGCAGACGATTAAAAAGTGATGCTGTCCTCCACCTTACTCAGCCTGCATGCACACTCTCACTACAAGGCTGCCCGTCAACGGTAGCGCACGAACAATAAGGAGTAAGAGAATATTCACCCACAGTTCTACAGCGCTTTCGACGGGTAAGTGCCTTTTGTACGTTCACAAATGAAGGTATCCGGAAGTTAGGGAGGCGTCCTGGGATACGCCATTTTATGTGACGTCACCACGCGTTTTGGCCGCTGTTATTCGCCTAATCCTCCTTCAGTTTCGATTCAATACTTTCACAGCGCGGTCAGATGACTGTTCAAAGGTGAATACAAGACAAACTTTGACTAGCGTTCGTCTGCGTGCCGTTATCGAAGGTCATCCGCGGTCATGCCATTTGACAGCCATTTGCAATTCCTAACCCTAACCCTGTTTTTAATAATGATGTGGTCCCCCCCCCCCCCCCCGTGCGGTTGCTTTCGGCCAGCGCGCTGCCACTTCCAGTTGCACTCCACAACCTACATCAGGGGTGTAGGTAGATATGGTGCAAATCTCTTGTACGTAGGGGCCATAGCTACACCCCCCTGTTCTGCCGCCTTGGCCTGCATCACAACTAACTCTCAGCTTATAGGTAACTGTAATATTATTATCTTTGACTCACCTGCCACAGCCTACCCTAGGCTGCCCACCCAGACACAACCCACATTGTGCTATCATGCTACACACCCTGCCATGATTCAGAGAATGTCCCTTTGTTGCCACTGTTGTTTGGAAGCCTAAAAGGTTGTGGCCCACAAGTAATTTGCATTCCATAGAAAGTATAGAAACAAGGGTGTGTAAAAATGTTTCCTCCAAAAACAAGGGCAGATGTAGGGATGGTACAGTGTGTACCTGCAAGGTAAAACCACCTGGCAGAACAATCGTAGGAACAAGGAGGAGGGCCGATCCATGCAAAGAGAGGGGCCAGCCGGTCCATGCAACAATGAGGGCCATTCCATGCAAAACCCAGGTCATTAACTTGTGCTGACTTTGAATACATTTTCACCATCCCTAATGCTGCCAACATTTTGCTGCGCCTTCTACTATTGTATGTCCATTCCAGCTCTTCAGCTTCCCCTTTACACCCGCAGGTACAGCCTTACAATTTCCCCATCTTTCTGCTTTGTTGCATGTGCTCTGTACACTATAGTTATTAGGTTTATCCTTGCAAATTGCTTGCTACTCAATCAACTTTGCTGTGCTCTAAAATCTAGGCCCTCCTGCTCTTCCATTACGTGTTGTGATGTAACAACTAGCTGCAGGACCCATATTCTTTGGATTCATCACTTATGTAGCTATGCATCTTGCTCCACCTTGAGACCCTGGAAAACCACCCAGCTCAGCGACTAGTACATGTTATTGCTTACCATTGCTCTTCTGAATCACTACATTGCTGTCTACAAACCGGTACACCCACTTTCGGGCCCTCTCTGTTTGGCTCTACACTGTAAAAACAGTGGTGGTTTCAGGCCATGGCCACCAGTGGTGGTTCTCAGGGACAGGAAGTGGTTTCAAACAACCACTGTAACACACCAGTGGTGGTCTGGATCCAACACTGTTTTACAGTGTACATCAGCACAAACATTGTACACTTCACTGTCAACACTTGGGAAGTTCAAATTAACTCCCTATATCCAGGATGCAAATGGCTTATACAGTGTACAGAGTGCAGCTGTACATGCGCCATGGTGCACACCAGACTGCAATTTCTGGCTATTCAGGCTTTCCTCATTAGTGCTTCAGTCATGTACAGCAGATTTATGCAACCTTGCAACAGTTCCCACACCACAGGCAGTCGTTACCTAGGATATGGACTGGTACTGTACATACCTATTATATGTCACCCTGTTCTATCCTAGGTAACGACTACCCTGGTATGGGAACTGTTGCAAGGTTGCATAAATCCGCTGTACATGGATGTATGCATGCAGCATAGTGGTATATATGTACATGGGAACATGTAGCTGGAATAGGTATATGCATGCAATAGGATAGTCTCCTGTGGCAACCCTTGTTATTGCACACTCACATGTACAATTGCACTATAATATGCAGGCGGAGAAACAGGGGATGGTAGCAAGATCGCAATTGCAGCAAATATTGGCAGATGTAGGGATGGTGAAAACATATTCAAAGTCAGCGCATGTTAATGACCTGGGTTTTGCATGGACCGGCCCTCCTCCTTGTTTCTGCGGATTTCCACCAGGTGGTTTTATCTTGCAGGTACACACTGCACCATCCCTACATCTGCCCTTGTCTTTGGAGGAAACATTTTTACACACCCTTTGCATTGATGGTATCTTCTAGTCAAGGGAAGGAGAGATTTGTGCTGCCTAGCGTCGGAGAGACAGCCAAAAACCACTAGATTTCGATTTTTAATGCGCTATCTTCTTATTTCAACGCACTGTATTACCTGTTACATGGCACTTGATCACCTTTCCTGCTGTAAGTGCCTGTTGGTCTGTGTTACATTTTATCATACTCATTCGAGTGTTGATGGGCTTAGAATTGCTCCAAAAGTACTCACAGAACATCTAGATTTCAAACATTTTTCTGGGGGGGGGGGGGGAGGGGGCATGCCCCCAGCCCCCTAGTTTGCGTCACGTCATCTATGGCCTGACCGGTTTTTATCTTGGTGCTACAGCCCTGCTTTCTAGTCTTTTGCGGACGGTCCGTCCCCTTCCGCGTCTCTGGGGGCTTACGTGACGGTCTAGCAAGCCAGACTAGACGTCAACGGCCATAGTTATGCGGAAAGAGTTTGCAAACGGCCCGCATCCATATACGGATAGAGACGTTATATTAATTTTATATAGCTAGGTCTACACTGTCTCCACACGCACGGGGTATGGTCTCTATAATTATATGAGGCCTTTTGTTTGTTGGGTGTTGATAGCGATTCCAAACCGATTCCCGTTCCAAATATTACACCAACCAGCCTCCTACACCAATGGTGTCTCAGGAGGCTGGGGGGCATCACGCCCTATTAATGGCAACCAGTGATCACAGCCTTCCCTCGCTAGTCATCCTACAAAGATGGTAGAGCCACAGACAGCTGTTTCGCCCTAGTTGGGGCTCATCAGTGTGGCGTACTGAAGGATGGTAGGATGACTAGCTACTCTTGTGTCCACCACTAGTGAAACACTTGTGGTTTCGACAAGAGCGAATACTAATTGGGGGAAGGCTGTAAGTCATTTACAAAAGCGTGACTTGGCGCAAGGTTGTTCAGAGGACATTAATAGGGCGTGATGCCCCCCAGCCTCCTGAGACACCATTGGTGTAGGAGGCTGGTTGGTGTAATATTCCCAGTGATTAATCTCTGTCAACCCTTTCTGATGCCTGAGCCAGCTGAGAAGCCCTCACTTCATACTACTTCCAGCAATTTATGTAGCTATGGAAATAGCTATATTGAATTCTAGATGCTAGCTCAGTTACTGCAAGCAGTGAGTGTGTGGGTGGGAGAAGGGGAGGGGGTATATGAGTGTATATACGTAGCTATTTTATGCTTGCAGTTTGGTAGCTATCTAAGGCTTCTTTTGTAGGAAAATTCTCAGGTGTAATATTCCAAACATTTGCGGCGGGCATGCCCCCACCTCCCAGGATGGGGTAGGTCAACACTTTTTGCACATTATTATACTTCTGCCAGACCAATGCTAGGTACATCCCGACACCCTTGCATGCCAGCAATTTAATTTTTCTGCCTTGTACTTCTTATCCAGTCAACCCTGCAACTCTACAAGTGGCCCTAGCCTGAACTGCAGTCTGCTGGTTATAGAGTTGGGCATGCATGCAGATCAGATCATGCACTACAATGTTATTATTATGAATTGTAAAATTAGTACTACGTTATAAAATAGAACTTTGTAGGATCTCTTGTACGCAAGCCCCATATACATCTATTGTGATGGTGTATCATCACAGTATGCATCAATAGTCTTATTCCTACGGATGCTGATTCTGCAAAAAGTGAAATTCTGCCCAGCTAGATCCTCTAAGTCTTGGAGGATCTATGCAAGGCAGAGAGAAAGTAGATTCAAGTGAAACTACTAAACCATCATTCACTTCTGTGGCACAGTCAATGAAAAACGTCGTTGTGTCTTGTTGAGAGCTTCAATTTGAGCCATAACCCGTCCGAATCAGTCCAGAAACGGCCAAGATACGGTGCTACGAGGCGCAGCTCGCGAGCCACGAGTTCGGTACGTGTTTTCGCAGGAAGTATCTACCATAATTATGCGCTTTAATTTTCGCGGGGTTTATATTTCGCGGTTTTGCAATTTTCGCGGTTTTCGCGTTTTTAAATTCGCGGATGCTGGGTCAGTGGTGTTGAAATATTCGCGGGTAAAATATTCGCGGATGTTTTTCGACATGTTGTTCTAGTGCCAGTGGGCGTCCCAATGCTTGCACAGGCAGTTTTTCCACGGATTTACCATGCCCTTTTCTTTTCGGCTGGCCAATTCAGCGCAATACGTCTTCTTCCGCCCTCTCACTGTGCTCTCCTTCAACTCTAAGCCTTGCTTTGTCTCTAAATCACGTAAGGCTGCTGCAATGCCATTTTCAGCGGTATACCTGGCGATTTTTGCTTTCTGGGTCTCAGTGGTGGTCTTGTCATATTGGCCCCTTTTCATCGACCCCATGGCCACCGATCCGCTTTGCAGCAGCTGCATCCACGAGCGTAGTGATCTCGACTTCTTCTGTACAGCCTTCGCCGTTGATAGAGGAACAATCTTGTCCAACTCTGGAACGATGTCGCGCTGGGGTACCAAGTAAGGACGAATAGACATGTTTGTCGGCTGCAAGAACAACGGGTCGGGAACAAAGGAACTAGCGAAGCGAGTTTGCCCCGTAGCTGATTATCGCCATTTTTGTTACGCATGACGTCAATGATTGGCTCGAGCTGTGTACGTCCATTTACCATGATGTCCAAATATTCGCGGACGAAATATTCGCGGATGGCTGCTGATCCGCGAAAACCGCGAACATTAATTTAAACCCCGCGAAAATTAAAGCGCATACGGTACTTTCTTATTAAGTCAAAGGCGGTACAACAGTAACGTCACCTATCCGGTTAAATGGAGAGCGGAGTGTCAATTTCGATGAAATAAAGACCGTTGTACTCACAAAGAAACGTACTGTGCAGTAATACGGTGAATGAGAAGTCGAATCGTTCGAAATCTGGATTGGAATCGCTAGTGTTGACACAGTGCGCCTACCGGTATCTTCCCTCCATGGCGGAGGAAGCAGTTGCGAGAAAGTGGGCTGTCGTCGAGAATGTGTTCAAAGCAATCGTCCTGCTGCTGGTGTGGGGTCTGTTGAGCATCCCTGTCGTTGTCTACTACACTTCGAAGGAGAAGAGCACGTCCCCTGCTTGGCTGGATAATATTTCAGAGCTGCTTCAGTCACTGGAAGGCAACTGCGGCGGCGAATTTAATGGAACTTCAAACGGAACTGTTGTTGGAAACGTTACACTAGACTGTTTCAGTTACCAAAGCGCTTCGCAGGTAGGCGATTTGCGTGAATGTGGATTGGCGAATGCATGTGTCGGCCAGATTACCCTTGTTCCTGTTTGGTTCTTCTTTTGCAATAGCGCGATAGTCCTTGGAGCAAGTGCCTGCCGCTCAGCACTGGACTGTGTGCATCTCGCCAGCCGGGGGAAACTTGGAGCTCAGTGCAACCTTACTATCCATTGCTGAAAGAAATCATCACAGCTTGGGACCCTGAATTGCCTTTCAATTGCTCATCAGCCTCCTCAGAACTCAACACCATATTGCTAGATATTCAGAGTGTCTTACGTAACTTTGCACCAAACTGTGAAGAGGAAGCAATTCCATTTCTCTGTAGCTACCTTATGCCAACTTGCAACAATAATGGTGAAGTCATGCATGCTACAGTAGAGGAATGTGAACACATTCGAGATGGTGTCTGTAAAACAGTGTGGGCATTTGCATCAACCATGAGGTATGGCGCACTGTTGCCAAACTGCTCCAAACTCCTGAATATTACTGCAGGAAGTCGTTCACATGCTGGGTCTCAAGCAGAACAACTCACATGTCACCAGTTGTTTGTGCAAACTGACTGTGTCTGCTTGCCCAGCTGTGGAAAGTTCAAGACAAGGAATGAAATTGAACAGGCATTGGAGGACACCGCAGTATTTCTGGCTATTATTACCTGCTTTATTTCAACAGTAATTTACATGGCTTTCCTTGTCAAAAGGTGGAAAGCAATGTGAGTCATATGAGGCACTGGACATGCAGAGAGTCTATAGCTTGGTGTGTATGTGCGGCCATGTTGTGGTGTGCGTAGTTCATAATGCTCACTTCACCACTGGCCTGGCCATCTCGGTAGGGGGACATTGATGTGAGTACACAATTTGTTGTGGTGTAGAATTTGTAATGGAAGCTGCTGTTGTTCCACCACATATGCCACCAAAATGAGTACAAATCTGTACATTGTGGATTGTATACGTATTATTATATTTGTACTGTATACATTCTTATAATAACATTATGTTCTTGAACAGCTGGCCAAAGTTTGAACAGATGCTAACATAGCAGTGTTATGTCATTGCAGATGTCCTAGTATGCATGGTATTTCCCTTACATCCATTCTGTTTACACTAGCAATGATAACATATCCAGCTCGGCCACCAAGCTTTGCGTGACATGATTGCTAAGTAAAAGTTTATCCCCCTGTGTGCAGGCATCTGTCTGGTTCTCTGCCATTTTCGCCTCCCCTATCTTTCCTACCATATGTAGTTCAGAACATTGTCTTTCATTTACATAACTATGGTACATAGACCATCTCCATTAGCATTTCAATAGTGCACTGATTTGTGGGTGACCCTGTATGGGAGTTTCAAAGAATGCTCTGTATAGAGCATGCCCACATCAGTACTTAAGGAGGGAATGGATCAATGGCTGTTGGCAGTGACCAGTAGTTCAGCTGCCAAAGGGTCAACTAAAGGTCTGGAGGTCATTGACCCTGGTCCAGTTCACTGCCATTTTTCCACTCCCCCTCTCTTTCCTACCATGTGTAGTTCACAACGTTGTCTTTCATAAGCGGCAGGATATGAAAGAAATGCCATACAGTGCAGGGATTAGATAACCATCGTGAAAACTGGGTACAAAAAAAGTTAAATGACAGAAATAGCTGAACAAAAGACATCCAAATTCTATCACAGAAAGGCATCTTCTCCTATTCAGTGAGCTCTAAAATGCTAGAGTAAGACAGTGGCCTTCTTGATGACTGCAGGAGCTGATAAACAGCTACCCAACCAGCCACTGGATACTATCTTTATTGAACAGTCAGACAGCACACATGTACAGACATGCATGCGTCTGGTGCATAGGAATGCAGCTCATATGATTAGCCAGGAAATGCAGGCCAGCATGGTGTCTCAGCATGGTTCCACTAGCACACCTGTTGGTCAGAACAGGGTGCCACTGTATATAATATAATCATGATGTTAGCTTGGAGTACTGTGAACACACATACATAACATCTTGGGTTTCTTATGCTTACATTGTCTTACAGGCTGAAGTATCCAACAGTATTGGTGCTGTATGCATCAATATGCATTACCATCTTCGGTGAGTAATTAACAACTGAACTGCCATTCTGCATATACCTTGTGTTATACATGCATACTGCATATAATTGTGCATACTCTGTGATAGTAATGACTGATACGACAAGTGTCATCTGGTTGTCTGCTGTCTACCTGCCTGACTGTATGTTCATATAATTAATGAATGCTAAATAGCTATGTCACATGTTGTAGTTGTATTCTGTTTGTCCCTTTCTGGCCACCATACCGTGGACACTAGTGTAGATCTGTTAGTGGATGCCAATTCTGGTGTAAATCGGTTACCTTGAAAACAGTGTATGAGTCTCATATACAGTGCCAGGAGGTAGGTATGGGTTGGAGAGGGAGAAGGGAATATTATATATGGCAAGCAAAACCAATCTCAATGTAACCCATATGCTATGTCCTGAACTTTCCTACCCATACCCTCCCCCTAGCTATACCTCTACAATATTTTAGATACATAGGGGCAAGTCCACTTTGCATAGGAAAATCAATAATCATCTCAATGCGAACCCCCCTGTGCTCCCTATCATTCTAAGGAAGCTTGTACCAATTATAGCTGGTACAAGCTTCCTTTGAATTCCCTCCACCAGAATATGGTGACAGCCAAGTGGCAAGAGTCCAGGTGGAGTACACTTTCATAATCCTAATTCTGTCACAGAAATTGAAGAGTTCGCCAACATGCAGGTATTCTCCTTAATTCTCATTAATTCTGTGAAGCAATCAGGTTAGTACATTCAGTGAGAGGCTGCTGGCAGGAACATGCTGTGCAGTACCAGTGAAAGGATGGAGCGATTGAGGGGATGTGTCCAAACAGATAAAGGAGCTGGAATAGACCATGCTTTGCCTTACTTTGCTCACTAATACTTGCCACTTTGTCAGTATAGGTCAGTTACGTCCTTCAATATACATGCAGGTAGTCGCACATGAAGGATGTGCAGCTACCAATCATATAATGCTGCTCTCAAGTAGTATGCATTTGTCATCCTTTGTGAACACAAGTTGCACACCACCAGTATATTCATAAAGCATGACTGTGATAGATGACTACAATGCAGTAAATAATGCATTGGTTCCAGGAAGCATTTTTATTTGTAAGCAATTAAATGATAAATATAGGCTATCCAGTATGTTACTGATTATTAGAAGGTGTATACATTTTGTATTATTGTACATATTTCTTTTTGCAGCTGTTGTAGTTTTTATTGGAAGGATTGTTCCTGAGAACGCACTGTTTTGCAGCCATCCAGATCTATTGCACACCATGACCAACCCGCCAACCCCTTTTTGTGTAATTTCTGGTAAGAGAAAGACATTCTTTGCAACTATACATTTTCAGTTAATAAAATTGCACTCTTTCCACTTTCTACATGCAGGAATTACATTCTTTGTTTCCATCATTTTGGCATTCTCTTTTTGGACTGTCCATATAATGCATATTTGGATTACAGTGGAGCTGCCGCATCTCACATTCACTAAGAAGCTGAAGAGTCATTCAAAAGTGGTGCACATTTTGGTGGTACTTTTGTGCTTCTTAATTTCAGTCATAGGACCCATAGGAGCTCTGGCCAAGTATTCATATATTGTTACGAGGGTTCCAGCGCTGACATGCTCACCAAATAACATTGACTATATCTTCTACTCACTAATAGTACCCTGTATCATCCTGCTAGGGTTAGCAACCTCTTTCTTGGTCCTCCTCTTCTGGACAGTATACAAGGTATGCAGGCATGGACATGTATGTATGTCCACCATGTACAAGCTATAGCCACAAGTGTAGGACAACTATATCATTGCATGTGAATGTGCATTAAGAGGTTACCGTATTCCTTAATTGCAAGCCTTGCAATTATATTACTTTTCACTATTATTCAAGAAATCTAATTTGAATATTACCCGCAGAAACAAAAAATTCTACGCGGTGGCAAATGCTTGAACACCCCAGAGTTGAAGATCCTGTGTCTTTCTGTTTTCTACATTGTATGTGGAGTTGTGGTACTGGCACAGTATGGCGAAACTACAGGTTCCCATGGCAGCCACATACAAAGGGTGATCGACTTTGCAGTATGCCACCTTGCAGGCGAGTCAGCTGCAACTGTGGACTGTCCCTCACATGACAGTGTATCAGATACTAAAGGTACTGTTCTGAATTGCTTGGCGTACCTTTTGCTTGGGTGCCTGCCAATGTCTAGTCTCATCTTTGCATTCAAGTCATCTGACTTTAATCAAGTAGCTGTGTGCTGCAAGCGAGTAGTGAGAGTGGGACAACCAGAAGCTACGAAGACAAACCTGTCTGCACCCAGCAGTACGAGGAAAACTGAGACACTGAAACGTCAGCAATAATAGAATGAGAAGACAGATTAAATACCAAAGAACATGAAGGAATCTCTTTTGGAAGTTGTGTGGAAATGTTCAAGTTTAGGCTATTTTAGTGGTGCACAACTCACTAGCTGTATAACCTGGCTTCATTACCTTCTTATTTGTACTTTGCATACCTTTAGTTGTTTTGGGGTGTTTTTGGTAGAATGTTTTACCATTCTGCGTAGGAACTGCCACCAGCATATGGCATTGAGCACTCATCTATAATATATGTAAAACACACTGCATGTGTCTATACTGATCACACTAACCACAAATATACTGAAGAAATCATAATCTTAAAAGCGACTGTACTGTAATGTACACTTCCAGCATATATATTTGCTATAGCCGTTAGTAGACACTGCTCTTTCAACTACTCATGCAGTAGCAGTGATGGTGGTCCGAATGCCTGATGCCCATCAGCAGCTGACATTGTTGTCTCTAATTGACACCTGCCATGTTCTGTATTTAGTAGCTAATTTGCACTGCAGCTGATGCAATCCTATAGGCTACCCCTGTATTGCTGCTATCTTCTGTACTTACCTGCTTTGCTGCAACACCCGTCTGATTATGCCTTGCAAGTGCCCCTACAGTTGCTGGCGCTCCCTCTCTCTCATCTTGTGGGTGCCCTCCCCCAGTCAACCCATCAATCTTGTCAACTCAATTAACCTTCAGTAAGTATTATTTGACACTCCCTGATGTCAGTACCAGCCACCCCCACTTCCTGTACATATAGTACTAGGCATATGCCTGCTTACTGATTTCACCTCTTAAGAGGTTAGCTTTGGCATTGTACAGGACTGATAGGATTACATGTTGCAGTTACATTTCTTAATTTTTATGGTCTTAAGCGTCGTAAGTTCTTAAATTAATTATTGTGGAGGCGTAGAGTAAATTGCTTGTCACTTAGTTTTACTTTTGTACCCAATAATCATCATGGTTAATTACTGTTTCCCAGGCCTACTTAATTACTTAAATCCTGATTATGATATCAATTGAGTGTCCCCACTTAATGGGGACCACATAATGGTCAATAACCCATTTTGGCCCAAGAAGAGTGACCTTGAGCCAGTGTGTGTGTGTCAGCTATATAATGTGCATGTGTATAGTTAGGAAGGAGCAGGTAGCAACATGCAGCAGGAACATGCATAGTTAGCTATAGCCTTTGTTCCCCTACTAATATTTAAGCACAGCACTTCATTTTATCAGGAACTGGCCACGAAGAACCTCACATCACAGTGCTGTTAATAGCTTGAGCTAAAGTTAGCCTTGAACCTACTTCAATTTGCTCACAAGTGTACGAGTCCAAGTCTAGTTTGTATGACTGTGTGTTTGAGTTGGTATGAGTGCCCACGTGACTCTCTGTGTGTTGATATAGCTAGACAGCTGGGGATATATACGAGAGAGGAACAGGAATGCCAAGGGATTCAGTATATATAAATCTTGTGATAATGGATTTGTTTTGTCGCTGCATGCACAGCGAAAACTTATTGTAAACGTAGAATTCCACATTGCGTTATGTGCGTACTAGTCTGGCTAGCTAGGCCGTCCCAATAAGCGCCGGATGTGCAGAAGCGCCTTCTAAACGCACTGGGCGTAATTGGGACAGTCTAGCAGCCCGGTCGACTAATCACTTCACCGAGATTCCAGTCACGTGCACATGCGCTAGTAGCGCTGACTTTGGCGGGATTGTCAGGGCGAAAGAGAATGGACGACGGTCAAGTTCCGGACGGCACTGCCTTTGACCTGCTTCACAGCGAAGGAGCAGCTCTCTATCTGTCCAATCATGGCCATGCGTCGCTCAAGAGTGCGCCTGAGGAATTGAATGATTCGCTGGACGGCGACAGCAACAGCGGACTGGGTGACGACTCCCTGGACCTCGCGAACGAGAAAGCTTTTGAAGTGAGTCACTGTGTCCTAAAAACTGCACCTGCAAAAACACTTGCAGAGTGGGTCAATTAATCCAGTCAGTTGCAATGACTGACGTAGCTACTTACAGCATTAATTAAGGTGACCATAGCGTATGTAGTAAGGTAAGGTAAGGGGGTTCCGAACAGGGCGCTGCGTTTCGCCTGCACGCAGTAGAACAGCTTCCGTTTCAGTATGCAGTTAGCACAAGAGTCAATGTATAAACTGACACAACGAGAAGCTGTTCCTTCAAAACCCCTACTTTACCTTACATTTTTGCTTTCATTCTGACTTCCTTTCCTCCCACTAATGAACGGTACGTCTGCTCCCATCTTATATTTGCTGTAGTTTGTGGGGCCAGTGACCCACACTGAGGATGGACAAATAGCACAGCAGGACTCTCAACCACCTGTCACTGCAATACAGCCAAGCATTCTAACGGCACAGTCATCCACGGTACAGCCAACACCTTTGCCCGACACTGAAGAGTCAATCTCTATCAATCACACACAGGAGAGCAAGGCAAAGGAGCCAAAGGTAGCCCCAAGTTTTGGCAAGAGAAAGCCTGCTTTTAAGCCACCAACAATGCATGGAAGCACAACAGCCACTACTCCTAGTAAAGTGAAACTAGGCAAACTGAACCAAATGGATACATCTCCAGACAATGAAGCCAAATTAGCAACTAACGAGCACACTTCGCTGAAAACTCAGTCACTGGATAAAGTGGAAGAGGGAAAAAGAAAGAAAGGCAACGTTGATAACAAGACAAACTCAGACGTGCAGAAAGTGATCAAGCAAACAACTACAAAGCTTGAAAAGAAGGCAACAGAGCAAGTAGTTGATGAGGCGAAGAGAACTGAAAGAGAAAGGAAAAAGGAAGAAGCTGCAAAGAAGAAACTTCTGTCGCAGCAAAGGAAGCTGGAGAAGCAGCAAAAGCTGCAGGAGAAGGAGGCAGAGCGTGAACAAAAGAAACAAGAGCAAGAGAGAAAGGAGCGTGAAAGGGAGGAAAAGAAACAGGAAAGGGAGAGAAAGGAACAAGAAAAAGCACAGAAGAAATGTGAGAGGGAGTTGAAGAAGCAAGAGAAGGAGCTAAAGAAACAAGAACTGGAGAAGAAAAGGTTGGAAAAGGAGCAGCAGAAGCAGACAAAGAAGAAGCCTATGGACAAAGGACCATTGCCAGCAGCACTGCTGAGCTCTGTAAGCATGGGTAGCAGCAGCAGTCAACCCGAAGTTGAATTTGCTGCCACAAAGGGCAGCAGCACAGGCAATGGAGACACCAAGGAAATTAATGGAAGAGCCAAGCTTGAGGAAGTGGAAGATGAGAGCAAGGCCCACGTGGACTTGTTGGCAGCAAGCAGCAGCAAAGAGGATGACCTAGATACTACAGGCAAGTAATACGTAACGTGTACATGTTGATGATGTAATGTTGGTGTATCATCTGTTCTTCAACATATGCAGTTGAAGGTGATTGTTCTGATGATCATGGTGATGGTGATGTGCATGGGTCCACTGCTGCCAGTGAAGCCACTGAGATGAACATGGACACAGGCAACCTTTGTGCAGGACCATTTGATGAAGGAATTCCAGATCAAAAGGCCATTCCAAAGGTGACAAAGGTGTTATCCTCCAATTCTCCCCAGAAGAAGTTTACTCCGCCACATGCATCCAATGCCATGGCTTCACAGAAGCGCTCAGCAGATTGCAACAGAAGCAACAGCAAACCCAGCAAAAAAGCAAAGACAATGGGCACAGGAGGAGAAAGTGGGCTAAAACCAAAGGCAGCAGAGGGAAAGGAGAAGACAATACAGAAGCTGAAGGCAGAGGGCAAGGCAGAGAGGCAAATGACGAAGCAAAAGCTGAGAGCTGCTGGTGTACAGCCACAGAAGCCTCTTCCCATATGGGTTCAATGTGGATGCTGCAAGAAATGGAGGGTCATTCATGATTGTACAGATCCATCCACTCTGCCAGACGAGTGGACATGTGACATGAACTCAGGTACATGTACTTTTGACTGCATGTAAAAGGGATAGGCAACACGTGATGTGACTCTACTATCCATGGTACTATGTACAAATACCACTGCTTGTCACATGTGATATGTATATACGTTTGTTGTCTCTGACACACGGATATTTAAATATGAATTTCAAACCCTCTGTTGTTTCAGATGTTTCTGTACAGTCCTGCTCAGTGCCAGAGATAGACTGGCCAGACCTGACCAACAGCCAGGAGTATGTGTATTCCCAGTTTGCCCAAGGTTCAGTTGTGTGGGCCAAGCAGCAAGGCTATCCAAGGTGTGCACTCGGATATGAGTTCTGTTGCACAACACGCAATGTATAGTATCTACACCACGCATTACAAAAAGGTAACATTAACTGATAATCTCAAGCCTTTAACAATTCTAGGGTATTAATCATTTACAATTATCTATTAATGATTATCTGTTAACTGCACTGCAGATTCAGGTACTAATTAACGTTACCTTTTATGATGTGTACGGTATGTAATGCTAGTCACCCTACAGATGGGGGGTGCACTTCATATTTGCTATTCCTACATAGAGATGATGTAAAAATTATAGGAAACAAAGCCAAAGGTGACTGCATCGTCCTGTAGAATGCTAAGCCTAGAATGCCGAGGGTATGTGACTAGTCATAATGATAGATGAAGTCATCTGTATACAGAGCAGCATACAGGCCTGCATACCACCCACGGACTTCTCTCCAGTGTATTCCAACCGTTAGTTGAACCAGCTTACTCAGCTGAAATAGTGACACTATTACATCGATGGAAGCTAGCTATTGTGAGATGTCTGCATCAGACCTATTGCTGGCACCAGTGAATCATATACAGTAGTAACACTGTGTTAGGGCTGACTGGATATGTTGATGCATTCAAAGACCTTAAATTCCATGGTTTCTGTTTTATGCTTTTAACAGTTGGCCAGGAATGATTGACAATGACCCAGACCTTGGAGTGTGCATGTCATGGGAGGAAGAGGACCCTCCAGAGGATGTCCCTCCAGTGAGTCAACAACAGCTAACTGGCCGCAGTGATATACATAACTAAAAATTCAAATCCTCAAATTCTTCATAATTATGCGTAATGTGTTTGCATGAATGTTTCAATTCTGCAGTCTGAGTACCATGTTGTGTACTTTGGGAAGCCTGTCTCCAGGGCTTGGGTGGAAGCTGCAGACATCGAAGCATTCATAGACAACTGTCCACAGAATGAGGTATGAGATGCCCTTAATCTGTCTTCATCACAGTTAATTAAAACTCTGTTCATGAACATGCAATACAGTGAAAAGGGGTGAGGCATCTGGCTTGGGGCTGGAAGGACAGTTGTCTGCACAGAGATTTGTGCTGTAGACCAAAATAATACTGCTGCACCGTAGCCATTCACTTAGTCATGACCGAATGTGTCTCCATGGGTTGACGTTGCTCACCTTGCTGTTCTTGGGAAGATTACCTTTGATTTTGGTTCTTCCTTTGCAGCCAACGGCCATTATTAATTATTGTTCCCTTTGACTTTTGGCTATTGGCTGCTTTGCGCTGTCATCTAACGATCAAAGTTAAACTCACCATCATTATAGTAGCTACATACCTTCCTTTGCTACCAGCACAGATTCTTCAAAATAGGCAAGGGACCAATTCGCTGGCATGCAACTCGCCGTAGCAGGAAGCCCACCAAAGCAGGTGCCCTGCTAGTGCTATTGTAATTTCTTGATGATTTGTATGTCAACCACATTTCCTTTATTAGGCACATATTTCTATCTTACCAGAGCTATATATAAGTGCATATGCTTAATAACAACCCCATCAGTATAGTATGTGTTGTGCTGTGCTGTGTTGTGACTGAGGATTGATAATGTTCAAATTTGTGAATTTCAGTAGCCAAGAAATCAAGGGAGATTTGGTCACTAAAATTGCCAGACATTTGGCCCATTCTGGGACTTTCATCAGTCATTCATCATATAAATCAATGATTACGTAATAGTTAAATGCTGACCAAGAGGTGTCTCTGAGATTTAGAGCATGAGGGCGCAAAGCGCCCGAGTGCCGAGTGGTCTAAATCTTCAGAGACACCGATTGGTCAGCATTTAAATGTTATAGATCCCAATGATTGGTCAAGGAGCAGCAGCGAATCAGTTTACCTACTCGTACTTGCGTCATACTGGAAGTAGTTTGCTATTTCTGACAATGGCTGAGAAAATGTCGTTGATTCGGGTCTCAACTTGGGCTGGTCATCTTGCAGCAGACGTTTCTTACAGGTCGGCAGTGGATGCAGTGTGTCAGCTAAGCGTAAGCTTATTCACTGTCAGCCACATCAGCCACAGCATTTCCTGGAGCGGTGTACACAAAGCCTGTTCCCAGCTCGTAACCAGTTCGTTTCTTGGCTCTGGTTCGTAGCCAGATTGTTGCTTTACCCTGTTTCTTGACAAAACTAGTAACCTGAGCAACCTGTAAGTTGTAAGTTGTGGCGTATTTTAATAAACAGCTGCAGTTCTCTGCTATAAAATTCCTATAAAATTCCCAGCGTGAACGACGTGCCTTAGTTTGAGCCCAGCTAGACGAAATAGAAATCGTGGCGCAAAGGTACAGCTGGGGTGCCTATGAGATTTAGAGATCGTGAAAAGAGGCCCGTTACCATGGTAACAGGATCTATAATGGCGTGGTTACTTATAGACACTAGCAATGGGGGAGGGCAATGTCAGGAAGAACTGTGGTTGAGAATGCAGGTGGCTGCATGAGTGGGTGTTTATACTCTAAGAATGTACAAAGTTGGGCTAAACAGGTGGGATTGGTAGTGAACATTGAATGAACAGTGGTGGTGTAAAAGGGATAACAGTGAGAGGTAAGATAATGCAACTTACATGGAAAGTCAATACTATGATCTAGTGTGGGAGGTGTGGTTTGCATAGGTGGCTGAGAATGGGTTGTAAGCTGGTGCTAAGTTGCCATCTTCCCTGTAATCCCTGTTCAACCCCAAATTTGCACGTGGAGTGTACAGTAAACACACCCACGCAGACACTGAGATTTCCACCTACATCATTTACCTGCCTACAGTTCTTCCCGCTATGCCCCCTGTTATTAAACCCCTTTCACATGGACCAGTTAAACCCAGATAAATGTGGTTTTCCACATTCACACAGCAATCAAATACCAGATCTGAATTTGGGTTAACAACCTGCTGGCAAGGTGGTTTTAAATCCGCTTTATATGGTGAATCTGGGAGTTGATTGCGTTAACACACGTTAAACAGCATTTAGCGAAATGTTGCACGACTGAACCCGGAAATTGTACTTAAAGTCGTGATCGCTCCAACTAGGAACGATATCTTGAAAAAATGCCGCGGTCCTGCGCTTAACCCACAATGACCTGTTCACTCTTGAACCTTGAAAGAGGCGTCGTGCACTCGCTAAACTTGCGCAGACCAGCATTTGCCGCTGCAGCCCCATTACCGCATGGAGTATGTTCTGTACTGCCGTTGCCCGTCGTTCGCTAGCTCGCCACCTCCTCCCTCTCCATGCGCGCAGCCAAAACAAAGCCAGGGTTAAAAGCAGCTATTCAAACACCATGTTGCCGGAAATTAACCGTTCACCAGCAGCGAAAATCGTCCATGCATATGTGAACACAAACCGGATCTAATCCGGATACGAATCCGGTTCTTTAATCCAGAATAATGGTCTGTGTAAAAGGGGTATTAGTGTATGTATGTAAGTCATCATGCAATGTACTCCGTGATCTACTACTGATGGGCTGAACATTTGGTAATTTTGAGACAATTGACTCAATCCCCAATCATGAGTACACCTAGCCACACAGAGATTTCTAAGCTATGTTATGTTGTATGTTATGTTTAGAGCTGAGCCTATTGTGATGGTGCCACTTATGCTCAATCTCAGGTCATCGATAATACTTCATAGTTATTCATGAGTTTTGAGGGGCTGCTGCAGGCAGCCCCTATATTGTTTTCAAATTGAGATTTTGTCGTATGGCTTCATGTTACAGATATATTATATATAACTAGCAGAGAGGCCCAGCTGTCCCCCGATGCCCTCAGCAATCATGTTACTGCTATAGCTCAAATGAGGATTATCGGTTTAAATTCGACTGTGGAACAACAGCCAATCAAATCTGGCAAAACCAGAAGTTAAAGAACACCCATTGAAGAATGCCCATGAAAAATGTCTGTTGAAGAATGCCCATTGAAAAGTGCTTGTTAAAATATGCCCATGAAAAATTGCCGATGAAAACTGCCCATTGATAAATGTCCATTGAAGAATGCCCATTAAAAAATTTCCATTGAAAAATGTCTGTTGAAAATTGCCCTGATGTCAAGGGGATTTATGCTGTGTACACCATGAGCCTCGTAGTGTCGTTTAAATGCCAGCCCACTCATTTCAGAGGCATATTCCCCATGCTGTTGCTATCTGGGTCTGCACAGAGACACGGGAGAGTTGGTGTTCCTCCTCCATAGTGTCTCTTACCAGGGCGGCAAAACGAGAGAGTGCCATACTGGCCAACAACAAAGTAACTAATACTTCTCTACTCTAACCTGGATGTAGCAACAAGAACAGCAAGAGAGTATTCACTTCTCCTTCTCTGTAAGCAAGCAGCGTCGGTTTCCTTGCAGAGTAACACAAGAATTTGCTAATTGTTCGAACTGCAGGTGCCTCTGAATCTCATTGGATGGATGTCACGTGATCAGCATTAAAACATTTAGACCACGTTGGCAGGTGTTGCACTGTTTAAATTTAGCGCTCTTGAATGATAAATACAGGTCACGGTTGCGTAATGCACTTACCTTCGGCTTGTGTATTATGTAACATTGGCCTTTATTGCATCATCATCGAGCGCTGAGATTAAACAGCTTAATGCTCTGCCAACCATGGTCTAAATATTACCTAATGATCGCCTAATTGGTGCATCCCTAGTTGTGGTATATGTGTTGAGTTATGTTGTGTTGTGTTTAATTGAGGAATTTACATGCATATGTAATGGGACGTTGAAGCAATCCCCATTGTAATCATATAAATAGAAGACAAAGCAGCTATTAAAGGAGCTCTTCAAGCAGGAGCAGTAATAGTCTGCTGGGTTCACTTATGTGTCACTGTGCAAAGTGCACTGCATAGGCTACGCATTCCATTCACTGACCATTGCAGGGCTGTGGTGCCTACACCAAAGCGCTAGATGCTGCCAAGCGTGAAGCGCAAGCAGCTCTACAGGAGGACACAGAGGTATTGTCACCGCATAGCATGCGTATACTGTTCTGGATGGGTACTCTGTGAGGAATGTACACTTCCTTACAATGTTCATACAGCAACTTATCAAACACTAGACAGTTTTCATGAAGTAACACAGCACACCTTTGCTAGCATGCCCTGCAGTGCATGACACACTTAGTCTGCCCAACTTTTAACAGGTAAGACTGAGCAAATATAGCTTTGCGAAAAGGTATGGCAAAGGGAAGAGAAGGGCAAAACAAAGGTGTGCTGCAGACCAAGGTGAGTCCCACTAGCAGCTACAGTATTTGGTATTGGGGTCATGGCTTAGTACACCAGACAATGGATACATCACAGATAGGACTATTCAGTCTCACCACAAGTGATATAGCTTTCACTTCCTTTCTTGAAAACACACAGGAGGAATTGCCCAATGTACATAGCAACATCAGTGAAAGTAAAATATTTCATAGTACGTCACATGAGCTGCCTTACCCATTTCGCCAATTGCTGCAAAAACGATAGGGTTTAAAAGAACCATGTTCACTTTCACAGATACCCTGTTCATAGCTTCTCCATTCTCTCTTTCATGACATTGGTAAGGGGCAGTGATGTTCTGGGAACAGTTCTGGGATGAGAACGGGTTAAAAACCCTCACGTCAAAAAATGCATCCTGAAACCTTTCCCAGAACCCTCTACCCTGATGTCAACTCTGGCTCCGTCCTGGCAGTTGGCCGTTTGTCCATGCAGTACTTGAGGTTTGCGGTCAGGTCTCTCAGTTCCTTGTGTCACAGTGTAGGCATACCACCTGTGGGACAGGCGAGGGCCTGCTCAACTGTGAGATTCTTGCCACAAACACATGTCTTCGGTAGGCTGATAGATGCCACACATATCGTAGAGTAACAGAATCCTGAAATCCTCCCTTGTGCAAAAAGAAACCAAACTCATCAATTGGCAGCACGCCACATTCTCAGATGTGCAGCTATGTGCAAGGAATCCCGCACAGAGAATCCCCAATTACTGCATGGGATTCCCCTCTCCAGAACACCTGACCTGCCACACCCTTGTATTCTTCTCAGATGATGACGAGGTACTGCCTTCAAAGAAGACAAGACGCCTACTTGTTAAGGTAATTGATAGAATCTGGAGGTCAATTCCCATCCTACAGGGTCCTACAGGGTTGTGTACTAACAACATTACATTGTATAAAGAGTGCCTGCATGTCTGGTGGGCTATGCAAGTCGAATCACTTGTACACTCTAGGGCATTCTCTTCAGGGAAAACACTGATGTGAACATTCATGGTTGAAACATCCCACTATACATCAGTCACTCTTTGCTGTATGATATATAGGCATACAGTTCAAACTCTTGCCTGCACAACACAGCAATGAGCATCTACAAATGTATTGTGTTTAACAATTAACAGGATTCATGCACCTATATATTGTTTCACCTATACATTGTTTCACTACAGAACCTACCACAAGACAAGTGCAGCCGAGAGGATGCCAGTGCTGACACAAGTGAGTCGTGTATAGTGCAAGCTATATTATGGGAGTAGCAGATGGCAGGCCACTAATTTTAATAGCCATTTCTGTAGCACTCATTCAGTAACAATCTATGCCATGAGCACTGATGCATAGCCTAAGATGGATACCATTCCACTACGTAATGTATCATTCAACAGTGCTTGGCAATGCTGTGTGTGTATCATGTGATTGGGGTTTAGCTGTTGTGCAGGCTACATGAGGGCCACCGTAAACCACCAGCCTACCAGCCTAATGCTGCCCAAACTCTACTGCGTCATACATTACAAATAGATACCAGGAATCAATAGTGCTGCTGTCACTGTTGGGATCAAATGGCTCAAAATTCAAACTATTGACAAATATCAGTAAGAACACAGCCACTTCCATTTCAATACAATTTTACGTGGTATGACAATGTGTAGAAGATGTTAACATGAGAAGTGGGCAATTCTTCATAACATGGTGAGGACTCCATTTTTTCAGGATAGCAGTCATAATTATGTTTGCAGATCATTTGTCTAGTATCAGCTCTTTGTACATGAGCATCTTCAACAACAGTCTACCTGCTGTGACTGTTTGATATCTCAAGAGCTGTCTTGCAATTCATCAGGACACTGTGCATTAGTTCTCAAGCTCCACCATCAATGCATACATACACCAGGCAATAGTCGGAGCACACACACACAGCATAGCATCCCAATAAATTTTGCAGCTCTAAGTTAATTTGTGCGTAACATCCCAATGCTGCTCATGTATGTATATTCCACCAGGGATATGCCAGGCATGCATGTGTGTGGTCATGATTCACTTTGGGTTCACTCCAATTGCTGTAGAAGAGGGTGCTACAGGAGACGAGGAGGCTGGAGGTGAGCCAGCCTTGGCCAGCCCAACACTTGAGCAAACCAATAGAGATTCCTCCCCAGGGAAGTAAGGGTGTCCAAGGAGTGCGGTGAACATCATAATTACTATACATACGTATATTATATATAACTTGTATTTCCAATATACCCAGACTGTTTTGTGCAGTAGTGTAAAATGTGCTGTATTAGAGCTGTCAGGACAGACACACGAGGCTGCATGAAGTAAATCTATGGAATGTCATGGTATCAACAGTGTTTAACGAGGCACTGACTGGCTTGCTCAGGTTGTAGACAGCTTGTGCCCTATGGACATCCCCACCATTTCCACCAGGAGGTCCTCCTGCTTGTGCCAGGGCAATGTATACTTGCACTGCAAACAACAAAGATTGCATGAAAGACAGTGTAACTGTTCAGCACAGAACAAATGGCTATACAAACCTTACAACTGGTTAAATGTGAACAGTAATCTTGTTCATGATAATACATATTGCTACGGTTCATCAGGTCTTCCCAGTAAACACTGCTGAATAGCCACTGTTTCAGTCTTCATTCAACTCAGAACAATTTCATGAAGCTATGTTTTCTTTCCATTCCATCCACTCAACCCATGAATGCACACACTTGCTATAACCCATTTACCCAAAACTTCCCATGAATCCCTTAAACACCAATTAAATTTCCTTCCACACACTACAATTCACTAGCTCCTACCACACACATGTACTCTGTCTCCTAGAGAGCATGCAGTGAGGGGAGATGCATATAATTATCATACTATTAGTGATCTAGGACAACACGCACGTGTACAATGTACCGTATGTAGCAGCACACAATGCACGTACAGTGAGGTGTACACGGTAATTTCCCTACTATGTCTGACCTGTATAGAATCTATGATTGCTAGATTGCACTTAACTAACAGGCATCCGTCGGCGAAGTTCGTACATGGTGATCGCTGCAGCTACCGACACGTTAAGGCTTTCAGCGAACCCACACATGGGTAGGGTAAAGGACACTTCCGCATCTTCCAACACTTCGTCTGACGGACCGGAATGCTCGTTGCCAAACACTATCGCCATTTTGCGCTCCAATGGTAGCTCTGTTACACTGCGTGCAGCTGACGGCGAAGCGACAGCAATACAGTAACCGCGAGAGGCCAAGTCTCTCAAGCAGGCTTTAGTGGTGTCCCACTCTCGAATGCTCAGCCACTTCCGGGCACCAGCGTCCGACCTGCTATTTCTCACATTTTCCTTGCGTCTGTTGGTTTCTCTTTTGGCTGCACTCTCTTCGTTGTTACAAATTAAGTGCACGTCTTGAAATCCAAAGGCGTCTGCAGAGCGAAGAACAGCATTCTCGTTGCCTCTATCCAGCACATTCTCCAATACCACTACCACGTGTCTCGTTCGATTTCCTACAACCTTCCCTAGCGTCTCCCATCGACTGGCTGACACTAATCCCTTCAGCAAATCCCGCGACATTTTCTCTGTGTTGCGCAACTTTATAAGTCACGTGAAAAGTCACGCTATTCCTAGTTCGTTGAGAGCAACATGGCGAGTGCTCTGACTACGTTGTTTGCTGCCGTCAGGGAAGGAAACAGACCCGAGGTATCTAAAATCCTGAGCAACCCCGAAAACACACGGCTAGTCAACAATCCTGGAGACTACAATGAAACACTTCTGCACTTTGCCGCGGAAGGCGGTGACAAGGAGATATGCAACCTTCTCCTCGTGGCTGGTGCTCGATGTGACACCGTCAACGCACAAAAGCACACGCCGCTGCACAGAGGGGCTTTCAAAGGCAACCACGAGGCCCTCGGTGCCATGCTAAGTGAGCAAACCCATAGGCAGACCTTGTTCGTATGTTAACTGCACTTCTGTGCATAACGTGCCATGTGGGTGGGTGTAGGCATCTGCATTCGTGATGCGTGATTAGTTAACTATGTTCAACATGCAATGTAACCTGTATAAGAAGGACATGGTTGATCATGTGTGTTCTGTACCGTCCTAGAACAAGTGGTACTAACTGATGACAGACCATGCAGGGAATTGCCCATGAAGTGTAGACAGAACGTAGTTTGTGAACTGACCATATCCATCATGTGTATTACATGATGGATGATAGTCTGGCAGTGGATGTACATATGTGTGTGTATCAGTAACCAATGCAAGTTTCACGTGTAATTTGGGGCTTGCTTAGGCTAACCCCAATAACTGAGCCGTTGTCTTTGTTCGAATGCTTGGATGAAACTATTCCATTCATTTTCACTATGTCTCAAACACAGCTCTGCTGAGCATTCCCTTAAGCAGTCCCCATGGGTGGCAGACCCTAATACCCCTAGTAGATGAATTTTACCAACTTCAATTGATATGACTAAGTAATGTTTAGATCCCATTTGGTAGAGCATTAAGCTGTTTAGTCTTAGCACTCAAGGATGATGCAATGAAAGGCAAGATTGTGTAAAGATGCACATGCTGAAAGCGCCTGTATTGGGACAGCACGACACCTACCAATCTACCTAACCGTAACCCTAACCCTAAGTTTTCTCTGCATCATTACACTGAAGTGAACGTGCATGTAATGACAGTAGGGTGTGGCATCAATAATCGGAAGTCATCAATAATCGGTAACCAGATCTCGACCGTTACAGCTTCTTTCGCCGCGATTCTTGGTGCACATGTAGAGGAGAAGTATTTAAGAGGATGCAGAACGTTTGGCGTGGATCCGCTTTTCCGAACACAAGATATTGCTTCAAATATGCTATTCCCGAAATAACATAAATTCGGTTGGAAGTCATCTAAATTCGGTCGGCGACTTGTGCATCGCGAAGCTAGAAGATTTGTGCACTCTTACCATCTAAGCAGGTGAGTACACTCAAGTCCTGGCCGCAGCAGAAGATTAGAGCGAATTGGTTTACCGGCGACGACGCACCACTGCCTTGAACAGGAAGCGCTGGGGTCATCAAAAATCGGCAACTTCCTAAACTATCCCATTGCAGGTTTTTTGAATTTGCGACTTGTCCGTGACTGCAGTTTATATCAATTGTCTTTCCCTTTCCTCTCTGAGTGCCTGGGAGCGAACTGTGTACCGAAACGTTTCAAACGAGCCTCAAGGTATGCCTTCAGCATGCAAGCCAGCCAGCCATTTGCATATTTGTGGTTAAGTCACACTCCATAACAAAGCTTCACAAAGTATACACTATAAGGCTTCCAAAGTAAACATTCATTAAACAGCTGGCCATGACCAAACACAATAATGTCTACTGAGTGTGAATGTGACTGTTCCCTTGTAGACATGGCTGGCTGTGCTCCACTTCGTGTTGCTGGTCAGTCTTCCTTGCAATCAAGGATTGCAAGATCCCATGACAAAGTAGCTGTACCCTTCACTACTACACGCCCTCAGACCTACCGAGGATACAGTATCCTTAGTATGGACAAGGCATGCGAAGCTGTGCTGACAGGCAAGCTAACTGTAGGAGCAGCTGCTGAAGAATACGGAGTCCCCAAATCTACCTTGTATGACAAGGTAACTGGGAAGGTCCCTGTCAAGGCCTAGAGTGGCAGGAGAGCATATCTTATGGATGAAGATGAAGCCAAACTTGTAGAGTTTTTGGTCGATTGTGCTTCGGTAGGGTATGCCAAATCCCGACGAGATGTGCTCACAATTGCCCAGCAGATGGTCAATGCCCGCAATCCTGATTGTGATGTTGAACTGACAAAAGGATGGTGGGACAGATTCCGCCAACGGCATCCAGAGATCTCACTCAGACATGCTGAGCCCCTCTCTTATGCTCGAGTGATCGCCAATAATCCGCAAGTCATTGAAGCTTACTTCAATTTGCTTGAAAAGACCATCACAGAATATGGCTTGGCCCATTGTCCAGGGCAAATCTTTAATTGTGACGAAACAGGGATGCCCCTAACTCAAAAGCCACCTAGAGTGGTTACAAGTGTAGGCCAGAAGCATCCATACACCATAACATCAGGTGACAAATCGCAGATCACTGTGATGGCCTGTGCCAGCGCGAGTGGGTACAGCATACCACCTATGGTCATTTTCGACCGGAAACACCTTCAGGTCGAAATGACCATGGGAGAAGTTCCGGGAACCTTCTATGGTTTATCTGACAGCGGATGGATGAATGCTGACTTGTTTCATGAGTGGTTCAGTAACCACTTCCTGGTGCATGCACCATCCAGTCGGCCACTTCTCCTTCTCTTAGATGGCCACTCATCTCATTACAACCTAAATACCATATCTATGGCTGCAGAAGAGGATATCATCCTCTTCTGCTTACCTCCACACACCACTCATGTTCTCCAGCCCTTGGACAATGGCATATTCTCCTCATTAAAGGAGCACTGGATGCAAGGGTGCCATCAGTTTTATACCAGGAACCCTGGAAAGATTGTGACAAGGAGAAGCTTCATGAGCGTATTCCAACCAGCTTGGATACAGGGGATGGCCATGTCTAACGTCATTGGATGCTTCCGCGCCGCAGGAGTTTATCCGACTGACCGCAGAGTTGTGCTGTCACAACTTGGGCTGAAGGCTGCTGGAAGTCCTCCATCACCCACACCCACACCATTCGTACCTTTCCACACACCATGGAGGGATGGATCTGCACACTACCCACCAGCTGATTCACCTCCAAGTACTCCATTCTCACAGGGTGAGATGGAGTACTTTCAGGCACGCCTGAAAGAATCTACAGATGCCAGATTTGCGCTGTGGCTACGAACATTCTACCCAGAAGCAACAATCCACGGTACAGCACAAGGTGTATTGGAAACCATCCTCCGTCGACCAATACCTCCAGCACAGCGCAAGCCTCCTCAGGTGCAGTGCAGTGCTCGTGTCCTCACTAGTCTGCACTGCATGCAGGAGCTACAAAAGAAAGAG
This sequence comes from Ianthella basta, assembly GCA_964019415.1. NCBI lineage: Eukaryota > Metazoa > Porifera > Demospongiae > Verongiida > Ianthellidae > Ianthella > Ianthella basta. The sequence goes on from OZ025883.1 coordinate 3,306,715, forward strand.
GAAAAGAAGAGAATGAAGGAGGAGGAAAAGGAGCGCAAAAGAATTGAACGTGAAGAACGCAAGAAAGCAAAGGAAGCAGCAAAGATGATAGGTACAGAAATAACAAAAAAAACATTCTTTTATTAGAAATCTGCAAACCTACCTGATTGTGTGCACAGTATGTATGCACTGGTATGCTTGTTCTCTGTAGGAAGACAGCCAAATAAGCAAGCCGCAGATCCAACACCAACTACACAACAATTCAGCACTGAGGAGGTACGCTTGTACACAAGGAGGAAGGAGGAAGGCTACGACCTACCCGATCCACGATACAGGCAGTGGTTGGCAAGTGGCACTGACACAGCAGGATCAACTTCCGTGGCTGCCTCTAGCAGCCAACCAGCAGCAAACGACGACTCGCCTTCATCTCCAGAACAGTCCGACTGTCAAACTGGGCAGTGTGGGCATCCGAAGGCAAGGAAATGGGTTCAGTGCGACCACTGTCCGCGGTGGTATCACCGTTTGTGCGCAGGGATAGCCTACAAATGCGCCAAGGAGAAGACGTACAAGTGTCCTGCTTGCACCCTGCAGTCTTGACCATATCTCCACAATGTACTGTAGTGACCACACATGCCAGCTTTTCTGACTGTCGCCATTTTGTAGTCTCATTCTGTTCCGATTTTTGATGACCCCAGCGCTTCCTGTTCAAGGCAGTGGTGCGTCGTCGCCGATAAACCAATTCGCCCTGATCTTCTGCTGCGGCCAGGACTTGAGTGTACTCACCTGCGTAGATGGTAAGAGTGCACAAATCTTCTAGCTTCGCGATGCACAAGTCGCCGACCGAATTTAGATGACTTCCAACCGAATTTATGTTATTTCGGAAATAGCGTATTTGAAGCAATATCTTGTGTTCGGAAAAGCGGATCCACGCCAAACGTTCTGCATCCTCTTAAATACTTCTCCTCTACATGTGCACCAAGAATCGCGGCGAAAGAAGCTGTAACGGTCGAGATCTGGTTACCGATTATTGATGACTTCCGATTATTGATGCCACGCCCTACTACTGACATACTAGAGAGGTTTAGCACAGCGTAAAACATAACGAAGTAAGCTTGTTATGTTTGGCGCAAAAAAGTCGAACACAGTAATTAACGTTTTTGATGTAACAAGGCTGGTTATTGCGTTTATTTTATACATACATTGTTTGGCTGCGGAAAACTCGTCTTAGATCATTTGCGCTGCTCTCACCATGGATACAACAGCTGCTTCCACCCCTTCTCGTTCTCCGATCCCAGCAAGTTTGAGTCCATCCCCCATATTACCTTCAGAACACCAGCTGAAGCCGTCATGGGTTCACTTTCAGGCGGCAGATGCTGTAATACTGTTGCGGGAAGTTGTCGTAGTCGAGCACCCCTTCACACGAGGATCGGCCTGTTGGGAAACCATAGCTGGGACACTGCAAAAGGAATTTCCCGCGAAATTCAAAATCCAAGTGTTTCCCATGTCTCCCGTGTCTTTCCGCTTGTGCAGCAAGCTCCATCTTTGAAATTTGAATCGTCTGAATTGAGTACAGCCATCCACAATCCATCCTCTGTGCTGTTACTCGCCATTTTTGCCCACTCCCATTGCACTCTAAGGAAGAGCTTACGATTAACTCAGTGCCACGTTACACTATGTTCAAACGTTGTTGCACTTAATTGAAGAACGTACGCATTTGCTCCATGTCACATGCGCTATTATGCTACGTTTGAATGTTGTGCTAAACCTCTCTACTAGTTAGAGTGCCTTGCTTACACACCAATCAGTGAGGCTGTAAATGCTCGTAACCGAGTACTGTGAGTGAGTTAGTCAGTTTGCACGCCAGTCAGCGTATTTGAAATGAGCTTGCCACAGTTGTGATTCAGGCTGGGTTTGATTTGGACCTAAATAGCCCATGTACCCTATATAGTAGCTGGTCATAGTGAAGCAGCTACAGCAACAGGTTATAGCCTTGACTTTCTGCCGTCATAATATTCTTTTGCTTTTCTTCTTGTAAGACAGTATGTAAGTATTTACATCTGATCATGCAGCACTCATGTTTATGCTAATACAAACAAACTTCACACTATTGTATAATTTATGGCCAGGGCACTGTGCTTGCAAAGTCTCTATCCCGTCAGAATGCTGCTTATGGCCCATTTCTGTAGTTGTAGCCTGCGTAGGAGAGACTTGGATATCTTATTATTATAAGTGTTAATGTTCAGGACTCTTCAGTTTTGGATGGATATCCACCAAATGCACTTAGAGGCAGGGCCGTAGCACCAAGATAAAAACCAGTCAGGCCATAGATGACATGACGCAAACTAGGGGGGGGGGGCATGCCCCCGAGGAAATTCTTGAAATTTAAATGTTCTGTGAGTACTTTTGGAGCAATTCTAGGCCCAGCAACACTTCAATGAGTATGATAAAATGTAATATAGACCAACAGGCACTTACAGCAGGAAAGGCGATCAAGTGCCATGAAACAGGTAATACCATGCATTGAAATACGTAAGTAGATTGCGCATTAAAAATCGAAATCTAGTGTTTCTTTGGCTGTCTCTCCAATGCTAGGCAGCACAAATCTCTCCTACCCACCATCAATGCAAATGGTGTGTAAAAATGTTTCCTCCAAAAACAGGAGGAGGGCCGGTCCATGCAAGGAGGGGGGCTGGTCGATGCAAAACCCAGGACATTAACATGCGCTGACTTTGAATACGTTTTCACCATCCCTACATCTGCCAACATTTTGCCGCTCTTGCGGTCTTGCTACCATCCCCTGTTTCTCCGCCTGCATATTATAGTGCAAGTGTACATGTGAGTGTGCAATAAAAGGGTTGCCACAGGAGACTATCCTATTGCATGCATATGCCCATTCAAGCTACGTACATATTCCCATGTACAAATATATACCACCATGCTGCATGCATACATCCGTGTACAGCGGATTTATGCAACCTTGCAACAGTTCCCATACCTGGGTAGTCTTTACCTAGGATACGAACAGGGTAATATATAATAGGTGAGTACAGTACCAGTCCGTATCCTAGGTAACAACTGCCCATGGTGTGGGAACTGTTGCAAGGTTGCATAAATCCACTGTACATGACTGAAGCGCTACTGTGCTGTCTGATTTTGTACGGCGATCGATTAACACACCATTTTACACATCAGAAAACGTCAGAAAAACGTCATGCGACATCCGTAAAATGGCTGCCGCCGTTAAGGTTGGTTAGAGAACTAAGTATCTGGCTATTCCTTGTTCAAACTAAGTCCTGCAACACTGTAACAAGACAACTCTGCTTTTAGAACGTTGTTTAACCTTAGGCCACTACCCCCCTCCCAATTTGAAAGTGTGTTTAGAATGCATATCTTCAACATTTAGAATTTTTGTTCCAGCAGCAAAAACCGGTCCGGCCATGGCCGGACCGGCCAGACTGGGTGCTACGGCCCTGAGAGGTATACCAAGAGTAACTTGTTTGTGCCAAAGTTGATAGCAAGTCATTCCGTCCTGGTTCTTGTGTCTTTACAGTCGTCGCAGTGTATAAAGGATAGGGTAAAGATTGTGTTTTGGTTGATAGTGAGCTCCTCCTTCAGTTTTCTACCAATCTTCACCAAACATGGAAGAATACGTCGCTGCAATCCGGGGATCGAGTGACCCAAAGTGGTTTGCGCCTTCATTGGTGGGCTCCTCTAGATGAATCGCCATGAGAAATTTCTGTGCAGACTGAGTTTACGGAGCGAGTCTACAGAATGCTCCCAATTTAAATTAATAGACAATTTTGCTATGTAAATGCTCAAATTTTGAACTTGCAGGATGGGAACCCAGCCAAAGGGCAGGAATTCAGATAGTAAAGACAACTAGCTTAATATTGCACTAAAGGCATGAGTAACTAGGTAGACTCATCTCAAATACAATTCTTGGAAACACTAGCCAAACACTGGAAACATCTGACTACGTTTTCCAGTCACTCTAGAACAAGTTTTCCAGTGTTCAGCTAGCTTAACATTTGTATTGGTGTGAAGGGTGTTCCGGTAATAGAGTTTCACTTTATGTCTCACTCAGAGTGTTGCATTATGTGATTAGCGGCTGTCTGACATGTAGAATGCATTGAGAAAGACACTTGTATGGCTAGTCTTGTAGCATGGTGGCAACACTTGCGTACATTCAGTGCTGTGTATCTTTCATCAGTCATTGTGTTTTGTTTACTGTATGCAATATCTGTCTGCATTGAACAGGGCACGGTGGTAATGCAGTAATTAACCGTGTAGACCCCAATGGTTGGACAGCACTCCACTACGCAGCTAAGTTTGGCAGCCTGGAGTCAGTAAAGGTGCTCGTTCAGGCAGGGGCCAGTCTAACACAAATGAATAACCAAGGACAGACAGCACTTAAGATAGCCAGACTTGCCAAGAAGACAAATGTTGTGAACTACCTGCAAAAGCGAGAGCAGAAGCAAGGTACGTAAATTTACTGATAAGTGATACTGACATTGTACTTCAGTGACAATCTACAGTAACTGTACTTCAGACTGCTTGTATATTCTTCATTATACTTTCTGTGTTCCAGTATAGAAGTATTTCGTTTGTGCAATGTTTCTGTGTTGTTTGGCATTGTGTACAGAGCCCTCTATCTTAGCACAATTTTGAACACGAACAATCTGTAGCATACTATGCACTGTCAAGAACCAGGTAAAGTAATTGAATGTGCAATGACATAGGGTAATGACCAAAGAAGTATATCTGATGGTTTAGTTTAGGTGATTTTGGATAGACTCTGTAATTGTGTTGTGAATCATGTCCCTAATCAAGCTGGACTCTTTAACTGTAATAGCGAAGTTGGCATATTGTTGTAAAATGCATAACCCATTGTCAATTGTGAGCCCTGAGTGCGATGAACTCACTGCTCATACAGTCGTTTCTGAAACTGTAGCTTCACACCATTGGTGTGGCGCACCATGGCTTGTTTGCTTGGCACCTTAGCCTGGAGGTTCCAAGGTGTACTTGGAGAACACTTTGAAACCCCCAAGCTGTGCAAGGCTTTGTTCTATCGATGGGAGGATGTGTCACTCCTGCTGTACAGTCTCATTGAGCTTGGTGAGATCCACACAACTGCAGACCTTTCCATCAGGCTTTGGGACTACCACCATTGCAGCACACCAGTCTGTTTGTTCCTCTACACAGCAAACAATGCCTAACTGCTTGGTACACTCCAATTTGATCTTGACTTTGGGCAGTGGAGGAAGCGCCGCCCTTCTTGGAGTAGTGCAAATGGCGTGACTTCCTCACACAGCTTCACGTGGTACTCTCCCTCCATGGTGCCTAGTGCATGAAATAGGTGGCATACTTAGCCAACACATTCTGTACTTTCTGCATTCAGTGATAGGCTTTACTATCTTGATACAATGGTTCTGAAATGCCTGTTCGACAGTGGCATGCACCAACTTTATTCATCTGTCAATCCCAGAGAACCAAGGATGTTGTCTGCTTCATTGCCCATGGCACAGATCTTGGTGTTTACCTGCTTTTCTTTACTGTTATCGTGAAGTCCAGATGCTTGTCTGAACTGCTCAAAGTGCTAAATATGTCATGGCCATTCTTCAGGCTGACTGAAGTTGAATTCCTCCGTAAGTGGTATCTAGTACATTGCTGCTATGGTAGCAGGTGCTTCGTTCTCTTCTTGCATCAATCTCTGTTTGATACATCGTTTGTCTGTCGTGCTCTTTGGCAACTGACACAGGTTATCTATCTCTGATCCTGATGCTTTTTTCTCTCTGCAAACTTCTCAGTCGCTCCTGCACAAGTAGCTGCAGGATCCCACTTCTAACACCATGTAATGTCACAGATTGACTCGATTCAAACATGACAGTGTATAGACTTCAATGAACTCAGCACAAGGCAAGTACACACACACGTGGCATGCTCACGTTCTCTATCACCTGATAGGTCATACCATACAGGTTCTTACAATAGCGCCCTGCATTGTAACACACTAGCCTAATACTACAGCAGAGAGTGCAAGGGGGTGAAGGACCCATGCTCAACCTCAATGATCCTTTCTTGTAGGTTGGTCTCATCTCATTCTCATTCCACCAGTACACAGCATCAGGAGGATTTACAGTAGCTTTGTGCATCTGGATTAAACACCCTTACATCAAGAAATGCACACTGTTGTTTGTCACCCCAGAAGTTCAGGTCTGTGATTGCAGCTGTACTAATGAGAACTCGTAGCAGGTGGCCTCTTCTAGAACCAGCTGATCTTTCTTCAGGGGCATGGTTCGGGTAATTCCTGACAGTCGCTGTGGTGTCTGAGATGTGTAATGTATGTAGGATAGGGCGTGGGATGCTTAGGATACTTAAGATTTCCGCAATTCGCAAGAAGGCAATCTTGTCTCTCCCACTCAACCTGACCAGTTATAATATAATCTGGTTTGGTGACTACTGCTGGCAATCCCCCGCTGACAGTCCTGTTGGACAGAATGGTTATAGCTGGAGACTCAACTTGCGGTTGTGGTATCAAAAGCATCATTGGTGTCTCAACTCCTTGACATGATGGCTGCGGTGATGCAGGTACATCTGCGAAGTTATCTCACTTTGCAGGTTGGTCTTTTGCTTTTGTGCAGGCACACTGGTAACATTTTGATTCCATAGGCCATATTATGGCAGACCTCCTCATCCTTCAGCTGTGTGAAAGCGTCAGACAGTTTGAACATGTGAAAGCAATGGGATACTTTGTTTGGTACTGCAAATGATTGTGGGTATGAAGCCCGTCGGTGGGATTTCAGTTGAGCCTGTATTAAAGCTGAAGAATTCTGGCAGAGTGATTGAGTAGGCTGGTGCCTGTGTATCATCATCTTGGAAAGATAAGCTACCATCTACACCCTACTCCAATGGGAAGGCAGAGGTGGGTTCAATAGAGGATATGCAATGGTGTCGCACTACCGGAAGGTCAAAGGTCGACGGTGAACAGGTGCACTGTTGTCCATATGTAAACATAGAGAAATGGTTTTCGTGTTGACTTGTTTTGTCTGTGCCGCTGTGTCGCGCCATCAAAGCAGGTTTGGAGCTGCTGAAACAGTAAGAGTCCTTGTCCGGAAGATGTTCAAGGCAAAAGGTAGTTGCAAAGACGTGAATACACCATGCTGCTAAAACTTGGATACATACAGTATACTCACGCTTCACATCATCGGCAAGCAGCCCACGAGTATCTGCAAGGCTTCTGGCAGCAATCTGTGTAGGCTTTCATGTCTGATACCTTAACCTGTAATGCCAACTGACAAAGGATTTTAGAGGCGGTATTGAGTAAATCACAACACGTACCTATTCAAGGGGCCACAGCAACAAGAGCTCTCTCTGCAGAAAGGGAATAGGCGGCAGTGCCTTCTAGAAGTGTCCAAACTACTTGATGATGATACGTGCAAATTCAATTGCCGCAAAATTGGTTTCCTGCCATAACAGGTATTAGGCTCATTTGTTGCAATCAGATACAAATAACTTGCACAGAAGAGGATGTTCATGCTTGGTATACCTACGTACAGCTAGCAAGAGCATGCATGCGATTACCCAAAGAAGCTGTTTTGAAGTCGTATACATGCCCCGAAACACAAGAGTGCCTCCGTACAGTAGACACTCATAAACTTAAGGTCCTCACAAGTCAATCAACACCGAAAAATTTATTCCTAGGTTACCTGGGACATCTTAAGCCACTGTTCAGTACACACTAGAGGGGTAGCGGCGTACTACAACTCAGTTTTGAAGTGCACCAGTACCTAACTTCAGTGAGTGCTTGGCTTTAACCTCCAGAAAGTCAGCACCATTCTTCCCCAGTTCCGTATTTTGTTCATTGACTAGGAGAACCGTCTATTAGACAACAATTTTAGCCACCCCACGGTCTAGAGAAACAGAGAAATCTTCATAAACGTTGTTGAAATACTGTAGGTGTCCATTTTTGTACGTTTTTGTATTGCAGTCACGCGCACCATTCACCGTCCGGAAAAGTGGTAAAAGTGGGCTTGCATATCCTCTATTAGCTCCATAACCAAAGGCTCGTCTTTGTTTGAAGTGGCTTGCTGTTGGACTTCAACTCTGCTATTTTCGTCCACAAGTTCAGCACATCCTCTGGCCTGGTGTCCCTCCTCTTTACACAAATAGCAAATGACATGGCCGCACTCTCTGGGCTGCTCAGGCTTGGCCCTTGTCCTCCATTTAATTATGAACATGTGGCTTCACAGGGGGCTGAGAGGACATTGATCTAGCCTGCAGGGCTACAGCTTGTGACTCCGGCTAGTCCATCTTTTGCACCACTTGCTGCAGCAAGGTTATGGCCGCATGGTTAATGTCCACTCTGGTTCATATGCCTTCACACAGGCTTCTTGTTGCATCTGCGTACAAATACACCACCTCAGCACAACATAATTCACTTACTCTTTCACGTTCCATGCATTCGCTAGTAATTCACCAAATAGGCTTTATATTTGTGCCATGTGTCATCAGTATAAGTATGGAAGTGGGGAAAAAGAGCTAGCATTATGTAACAGCACTCTCCCTCCACCCACTTTGCCTACTCAGGTAATGCCCCCTACAAGGATATCAATGAACATGGTGAGATTATCATTGAAGCCTACCAGCATGTAATGAAGAATGCACTCTGGCCTGACACACTTACAAGAATTGTGTTCTTGGGAGACAAAGGCACCGGTAAGCTGGCTTGCATGTGTGTTCATGTAACAGTGTGGAGTGTATATACATACTTGTTGTCTGAGCCCCTATGGCATGTACCAAATTGTCTTGCTAGCAGAAGTAAGCATTGATATTTAAAAGTAAGCTAAGTGCAAGGATTCATTCCATATTCCTTTGTACTTGTAGGTAAAACATCACTATCCAAAGTCATGTTTGGTGAAAGGTTTAATGCAGCAGAGAGGCCCACACAGGTTGCTGACATTGGCTCAAGAGTGGCTGAAATCAATTACAAACAAACAAGTAGCTGGAAATTCTCACGTACCATTGAAAGCGATGCTGCAAACCGTCAGAAGTCTTTTGAAGACCATGTCTCCAGTCATATCTTTTTATACATGCACAAAAAGCGCCAGCAGAGGAAGCAGGGCTATGGACCTGACTCAGAGACAAAGGGTGAGGGAGGTAACCTGACTGACTCCCCTCCCAACACCGGTTCCCACGGTGGAACACCCACCTCACCACTTTCAGACTACGTCAAAATTGATCTAGCCCCTAGCCCAGCATCTCCCCTCACATTTGAGGGTGGCAGTCCCAGAGTGCAACCTGAATACTTCATTTCTGACATGTCAACAGGAACTTTCAGTGACCTGTTGACACATGTCATTCCCCAAAGCCAGCTTGAAAACATCCTCTGCTGGTGGCCAAAGCGGAAGAAGCTTGCGGAGCTGCCAATGTTGAATCATGCACTTAGTGATGGCCCACTTGGACACACCCTGTCTGTGCAGAAGAGAAGCTGCCTCATGTGTGTGTCGGAGTTCTGTGGTGAGCCCATTTTGATCAACCTCTTTCCACTGCTCTTTGCACCAGTGTGTGCCTATTTGATCACCTATGATGTGTCAGCAGAAGAAGCTGCTGCTGCTTGGTGTTCAGCTGGCCTGCGGACCGTTGATGCTACTGCTCTGACAAAGGAGGAGGTGCTGGTGGAGTGGTTGTGCTCTTGCATGGCCAGTGCAGGAACACATGACCAGCTACAGTTGCCCATTATTCTCCCATCTGTTCACCCTCGCCTGCCAGTCATGCTGGTTTTACTGACCAAAACAGACAAGGAGTACAGTCATGATATGGAGGTTCAACTGGATAAGGTTCTGAGGGAGAATATTCCAAGTGTTAGACTACACCGGAAGAGTGAGCCTCAGACTCCTGGCCACGTTCTTTACTCAACCAGCAGCCGCAAAGGGGAACAGGAGCGTAAGTATTTACTTCGCGATGTAGAGACAATAGCATGTCGCAGTGTATACAGCTTTGCTCAGCACATCCCACACTCTTGGAGCAAGATGTACAACTACCTAATCAACACGCATCAGAGCAGAAAGAAGGCATTCATCTTTGTGGAGCACCTCCACAAATTGATGTGTCAATTGCCCATTGCAGTCGATAGAACCACTCTGGAAGTGGCCCTCAGGTACTTCCATGGTTTGGGCTGTATTTGCTTTTTTCATCGCCACCCTCAGCTGCGCTGTATAGTATTCCTACAGCCCCAGATACTGCTGGATGCAATGGCCTCGATTCTGCTGCAGCCCGATATGTGGGAATTTGAGTCAAGTCGGCAACTTTACCTCACTTCTTTACAGCAGGGGATCGTAGAACGCCGACTGCTGTATGACATCTATGACACTACTAGCCACTCGCTGGACTTCAAGCTAGTCCTCTATGTCCTGGACGCCATGAATATCCTGTGCAAACACCCACTACTGGATACAAGGAACCCACAGTTGGTGGTCCCATGCCTTGTGAAGGCCACAGGAAAGGGTTTCTTCCCTCGCCCTGCAACAGACTCCAGCCATGGCATGGAAGCTGAGTGGCTTGTCTTTGAAGCGCATGAAATGCAATTTCCATGGGCAGCATACAACCAGTTGGTGACATGCTGCTGCCGCTCTGCTCTGCACTACAAACCCCAACTGTGGCAAAGAATGGCTCACATTCAGCTGACCAATACTTGCCACCTGGTCATGGCTCATGAAGGCAAAAGGATCACCTTTCGAGTTGAGAGCAATTCCAATAGTCCCTGTGATGTGTGCATCCTCCACACTGTGGACAATGAGTCACAGGCTTCCACTCCATCTTCAAATGCCACTTCATCCAGTGTCACTTTGTGTGGCACACCACAGATAACCGCACACTCTGGCGGAGAGCAGGACCTCTCTGACATATGCACTCCCCAGAGCTCTTTCCTGGTTGCAAATAGCAAGGGCATCAGATTTATTGAATGGGCTAAAACAATCAAAACAGACACGCCAAAGGCAGACCTACCTGGGATTCTAGATGACCTGCTTAAGGCTCGTGAACCCAACGTACAAAGTGTGAGACCCTTGGTGTTCCCAGTGAATGTAGATGACCTGTCTGTGCTGTGCCCCCCCACTTTGGACTTCCTGCAGAGCCAGCTGGACTGCATTAGGCAGTGCTGGTTCCCTGGCTTGCAGTACTACTTGAGGCCCAAGCACTGGAGGCCACTTCAAGGTGATGAGCAGGGACCAATCTTGGACAGACAGTGGATGTTGGAAAACCAGAGGCTGCCACACACACCCCAGTGCCTCAGGCTTTGGTGGAAGGCAGAACAGTGACATTTTATTTTGTGCTCTGTGCTTCAGCACTGCGATGAGATTCCCATTGTATGTAGTAACAGTGTCACATAATGTCTTATTCATGATTGTACGTACGTATGTGCATGCAGTAATCATATCACATGTGTGTGAACTGATCTGTGGCCATATCCATGACATTATTCATCATCATACGTAAGTATTTTAATTATTTTGTGATTGATTGATTGATTGAATTATACAACTGCTATATATAATAAAAAAATTATGCTTTTAATACGTATGTGTACTGACATTTCATTACAGCAGTACATGGTGTGCATGCTCTTTACCTTGATTTGCTTTCATTAAAATGTATCATGCTGCAATTGGCATGGTATGGTAACAGTATGACTGTACGTATATTTGGGTATATATACATCATACTGGGCTGTGTACTACAGTCATGTTGTGGTGTATCCCCTTAGTTATATACATAGGAATGGATGGCCATGGTAGGTCTAGCACTGCTTGTTATATCAATCAATTCCTTGATGATGCAGAATTACATACAATAGGGTTATACCATCAACAATTCACAGCAGAAGCCTATACTTGGTATATGTAGTTTCATCCATATTGCAGAGTGTAAAGTGACAGTTATTGCTTGTGGTTCATAGGGGCCCAGGCTTGAATAATGAAAAATTTTAGAGGAAAGTTGGGTGTATAACAAAGTTATGCCAGAAATTCTCTAGTAGCATGGAGCTACCAGTACTATGCTAGCAATTCCAACAAAACAGTCTGGGAGGGTGCATGGCCTGTGGTTCACTTCCCTTCCTCTTCATCTTCCTTCTCTGCTTCTGCAAACACTGGCTCTGGTTGTGTTCTACACCAAAGGAGGGGAACAGCAGCATGGAAGTGTGCATACAGACCATTGCAAATGTACAGACTTACTTCTTATAAGCTGGTGCAATGAAATAAGGATCTTCCTCTGCAATCTGATGAAACAAATGTACTGTGAAGTTACAAATGTTGTAATCTGCTGCACCATACAAAGACGGAAGTGGCATTCACGGTCTTACAGAAGGAATAGGAGTTTTGGGTACCTTTGCATATTTAAGGACAGCTTCCCTGGGGTCATCCAAGTTCTCTGGTTTTTCCATGGCTGTGATCTTTCTGACGTATGCTCCCAGTGAGCTCCCCACACCAAGGCGGCCCCCAATGCCTGCATACATGCAGAACCTTAAAGGTCACTACAAGCTGCTGTCCTCTTCATCCACCAGTGTAGTGCAGAATACCACCAAGCATCAGCAGTGATACGCATGACAACTATAAGTGAGTGATGATGGCACAGAGCACTGCGTCTTCACTGCACTGCATAACTCACCATGCTTCCCAACAGGTGCATCTGGTTTGCGCGAGAGTAAAGGATCGGCTCTCTCTTTCTCCCTTGTTCGTTTCAGACTTCTAGGTTTGTCTTCCTGGAACATAGGTAGTGCATGGGCTGCAAAGGGTAGGTAGGAGGATAGAAAAGGAAGACATGCACATAACAATCTATCTTGAGAGTGTGACCGCTTCTTGCTGAAAGCCTCTTCTTAAGCATGAGAAATGTCTTCCTTACGTGTTATTATTTGGACACTATCAGGCATTCCCACTGACACACTTCTCTTCTTCTTGGCCTTGGTCACACACATCTTTACTCCTCTAAGTCAAGGATTAGACAACACACAAGTAACCCCTCATATCACCTGCAGTGAGCTACACAGACAGTACAACTGCTAGTGCTGCAGACATCTTGAGAGTCAGCTACAGCCGTACAAAAATTACTGGCAATGCAGGCAGTGTGTAGCCCATTACCTTACACTGTGTCTCTCACTGTACAGCACCTTCACGATACCATCAGCACATCCTAGGAAGATCTGGTTCAGCTTGGGATGCCAAACGTAGCTGATCACACTCTATAAGACGACCAACCATGAAGATAGGCACACATGGGAGGGAGAATAAAGTAACAGTGGGTGTGAATAGTAAGTGCACAAGGGCCAGTTGTGAAATTATAATCATGACAGAAGTTAGTATTGTGAAAGTCATGACAAATGATTAAGCAGGTATTAGGGTAATTTTACCAATAGAGCAATTTGAACAAGAGGACAGTAAGTGTGGATGAGTGAGGATCACCCACATTGTCTAAGGTGCAGGGGGAGAGAGTCAGAAGAGACCAGATCCGTACAGCAGGACAGCCATATCAGACTTACTGCATCTGATACATCCACTTCTTCAACCTTTGCCATTGTTCTATCAAAGAAAACTACTTTGCTGCTACCCTGCAGGATAAACACTGCACAAATAACAGCACCTTTGACTTCTGCGTTTAAGTTGGGCTACCCTTACCTGTCCTTTCCGGATGGATGTGCCAGTGGACACAAGCTGGTCATCTGGGCTGAATACACACGATGTCACTGAATAGACACTCTCCAGCCCAGCAGCTACATTGATAGGCCGCTTCATTGCACGAATGTCCCACAGCTTTAGCGTGTCATCTCCTGTGGAACAGACAGAGACATATTGCAAAGGCGACAAGAGACAGAGTGAAAGATTAGAAATGCACACTGGCATACACCAAGGTATACGCGTACATACACACTTCACAAGAGAGTAAAATAACCTACAAAATGCTTACTACATTACTAGACAAAACCACAGATTCTCACCTCCTCTGGAGGCTATCAGCTGGTTGTTGTATGAGAAGCACAGACAGGATGTCTCACTGCCAGCTGCATGGGCAGACATCTGGCTGATGCTTGGACGCAGCTGCGAGTGGGGAGGGACTGGACGTCAAGAAACATGTCACAGTACATGATGGACACAGCCAATGGCACACATAATCTGCAGTATTACAAACAATGCAGCACTTCGGACCCTCATAAGCAAAATGACTTGTCCATTGCAAGGTATCAGTGTCTGTGAGGCAGCACATTTAAATAAATAGTGTCAATGCTTGGTTGTTATTGACTGATATTGGCTGTCACATTCTGAAGAAGAAGGATGCATGGCATTGAAAGCATGTATGACTTGAGTCATGTGATAGAGTGCTGAATACAGCCAATGGGTCTGTTATTGATGCAAATGAGTGTAAGAGCACAAGTGTGCAGGAGTGTGGGTGGGAGGGTGAAGATTAGTGCAAACACTGCAGTAACTTACAAAGGGTCCTGCACTGTTCCAGAGCTGAATGCTGCCGTCCTCCCCAGCTCCACCAATCAACTTACCATCATGGCTGAAGCAACACGTCTTGACAGATGTCTTGCGAGCTAAGCAAAATGCAACACAGATGACAGCAAAACAGCCAACAAATAAAACAAGGCAATGACCAAGTGCAGAGCAACAGCAACCATTACACGATTCATACATACACAGGCATCACCCTACTGTACACCACCCTACTGTACACCACCCTACTGTACACTACCCTACTGTACACCACCCTACTGTACATCACCCTACTGTACATCACCCTACTGTACACCACCCTACTGTACACCACCCTACTGTACACCACCCTACTGTACACCACCCTACTGTACACCACCCTACTGTACACCACCCTACTGTACACCACCCTACTGTACACCACCCTACTGTACACCACCCTACTGTACACCACCCTACTGTACACCACCCTACTGTACACCACCCTACTGTACACCACCCTACCGTCCACCATCAAACATGGACATTGCAAGAATGGATGATCACCACAACAATAAAAATCTGACTTCTCGCTGCCCTGCTTTCACTGGGTGCATGTGAATGCACCATGGTAGATGGAAGATGCATCATGGTAGTGTGATGTAAACAGAACCATGCCTTTGTTCAGTATAACTATAATGGCATGATACTAAATGATGCATGCAACCAGTACGTGTCACACCAAAGACAGTAACCAGTGAACGCTTACTGCTGAATTGTACCAAGACCCACAGGCATCCAAAATATCTGGCCCCTTATCACTAACATTGTTAGTAATGACCCCATTCATCACTACTAATTGTCACCTAATCACCAAGTGCCTCCTTCACTCCTTGGCAGTTACCTAATTCTTCACAACATGCATACCACCTGTATATGAGGAGCACCACTGAATTAGGTGTTGTCACTATTCGATTGTGAGTTTGAGGTTACATTCTGTTCCTTGTGTTTCTCGAGCCAGTGATCACACCCATAGATAAACGAGGACTCAGTCCCATACCAGTACTAACAAACTACCACATGGTACTTCAGTAAACCACTTTGAGTACTCACAGGCAGTCTGCATGGTTGGACAATACCTTGCTTGTCTTTGGCTTTAATAACTTGCAAGTGCTTTTTAGCATCACTGACATCCCACAGTCTGAGGGAACTGACATAAATGACACCAAAAGAAATCCAGTCAGCACACACGCAGTAGGTATACAGCCTTGGTGATGCTTGGGATATCACATCATTTGCAAGCAAAACAGTCAGTGGACCATCACTTTAATCAAATCACGGAGGGTGGCCTTCTTGATTAACTATAACAGGGCCTAGCCTATACATGAAGCAACTTGTACAAGTCTTTCTCATGTCAAATGGCTCTCAAGTGATTGAAGAAAGCACTCTTGTAGTTCAACTTGCTTCCATTCTAAAATCTTCTCATCCCCTCAACCCACTCACCAGTCATTGGAGCAAGTGAGAAATATGCCCTTGTCCCATGGGCTCCAGCAAGCAGCATTGATCATTGCAATATGGCCAGTAGTGTGGGCCATGTCACGGATGTATGGGTAGCCCCAGGGGCACTCTAGGATCTTGTGGCCATCACGATCCAATACCTTGGCCTGTGGGGGGCAGGGATGATGAGTTGGAGGCAGGTGAGGTAAGGGTGCAACAAAGGAGGAGAAAGAGGGGCAAATTGCAAGGGTGTGTTTAGAGGACAGGGCTTTTCATTTCCCCATGATACAATCTTATCAGGGCCGAATAGCTAACTAGCTAGCTAGTTATGTGGTTGTTAATCTTTGCAAGGTCACTGTACATACATAGCTCATTTTCTATAACAAGCCTGACATTTAAGTGCATTGCTTTCATGCTTTGCTGAACAGTTCAAAGGTGTCTAATTGATTCACATCCTGATCAAGCATATACCCCACCATTAACCATGATCTTTGTCTGTGTCTAGTCCACACAATACCTTAGGCTTGCTACCACGAACTGTACCTGACTAGCATGCTTAACACCACAAGAAATTACTAGACAGACAATGTTGGGTGAGTATAGGATGTAGACACATGGGAGGATAACAGCATCTCTCTTTGCACTAATGAGTGTGTTCTCACACACAGAGTTACTCGATCGGCTGTTGACAGACTGCAAGTCTTCACAGCACCGCCTGCAAACCATTACCATTTGGCATACTAAGCCCTAAGTGAGTAAAGTGTCTTGCTGTAATGCCACTTCATTCCTCTCAGTAGCTTAAGGGGGGTTCTTACTGGAGCACAGTGTTCTGTATCCTTCAAAACTACTACTAAGCCATATGCTGTGAGCTTGAGCCAACACACTGTAGTCTCAGAGAGCCTTGCATACAACACTATGGCATTGTATGCTGCCAGCTATCTGATGGCTAAACAGTGTTAGTGACTGCATAATTAATTTGATCTATACCCACTGTGATACCCTGCATCGTGGTGTAGCAGTGAAACTTGACAATAGTTGGCAATTCCCAATGACAGTCCACCTATGGCAGAGTGTGTGTCCATGTGTTGTATTACCTGGACTACAGCCATTCCTTGGTTCACCTTGTGCGTAAGTATAGATACATACGTACACCCACAATACTGTGTAGGCATATGGTGGTAAACCTTGTTATATAACAACTGGACATTTGTGTTATGCTGCATTCCACTTCCTACTAATGTGCAAACAGTATGCACACCTGTGTTATTGGGTACCTACCCCACTCACACACCCACACTGAAAACAAATTAGCTATTGCAACAATGCGCATCTGCCTTACTTGGTAACGGACAAGAGTGGTATTCTTCAACAATACATGGCAACAAAAAATAGTATTCTTCAATAATACATAGTTCCTCCAACAGCTATAACATTAAGGCTTAACTCACCTCAAAAGGGAGCAAGCAATTGACTGTGAAGCCTGGGCAGGGTAATGTCATGTCTTGCAAACAATGTTGTAAGGGTCCCCATTAGGTGTTTGCAAGCTTGGGCTTCATCACTTAGAGGAATTACGCCAAGGCAGCAACATATGTACAAAAAGATATGGTCACATGCTACGTACTCCATCCCATTTGGACAGATGCTCTGGAGAATGATTTACATACAGTATGTAGTGCTGCAACTAAAGGATAGCTAGGTATGTAATCAGCACCAATATCAGGTTCTCTTCCCATCCACATCGCATACCAAACGGTGGCAGCAATGAGCTGTTCTAACAGTTTCTAATCGTGCATTGATGACCTGCTGGCATGGTGCAGCATGTACTGCTCCCAATACCCTCTCACAGTAGACCAATCGCACACACAACATACCACAGTCACTTCAAGGAGGATTCCATTTGAGGGAACAATGCCTAAATGCAACTGTACAGTGTGCACTGGTATGAGGGGGACTGTACATAGTACTACTGTACAGTGTGCACTGGTATGAGGGGGACTGTACACAGTACTACTGTGCAGTGTGCATTGGTATGAGGGGGACTGTACACAGTACTACTGTACAGTGTGCACTGGTATGAGGGGGACTGTACACAGTACTACTGTACAGTATGCACTGGTATGAGGGGGACTGTACACAGTACTACTGTACAGTGTGCACTGGTATGAGGGGGACTGTACACAGTACTACTGTACAGTATGCACTGGTATGAGGGGGACTGTACACAGTACTACTGTACAGTGTGCACTGGTATGAGGGGGACTGTACACAGTACTACTGTACAGTGTGCATTGGTATGAGGGGGACTGTACACAGTACTACTGTGCAGTGTGCATTGGTATGAGGGGGACTGTACACAGTACTACTGTACAGTGTGCACTGGTATGAGGGGGGCTGTACACAGTACTACTGTACAGTGTGCACTGGTATGAGGGGGACTGTACACAGTACTACTGTGCAGTGTGCACTGGTATGAGGGGGACTGTACACAGTACTACTGTACAGTGTGCACTGGTATGAGGGGGGCTGTACACAGTACTACTGTACAGTGTGCACTGGTATGAGGGGGACTGTACACAGTACTACTGTACAGTATGCACTGGTATGAGGGGGACTGTACACAGTACTACTGTACAGTGTGCACTGGTATGAGGGGGACTGTACACAGTACTACTGTGCAGTGTGCATTGGTATGAGGGGGACTGTACACAGTACTACTGTACAGTGTGCACTGGTATGAGGGGGACTGTACACAGTACTACTGTACAGTGTGCATTGGTATGAGGGGGACTGTACACAGTACTACTGTACAGTGTGTACTGGTATGAGGGGGACTGTACACAGTACTACTGTACAGTGTGCATTGGTATGAGGGGGACTGTACACAGTACTACTGTACAGTATGCACTGGTATGAGGGGGACTGTACACAGTACTACTGTACAGTGTGCACTGGTATGAGGGGGACTGTACACAGTACTACTGTACAGTGTGCACTGGTATGAGGGGGACTGTACACAGTACTACTGTACAGTGTGCACTGGTATGAGGGGGACTGTACACAGTACTACTGTACAGTGTGCACTGGTATGAGGGGGACTGTACACAGTACTACTGTACAGTATGCACTGGTATGAGGGGGACTGTGCACAGTGTGCTATGGATCACCTGAGCATTGCCTGCTGCCAATAGGATGGCGTCCCCAGTAGGGCTGAAGCGAAGGGACTTTATCTGATGGCTACAGCAAAGAGAATTACTCATGTTACTATGCACACGCATGGATGCAATTCATATCGCCAATAATACGCACCTTTCACAAGGACTAATAGTTCTAAAGGGCTTCATCGACTCATCCATGGAGTTAAAATCATAGAAACAAACCTGGAACGAGAAAATCACATATGACATTCAGCAATGAGAGGAGAATCTAGATGAGCAATGAGCAATGAGAGGAGAATCTGACCACCTAGTGCAAGGCCCACCTGATAGTCATAACCACCTGTGATCAACCTAGAACCAGAGGGGTCTATGGACATGGAAGAGACCTTTAGCAAGGAGGAGGGTAATGCTGCAATGAAGGACAGGACTGAAGACAAGTGCACACATAAGGAAATGTCCTCACACTAACCGGTTTGCTTCCATGGTGAATGATAGCCTCATGGGAAATGGGCAGCCTTCTGGCTTTGTCCTGGTGTGGTAAAGAGAGCACGAAAATGACACACCAGATATGGCATATTACAGACTGCACGTCACTAGTACCAGTTGTAACACATTCCAGCAATTCTTCATGATGCTGTCGAGTCATTGTGTAAACCATACCCCATCCTACAGTTACTCCCTAGCACGTACTTACGTAGGCTACCATGATACCCTCTCACTCAGCCCAAGAATATGCAGTAAGTTCTCACCTCACTATCCTCCCCTCCTCCTATCTGTTCCTCATCTGAATCCAACTCATCTGCCACCTGGCGTCCTAGTACTGTAGTAGAGCTTGACCCCGGGATGGCAGAGGACAGATCAAACCCAGGGGGAATAGGAGGGCCAACAAGGCTGCTCTCCTCATCTTCATCATCAGACCCACTGGCAACTTTACTCCTCACATGCTGAGGCAAAGGGTGGTCAGATTCTACAGCTGTGGAATTAGAAGTGATGTACCAACTGCAGTTACAAGAACTGTGCTCATGTGGTGTCATGAAAACTATACACAGAGTCTGAAATGTCTAGCATATCACATTAGCAGGCAATGGTATGGCAAGACAGCAGACACAAACTGAATGCCTCTTCACCAAGATAGTGCACCTCTGCTTCTTTCCTGAGCTGTCCTTCTGGCTTCTGCAAACATCTCTTCAACATTAAATTTCTTTGCCTGCTTTCGTCCTCCTGCACAATGGGCAAACAGAGCTGACAAATGTACAACCACTTGAAGGACTTGTTTAGCCAACATAAGTCTATGCAGTGAAAGAGTGCAGCAATGTAATGACACGCTCAACCCTGAGCTTTAAGGGTGAGAACAACCACACAGCAGAAACACGAGCATCCACTGCTCTCGCAATAGGCAGCTTGTAAGGCATCTTGGAAAGTAGCCCTACAGGGCAAAGGTCTTCCCCAAATAAGATCAATCCAATCCAAAGGCTGGTGATCTGTACCACCCAACTATGTACAAGGGGGGGGGGGGGGGTAGCCACATAGCAGGTACTACCATAGTTATAGCTATTAAAAGACTGCACGTTTCCTATAAAGACAGTGTATGACAAGGTCAGTATACAATATGTACGTACATATAACAGTAGGTATCTTGATGCCACATTGCACTAACAGTTGTCAAGATACAGCTACCCCATGAAGGAACACCAGAGTCTTGGCAACCATGCACCAGGTGCACTCCTGTGCTAGTTGAATTTGCTGCTACACCTGTTCCAACTTGTGCCTGTAACTTTCCTTTCACCCCGTACTCATCTAACACTTTCCAAAGCTTCTCCCTACTTACACTGTCATATGCCTTCTCTAAGTCCACAAATGCCATGTATGTCTTCTTGTCCTTCTCATAAAAAATGCGGTAAATGATAATTGTTATATATGCTGTTAATAATTTTCAGATGATTTGTGATTATTGTAAATTACAATCATGTGTATCAGTTGAAGTATATTACACACGATCCCCTTCCTTCTCCTTTCCCTGAATGATAGAAAGCCTTGACTCATTGAGTGAGTGGTAAAGCACTTTATACATACATGCCTGATTCGAGCTAGTCACATCTTTAGCACTTCTACATACATCCTGTTGAAGCTAATGCCACAGCAACCGTGCCCAAGGAATGCATTTTCAGTGATGTTGAAAGATTTGAAATCTCTAAGGTGTTTCATGGCAACAAAGAACTTGGAGCACTTCTATTACAGTTAGGAGATGAATATACTAACTAGAATAGGTTACAAATACTGTAGTGGAATGGATGATGTGAAACTCTACAGTGACAGTAAGGGTTGCTAATCAAACAACCAGAATTGCAACTATAAGCAATGTATTACCCCAGTACTGTTCCATA
The DNA here is from genome assembly GCA_964019415.1 of Ianthella basta. Lineage (NCBI taxonomy): Eukaryota > Metazoa > Porifera > Demospongiae > Verongiida > Ianthellidae > Ianthella > Ianthella basta. Next base: position 3,328,189 of record OZ025883.1, read on the forward strand.
AGCATGAGTGAATGCTTGTACCACACTACTCTGCAGGAGCGAAAGCAGCACTACTATTGTGGCACACACGCACCTCCAAAGCTTGAAAATCCCATCACTGCTGATAAACTGGTTGGTGAGGTACTCACTACAGTTGGAGTGGAAGAAATAACCAGGGCAAGTGATGCAATATTACACACCCAAACAACGCCACAGCTGGTGGGGATGAGACATTGCAGCGGCTTCAAGAATGTGAAGAACAAAATGGCAGAAACACACAAATGTTGCTCTCATATTAGAGGGTAGGTACAATGGAGTAGATGGTGGAAAAGTTGCAGGCTGAACACCATCCTAAACTAAATGAAATCAATCTGATCCAATCCAATTCAAAGCCATGCAGAAACTGTTGCCAGAGAGTAACTAGAACGCTGCATAGTTACCTTAACAGTAGTATAAGGTCAGTATTCAATAGGCTGCTGTACTCGAGGAACCTACATAAACTGTAAGACCATTTCACAAGGCTTGCAGTAGCTATGTATAGGCATATACGTCGCCGCCGGTGAGAAGTAGAGTAGTCCCAACAAATGGAAACTACAGCATGCATATATGGGGCAGTCAGCTAACAAGTAGTAGAATGGCAAATACGCATTAATGTAAAAAGTTACCAGTTAAACGTTGGTGTATGTACACACAATTGTAACGATTACACCAATAGTTGGGCACTGCTAAAGACGGATCAGCCACACCGGAACATGTTTGCGTGCTTACATAGTTGGCAAAATTGGTCATTTAATGATCACTATAATCTATGTGTCCAGGGTGTACTGTCAGACTTCTATCTATGTGTGTATCTGAAAAAAATCTGTGTGCAGCTGCCACTAAGCTGAAGCGTACATCTAGAGCAAACCGCTCGAAACACATACCAGTTTCGTCGTCCTTCGCCGCCATATTAGTTCATATTACGCAATACTCCGGGTACCGCCCACGCCCCGCCCTAAAATGCGAATGTCTCTACTGTGGGATGACAACATACCGACATTTTTGTGTTGCTGCGCAGCGTGACCTGCTGGCTTCGAAGCACTACATAGCCAAGGAACCTTGTCTTTCCTGGTAGCACGGTGGATTAGCCATGCCAGCGATCGTCTGTTGTAGACTTCGCTGGAATGCGGGCAGCGACGATTTTGTGGTTCCTTCGTTCCTGGCCGTCATCTTTAGAGTTCTCTGGTAAGTCTACCCAGTCGCATGTACCTGGGATAATTGATAGTCCAGGTGAGCGGCGGGATTACATACGAGATGCGGATTTATTGTCAATGGGCAGTGCATAGGGAGATCTCTCCCTGTTTAGCTAGCTTAACATCATTTACGTACTAACCGTGGGCACCGGTCTGCGGCTGCCTGTCTGCTGCCGTCTGATGCTTAAACGGTGAGGGGAGACGCCCTCCGTACTGCTAAGGGTATACTCTATGGTTATCACATTTCTGTAGTGTTAGTTTGCACAGGGTTGTTTGTTGTGTGTATCAAACCTTACCACTTACTGGGCGTTTACTAGGCTGTAATAATATTTACATGCGCTGCTCCCGAACTTGTTGCTAGTCCACACATGATGCAGACCAGAAGAAGCACTTTAAAGGTGGTCAGGCTACGTCCAGACAATCTTACCTAGATGGCCACATGCGCAGGCCAGCAAGTATCTTTGCTATACAAAAGAATGTCCAGGCCTAAAAATCTGATCAGGCCATGGCCTGGACAGCATGGGCTGTTCCACCGGGCATGACATGTATGTACTACCTTAAACTTGTCATATGCAGTGAGCTGTATCTTATGAAGCTTGTTAACACCACTAGCCTGCACTGTATGTTGGGGTGGCATAAAGTTCATATGATTGGTCAGTAATGTGAGTGTATTCTCACTCATAGTGTGTCTATGAATGTGAATTCAACAAATTGGCCCCTCTGTTATATTTCTGTGACCTTTATCTCTGTCAATCAGTGCTATATCAAATATAAGATTAATAGAAAATATTGACATGACTATGTGCATTGTATGGTGTTTACTTTGTTGCTCTTTTTTCGCCTCACAGGGCAGTTTGGCCCTAGTGCCTGAGGGCATGTGACATAATAATAGTAATAATAATAATAATAATAATAATATAAGCACAATACCTGTATACGTACTTTACCCAGCAGTTTTGGCACTTTCCATTATTGGATTAGTCTCGCTGGGCCAGACCATTTTTTCCAGTTTTGCGTACAGCGGATTTATGCAACCTTGCAACAGTTCCCATACCATGGGCAGTCGTTACCTAGGATACAGACTGGTACTGTACGCAACTAGTATATATCACCCCGTTTGCATCCTAGGTAACGACTACCCAGGTATGGGAACTGTTGCAAGGTTGCATAAATTCACTGTAACCCACCCGCCCGAAGAGAAGGGTTTGGGAGTTAGCCTATGTGGAAGCTGTGGAGGCTCCTAGCTTCAATTATCGATCAACGCCTTGTTATCATGCTAAATCCAAAGTGTTAGTAGCAATCAGCTTTGTGTCGGCTATGCTTCTCTGGCCAGGCTTGTTGATGTGTGATGGAGATGTTTTGTAGGCATCCTGCACTGAACAAGAAGCGCTACCAGAGGCTTTTGACACAGTTAGCGATACGCTGCGTGCCACCATCACTGACAAACTTAGCGATCTCCTTGGCAGGCGACTGAGCCTTAAGATGCCTTCTTACAAAGCAGTATCACTTGTAAAGACTGTCACATACTATTTGCCACTGACAAATAGTGACTGTGACGAGAAACAGCGTGAATTTGTCAACTCTTGCAACTTCTTTGCACACTGCCATACTACCTTGGGTTAAACTTGGCCCACAACAAAGGGGTGTTATGAAACACCTAGTCCGGTGTTCCCACAGATATTATACAACAACAGTTGAGTTAACTCCAAGACCCTTTCTCGGGCACTTGCACAATACCAGAGAGGTTCTGACACCGCGAGACTATTATTGGATCAGCTAGCCACTGTACTAGTGTCACAGTAATACATTGTTTGTAAAGGAGTACTTAAATGTTACATTGAGTATTATTTATTGAGGGCGGGGAGTTAAGAAACATCCAGGGTTAAGAGTAGCTGAAGGTACAGTCAGCCTGGACTTGTTTTTACCTTCACTCTTAACTTTGTGAGGAACAGATCTGGGTATAGTAATCAACACTGTGATCATCTTACTTAAGAATATGTGCGTTTGGAATCTTGCTTGAATGGTAGGGTCTACAAAGGAAGACCTGCGGGAGAAACACTCAAGGGAAAATCAAGGCAGAAATAGAAGGCAAAATGTGTAACTAAAGAGTTGTCTGCAACTAGTCCAGTCTTCCAATTAGGCTGTTCAGAATGTCGAACTTTCTGCTGTTACTGAAAGTACCTGTATGTACGTACCAGAAAACAAGACTTTACTAAGATGGATGGGTTAATTGAGTGCTAAGTACTCTTTGTGCCCAACCACTAGTTAATTTTCAGCATTACTTGTTAGTAAGTTGACCCTGTCAGCCCAAAGTGATAAGAAACAACTGTGTACAATTTGGTTGCCACGCTAGAATCCCAGTTGCATGTTGTTGCCCAGGGTGTTTGGGTTGGTCTATGTTCACACTTCACAGTATGTCCACTTCTCAGAAGACCACTAGGTGCATGTCTTCCCAAACTGCCCTCTTCCTACCACAAATGAGCATTTGTAGGTATTGGTCTGAACTTCTATGGTATCACACACCTGCCTCTTTTCTATAACTGCACCTGATAGGCCAGGAAGCATCACCTGTATGATACAAATGATACAGGGACTGCCTGTGACAACCCCTTATGGCCTACAGCTTTTTCAATGGCACAGGCATTGAGTAATTAACAGCTAAAGTGTAACTTGTAATTGTATGGATGAGTATTGGTGTAGATAGACCATGGCTGACTGTATAATGATTGCAAATAAGTGAATTAATGCTATCATGAACAAGAGGAGTGCTATGAAACATATTTTTCAGTGCTCTGACATGGTGTATTATTGATTTCCCCTTAGTAGCTGCCCTAACCGGCTATTTTCCTTTGCTTTCTTTGCAGGTTCTTAGCTGGGTTGATCATACTGCTGCTTGTTCTCAGCCAAGATGGAGATTGTGCAACATTCACAAGAGTTGCTTACATCGGTGCTCTTGTGTTCATCCTCCTTCAGATCATCCTCCAGTTCGTCATCCTTGGCCTAGAAACATGCATTATGTGTATCAGTGCCCAGGGTACTGTGCTCGATGCCGCCAAACGAAGAAGACTGCCAGTTGTCTTGTGGATTAGGGCCATATTCTTCTTCTTGGAAATTATTCTCACAATTTATGGCACTCTGTTAATCACATCTGACACAAACACGCGACTATTTCCAAGAGAATCCATCAGGACTAATACAACTCATAGCGGTGATTCACAATTCGATGAGTGCGATAGGACATTTGAAGAAAGCGTTGTGAAGGGTCTTGTAGCCATCTCTTGGGTCTTGCAAATCATAATCTCCATTTGGTTTGTTGTATATGTTGACCCATGTGGCTGCTTCACTGGAATAGGCCCCGTACATGTTGAGATTGAAAATGAGGATGAGATAATGAACAGTGATAATCTCTTGACTGGGCCAGAGCTTAAAAGACGCACTGTAATGCATCGGCATCGAGTGCGTGGGTCAGTTAAACTGACTGGAGGTGCCAGGCAAACTGGTGCATCCACACGGAGGTTCTACTACTATCAAAGCATCCAGCAACGCCAGTGGCTGAAAAAGTTGAGCAAGCTCTTTTTCTGTTCCAAGGGAGGCGGAGCTTTCTCCAGGGCTCTGAAGGACATGGCCAGTGGCCTTTCCATTATCTTTCATGATTCTGATTATGTCCTCAGTGATCTTGTAGTGGGCTTGAAACTGGTGGGGCAACACCAGAGGTCGTCAGAGAAGTATTTCAATATTGAAGTTGAAAATATGCGGAAGGTACATATGAGTCTTAGCACGTGCTATGGTATGCATACAGGTCATAGCAACAGCTTGTTGCACTTGTGATCTTTTACTACTGTACACTTTCATCTTATGTTATTCCTGTCAGTGGACCATTGATCAGCTAGACTCAGCACAAAAGCCAGCAGACTATGTATATGAAGGACCCAAACCTCTCAATTTCAATGATCCTGTAAGTTCACTTGCTTACATTCTAACCATTGAACTATACGTATGTATACTTTGTGAAGCTGCATTTGCTTACACTGCAGTTTGATGGTGGAACTGTTTTCTCACTGTAGAAAGAAAGACAGGTGTTTGTGGATGGCATGCACTTCTTGAAGTATGCTGTGGCAGTGTATGGCTGGCCAATACACCTGTTCCTTAACTTGTCCTGTGGATTCTGCAGCCTCTGTGGAGCACTCCGGTAGGCCACTGCAGTGATATATGTACATACATACATCCATACACACATGCATACAAACTTTTTAGCTGTGTTGAGTCAGTTGCAATGACTCTGTGTGGGTGCATGGGTTGGTGTGTAGGTGCACGATCAGGGGGTGTGGGTGTGGGTATGGTGGGTGCTGGTTGCTGAAAATGTACATCATGTGTTTATGTGTTAGTAAGTACGTACATTGAATTTGTGCATGTTTAATGTGTGTGTCGTATTTAGTGTATGTTTACTGTATGGGTACCCATGCATGCATGTAGGTGCCGCCGTAATCATCCTCGTGCTCACACTGAGATAGCCTTTGACAACTGCCTGATGGCTAACACAGCAGCCCTCAAACTGCAAGCTAGTTGTGACGAAGATGATATCCTCTACTGCTCTTTTGATAATGATGTAAGTTGAATGTACAAACTTTATTGCTTGTGGTGGGTGTCTTGTTATCTCTGCTCTCCCTTCTCACCATCCCATAGATCTACCAGACTCCCTTCTCTGTTGTGGCTGACCATGAAAAGAGATCTATCGTGATAACAGTTCGAGGGTCGCTGTCACTGAGGGTAAGTGGCTGTTATGCCATAGTGGTGGTGCTAAAATATTGATGCGCATTCCGAGTATTTAGTACATGTATGGTATTCAATGTGTTATCAGGCATCACTGGCAATGATCATGCATGCAGACAGCACCATACTGGAACACAGAGGTCACGCGCTTGTGTCATGAGTGGACTTCCTTTTTATGCAGGATGCTTTCACTGATATGTCAATCAGTGTGAGGAAGATGAATGTAGATGAGGAGCCCTACTGCAGCATGAAGACCTATGTGCACATGGGCATGCATGCCACTGCAGTCACCATCCACAACATGCTATTTGAGAATGAAGTACTTCAACTTGCCTTTGATAAATTTCCCGTAAGTTCTGTCAGATTCCATTGGAAATATCACTCCTATCCAGTTCTTACAACTGTGATGCCATGCAGCATGTGTGTTTCACACTCTTCTGCTCACTTCAAGATTGCTTTAGAGCACAGCAGGAGACTTTTGTTGTTGTGATGTACAGCTAGTTTGTACTTGGTCAGGTCAATCTGTTTCTAAACACTCCACTTGATGCTACCATTATACATGCCTTTCTGCTTCAACCTCCTTTCCCCAGGACTACCAATTGGTTGTTGTCGGTCACTCCTTGGGGGCGGGGGCTGCCAGTGTGCTGAGCGTCTTGCTGCGTGAAGACTTCCCTGAACTTGTCTGCTTCACCTACTCCCCTGTGGGCTGTGTCTTCAACTTCCCTCTTGTCCAGTACACCAAACAATTCATCACTAGCTTTATCATTGGCAATGATTTGATTCCAAGGTAGGGCATGAACATCAGTCTGTTGTCTGCCTTCTTAGTTACCTTAATGACTGTTTTGCCGCTTTCAGGTTCACCACTCGCAGTCTTATTCACTTGACTGATGCCATGACCACTCAACTGAAGAACTGCCAACGACCCAAGGTGTGTTGATATGCTTAGAAGAGACTGTGTAACTTGTATTAGGCAACAGCGTAGCCATGAGGAGTTCCACTTTATAGAGGCAAATAGATCGCAAGCAAAGGCACTTCGTAGGGTGTAATTGAACTTGGTGCCTTTGTGTAGTAATTGAGTAGTGATGCAACACTTAGAAGCTCATTGCTGTGTGACGGTAACTGAGGATGCAGAGTTGATGAATTAACAGCTTATACTATGTGGGACTGCAGTGTTGACAGACAAGATACATAAATTGTCATGTACAGACACAAGAGTGTATAAACGTGGAAACTGCAAGTGATACAAGATGATATTATATGTCATAAAATAGCTAGGGTATATATTGTATGTAACTAGCCTCACTGTAAGTGGCAGAAAGATGTACACAAACAAGCAGGCAAAGGTGCAGTTACATAGGTGAACATAAGAAGACCTTAGCATCGCGCACTTACACAGAAGTTTGCTGTTATTCACTCATGAGAGGGAGCTGCTCTGGCTTCCCGTGTGCGGGTATTTCATTCGCTGTGTGAGTACTTTGACTGTCAGCAGTCTAGCTGCTCAAAGCCTTCTCTCTACTGTGAAGTAACCTATTGTGCTGGACAGCTTGATTGGGTGTGGTGCTACCTTGCTGTATAAAGAAGAAAATTTCTTCTGCTGCTGGGAAGGTACACTTTACTTGCTTGCAGCACTGTGTTTCTTCTGCTGTTTTAGCTACTCTATTTGCTTACTGTTGCCAGTAGGGCTCACCTCATTTCTCACTGCTACTACATGCACTAACATTGTGTATAGTGAGTTACTCGTGTTGTAGCTATACGTGCATGTACACCCTGAGATACCATGCATTAGACAGTCACAATTGGTGGCCTGTGGCAACTGCCCAGTGTAAACCATATGCAGCTATCCAGCCAGTGTCACCCAGTTGGCACTATCCACCAATGTCTTCCATGCATCTGGAACCAGCCAAATAGCGCTGCATGCCCTGCGCCACCTAGCTGGCGACACAAGATGGAGCAAGCATGGCCGAAGGCCTTGTAGATTGCAAGGCTTTTAAGGTCAATCATTGCTGACTATGGCATGATAATGGTAACTCCCATATCCAATGTATTCTTCCTTGCTGATGGTGAAATGCCACCTTTCCTCTGCTTACATCCACCTAAGTAACTAGTAAATTTTGTCACATAGCCAACAATTTCCGGAACTAGAATCATCCTCATTCTCATACCCAGACTGCAGTAGCCATGTGCAGGATCTGAGTTTGAGACTAGAGCATGGTCCATACAAGGTAGTAACTGACTATAATGTAACAAACCTGACACAATGCTTTTAAGCATCATCGTCAATCCCCTGCATGCCAGCCACTTGGATTATGTTTAGGCCTCGTAGTGCACTGTCCATACAGCCTTCTGATTTATACCAGCACCCACTTCCTTGTGTGTGAATGGCTGTTCCTCGTTTGTTTCCTTCATTGTGTACACATGACAAAACAGTTTATAAGTATCAAGACATATACTATTTGTACGTAGTATATGATTCTATTACATGTTGAAATGAGCTTCTATGATATCATAATTTGTTTCTCTTGTGTATCTGTCTTTAGTATCAAGTCCTCCTGCCAAAGTGGTTGCGTTTCCTGTGGACAGGATGGTCAGCAAACCAAACTCCACTAAGGGACCGTTCTGCTTCACCTGTAGAAGCTGCTCCTGATGAGCCAGACCCTGTCTCAGTGCCACTAGGCATCATCACAATTGCTAAGAAGTATGCCAAAGTCTGGAAGGAGAAGGCAGAAACAGGACAAGCTCACAACTTCAAGCAATTCCTAAGGAAGCAAGAAACCATCCCCACCTTTCCACCAGGTAGACTCATTCTGATACAAGAAAAGAAGAGCACCAGACAACAGTGAGTGCTACATACTGCATTATGCCATGCTGTTCTGGCCTGTCAAGTTGCAGCATTGGAGAGATACAATGAGCCATGCTTCCACACTCACAACAATGAAAAGCATGTACACAAAATCATTTAAAGATAATTAATACACTAATAACAAACCAAACAGTGGAATCTACCAAACATTACCAGAGATGTCATCTTTGTAAGTATTTGTAAGTTCTGTTCTTACAATCATTGCTAGCTAGCTACTGGTGAACAGATCAGAACTAGGACTTGGCCCAACCTCAGATAGATACCACCTCTGGACACACCTGTACGTGGTCTAACCAACTATCACATACAGTATATGCAATTGAAATACCTGCTAACACACATATTTAATAATATTTCAGTAATTGCTAAGCATTTGTTTCAACAGCTGCAAACAGCTGGAAATAGACCCCCTCACCTCACGGTACATAGCCACTACTGGCTCACTTTGCAGTGAGCTGTCTGAACTCTCTGTCCCAGCCTTCATTCATGAACAGAAGTTGCCGTACTTTGCTTGTAGTTTTAGCGAGAGGCAAAGTGTTTTCTCTGATTCATATGCCATCTTTACACTGTACAACCATGAACATAGTGATTTGGTTTTGTATGAAGTAACTTGAATTCTGTGACATGTACTATCGCATGTAGGTTGCCCTGTGGTCGGGCTGAACATGAGATGGAGGTGGTGTGGTGCCCAAGTGAGGACCTGGGGGTTATCAAAGTGGAGTCGGGAATGCTGGATGATCACATGCCCAATGAGGTAGTGAAAGCTTTCCAGCGTGTCTACCAGCAACTGGTTGAGCCTACCAATAATAGTGCAGCGGCCAATGCTACAGCTGTGCCTGCCCAACCCACCTACCAAGAGCTGGTGACAGCAGCAAACTCATCAGAAGATGGCAATGCTACAATGTTGTACTGAACTCTGCATAATTATATCCAGTTTAACTAGACAGTGTGTAGATAAAAAGCATTTCATTTTACTTCACTTCTACCATATGTAAAAGCATAACTTGTACTGTAACCAGCTACAGGAGTGCATGTGCTCTCCTGCTGTAACATGTAAACTTATGTATACTAAATTATATATTATGCTAATTGAGTGAACATTCCTGTGCGGCAGTGCACTGCATTTGCCTTTTACTGATGAATTTAATTGATGCAAATACAAATTTATTGGTGCATGGAGTAAGGAGGTACAAGATGCAGTTAGGGCGAAGAAGATAGCATACAGAAGATTGCTGAGTCAGCAGTCCAAGGAAGCAAAGCTAGTCTACCATATGCATGAGGCCAAGAAGGAGACAAAGTGCAGAGTCAGAAAGGCCAGAAATGAGGAGTGGATAAGGCTGGGAAAAGAAATGGAGAAGGATGCCAATGGAATGCAGAAGAGACTTTGGTGAAAGGTGAAGGCTAAGGAGAGGGTGAAAATCACACACATCAAGGGACTAGAAGGAGAGTTAAGATCTGGAGTGGAGGCACTGAGCAGATGGAGGGAACATTTTGATAATCTCCTCAATGGTAATGCAGGAAGTGGAGAAGAGATTACTGTAGAATAGAGGGAAAGGAGGTGCAGGGTGAAGAGGAAGAGATCGGTGTGGAGGAAATGAGGAGGGCAGTGAAGAAGATGAAAAATGGGAAAGCAGTTGGTGTATGCGGTATTCAGGTAGAGATGGTAAAGGCTGGAGGTTACACAATGGTTCAGTGGTTGAAAGAGATTTTGAATGTGGTTTGGAGAAGTAGAAAGACCCCTCAAGAGTGGAGAGAGTCTATAATCATACCTATTTACAAGAAGGGGGGTAGGACAGAGTGTGGTAATTACAGAGGAATAAGCTTATTAAGTGTGGTGGGGAAGAGTTATGCTAGGATTGTCAGTGATACATTGAAGGCATTAATGAATGCGTCAGTGATGGATGAACAGGGGGGATCTAGAGCTGGTAGAGGGTGTATCGATCCAGTTTTTGCCATGAGGCAGGTGTTTGAGTAGGTCGTTGAGAAGGACAAAGTAGTATATGCAGCTTTCATAGATTTGGAGAAAGCCTATGATATTGTAGGCAGAGAGAAGTCGTGGGTGGCTCTGAAAGATTTTGGTGTGAGTGGAAAGTTGTTAGTAGCAGTTCAGAGTCTGTATGAAGATGGTTGGGCGAGAGTGAGAGTAGGACGAAGGGAATCATCACGGTTTCAGGTTAAGAGTGGAGTAATGCAGGGCTGTCCCCCATCCCCATGGCTTTTTAACATCTTTATTGACAGAATAGCGACAGAAGCAAGGAAGAAGTTCTACGGCAGTGTACGACTATCTACTGGGCAGTTGGAGATATTATTGTTTGCAGATGACCTGGTGATACTGGCGGAGACTGAGGAAGCACTACAACACAATTTGCAGGAGCTGAATGAGAGATTGGATGAATGGGGAATGAAGGCAAACTGGCAGAAGATGAGAGTTATGAAAGAAAGCACGAAGTGTGTAATGTCAAAGTTAAGGGTGAGAGAGTGGAACAAGTAAAGGAAATGAAGTACCTCAGGACAGTGATCAGTAGTGATGGGAGTATGGACAGTGAAGTGGATGGATGCAAGGGATAAAATTGAGGGTGGTGAATGCTATGGTGATTCCCACATTGACTTATGGGTGTGAAGCATGGGTGTTGCAAGCAAGACATAAGGGAAGAATACAGGCTACACAAATGAGTGTTAAGATGAATAGAAGAGGTGTCAAGGTTAGATAGAATAAGGAATGTGGATCTTAGGGGCAGATTGAGGCAAGGAGGGAGTTTTGGATCTGGCAGCAGAAATGAAAGCAAAGATGAGAGGAGATGAGCAGTGGTAGAGTGACGAAGATAGTGTATGATGATGAGGTTTCAGGAAAGCGCCCTCAAGTAACCCAGAATGAGGTGGAGTAATAATTTTGCTTAACTTTATAATAATTGAGTTACGACATTATTAGCAGTGTTCAAAACAGTGGCGTCTCAACACTGACATATGGGTGTGAGTCGTGGGTTCTAAAGGAGAGGGAAAGTCCAGGCTGCAGACAGCAGAGATGAGGGTGCTGAGGAAGATTGTAGGTGTGTCTAGGTTGGACCATGTCAGGAATGAGACAGTGGGGGGAGGCTAAGAATAGAATCGGTATTGAAGAAAGTGGAAAAGGTGAGAGAATGCTGGAAGGAGAAGGTGGAGAGCAGGAAGGGAAGTGTGGTGGAAAAGGTGCTGACAGGGGAAGGAATTGGAAAGAGATCAAGGGGACATCCCAGGAAGAGATGGAGAGATCCCTTCTGAGACTTTAGGATGTAAACTATGTGGACTCTGTGGTTGTGCAATGTCTAGTCATATTAAATTTTACAAGTACACATTACTCTTTACCTTGAACCTCTTAGGTCTACTTGTAATAGATGACCCCCACTACTGAGGATTTTGATGTCCACTGAACATTGATTGATTGATTGACGACATCTAAAAACTCCTGTTGTAAGTATTTAGGGCGACCTCCCTCATGGGAGATGAACCCTCATGTGCATTGATATTGATTGATTGATGGAATAACAAATTTATGTCTAGGTACACAGTACTAGTTTGGGACTTTGAACTTTGCTGAATGTATAATAATAAAATATGATATACTGTAAAGTCTCCCTGAAAACAATTGGGGACTAATATTAAATAAAATTAAAATAAAATTATAATTAAAATATTTCTGAAAACAATGGAATGTACAGTATATACAAATGTATTAGAATGGTGTATAATGTCTCCAAAATGCAATCACCCAAGCATGAACAGCAAATGGTAGAAATCACATGTTCTGATTGAATCAAGGATGGTCAAGGAAATAAACTTCTCCATTGCCATTGAGATGGATGCTACTCAAGTATCTATACCTTTGTTTACAGGAATTCAAATTCAATCTGCCTCTACAGTGCGATAGCCACATACTGTACATTATTATAAATAACAAATACTCAATTGTAAGCAATAGCAATCATGCATATCTGCCAGCCATCCTGATACCCACGTTTCATACATACATTTCACACACACTACATAATAGCAATGTGCACATCATGATTTGTATATAGAGCCAATTAACACAGTCTCATAGGTTCAACTTTAGTGGACACCAACTGACATCTCCTTTCTCCCGTAATGTTTGTACAGGGACTTGTGATAGGTGATTGAGCTGAAAGCAAAGGATATGTGGATAAGTATCAGTTATGCACTGAATCATTCAATCATCTTTGAGTCATGTTGTGCCATCTTGTGTACAACTCCATGGTATTATGCACTCACCTGCACCCGCACATACTTAACCAGTGCTTCCAAGACCAAAGGGTCAGTGGCTAATTTGTCTGCTACTAGGTTCCTGTATTGGGAAAGGCAATAGCAAAAAACACAGGAAGAATGCACTCACAGAAGAGCTAGTGCAAGAATACAACAAACGAGGAATACAGGATTGAGGTAAATACAAAACAGAATTGCTAAAGAGTGAGTCTGTCCCGTGTAAGCTAAAGGATTTGGGTACACGTTCAATTGCCATGAGATACCAAAGCACTAAAGAAATAAATAAGCTATTTCCAAGATTCCTAAAGTTTAAACAACAACCTTCGAGATTGTTTTGATGGCCATGACAGGATACCTCCCATGAGGTGCTTCTCACTTTCTTCTCACCCACTTGGTCACCACAGTGTCTACAGCAGCAGACACAGTTCAGCGTTGTACCACAAGAAGGTGGGGTGATTTGTGAGGCAGTACCTTCTACAGACCTAGAGGCAGACAAGCATGTCTAGATCACATTCTTGTATGAAGAAAGTGGTGCTCATCTTCCTTGACTGTGAGGCCAAGCAAGTACGCAACGTCAAGTCTGACCATGCAGCCCTCATTGTGAAGTGTCGCTGGCACCTGGCCACGAAGACCAAATTTCCATGCTGTACTCATAGGGACTGAGACAGGCTTCACACAAACTCTGGACTCTCTGGAGCTCTGGACGGCACCTACACCTGCTACTAAGGTATGCCCTAGGGATCAAATGGCAAGATCACCTACGTTCAAGTGTATCGAAACATTCAGCCAATATCAGAGAGACTTGAAGCCTAGGGGCTATAGTTTGCTGGTCACTGTACCCGCATGAGCAGCTATGACCCACACCCAGCATGCCAACTACTCATGTCGGAGCCCAAAGCAAAGGGCAGGAGTGGCATGGGGCTACCCAGACACCATCTTGAGATTGTGGCATGCAGAGAGAAGACTGGCAAAATTTGTGGAAATCAGTGCATGATAAGAGCTGCTGGAGATACCTGTCCCAGATTTAACTGAACCAATGTATGTATGTATGTATGTATGTATGTATGTAGACAACAACCTTTCACCAGTGTAAATATTGCTATATAATATCACTATTTTGATGTACTTACATTCAATGAAGTTTATAGCTCTAAACCAAAGTAAACGTGTTTGTGGACCAGGTTGAAGTTACTGTACATCAACATATGTACATACACAGAAATCATCTACACCCAAGGCACACTTTCAGGCATATCCATCCATACACCACAAGTACTCCATAACAAGCCTAACTATGTAGCTGCACAACCGGAACCACAAGACATGTACACAGTGATTGCATGCACCTCCATGCACACACACCTCCACAGAGCTGATGCCAGCACACAATCGTCCTTGGTTGTGCCCTCAGCATAGGCAAAGCTAAGGCCATAGAACTGCTCGACCAGCTCTCTTTTGCCCCTGGCCCGCACAGTGCTACTGGTGGAACCAAGTTCCTTAACCTTCTCATCCACATCAAACCAGAAAATGTCTGTAAGAAGCTTCTTTGCAACAGCTGCATCTTTCTGGTCCAGGCGGTCCAGTTGGACTATACACATCCTATGGGAAAGAAAGCAGAAAAGGCATGATACCTGAAATGCATTTTGTAAACATTCTAATAATAACATACCAACTGGGATTATACATACCAATAAATGATAGTAAAGAGACTCATTGTCATGTACGTACGTATGTACAGTATTGGATCAATGGTCTCAGCCACACAGGCTTCCATCAGCTGATAAACTGATCGACAGTATCAGCTGATGAGGGTCTACACGACTGAAACATCCTGAATTATTGACTTCTCCTACGTGAATCCAGCTCAAAATCTATACCACTGAGCTGATACTAATGCATGCCTAGTCTTCATTGTCATATGGACAGATGCAACCAAGAAAACATATCTATAAAGCTTTCCTCAAGAGCCCAGCATTGTACAAGTGTTTAATGCACATACAATTCATGTTAATTCACAGGGTTTTACTCCTGATAAAGTACATATTTGGGGGTAACATTACACAGCTAACCTCACATCTCAGCCAATTCCCAGCCAGTACGTTTTAGCGAAACAGATCAAGTTTTGACCAATACAATATTACTATATACCTACCACACATGAAGCTGTGTCACTAGAAACCATGACTGAAATGTGTCCGGCAGGTTGCAAGCTGCATAGAAGCTGTTGTAGTCAATCCTACTAATACTTCCATCATATAACTTCCTCATGCTTCGGTAGAGAACCTGCAATATAAAGGAACACAACTTGCACATGGTTATGTCACCAGCCAGCTACACCAATGCTGATACATCAAGGTTGGGGGCCCAAAAGACCCGATGATTCCCTCCGCCTAACATCCTACAAAGACAGAGAGACAGAGATACAAAGACAGAGAGCCACAGACAGCTGTTTCACCCTGATTGGGATTCATCAGTGTGGTGTACTGATGGTGAATAGGACGTCTGCCACTTCCATATGCATCCATCATAAGTAGAACACTGGCTTCAACAGAAGTGGCATAAATTAGGGAGAGCCTCAGCCAGGAAGATGACTGGAATCAGGGTTGTTCAAGTGAGACTTTTGCAGTGGTGCCAATGCACAAGCTCAGTTGATAACATTAGGATCACTGGGTTTACACCACCAGCCAGCACCATCCTATACACCACCCACACATCATATTCACCATCAGTACTCCACACTGATGAGTCTCAATCAGGGTGAAACACCTGTCTGTGGCTCTACATCTTTGTAGGATGTTGGGGGGGGGGATCACTGGTTGGCATTCAATAGGGCCTTTTGGGCCCCTAGCCTCATTACTAGACCATTGGTGTAGCCATCTGGTGAGGTAACCAGTGATCCTAATGTCATCAATTACACAGTCAACCATTCCTTCATAACATCCTCTTTGTGATAAACACAAGGTAGACAAACAGGCAGCCAAGAACACTGAAGTGGAGGATTCTACAGAAGCGCTGAAGCACTGTAATAGCTCGATTCTTATTTGGACAATCGAGCACACCATGAACACTTGACAATTCAATTCAATTCAATTCAATACAACATTTTGCCCAACACAGGCTTCATCAGGCATACAACTGAGAATAAAAGAATAGGTGGCAACTTTTATACAAGCACAGTGAGCAATGATTGGCCAGTTTCTGGCCAATCAGATGGATGAAAAGTGTAATCCTGTCCAGGCCTAATTAGGGAGTTCCATACTGGACTCAGGGGGAACCCTCAAGCTATCAAGCTATTACCTACTCAGCATGCCTGACAATTTCCACGAAACTGAAGCACTGTCTTTCACTGAAAGACTAGTTAAAGCTTGAAAACTCCAAACAATTCATAACCCTACTATTTCATCATGTGGTGGCATATGGTACACACTGGAAGCGCATAAATGAGAGTAGGGAAGAAAATAATGAATTGCCAAGGAATAATAAGGAATCCCTATGAGGGTGTGAAAATCAAGGCATATCTGTAGTACTAATGAAGCTCTCAATAATGAGTGCCATATTGGGTCATCGCGTGAGAGCAAGCCTAGATGTGCAAGCTCCGAGAATGCAAGGCCATGGTCAAATTTATGGACCTCCTTAGCAGGAGCGGCCAATGTCACAACCATTTAGTTCGGGTGAAATAGTGTCAGGTGACCCTATGCATGCACAGTACCTGCAGGGAGTGCATGCACAGTGTCTGTGGAGCGCATGCACTATACCCAACAGACGCACAGGATACAGTAGGCATCTTGAGTGAGAGCAGTGTGCATGAGTAGAATGCTGTTCAGTCTATTCCAGTCTTCCTGTGGGCTGCATTATCAAGTATGGCAGACCAACCTGCCAGCAGTCAGGGTACGCTGGCCCTGTTTATGTCTGCATACCCTGTGGTTACATGTGTCCACTCTCTTTGAGAGTGTGATTGAGTTCATTGGGTCTCAGGCATGACCTGTAAATTGCTAACTAATCATTACACGATAGCTGGATCCAGCCTGTTAGTGACTATGCATAGTGGCTCGGGCTCCTCAGCCATGGGCCTAGGCAGGGTGGTGCATGCATTCCTCTCTATGAGTGGGAGAGATAGTGATTAATGATACACCACTAGTCATACTGCAGTGTATAATATAGTTTGCAAACTATACATTTGGATTATCACAGGAAACTGGTCTGCACTAAATGGTAACTTGGAATAAAGCTTGCTCAACAATTGTCAGATTGTCCCAGGCCATAATCAGACGGCAGGGATGACAGTCATAAATAGAACCTAATCACTCACTGAGGACAGCAGGTCCTAAGGTACCCAGTTGGCACAGCAATACATAACGAGCTAATACTAATGTGAAGCAAAGTGTGACACGAAACATGGTTGACACAGCTATTGCAGGTGGGATGGATGATTACATGGTGTCACAATGAAGTCGCAGGTTTGCTCACCAGTGATACACACATGCAATTATGAATTATTGTACAAAATAATAATTAACCAAGGAGAAAGAGTTAAATTACCTGCTTTCTAGTATAAAATCCTCCAAGCCAACCAACAAATCGAAGAAATCTGTCCCCCAGAGGTTCCTCCTTCTTTGAAATATGAAAAGATGTGTGGATCGTCCTTGTACACCACACAGAAGTTACAAATGTATGAGTTTTACATTGCACGCAGGCTGGTGTTACTTTTGGAAACACTGCACTCTGAGGGAAAGAAAACACGGGACAGAGAGCACAAGGTACACCTCCTGTGTGTCACGCTACACTAGTGATCTGGACCACAATCAACGCAGCATAGCTACCCAGAGTGGCAAGCAGGCACACCAGTTAGTAACTTTGACTGAGTGCCGTCTCTACTTTCTGATGACATTGTGGTGTACGCTGTATGCGCCATTAGGTTTCATACAACTAGGGAACTCACGCGACATAGGGCAAAGTTAAGGCCATAGAACAGGAAAAAGGGACGCGCCATATTGAGATGCGTCGTTTACGAGGGAGTTCCCCTCATCCCCATCATGGTCAAGTCTGCTGCATGCAAGTGTTCAAATCGGACCGTTGACGACAACACCCTCCAGCTTTCTACTCCTGCAATAAAGGTTAATGGACATTTAAACACACAGTGGACATTACTCGCTAAAATGCATGGTGTTGCTGCACTTTACACGTCTTATTCCCTGCAAGTCTTTGCAACGCGAAGAGTCCAGGCCGTCCGTGAAGTGAGTTTAATACTGATGTAATATGGCAATACACTATGTGCGGACACCTTGACTCTAATGGCAATATTGAAGGTTCACCTTTGAAGGAGTACCTCTTGGACATTTCATTCCAAGGATTTTTGTTCCGATTGTTGACATTGCCTAGAATGGTGATCAGAAAGAGGGCTAACTCATTCATGGCCTTGCCAGGGTGATCAACCAGTAACAGTTGCACGATGCAATTGCAAATCATTGCTTCATAGAAGGATGATGTTCTTAATTTGTCAGCCATCACTGAAATGCCCATGGCCCTGAACCCATTTGTCAGTGAATGGCCAGCAATCATGCACCCTTCAGGAATGACCTTGCTCACTCACAAAATAATGAGGCACCCTTCTCGTTTTTATCAAGCATTCACCGCTGATTAGTACAAAAATCTCACACTCACTTCCATTATCTTAAGCAGTAAATCAACTAAGTTGCATGGTGATCCCACACATGTAATGTTTGTGCATTTAGGAGCTACTGATATTTGCCATCCTTTCACACTGTGCCAAGTGCCTAAAGGTTTCAATGGCTATACTCTCCAGACAATGCTGGCTTTTGCTAATCAAAGTAATTATAATATTTAATGAAAGAAAGAAGACTGTTTCCTCTACCAGCTGATAATTACTTGCAGAAATAATGACTAATTTACTGACTCATGATCATTATTATAGCTGTTGTGGTACATGCTGTACAGAGTAGAGTTTGATGCACTAGTTGTTTTGATGCATTGATCCTTCATCCCAACAACTGCACATGGTGACTATTATACTGTGTCAATTGTAATATCTGGCCACTTAGAAAAGGTACTAACAACAGCACAACATGTATACATGTGACACATGCCATCAACAGCAAGTTTCTGTACATGTGCTTCAATTTGGGTGAAATGGCTTAGTGTTGATTCCACTCAAACACAGGACCCTCCTACTGATCAAACCAATGATAATGTTCCAGGTCCCATGTGTGCAGGTTGCTCTGTCTGCTATGTACCTGAGAAGGGCCAGACAAGCTGATATGCGTTGTAAGCTAATATAATGAAGCACTGGAACTACAAGCTGTAGGTAATTGTATAAACAGTAACTAGCTGCACGAGTGTAGACAACTCACACTAGCTAAGCACATTATTATAATTGTGAGATAATACATCAAGTCTAGGCCATTGTTTGTACAAAAGTGATCCCTGCTACAATGCAATTCATGCACAAAATCAAAATTACATTATGCAATAAACTGTCTACATAAGGATACACTGCAGGTTATATTTCCACAAGTTTTACTATTATGCATAGAAATTAAACTACAGGTCACTGTGATATATCTACATATTCCTCCTCTTTCAGTACTCCTCGAGTGAGCACAATGTTGCGGCTGTCTGCAAAATCTTCCGGAGTGTACTCATTGGCAGGAGGATCCTCACCGAGCAGCCCAAATCTCTGGTAGGCAAGTGCCACAAGCTCACTGCAAAATATTGTTTCCAGGCTCTTTTCACCTCCTTCATTCTTGAACAGGGGAATGTAGTCTTCACCAATGTCCACTGCAGCTTTGATCAGCTCCGTGGGGTGCTCTTCATACAGTCTGCCTTTGTACTTACAACGCAATTCAATTGCAACTTCATCTATTTCCTTGCGATGCTCATCAGAGATATCCAACTGTCGCACTGCCACAGGTGAGCACCATCCAGTACGGAGCTTATCTTCCAAAGGGACCAAGCCAACACCACGAACCACTGCACCAGTATCAATGTCAACCATGTCTAAGATCAAAGAGAGAGAGGCAAAGTAATTTAGTACATCAGTACATCACACAAGAAAACTGATGATTGGAACCTCAACCACAACAAGGGTAATCATATACAATATGGAAAGATGCATGCTACAGAACACACACCTGTTGAGCATGACAAACTGCTGTCCTAAATAATTATAAGAGAGTGCTTCACATAATATTATATGATCATACGTCCTAGTGTTGCTTGAAGTAGCATACAACGCAGGGAATTTTGTTTAAAGTCCTTTTTGTTGTCAGCCATGTAGCAATTTTAATGAGCAACATTATCAGAAGAAGATAAATGCTGAATCAGACACAAACGTAAATGATACCTAGCCATGTTGAGAGGTTGGTTCATTTATCACTGGTTGCCATCAATAGGGCTCCGGCCCCCTAGCCTCCTGAGACACTTCGGTGTAGAAGGCTGGTAGGCGTAATATCCAGTGATTAGCCCCCATACCTAGCCATATTTTCACATGCAAAAAGCAACATTGTGCCAATTGCAAAGCACAAACACATACGTATCTCTTTTTGGAAGGTAAGCATTGTTAGAGATTGTCACAGTTGCAAGGTTTATAGTCTGGGCCGCAGTGACATTCAAATCCTGTACTGCCATTTCTTGCTCTTCTCTGCATACTCCACAGCCATCAACCAGAAGATGCAGGTACTATGAATTCATTGTACATCACTACTCCAGCAGGGATTTCAACTGGTTATCACAGGTCACCCTGCGATCAAGTTGATCTTCAAACCTACACCTTAGCTGCTGAAGAGGCCCATTGTGTGGGTATGAGTGTCACTTCAGACCCACACTCTATGTAATAGTCAAATGCCAACCAACAAGGGTCTTTGGATTATAGATCACATAGCTGAAAGGCATGAAGCAACCAAATGTCAAGTGACATAAAATCTGTTCAAACTCCAATTGGTCAGTATTTGAACTTTATCGATCCTAATTGATTGGATAGCAAATTGATTTATGTAGCTGCTCGTCCTGGTACCATCTGTGCCCTTAGTAGCACGTTCACATACTAGGTTGAGTGCTACAGTAGCACTAGTTAATAATTATACTCAATAATATGTAGCTTTTCTATAATGATGTCACATGACATCAGGGGGCTCCATAGGACTTACATACGTACTCACACACTCTGTGCACAGAGGATATTCAAAGCATAACGTAGCAGATGGCATAAGTACATTACAAACATAGTCTAGTACATCAACGTACTTGCTGAATTGCCAGTTGATTCCCATACACAAGGATGGTCTATCCAAGGGTCTCTAATGACAACGCCAACATGGCTGTACTTGGCTCGATCCATAATACGAATCACTGCCCCTCCAAAGGTAACTCCACACATGAGCACTATGTCACCAGTTTTCAACTGTGGTAACACTTCTGCAAGAGTCCTGTGAGGCTTATCAGTGTCTCCTCTTGTTCTGAGCAAATAGACAATTGCAGCAAAACAGGAGAGGTACAATAATTACCAGTTACTACACATCTTGAACAACATTATGGCATGAACCCAAAGGGCAAGACGCACAGACGTATGTAACAAGACTCACCAACACCTCAGAGCCTACAAAATCAGCAGTAATGCATATCAAGTATTAGGGACATGCATGACCCATACAGTGTTAGTAACATAAGAGAATAGGTGCATGATAAAATGATCCTACAGACATGGCATATCTTGTACAGTCCAGCAGCAATGTACGTAGCTAGTGTATAAAGCTGAAAGAGATAGTTGTAGTGGAAATCTGTATAAGGTTGATGCATGTCTTTGCTGAAGTTGTAGATCGATGCTCAAGTTGCAGGAGACATATGCATTTGATATCCAAGTGTAAGGACTCAGGAAGATAGTCTTATGGTGTTGTCAGTACTAGGTGGGTCAGGTCAAACTAGGTGACCATGGGAAACTGCATCTTCTGGACGCTGAATGTCGGGACAGTCACTAAATGAAATTCCATAATCATCTGATAGCTATGGGCATTCTCCAAAGGTACTTTATGCACACTTCCAACAAATCCATAAACAGAAAGGATAAAGACACTGCTCAATTTTTGTTCACACTAGCCAGAAATCACAATCTGTTGAGACGTTTCAGTAGCAATCATTGGCTACCTTCATCTGTAAAAGGCATAAAAAAGTACTTTACACTGTCTAAATAGCATGTGGTGACATTAGCATGATGAATAACAACAGGACTGGACCTTATACAGATTTCCACTACTGGCACAACTGTGGGGCAACCCTCGCCAAGAGAGTGAAACGTGTGCAGAACTATGCTCTACGCATAATCCTGAACAAGCCCCCCAGAAGCAGCACTGAGGAGATGCACAGTCAACTGAGCCTGCCCCCTCTCTCATGCAGAAGGGATATCAGCGCAATACTGCAAGTCCACAGGTGTCTAAGCAGACGTGCTCCCGACTATCTCTGTAGCAAATTTGCAACATGCGGTTGCCTTCATCAGTGGCGGTACAAAACAGAAAGTGACTTGCTTAATATAGGCTAAGATGGCGCTAATGTGAGTGACAGCAGAGTCCTGTCACCACATGCTATTTAGACAGTGTAAAGTGCTTTCGTATGCCATTTACAGATGAAGGTAGCCGATGATTGCTACCAAAACGTTTAAAGAGATTGTGATTCCCAGCTAGTGTGAACAAAAATTGAGCATGGATACTTTTCCTAGCCACTCAGGCCTTTACAAGATAAAGATACTGCAACCAAAGGAAATGTGCTCTGCTGTTCCACAGGCAGTCCTCTAACTGAATTTGTAACTACAAGATTCACACATTAATACTATTTTGTAGAAGTGGCAAATCCTCTTCATTGCTACACAGCAGGGTACCCATGTTTAGTGGGCTATGGCAAGTCACATACTGCCACTGTGAGTACTGAATACCACAACAATGGGTAAAACGATAACAATGTAGACTTTCAGTTTCAATCATTGAACACCAATGAAACTAGACATACTAAAAATTTTCTACAAAATAGTAAGGATGTAGGAATGGCATAAAGGACAGAAACAAGTAAAGGTAGTGAGTGAGGCAATGACGGAGTTTCAGGGAGTAGTAGCACTAGATAACTGCCTCGTACAGATACTGTTGTTTGCAGATGACACCGTAGTGATGGCACTGACTGAAAGAGACCTGTCTGTAAACATCAAAGGACTGTATGAAGCGATCAAGAGGCATGGTCTAACACTAAATTGGAGCAAATTCAACACTATGGTATTTAGCAAAGAGCATACGGAATGCAAGGTGGAGGTGGAGGGAGTAATGATAGAGCAAGCAAGGGAGACGGTATATCTAGGGGTGGGGCTGAGTGAGAATGGCAGGGTGGAGAGTGAACTGGAGCAGAGGAATGGCATGGCAGCTACAACAGTAGGGGCACTGAGAGAACCAGTTTTTGGGAACAAAGAGCTTAGAAGAGAGGCCAAGTTGAGAGTTTATAATGCGGTTGGGTTACCTACCTTAGTGTATGGTTGTGAGGCAATGGAAATGAAAGTTTTGAGGAGAGTGGCAGGAGTGACCAGATTAGATTGCATGAAGAGACAAGGAAAGAATTTAAGCAGGAAGCAACGGTGGCACAGGTGAAGAGGAGGAGAGAAGGATGGAAAGACAGTGTTGGAGAACCAGGGCAGTATAGTCAATAAGGTGATGGGAGGGCAGGTGGAGGGAAGGAGACCCAGAGAATGACCCAGAAAAAGATGGAGTGATGATTCATAAAATCTGATTATGGAACCATGCCATAAAAAGTACTTACCATGAAGTATACTTTGAGACCCTCATAGCAATATTAGCATTCTTATTGTAAGAACAACCCCCAATTTCGGGGATATGTTCGCACAGATTGATTGATTGATTGATCGAATTTGACAATTGTGTCCGCCAGACTTGGCCAAGCAACACAGCAGGAGTCATGGCAAGCGCCGTCTACCGCACTAAATTGCACCGCCTTCTAACCTACAAAGGAATGCAACCAGCCAGAAATGGTGCAATAGGGTGCAAGAAGGATTTTCTTAGTCCCTCTGGTTTGTGCACTACAGCTGTCAAAGAAGATGACGACGAAAACGTGGGAAATGTCGAGGGCACTCTCTACAAGTAGGAACACCTTTGCTGGGAAGTAAGGTACCTACGTATATGCACTGTTCAGTCCCTGCTTCCTCATGGGAAGCTTCGTTTGTCGGTTTTCGGTCCTGTTCAGGAGTAGCGCTGCTTTCCATCTGTATTACAGCATATGAACAACCACCGCCATCCCTACATAGACAGCACGTAGTGCTGTCTGATAGCCATTACCCAGAAGACAAAGAGAGAGACAAGTGGATGCAAAGGAAAACAGAATCAGCTACAAGAAAATAGCAAGCCAGGCCATTTTGCCCTATGGGGGAACTTACCAGACTGTACCATCCCTGAATACAAAGTGGCATTTCATCCATTAGCTTAGGTTGATGAACAAACAATCTACGTATAATTATTACATTTCCAGTATAAATTATGGGGCAGCTAGTAAAGGAAACTTACGTCCAGCCATGGTAAAAAGGCACATGTCCCGTTCGTACTGGCCCCAATGTCAGTTCCGGTACAGGAACCACTTGTGGAAGAGAAACTGCCAAGCACTCTGGAAACCTGTTTGCGCTTGGTCCTTGACGAATGCGAAATCCAAGCCTTCGGTACAACGAAATGAAGAGATCAGAGATAGTAGAACAATACTGGACACCACGCACCGCCTCCACAGCTCTCTTGTAGTTCAGACAAACGTCTTTCTGGCGCCGAGAAGCTGCTGTTAGCCGTCTTACTTGCACCTTGTGGTATTGACCGTATGCGACTGTAGCCAACAAGGAGGACAGGTGCAACTGATACAGGTTATCTTCTGAGGTGAGCACAGCAGTCGCCACAAGGACAGGGGTACGAGGGCTTTCCTCGCCTCTCTCTGGCTTCAAGACGACT
The DNA here is from genome assembly GCA_964019415.1 of Ianthella basta. Taxonomy (NCBI): domain Eukaryota; kingdom Metazoa; phylum Porifera; class Demospongiae; order Verongiida; family Ianthellidae; genus Ianthella; species Ianthella basta. Next base: position 3,353,274 of record OZ025883.1, read on the forward strand.
GCATAGTTATCGTCCAATACGAGAACGTCTCCTGTTCGAACGTCTCCTTTAAAACTTACAAGGTCTTTGCTTACATCGCTAGAGCGCGTGTAGTAGTATCCTTCATTGGAAGAACAACAGTTCCCCATTGTACGCTGTATCGACCACTACTTCTAAGAGAGTCTCATCAGATTCGCTCCCGCTTCGTTTCTAGTAAATTTCACTGCCTGGGTTCCGCGGACAGGCACGTGTACATCACGCCTCAGTAATGATTTCATCATGCCATTATGTAAACCTGCAGATGTGTTGTTCTATATAAGATACACAACCGACAAATTAAGGCCATAGATGTGGTCAGGTGACTTACTTCATATTCATGCTTGAATGCTTGGCTGCATCTGCCAAGCTCAGCACTTTAAAAATTAATTATCCCGAAACCCACTAGCTGAATTATTCTGTCAGACTATACTTTCCAGACCAGTATATAGCTAATGGAAAAACATACATAATTATGGTACAGGTTTGCATAATGTAATTAGGGCTGTGGTGTGAAGGGCATTGTTATTTAACAGTGAGAACAAATAGATGTGTAAACAATCCCCTTCCAAATTCAGGGAAGACACTTTTAATTTTGAGGATTAAATTGCATGTCTAGTGAAATTATCATGGGCAGAAGAGCTCAGGAACTTAGTAGATACATCAGTGAGGTATATAGTCTTAAACTTTGTGCCAATTTTAGGACCTTCCAACATAGCAATTTGAAGGCAGCAGTATGCTTCAGTCAGAGACAGTGCACCCATGCATCCCAAGTCACTTGCAATTAGGCACTTGCTGTGGATGATTTAATGTCTAGGCGCCATGGCTGGAATATGCATGGTTTCTAGACTAGATTGGCGTAGTGGCAGGATGGCAAGTATATATATAGATGCAATAGAGCAATTCAAAGCCCTCCTAAAAAGCTAGGAGCAGGCCAAAAAACACAGCAATCCAAGTTCACAAGACCTCAGATATCATTATAACACGCTTGATCCATACACCGCATATATATGTACATTACAGGGTCTGTTTGTTGAAGGCCCACGCATGCAACTGCAGGGTATATAACTGCATTGTGTACAATGGCCTCAAGATCTCATTACTCTACCACAGGCAATGTCACTTTCAGTGATCATGACACCCAATGACACCCCAATCATTAGTTCAAAATATCGCTTTCCAGTTAACTATAACACACATGTTGCTGGTAATAGGAGAATTAACCTTTTGAAGCCTTGAGCCAGCTGAGAAACTGCCACTTCATACCGACTTGCATGCTTTCCCACTGAACCACATGCTACATCTCTGGACAACATACCCATCATGAGTACCCACTAACCTATATTTAGCTATTTACACACACATAGACACTTTCCATTGTTGGGGACTGCAGAGGTCTAGTCAGTACAATAAGATGACACTCAGCAAGACCATCTGTTTATACCACACTCTGCCTGTATTTAGGAACCCTCCCCCCCCCCACATACAATGTCACAGAATGAAACTAAACTTCTAAACTACAGCTTTCGTAGTAATGCTTGAAATAGCAGCATGGACATTAAAGAACCTTACAATATAGTGACAATGTTACTGGAACTACAATAGTGCCGTATCAAGGGATGCACATGGGTACGTGTATAGAGGACAATATAGTTAATACTTGGCCTCATAAACTATAGCCCAAACTACGTAGCTATGACTGAGGTGTTGCCGCATTCTTTGGTAGATTAAGTGGTGACACTGTGTGCACAGCAGCAGGCTCCTGAGACTGTTCAGGGTCAATGCTGATGACAACTGTGGAGGACTGCTTCTGCTGTTCAGCAGGGGCAACTGATGGAGCAAAATGGGAGGCCATCCGACTAAGTATACTCATTTCCTTCATCTGCAGCTGGTTGGTGACAGAGTCAATCTTAGCCAACTGGAAGGGAAGTTTGGATAGGTCTGCCTTCATTTCATTCAACAGGTCATCCATTTTGCTCAGTGCTGAAAAGGATAGTAGGAACACTCCAATGAACAACTTAAGAAGATTAAGAGTGCCTTATGTGATTTATTGCACTTGGGGTACAGTCTCATTGCCTAATGGAAACTCAGCTTTGTCTAGTGCTGTATCAGTAACTCAACCTCACTCTTCATGCCAGATAACTGCACAGACACCTAAACCATACATAAAGAACAGGCATAACCACATGCACTTCACCTCTCTTCAGCAGCATTATGGAATTCCTCTCTCCACTCTGTACATCTTCAAGCAGATGCTTGTGGCCATCAACTAAGCAATCCAGCTCGGTGAATCTACATAAAGCCAGGGAGAGCGACATAAAGAGAATAGTAACTTTCCAGGCTCTTCCTGAAAGCACAAGCCATGCAACTGACACAGGAACCACTGTTAGCAAGTGTATACCAAGGAACTGTGTAGTCCCACTGACCTGGAGTGTAGCTGCATGATGCCCAGTTTAGGGTCATGCTGCAACCCCAAACTGGCAGCACGGTGCAATTGTTCCTCCACCACCAAGGCCTGCTCCAATAACTGCATACAGAAACAGTATGGTGTGATAGCACTTGTCCAATGCAGAAATGCACAAGTGAATTACAATCCACAAGTACAACAAATACAAATTCTGGATACTACAAATACACAGACCACTACATTTGACAACGGTGTCTATGCATCAACAATGGTAATAGGGATTTCCCCTTGTGTTGACATAGGTGTCATTATCCTTTGTTTAACCTACATAGGGTGAAAACTCTTAAAAGAAACACAGCTTGAGCCATCGCATGTACATTCACCAGCATCGAAGCCCACACCACACACATGATGATTCTTTCCGACCATTGGCTATAAGAAACTCATCGCTGGTCATTTGCTTTCAGTAACACTCACCATGCAGATGATGCTGAGCTACTTCCTTGATGCCATAGCAGGTGATGGCAAGAGCTCCAGCAACTTCAAGGCAATTTCAGAGTGGTCTAAATCTTCAGAGACACCAATTGGTCAGCATTTAAGTGTTATAGATCCCAATGATTGGGCAAGGAGCCGGCAGCGTATCAGTATACCTACTCGTACTTGCGTCATCATGCGTCTTCTGGAAGTAGTTAACAATTTCTGACAATGGCCGAGAAAACATCGTTTGGTTATTGGGGTTGTCATCTCGCAGCAGACATTCCTAAAGGTCGGCAGTGGATGCGGCGTGTAAGCTAAACGTAAGCTTACTCACTGTCAGCCCCGTCAGCCACAGCGTTTCCCAGAGCGGTGTCCTAAGCCTGTTTCCAGCTCGTAACCAGTTCACTCCTTTCTCGGTTCTGATTCGTAGGCCGCTGCCGGATTGTTGCTTTACCTTGTTTGTTGACGAAACAAGTAAGCCGAGCGACCTTTGCATTGTATGTTGTGGAGTTAGCTACTATTGTTGTCGCAGCTGCAGTTTCTCTGCTATAGACCACAGGACTAAGCCACGCCCATGCTCTAAATTGGTATTTAGAGCATAGTGCGAATGACGCGCATGCCACGCCCGCACTCTAAATCGACATTTAGAGCATAGGCACGAACGCCGCGCGCTGATTAGAGCCCAGCTGGACGAAATAGACCATGGCGCAAAACAACACCTGGGCTGTCTACGACGTTTTAGAAACATCGTTTAGACACAGTTACCATGGCAACGGGATCTATTTACAGTTATATCCTCTATGCATACTGCATAAATATACATTGGTCATCTCTGCATTATTATGTTACACAAAAGTACTGCCAACTCAAATTCCATAATGATAGTAGCAACTGTGTTACAAAGAGCAAGCTTCTTTGGGTTTACGTACCTTGAGCCTTCTTGCAAGGAACTTATGCTTTCCTTCAATAGACGTGTTGTCAGCACCTATACGTATCCAAAGAGGAAAGACTAACTAGCACACCTCTAGTCTACCAGTGCATGTTTTATGCATATGCACCATCAATCAAAAATGGTCTGTTAATGATATCAAATCGAGCATCACAACAGATATCCGTCCACCGCAGGTAGCCATGTCTATTGCCAGTTAAGAGCCAAACAAACCTTCAAAGGCCAACACATAATACAAATAACATATTAGTTACTGCAGTGTGGGTTGTGTGGCACCTAAATGTGCTGCATGTCAAATGTGCTAGCTGTAAATGTATACACTACTGCAAATAAATACTTACTATTAGGTATGTACTTACACAATATCAATACAAGCAGGAATAATCACGACAGTACAGTGACAATCTACACCATCAATACAATTTTAACAGCAACAGATGACTCCATTACACCTGGTACATGTGCACTTCAATCTCAGAGAAATGTCTTATCTAATAGACAAATCATGAATGTATAACATTTGGACAAGCACTTCATACTCCTTCCCACTCCATTTTTTCATCATTAATTTTATGCTCTAGTATATGCACCATACATACAGTATTACACAAAAGTATTTTTTGGAAAAACAGGGAATTGTACAGTAAAGCAAGTCTAGAGTGTATTTTTGTCATTCAGGAGCACACCCATCTGCAGAAATTGTCTACAGCCTGTATGAATTCATGATGGTGCTGAGGTGTTTAATAACAGAGACACACAATACTGTTAATATGCATGTTTGGCTCACCAATTGCCTATGAATGACACGTAACACAGCAGAACATCAGTACAACATCTGATCACAATGCATGGTGCATCCATATACCTATGACCAGGTTTAAGTGCAATGTAGGCATGCATGTCCCCTAAGTAAGTATGCTTGTGGGTACTTCTATAATGCATGGGTGGGTGAATGGATTTGTGACAGTAAAGGAGGTTAAAGGATACTCCACAGTTCCAAGTAACATCCAGTAGTCATGTCTGCGTGACCACACAGTTGGATCAAAGAGCTTGTCCTGCTCAGAGTGCCAGAGGGAATGTAACTCTGTGAAACCACCATCAGAAATGTTGAACATAAACTTGCATGGCTGAAATTTAGGGGGCAATGCTTCCATTGATGTTGGCTCTCCTTAGGGGAAGGAAAAAGAGCATGAGCTGCACATCAACAGACTGAATAAATGAAAGAAGCTCAAGGTATATGCACAAGTAACCAGTTGACAAGCAAATACACAGTGGTTCAATGGTGAAACAATGAACCTACAAAAGCACTGATACCAGAAATGAATAAGATTTGTGCCAGCTCATCTTTAGTTGGCAAAGCAAGCCAAATGTAAGTATCTACACAACTAGCTACAGCCCAACATCTCACCAGTCAATTTAGCTGAATCATCTTCCTTGAGCTCAAGTGCTGCACAGTACTCCACAGAATCCTTCTCAACTATATCAACCTTCACTGGCTCCTCTGCGATCTCCATCTCATCATCACCTGTTTTTAGTGGAGCTACACCTTCACTGTCATCCATAGGTTGCTGGGGTGACTCCGTTGATACTGCTGTGTTCATACTGGGTTTGCTGTCCTTCTTTACACTGCTCCTAACCAGCATGTCACCAATAGTGGCATCACTGAGCGATTGCAGGTACTCAGGGGGCGCACTGTAAAGCCAATGACGACCATTGATGTCCCGGTACTGGTCAATCTGCCAAGCAAACCAAATAAGTATCAAATGGACTAAATGACCATTCACAGCACTGCTAATTCAGTGTCAGTCATTTTGAATACTATACACATCAATACTGTTGGTCACACACCGACTGCATTCATCTAAGTAAACATTTCCTAAAAAATCAATAGCCACTGCAGCACGTTTGAAGTGGAAAGTGACAAACTTTATTCTTGATGATCTTCATTGTACCAATGCGGGTCAAAACCATCTGTCTGGAAAAAGACTCCTTAGGAATTCCATCTGAAAAGCCATCCTCTCTGCTACCAGCTGGCTCACAAGCATGCCGAAGAAAAAGAGTGGTGTATGCTCTGCAAATATGACATACGAAGCATTACTCAATTAACCAATGTATTTCTGCTAATTTGGTGTACTTGTTCATATACATAGGGCAATAGCCCCAAAGTAGCTCACCTTAGTTCTTCCAAAGACTTCATCCTCAACTCCCGAGGACACCTACACAGGGAAATTGAAGGAAACAAGTATTTGAAGTTAACGAAATGCGTGGAGTGCCAGGGCGCCCCTGAACTCAAACTACTTGCTAGCAATTTCCCCTGTCCTTGTATGCTGTAAATGTTCAGCAGTTCAGATACTTTGGAATGCAGCATTGCTAATGACCTGACCTGACATAATCAATCACCATACTTGTTTGTACTAGTGGTCAATTATGCTTTGAGATGTGCCATACCAGATGACTTTTCATCATTGGTCCACTTGTACGAACCCGATCGCATACATCTCCTGCAGTTGCCATATCAGACATGGACGCACAGGCTCCAGTGGAAGAGGAGGCACTAACTATTGGTCTGAAGATCAACCGTAAGAAGACAGAATACATACTAGTGGATGACTTCAAGGCTGATCCAGGACTGACAAGTGATTGAAGGCCCAATTCCCGGACCAATGATTTCAAGTACCTCAGTAGCTGGGTATTGTCATCAAAGAGAGATTTTGAGGCTTGGCGAGCTCAAGCTACGTAGGCAGGTATGCAAGTGAATGTACAGGGTCTGGCTGTCTAATGTGTCCCACAACAAGGTATGTCTTTTTTTTCAAGCCACTGTAGAGACTGTTCTGTTCTATGGAACAGAAGTATGGACACTGACAAAGTGGCTAGGTATAGGTTAACACATGGCTTCTGAGGCATTACCAGATATACCTGAGGTGGTCAATTATATAACACCATAGGGCTTAGGTGTTATAAATTGACCACCGAGAGTATATCCAGTAATGCTGAAGGAGTTTATGCATCACCATCCATTCATCCACGCTGTTTGGTTTACCTGTTGGACCTTTATTTAAGGAGGTTGCCAGCTGGATCAAAGGGATGGGACGTGTTTTACCTGAGGCCTGCTGCTAAAGTACCTGCTGACCCCACTGCACCTTGGTATGAACTTGCCCAGTTTGGTAAGGAGAAGCTGAGGACATTTGTTGCAACTATGCGCCAAGAAGCTGGTATTGCACCAAAATCCAACCATAGCCTGCAGGCTACAGGTGCTACTGCATTGTTCAATGCTAAAGTTCTGAAGAAAATAATCAGACATGTTACTGGGCATCGCTCCAATTCACTACATCTGTATGAACACCCAATCTGCTGCATTCACAGGCTGCATCAAGTGTCCTGGTGCAAGCTGAGCCAACAATGGGACAGAGAATCACCATCCAGTTCTGATGTGCCATGCTCCAGAGAGCTCCACACAACTGCTGCAGGTTAGGAGCTTGAATGAGTTCAGTTCAATTTCAGGAGTCAGTCACTGCAACTTCATTGTGAATGTTGGAGCACAGCCAACTGAGCCTGTTGAAAAATCCACCACTTCTGCCAGTACAAATGGAGGATCAAAGAACTCTTGAGTATAGCTAGATGTACTGTAATCTTTACACTTTGATCTCTGCTGACTTAAAGCTTTAAGTTTGATCTGCATGATCACTAACTTTGCTAGACTTTGTAAACTGTCATGTACTCCTGTTGTGTGGAAAGCTCATGGTTGACCTCAATTATCTACATCCTGAATGGTTGACTTTCAATCATCCACATCCTGAGTAATACATATACCACCCTAGTCTAGCCAGCTAGACCGTCCTAACAAGCACCCATGAGACGCAGAAGGGAAAGGACGGTCTAGCAAACATAGCGATTATTTCACAACTTGCGATTAGCAACCGCAAAGTATGTAGCAGGTGCGAATAAACATGAAGCACACTGATGGTTCAGCTACGGTAGATGGAGATGCAGCAGCAGCTGTACCAACGCTTCTGCAGGTTGTGTCGGGAATGTCATTCGTCAGATAAATACAACCTCTATCGTACGTGGTCGTTGACGAAGGCTCGGATTTTTATGTTTGTTTGTTACCTCATAAAATCGGCGCCTTGCAGGGAATCGGCTCAAGACGCTCCATACCAGAGGGACTTGGGGGCCAGGTTCTTAGAGGGGTGCCGTTCGCGTAGCTGCCTTGCGGCCGAAAAGTGAGATGTCCTTTGTCAATTCTTCGTAGGCCGACTCGCCATTTTCAAAATTATCGACCGGCCTTACCGCTACCGGTCATTGGTGGACTTGAAGTGAGGGCTTCTCAGCGGCTCAGGCATCAGAAAGGGTTGGTTCTCCAATACCAGCTTCACAACAGGGTTGAAAACCTTGCCGACGTTTCAACCAGATGCTCCGGTCTTCTTCGCCCTTCTGATTGGTGGACTTGATACGAGCCATGCCAGTTAAGAGAGAGGGGGTACATGAGCTTAGAGGGGTACCGTTCACCTAGCTGCTCTGCAGCCAAAGAGATCGCTTCCTTTTTTCCGCGGGCTGAGATGCCTTTTTTATTATCTGTCTCTAGGACCTTCGGTTACGGGAGATCTTATTCATTGTCGGCAAACGTTCGAATTAAACTCTACTGTCATTATAGCAGCCAGCCTCAGTTGCTACCTGTACAGGTAGTTCAAAAGTGGCAAGGGGTTGACTCGCTGGCTTGCAATCGGCTGGGAACCTGCCCGTAGGGCAGGCATTCAGCTAGTCATTATAAATACTTACCATGCTGACAAGGAGTCCTTATCCAAGGGTGGCATCCCAAAGCGAAGAACACAATTGTAAAATGCTCTGCGCTGACGTGGATTGAAGCCATGCACCTGTTAGAAAAACAGAACAATACTAAGATAAATAGTACAATAACGTACAAGTATACAAAACATTACTACTGTGCTGAGTTCAACAAGGAATCCAAGCACCAGTACAGTTACAGAAAGGAATAATCCACAGCAATGCCACATTAATTGGGGGCTCGCTTCACTCGCCCCCTATACAAATCGGTAAGTAGCTCAATTCAATGCTCTGGGCGGGGCTTATTTTGTCTATTTTGTTTTTGTTGATTTGGGCCACAGGGGGAAAGTTTTAGCGTAATAATTTTGGGCACACGGGGGGACTGGAACACATTTTGGGCACAGGGGACTGCGAGGTGTCTACACACGACACACTGTACCTCTCCTATTTGTGCAGCATCCGCTTTCTCTGTGTCCTATGTATGACAGCCAAATGTAATTTATACTAGTACGCATTCGTTATACAAGCATTGCCATTGCGCTATCAGACATGATTTTATACACAAGACACACACTGTATTGTGCAGCGCAGCCTAGCCTTTTTGACTAATGCTTCTCTATCTTGCAGTTTGGCTGGACATCCTGGCTGTGCCATGAACAACTAGGGCTTCAGTCACCTAACCTGTACGCAAGGTTCATGCAACTTCAGGACAAGCAGCGCCTCCAGGGCAGACACACTTCGCCTATAGCTACATTCAGTGACATCATCCCCCAGGCAATTGTCCAAGCACCCCACAAGTAGATGAGTGGCAAGAACAGGGGTACCCTATGGCTCAAGAGGCTATAACATTACAGAGCAAACATCTGGACCATCCTCACCCATGACCAAAGGAATGCTGTCTGCTGCTTTCTTCCACCTAGCTATATATCATGCATGCAGCCATCTTTACTGTACACATCTGACTACACACACCTTGCATACATGCACGTTCATGCACACATACATCATTGCATCTCGCATACAATCACAAAACAACTTCATGCTCGCCCCCACAATGCCTTGCATTCGACTAGTACATGCTCACATCAATATTTACAACAGCCCTACATACATTTGTCAGCACACTATCTGTTTGTCACTGTATAGTGCACACAACACACCACTACATACGTAAAGTCTGGTTCACTCACCAAAAGTGTGTCATTGACTCTGGCTAGTAAAGGAGGCAAACGAACAGACAAATCTTTCGACCTTCCTTCTTTGCCATCCACTCTCATCTTCCCTTTGCGAGATGCCGCTGCAAAGAAATGTGCACAGATTATTCTTGAGCTCAGGCCATGTACATAATTTTATGTGCATGCAGATGAATTTATTGCTCCAAAGAGCAACACAACACACCATCCAAATCAAAGTCACGATCATCATCACCCTCCTCAGAGTCATCTGGAGTGGACAGCTGTTCATATTCTGAGCCATCACTACCTAGTTCTGAGTACAAGCAAAAAGCAATAATAACTCAGTCAGGTAAACTCTCAGAACAGTTCACATACCTTCTAGCTGAGCAGCTGGGTCAAGGTAGTTGACTTTCTTTCTCACTCGCTTCCCTTTGCCCAATTTAGATGCTTCCATCTCCTTCATCTGCTCAAAATGGTGGCGAAGTAGTCTCTCCCAGAACAATGGGTCACTTTCACTGAGCTCCTGGGTCTCCTACTCATAAATGAAGGATAACACAAATGACAGCACACAGTAACTAGTTCAAGCAGTAAAGACAAGAAATAATGAGTCAACCAATCACATGTGGCACTGTTACTCCAGCTAAATACATAGTCTGCCCTGTTTGCAACAGTGCTAAAAAGTCACAGTGCATATGTAGTAAGTGATTTACCAAAAATAAGCGCCCGCAATTTGAATTTTTGTGCGTCTTGCTGGGGAGCTGTGTTGGAACTGGTGGTAATCTCGCCGTAGGACAAGGCTGAAGTCACTTCGTATCCTCTCCACGGCGCCCCAGTAGTACTTTCGAGTGCTGTGCAATGGTGTCGCCGACTTCTGTTCCTGCGCACTCTCAGACCAGGAACATTCAGTGCGCGTGCAGATCTGTGGCCGCAGTACCCAACGAAATGAGTGACGCACGAATACGCGGAGATGTCACGAAGGCTTTGACGCTTTGCTTTGGCTCAGCTGGATTGCACATGCTTGGAAAGCTTGGCTCAGCCCACAACAGAAGCAAAGCGGTGAGCATGGATGCGATGTATTGGCGCCGATTGCGTATCGAATCATTTCCCAGGAGTAAATGCATCCTTAGGGAAAGCGTGTACATGTGCGCGCTCCTCTTTCATGAGCTACCCACTTCTCCAGAAGTTGGTACATGAAACTTCATGGCTAAATTGATTCTCGTGACCTTTCCGCTCTTTGTTTACTTTACGGAGGTGTTAAGGGGCGCTAAAAGGTGTTAGTGGCTTTCACACAATTTACTGCACTGCAGTATTCTGCTACTGCATCAGCGGTGCCTTTGAAGTGAGGTCATCATTTGGTAAGTACTTGTTATGTGTGCCTTCTATGGAATATGACATTTATTGCACAAGCCCCTAAGGCGAGTGAAGTAAAGCATGCATGCATAGTACCATAATAACCACACAATAAGTGGTATTTTGGTGCAATGAGCCACATGAGGCTGGAAGTGAGAATGGCAAATGTTTCAAGCAGGCATGAGCCAAGAAAAATACCTAAGACTTGGCAAGTCATCTTTTGCATTGCTTTACACAACGGACTCAAAACATTTCTCATAGCCATAGTTTACAGTTTACATTATTGACTGTGATCATTCTAATCAAGCACATATGGTACGTGTCACAAGATACTTGAATTTCCGCTCTGAAGTCTGCAGCTAGCCATCACGGCACTTGTTCAATGTCCACAAAAATTACTGCAGAGCGTAAGCATGCAGCCTGCAGAGCTATTTACAGTGCCAGTGAAACATTTGCAGTATGCTCCACGGAGCCAGGTAGAGACCCTAACCTGTTTAGGTAGAGACCGTTTGAGCGATTTTGAGTGAGCTGTATGTATATATGAAGGAGCTTGTTCCTGCCAGGTCTTTTCACCAACCTGGCAGCACCATGCTTAATTTTTTTCAGGTTCACAAACTTAAAAACTATGAACTGTAACTTACAGCACCATGCTTAAAATGATGTCGTCAGGTAAAATGGGAGCTAGGTTCTTCGTTGCACCAACATTTTGTCAACTCTTGCACGAAGTCGACAACATGGTGGCATCAGCGAAGGGCACAAAAGCTGACGATTTGCAGTTCCGAGAGTGCAATGTCAAACTGAGCTCAATAAATCAATTCAGACTAACCTGTTAACAACCATTTCCAGTTCGAATACCCAGACTATGGCGAACTACTGCACTGACATTGACTATTTGCATACATTGCTGTGAATCCCTAGTTATTGCTCCGCACCGATGATAACAACTTGCCGCTCTACCATATGCAGATACCTAGGAAGCAAGCCTGCATACAAATGCAAGTTACTTGTGACATGTACATACGTACAGAATGTGTATATTAACTGTATTTACTGAAATGTTTCAATGGATGACCTTTAATATACAATACAATGATTTAGTTTACACGATGCCAGGTAATGTGTCAGTTGTCCCAGCTTCAGTAATGCCATTCAGAATCATCGTTTATTTATTTGGACACATAAACATGCACCCACTAATCACTGAAAGGCAAGTGGGTTAAGCACAGTAAGCCAAAGATCAACTGGCTCTAAACACACCTTTAACACAACAGGCTCTTCACTTTCCTACAGAAAAAGGAAGAAAAGTTTGACTAATGCTCAGGGCTACACCATCACAGGTTATGGAAACAGGTAGACATCCACATACCTGCGCCTGCTCCTTAACAACAAAGCTGGCAACCTAAGCAGTCACATAAGATAAAATCAGCAGTTACAGACACAAAACTTAAATACTATCTTCAAAACTGCACAACTTGGGAAAGTGACAAACATGACTCATACATAAATAGCCCTTTCTACAAGTGGATGCTAAAGTTTAGCTGCGTTGTTCATGCATGAGCAAGAACAAGACTACAGGAGACTCACGCTAAAGCACTAGTAACCAAATGGCAGCTAACACTGTGACAATTCGCAGAAGCCTTCCATGACCATGCCAAACCAAACAATCTTGAAATCCACCCATAATCATACCTTAAACGAGCCCAAGTATTCATTGGCCAAGAGCTGTCCACCATCAGTCTTGTCTATTGGAATGCCCTCTCTGTTTCGGTCCAACAGAGATTCAATGGCCGCATTGTCATAATGGATCTGCTGCTTTTCATCCACGTCTTCATTAAGAAGAGCAGCACACAAAACCTTTTACTACTACAGTTTACAAGGATATAGTAAATAATGCTGAGAGAACACAGTGCTGCATACCTTCTTTGAAAAGCTCCTCTGTTCCAAACTTTAGAATGTCGTCCATCTCCCTCCTTGACATGGATGGCCCCTGCCCAGCACCCATCCCTGGGTGAACTACCAGGTGTGTCAGCATCATCTTTCGCTTCGCCACCTGCATGCAGTGAAGCAGCAAATACACTCATCTTAATTCCCAAACAAATCCAAAACCACCTTCCATGTGTACAAGACTAGTTTGTGACCACAAGCTCACATCATCAGAGAAGCTGACGCAAGATCAAAACCTACCTCAAGAATTCTTTCCTCCACAGATGCTCTTGTCACAAAACGATAAATCATCACCTACGATCCAGCAGAACAGTATATATAGTGCAAGTATTGTTCCAAGTCACCATTACACACACAATGGCACAAATGTCAAGCCCACTTACTTTGTTGCTCTGCCCAATTCTGTGTGCTCTACTGAATGCCTTGGAGATAACAAGACAGGTAAAGACACATGTAATATACTGGGGTTGACTATATTGTCTTGTATGCTACAGTCATGGTACCACGAGCAAGTTACACTATCAGTAACAGTGTCTCTGTACATGCAGTAGTATGTTGTAGGAGCTTAGAGGACTATAACACACTTGTATGTCATTGTGTGGGTTCCAGTCTGAATCATAGATGATCACAGTGTCAGCAGTAGCCAAATTGATGCCCAAGCCACCTGCTCTTGTTGACAGAAGAAACACAAATGCTTCTGATCCAGATGCTGCAGTTAGAAATACAGTTATGTAATATGCACTATGTGTCACAGAGTGTGGCATGCAAGTGTTGGTACATTGAGTGCATTTCTTCGCATCTCTATACAAAGTACTAACCATTAAATCGGTCAATGGCCTCTTGCCGTTCTGCACCACTGATAGATCCATCAATTCGCTCAAACTGGTAACCAAGGTACTCCAGGAAGTCTTCCAAAATGTCCAGTAACTTGGTCATCTATATTACAATAAAATAAGTACAATTTGATATCAATGTGAACTGCTATGAGAAACTGTCCCATCAGTGCCACCATAAAAATAGCACAAATTGTCAGTGTGAGGATACTAAGGATACAAGTTTACACACAATGATACACTGCAATTTTCCAAAAGAACCTTGTTCACAACATAATCCACTACATCACGTGCACATTACATGGCATCACAAGCATAGCCATGGATGAATGCAAACATTGTGGGGGTGAGCATGAGTATGCATGCAGAAGCATAAATGCAAGGTGGCCAGATGTGCGCAGTAATGGTGGTTGCAAGCATGACACATTGAATAAATAGTGTGAGACACCATTCCTATGATGAAGGGTGCGAAGTCACAGACTGCGTAGTTACCACTCTATGGCACATTTGCCCTCTAATGCAACAATCCCTAACTACCCACCATCTCTTTCAAAGATTCTGGTTCAATGGCAAGCAATAGATGCGGGGTGTGTCAACAACTGCAAGCGCATGCAGCTGGGCAATTTCTTCATTTAAACTTCAAAAATGAAGTGCGTCTGAACCAACGATGTCATTTGTCTGTAAGCCATTAACCTTGCATACTGGCTATGTCATTACTAAAGTGATTAGCGAAACACCTACAGGGCATGGGACCAACTGACAGTGTCCACATTACAAATCCCAATCTGCAGTATTGCCAATGTTGCACAAGAACATTACTTACTCAGCAATCGAAATCCCAACATTTCCTTCATGTTCAATCATGTGCACCCCATTGTCCAAATTGGAATGATACATCATTAATACCACTTTACATTAGTAAGTATTTTGCAATATTTCTCACTGTATTAAGAAAAGTGCTGACATTCCTAATCTACTCAGTGCTATACACATACACATACCTGGGAGAAGATGAGCACTCTGTGGCCACTTTCTTGCAGCTTCTTGAGCATTTTCTCCAGAACAATCATCTTTCCACATGCTCTTATGAGGGAACCTCCTTCATAGTAACCAGCAGCAGTCAAAGTGGCCTCCTACGTACACAACATATATCAGCACAGCCCAGGAAAAACTATGGGTTAACATCATTACTCACCTCAGCAGCAGCAGGTATGAGGTATGGATGGTTACAGCACTTCTTGAGTTCCATCATCAGGTTGATCAGCGAGTAAGACTGTGAACCTCGCCCACTCAGGGCCTCAAAATTCCTTGTAAGAATAAAGCGGTAGTACTTCCTGCAGAACGGTATGTGTTTGGTGAAGTTAAATACATGCATGTACACATAACACCATTTCCATGTAGATGAGATCAGGAAGGACACTGTAAGCCAATGTGAAGGACAGTTCAATGGCTTCCAGCAGCATTACCTGACTGCAATCACTGTAAGAGCAAGAAAGGTAACTTACTTCTGCACTGGGCTCAACTCAACTCTCACAATTAGCTCGCTTTTGGAAGGCATGTGCTGCAGATATAGAGAGATCACTGAACTATGTGACATGCACTGAATGTTTCCCGTTACACTTTGGTAGTGCACGTGCATCAAATATACCTGCAGCACATCTGCTTTCAGCCTCCTCAGGAGGTGAGGCTTCAGGAGATCATGCAGCTTCTGAATCTATACAGATATAGCAATAAAAGGAAAAACATGTGCAATGTTATGAGAAATACACATATGGCCTCATGCAAACTTAGTGCACAGGTAGTCAAGGTCAATAGTCAAGTTATTCATACCACATGTGCTGATGACTTTTTTGCACATTTGTGTGCCTAGCTTAAGGCATGTCCACACCTGAAGTGCACTCAATACAGATCAGGTCCATGCAGATTGGAATGTGGATTGGAATCATTGGAATTGGAGCGGATCATACGACTGTGGCAGTAAGGAAGCACGCTTGCACAGATCGCAAAGAAGCTGGTCGAAGAAGACATCGTGACCACAAGACGCACAGTTACGTGTCGGATCTTCTGCTGGACCAAGGGTGCCAGATATATGGATCAGCGCAGGCTGCAATTGGGGCGGCCTTTGGTAATAACAAAAAACATCGCAAAGTGCATGGACAAGACGCTAGAAAAGGATGAAGAACTCTGTGCCACAGAAGTACATCGATTCATTGATTGCGAGGAAGTGCAAAATGAATATCCCTACGCAGATGATTCTCAGGTATCTCTGCCGAAAGCTTCAGTAGTCTGGCGTAGCCGACCGTTCTCGCCATTTTTACATTACATTACATTACATTGATCATCACCTGTGTGCCGTAATGCAAAAATGGCGAGAAGCCTTCTCGCCATTTTTGCATTATAGTACCCTAACCCTAACCCGGCAGGTCAGCTACGCTAGACTAAAGCTTCAGTGGGTAGTACGTAGTCTGGCGTAGCTGACTTGCTTCTCGCCGTAATGTAAGAATGGCGAGAAGTGGGTCGGCTACGCCAGTGTAGTCCCGTTGTTCCCATATCTATGGCAGCAATTACCAAGTTCTCGCACGCGCCCGCATGTGTTCAACACACGAGAATTAGGTGTAGAACTTTTGAGCGGCACTGTAAGTCAAGGACTAGGATTTGAGCGCTGGTGGCAATCCGATAAGTACAGCATTAAAGTGGGTAGGAAATTTGTCCTCCCTGTGTATTAAAATACCCCAATGCCGCCATTTTGTTGTGCTGGTATACTACGTACCGTTATGGTACACGGCGGCTGCTTCATCTGAAGTGGCATAACTGTGCTCAATGCTCTGCACAATCTTCAGCTAATTTAAGGAAGGGGGTATTAGTCAGCACTGGTATCAATCTGATGTAACTATAGTCCTTTGGATATGCAAAAATTGTACAAACTAGTGTATACAACTTCCTTTGGAACTAAAAGGGATTTAGGAATGGCCAGCAGAAAAAGCACATAAACAAGCAACAGTAACTCAATACCATGATAAACCACATTCCCGCGAAGTTCGCTCTACATTCCTAATTTCCTTGTAGCTGCATGGACCAAATGTCCAGCTAACTAATCCCATGTACATACAAGGAAATTAGGAATGTAGAGCGAACTTCACGGGAATGTGGTTTATCATGGTGTTGAGTTACTGTTGCTTGTTTATATGCCTTTTCTGCTGCCCATTCCTAAATCCTTTTTATTCTAAAGAAAGTTTTATACACTAGTAAACATTCAACCCACAAATGTACCATACCTGGTCCTCTTTGGAGATATCTTCAAATTCATCTTGAAACTCTTCCAAGGAGCTGCAACCAACAAAATAATCCAAACAGTACAGCTACAGCACACTAATATGTTCTGGCATCATCCAGTAAGCCTAGCCTACACTGCACATAATAAAAACATTAAAAACTCTGTAATGCTCCAGATTCGGAGGTACAAAAAGTATAACACAAATCCTTGTGCGTGTACATGGTAAACATTGTCACTAAAGCGGAACTGGGTCTATATGCAGAATATTCATTTCCCATTGTTGCAGGTGTTTGAAAGCAAAACATCTGTGCCAGTGTACGCACACAGCCATTTGCCTGGGCCGCATGGCTTAATAACATCATGAAAATGGAAATATTGCCTCAGTCGGCAAGTGTGTGAGATAGACAACAGCTATGAATAGCTCAATGAGGTGTGTAGCTATGACCTGACATTTTGAGCAGATGAGAGGCGTATCATGGCGAAACATTACTCCCAGATAGCATGCATGCCTTTGGAGAATAGTAGCAATTGTGCATTCAAGGTGATTTTGCTTAGACTGGGATGAATATGCATATATACAAGTTGCCTCGCTATGCTTGGCAATAAGCAGACAGACAATGATACACACTATCTGCACCAGGAACACATTGAGGCTCAGTGGCTAACCTAAAGTCTTGAGGACATAGAAAGTTGAGTAAGTTAAAGAGCTCCTCCAAGTTGTTTTGAAGAGGGGTGCCTGTAAGCAGCAATTTGTACTGGATGTTGTAAGCACTCAGGACTCTGAAGAACTGGGACAAAACATACATCAAGTGTGAAAAGCCTCTCAGTGGGACAAGTGGCAGCAACAATGATAAGAAGAGGGACTACTGGCAAGCATGCAATACAAACCACTCTAATTTACACCTGCATTGTATGTTGCTTACTTTAGACTGATTGTTCTTGAGTCTGTGGGCCTCATCCACCACCAGTACAGCCCAATCAATGGATTGTAAAACAGTGGAGTCCAGACTGACCAATTCATATGATGTCAGAAGTACATGGAATTTGATTGGTGTGTCCTTCTGCAAATAACAGAAAGGGAAGTAGTCACTGCAGAAGACTGTATTGCTTATGGAGCACCTTGACCAGTGAGTTACGTGGCCCATGTAAGCAATGAATGGTAATGTGAGCCACAGAGCTTTATCAATGTTACACCCCATGCTCCTTCATCGTTGCAAGTGCTATGTATCAGTTGTATAATGGAACTGTGGTGCATACTAATATCTACAAGCAAAAGAATGTGAAGAAATCCTCATACACCAAAAGAAACATAATATAAGTGCTGGTACGTTCTTTAAATGTTCAGTAAATTATAAACAAGTACAGTGGAACCCCTATAATGCGGACACCATTGGGAACAAGAGAAGTGTCCTGATTATAGGGTTGTCCACATTTCAGAGGTACGGCTTATATGCCCAATCATGCAGTGTGCATGAAAAAGTATCAAATAAGATGAAAATGTAAAGGTAGAGGTGGTTCACTCGAGTATTCGACTCACGCACCATTTCTGAAGATGATTCTAAAGGGTAGATGTTCGCACTGAATATTCCCATGTTAAAGACACTTTCAAACCTCTTAGTAAAGACTATTTGCGGCACTTGCCAACTTCTGTACTGTTCTTGTCACTTGTCAGAGGTAGCGGTGCAAATCAGGGAGCGGCCATTTTCCGGCAGCTGATTGAAGTGAAATGTCCGGATTATCGGGTGAGTTTTATACAGAGTGTATTAGGCTGTGCACAGGGCGCTGTCTGCAATACGGAATAACGGGGTGTCCACATTTCAAGGGGAACTTTATACAGGTAGCATAGGGCCAATCGTTGGGACTTTAGAAAGTGTCCGCACAATCGAGGTGTCCGCTTTTCAGGGGTGTCCGCAAGGCGGGGTTCCACTGTATTTCGAGTTAAAAAAAACTCATGGGGCTGCTGCCCCAACTCAAAATACCTGCTCACTTCAGTCACTGCTCTGTCACTCACCATAACAAAACACACACACACACACACACACACACACCTTGAACCTTAAAACTGAAACCTTGAAACTGCCCACAGCACGTAGTGCTGTGATAGCAGGGCCTTTGGTAAACCTGGGCCAGCGGCAGAAAGAGGGTCCTGGGTAACAGAACCCCCTATCCACCACTCTCACGCAAGAAGAAGATGGCACTCCCTTCAGGTTACGAGTCTGAAGGTGAGTGAGTTAGTGAGCCACTACAAGAATCTGGACTCCTCCTCACGAAACGGTGGTGGCTGTGGACCCTGGATCTGGAATCTAACCCAATCACCATGGCAATGGCTAAAAACAAGTTATAGTCCATTGACCCAGATTTCTGTCAGAATATAATTACTCGGCCTCGGTCTTGCAATATATTGTCTACCATTTTTTCTGGGCTATAACAAACACAAACGCCTGTGATGATAGATGCGTCTTGAATGTTGTTGGTGCGTTTGCCATGACGGGGGGGGTAAATTGCCTCATATAACTGGCAGTCTGCACTATACAAGTAATTATATACATTTTCACTGCATTTTTCACAATTGTATGGGGCAAGCATCTACAAGTCTTCTCACTACATTCCAACTCACCTTCACTTTAACAAGCTTTGAACTGCCAGGTTTGCCATGTCCGTCACTGACAGTGAATTCGTGTTCCCTGCATAACGGAACACAACATTTGTGTGAAGTGAAAACATGCATGTGTCAGCATGCAAATCGTCGGAAAAGTATACCTACGTAACTGGCACTGTACCAGCACCACATTCATATGACCATGACACAAGACTACTTTTCACTTACCTGATTGCGGCCCGACAATCCTTATCCCCATTGTATGTCACGACATACATGTCAGGAGCCCACAACTCAAACTCTCTTTCCCAGTTTATGATGGTAGACAGGGGAGCACTGATGAGAAATGGGCCATTGGAGTGACCCTGCATACAAGAGGAGATGAAGAGGCATTAAAAACTACACATGTACAAGATGTTCAAGTTCATTGCACTTGAAGACCTAATGATGTATATATGTATGCATAAGTGTGTGTAGATTTATGGAGTGTTGATGAGCATTCACGTAGCTGTAGGTCTGGTTCCAGTAAAACGTTTCGACCACGAGGGTCTTCATCAGTTTTGTAACTGATGAAGACCCTTGTGGTCGAAACGTCTTACTGGAACCAGACCTACAGCTACATGAATGCTCATCAACACTTCATAAACCTGCTAGACAACATAGCATGAGCCTCTACCACATTATAAGTGTGTGTCTATGTACAGTATGTATGCGAATGCACCGTAAAGGACGATTAGAGTTTGTACATGTGTAAGGTATACTTTTTAAATGCTCTCCGAGCTGCATAACCTTATAATGCATAGTGGGAAAATTTTGCAAAATCACAAAATTTGGCCGAATGGCAGTTTTTGCAGATTTCCCTATAGTGTTTTCAAAATTAGGTATTCGTACAGCTTCATGTTCATAATCATCAGACAGCATGGTAGTGCTGTCTATGTAGGAATGGCAGTGGTTGTTTGTATGTTGTAATACAAACAAAAAGTTGCGCTACTCCTGAATAGGATTGATAACTGGCAAATGAAGCTTCCCATGAAGAAGCAGAGATTGAACAGAGCATATAGCAAACCTTGTTTCCGAGCGAAGACGTGCCTACATATAGAGAGCACCCTCAACGTTTCCCTTGTTTCATCTTCCTCATCTTCTTCTTCTCCTTGTTCTCTGACAGAACCAAAGGGACCATGAGAATACTTCTCACATCATAATGCACCATTTTTGGCTGGCTACATGCCTTTAGAAGGCAGCACAATTTAGGGCAGAATACAACACTTGCCACAACTCCCACTATGTTGCTTGGTCAAGCAGGGCGGACGACACTTTAAATTTATGTAATTCAACCAGATGAAACCAGTGTGACTGGTGCCATTGCGAGCAGCTGTGTACAGATTCTGAAGGCTCCTTCTCCCATTGTTTCACACCACAGTGGAATTCTTCGGCTTGCTCTACGACTTAGCGTGGCATATGCTGATGGAATGAATTATTTACAATGTCAATACAATTTCTCACATGCAAATTGCGTCTATGAGCAAGACAAAAAAGTTAAAATAGCTGTATCGTGCATCTTAGCTCATGTTTCATAAAAAGTGGAGAAACTACCGAATTGTCCCTAATTTTTCAGCTCTATAATTGTTCGGCACCCGCCTAAATAGGGTCGGATCATACTCAAATTTTTGACAAAAAATGGCTGTCCCTTATTGTTCGTCTCGGACTCTAATAAGTCATCGTCAGCTGCTTCGCTCTAATGAATTGTTGGCTGCTGCTATTTCTTATTTGCCGAGGCTTTGTTCGTTTCTTGCCGATATGGACAGCGAAGAAGGCTTTCCATCCACGCCCAAATCTCCCACTCTTCCTGGCGATCGAACTCCAAACAGATGGCCACCAGCAGCAGCAACTCCATCCCTGTCAAAAATGTCCTTGAACAGCGACTCTGACGGGTGATTCAGCGACGAGTCTTTATTTTCTATTATTCCGTCATGCACGTACTCTAATTAGTCATCATAATTTCCTAATGTTTCGTTGCGCTTCCAGTCGCAACCCATATATTCCTAAGTGCCAACTTAGATCTGTGTTGTATTCTGCCGAAAAATTAGGGACAATATGGTAGACATAATAAAAAATTTCTACAAAAATAGTAAGGATGGCATAAAAGGACAGAAACAAGTAAAGGCTGTTACACAGCAGAGCATTAAGGTAGTAGGCATGGCTAAAGTGACCAATTTCATGTGGCTTCATTTTCAGTGGTTGAGTTATCTTCATCATCAGAAATCTTAACTCAAAGTTCCCAGTCTGTACTTTCACACTGTCACGAGTTATGAAGGAAAGAAAATTCAGCAATATGCGTCAACTCTAAGTGTTAATATGATATGAATTGTAATTGCTGACTGTTGGCAGCAGGAATGTTTAAACATAGGTATGGAAGGTGACAGGTGTGAAATGAGGTGTCTAAATCAACAGCGAGCGAAGTATTATAGACTTCGGCCTCTTGTGGGCAATCGCTCCACTTGCAAAGCCTGAAAGGTACTGGACTCTGTGTTGTAAAGGTTTTCCTAGTGTTGGGTTAGGTAGTGAGTACGAAATGTTCCAATGGTGCCTGTTCTGGCATACCACTGGGCAAGCTAAAGGTTTTGCAGAGCTGTCTAGTCTGAAGCATTACAACTGATCCAAAAGCAGTTTGCTTCACCACCTTGTACATAGCTATGCACAGAAAACCATGCAAGGCCACCTGACCACCACATTTGTTAACGCAAAATACACAATTATTTAAATGAAAAGAGAATCACTCAGCAACAAAAGTGAAATTGGAGGTGGCCTCGCATAGGATTGTGCACACACACTTGTAGATGCTACGTACCAGGTTTGGCTCTTCTCTGCCATTCAGGGCAACTAGATAGATTTTTCATGAATAACTCTGACTCCATCCGTGGGGAATGTTTGACTTTCAATTATTTAGTTCAATAATGGGAGTGCCAATCATTTAATGATTGACACTGTACCGTATAGCAGGAAAATTTCACGAAAGAAAATTTTGTAATTTTGTTCAAACCCAACATTTCGCAGTTATAATTTCACAATTTGCAACCTCCAAAAGATCTCCTTGGCAGGCAAACTACTTAGTTGAAGGGAATTTATTTGCTGAACAAAGGGAAGCATGGGTAGATGTCAATTGGTTTCTTGCCAAATAAAGAAAGCATTAGGGGAGCGCGAGTGAATCCAGTGCATTATGATTCTTTAGGAGAGCTAGCAAGGAGCCAAGCAAACCAGGCAGAAACATCCATACACTATCCCTCCGGAAGCCTCTTCCTCTACGAAGGAAACGTTTTGCCCATCTCCTGCAATGCGATTGGAGGCGCCAACAAAGCTTGGCTGGTGAATCATGCGTTGATGGAAGGTGCGCCCAACGAGTGCTGCAATAGGATGGAGCTTTTTGCACCCATTTCCATGACTGATGACCTGAAAGATACATGGCAATGCCATAGACTGTTGGGGTTGCAAGAGTTCCAAGTCCCCAGACCAGCAAGTGAAAGCAAGTGAAAGCACCCCTACAAAACTGTCAAAGGGCTTTGTTGATGCTTTTTGATCTACATAACATTCTTAATGAGGATGTACATGTTGTGTTGTGCCTGGGGGAGGAGTGCAGTGGCTAAAAAGGCTACCCTAAGTGGTAATGTTAAGATCCGATTGTCCCTTGTAGGCCAACGGGTCATTCAACCTCTGTTGTATTTGGGGCTGTACCTCGCAGAATAGTTAGGAAAGCTTTTTACTACAACACTATTACTTAAATGTGTTCTAGAAATGTCTTTCGTTCTTTGGATACATGGCGAAATATGAAGAAAGATGATTTTGAGCATACCAAACAGAAAGCGTCAAGCGTGGCCATTTTACAATGTCTGTCTGTGAGAATTGGAGCTGTATCTCACAGAAGACACTTTCGCTAAGCTTTTTACGAGTATCACTCTATCAACACATGTTCATGAACACATTTCGTTCGATTGATAGATAGAGAAAGGTCATTAGAGATGATTTTAAGCTTTGTAATAAAGAACGATGTGAGCGCCGCCATTTGCAATGACAAATATACATACATACATACGCACATGAAGCCATTTTGGCGCCCCAATAATTGGTCTCAAATTGTAGTCTGATAAGAAATTGTCACCTCTCACAACAAGTAGCACTTTTATTGTCACTCCATAAACATAGCACCACCTAGCAATGGCAAATAACTACATATATACCACCAGACATGTAACACGAAGCCATACAACAAAAACATTATAGGGACTGCATGCAGCAGCCCCTAAAAACTATTGAAGGACTCTCCTGCGAGATACAGTTCCAATCATCATAGCAATCAAATGATGGGTGTTGTACACTGCTGGTGCTCAAGGCTCTTTCACTTTACTTGGCCCATAATCATCATTCTTTATACTTTGTGCCA
The DNA here is from genome assembly GCA_964019415.1 of Ianthella basta. Lineage (NCBI taxonomy): Eukaryota > Metazoa > Porifera > Demospongiae > Verongiida > Ianthellidae > Ianthella > Ianthella basta. Next base: position 3,377,514 of record OZ025883.1, read on the forward strand.
TATATGTTATCTAACAAACACACAGTGCTTAGAGAAATGTTCAAATAAAGTAGTAAAAAGGGTTACCTAGTCACTCTCCCATGAGATATAACCAATACAACAAAACTCCAATGACTGTTTGCCCATAATGATGGAGACATGCAAAATTTTTGGATTGAATGTCATCAACTGTTGCATCCCAATTACTATCTACATTCACAGCACACCCATGGAAAAATTACCCACAGCATTTCAAGTGTTATGGACACATGCACCCCACAAGCTATTAAATTCAAAATACTTCTTTCTCACCTCTTTGAGCAAGGAATACAAGAAGCAGATGGTCTGTATGGTTTTTCCCAATCCCATTTCATCTGCCAGGATGGTGTTGGTCTTCTGTGACCAGGAGAACCTCAGCCAGTTGAGCCCCTCCAGTTGGTAGGCATGAAGGCTGCCACCACATGCAGAGACAAAAGATGGCTGTTCCAAATACGTCTCTCTGGGCTAAAGTGTGCATATATAGTGGATGCAAAAATGACAGCACTATACACAACATTGCATAACCCAGACGTATGCATATAACATGAAAGGAACACAAACACATTCACACTCAAATTATGACTAGCCAACAACATGCATAATGCATAAAAGCCAAAGCCAGATATGTGCATCTGCTTACATCAGAGTAATCCTTGCCACCTTTGCGACCACTTTTTCGCTTCTTCTGAGTGAAGTGTGCTCTACAATGTATAAGGCTACAATGACTGCACCATGAACAACATAATGCTAGGGTCCAAGAACACACTTTGCCAAATTTGGCTCCTATGATTTCAGGAGCATAATATTTATGCTTTCGTGATTGAAGTAGCAACTGCAAATATTGCGCTTCGCAATATTATGTATATGACATTATTTTATACATACCTTATAGCTGGATATATTGGCAGGCAGAACGTTTATCATATTTGTCACAAAAGGCTTTTGTAAGGTTGCAATTTGCCGGATTTCAAGTCCCAAATACTGATGACAACACAGATTATGGCGAGAGGCATAGCTGATGTTGTGCTGTGAGTTGCACTGCACTTCATTGCAGCCTCTGTTTCTCAAGTCTTCTAGTTGGTGAATCACACCTTATCAACTGAACGATTGCACCTGCAAGAGAGTCATTCATCTGTAGCAGTAAAAAAAGATGCTTCATCACAACACAGCTGGCCTAGGACAGCATCTTTACAAGGTTCTGGACGGTGTGGCACCTCATCTTCGTGTGGACAAAGAAAGAGGACCTTGAAGACTGGCACAGACTGTCAACTATCCTGAAATGCTTCTTGCAATCAAATATCTTCATTTGTAATCAACTTTGTGTTAGATATTCGTCTACTTGAATGCTGATTCAAACTGAATACAAAACTCCATGATAACGAAGTGTTTTGCACAATTTCCATGGTATTGACCATACATACCCCCAAACATTAATTTCCTATGGTCGCACAATCACCATACTCTATACACATCTACACACAACTACAATGGGCACATGTGATGGAAATACGATACATTGAGAACTCATACCTGAACCTTTCATACTGCTTAACTGCTGGCACTGCACCCCTGCATATCACAAATAGAATCATAACATGTAGAGACAAATCCATACAAAAGATATACCATATGGCTGGAAATTCTGGTGGCAATCCATTTTGGCAGATTGCTGAAACTATTGTATTCGGCAGAATTTACTTTGGCGAAATTTACTTTGGCGGTTGGGCAAGTCTTATGCCATAATGATATTCAAAGGAAAATGGCTAATCCAGAATGGGCAATAGCTAGGTTGCAATGATGACGAAATGTGACTGTGGCGCACACACATTGTTGTTTGACAATATCTGGACCAATTTCGTTCCAGTACGTTGCCTTGTCCACAAATTCTTCAACATACAAATGACTTCCAAGGCTAATTTTGGTAGATCTGCTGGTGCTCGCCTGCTCTCTGTCACTTTGTACACAATTGTACCATTCTAACGTAGAAGCACACAATAGGCTAGCTAAACCTTCCGCAGTAAGTTACCAATATGATACCATTCAGACTGCCTTCAGCAAGGCAGCTCTTCTCCAACTTCCAGTGTCCAAAACCCTTTGAAAGGTAGTGTCCTCATGTGCAGCTGTCAGTTGTGAAACCAATGCTGACAAGCAGCCTATAGGCCTGGCGCATCCAGCTACAAGCCCAGCTTACACGGGAAAACTACATGATTGCACAATAATGCTGACAAATGTTTGGTGGAAGAAATTAGGGATTGCTCTCAAAACTGCCAATCTGCCAAAACAAATTCACCAGCACAATTGGCAGCCATACGGTATGCCAGTAATGCCTATACCTGTATTACATCAGTCCATTCATTGGAGGTACGTACTACAAAGTCAAGAATTTGACTATTCATGTCGGCTCAACATTGGAGTACCCAATGTAACATACAAAAGTAACTTGCATACAAACCAAATATCTTCTGTATACCCTTATGTAAGTTACATGTATTGGGCACTCCAATAGCTGGTCTTGATCGTTACCCACTTAACTTGTGCCAAAGGTGCCCCTATATTGTTTTCACTTTTAGGTATTCGTATGGCTTCATGTTCGTAATGGACTATGTATGTATGTATATTACAGGCAATTTAAGATGGCGGTGCTTGAGGTATATGCTTTACAAGGTTCGCAATCATCTGTGTTCACATTTCGCCATCAATTTATCAATCAAATTAGGACATAGGTATGTCTGTACATGGTAGTACTAGTAAAGAAGCCTATTGAAAGACTCTCCTATGAGATATAGCTCCAATCATGAAGACCGAGCAATGGGTATTTTAAAATGGCAGTGTTCTGAGACAAGTCGCTATCGACTTACTGCATTTAAGCTTACTCTATTGCATAGTACTTTTAAGTGGTTAAAGCAGGCTTAGAACCATTTGTTCATTATAAAATACCAACGCAATGTGGTTCCTTGGATGAATTGGCTTTATTTTCAACCGAAAAGCCTGATATTGCACATGATGGGAAGCTAGCTACGCTCGTGGAGTTCGTTGAGGCAGAGGAGCAGCATGGCACACTTCAGGAAATCATGACACCGAAGTGTGCAATGCAAAGGTTAGTACTCCTAGAGGATCTAAATTACACTATGGGCAGGTAACATGCGCTGAAATGTTCCTCCATTTACAAGAGACCTTGCTAGCTGACGCTCTGTGTCTACCCCATCTCCCTCACTCGTGTGTGTGTGTGTGTGTGTGTGTGTGTGTGTGTGTGTGTTGTGTGTGTGTGTGGTAGAGGTGCTTTCACTGGATGACAGGCTATTCTGGTAACTTGAAAGTCTTGCAAACCCAACAGTCTATTGCATTTTGACGTATATTTCAGGCCATCAGCATTGCTGTATCCCCAACTTTCTGAACTACTGAACATTCATTCATGTGGAGATTGCTAGCAAGTAGTTCGAGTTCAGAGGCACCCCTGCGCCCCACAAGTTTTTAACTCAAAATACTTGTTTTATAAGCAAATACTGCAAATATACTACTAGCACTGTGTACTGGCTGGAGGTAGTAGTTAATATTCTATTTGCACATGTGGTAGTACTACTAGCACTGTGTACTGGCTGGAGGTAGTAGTTAATATTCTATTTGCACGTGGTAGTACTACTAGCACTGTGTACTGGCTGGAGGTAGTAGTTAAAGATTTGTCCAACTTCAAATGAACACAGGTGCAGCTTGATGCAATAGAATAGCATGTGTACATCAGAATAATATTAAGTGGTTATACCGGAAAATAGCTAAGAGCCTATTGCTGGTAGGTGATATAACCTTTGACCTGTGCAATTTTATCCATATGGCACATGTCATATTTTCATTTCGCACAGGTTAACAGAGAAGCTGCAGCTATATCAACCAGAGCTAAACACAAAACAGGTCATCAGTGGGAGTTGAAGCTAACAATGAAACAAATATAAGCCCATGTCAGCAAACAAAAGGTAGTAGGCAAACAGGTAAATGATATTCACACAGATGCATTAAATGAAGGGAAAAGGAACAAACACACACTTGGAATAAATATATTAATGTAGCCCTGCCAATTGTCCACGTTGACCTTGCATTTGTGGTATTTCAAAGATCTACCGCTTTTCATTCTTGCCTAACATCTAACCAATAACCAGGAAGGCTGTGAATGCAAGCCACAAATTCAGCACCCGATTATGTAATACAAAGGTTATGTAGTTGAAACCTGTACTGGCAACATCCCAGAAAGGTACATGTGACTTAGAGGCCACTTCTCAAGATGAAAAACAGGAATATATATATAAATAGCTATGGTCTTAGTGGTGTATACTGCATCCACTACTTACGGCACAAAGCTGTCATCTTCAATCTTTTCCCAAGTTGCCAAATCATATGGGAGGTCCCTCCATTTCACCAGATGCTCCATTCCAGACTTACGTTGCCTGCATGAATGAACAATCGGAAAGAATGTAGGGTAGGTCATTAGAAACCATAACAGTATTGAAAGAAATGGGAATATGTGCATAGGATATATCCCTGCCAAGAAACTCACTACAAGACCTGCTACATCCTGTGGGGAAGGCCAGTGCCTGAGTGAAGCCAGGGATGTACAGAGGGCAAAGGCAAATCCGAGGCTTCACAAAAGCATTGGCCCTACCCAAGGGAGATAGAGGGTCGTACATCCCTCTTGTTAAGGACAAATCCTATTCATACTGTATTTAGACTAAATTGACCTGAGGTACTGAAATTGTATCCAGGGCTCGGTGTTTTGATTCCCTCCATTAGTCCACATTGTCAAAGACCAATTGACACAGTAATCTGGGTTTCTTTTAAACACATGGGTATAGATCATCTTGTGTACATGCTTGCACCCCTAAGGAGGCCTACCAGTAGCACACTTACTGTGCTTCCATCAGTGCAAAATCCTCAACATCAGGCACTGCCTTTGATAGGCTGCTGCAGGCCATGCCAAGCCCTCTCTATTCATTCCTCCAGCGTTAACATTGCAACTAAATTCAAATCCTGCTATTCAATCTGATTGGTCCTTTACTAATGTCAAACCAGTTTCACCTGCGCAGGGATCTCTGACCCATTATCTCATGCAAATACTGTACTCTCTCTAAACATTCGTCACCTGCTAGAAACCTGTCTAAATGCATTCTAATTGCTTGACAAATTTCCCGTTTTCTAATATTTATCATTTCGTCACAAGAGACGACCTCTTATTGTGCTACAGTCTTTGTTCCTTATTGGTTGTGATGCAAATAGTTTCACCTAATATACCCTCTGTGCATGTCGTGACTGATTAGTTTGGCTAATGGGCAGAGGAATGCAGAAAGGCAGTATGAATTGTGTAAACCCTGAAGGGCGACATGAACCTTGCAGGATTGGTGTATGGGGCCAAGGCCATGCTCGGTGGTTGTGTGCCAGCCATCTGTGATTCGTAGTAGCGATAGGTATCAGCAATGAAGAGCAAGATGCAGTGTGCAGCGAAAAGTAGCCATTTGGGGCAGGTTTGCGGCAACTGCTGATGGTAAACTGCTCCCAGTTTGCAACGCACCTATGTGATGCTTGCATAATCAAGGTGTCCCAAATTGACTGAGACAAATACATTATATATACATGTAATTATACATATACCACAATTGAAGGGGATATATTACCAATACATCCTTAAAATTGTGGTATATATAATATGGACCAATACCAAAGAACTATGTACAAAAAGGGCTTCAGATCTGAGTAACATGGTTTCTTCTGTAACAGTGCAAACAGTATATCTATATATATATATATATATATATATACCCCGTTGCCATGGCAACCGCGCGAAAATATATCACGTAAACAAGCCAGCCGGGATATAACAGGAGCTAAGAAGCATATATATGCACAGGGGCGCTTAAATCCTGTTATATCCCAGCCCAAATATGGAAGGTGTGAAAGATAACAAAGATTGTTATTGATAACAAAGAAGGTGTCAAATCACACCAAAGCACACACACAAATGCAGCAACTTGCAGTCAGCTTCAACTTTACGTTGCTTCGGGAGAGTCCGCAAAGCATTGAAAAGCCTCATACATCACTCCACCACGCTGCAATCAATGCACACAAACTAACAACGTAAAGCGCTTCGTAACCGAGCTAGATAAACCATGTACGCGACCCGCACAGTGCACAAACGAGAAACAGCAAGCTCGTGCGCAAGCTCGTACGCAAGGGCATTCAAAATTACTGCAGCAGTGGGAACGCACTGTTTCACGGAGAATAGAAAGTCGAGCAGTGAGCGCAAAGAACCCTCAAAGGCCGAGAACGTCGCAGATGCCTCAATCGCTTCACTGGCTTCTCAGAGTGTTGCTCCAGTGGCTTAACAAAAGGCAAAAACTTCACAGCACTTGCGAATTCAACAAAACGTGACAGCCGCTCTTCAGAGCTGCCGTCCTGGAAGAAGCCCGCCTTTCGAATAAGAGCCTAGACGCGCTAGGCGGGGTATATATCACTTATACCACGGCGCTTCGGTGTATATGGATTTTAGACGCACTCGCCCTCGGGTGCTTCGCGCCCTCGGGCATCGTGCGTCTAAAATCCATATACACCTCAGCGCCGTGGTATAACTAATACATATAATTCAGTTCGTTTGTTTGTTTTTCGTTCATTCACGATTCGGGCAAAACTAATGCACAGACCACCAACAAACTCTCAGGGATTATAAAGTGGAGCTCCAGAAGTGTCATCCATGGGTTGAAATCGCCGGTCTTGCAGTTCTTGAAGAGATATCTTTCAATCTCCAGTTTTTGTTCACGGCTGACGGCCATTTTATTATCACTCCTTGATTTCCAGTTATCAGGCGGTGTGATTCGCTGTTGTCCAACAATCAAATTTAAACTCGGACGTCGTTATAGCAGCTACCCTCCTCCGCTGCAAACAGCACAGATTCTTCGAATCACCCTGGGCCCAACTCGCTGTCGTGCGACTCACCGTAGTAAAAGCCCGCCAAAGGCGGGCACCCTGCTAGTATAGTATTTTTATTCCATTTTTGGCATTATTTCATGCACATTTTCTGTGTCTACTCTATATAATACCATTAATTATCATAACTATAATAATTATAGAGCAGCTATTGTACTCCTATTGCATATATATGTGTGTTCATGTGTATATATATAGTGCATATACAACGAGAGATAACTAGAGATTACTTGCTGTACTTACAGCTCAGCAATAAACTTTACTGGGTCATTCAGTAGGCACAAATGGTTTGCAATATACAACGAGAGATAACTAGAGATTATTTGCTGTACTTACAGCTCAGCAATAAACTTCACTGGGTCATTCGGTAGGCACAAATGGCTTGCAATATTCTCTGCACATGCCCATATATACATGTACAAGAGACTGCCAAGCATACATAAAATTTAGGCACACCTTACTATGGCACAGTGGGATCCACTACAAGGTAAGCATATTAACCACAGTGAAGTGAACCTGTGCATTGCAAACCTCTTGCTGATAATCCTGTGCACCTTGAGCCACTCTGGCTTTACCCCTGCTGCCAACAGGGACGTCTCTAGCCTGTCCATCTTATCCTCATTGACAACACTTGTGCTCCTCTTGCGGATCCTTTTGTGTTTGTGTGGAGAACTCTGAGGTGGCGGATTGTCCATGTTGTTTCGACGCATGTATGAACGCAAAATGTGCTGCTGGTGTACATCCAACTACAAAACCAGATTAAAGGTACAATGATTACTTCACATCTTTGAGACTAGAAGTGCAGTCACAGCATTGAAGAATGACACAGAACAATACAAAGCAGATACTCATACAACAACTACACATGCCATGGTCCTATTGAGACACTGCAGATAACTTCCCTCTCACCCTCAGTTCTGAGACCCAAGAACACTTCCAGTATGACTTGTTCCTCCACTTCACCATGAACTCACGAAACCGAAACACACGACCTCCCTTTGGGGTAAGAATAAAGATTACACTGAGCTCAAAGCATGCAGTTCTTAAATGAATTTTGATATATATAGATGCAGGTACTCACAGGTATGATGTCTATGTCAGCCTCTGCTAGCGAACAGAAAATAAAAGGAAAGAACATAGCATCAAGCAAGTTAACAGATACATGCAAAAGCAAATAAATAGGTTAGGATCATCTTACCGTCGGATGACTGGCTACATGTCACAGCTTCCCTGGCTAGTTCAATAGGCACTTCCTTCCACCTCCAAGTTAAAATCTTTTGCACTCTACCATCTAGTCCAACAGCCTGCCCAAACAGTATGTTCAAAATACATTTCATTTCCACACTCTAATAACACTTGTAGCATGCATGGACAGGTCTTCAACTAACAGTGGAAACTGTAACATGCATACCATAGCATTGATTTGTGCAGGCAGTCTGAACAGGCAGTTAATTTGCTAACAATCAACAGTTCCTGGCTAGTGTAGATACTGATAGTATGATGACAGTAAGAGTCGTAAAAATCCACACGCAAGCCAATGTGAACAAGTAGTGACAATACAAATAAGTATATAACTATGGATACCATAGAATAAAAACTACATTGTTATTAGCTGTCGAAAGCTAACAACATACAAGAACTCAAACAGTGCAGAATAAATGAAAATTATACATAGAGAATGTGCTAAGAAGGCAACACAGTCAGTACTCTACTAAATGGCATGACTAATGTTAAACATTGTGAGGGTAGGGGTGAGCATGAACAGTGATGGTGGTCATAATAATGGTATGAGGCCACATCATTACAGACCTAGTATACTGTAAGTACAACATTGCTAATTATTACAAACACTACACAGTAAAACAATATAATTATAATTACAATACTGATAGTTGCATCTCGCCACCATCTATGATGATGCTGTAGCCTCTGCTTTTTTGCAGTGAACAGCACTAGCACTCTTTCTTTGCAAAAGCATCTCTTCATAGTTAAGTACCAGAATCTTGTATATACTGTAAGATAAACATGGCATTTCCTGCAACAGTAGTCTGCCTCGTTATACCATTCCAGTAAGTGCCTCAGGGCAATAAGGGGAGGGACAGTCTAGCAGCATGATAGCAATTAGTTAGCACCTTCAAATTAGCAGATTCCTAAACCGCAGCACAGCAACTCTGCTTCACTTGAAATGAATTTTGCAACACCCCAGTCTCAGTGCACTGCAAGTCATGTATACTGTTGCACTGATTTGGTGCAAATGCATTTGATCGGTTGAAAAGGCGATATTTCTGTTAGTCCGTCCTTCCCTCCACATGCTTTCCAGGCACTTACTGGGACAGTTCAGCGAGCCAAGACTACTGCAACAGTGGCACCTTAGTAACACTGCCTATACAGCATCCTACAACTATCCCATGTTGTGCACTGATCAGACATAGCTTAAGTAGCAGTTCCCAAACAGAAGATTCAGCTCTACTGATTTACCTACAGATTAAGGGTTGAACAAATAACCGAATAGTTGTAGGATAATTATATTCATTTGAACATTCGTGTAGATTTAAGACGTCATAAACATGGCCTCCAACAACATAAAACTTAGTCTGTTCTTGAATCAGTCAATATCTATGGAATGAAACACCTCTTAACTTTCATACATTACGCAGAGACAACATGCTTTCTGTCAGGTCAAATGTGCCTGTTCTGCTCTTCATCTGTCTTTCTCCTCCCACTTCAGGTACTCGCTTCACAGAAGACCGCCATATTTGGTAATAACTTCTGGTGGAACGAACATTCAACTATTCATTCATCGGAAACAATGAATATTGAAATTTAAAATAGAGTATTCTTCAACCCTTACTACAAATACACATATATACGTACTAAAATATATAAGAAAAATTAAGAAAACATCACTGATTAAAGTCTACTTATGCATTCTACCAATACTACACAGTCAATGTACCTCAAGTACCTCTTATGCACATAAATCAACAGAAATGTGTACACTGCAGCATACCGAGCATCGATGACAACTCCATTCCCCTTCTGGTACAGCAGACAGTGGTGGGATAGAACAGTGCAGGTGGAAGGCAAGGGGGCACCGATCACAACAGATCAGCTCCCCACCATCACGGCATGCAAAGCAATAGTCAGAGTGTCCAAAGGATGGTTCGTCTTCACTTATCTCTGTGTCATCAGTCTAAAAAGAAATAGTATGTAGTAGCCACTACGCCATGCATGGTTGAACAAGGACACAAGGACAGTATGCAATTTCAGCACCATCCCACTTAAGGTGGTTACACAAACTCTCTCCGTGGACAGACACTGAAGGTATGTAGTAGGGAAGGGTACATTGCTTTTGCTATATAACTTTGAAACAATAAAACCAACAAGTGTGATTAACATGGAATTTCCCATAATATGGAGTGATTCATTAATAGACATGTGCTTCCTTTGCTGTAATAATCTACTTGAAGAACAGTTTCATCTCAGATAAGGTGGAATAGTTTGACTGAAATTCTATCTAGCTTTGCCTTGAATGGCTGAGCAGAACCAAACTTGGAATATAGAACCAAGAGTAGATAAGAGATGAGAGTATGCAAACACGTATACCTGCGTGTATAACAGAGTTTTTCTAAAATGATGTAGCAACACATCACACGTGGGCAAGGTAACGCTACTCAATATTAGATCTGATGTAATGGATGAATACCATTAACGCAATCCTCCAGTCTGTACGTGCTTGGCATCGATTGCACAGCTCTTTGGTTTGTTGGTCAGGAATTTCAACAATATCCAGGACCAGCTGGTTGACACCAGTCTCTTCCCTGGGTAGATCGAGCCTAGAACGTAATGTGTAGCCACCGTTAAACTCCAAGGATGGCAGCGCTGTGACCCAAATCCACGCTTGTTGTCCTGGTCCTTCCTCGCGGGCGCTGCAGAGGCGTCCTGGACATTGTTGCAACTCCCAACTAACAAACCAAAGGGCTTGCAATCAATGCCGAGTACATACAGACTGGCAGATCGAGTTAATAATATTCATTTATTACATCAGAATATTAAGTAGTGTTACCATGCCCACGTGTGACGCGTTGCTGTGTCATTTTAGAAAAATGCTGTTACGGGTGAGTATACACGGTTGCACACTTTCATCTCTTATCTACTCTTGATAGAACCCACATGCAAAACTTTAGAATCATCGTTTAGACGCACATTACCATGGCACTGGGGTCTATAGCTTCTTACATCCTGTTATATCCCAGCTGAGCTTGCTTACACAATACATTTTTGTGCAGTTGCCATGGCAACAGGGTATATATATACAGTGCAAGTAAGAACTAAATATATACATATACATACTCCAATATGAATATGAAGCCATATGAATACCTAAAAGTGAAAAACAATATAGGAGCACTGAAAAAATTTTGCAGGTTTCATTTCATTGCTTTAGCTTTCCTACTAACTATAGTAGTCTGCGTGAGCCTATTATCCAGGTTTAGCCAAGTTATGGTAAACATGTGAGAGGGGTATATGAAAGTGATGGCACTAAAAGAATACACTGCATGAATGCTCACTGCCAGCTAACCTCTTCTGCCTGGCTGGGACTCTCCTTTGAATCAGATAGAACTACAGAATACAAAGTCATAAGTGCAGATACCATAGGGTTGCAAACTACCATACAAATTAGCAAGGAGCTATCATTAGCTATAGCATAGCATAGCAGCTACAGCAAAAGAAAGCATATGCAACAGTACAGTTACACTGTCATGCAACTATCTAGGCTCGCTAGGTCAAATCCTTCTACAATCTCTGTTATTGTGCAATGCTTCTGGAAAGAGCCTGGGAGTTTCCTCTAGCATACATAATCTCAGTGGGAAGTCAGACAGTGTGAGTTACTGCTGTACTACTGTACTGTCTATGGCATTGTGATGTATCTTTCAGGCCACCAGCAATGCTGCATCCCCAACTATCTGCACTATTTAACATACACAGGGGCTAGCAAGTAGTTTGAGTTCAGGGGCGGTCCGGCACCCCACGAATTTTTTTTAACTCGAAATACTTGTTCCAAGTCCAAAAGAACATTATCTTTGAACGCGTGCGATTAAACCGACGCAGCCAGGAAGTTGAGTGTGTACATATCACGGCGCTCACCAGTTTCTACGCTACGCCTGTCATGTGTTCCAGGCGGCGGAGTGCAGTCCTCCAAGGCGGGAGCAGCCATTATCGAAGAAGGTGCAGGGTGAAGTCGATGACCTGTTGAGCGCTGTCTCAATACTGTCTCTTTGCCCGTCGACCAGAAGAGCTATGGGAGTCCGTTCCACGATTATCGGTGGAAGAGGACATTCAAAGTTCGTTGAGACGACGTTCAGACCCAATACTTCACCCAATACATTCAATATAAATGTAAGCATTGGCGTACAACCGTAGCTTCACATATTATATATACAGTGCAAGTAACAACATATTGCAGTAATCTAATATAATTAATATAATTATATATATATATATACGAGCTCCGCCATGTTTGCGGTTACGTCATTGCGTTGTCCAATCAAATGCCCGTTTTAATGCCACGCACAAGCAAACAAACGAACACACAGATCTTTGATACTAAGCACAGCAGGCTACAAGTCGTGACTTGCGCTCCAGAAATTATTGAAGTTTGGGTCAATATTGATCCAAGGAGGGCAGTAGGGTTACATATAAATGGTAATACATAGGCACACATGCGCACTGCCTGATAAAGTTTTTAAACAGCATGCTTGAATAATAAACAAACCAATAGGAAATAATACAGATCATGATTAGGGAACAAGAACACACAAACATGCAGAATATGGGTCAATCACAGCCGGCCCTCAACAAAGGCACGGTTGTAGTCGCATGGGAGATTGTTTGCTGTGGTAGATCATGAACCTCTGATGGCCATGACTGCGGATCGTAGCAGCGCAAATGAAACACTACATCTGATCAAATGTAAAATTTGGCAATAGGACATGTTCTTCTTGCGAGCAAGGATGTCTGCGATTCTCTTACAGAAGATTGTACTTTCTCTGGTCATTCCACCAGTTGAAGACATTACCAGCAGTGTAAAGGCACCCCATTCTACTACACAGACGCGTGAGTACTCCTCCTTCTCCATTTCATGCAATCTGTACAGCTGCGCCAGGTCCTTGTGGCAATAGGAAGGGGCTATTGGGTAGAAAACCCTGACATCAAAGAAGGCCTCCTGTCCTTGGCACCAAAAATTGCTGGCTCTCACATCCAGTCTGGCTTCATCTTCTCTGTTGGCCGATTTGTGTTGGAACATCTCATCGTGTAGTGGTTGCAAATGGGGCTCCACTGAGACATTGGGTGACGTCTCTCACAGTAGTTCGGCCGTCAGATCACGTATTTCATTATGCCGCAAGGTGGGAATGCCACCTTACCTGCAGATCATTGCGTGATCGGTTGAGAAGTTAGAGCCACACGCACATTTGTCATTCACATTTGGAATGGGCCATCCATAACTAAGGCAGAAAGAATCTCGAAAAGACCCCTTAGATAGACAGAAAAGCCGTGCTCTTCTTTTGGGATGACAGTCAGCCATGCAGATGCTCCTGGTTCCGATGCACAGTCAATCAACCTTTGCTTTGATGGCTAGAGATCTCTTCGAATTGTTTCAAAGTCTGTCTTCAGTTGCTCTTCCTTCGTTCTTTTTGCCATACTGACACCTTGGTGGTGGTGAGCAGCCGGATCTTCTTCAAAAGATGCTCTTTGCTCCAGGATTGATTGCACTAAAGGTGCTGTTATCTCACGAGATGCCTCGAACTGTGGCTGGGCGGACACTGTGAGGTCTTCCAGGCCCATTCCCCCTAGCCTAGCAGGGAGAGCCAGAAGAGTTCTCTCTGCTTGGGAACAGGGAGGTCTGCCAGTGACGGAGGGAATGAACTTCCGTTCAATAACCTGTTCTAGAGGCTGTAGGAGGTGGCCACAGTTGGGTACAGTTCGGCTTAGATATTTCCACCTGTGCAGCATCCCATGTGTAAAAGCTGCATACGCAGCCTGTGGTTGGCTGTCTGCAACTTTAGCCAATGTCTCAACTTCAGCAGTCCATTCTTCAACTTTGTGCGCAATGAAATCCTCAATGAAGGTTGGTGATCCAATTGCAGCACCAAGATGGCTCTTGCCTTCAGTAGTACTGACAATGCCTGTGTCTTCAAAAATCTGTTCCGTGGCCTCTCGTCGCTCTTCCCTAATCACTAGGCAGGTTTTGGCTGCGCTAGGGTGGTAACCGAAAGAAGGGCCAATGCTGGTGATAGCATTCCACCACTGTCTGAGGCCTTTCAGTACTCCCACCCCAGAAGCGTCATCAGCAAACCATACCTGCATTGTGGATTTAGCAGTTGCTTGTAGCTGGTTTATTAGGGGAACCATGGCAAGCGAAAGCATTGCCATTCCTAACGGTCCCCCTGGGTGGTTCCCTCTCTCAATAGAATCTCACCACCACCTGTCACGAAAAGCCGCGTTGGGCTCTGGTAGCAGTTAGTTAATATTGTCTCGAGAGCTGGGCAAATATGCTTCATGTTTGAGATGGCAACCTTCCTATTCTTCAAGTTGAACGCATTTGAAGCATCAACTAGCAGTACACCCTCTACAGTCGGATTCTCAAATGACTCTCTCACAGCATGGACTGCTGCTTCCCCACTGCTGGGTAAGCCAGAGCAGGTCTGTAGTGGGCCAGCTGCACGCATTATATCATTCCTTGCCACCTTCATGACAGCTTTGCCTATGATGCGCCTCAACACCTCGCCGACACCAATTGGCCGCACTCCTGGATTTTTATTGAGTGGTACAAAGTGGCAGGCAAGAAAAGCGCTCAAGGCCTGGGGCGCTATCTGACTAGTGCATAATCTCCGAGCGACCCCCACTATAGCCTCACAGAGATTTGAAGAGGCTTCCTTGAATGATGAGCACATCCTCCGCCATGCATTTGCATCAATCCCAGATGAACCGGCTGATCCTGTGAAGTGCAAAGCTACGTTCTTGATCATGTGACTATCAATGGATGTAAAGATGACTGGATCGAAAGGAAGGGCATTCTCCAAGGGACCCTCCAAAAGGGCACTGGCATCTGCTGGCTGCCCCTCTGGGTGAAGTGACTGTAAGGCCTCCTCAACTGAAACTGAGTTGCCCTCCTTTGTGGAAATGATGTCATCCAGCTTCAAAGGAGCACCATGAGACTTCCGTGACAGAAAATTCAGAGCCCCAAGAACGTTTCCACAAAACATCATCTTGCTGAATATTCGAGCAATTGATTCATCCTCAGTATGGGCTGAATACTTGGGGAGGTGGGCTTGAATACATCTCCCCTCTGCCAGTAGGCAGAGGGGAGATGTCACCTTCCTTCCAACTTGCAAGATGCCTCTGCAGATGGCTAGCGTGATCTTTAGCCTTACTTCTAGCAAACGGTTTCTGCAAGAGAAGGGTTTGCATCAAGAGGCAGGCTTTGATGGCAATACATTCCTGGCTTGTCTTCTGGGCAAATGCCTGTAAGAGGTCGGCAACCTCCTGAACAAACATCTTGGACACTTTACCAAAGGGGAGCAAGAAGCTATTGCGACGCCATTTGATAACTTCTTCGTACGCATCATTAACTCGTGCACAAAACTCTTCTCCAGATACATCTGCCCCCCAAACAAAGTTTGGTGCCTCAGACTCAGGAAAACGCCCACTGGACTCCGACTCGTCTTCAACTGCCACTCTGGATTGTGATTCCAGTGGCATGGAATTCGCAATGAAAATCTCTGCTGTTTGGCCTGAATCTGGCACCGATCCCTGGTGCTGCTGTACTTGTGCTGACTGATCAGAGGCTTCAGGAAAGGCTTCAGGAATCACGGGATGTTTACAATTTCCTAGCCTTAAAGGCAAATAACTTGTACAGGGCTTGTTCGATTTTGTACATTTGCAACCTACACACATGCCACTTCTGTTGCATCTACAACATGACATGATTTGTCTGAAATCAGTTCTGAGAATTGTACTGTCTCCTGAGTCACACAAAGTCAAAGTCAACTCACATCGACCAACCTCCTGACGCCATTTTCTTCCGCCATTTCCCTCATCAGGGCAGTAGGGTTACTTTTTCCATGCACCATACTGTACAGCTGCTTCCCAGCAGCAGGCTTTGCAATAACAAGATAGATATAACCACGTGGACAATACTCCAAGATTTAATAACGAACAGGTATACTTTTGTAGAGTTTCATTTTCATGGATGGCCTAGAACATGAAATTTTTATCACACAAAATGAAGGCACTAAAGTGCTAAATCCTTGGCATAATAAGCTATATAAAAACTGTACAAGCTAGTGTATAAAATTCCTTTAGAATTAAAAGGATTTAGGAATGGTCAGCAAAAAAGCATAGAAACAAGCAACAGCAACTCGACACCATGATAAACCACATTTCTGTGAATTCACTCTGCATTCCTAATTTCCTTGTAGCTAGATGGGACTAGCTAACTAGGCACTTGGGTCCATGCAGCTACAAGAAAATTAGGAATGCAGAGCGAACTTCACATAAATGCGGTTTATCATGGTGTTTAGTTACTGTTGCTTGTTTCTATGCCTTTTCTGCTGGCCATTCCTAAATCCCTTAAAATCTAAAGAAAATTTTTATACACTAGTCGCAAATACTTGTCTTGCTGCCAGCCCAGCAATGAACAATCATGGAAACCATGCATTTCCACAGATAACAGACAGAACTTCAACTGCCCCCCCCCCCCCCCCCCTCCTTCCCTGCACACTATTTAGACTGTTTGAACCTCAGCTCCACAGATATGCACAAGAATTACTAACAGATTACTGAATACTACAAACCCACCTTCATCCTTCCTTCTCTTTGTTCGTGGCATAGAAAAGTCACTGCCACTCTCATCAGAAATCTACCAATATACAGAAAAAGATTTGAGTTTCAAGAACTCACTAAGTACCTGGGAACCCAAAAATTCAAATACTACTTAAGCCCTCTATCCTTGCAGTACAGTGGTACCACAATGCCAGTAAAGACTACAGGGTCAGATTCAAAGAAGAGGGTGGAAATGCCATTTTCGCTTAGACCTTTAGCATACAATTACACAGTTCAAACAAAGCATGGCATGTGACTTAACACTGGACTGAGCTTTATAGGTACATATAAATATACAAGCTAGCCCATTCCATTCAGATGAAATGATTTGACTGATCTGCATTCCATTCCTTTTGTTCCATTTTGTTTTATTTCAATGATAAAACAGTTGTAAGGTAGAACAGAACAGCTATGGAATGAAACAATTCAACAGCATACAGAACAATTCACAGGCGCTGTCTAAATGGTTAGCTGCAAATTCAAGTATTCGACAAGTGACCGAGATGCACAGCAGCTACAAGAGGCAACACCAGATTCCCAATTTGAACAAGACTGCTCCCTAGTAACACCCAATATGCGACAGCAGACAGAGAGCTTGTGACAGCTATTTAGGAGGACTCATTGGAAGGAGCCTATCCTGCTGGCTTGGAAACAGGTTATCATCTTCATCTGCTGCCAAGGCAGTAGACTTTCCAAAGACTGAAAAAAAGTACTTGAAGAAGCAGGTTCGTGTGAGTTTTGGAACGATCCCATCCCGCTGACCTAGACTGGCTGCTTACTCCAACATAGTCGACCTTCCCCATGAGGTTGAGTATGCCTCACTAAGCTTGACTGTCGTATTCGCAGTCTTAAGTGTGCAAACCCATGGACTCACCACACTCCAATAGCGACAACCTTTGACCTAGGTAAACCAACTCACTAGCTATGGCTGCTTACACTAAACTCATGTAATGTGTGGTTGCCATGGCAACAGGATACAATAATCCCAATCCATCCAAGAGATCAGACATTTCTGAGGGTCTGCAGCACGATTAGATATACATAGACCTCTGCAACCAATAGTCCATGATTCCCAACTACTGGACGAACTATTGAATATTTACAGCATGCCGTGAGATATTGCTAGCAAGCATTCCAAGTTTGGGGTGAACACACGTTACTTAACCTAAAAGACTGTTATTATACAAATCTTCACACATACCAAGGGGCCACCTTCAAGAGTCGTTGCTTCCTATTGCACAATTGTAGCAATAGTAAAATGACCACCACTAACTGTTGACATGTAAATGAGTTGAACAACCTGTCATTCAATTCAACTTCATGCTAACTGCTGCGCTATATTATGAGTGGACCATGACTGATAGACAGACACACAATGCCACATCTTACTGTATTGACAGCTATAACAGCAAGTCATACTAATACCTAAACTAACAATACAAGTGTGCTCGGGAGTAGCCCAAACAAATCTCAAATACACAAATAGTGAATCATGCATTGTGTACGTACCTCCCCTACTGTTTCTGCAAGAAACATAGGGCTGCTCGAGCCTGATCCTTCTCCACCACGACCCAACACACGAATTCGCAATGGGGGGACTTTCTTTTTCTGCCTTCTTGGTCGCTCTGGGGATGCTTCAGTCTCAGCAAAATCTGATCCTTCCCCCTCTTCCATAGCATAGATCCCTTTTGAAATGTTACGTGCCCTCCGAGATAGCCTGTGACTGCGAGGAGACTCATCTTGCAACCTAGGAGCTATTAGAGCAGTAAAGCAGTAAGGCATCAACTGACCTTGGCATTTCAACCAAAATACAACACACTCCACACACCAGGTTTCTTAATCTCTACCTAGCAGCTGGTTGACTATAGACCAACCAAGGCTTTATAAGCTGCAGACAGAATGGTGTGAAAGCACTACCAACACTCACAATTAAGATAACATGTGATTATCCAGCATACAATATCTTCTCTGGCCAGTTCCACAAAGTACATGTCAGTCTCATACACTCCTGGTCATTCTTTGCAATCTCCTAATGTGCCCTTCCTATTACTTATCACTCTCTCACTCTCATCAGTGTCTGCAGCACTTGTAATTCATGCACTTTGAAGCGAGGGCTTCTCAGCTGGCTCAGGCATCAGAAAGGGTTGGTTCTCCAATACCAGCTTCTGCTCTGGTCTTCTTCACCCTGAAGAAGACCAGAGCATCTGGTCGATACGTTGGCAAGGTTTTCAACCCTGTTGTGAAGCTGGTATTGGAGAACCAACCCTTTCATGCACTTTACCAATCAATACAGTGCAAGTTGCAATAAATCCTACTAAAATAATATGTGACTCTTAGGAGGATAAGCACTTGACATGAGAGTACACTTTGGAACGGATTACAATAGCTGGAATCCTTTATTAGGCTGTTGCCCTTGTGTAAAGTACAACCGTGCAAACGCAAAGAAAGGAGGTAAAATTCCAAAACTCATGTGTTTCTTCATCTAGGAACAAGCTAGAAATGTCTAGCTTGCATCAGTGGAAAGCTCACCGCAGTAGTTACGTTTTCTGAAGAAGCTACAACTGAAGCTTCTTCACCAAATACGCTCCAATCAATTTTACCTTTGTACTCCAACTTTACGGCAAGCACCCTAATTCTTGACAGGTGTGTGCCACGATTGTGGCTTCATAGGAAAACCAGGAAATGCCGTTTAGCTGCCTAGAAACCAAGTTTCAGAAAGTGAAGCCATCTCTGCATAGAGCTACATCTCACACTAGTCATCCTATCAAAACATTGCCCGCATCAATGCCCGTAGTCTCAACATGCACATATCATGGCTCACCTGGCAGCCAACTCAATGTCAGCGCCAGCCATCTTCCTGAAATAGCAAACGGTGATGCAGCATTGATTGCACAAAGTGACATTGCAAGAAACATCCTAAAAGGCAGCATACTGGAACAGATACGCTTGCTACTGGTGCACATGAAAGCGCACAATAACGCATTGGCAAAACGGAAGTACATTCTTTACACATGTTAATTGAATTACCATGATACATTCGAAGACATTGATTGCCAAAATTAGCAAGGGTGTTTCGCCGCTGTGCAAGGAATTTCTGGAGATATTTTTGCACACTTGGTGATTGTTAGCTGATGGAAAAATCTAAGAGCTGACCCTTGACTCCATACCTACCTTGAGCTAGCATGTCTTTGGGATATTAGAATTCTTACAAATATTAGTTTGATACAGAGCATTCACAAAGCATCAGTACCTAATCCACAGCAGCAAACACAAAGAGGCAGTCATCTGATCCCCTGTGCTTAGTCATATACGATGATGACTGTACCTTGCTTTCCTTGCCTTTCCGCTAAGTAGCTTTCCAGCTCATCAGGCATAGCTTTTGTTGTATCCTTCAGGACTTGCCACTTCTTTGTAACTATTTGATTGATTTCACCACTAGTAGCATGAGGGAACAGGCCCATGAAATGCCTTCTTGCAGCAGATGAAAATGATGCTTTCGTTTTACTGAGGACCGCTTCTAGTGGAAGATCATCAAGGCGTTTAAAAGCTTGGCTGGCCATTTCTTCCTCCTCTGCATCCAATTCATCATCCTGTCTTCTACAAGGTCCTGATTCAATACTTGAATCACTCTGCACATATAAACAATGATGAGTCAAACATGTAAAACGTAAGTTACACACAATTAATCTTAGACTAAACCACAGTTTAGCAAAACTGGACATTCAAAATGTCTTCATTAAATTGCCAATGAAACAATTTTTAATAAATATCAGATTGTATGAACTTTCCTGATTCAAACTAGGTACCTATCTTTTAGTTGGCACATATGGCACCTAAATAAAATAGAAATAATAAAAATTTTCTACAAAATAGTAAGGATGTAGGGATGGCATAAAAAGGACAGAAACAAATAAAGGCTGTTACACAGTGGAGCATTAACCAAGAATGCACTGTGGTGCCAAACAACGGGAGGAGAGCCTCTGGAAGCTGTGCGCAGCTGCTTGCAATGGCACCGGTCACGCCGGTTTCATCTGGTTGAAATATGTAATTTGAAAATGGCGTCTGCCCAGTTTGGCCACGCAACACGGTGGGAGTCGTGGCAAGCATCATCCACACTAACTCATGCCACCTTCTAACCTACAAAGGAATGCAGTCAGCCAAAATGGTGCAATATGGTGCGAGAAGTATTCTCCTGGTCCCTTTGGTTCGTGCGCTACGGCTGTCAAAAAAGAAGACGAAGATGAAACATGGAAAAGTCAAGGGCGCTCTCTACATGTAAGCGCACCTTCGCTTAGAAATAAGGTTAGCTATGTGCACTGTTCAGTCCCTGCTTCCTCATGGGAAGCTTCATTTGTCGGTTTCAATCCTGTTCAGAAGTAGCGCTGCTTTCATATGTATTACAGCATACAAACAACCACTGCCATTCCTACATACATAGACAGACAACCTGTGCTGTCTGATAAGAAGACGACGAAACAGGGAAAATGTCGAGGTCATTTTCTGCCAGAACACGCACTTTCACTGGGAAGTAAGGTTAGTCCTGCGTTGTATGCAACACATACTTCCACTTGGGTAGCCTTCTTCGCCCGTTTCAGCCCTATACAGCGATAGCGCTGCTTTTCGTTTGTATTACAGCATACAAACAACCACCATCATCCCTACATAGACAGCACTAGTGTGCTGTCTGATTCTCAGCTATCTCCATTTGGCTAGCCAAAATGTGGGATCAAGGCCACGACACCAAGACATCACAGGGTGTGGCAATTTCCATGGAGTGCATAATAGCAATGTATTATCATATACTCCTTTCACATTCACACTAAAACTGGGCTGAACCCTGGTTCAGCCCAGGTAAACGCATTCACATGGCCAACTTAAGCTGGGTCGAACCTAGATTAAGAAAGTGGGTTCAACCCTGCTAGCCAGTAGGCTTGAACCCAGGTTGACCCGAGTTGAGAGATGTGAAACCGAGTTAGTATCCACAAGTGCATGGAGATGCCAAGGCGCAAGGGAACTGCTCAAACGCAAGGATGTAACTGGAGAGAAGATAAGATTACAGCATTGCTGATGCACTGGAGCGATGCTACTATCCAGTAGCATCTGTTGGAGCGGTGTGGAACACAGTTTCCCACCAGGCGATCACCAGGAGCATGGAGAATCAGGGATTTCATCCTGACTGTGTGCAGTGCAGAGAGAAGATAAACGCTCTTCTGAATAAGTACAAATAGGTCACAGACACTATGCGACAAAGCAGGCAGGAGTCGACTCAGACAAGAGCATTGATGAGTTCCTGGCTTCAGATGGTTCACAGAGATCCACAATATCATGTGAACCAGGGTCGTAGTTCATCCACCAGTACTGCGTGATTCGTCCCAGGACTCCCTCAGTCAATGACCAATATCCCAGGAGTCACTCAGTCGGCAAAGAGATCGTGTGACTCGTGACTCATACAGTGGAGGAGTAACCTAGGACTCCCTCAGTTGGAGGGGAGATTGAGCAATCCAGAACTTCTGCAGTGGAAGAGCAACCTAGTACTCTTGCAGTTAGTGAGGAGCGGCCTAGTACTCCCGCAGCCAGTGAGGAGCAACCCAGGACTCCTGCAGTCAGTGAGGAACGGCCTAGGAATCTTGCAGTTGGCGACCAACCAGGCCCCAGCAAGAAAGATGTTCCTGGATCCTTTTTTCCACCACTGATCAGCCACAGCCAGCTAAGAAAAGGAAGCTGACTAAGCTGGAGAAGGCAGAGAAAGCAAACAAGGAGATACCTGAAAGCTACAAGGAAGTGGATGAGAGTAGGGATCATGACAGGCTGCAGGACAAGCAGCAAATGAGTGAGCTGCATAACATGCAAAAAGTTGAAGACAAGAGGGAGAAACTGTTTATAGGATATTTAAAAGACCTGTTTATGCAAGGCTTTCCAAAGCAGTATCTTGCACTAATGGCACCAATTCCCTCCACCAATGCCACATCAGATGCCTACTTATCAGGCTATGTTTGACAATAATGAACTGTCGACTGCACTGTACGACGA
This sequence comes from Ianthella basta, assembly GCA_964019415.1. Lineage (NCBI taxonomy): Eukaryota > Metazoa > Porifera > Demospongiae > Verongiida > Ianthellidae > Ianthella > Ianthella basta. The sequence goes on from OZ025883.1 coordinate 3,400,410, forward strand.
AGAGGATGAAACCAACGAAAGTTACTGGTGTAAATGACCATTGGCTGCAATACGTATATACACCACATGGGGAAAGCGGACACGAGAGGTGTCGTTTGTACACACCTTGCAGTCCCCTGTGCCCAAAATGCCCCTGTGGCCCAAAAAGGCTCAAACAGACAGACAAAATCCCCATATAAGTCCCGCCCAGAGCGTTGAGCCGAGCTACCCACCGATTTGTATAAGGGACTCGCTTCGCTCACCCCCAATCATAAAGGAATGTGCTTACTAAAACAACACTACAGCTCAAGCACCTTTTCAAGAAGGCTTACCCCGGAGTAATGGGAAGCCAGGAGGCAGAGATGATCAGATAGTGCTGTCATCCCAATTTGCTGTAGGCCTCAGAAACGAAATCAAAATCAAACTGGCAGGCATAGGGACATGGAGCAGCTCCTGGTCCGTGCACACTTTGATGAAGCAAAGCGGAGACACCTGGTTCACACTAATGAGTCACCGGGTACAGATAAGAGGCTACCTGTAGTGGTAGAACAACATTAAATGAAGGCCTCAGACCACATTTTATCAGTCAAGTTGTTCCAGAAGAAGTTCAGGAGCAGGGAATTATACAATCTCAGCTGAGTGTTTCTCCTGTGGCGGGACATGTCACTTCAACATACCTGCCCCAACTGAGTAAGGGAGGATCCAAGAAAGGCTAAGAACCAGACACAGAATAGAAAGTAAGCTGCTGCAGTTGTCCCAGAAGAACCAGGACAGAAACAGAATCTTAACCCAGCTGTGCAATAAACATGACAGGATTCATTGGTGGACCAGTGCTATGTAATTGGCTGACAGCATCTAAAACCATTTTGTTCACACACACACACACACACACACACACACACACACACACACACATGCAGTACCATGTCCTACCTGCACTGCTAACACTGTTAAAGATTGATAGCTAGGGATCACTAATTATTGGTTCAGAACTGGCCATATATACATGTGCACACATTGGATACAGACACACACAACGGCACTAGACAAGCATAACAGAGCAATATGGACACAAGGAAGTCGTATTACAACCACGTGCTATTGCCACTGCATACCTACCCTCTTCCCCCCCCCCCCCCACACAGCCACACAGCCACGCATGCACACACGCACACACACACGCACACTGGTGACTGGTAACTGTAGGGCCATTATTGGGAATGCACTGGGCTATGTATGTATACATGGCCACTTCTAAATGGAGTGGAGGTGAGCTACTTGTATCTGCAACCGCTGCTGCTAAATAACTGAGTCAAGGAAGGGAACAAGAACAGTTTGCTTACAGACAAGCAGTAAATGTGTCAGGAGACAAGCAAGGAATATTTCAGCAAAGGAACAACTACTCAGCAAATGGATGGGAAGGCATTCAGGGTCTTCACTGCTGTCAGCCATTTGCAGTAGTCTTACTGCGCACCATCCGTATACTTAAAGTACATTAACAAAATGGCGGTCTCCAAGAAATGCCACTAAAGGCAGGCATTGCTTGGCATGTGCATTGTGTTGGTTGAAGACGGGTACGCATACACAAGTTAATATCAATTTGCCGTTACTTTATCCTGCACTGAACCAGTGTGGAGTCCCGAAACATCCAGAAAGCTGAACTTTGTGACGACAGACAGACAGACAGACAGACAGATTAAAGCAATCACTTAACCCCCCTGCGCTACCGCGCGTAGGGTAACAAATACAGTGTACACCTAATTGGGGCAGACCCTGTTTGGTACATCCATGTACAAATGTTACGTCAGTAAAAATCAGTTGAAGTTTGCCCACAGTGCTGTGTCAAGCTGTCATCCATTAATTGTGTCCTGTTTCCCATACTTTACCCTAACCACCATTTCCATCCCTACATTTCTCAACCCAATCTGATTGAATGCTTAGAAAATGCAAATTGTTTGTCCTCCCCTCTCCCAGGCCAGCTCCTTTCACGTTTTCCTAAGATGATCTCTTGCACAACTCTAATCATACTCTAGAACCAAGTGGGTCATATCATTACAGACTCGTAATCCACCGCTCAATTCCAAGTCACATGAACAGCAAGCCAATGCATGCATTCGTCGCGGATAGATTGTAAAACAAATGAGAAGTGCATTCAATCCGCTCACTTCCTAAGCCTTGCCATGATATATTCCCAAAGAATTGTAATGGTGATACTAGCTAGTCTAGTTAGCCCCGGTGTGACAACATTGCGAAATGTGAAAGGCTGGTGAACAATTTATTAGACAAAAGTACAAACTAGCAAGTTATATAAAGACGTGACCTATCCTATCGTTGGAACATTTACACTGACGTCCTATCTTCCTATCTTACCATCGTACAGCTCCTTCGCCTTCAAACAACAACGTCTAGACAGGCAGCCATTTTCTAACCGCTAATTGTGGCACGTGATCAACCACGCGCAAATTGCAAAATCAACCCACCTCGGCAATTAATTATGGTCATTCTCATCCATTAGAGGCTGATACCAAACTGCACTCATAAACCTCATAAGAAAGTGGCCCTATGTTTACAATAGCACACAAGCCAGAAGGCAAGACATGCACTAGAGAAATGCAACTAATGGTAGCTACATAGCTAGCTAGTTAGCTATGCAAGTGTGAGTCATTGCTTAAAAAACTGGAGTGCACATAGTACACATACCCCACATGTTAGTGTGTGTGCATTGGACTGGTAAACTGCTATGCATGTGTAATGTGAAAAAGCATGAGTGTATGTATCCATCTCTACCTGCTATAATCTGCATACTATTTGGAGTTGTACGTATCAGGTACTGTCGATAGCGGAAGTGGTTGTGTGCAATGGTGCTATGTGTATGGCAATTTTCACATGTCCACATGCACACATACATGTGTAGTGAGAACAATCTGTAATATTTAAGAAGCAATTGTTTGATGATCAAAAGTTTCACCTCCCTTCTGTTCAGAACTGGCCATAGCTATACCCATGTACATACCCTAGTCAGTCCATTTTGATGTTCCTTATATACACCAAGCATATACACAAGTATACACCTTCTTCCACACACACACCAAGTACAGATATATGCAGGCCATGGTACTGGGAATGCATAACAGCGAAACATAGACCCATGGCAGTTGGATTACAATTCCTCCAAAAACAAGGGCAGATATAGGGATGGTGCAGTGTGTACCTGCAAGGTATGGCAAAACCACCTGGTGGAAAAACTGTAGGAACAAGGAGGGCCAGTCCATGCAAAGAGGGGGGCCAGTTGGTCCATGCAACAAGGAGGAGGGCCGATTCATGCAAAACCCAGGTCGTTAACATGCGCTGACTTTGAATACATTTTCACCATCTCTACATCTGCCAACATTTTGCCGCGCTTGCAGTCTTACTATATCATCCCCTGAATGTTTCTCCACCTGCATATTATAGTGCAATTGTACATGTGTTGGGTGTGCAATATATAGCAAGGGCTGCCACATGAGACTATCTTATTGCATGCATATATGCCCATTCCAGCTATATGTTCCCGTGTACATATACCACCATGCTGCATGCATACATCCATGTACATGACTGAAGCGCTAATGAAGAAGGCCTGAATAGCCAGAAACTGCAGTCTGGTGTGCACCATGGCACATGTACAGCTGCACTCTGTACACTGTATATAAGCCTTTCGCATCCTGGATATAGGGAGTTTGAACTTCGCAAGTGTTGACAGTGAAGTGTACAATGTTTGTGCTGGTGTACACTGTAAAACAGTGTTGGATTCAGACCGCCATTGGTGTTTCACAGGGACTAAATGTGTTACAGTGGTTGTTTAATTTGAAACCACTGATTGCCCCTGAGAACCACCACTGGTGGCCTGAAACTATCACTGTTTTTACAGTGTAGAGCCAAACAGAGAGGGCCCAAAAGTGGGTGCACCGGTTTGCAGGCAGCAATGTAGTGAAGAGCAATGGTAAGCAATAACATGTACTAGTAGCTGAGCTGGGTGCAACCAACCAACAAACAACTGCCACCATCCCTACATATACAGCACTACTGTGCTGTCTGATATTAATCACATGCCATTGCATACATATTTTCTCCCCCAAGTCCTCTTCCAACACACACATATCCAGTCACACACAGCCACATATGAACGCGCACACACACACGCACACACACGCACACACACACACACACACACACACACACACACACACACACACTGTTCTAGAAAACGTATTCAAAGTTAGCACATGTCAATGACCTGGGTTTTGCGTGGACCGGCCCTCCTCCTTGTTGCATGGACCGGCTGACCCCCCTCTTTGCATGGACCACCCCCCTCCTTGTTCCTACAGTTTTTCTACCAGGTGGTTTGCCATACCTTGCAGGTACACACAGCACCATCCCTACATCTGCCCTCGTTTGTTGTTGTTTTGGAGGAAACATTTTTACACACCCTTGTTTCTCTACTTTTGTGGAATGCAAATTACACATGGGCTGGTCAACTTTTAAGGCTTCCAAACGTTCTCTGAATCATGGCAGGGTGTGTAGCACAATGTGGGTTGTGTCTGGGTCAGCAGCCTAGGGTAGACTGTGGCAGGTGGGTAAAAGATATAATTATTACAATTACCTATGTTTGGATAGGCTGGGAGTTCTATTAGTTGTGATGCAGGCTAGGGTAGCAAACAGGGGGGTTAGGGGCTATAATCCCCCCCCCCCCCCCCCCCAATACTTGATTCAGAAAATCTTGTCCATAGGTCTAGCCTGGCTTCGTCACCTAGCAGCACCCATAAACCCAATCTTCTTTTCACTGTCAGGAGGGATATGCTGGCTTTATGTAGCTATACAGCCATCCATACCACAGTTGGTCGAGATGTATAGCCCCTACATACAAGAGAGTAGCACCATATCAGACAGCACTGTAGTGCTGTGAATGTATAGTCTCGAACCAAGACCCATTCCGCCATTTTATTATTGGGAGGGCCGCCCCTCCCAATTATAAAATGGCGGAATGGGTCTGGGTTCGAGACTAGTCAATGTAGGGATGGTGGTGGTTGTTTGTATGCTGTAATACAAACGAAAAGTAGCGCTACTCCTGAACAGAAGTAAGAGCCGGCGAAAGAAACCGTCTATAAAGAAGGGAGGCTGTACAGTATTCAGAGCTAACCTTACTTCCAAGCGCAAGCGCCGTCGGGCAGAAAGCGTCGTCGTCATTTTCCGTGTTTCGTCATCTGCTTCTTCCTCTTCTTCTCCGTCAGTTGTAGCTCACGAACGACAAAGAGTAATACACTAATTCATTTGCAGTTCTTCTGGTCCCATTCCTGGCCAGTGCCTTTTGTAGGTTAGAGAATGCTGCGACGTAGTAGGGCATGTGACGATTCTCCGGTCTACGGTGCCCATAGCTATGGGTCGCCATTTCTCCATGACGTAATTGCCAACCGGTTGCAACCGGCCTGCATTGTTTGTCTCTCCGGCCGCCTAATCCTTTCAGTTGCGTTTCAAACATTAGTTCCACAACGCGGTCAGATGTTCCAGGGTGCATACGGGACATGCTTCGACCTCCATTTGCCCGCGCACCATTTCGGAGGTTCTCCGCAGTCCTGCCATTTGGCAGCCATTTTCACTTATTGCGTGATTGCTTCCGGCCGCCACTTTCGCATTAGTTTGACGGTGCAGAACTAGCTGTCACTTTCGTTCCACTACACAAGCATCCTGCATTCAAGGATGTAGATATAGTGCAGCTCTTTTGTATGCATGTAGGGGCCGCCTGTTGTGCGGGTATATACGTAGCTATAGCCAATATCCCTCCAGACAGTGAGTCAGAGTGGCAGCGAAATATAATTGGGATTGTGGGTGTTACTAGGTGATCAAGCCAGTCTTGCCTACTGTACTGTACAGCCCCCTAGCCTCCCTGTTCTGCCGACCTAGCCTTATCACAGCTAACTCTGCAACATGATAGCCTATCCAAACAGAAGTAATGCATCTTGCACCCATGTGCACCCACCACAGCTTACCCTAGGTTGCCCACCCAGCTACATCCCACTATGTGCTACACACCCTGCCATGCATTTGGGGCACATTGATTTCTTTATTACCACTGTTGTTTAGAAGCCTTTCAAGTAGATCAGCAGTTGCCCATCTGAAATTTGCATTCCATAACAAGTCGAGAAACAAGGGTGTGTAAAAATGTTTCCTCCAAAAACAAGGGCAGGCGTAGGGATGGTGCAGTGTGTCTCTGAAGGGCATGGCAAACCACCTGGTGGAAAAACCGTAGGAACAAGGAGGAGGGCCAGCCTGTCCATGCAAAACCCAGATCATTAACATTCGCTGACTTTGAATACATTTGCACTATCCCTACATCTGGCAACATTTTGCTGTGCTTGTGGTCTTGCTACCATCCTCTTTTTCTCCGACTGCATATTGTTATGCAATTATGAGTGTGTAATAACAAGCTAAAGAGTTACTACACGCAACTAAAATTGCATGCCTTCCAGCTATGCATCTTCCCATGTACACAACACCAAGCTACATGCATACACTCATGTACATGACTAAAGCACTGATGAGAAAAGGCTGTACAGCTATATAGCAATATTGCAGATTCTGGTACACAGTGGTGCATGCATATGTACAGGTGTATTCTGATATACTGTAAGACACTAGCTACCTGGATATACATATTATGTAGGTTGAACTTCACAACCGTTGGCAGTGAAGTGTACAATGTTTGTGCTGGCCTAGAGTTAAACGGTGTGGGCATGAAAGTGGGTGTGGTAGTTTGCAGACAGCAATGTAGTGAGCAGCTATGGTAAGTATTGCCACTGCAGTTGAGCTTAGTGGTTTGCTGGGGTCTCATGGCAGAGCAAGATGGCTACATAAGAGATGAATTAACCCATAGAATATGGAGCCTGCAACTGATACTTACATGAAAACACAAAATACATTGGAAGAGTAGGAAGTCCTAGATTCTAGATCACAGCAAAGTAGATTGAGTATCAAGCAATTTGTAGGGACCACCTAGTGGAAAGAGAAGATAGTGCACAGCAAAGCAGAGATATGGGCAAATTGTAAGGCTGTACCTGTAGGTGTAAAGGGAAACTGAATAATCAGAATGGTTACGCAGTAACTAGCAAGAGGCGTGGAAAAATGTTGCCAGATGTAAGGATGGTGCAAATGTATTCAAAGTCAGCGAATGTTAAAGATCTGGGTTTTGCATGGACAGGCTGGCCCTCCTCTTTGCATGGACCAGCCCTCCTCCTTGTATGGTTTTTCCGCCAGGTGGTTTGCCATGCCCTTTAGAGACACACTGCACCATCCCTACATCTGCCCTTGTTTTTGGAGGAAACATTTTTACACACTCTTTATCTATAGTAACACCCCTGATGTAGGTTGCGGAGTGGAACTGGAAGTGGCAGGTACCTTAAGCGCCGGCCGGAAGCAACCGCGCAGTAATTGCAAATGGCTGTCAACTGGCACGACCGCGGATAACCTTTGATAACGGCACGCAGGCGAACGCCAGTCGAAGATTGTCTTGTATTCACCTTGTAACAGTCATCTGACCGCGTTGTGGAAGAATTGACTCGAAACTGAAAGAGGATTAGGCGAATCGCGGTGGCCAAAGCGTTGGTGACGTCAACGTGAAATGGCGTCTTTCTCCCAGAAACGCCTCCCTAAGTTCTGGAAACCTCCATTTGTGAACTTGTTCGCGGAGTCATCTAACCTACAAAAGGCACTTGCCCGTCGCTGTTAAACTGCGGGTATATTGTTCTCTTGCTCCCTATCGTTCGTGCGCTACAGTTGACGGAGAAGAAGACGAATAATAAGACGAGGAAACACGGGAAAAGGCGACGGCGATTTCTTCACAACAGCACGTGCGGGCGTGGAAGTAAGGGTAACTCTGTATACTGTACAGCCTCCCTTCCTTGTAAGCGGTTTCTTGAGGCGGTTCTTACTATTGTTCAGGAGTAGCGCTACGTAGTTTTCGTTTGTATTACAGCATACAAACAACCACCACCATCCCTACATAGACAGCACTACCGTGCTGTCTGATACAGTTTTGGTGTAATCAGCACACCAAAACTACAATGTGGTTGAGCACACTACATTTTAACAGTGCAGGTGGTAGCCTTATAGAGGTTTTACTGTATTACATCTATGACTGTATTTTACAGCCAATGCTTGGAACGACCTCTTGTAGGTGTTCAATGAAGCGCCACCATTGGGGAAACTAAAGGGGAGGGTCAAGGAACTAAACAGTTCATTTGACATCAGCCCAACTCCTGGAGACGGCAATGGTGTGCAGTTATCATTGAAAGCTAAACTGCAGGAGCATGTAGCCCAGTTGATAAAGGAGGCTCCCCAAGATACACCTTTCAGGTTGGTGCTGTTAGTACATGCATTACAACAATTGTTTAACATAATAACAATAGAATATTGATTCAATCCATTATAATTCATAAAAGATAAGTATTATCTGTGTATCTACAGTACATCCAAAAAGATTCGAGTAAAGTTGACAGCTGATGAGATGAACATAGGAAAGCATATCCACTGCGTGTTGGTTGCATTCGCATTGCTGGGATGTACATACACATTTGGTTCAGTTACAGCTGCTGTCCTGAAGTACATTCTTTGTTTACTCACAAATTATTATCATGATGACTACATATTATGGTCTCTTTATTGGTGTTTATCCTATCACTGTCTTTCAAGAAGTATGAGTGCATGAAGGTGGCCATGTCAGACATTGGATCATGAAAATGATGAGCAGTACTGCAGCTTTAATAAACAATGGGGGAGCAGGACGTTTTGACCCAGGGGTCTTTGTCAACTACTTACAGTGTATTCATGATCCATTGAACATCGCAGCTATAAGCCTCTATCAAATCATGTCAGACATTCTTGACAATGTGAAAAACCTAGAGCTTCTCAAACTTGGACAAGAAACATACGAAGTATGTTAAAATCTCTCATGTCCTATCACTGCTTCCATGTATGGAATACACATGAAAGTAATCACTATTACACTTCCTTTCCTAAATATTATGCAGATTGAATTCTACTTGGGAGAAGATTGGAAGTTTCTAGCCATGGCCACCGGGATCAAGTCAGCCTCCTGCACACATGCGTGCATTTGGTGCAAGTGCCCTGCAGCAGCTCGATTTGACACCTCAGTGCAGTGGTCCTTAGATGACCCAAATGATCGAGGCTCATACACAATTGACGAGTATATGGCATTGTCTCAACTGCCAAAAGGCAAACAAAAGTTCAACATTTGTAATGCACCATTCTTTCCTACCACTCACAAAGGCTTTCCTATTATCTGCGGTCTACTCTGTTCCCCCTGGATCATGTTCTGTATATTACTTGCCTGTAGCAGAAGCAATTTACTTCCTCCCAAGGAAATGGAACCCTAATTGGACACACTTCTTGGCTTTATGGGGGTAGCTGATCCCAGGGGATGACCTTTGACATTTAACCTTTGACCTAACCCACCCCACACCCATCAATCCTTTGGTCACACCTAGGAGTATAGCCTACACCCCATTACATGTCACAAGGATTGAGAAAAGCAAAAACTGCTTGCTACACAGGCTTTCTCTCTCTTGTGCCATGAAGAACTCATGCAGTGCGCGTGCTGAGGGTGTGGCTTGAGCACATGCAGTGTTTGTGACGTCAGTGTCCAGTAATAGATCAAGCAACATCAAGGCACCCGCGCTGTTTGTAAGTGCCACATAGGGGTTGCCATGGCCACTGGTGAAAAACTGGCTCCAGCTCCTTCACATAGATTCAATACCACTGATTTTTGCAGCATTTGCTGACTAAGTGATGCTTTCTGTTGGGCCACACATTTTTTGCCAGGAATGTAAAATGGCTGAGCCCAAATAGCAGGCAGATATATATACCTACGCATTGTCAAGGTGGATACATCACAGGCAGCTATACTACTTCTTGGTGCTGTTCCACACTGTATGGTCATAGACTGTTCTGCAAATATACAAAATAGAAATTCGCCACTTACACTACGGTAGAAAAGCTACAGCTAGCCACACATATATCATAGGTCACAGCATTCTATTGTTATACTTGCACTGTATTAACCATGTATACAGTATGAACCCAGTGTCCATGTGTTTCATAGCTAGCATGTCATACATTATATACTCTTAATGCTTTCATATCTCCTTGTCTACACTAATATGAAACACAGAAAAAGATGTTGGCACTTTCTACATGGCACATTTGTACTCAGAAGCAAAGTTAGCTCTGTACATAGTACAGCACCACCTCCCTGATAAGCCGTTTCTATTGCTACTTCTTACTTCTGTACCTGTGTAGGGCAACATTTCCATATTATTGCAACATAAAGACAACCACCATGATCCCTACACAGGCATGTGCTGTCTGACATCATCACTGGAAGTACTATACCTAGTCCCAGTGTCCCCAGTCCATCCCAGTATATGATGTGTAATATGACAATATTCAAATAACTATAATATTAGCTATGCCTTCAAATTAATAGTCTCTCCTAATGACTAGTTCCAACTACAGTTCCTGCAGCATCCAGCGATTGAAATTCTTCACTATGCCCCGGTGGACAATAGCGCCAAAAGGAAAGCAGTTCCACCTACTGACAAAACATAGTTACTACAGCAGTGTCAAGAAAAATGTATAGTGTTCTGCTGCACATAGCAATGTATACCATGTATATGTTACTTATGTACCCAAGGTGTAGGGATCAAGTTGCTGATAAAGCAAGAGGCAAAGCCAAGTGCTTCATCATGCAGTGAGAACTTCACACTGAGTGCTATAAATCAAGTCAAGCACTCCTAGCTCACTTTAATAATATAGAGTGACTGTGCAGGTGGATGGCCGGCCTTTTCAACTTCCACTTTTCCAATTGTGTCATCTGCAAGCTAATTGGCTGATTTGCCATACATTCTGAAGAGTGGAAGGAGATGGATTACACTCCTCCGCCGCCAGCAAAAAGACTATCATTGAGCTTGATGAAGAATAATCCCAACAGTTATGGGTCTTTCATCATGAAAGAAGAGCAGGCCACCACTGCCAACGATGCTGTCCCCGTAAACACCAAATTTCATGCTAAAACATGTACGCCTCAGCAGTGAAGGATGCGATGCAGTCCAATTAGATCATATGGTAGTTTCATGAAAGTTTCTACTCAGCTATTGCAAACAGATCTTCACTGCTCAGATATTGTGAAAAGTACCATAGTGCTTTCTACGTTGTGTTGAAGTGTACCTTTCAATGTCAGCGCAACCTTAAGAACATAACCTACTTTATGTGCTTCTGTGCTGCATGGTAGAATTGAGTTTTATACTAGATTTCTCTATAAGGAAGTTACAGCATGGTCCATAAAGCATGTTGTAGAATTACGCGCTTTAAGTTACTCAAACTTTCTTTGATCCACCCACACCAGTCACTTTATATATGTATGCATGGTATACCTAATATAAACTGTACCGATTAAAAATAGCTAACCATAGAATCGCATACAGCTCGCAGATACTGTGCGCGCACGGAATTCAAACGTACGAGTAAGAAATATACTTGTACAAGTGAAGAATGTACTGAGAAGTTAACACATTTCAAGCATTAATTCTATATTCATTCAAATGTGCGAAATTGTCTTTATATCTAACCTGTGAAATCATGTCCAAAGAGAAGCAGTTGTCTTGTATACCGAACGAAATGGTAGTGAAATGGTAGGAATTGAAGGACACAGTCACGCTAGGAAGACAAACCATGCGAACCGTCAACGTGAAGCAGGTTATTGGACAGCTCGCAGAGATAGCTGTCAGCGCAGAAGTTGTCGTGAGGGTTTAGTGCCAGCAATACCTCGGCGCAGTGGCTGGTTTGCTAGACTGGGACCCTCCTTAGAGCCAACAAAGTGGAAGATGGTAGAGCAGGTTAGCGCATATCCTCGTATAATCACCATTAAACAATGTGCGCAATATAATGTTTAATATAGCTAAAACGTCTTCCATATGATTCCTCACTTTCCTCCTCTGCTCTTGCCTCCTCAAGAGAAAGACACCTAGTGGCTGGTTCCCAATTTCTGCTTCTTCTCTCTGTGGGGAGAATCTTGGCGATGAGTGAGATACCTTGCGTCCACAAACTAACACTTCACTGCCATAAATAACCAGATAAAGGGTGAACATGTCTTCTTTCTTCTGTTAAAAGGCTCATCGCTCTGTAAGATCACTCCCGATGTATAATTTTTGCTCAAGAGCAGTTGTTCGATAACGACTACGGTTAACACGTCGGCCATTTTTACTCATACGAGTGAGATTTTCACTCACATGAGTTGGATTTCACTCGCACAAGTACTATTTTACACTAGATGCACATGCGTGTTGTCTGGCTAAGTATTTTTAATTGCCACTGTACACCATTATTAAGGAAAGCATGTGTGGCAGATAATAATAGAAATTGGAAGTTATGCCATACTGTACAAATTTGAAAATCAGTGCCTGAAGTTGCTGCATGACAACAACATAGCAGTCTCTATAGCGTTAGATAGCTCAGCTCTTTGTGCAGGCTGTCAATGGCTTCACAGTGGTCTTGTTTCGAAACCGTACAATGTCGAGAGGTACGTAGGGTACAAAATTCGGCAACATGTCCCACAAAGTGCACCAGCTACTCTTAGACAAGCTACTCTGGAATGATGGTAATTCTACCCCAAGATTTAGGTGCTAACATGCCTTTTGACAATCTTATGCTACACTACACGCAGCACGAAGCCATCGGTTTCAATTGCTAGGTGCACGGCAATTTGCCGAATTTGTATGCAAACCTCCACTGTGTAGGCACTTTAAAAAGTGTAAGTCTTTGTTATTCCTTCATTGCACGATGATTTCCACAATAAACTAGAGCAAGAAAGTGAACCTTTGCTGAACAACTTCACAGTCAGCCATTTTCTCAAGCTTATTAATATTCACATAAGGTGAAGGAGTGGGAGATTGGCTACCAAGTTAGTCTAGCATGCTAGCCCTACTTCGCCCCCAGGGGAAAGGCGAAGAGGGTATAGGAAAGTTTGCTAATTGATTTGATTAATGGTTACTTCACAGACGCCTTGTGGATACTAGATTAGGTAGCGATGTGTTGCTTCGATGTGCACTTACACGCTTAGTGAAAGACACCTGTCGTCTGCAAAAGAAGGGTAGTACTCAAATGCACCTAGCAAGCTAACCAGCAAGCCACCTGGAAACAGACGTGAGGGAGAACATTGACTGCTCGATGTGTCACACATGCTGACGCATGCTGCTTCATTTAGAGGGGCTGAATCTAACTACAATGCACTTTGAGACCAAGACTAAGGTGTGCAGGGAATCCCGGAAAACTGCAACTTCGCTTTCGATCTCGGTCCAAAACCGGAGTGTCTACAGCAGCAAGCAGAGCAGTCACCCTCTTCAGACAGAACGGCAGTGACAGAGTTGCTCCCTACATGGGAGTCGATTGCGTTACATCATTGAAACAAATTGTGCGAAAAACCTCTGCAAACTGTTTACTGCACTTTCCTTGGTTGCTGCTGCGATGCCATCTTGAACGAATCATCCACAAACTATGAATATTGGCGACTGGATTTCAGTCAGCAAAAGCCCATTGGTGAGTTCAGGTAAATCAACTAGCAAGCTTTCCTAGACCCTCTTCGCCTTTCTCGAGTAAGTGCCCAGAGGTGGAGTGGGTCTAGCTGGCTAGACTACTACCAGACCTACTTTCAAGGCGCGTATCTTCTTTCAGGAAATAGGCTTGCTTCTAAAACTAGGTTTGCATTTGAAGTAGGAATCCTACGCTTCTGTGCAAAAATCTCGTCTTCGCGGATGCATGCATAACTTTCAATTTCTATTATGAATTGCCACATGTCCAAACAGGAGCTTCACACCTGAAAAAACATGGTTTTCCTGTTACAAGGTAAAAATGTCACCTGCTACTATAGCAACTGCTTACTTATATTTTTTATATCAGGTACAAGCCCACTGAGCCCAGGGCTGCTAACCTGACCTGTGTGGAAAGCATAACTGCACTTGTCATGCAGGCATACTTATAGTCATTGACACCTATACGTAACTTGGTTAGAAGTGTGGATTTATGGCTCTAGGCATGGGTGTCGAGCTGCTGATAAAGCACAAGGCAAAGCCGAGTGCATTATAGCACAATAAGACCCCCACACCAAGTTCCATAAATTGAATAAACCACTCCTAGCCCACTTTAAATGATATAGAGTGACTTGCATGGGTGGACCATTGGCCTCTTAACTTCCCACTTTCCAATTGTGGTATCTGCAAGCCTCATTTGGTTAACTCTACTGTATCGTCTGCAATCCAATTGATTGATTTCATTCAAACTATCCTTCTAGTTACAGAAAAACAACTGTCCCTTTGGTCCAAAAAACGTTAGGCACCTTTTCAGTTACAGGCCTCATAAACCTAGAAGTCCTCTCAATAATTGGAAAATTGTGGCTGAGTTGTTGCATGCACCTTTAGCCTGCCTGGCTATAACAGCAAACAGAGACAACCACTTAACAGTCTAGCTTTGAAACAAACCGGAATCAATTGGATTTCCCAGTATCACTGAGAGTTAAGTGCTGCTTCTTGTATTTTGGGGGTGTCCCTTTATAACACTCCCTATGGCAATTAGAACAATTTCCAGAGTCAGGAGAAGAACAGTTGATAAATCACCAATACACTTGAATGACATGACAAAAATAGTCGATAAAATCGCCAATACAAGAAAAAGCAATTTGACTCAATGGAGCAAATCTTCGGCAGCATCCACTGATGTTGCAAAACGTGCCCACAACTTAAGGAGTCTGTGTAAGCGCCAGAAATCAAGTGCTTAAGAAGCCATAGTAACAGGTGACATAATAGGTATTGTCCTCTTAGTGTGTGATGTGATGATATGCAGCACTTGCCCTTGGGTCTCATGCTGCTAGCATCATATCGCACACTAAGAAAAACGATAATTCTTACATTTATGCACACACTCATATATACAACTACACATGCACGCCAATAAGCCATCTACACCTAAGATGTATATGGACAATAAACTACAGGTAATGGGCAGTTGTACCACTTTTACCAACTCAATAGTCAACAACGTATTGGGGATTAGAGTATCTTAGGACATTGCAGGGCTACAAGCATTGGTATAATCTTTTAACTTGGCAATCTGAGGATACATTCCTGGATGAAGGAGGCGGAAGAAGTAAGCGATCAACATGAAGAGGAAGAAGAACAATGAATTATTGTAGAAAATGGAGAAGGCAGTCGCCTCATTGTTAGCAACTTCATTCCTCCTGTGAGCAACCCTGCATTGCAAAGGAAAATGCATGTATGCACTGACAGCACTACACCAGTCACTAGTGGACACAGGGCAATATACCAGAATCCAGCTAATATGGCCACTATAAAGTACCATTCTAAAACACTTTTCTAACTGTGAGTGAATATATAAACTATGACTGCTGAATTATGAAGTACAATATTTGTTTTATAAGAAAGATTGACAAGAGCACAAACAGGCTAACTGCAAAGGCATCAAATGATTTGTTTCCACTCTCTGCTTGCCCACTCATGCTTATACTAAGATATACCTAGTTATTCAGCAGTTTAATCTGCATATAGAGATTATGATTTCTCAAGTATTGTCAGACGTACAAGATTTTACATATGTAGCTATGGCTGTATTTAGTCTAGTGACAATTTTGCATAACAGTTAAATGCTGACCAAGAGGTGTCACTGAGATTCAGATGACAAGGCTCGAGGGCGCAAAGTGCCTGAGTGCCAAGTGGTCAAAATCTTCAGAGACACCTCTGTTGCACGGTACATTGCGGGACATCCCATCCAGTCCCATCCCCTCCCAATGGTACCATGGGACAAGATAGATACATAGGATAGGGGGGAATTGTTGAGCAACACATAGCAGAGAAAATAGATGGAAATCAATGTAATACGTTTCGACTACGGAGGTCTTCATCAGTTACAAAACACAACAGTTTCAGCTTCGCCACTCCCTGGTCTGCGCAAGATAGTGCCTGTCTTCTGGTACAGTTTGAAGAACTTGTAGACGCCCATTTTGCTGGCTTTGTGTCCTTCTTCAGACAAGCAGTCAGCAATGTCCGAGTAGCTCTTCCCCAAGTAGCAATAGAAGAGGATCCTTTGCTTCACATAGTCAGAATAAACCATTGTAGCTGAAACACAGAATCCTAAAGTCCGAACACTCGCAGTGAAGCTGGAAATGGACAAGAGTGTCTCTGTGGCACACTCGAAGCCGCAACAGCAGCAATTCGGCAAGAAGGAAGCCACAGGCCCAGAGAAATAGCACTCACAACGCAAAGAACAATTTCGGAAAACACTTTGAACACGTTTCCACCCATGGCAAGGTACGTACAGTAGATACGGCATTGAAGGACTGACTTCCTGCTATCGACACCTGTGATAGCCATAGCATAGCCGTAGCTTGCCAACGGGTGCAACTTGTGAGTGCGTACGGGGCATTATGGGCCCATGTACGGGACACGTACGGGCGTAACTAGCAAAACGTATGCTTATAATACTGGTTAACATACGGGCATCAATACAACCGTAGAATGTAAACTTTTTCTTGACACGTACCGTACCTATTATACTTTGCCTTGGTTATTCTTTGTGATCAGGAGGTCACAATACCTTTCTTGAGCTCACGTTTGTTCTCCACAGTATACTTGCTTGAGTTCAGCCAACACAGGCTCAACTGGGTTGATATCCGCGCTGCTCACTGGTGTACACCACTAACTGATGCCTTCCTCCTTCAGGTAGGCTTGGGCAAATTGGCTTGTATGCTCGGGATCATTATTCTGCATGTAGCAGTGACTACTAAGGGAATCTAGCTGAAATGAATGGCACAAGGAAATCCTCCACAATGTCAACATAAACCTTCACATCCATGATTTGGTTGAATATACGAATCTTCGTTGCTCTACATTTCAAAATCCCAGCCCACATGTGTACCTTCACTGCATGCTTCGGCAATGGCTTGCATTGCTGCTTTTTACCCACTTTCACTTACACAGTCTTTGTATGCCAGACTAGTTGCAGAGAACATTCTTCACTCCATATGTGGCAGTTGATAAGACATCGAAAGTTACACTGAACCGTGCAAAATAAACAAGTATTTCGAGTTAAAAACTCGTGGGGCTGCCGCCCCAACTCGAACTACTTGCTCCCTTCGGTCGCAGCTCTGTCCCTCACAATAGGTAAACATGACATCGTTTCTTAATACCTCAGTAACCTCAGCACACACACACACACACACACACACACACGCACACACACACCACTATCACCAGACACATGAGACACACACACACGCACACACACACACACACGCACGCATGCACACACACACACCACTATCACCAGACACATACACCCACACCACACACACACACACACACACACACACACACACACACATACACACACACACACACACACACACACACACACACATACACACACACACACACACACACACACACACACACACACACACACCACTATCACCAGACACATGAGACACACACACACACACACACACACACACACACACACACACACACACACATCACCAGACACATGACACACACACACACACACACACACACACACACGCACGCACACACACACCATCACCAGACACATGAGACACACCACTATCACCACACACACACACACACACACACACACACACACACACACACACACACACGCACACACATGCACAGAGAAATCTCCAGCAGACAGACACATGACTGCTTATATCACATGCATTTACAGTGAGTAATTACAGAAACATAATGTTCCAAGGAACTCACAGTCGCCAGAGTAGCTAGTGGTCTGTGATGGCAAAAGCTACGTACGTTTGCTACAGCGCAGTACGCGTGGGCCAGGTTCTGAAGAGCATTCAGAAGGGCAACCGTGCGAGTTAAGCTTTTCAACGCTACAAACGGTCGAAGAATGTTAGCGTCTACATATCACGGCGTTCACCAGTTTCTACGTTGCTCCTGTCATGTGTTCCAGGCGGCGGAGTGAAGTCCTCTGAGGCGGGCGCGGCCATTATCGAAGAAGGTGCGGGGCGAAGTCGATGACCTGTTGGGCGCTGTCTCGAAGCTGTGTCTTTGCCCGTCGGCCAGAAGTGCTGTAAGAGTCTGTTCCAGGATCAGAGGCGGAAGAAAACATCCAAAGTTCGCTAAGACGTCGCTTAGAAGCCGGTTTTCAAAGTCCCTTGGCCTCGCACACGGTCCACTTCCGGCTGAATAAAATGGCCGACAATATAAATTCCCTATACCCAATACTTCGCTCAATACATTCAATATAAATGTAAGCATTGACGTACAACCGTAGGTTGGCGTATTATATATATATATATATCCATAACATGAAGCCATATGAAAACGTCAATTTGAAAACAATATAGGGCTGCCTGCGGCAGCCCCTAAAAATGGGTGCCTAAATTTGTTGTATGGTTATGACATACAGTACGTGGAAGACAAAAGTTACTATCTATAGGTGTAGGCATGCCCATACATACCCCATACGCCCGTACGTGCACCAATGCACAACCCATAGGACAAATGCACACTTTTATGGAACTACTAGAGTTCGAAGGTGTCAATCGCTGAAACAATTATTTAGCCCTTTGATCCTCGTCATAAAGGGGTAAAAGTAGTCAGCTAGCTTTCTGAATTTGTTCCTGGTGTTGTTGCAAATATTATTCCTGTGTGTATTGAGTTCTTTCTTTTCACCTGATCACTGGATTTCATTACAATCATGTTTCGAATTATGAGAAGCAGTGGACTCTACTATCAGTGTTTCAGGGAGAGCTATGCAGAAATAGACTGCTGCTGGACCGAAGGAGGACACAGAGTCACTACAGTCAACGTCTCAAATTTAGTACAACAGTATGACGAAACAGAGACTCCTTTGCAGGTCATTGGAAGCTCACTTTACATCAGGATTGCATAAACAGTTAGCACTTCTATTGCACCCCGTACTACTACGCATGTAGCTTTACTGCGCCCATAGATCAACTCGTATCAACACCATACGTAGCATAGATTACTTTCATATCCGTACCCGGACTGTATCTGTATGAGTGCCTATAGTATGGTAACATTCTTCTTCCGTATACCATAAGTCGTCTCCAAAGCATTTGATCAGTCCTTTGTGCAGGCTGTTGAATGGGTTTCACAATGGCCTTTGTTTCAAAACTATACTATGTCAATAGGCAGAGTACAACACTCAGCAACATGTCTCACAAGCACACCAGCTACCCCGGGACAAGCTACTCCAGAATGAGGGAATTCTACCAAGGCTGGCTGTCCAAGAATTAGGCAATAAAACCTTAACTCTGCCTTCAACAATCTTACATCATTACACTACACACAGCACAAAGCCATGATTCAATTGCTAGTTATGTAGCTACATACCATAATTCACAGTGGTGCGCACAATTCCTCGAAGTCTTAAGCAAACTTCCACTGTGTAGGTACTTTCAAGGGTGTAAGTCTTTGTATTACCTTCCTTGGGAGAAGATTTCTACAATAATGCTAATCTGGAGTGAGAAAATGCACTTTTGCTCAAACAGTTCTTTTAGTGGGCAGTCATTTTCTCTAGCTCATTAATATTCATGTGATGGGGAAGGAGTAGGAAATTGCCTACCAGGCCTACTTGTAAGGCATTTATCTACTTCCAAGGTTTTGCCTCTAAAACCAGGTATACAACTGAAATAGAAATCCTACACGTTGGTGCAAAAAAAAAACTAATTTTCGCTGATGTGTTCATAGCCTTCTTTGTCTATTATCAACTGCCACATATGACATTGACACAAAAGTGCTTTTTGCAGCAATGCATTGCTTTACGAACTCCATTCTCTTCACTTTGTTCTGATCCAAATCATAGGGTCAGTTTTCATACAAAGTTAACTTTGATGGCTACCATTTTGGTGATTGGGTAATACAACACTTCCTGTTGCACAACAATCATATTACAAAGCAAGTTAATGTTACGAAATACTCCTTCAATCCTTGACAGATGGTCACCAAATGTGGTAGAAATGTTTTGGGGAGTAATGTAGTTGAGCCGAAGTGTTAAAGCTGATCTGCCAGACCTCCTGCATCTTTATAGTCTTGGCCTAATAGAATCCATAACCTGTTTAAGAGATATGGTAAAGATTACATTGATGACTTTCTAAAGTCATAGATAGTAGTTCATTTCAAAAGTTACCCAATGCAGGAATTAAAGAGCTTCACAGTTGCATCACAGCTAGCACGTGTTGTTATAATTAGTGGGGCAACAAATCTACATCATGGTTGATATTCATAGTACCCAGGTAATACTCATAGCACGCCGGTGATATCATATTTCGCAAATTTTCACAATCAATGAAGTCCTAAAAAATTTAAGAAATGGCCACATTCGGGAATACTATTGCGAAAAAATATGTTCAGTCTATTATAAAGCATGTGATGTCACATTAAGATGGCAGATGTCCACGGGACTATTAGAATTTGTTCAGTTCAGCCTTCTTCTGGGTGAAGCCAGGTAGGACAATAGAACAACACAGGTGAACAATAGAAGAAGAGAAGCAATGCATAAGTAACAGATGTATGGATTCATTGGATGATTTGGAAGAAACGTAGCTAAAAATCCTGTGATGTCTAGCTACTCCTCAATGATACTTCAGCTCGTTTCCGAAGGCTACAGAAAGACCAGCCATGGCCTGCCTTCCAGATCCACCTGGGCTTCTCTAGAGATGTGCCTGCATCAGCTATCAAGCAAGCTAACTAGGAAATTATGGCCACTTCATCTAAGGAAAGGAATGGCAATCAAAAGGTCCATACCAAATGTGTATGGTACGTTGCAGGAAAAGGTTATCATACTACGGGCGTTGTTAACGGCTACGAGCATACATATTAACAGGTACAGGCGTAGTCGATTACAGGTACAGGCGTAGTACATTCTGCTACCTACGGGCGTAGTTTCGGTTACAGCGTATAGGCATAGTATTACGTACTTGCGTAAAGGTGTAAAATGTTCGGAAGTCCAAACTGTTTGTCGTCGTAGATACGTGGGTGGCAGTGCCGAGGTGTTACCTAGTGTGTTTCTCCGGCAGTTGTTCCCAATGTTGTTAGCATTTGTTTTTCCCGGTGTATCTGTGATTTTCAGTGCGAAGATGGTGTATTCCGACTATGTAAAGCAGTGGATCCTACTTTATCGTCAGTCAGAGAAGAGTTATCAATGAATCGCACTGTGACTGGCAGAAGAACAGCACGCGGCCACCAAGGTTGGAATTGGCAAGTTCCTCAAGCAATATCAAATGACAGGGACAATCTCGCATGTACCTGGAAGCGGTAGACAGTTGAAACTGAGTGCGTAGGCAACAAGAATCATCGACAAGCAATAAAGGAAGATGATGAGATGACTGGAGAAGAACTTCGGAAGCTGCTGTGCATTTGAGCTGGAATGCCAGCAGTTAGCACTTCTTTCCCACGCCCATATCTACACCGTACTTGTTCAGGCATAATTCGATTAGGGTGTAATACGGTAAGGACATAGAAAGGCTACAGGAGAACAAATTTACAGATATGGGCATAGTAATTTACTGTTACGGGGGTACCAATTAACATTTACGTGCGTATGTAAGGGCATAGTATGCTAACTTTTCTCTGCAACGTACCATAGGCTGATGTAGCAGAGACCTAGCACATCGTTCGTCTATTGAGATCAGACATGTTGCTGTGTACTGTGATTTGTTCATGTCCTGTAATGACACAACATTGTACTTGTGAAGACTATTTAAGCTGTGCATGAGCATTCTGATTGTTGTTGTCATGAGATTAATCTGTGAGCGGTGAATTCAGTTACTGCGTTACTCGAACGAACCTGTGGGCATCCCAGTGTTAGAGTGATACAGGACCAAAGAGAAATGACTGTTGTACCACTTAACGTTACAGATACCCACTATAGACGAGTGACAGTGTGTTCTCCTGGGGATTAATCGAATGGCAATGATCCAATAAACCACACACACATATTAAAACTAGCACATTATAGTATTGCATAATGTTCCGGAGAGCTTCCTTCGCAAAAATATGTATTTTTGTGAAGTGATTCACAAACGTTTTCGGTCTCAAAAATCTTTCGACATTCAGTAATCATAGCACCCACAATGTGGTCTGTGATACAGGGCACATCAACTAGTCATTTCTTTTGATTTTCAACCTAACCAGACTATAACAGTAGCTAAAGGCTTAAATAGTGGATGCTAAGCAGGAATTAAGCTAGTTATCATTAATTGAAGAAGGGGGATACTGTAAGAGTGCATACCTCCATCTTACACCAAATGGTAAGTAGAACAATTATACTACCACTCCATAATCAGCCGCAATTACCTTTCACCCTTCCACCATACAATATGGTCATCTGTGTACATTACTTACTTTTCATCCTTTTCCAACTTGGACAGTTTCTTGCCAGAAGTGGAATCATTCAACTCCTTGAGCACTTCTTTGGACACAGCAGCCTCACGTTTGATGGCAATCCTGCAAAACCACATTAATCATAATAAAAAAAACAAATTATTAAAAAAACAAGTATTTCGAGTGGGGCGCCAGGGTGCCCCTTAACTTGGACTACTTGGCCAATTGTTATTGTAAGTTAAAAGAGAGAGAGAGGGGGGGGGGGTAGACAGAGAGTGTTAGCTAGCAATGTCTGTTGTAAACACAGGAACATTTCAGAACATGTTACCTGCCCATGATGTAACTTCAAGTCCTCTAAGAGTACTAATTTTTGAACACTTCGGTGCCATGATTTCCTGAAAGGTACCGATCTGTTCCACTGTCTCAACTCCATGAGGGTAGTTTCCCATAATGCACAATATCAGGCTTTTCAGTTGAAACTCAACCCAATTCATCCTCTTTGCATTGGTATATGTGGCAGCCAAAATTAAAAACAAACATTATACCAGAAGTTGATTTTGTGGAAATGGCATTGAATGTTTTCATATGATTTTGACGTGATGCATACTTCTCTGGCAAGCGCTCCTTGGGGGTCTGGCAGCTTCTGAACCATGCCAACCGTGTTAAAATAGCATAGGATAGACATGGTGCCTGAACTGTTGCTCCAGAAGACATAATTATTCATAGACGTGTCTATACATCAGCCAATATTCACGGAGCGCAATTTTCGCAGTTGAAGACTCATCCGCAAAATCTGCGAACATTGTGCTCCTCCAAAATTTGGCTCTATACGGTATCATCATATCATGTTCGTTGTTTACATCCATTCACCAGTTAACTGTGAATTCATTTTCGTCACCATTACATTTCCATATTATGATTTCTGAGTACCTAAAAAAGTATCCAAATTGGCCTCATGTTTCTCCACCTAACCCTAACCCTAACCGTAACCCTAAACTAATACCAATACCAAAGCACAAGTTAATGCTTGCCTCATTGGGCCACCACTGACTGTACATGTGCACCATGCATTCCAAAGTGGTTGTATGTACCATATATGGTGTGGATGTGACATGCATACCAAACACTTCCCGACCAAAAAAGAGAGACAACCAAAGCAAGCCAAGAAGTCCAGTGCAAATAACCCAAATTTGCTCGATCATGCATGGGTGTTTCTTTTGATGTGGTTAGGGGAACATATGACTTAGACACATCAATGTTGGCAGGTGTCTAACTAGTGACCCCTTAGAAGGAGTATTCAAAGTCAGCAGAAATGGTAGCAGGAAGCAGACATGGTAGCACCAATGGCAGACATTGGCGACGATGAAAATGCCAACAGCAATGTCTCATATGGTATATACAGTGGAACCCCGCCTTGCGGACACCCCTGAAAAGCAGACACTTCGATTATGCGGACACTTTCTAAAGTCCCAACGATTGGCCCTATTCTACCTGTATAAACTTCGCCTTAAAATGCCGACACCCCGTTATTCCGTATTGCAGACAGCGTCCTGTGCACCGCCCTATACAACTCTGTATAAACCCCACCCAGTAATCCGGACATTTCGATCAGCTGCCAAAAATGGCCGCTCCCTGAATTGCACCACTACCTTTGACAAATGACAGGAACAGCACAAGAGTTGACGAGTGCCGCAAATCGTCAATACTAAGGGTTTTGAAAGTGTCTTTAACATGGGAAAGTTCAGCGCAAACAGTTACCCTTTACAAGCATCTTCAGAAAAGGTGCGAGTTAAGTACTCGAGCGAACCACCTCTATCTTTACAAGTTCGTCTTATTTTGATACTTTTCTTGCATACTAAATAATTGCTTTAACGTATGGGCAAATAAGTCGTACCTCTAAAATGCAGACACCCCTATAATCCAGACACTTCTCTTGTTCCAAAGGGTGTCCACATTATAGGGGTTCCACTGTAGCAGGACAGTATCATCAGTGGAGAACCAGACACTTGCGGAAATGAGGATACACAAAGAAACGGTATCATGCAAAAATGAAGTAACAGCAGAGTATATCATGGAACTGATGAATCTCAAGGAAACAATGACAGTGATGACTGATGTAAAGGAAAGTGCTCATCAGTAGCCACAACTCGTTCAGGGCCTCTGATAACATGCAAGCACACTCTGCAGGGTTCATCTGTTCTTCTGTCCTGAACAGGAAAATAGCACGCAGTACACTTCTTGGGCTAGTTTGTGCTGCTGTTGGGTCCACTGTATTTTCCTCTGCTTTCCTTGCTCGTTGCTAAGGAAGTTGTTGTGAATGACAGCAGCTTCTAGGGACCTTGATTTAGTGATGACTAGCCACATTGCGTTCAAAATAATTTTCATACGGCCGACACTTTGACCTCATTGGTAGCATTATGGTACAGTTGTACAGCTTTGATTTGGGTTCATCAAATATACACATTCTCAGTCTTCGCCCTCAGGGTGCATATCTTAAAACTCTCATCTTCATTGTTTAATATATCATTAATCAAAATAAAGAAACAGAAAACAATTCATGGAGGCTCAGGAAGCTGCAATGGTCAATAGGACAGACATATTAATTAGCTTGCGTCCTTGTACAAATGGAAGTCAAATGGTTCTTATTCCCATAGGATAGCACATGATGTATGGTACATGTATACAGGTAGAATATTGTAGTGTTACTTCAACTATAAAGATGTTGGAGGGTCATGACACTTGATAGACTTGGCCATGTGGTTCATTGTCCAGGTTAATAGCAACATTTGCAAATAATCCTTTCAGCACTGTAGTTAGATGTTATCCATGTGATATCTAGTATATAAAGCCGAATGTGTCTGTGTGTGTGTGTGTTCGCTATGCATGCGCACGTTTCTTGCTCGGTCTCCCTCAAACTCGCTGTGGCTGCTGGGGGCACCTGAGATCAGGTTACAGCGGGGTTGACGTCACCCATCTTGCAGTTCGTAGAAAGTAATCCTTCCACTTCTGAAATTTCCTTAGTGGACGACTGCCATTTTCTAATTATCGTTATCAATGACTTCCGGTTTTCCCCGATTTGATTTGCTGTCATCCCACGTTCAAATTTAAACCAATAATCATCATTTTGAGCTCTAGCAGTAGCATGGTTGCTGAGGACATCAGGGGACAGGCGTCAGGCACCGAAGCTCGCCGAAGGCAGGCCACTCTGCTAGTAGCTAATATAGTTACCAAAAGGGTTTAATTGTACTCGAATCAACAGAGCTTCGGCCAAATAATGTGCACAGATGCCAATATAGCTGTCTAGTTTGCCATACCTTCCTCAAGGGAAAAGGCCTTCAACATGTCCCCCAAAATCATTGCTCTACTTCTGTCAGACAAGTGGCATAATGAGCAGCTATCAAGATTGCCATTGGCCATCTGGGTCTCACAGTCTGGCTTAGTCATAAAATGGCTATCACCTTGAAGGTCTGACTCTTGTTGCCTAGGAAAGTATGAGGCGCAATACACAACTCAGTGAGTGTCGTGAGCTACGCACTGTAGGGATTCCCAACTGTTTATAGCAAGAGAAAACAAACCTGGACTGGTGACTAAACTGCCCTCTGCCTACGATGAGTACTCACTTGTGTCTCAGATTAAACTTCACCTTCTTGTAGGCAAATGCAACAAGCCATGTGCTAACTCCAGTCATGACCAAGAAGAGAATCGAGAATACGAGCATATCCATCATCTGAACACGCCAATATAGCCCTGGGCAAATGAAAACAATGCACAGACATGAAATGACACTACACAACCTCCTTAGGACACATTCAGAATACCCAACATACATACACCAGGCAATATGTACGTACGTGTAGATAAGAAGGGCTCACAGCCAAGAATATGTATGAAATTATTGGGTATCATTGTAATTTCAAATGGTTGCTCTCTGCAAAAAGTAATTCATGTTACCTCGATGTCTACCACGTTGACACTATTAGGAGACCCACAGGTATATACACCTGGGGTGTACTTAAAGGTGGGCGGTATTGACTTTTTTCAATACCGAATAACTATTCCCACCAATACCTCGGTATTACTAAAAACCGACTAAAAAGACTAATTAGCTTCCATTGACTGACTGTATCTGCTTTTGAAAGTGTTAGAACTGTTCTTTTAAACATACTTTCACTCTCTGATGACTCTACAAAAAAGAATGGCAGGATAAGGAAGTATGATCCTAGCTTAATCAGAAATGTCAATCAGCACAACAGCGATAAAGATGTTTGATAGTGTTAAAATGGCATACTCGTCAACATTCAGAGCAAAACCGATGTATCTAGATGACGCCCGGGACACACATAGTTGCACTGGTTAGGTGTAGGGAAATGTAAAGTTTCAGAATCAACTGAGAATTGGGCATATACGCATCTGTTTGCAGAGAAAATATTGAAAAACACCTTTTCGGTAGTAATTTTGCCACAATTCACACATTCGAATGCAATTTTCTCAGAAACAGACTACGATACACTTCTGTTCTTAGTCGAATATGAAGGTACATTTACTACTAAACATGATAATGCGCAGCACACTCACCAAGAAGAAGCTCTAGATATGCCGTTTTTTTATATACAAACTTCCCTGAACAACAAGCCGGCCATTGTGATGACGTCAACAAACATCACTATAAGTTATCGACTAGCAATGTGTTAAAGGGGAGTTAGGATGCAGCTCATCAACCAAAGTGCAGCAGATCGAGAATAGTAACCGCTATTGTTGTCAGGCCCACAGAACTGGAAGAGTATGCATTAGTGAAGGTACATTAGGGAGTAGCCATGTGCGCCACACTACACGCTGCCTAACTAATCGCACAGCCTCACTCCACGCGCTGTCTTACTTCACGCGTTGCCTAACTCTACACGCAGCCTCAGTCCACATGCTGTTTCAGTCCATGCGCTGTCTCACTCCACACACTGCCTCACTCCGCACGCAGCCTCACTCAACACACTGCCTCTCTCCACGCGCTGTCTCACTCTACGCGCTTTGTACGTAACTCAACACGTAGTCTCATTCGATGCGCTGCTTCACTTCACAAATGTTTTCTCATTCCACACGCTGTCTTACTCCTCATGTACTCAGTACCAATTATTGCAGTAGATAAATACTGAAATACAGAAAACAACTTCATTAGACAAAGACTCTTGTGTGAGCACTGTAGCCAAGTGCTTGTCTGTTGTGTAAGCACTCTAGCGGAGTGCTGGTCTGTTGGGTCTAATACTGGGTACCTGTAGGAATAGCCTATGGCTAAAGGCTCCCCAGTCTAAATATGATACCTGATATCCTATTCAACGTACTGACTACAGTCAGTATCCAGTAAATACCAAAGTTAACTAACTATACCAAAATACCGCCAATCCCTAGGTGTACTTGCACCTTCTATCAAGCTCTTCACTGTATTTAAAGTTGCACCTAAGCACGCACTGTATACGCTTTAACTTTCGCAGGGTTAAACTTTCGCGGCTCGCAAGTTTTCACGTTTTTCGCGTTTTTACTTTCACAGTTGCAGAGCTTCAAGCAGGAGAAATAAAGACTTGTATAGGTTTTTGTGGATGGTTGCTGATCCACGAAAAACAAAAAAGTTTAACCCCGCAAAAGTTAAAGCGTATACGGTATCTGAATAGTAGCCCAATATTAACTACACTGATAACAGCTGGACAGGATCACCAATGGAGCCAACACCATCTCTTGATACATGAAAGCACCCATGCATCAATAATCTATCCTACCCTTCTGAAGCATCAGAACTGAGTATATCTCAACCAGGACAACAAACACACAGCAAGTGACTGTTTTGTCCCATAGCTATTGTTTACATATTGCACGAAGTGCGTCGTTTTCTCAAATCCGCTCACATATAGTACTGATACTGAGTTTGGTTACCAAGGCATGGGCATCAACAGCGGGACTTAAAAAAAATCAGGCTCAATGTCCCTGTCAAACAGAACAAATACGCAAGCTGGGACGAAATGCGCAAAAAAATGACGAAAAGCTCAATACAGTAGCACTAGGCCATTGATCCAAACAACTCCTGCTCCGCTCTGGAGCATCTTGCACCTAATATGCAACCAGACATTTATGAATTACAGACTATCTGGCAGTGCCTTGCGGCAATCCGAGAATACGTCCGTCTGAGGATTGATTACTGCCTCCAATAATAGCAAGGGTCTGACATGCGAGAAAACGCACAATAAGCGCACATGACACGAAGCAAATTCATATGTTCTTCGATTTAGCGTAACAACATTTGGACGTAGCGTAACGTGGCACTGAACTAATCATAAGCTCTTCCTTAGAGTGCAATGGGAGTGGGCGAAAATGGCGAGGAACATCATGGAGGATGAATTGTGGATGGCTGTACTCAATTCAGATGATTTGAATTTCGAAGATGGAGCTTGCTGCACAAGCAGAAAGACACGGGAGACATGGGAAATGCTTAAATTTTGAATTTCGCAGGAAATTCCTTCTGCAGTGTCCCATCTATGTCTTCCCAACAGGCCGACCCTCGTGCGAAGGTGTGCTGGACTGCCACAACGTTGTGCAACAGTGTTACAGCGTCTTCTGCCTGAAAGTGAACCCGTGACAGCTTCAACTGGTGTTCTGAAGGCAATACGGGGATGGACTCAAACTTGCTGGGATCGGAGACCGAGAAGGGGTGGAAGCGGCCGAGGCATTCATGGCAAGAGCAGTGCAAATGATCTAAGACGAGTTTTCCTTTGCCGAACAACGTACGTATAAATTAAACACAATAACCAGCCTTGTTCTGTCAAAAACGTTACTTCCTGCGTTCGATTTTTTCGTGCCAAACGTAATAAGTTTACTACCTTACGTTTTATGCTGTGCTAAACCTCTCCAATGACTTATACTGCTCAGAAACAGGTCGCTAATCCAGAAATCCAAATGAAATCCAGAAATTCACGTGAAATCCAAGTGAAATCCAGAAATCTATTTGAAATGTCGGACCCCTCGAATAATAGCCAAAGTAAAATGGCCGCCACGTTAGTCATCATGGTAAGGAGTTGAAAGGATGGATATAAACGTACCCCCCCCCCCCCCCCCCACACACACACACACACACCACGCTGGTTTCACCTACAATGCGCACATTTGCAACTATTGAGTCTCACACGAAACAAAGGCACATGACTCACACAACGGGAGGGCTGACACTGTCAACGCGTTCCCGTAGAAAAGAACTTGCGTAGCCCATGAAAGGTCTTGACTGCCTTCGCTAATCATTCTTTCCTCTTCCTTAGACCATTTTCCCTTTGAACCAGGCATGTCTGGACAGACGAGTGACGCAAAAAACACCACTACTGTGACACAAGTGGGGTGGGCTAATGTCGGAGATCTGATGCTGTCTATGACGTCAGAGCGGCCATGACGTCATAGACAGCAGTCCTCCATATATACAGAGAATATAACATTGGGTCCCCTGCCGGGACCCTGTACTATACTCATACATTAAACTACTGCAGTAAACTGTATAACTTCTGTTACTTAACGTAAGTAACTAGTATAAAATACTGTTGCTCACAGTGACCGGTTGGTTTGGCCGTTCGTTCTGGCGGTTTGCTTGGTCGATTGCTTGCTGCCTTTACTGGCTTGTTTAGCTACGTTTTTGCAATAGAGTAGGACGGGAGCGATTACCGTTCGCTGTCCTCGCTGGTGGTTCGCTTGGAATCTGCTCATATCTGGCTTGCCCCACTGGGGTTAGCTCGCTCGGCCACTGGGCTAGCTCGCTTGGCCACTAGGGTTAGCTCGCTCGGCCACTGAGGTTAGCTCGCTCGGCCACTGGGGTTAGCCCGCTAGGCCAATGTGATTAGCACGCTCGGCCAGTGTGCTTTGCTCGCTTGGCCAATGTGCTTAGCATGCTTGGATTTTGGAGTTAGGGCTGGTTTTATTTTTAGTCTCTATACAATTAGTCATCCCAGCCTGGTATACCTAGGCCATAGATTACAGATTCCTCAAGGATTGTAGCAATCTGATGAGGAGGATGAATTGTATGAGGAGGTGTAGGATACCTGGAGACAACAGTTTACTACATGATATTGCCTTTCATCCTGCCTTAAACCAGCAGAGTTCAAAGTCTAATTGTTACATCATAAGTATTGTTGACACGTGATCTTACCGCCTTTTGTTCTGAGAAGGCATGAAGTGAGAAATAACTTTAATGGTAAATCCAAACATACATGACATTTCCGTATGTAACAAATAGAAAAACAATAATCACTGTGTATACATAAGCCGCGACCTAATAAGACAGGAAACCCAAAAAGAAAAGGTCTGAGTTTGACCAATGCATGAATACACTCCAGTGTGTTGGCTGATGGCAAACACTCAGTGTAGTGTAGGTTGTTGATGAGAGTTCCACACAAGTTCTGCAAGTGGTAGATACAAGGGGGAGGGGCTGGTAAGACTGGTAATGCTTGGTGGGAAACTGACTATGTTGTCTCCAGGTATCCTACACCTCCTCATACAATTCATCCTCCTCATCAGATTGCTACAATCCTTGAGGAATCTGCAATTGTACTTCAGAGGCTCCGGATACCTGGAGACAACATAGTCAGTTGACTACATGCCATCATTTGAAGCTCACCATTGTTGTACTCAACTTGAGCATGAGTCTCTCAGTACCCCAAGGCCAAATTTGATGAGGAGACTGGCCTGTAGTAGAAGCAACAAAAAGTGGCTTCTCAGCTCTAATTTGCTGCTCTTAGAATGTCTGCTGTGGACACCCCGCTGCCTTGGCTTTGGAAGTCACAGCTCAATGCGTAGAATGGGAGGAGAAAACTGAGGTGTCAACTCCAGAATCTGCCATGACTCCCTTTATCCATCTACCTTGGCTTCACAGGAGTGTATTACTTTCTGACTGAGATAAAGAGAGGATTAGTGGTCCCAGCATGTCTCATCTCCTGAGATCTTGCTGCATACTCCCTCAGGGCTTGAATTGGACATAGCTTTGGCGATTCCTGAAAAGATGGGTAAAAGGCCTCAATCGGTGAGCCATTCCTCCTAGACTTAGTTGGGCCAGGAATAATGAATCTCACACCTTTTGTCTGATACACGTGATGATTGAGATCCAATGCTGCAAGGTTGGAACATCTGTCTGCATTGCTTAAGGCCATAAGCATTGCCACCTTGTGGGTAAGTGTTGAAAGGAGAGTTCATTGTTCTCTGGAGAGTTTTTGAAATAGGTCAGGGCTCCAGTTAAATCCCAGGTGCTAGAGTACCGTGGTGCTGGTGGTCTGCTGATCAACTTGTACTCCATCCACCTCCGTGTGTGTCATTGAGATTGCTGAGTTGAGCGTGTTCATAGTGTGGTACTGTTTTCCTCCTAAACTTGAATTAGCAAAAACTCCAAACTATCACTCAGAGGTACTGAACGGGGATCAAGGGAATCAGGGGGTCTAAGGCACCAGCTATCCTACTGAAGCCAGGCAGCAGAGTAGACTGACTCAGTTGAGGCCCGCCAAGATTTTGTGATAAGCTCAACAACTCCCTCCAAATGTCCTGCAGACCGGAAGGATCTCCTGAGATGGGTCAGGTGGCCAGAGGAAGATGGCCCTGAAGCACCAGTGGGTGGCTCTACCCCTTGGGACTGACTAGATTGTTCTGCACTGGAGGCAGCAAGATTGAGTGTTCTGTTAAGGCTCTGAGGAGAGAAGGGTACCAGAGCTGATTGTGCCAACTGAAGCAATTAACACCACACTAGCTTGGTCCAGTCGAATCTTCTCCAAGTAGCGTGTGATTAAGGTGAATGGTGGGAACAGGTATGCGTGATGATTCTCCCAAGGTATGGACAAGGCATCCACAGCTAGAGCTGCTGGGTCTGGGCACCAGCTGCAGTACACAGGGAGCTGTGTCTTTGTCCGTAATGCGAATAGGTCAATAGAGAACAGACCCAGCCTGGACTCTATCTGGAGAAAGGTGGCTCTCTCGAGCATCCAATCGCTGGAGTCCCACATGTGTCATGACCCAGTCCACTCTAAAATTCTCCTTGCCAGGGAGATATTCTGCATGAATAACCATCTCCTTCGCTAAGCACCATTCCCAAATTCTCACTGCTAGATCTGTGAGCTCCTGAAAATGAATGCCCCCCATTTTGTCACACTGTCGATCCAAAAGAGGATGTTAAATTTCCTCCTGTTCGGTAGGAAGCTCCTCAATGCTAGGAAAACTGCAAGCAGCTCTAGGTAATTGATGTGCTTCTGTTTCTACAGTGGGGTCCACTGTCCCCTTGTTTGTACTCCCTGACAAAACACATTTCATCCTACCCTGGATGCATTGGTCTCCACTGTCATGTCCCAATGCGCAATCTGAAGACGTCTGCCACTGTATCTTCCCGTCTCTTTTATCCTACCAAGTCAGATCTGCCTCCATGTCGTGGTTCACTTCCATCTGTGTCTCGTATGCCAGGCCCTTTCTCAGGGCTCTCTTTTTGGCTCTCTCGAGGTATCTGAAGTGTAATGGTGCAGGAACAATTGCTGGATGTGCTGCAACCATCATTTCTAACAGTTGTGCTAGCTGTCTCACAGGCCATGATCCTTGGTGCTAGAGCTGGAAAGGTTAGTTGAACCATTCCATTGTTCAGAACTAGCCTGTAAGGAGAGAATGGGCAAATTGGTCCAGCCTGGTTGATTGGCTTGGGCTGCTGAAACCCCGCAATAGGGAGTAAGTTGTCCTGGTTTTGGCTGCTAGCTGGTGCCTATTTTCCCTTTCTTTCCAACATTTCTTCTAAGTCGTGACTTTTATTAGACTCAACATTCCCTTGTAAGGATCTCAACTTCTGATTTGGTAGGGAAATGGTCATCTTGTTCAAATCTAACACGAAACCTAGAAACTCCAAGTGATCCGAGCGTGTTACGTTTTTTCTCATGTTGATCACGAAACCTAAGGCTATCAGAAGTTCCAAAGCTGTGGGTAGATGCTTCCTCACCTCCTCCTTCATTGGTGCCATGACCAGCATGTCGTCTAGGCATAGGATGACTCTGATACCTAGTTTCCTCAAGGTTGCTACTATTGTTTTTTTAGTTTCATGAATATGAAGGGTGCACTCCTCAGACCAAAAGGTAGGGATGTGGATTTCCACAGCCTGTCTTTCCAGCGAAAGGCCATGAACTTCCTGTGATGGTAGTCTAACAGAACTGACAGGCATCCTTCAGATCCAATTCAATCATCCAATCTCCCCTGCGTATGAGGCCCTTGGCTGTCTTGATGGATTCCATCTTGAAATGTTGTGCCAGGATGTACTGATTCAAGCACTTCCGGTTTATCACTGGTCTCCAGGAGCCACCTGCCTTTGTTGCCATGAACATTGGGCTGACAAATGTTGCTTGCGAGCCGTCTATTACCAGCTCGATTGCTTGTTTGATTGCCATCTTTTCTAGCTCCCTGCCGGGGCCCAGGCCTTCTCCTCACTCAAAGGTACCTTTGTAAGTACCTTTCTTTGATGGGGGTGGTCTGAAAACTCCAGTCTGCACCCTACTATCGTCTCCAAGATCCACAGATCTCTGGGGATCTGCTCCCAATTGTGTCGGAAAAACTGCAGTCAAACCCCTACTGGCCGATCTGCCTCCTTCTCTACTACTCCTAAGTCTAGATTCACTCCCAGTTTCTTCAAATCGCTCGCTTGTAAAGAATCTAAAAGTTTCCGAACCTCCTCTGTGCTTGTGCACTCGGGGCTCCTTGTGATAGCCTCAGTTCGTGGTACCTTTGGTCCGTGAAGTAGTTGCATGGCCAACAGCCCCGGGGGCTTTGGAGTGTGTATGAAAGCAAATTCTTGCCCTGCCTGCCCCCATACTTGGCAGGAGGGCCCACTCAAAAAACGGGTGTGTGGCTGCCCCTCCCTTTTGCTGGAAGAGCTTGGCTTCTCCTTGCTCTGTCAGCTTGTCTTCATAATTGACACCGCTTTGGACAATGCTACATCTTTCTCAACCCTGTCTGTTAAAGAGGACTGGAAATCCTTCCCAAACAGGGTATCGCTTGACTTGTATTCATCTTCCCCAGAATTTGTCAATGGCCTCGAGGATTTTCGTTCTCCTGATTTGGGATACATGTTCTGAGGCATTCTCAACCACTCACAAGGAGTGTTGAATGATTGCTAGGACCAACCTAGCTGGTATCATAATCTCGGCATTCTCCTCAAGAACTTCCTCCAGGAGTTCCTGCCAGGCCGATGTAAGGGGGCGGATGCAGGCTAAAAGCGCAGTCTGGATCTTCATAAGCTCCGTGTCTTGCTCCTTGGCAGACAGGCGCCGGTGTGCTGTCGTCAACGCGCCGGAGCAGGGAAGCCCGCCGAAGGCGGGCTTTCCTGCTAGTTGTACAAAATTGAGGAACTACGAGGAATAGATTAGTGAGAGCTGATGAGCAGTGAGGAGAAAGCCAACAAAGTCGAAAGTTGCATAGGAGACACAACACAGGCGACTGGAGAGCTGACACAGTGTGACCAAGTTTGTTTTGTGTTTTTGTCTTACTTTGCTATGTTTAGTGTTGCGTGTGATACCTTGCTATGCTTGGTGTTCCTGAAAGACGTATACTACCTTGCTGCGTTGCTGTAAGAAACCTGCTGTGTTTAGTGTTGTTCTATGACCTGCCTTGCTGTGTTCGCTGTTGCTGTATATAAGACTTACCTTATTAGCTAGGGTGTAGCTAATATAGAGCAGCAAGAACGATGGCGTCTCCGGGAACGCAACCCAGTCTGACCCTTCTTCGCAATGCAGCAGCAACTTGGTGTCTAGCTTCTGGCTTGTTTCCCTGTGACCGTTCACCGCACCAAGACAAGGCAAGTGTGTTTGTCTGTGTGTGTGTGCGTGCGTGCGTGCCTGCCTGTTACCGTGCTTTTTCGGGTGATTTGTAGAACGCGGCATCGTAGATCGGCCAGCATCACCAATTCGACACAAGTCTTTGCGGGCAGGACATCATGGCTTGGCAACTTGGCAGACATACAGAGGGAGATTGCCTACATATTTAGCAGCTGAAAAGAAGGCGGTAGTGGTGGCTGCTTCCGTTGGTATGTTATAGACCGTTGAGAAGAACTGTCCGAAAGAATAGAAATTTGGGCTTCGGCGTATAGTCACCAGAGAAGCATTGATAGTTTGGAGTTTTGACGTGGCCAGAATTATGTCCCATTCATGCCCTACTCACAGAGACTGCAGGCCCGTACCCAGGGATTTTGAAAGGGTGGGTTAGTACCCCAATAATGTCATGTGCATCCTACTATAATTCACGGGATCTAGAATTTGGATGTATGTTCGTTCAGCCATAAAATCTGCACCTTCCCGGGAATCGGCTCGAGACGCTCCGTGCCAGTTGATAAACTCGGGGGCCATGTTCTTAGCGGGGTGCCGTTCGCCTAGCTGCCTTGCGGCCGAAAAGGGAGACGTCTTTCGTCAATTTTCCGCGGGCCGACACGCCATTTTCAAAATTATCGACCGGCCTTTCCGCTACCGGTCATTGGCGTACTTGATACGAGCCATGCCAGTTAAGGGAGTGGGGGGACGTGAGCTTAGAGGGGTGCCGTTCACCTAGCTGCCCTGCAGCCAAAGAAGGCCCTTCCTTTTTTCCGTGGGTCAAGACGCCATTTTTAATTATTTTTGTCTCTAGGACTTTCGGTTACGGAAGATCTTATTCGTTGTCGGCAAACGTTCGAATTAAACTCTACCGTCGTTATAGCAGCCAGTCTCCGTTGCTACCTGTGCA
This sequence comes from Ianthella basta, assembly GCA_964019415.1. Classification (NCBI taxonomy): domain Eukaryota; kingdom Metazoa; phylum Porifera; class Demospongiae; order Verongiida; family Ianthellidae; genus Ianthella; species Ianthella basta. The sequence goes on from OZ025883.1 coordinate 3,436,628, forward strand.
GATAGTTTAAAACTGGCAAGGTACCAACTCACTGGCTTGCGATAAGCTGGAACCTGCCCGTAGGGGGGGGGGGGGGGCATTCAGCTAGTCTTACTATAATTCACCGAATCTCCGATTTTTATGTTTGTTACCTCATAAAATCTGTGCCTTGCAGGTAATCGGCTTGAGACGCTCCATGCCAGTTGAGGGACTCGGGGACCAGGTTCTTAGAGGGGTGCCGTTCACCTAGCTGCCCTGCAGCCGAAGAGCGCGCTTCCTTTGTTCGGCGGACCGAGACGCCATTTTTGACCACTTGACAACGTACAGTACCGTATATCGCAAAATGTTCGCGGTCAATAATTTTCGCGAATGAAGCAATTCGCGAAAATTTCTATAGCAAATTTTATATGCATATAATACTAATGATATAATAATAACTTGTGTGTGCGCGTGATGTCATAATAAAATGGCGGATCAACAAACGGCGTGTACCTCTTTCGTTTGCTTCATTTCAGAAGCGATTGCTCCTGTTATTTACATTAAAAAGGCTTTAGTGTCTACCTTGTAGAGTCTCCTTCGCGAAATTTTTATTCGCGAACATTTCTGACACCCGTTTTTGCAGCGATTCGCGAAATTTTTAGGTCGCGACAATTTTGCGATATACGGTATTTTATTCTGCCACAAGAATGTTACGTCACTTCCTGTTGGCGTCGGTTTAGCCAAGCGTGGGAAATCCAGCCAACATGATGGCATTCATCTTAACAATATATACAGTGTACTAGGGCATACATTAAAATGCAACCAGCCTCGCTTGAATGTATATGGCTAGCTATTTCAGTAAAGTACAGTGCATGAGCATAACTCGGCCAGGGTAAGTACATTTTGGGCAATATAACTGTGATCTGCTTTCACTGGCTGTCAGAAAGAAGAGATAGCAAGCCAGATGAAGTGCTAGATGGCAGCTGGGCAATCGTCACCTACATATTTGGAGCTGCACAAGGAAGCCTGTCTGTGCTGTGCTAACACAGTGCTCGTTATCGCTTTACCCGAGTGAACAGTGGGAAGTGTTCCCGGCCACGCGGGCAAATGACGTCAGCCAATATGGCGGAATCGCCAACAGGCGTGTAGCCCTCACTGAAGCAATGAGCGACGTTAACAATCTGAACGCAGCGTGCAGCGATGAAGTGGAGTGTTGAGCAGTTTCGTGGCCGATGGTGGCCAAGTAGAGTGTTTTGTTGTCGTGAGCGCCTGCGGAGAACACCGGGCTATTGTGCAATCTAGGTGTCTCGGGTTGACTGGGACGGATATACATATATACATGCATACATACATACAAACGGGGGACGACAACGCATCACGATTACTTGCCTAGCCTTTCGGCTCGGCAATAAAGAGGTTCTTTACAAGATGCAGTTGCACAGTTGCACAGTTACACAGTTGCATACAATACTTGCAAATCAACTGTTTTGAGGCCTGAACTGTTTCTGTATGAATATAAAAATTTTCCACTTACAATACTAATGCTCATTCAGACAGACAGTCTACATAGCTATACACCGTATCATTGCATAGTCTCATCCTCAGTACATACATGAATCACCACCATGCACATGCCTACCTTTAGCCAGTATGTTGAACATGATAGCATTAATTACATACACTAAATTGCAGGCATAGCATTGTCCCTTGCTATGTGCACTGGCATGTGCTCCATTTGCTGGCACTCCATGCTATATAATGGCACAATCCGCTTAATGCTTTCCCCTGCATACTCACAGGCCATGCACACATGACGTTGCAGATGCCAGCATACTGCCCAGCTGATATCAACGCACTGTCACACAACATGCTGGTGTCGGCAGACAGGCGCTGAGCAGGGAAGCCCGCCTCGCCGAAGGTGGGCTTTCATGCTAGTTAACATAAACTCAAATACAGAGATGACATGCTGCAGCTGTATTACAAATTGTCAATGTACAGAATATGAGTAATAATTGATTCATATATCCTGATGCAGTAACAGAAATCATGTAATGAGCAAACTTGATATGATGTCAGAACTCTAAAACTTAGCAAAATAAGGCAGTCTATTCTCACTACCTTTAAAAAATTCATTCAGAATTGCAGTAGGTGAAGAGTGTCAATGACATGACTGTGAACATGAGCCAACATCAAGTGATTTAAGCGTGCTTGACTCATAGATGATCATAGGTAATTCCTGATTCTTCGCAATGCTGATACACTTTGTTCTGACATTGCATTTGTGCCTGGCATGAACAAAATGAGTTTAACTAGGCCAATCACTTGATTGATGTATGCTAGCTAGTCAGTTGACTGAGATCCAAGGTATGCCATAATGTCATTGAATGAAAGCCTGTCACCTGTTTGCTGATGCTCATATGCATAATTATTGCTAACTGTATCTGTAAGTAATACAATCAATCAAAATGCTTCTGACCTCAAGTAAAATGGTGAACTAACTAAAACAGGTGAGGATTGTTCAAAATTCTTTTTTTTGGAAAGCTAAATGAAGTTGGCAGCTTTGGCTCCTCAGCAACATCTGACAATGCATCGGAGGATGAGGCAGATGACGATGAGGACAACGACACCACCATTCTACAGACATGTGTAGAGTGGAACTATTGTGCAATAGTGATTTGACTGGGCTGCATGTAGTTTGCTGTGAATGTGGGCACTTTAATATCTTTGTTTTGTCTGTCAGACAAGCTCAAGAGCTCCTTTCCCATTTCTGCTCTATTTCAAAGTGATGTTTAGCCTACAAATGACTAAGGCCATGGTCGTAGTGGCCGTAGTGCTTCCCCTGACTGATTAATGATTTAAGGAAGAAATGTCTGAAGATAGCTAGGGTATGGCATCAATAATATCAGATGTCATCAACAATTTATATCCACATATCAACTGTAACACTTTCTTTACACTCGATTCTTGGCACACTTATAGGGCAGATGAAGCTTAAGAGTCTTTACAGTGTTGGTTCAGAATTTCACTTTGAAGACCCATATGCACAAAACTGAACTTGTTAGAGTGTACATAGACAATGAGCACAAAGCCTAAAAAGATTGCCAAGATCCATCTTTGGGTTGATGGAGAGTTTGTTGCAGGAGAGGGTTGGTTACTGGCGGTATCCGTCATCAGGAGGTATGTTTCATTGGATTGTACAAGGGGGGTAAGCTGTGAAAATTTGGCAGGATAGGTGTGTTGAGTGTACAAAATCAACTTGTTCGACTGATCTTCAACAGTGTACACTAAATCAAATGGCGAAACAGATCTTTGGCAATGGACATAATTGTAACATGTACAAAATCAAACCATTCCACCAGATTTTCAGCTTTGACACTTGTTCAACATCAGTCTTCCAAGAGAATAATTACCTCTTTGTAGATCGCAGGTCAGCCTTAGGCTTTAATTTTGTGCTTATTGCTGAAGATCAGTCTTCCACTTTGAAACTTAGCTCGTTGCCAAAGTTCAGTTTGACAATTTGATTTGCTGACGCCTAGAAATTCTGATTTCAGACTCATTGCTGAAGATAAGTCCTACATTTGATTTTGTGGTCGTACTGAACATCTGTCTTCTATTTTGATATTGTGCCCTTTGCAGATCAGCTTAGATTTGATATCATCCTCATTGCCGAGGAACAATCTGTTTTGATCCTCATTGCCGAAGATTGGTGTGTTTATCATATTTTATCCCCATTGCTGCAGATCCGCTTTATGCAGTGACTAGCAGGGCTGTTCGTTCGCGATTAGGGCAAAAACTACTGCACAGAACGCCACCAAACTCTCAGGAATTATACAGTGGGGCTCTGCGAGTGTCTTCCACATTTTGAAATCGCCCGTCTTGCAGTTCTTGAAGAGATATTCTATTTCCGATTTTTCATTTGCGGCTTATGGCCATTTTATCACTTATTGCTCCCTTGACTTCCGGTTGTCGGACGGTTTGATTCGCTGTCGTTCAACGATCAACTTTAAACTCAGCCGTTGTTATAGCAGCTACCTGCCGTTGCTACCCGCTCACATACGTCAAAACTGGCTGGGGCCGACTCGCTGTTGTGCGACTCGCCATAGCAGAAGCCCACCGAAGGCGGGCGCCCTGCTAGTAGATTATATGTTCCTTGTTGAAGATCAGTCTTGATGAGCATAAAATGTACACTGTCCAATTGATCTGCAGCCATATGCATGAATCCAATTGTCCGACTGATCGTGAGAAATATGCACGAAACTGAAGTTTTCAGGGTGCTCTTAGACAACGAGCACAAAATCAAATATCCTCGCATTATAGCCAAAATTATGAGTGGTGGTGTGGTTGTCAGATTACTTACATATGCTTGCTTCAAGGCATTCAGCTAACTCCTTAACAATCTACATATACCTACAGGAGGATGCACCCGCCATGGCAACAGATGCTGCTACCCCTACACCACTGTGACTATGGACAGAGTGCTAGCACTTGCAGGAAGTACCCACAGGCATTGTGTGTGTGCGTATGTGTGTGTTTGGCTTTTTAGGGTGAGGGTGCATTGGTGCATGTGCTTGTGAAGTGTGTATACATGATATTATCACAGCTATAGTAAGTACCTTATTTGACATATGTCTTTGTACTGTAAACAGGTAACTGTAATGCAAGTGAGTCTGCATGGCCACATGCAGTGACTAGGGTCTGATGGTAGAGCTACACCACTTTATCCCAAGCACCCTCCCCCTTGCCATGCACCCCTCTGTCTCTGCTCTTTTCACCCCATTCAGCCACTGGTGCCAGTGCAGTGCACCACATTGAGCTTATCAAGACACAGAAGTGGGTCCAATGCAGTAGAGATAATAATAATATTCAGAAACATGTTTGACTGCTTCAGGAATGTGGACAGTTGGCCAAAGGCAGAATCTGGAGCGGGCTTGGTGTGACAGTGTGCTTGGTGAAGGTGATAAGCAATGGGGATTTCTTTGGGGTGTACCAAGAGTGCATTGCACACTTGCTTTGATTGTACTATTGTTCTTGGTTGTGCTAAGGGCTACTACACCAGCTGATTGGGCTATCTCTTGAGAAGGCCATGTACGTAGCTTAATTGTGATGACACTGTGCGTGACTTGCTCACAAAGAGGAAATGAGTACTCCCAGTCTAAGAGGAGGTCAATATTTGACAGACATGAAGGAGACAGTGTGTGTGTGTGCCTGGCACATTCACAAAACCCTAATGAGATCTTCAAGATCAGTCTTTGTATTGCTGGAGAGTCTGTTGTGGTAAAGGGGTTGTTCTGAGTGCCATCTATTGTCAAGGAGGTAGGGTATCTTTGATTGTACAAGGTTGGTGAGTTCTGGGGATTTGCATGGATAGGTGTGGTGATTACGTGAATATCCAACTTGGTTGACTGATCTTCAGCACTGTAAACTGAATCTAATACCCCTTTCACACGGACCATTATTCCGGATTTAAGAACCGGATTTGCATCCGTTTAGATCCAGTTTGTGTTCACACGGACGATTTTCGCTGCTGGTGAACGGTTAATTTCCGGCGTTCGAAGAGCTGCTTTTAATCCTGGTGTTGTTTTGGCTGCGCGCAAGGAGAGGGAGGAGGCGGTGAGCCAGAGGACGACGGACAATGGCAGTACAGAACACACTCTATGCGGTAGTGGGGTTGCAGCGGCAAATGCTGGTCTGCGCAAGTTTAGCGAGTGCGCGACGCCTCTTTCAAGGTACGAGAGTGAACAGGTCGATGTGGGTTGAGCACAGGAACGCGGCATTCTTTCAAAATATCGTTCCTGGTTGGAGTGATCACAACTTCAGTCGTGCAACATTTCACTAAACGCTGTTCAATGTGTGCTAACGCAATCAACCCCTGAATTTACCGTATAATGCGGATTTAAAACCACCTCGCCAGCAGGTTTTAACCCGGATTCGGATCCGGTATTTGGTTGCCGTGTGAATGCGGAAACCCACATTTATCTCGGTTTCAATGCGGATTAACCGGTCCATGTGAAGGGGGTTTAATAGTGAAACAGATGTTCAGCAATGGGCACAAATTAAACTGTCAAACTGAATGTCAACAGATATGATAGAATCAAACTGCCAGTGAAATCGTTAGTAATGGCCACATACTAAAAACTGTGTAACTGATCTTCAGCAATAAGCACACATTCAAACAATCTAACTGTCAAACCGAACTACAACCATAAGTGCAATTCAGACCATCAAGAATGTACAGAGAATCGAATAGTGGAAGGGGTAACAAGCAATTTATGCAATTGCTGAACATCTAGGCTTGGTGTGACAGTGTGCTTTGTGAAGGTGATATACCATGATCTTCTTTGGATTGTATGAAGGGTGCATTGCTCACTTACTTTCATTGTGCTCTTGTTCTTGGTTGTGCCGAGGGCTACTTTACCAACTGATGGGTGTTTCTCTGAGAAGGCCATGAACCATTACCTGCTTACAGAAAGGAAGAGGAATTCCCAGTCTAGAAGGAGGCCATTGCTGGCAAGTGTATAAGTCTGTGAGTGCATATGTGTGTGTGTGTGTATGCTTTCTTGCATGCGTGTGTGTGTGCATGCATGTGTTTGTGTACAGTGTATGTGTGTGTAGCATGTGTGTGAGTTTGTACATTATATGTATTTGTTCCTTGGTGGCAATGCAAGCAGGAGTCAGAAATGTCTCCATTATTCTGTCGGAGGAGTTGTCTTTGGGTTGCAGAAGAGTTTGGTGCAGTAAAGGGGTTAGGGGTGATATCCATCAGCAGGGAGGTAGGCTTTATTGAATTGTACAAGGTGGGTAAGCTGTGCGGATTTGCCATGCTGGATAGGTGTGTATGAGTGCACAAAAATGTAACTTGTCTGACTGATATTCTGCAGAGTACATTCAATCAAATAGTGAAACAGATTATTAGCAATGGGTACAAAATCAAACTGCATAACTGATTTCACCAATGTGCTAAAAATCAAGCAGTCCGACAGATTTTTAGCTTTGACAGTTGCTAAACATCAGTCTTGCAGCTAATTGTGTGCAATTCCAACTGTCAACCATAGACTTTGATTTTATGCTCATTGCTGAAGATCAGTCTTGCACTTTGAAAGTTTCCTCAATGCTTTTGATTTCCTACTCATGGCTGAAGATCAGTCTTACATTTGAATTTATTCCCATTACTGACCACCAATCTTGCACTTTGATACTGTGCCCTTTGCAGAGGATCAGTCTTAGATTTGATATCATCCTCATTACCGAGGAACAATCTGTTTTGATACTCATTGCTGAAGATCACCCTTGTTTTTTATATGTTCATCCTCATCGCTAAAGATTCATTTTATGCAATCATTATATGCTCCTTGTTGAAGATCAATCTTGATGAGCATAAAAGGTATACTGATCTGCAGCTATGTGCATGAATCCAACTGTCCGACCGATCATGGGAAGTTTGCACAAAACTGAATTGTCAGGGTGATTTAGACAATGCGCATGAATTGAATTTCCCCACACTGTAGCCATTATTATGAATGAGGGTATGTGGATAGGTGTGTATTAGTGCACAAAAATTTACCATGCTTGACTGTTTATCAGCAGTACACACCAAATCAAATAGTGAAGCAGATCTTTAGCAACGGGCACAGAATCAAACTGCATAACTCATTCCGCTAATGTGCTTGAAATCAAACAATCCAACAGATTTTTAGCTTTAACACTTGCTGAACATAAGTCTTGCAGCTACTTTAAGTGACCTATTCTTTGCAGAAGATCAGCCAGCATGCAATTTAGAAGGACATCCGCAGTGCTGTGTACCAGTAGTTTGCCATTTTTATTACTGCGAGGTAGCTTCCAGTGGATCTTATTTGAGGTTGTGTGGAGCCTATAAGTTCTAGCTGCCACTTCCGTTCTTTCCACTCCAGAATAACAATGGCAATGACAATAACAATGACAAACAAATGATTGAAGCAGACATGAATAGAGTCAAAACAAGTATTTTGAGTTAAAAAACTTGTGGTGCTGCTGCCCCAACCCAAAATACTTGCTCCCTCCAGTCGCTGCTGTGTTATCAATGTATACTAGCTATTGCAACTAATTTTCTGTAATTCATCAACACACTTGTGAACACACTGCATAGGCAAGAATGAACACAAATGATTAAAGCTGACACGAATAGAGTCAAAAAATATGGACACACGTTTGCACAACAGCACAGTACAATAACTTACCTACCTTATACACAGTTAGCACATTCTCAGAGTTGCCAAAAACACAATCAATTACACGTGCACACACACACGCGCACGCGCGCACACGCACACTAAACACACATGTACATGCTCTCTCAAAGACATGGATGAGAGGAGAGGGACATGGATGTAGGGCACACAGATAGCTGCAAGTGCTTTACAGCACACCCGTAGTCATTGCTGCGCCTAGGGTTCTGTTGTGGCAGATGTCAAAACAAATACAATATAGGGGCTGCTGCAGGCAGCCCCTAAGAATATATGAGGGACATAATTCCTGCTTTGCTGTCCTGTGGTTGTGGCAATGTAGCATATCTGAGCTTACGCTCCATTAAAAATGCAGTAACTAAGAAGAATGAAAACTTTCTACAAAAACGCCTGAAGATGTAGGGCTGGCATAAAAGGTACAGAAGCATGGAAAGGTTACTACACAATGGAGCATTCACTATTGTCCCTACATGCAAGAGTATAGTACTATATGGTGCAGCACTCTTCAAAGTAGGGACAATGGTGAATGCACCACTGTGTAGTAGATTTTCCTTGTTTCTGTACTTATTACGCCAGCCCTTTATCTATAGTAGCTTTTGTAGAAATTTTCATCCATTTTAGTCCATTATATCCACACTGCTGAAGATCCATTTTGCTATGACGCATGCTATCAACCTAACCTGCAGCAATGTGCGCAATTCAAACTGTCCGACCAATAATGATCAATCATAACCCAATTTGCACAAAACGTAACTTGTCAGAGTGATCTTAAACAACAAGTATGAAAAGCCAAGTCTCCACATGTTCATCATATCGCTTGTTGCACACTAGCCCAAGTTGAAAATTGTTCCAAACGTTTTGGTGACTCTACGGTCACCTTCATCAGTTAATGACTACAAGAAACACTCCAACTGTTTAAATAAGGGTGTGATGACAGGACATGATGGGATGTATGAATATCGTTGTGGCGTATGAATATAATTGCAAAATGAATAAAAATGAATAAAACTGAAACATCTGGAACAATTATTAACTTGGGCTAGTGTGTAGCAAGTGATATGATGAATGACTTCCCTAGCAACTCAGGCCTTTACAAACATCTCCACATGTTGTAGGCATTTGAAGAAGGAGTCATCAAATCACTACATCTTGAAGGTGTTCACCTAAATCCTTAACAACCTGGACCTACAGGAGGAAGCAATGGCCACCAATTGCCACAGTTGATGTGGTGTTTTGGTATGTGGCTTTGTAAACAGGTTAATCCACAGCAATTGAGTCTTACAGTATGTTCCAACTTCTTGATTTCGGAGGCCACATAGAGTGAGCCTGAAGTGGTAGGCGGCCAAATGAGTGCTGCTTACACACTTCACATCCCTCTCCCTCTCTGTTCTCCCCAACTACCACCCCTTGTTGTGTGTAGATACATGGAATAGAGACTACACTGTATACAGTACATCTAGCTACACATACTACTGCCTCATTATAGTGTCCAATTGTCTGCGGTGTCTGTGGTGCCTGTGGTGCCTGTGGTGCCTGCAGTGTCTGTCAAGCCTATGATGCCCATGTTGCCTGTGATGTCTTTGGTGCCTGTGATGTCTGTAGTGCCTATGATGCCCATGGTATCTGAAGTGCCCACAGAGTCTGAGGTGGACACCCATGCATGGTGTAATGGTTCTTCATAATGCCTCCTAGTTTGGTCTCTTAGACACTCCGCGCTCCTCAGTTTGGGTCTCCCAGGCACGATGCTCACTTGCACAAAAGTTTACTGTTATTGTCTGGTGCGAGGGAAATTCTCTGGCTATCGATACATGGGTATTTTTGTTTCGTTATTTGGGCAGTTACTTTAGCTGTCAGCACTCTGGGCTGCTGAAAGCCCTTTATCTATGGCGAAGTAAGCTATTGGGCAGAGAGCTTGCTTGGCTTCAGCACTGCCTTATTTACTAAGGAAATACATGACCAAGCAATTGTTTTAGGCCGTTGCTATTGGTCCGACAGCCAGCTCAGCAAAATTATTTAAAATCAACCCCAACCCTAACCCTAACCCTAATACTAATTAATTTATACAGGATATAATATCACAACCTATGGTGTTGTTATATACTATTTTGCTGAGTTGGCTGCCGGACCAATAGCCACTTTGATTGTTTTAACATGGTGTAGGTGTAGCTAGCTATATGTATATGTGCATGCAAGTGTATGACAGTGACCAACGTCAGTGCAAACACGATCAGCACTATACCCAGGCAGTGTCATCCAGCTGTAATCACCCAAATGGTGATGGATGGCATGCGTTGTCCACTGAGTGATGTGATGCGGAGTGAGTGCAGTTGAAGACCATGCTTGCTAGTTATCCTTAATCCTTATCCTTAATATATTTAATCATTTCCAGTCTGTGCATTCGTTCGTTTGCTTGTGCGTGGTATTTAAAATGGGCATTTGATTGGGCGATGCAATGACGTAACCGCAAACACATCTCTGGCAGTGCGCATGTGCCTGGCAGCCAGCCATCTCTCAGACACTCTGCGCGACTCGAGTTGGGTCTCCAAGGCGCGATTCACACTTGTGGAGAAGTTTACTCTTATTATCTGGTGCAAGGGAGCTGCTCTTCTTATCAGTACGTGAGTATTTCTGTTGCGCTATTTGGATACTTTAGCTGTTATCGTTCTTGGATACTGTATCGCGAAGTAATCTATTGCGCAAAACACTTGCTTGGCTTCGGCACTGCCTTATTGACTAAGGAAAGACATGACCATTCAATACTTTTAACATGGCGTAGATGTAGCTATAGCTATGTATATGTGCATGCAAAGTGCATGACAGTGGCCAACGTCAGTGAAAACAAGATCAGCACTATACCCAGGCAATGTCATCCAGCTGCAATCACTCAAATGGTGATGGATGGCCTGTGTTGTTATCTTGGCGATGTGACGTGGAGCGAGCGCGGCCAAAGGCCGCGCTTGCTCGTTATTACTTATCCCTATTATTAAAGTGACAAGTAGTATGCATGCATACAGAGGCTGCTCAGCCAACAGAACAGGCTTACTGATCACTGAACAAACAAGCACAAAACACAGAAGAGAGTCTGGTACATAGATTATTTAATGCCTGTTAGTTAAAGCATGGTTGACAATTGGTCATGAATTGGTGTCAACTAAATAGGATGTAATATCCACATGAACAGAATTGAATAAGGAATTATACAATATGGTTGTAAAAAGTACATGAAATGTATTTGATTTTGTCCTGTACAATCAGATGATGAAAATTGATCAATTTGTTATGACAGTAATTAAATAATTTAAGTCTGAGGTGTCTGAGGGCTGGGCAGATGGCTAGAAAGTGACACCGGTCCTCCACCTCTCCCCGGTCACACAGCTGACACACCCTCTGCCGATATGGCACCTGGATGTATCTACTAGTCTCCACCGCCTGCGGAAGACACCCCATTCGCAGGCCAGCCAGCACCCTCCTCCCCCCTCAGTTCTAATGTTAGCTACGTATCTTGCTGTAGATGGAGATTTCTTGACTTCTTTATATAGGTTTAATCTACCACCTCTCTCAGAGTCAGGCCCAGATTCCTTAATCTTGATTCTGCAATCATTAGAAACAGATGACCTAAAGACTAATTAAAATAGTCCAAACTAAGCAGATTGTCTGGTGATAGCATACAATTACTTTGATGCATGCTCTGTAACAATTCTCTTGCTGAGTGCTATATTCTTTTTCTGCTAGCTGATGAAATTCTTTGAAAATAAAGTGGTTTAATTGATTTTCGTGACATCCTGCTTAATCTTTTATAAAATCTGGCACACGAAAGTTTAGTTGTCACAGACAGTGGCAGCCAGCCCATATCTTCTATTAATGCAGAAATAAGAGTGTTTCTGCTTAGTCCTAGAAAACTCCTCATGAAGTTATTTTGAATTCTATCAATTAATTTTGTCAAATAGGTTTGAAACCCCATAGGATGCCACTATATTCAATACTTGACACTACCTGTGTATTGTATAAGTGTGTGAAAACGGCATAAGCAAATCCTCCACTAACTCTGGCCTTAGCACTTAAGTAATTTGCAGCCCTGTTAGCTTAGAGAGCTGTATTTTAAATAGCTTTGCCCCAAATAAGATGTTCCGTAAATATGATTCTTAAGTACTTGTAGCTATCTATGTAGTCGATGGTTTTGCCACAACAATAGAGCTTCATATTACTAATTTCATTTCGAGGGTGCCTAATATTCATAATTTTTATCTTATTAGGATTAATGGACATATAATTATCATGCACCATGACCTAAAATATTGAGTAAGCTCTACAACTTTTCTGGGCTCTCTTCTCTCTCAGTTTGAAAGATGATGAATTATATAGGTACACTCCATATACAGCGCAGCACAGCACAGACATAAGTGTCTACACTGGTTCAGAAACCATCTCGCTAACAGGAATCAGTGCACTGCAAGAGGCCACAAACAGCTGAAGGAAGCTGCAGTCACCTCTAAAGTTTCCCAGGCCTCTGTTCTTGGACCTTGTCTATTTCATTATTTGCCAACAGTCCTCCCGTGTATCTACAAGGGTACCAGTCGTGGATGACACAACACTGTATGTTTCTGGCCATTCCATTGCTGACATCTCATTCAAGTTTCCTAGCCTGTCGGCTGCAGACACATAGCTCTTTGACAGTGAGCTGAGATTCAATACATCTAAGACCCAGAGCATGCTAAGAACTCCAGTCACTTGAAACCTCTGCCACCACTTGACATTCAGCTTGTGGCAGCAGCATTGAACAGGTTCATTCATACAAGTAACTTGGTGGTAGTACTCAGTAAAGCACACTCATGGGACAAGCACATTCAGTTTGTCCACAGAAAGGCTGCAAAGGGGATTACCCTACTTTGCAGACTCTTGTGGTTCTTGCCCAGGCTAGCTTTATGCTCCTTGTATGGTGCTTATATGCTTCCCCATCTATGTTATGCAGATGCAGTGTGGAGCACCTACACCAAGACACAGATCAGCAATCTAGAGCATCGGCAGAATTATGCAGCACACTTCATTCTGTGCAGGTGCAGGGATGCAGCTACTTTGAACATGCAAAAAAACCTAGACTGGCTCACTCTGACCTCCATGAGGGCAGTGAGTGGGGCTATGGTGATGTCCCTCAGTGTCTCTGGCTATGGCCCCTCATACTGGACTGACTTGTTCCAGCCAGCTGCAAGTACTCACCTGCATGGGACAAGATTTACCTCTTCTGGAGGTATCTGTCTACTTGAAGTTAGGACAGAGATGGGGAAGAAGTCTTTGCGTAAAGGAGAGCATACAGGTGGAATTCTCTTCCACCAGGCTTGAGAAAAGGTGGAGCAATTGCCATCTGCTCGTATCTATTGACCATTTTATGACTACTTTTATTGACCAGCTGCACGATTAACTGGTATATAATTACGTGTAATTGCAGTATCATATATTAGCGCTGAATGTTTTTGTTCATTAACTGCTGGGTGTATTAAAAAGTAGCCTTTTGGCTAAAGTAGAATAAGATTTCCAATCCTAATCCCATGTCCCCACCCCAACAATTTACTGCTCCTTCATGGTCTTTTGATGCATGACATCATCAGGATATAAGTTTCTTTACAAACATTGTCAAACTAAGAGATAAAGAACCATGACACTACAGACACTGCATATACATCACAGGCAATGTGCACAGGCACCACAGACACCATGAGCACCACAGGCACCACAAATACCACAGACACCACTGATTATTGCTAAAAATCAATCTTACACTTTGATAATCTTCTCAAGATGAAGATCAGTTTTACACTTAAATTTGCCAACAATTTGCCTCTCTCTTTAGTCCTTCTTTCTGTCACTGAGTCTCCACTTTCCTGTCATGCCAAATGTCTAACAATACTTTTAGCAATACTTTCTCTGCATCCTTAGTTTCGAACTTTGATTTGATACATTCTCTTCTGGCAATGTCTCTGTGAATATCTACTCTCTCCTCAACCCAAGTCTCTAACTCCTAATTTTCATTGTCCCTTGGATCTAAGTATCTAACACTGATTCCCTGCACTCTATCAAGACTAGTCCACAACTTTTCTGCTATACTAACAAACACTAAGTCTTCACTTTCCCATTATGTCAACTATGTAGCTCTGATTTTCTACTCTCTCATCGAACCAAGTCTCTAACATCAGATTCAGTACTCTCTCTTCAAGGCAACACTCTACGTCAGATTTTTTACTCTCTCTGCAAGTCAGATCTCTAACTCAGATCTTCCAGCACTTCCTCAAGCAAAGTCTATAATTTTGTGTTTCTAGTCTCCCATCATGCCAACTCATGTTCTAGTTGATCTTACAGCTATGACTCTAACTCTGATTTTGTAGTCTCTTATAAAGTCTAGTCTCTAGTTTTTGCATTCAACTCTGACTCTCAACCTAACCTTAACCTCTTACCTAATCCTAGTCTGTTTGCAATTCATGTCATTATTTGTGCCTCTTTCCTTCATCAACAAGTCCTTTCTCTAACTCCGCTTATCTACTCCCTGTTAAAGGCAAAACCTTTAACTTAGGCATTCTAGAAACTCTTCAAGGCAGGTAACATACGCAGAGTTTCTACACTCCCGTCATGCTAAGCATCTAACTTAGGGTTCTGCCAACCAATGTACAATTCGATATTCCAGCCAAGACTCTGTCTCTGATTTTGTAGTCCCTTTTCAGGCCTAGTCTCTAGTTCTAACATTCTACTGTATCTCTAGGCCACGTAACAGATTCTGATTATACACTCTCTTTTTAAGCCTAGTTGCTAGCTCTGATTTATTACTCCCTTCAAACTGAATCTTTAACTGTGCTCAACTATACTTTTGACATCCAACATCTCAGATTCTGAAATTGTATTCTCCATTCAATTTGATTCTTTTACTCCATTACCTGCTCCTATTTCAAGCCAAGCCCCTACGACTCTCGCTTACTACTCACTCTTTGATTAGATAACCTAATACTGAATTTGTAGAAGGATATAAGAATTAGAGACTCAGATTATCCACCCTCTCGTCAAGGCTAGTCGATAACTCTATGAGTATCCACCACCTCTTCGAGCCCAGTCTGCAATTGCATATCCCTACCATCTTTTCAAGCCAAGTGTTTGGCTCTCACTTTGCACACAGCTTCAAGCTAACTCTCCAACAATGAGTTTCTGCTGTCTCTTCAAGCCTAGTCTCTAAATCTGATTTTCTACTGTGATTTCGGAGTTACGTGGAGATTCTTCTTGAAGAGAGATTGGATCAATGAGATTTATGGACTAGGCATAATAAAGGTTAGAGAGTCCCAGTTGGAGGCTTGGATTGAAGGGAAATGCAAATTAAGGGTTAGAGACGTGGGTTGTGGAGAGAGTGAATAATCATAGTTGGATACTTGACCAGAAGAGACTGCAGCAAATCAGAGTTGGACACTTGGCATGATGGGAAAGAGGAGGCTAGTGTTTGCTACTTGGCTTGAAGAGTTACTAGAATTTGAAAGTAATGAACTAGATATTCAGCTGAATTTCTAATCTTTCTTCAAGACAAGTTCCTACTTGTGACATTCATTAACACTAAAGCATGGTAACAACCACTGAGTCTCTAGTTTCTCATCATGACAAGTTTCCAATTCTAATTTTGTACACAGTCTGCAAGTGAGGACTCAGGACAGAATTTCTGGCGCGTATGTAGGCGAAGTCGATAATTCTGTGTTTCTACTCTCCCTGCACGCCAAGTCATGTAGTATTTCATCTAGCAGCCAAGACTCTGTAGTCCCTTATAATGTATAGGTAGTCTATACCTTTAACATTCTACTATAACTCTAAGCCAAACATCTAATCATATTTTGAATTCTCTCTTCAGGACTAGTTTCTAAATCTAACTTGCAACAAATATTTCTAACCAGTTTCCTAGCAGTGCTTAGCTTCTCTGTCTTCGCAACCCACTTCTCTAACTTTCATAGTTGCATTTTAAAATCTAACCACAAGATTTTTGCTCCATTATCTACTCTTGAGAAGTCGGTTCATTGCAGTAAGCCACTGCAACGGCCAGCCAGGTCGGACTAGGAAGAACAAGGGTTAATCACTGGATATTTCGCCTACCAGCCTTCTACATCGAAGTGTTTCAGGAGGCTGGGGGGCTGGAGCCCTATTGATGGCAGCTATAGTGATTGCCCTCCCTCATTACTAGTCATCTTACAGAGATGGAAGAGCCACAGACAGCTGTTTCGCCCTGATTGGGGCTCATCAGTGTGGCGTACTGCTGGAATGCAGGATGACTAGTTCACTGGTTGCCATCATTAGGGCTCCAGTCCCCCAGCCTCCAGAAACACTTCGGTGTATGAGGCTGGTAGGCGTAATATCCAGTGATCAGAGAGGTCAACGTTTACGGCGAACGTTGACGTCATAAATCATCACGTGACACCCTCCGCGAATAACGTACACGGTGAATTTTTAACGTTTCGTACGCCTGGAACCACGTTCCACCGTAAGCGTATTCCGGTGAGTTCTCTCCTTGTCCGGAGGCTTCTGTTCAACGTTTCGTGAGTTTCCAGGTTTAGTTCAATATCTGTAGTATTCGAATACGAAAGGCAGAGTTTTAAGTCATCTTCTTCGCTGCGGGACGAATCCGAAAGGCTGGCGTGGTCATATAACGGCAGCTGAACGTCGATCCCAACCACATCCAGATCACTCGGATGGTTTCTAGAATATAGGGGATCGCCATCAAGAGCGTTTACCAGCGGATAAAAGACGCAGCTACCCAACTCTAAAAAAACAAGCTTACTTTGAAACGCCATTTCGTCGAACGTTTACATTGACCTTAACTTCAACGCCGTCGCTCACGGTGAACGTTGACGTCATCTCTCGGGTCACATGACCATTCAACGTTCAACGTTAACGTTGATCTTAACCTCTCTATTAACCCTTGTTCAACGTAGCCCGGCCTGGCCGTTGCAGTGGCTTACTGCAATGAACCGACCTCTCAACAATCCCGCGCAAGTCACGCGCATAACTTAGCCTTCCCTCATTATTATTCACTCTTGTTGAAACCACAAGTGTTTCACTGGTGGAGGATACAAGAGTGACTAGTCATTCTGCATTCCATCGGTACGCCGCACTGATGAGCCCTGATCAGGGCGAAACAGCTGTCTGTGGCTAATCCATCTTTGTAGAGTAACTAGTAATGGTGGAGGGCGATCACTGGTTGCCATCAATAGGGCTCTGGTCCCCCAGCCTCCCGAAACACTTCGGTGTAGAAAGCTGGTAGGTGTAATATCCAGTGATCCTCTAATATCTACTCTTATTTCAAGCCAAGTCCATAACTCTTGTTCTCTACTTATTCTGAAACTGCAGTAGGACATCAGAATTAGAGAGTAAGACTGAAGGCTGAGCCGAAAGAGAGAGTACAAAAAGAGAATGGAAAATCAGCCGAGAGCCCAACACTGAATGTCTAGTCTGTCTGCAAGCAATGTCATTCAATGATTCTCTCAATGCTCAAGAACATTTACTAAATCTAATCATTATATACTTGCTGTGCAAGCAGAATACATAACTCTTACATAATAGAATCCGATGATGTGATCATATTCTCTTTCAACAACCCACGTCTCTGACTCTCATTTTGCATTCTCTCCAGTATCCAATTTTACCTATTACAATTATTTACTCTCATCAAAGTCAAACCACTAACTCACTCTCTACCTGTCTACAGCAACAGTCTCTTACTTTGGGATTACGGTAGATTTAAAGATTGGACTTGATGAGACAGCAGAATCCCATTGTTTGCCAGTTGTTAGCTTGAAGGCACAGGGTTAATTGTGAACTGGACACCTGGCTTAAAAAGAAAGTAGAGATATGGAGTCAAAGACGCGGGTTAAAGAATTAGTAGATTACCAGAGTTCCATACACACTTACTTTGGAGAGTGAAAATCACAATTGTAGACTTGACTTAAAGAGAGGGTAGAAAATTATTGGTAGACACTTACCTTTAATGGTATATGGATAATGTAGATTTGAATACTTGGATTGAAGAGAGAGTAAGAATTAGTTGAGAACCAGAGTTCCATGAGCACTTACTTACCATCCGATTGTATTACGTAATTCGAAATGGCGTGAGTTAGTGCTAATCGTGGTTCAGAGTTGCTGTATGATGCGAAAGTTGTCGTTTCTAAAGATGTTCAAGTTGACAGATGAACCATAGCCCGATAGTCCAAATTTTCACGAGACTATACATTCGTAGGTAGCTTCTCATCCGCGATAACCGCGAAAATTCAGTACTGCAAATATTAAAGTCCGTACGGTCCTATGGGACCATCTGGAGTAATAAACCCAGGTTTGGGGTGCCAACCTCCCTTCACTGCTAATTGGCATGAGAAAAGTGTTTGAGAGCATATGGAGTCGTGCAACCGAATTTGGGTTGCCAAACGTGCACCACTGCAAATAAGCTTCAGTATAGTCTTTAGGTACTATTTTGAGTCATTGAGCAGAATTCAGGAGTTGAAACCCTTCCCTCTTTATAATGGACATGAGAAAAGTGTATTGAAACCATTTGGAATCATTGCATGAAATATGTGATGCCAACCCTCCCCCATAGACCTTTGTCACATTGATCACGTGACATGCTGCCCGCGAGCGTGAAAGGCAAAAGCTCCAGCGATAATATGTTAGAGTGCGTATTTGGGCCACTAGTTCTTCGTAGTTAAGCTGACCCAGAGCTTTAAACTGAGTATGCTTTGAGGGCAGACCAAAATAGGTTATACAGGGTTGAATCAGAAAGGAATGAATGCACAAGAGGTAACTAGGGCACACGCATAGCTAGCTAGGAGGCAGAGAGCGAAGTGGCCGCGAAGTAACATGACTTCGCTCTCTGCCTCCTAGCGCAAGGAAGATGGCTATGCGTGCTCTCAAACCATGTCAAGTCAAAATCTCTGGCTCCTCTTAGCTAGCTATGTTGCGAAGAACGAGCGGCAGATTTACCGATGCTAGCCGAAAATCGCTTCCGAAGGCGCTTATTGTCAGTCATGCTTTCTTCTTGTGCTGCCGGCAGCTGCACAAATAGGGGTGTCTCGTCATGTCCATATTGATTCTTTCGTTTTCCTCTTTCTGACAAAGAGTGAACGAAGTTGTGGATTAAAGGAGTTTGTTGTCGTCGTGCTGTCGATTGGTGGCCCACATCAGGGATGCGCATTTGTAGAAATCACTTTGTAGAAGGCAAACCTTCTTAGGATTCCAGTGGCGTGGACTATGTTCCAACAATTGTTAACATTAAGAAAGGAGCTTGGTGAATGCAGAAGCAACTGGTGCAAGAGTAAAAAATATCAGAAAAGGTGCGGGCAGAGGAAACAGACCGAGGTACTGGCATCACCTTCTGAAGTGCCATCAGTTGCTCCTGCTGCAGTTGTGGAGGAGAAATAGGCCGTGCGTGGCCGCGTATCTTAGAAGGGCATGGATGAGCTCCTGTTTCGTCTTGTTGCTAGACGTTATTTTTAATAGCTTGCGTAGCTTCTGCAGCACAGGCACCGTAGCACTCTCCAAACTCTTTCAAAGAGACTGCGCATGGATGGTAGACCTCGGAGATTCACCTAGAGCATCCACCCCCATAGCAATCATCGTTACGTTACTGCAACTAGACTATAACTACAACAACGCGTATAATTGCTATAAGTCGCCTACAGCTTTTGCCTTACACGGGGGCCGGTGACGTCATCGCACGTGTCTTCGGGAAAAAGGTCTATTGTCAATGGGCTTGCGAACAGTCTTTTAGGGCCATTTCGAATCATTCACCCAAAATTGAGATGGTAAAAACTTGGTGCAGTCGCCAAGGGGTACCTAAACAAGGCAAAGGGTATAATGTAGCCTCACAGACCAAACCATACCCACCTGGAATACACAACCACCTCCCTGCTTTTAGACTAGACAAGTCCTAAACCTGTTGACCTAGCTCCTAAACGAGTTGAAAGCTTTTAAGCAAAAGCAAAGCCTTGACAATTTACCTGCAACCAACAACCAAATGACAACATGCAAAATAACAGTGTCCAAATCCATCCTCCTGGCAAAAGATCCACCCAGTCCACACAAAAAGATAAATGCAACTCATACCAAGCAACCCTCAGAACGCAACAACACACTATGCAGATCCAAGGACCCCGTACTAATGTCTGCCCTGCTCTAATGGGCATGAGACAACGAGAAACGTTGTTTAGGACCAATTTAAATCATTAGCCCAAGTTTGTGGTGCCAACCTTCTCCCTTGCTAATTGGCATGTGAAAGTCTTTCCGGACCATTTTGAGTCATTGATCCGAATTTGGGGTGCCAATTCTTCCTTTTATTGGGCATAAGAACAGCTTGATTCTTTTGTTCTTCCCAATCACCTTCTCATTTTTACAAAGATTTGGCGAAATCTACCCATTTGTCTAGTACCAAACTCCCCTCCTGTTGAATGGGCATGAGAAACAATTTTGAAACTATTTGTAGTCATTGACGCAACATTTAAGTTCAAACCCTCTTCCCTTGCTAATGAGCAAGAGAAAAATCTTTAGAATGATTTGAAGTTATTGATCCAAATTTCGTGTAGTGATGCTCTCCCTGACTATCAGTATGCAATATTCTTCTGGAACCCATTTCTGAGTGCCAACCCTTCCTCATAGGTAATGGGCATGATAAAGGTCATTTGAGACCATCTTGAGTACTTGACCAAAATTGGGGCATCAACACTATCCCTTGCTAATGGCTTAAGAAACGTTCTTTGGGGCCATTTCAAGACCTTGACCCATATTTCGTGACCCACCCATCACTCTTTTTAGTAGACATCAGCAAGTCACTTGTGACCACTTACATTCATTCACACGGAATCAGGGTACCTACCCTTCTCCATTACAGATAGGTATGAGAAAAATCTTATTGGACCATTTCAAAGCATTGACCGTAATTTGTGCTGCCAACTTGTTAATGGAATTAAGGCTAGTCCTTTGAGACCAGTTGGGGCATTAGATAAATCATTCAAGACCATTTGGAGTCAATGACTTGAATGATTGGTGCTCAATTTCACCATTACCAATGGGCACGATAGCAGTATATTGTTGCCTTTTGGAGTTGTTCACCTGATTTTAGGATGCCAACTCTGCATCCTTGCTAATAGACATGTTCTTTTGATGACCATTAGGAGTCTTTGCCCCAAGTTTTCAATGCCAACCTTCTCACTTTGCTAATGAACATCAAACAGTCGCTTGGGAATGTTTGAAGTAATTCACTTAAATTTGGGTTGCCAAACCTCTCCCATTAATAGTTGTTTTTTTTTAACCGTATAAAGTCATTGGCTTGACTGTTGTGCTAACCCTTCCACGGTGATAATTGTACCAAGTGTAGGGTGCCAACCCTCCTCCTTGCTATTGGGCTTGCAAAAAAATCTTTCGGGCCAACTGGAGTAATTTACTTGAATGTTTTGTGCCAACCCTTTCCCTTTTTAATGAGCTTGAGAATAGTTATTTAGGACAATCTTGAGTCATTAACCCAACTATTATGTGCCAACCCTTCGAAAAGGGAGCATTTAGTGGCATTAACTTGAATGTGGAGCACCAACCCTTCCTCTTTATAATAGTATGAGAAAAGTTGTTTGGACCACTTGGAGTAATTGACCCGAGTTTTGAGTGCCAATTTTTCCCAATACCAAACGGCATGAGAGAGTTCTTTTAGGACTCTTCAGAAATTCACTCTAATTTGGGATACCAAAACAGCTCCTCGGTAATGTGCACATGAAACTTCCTTTATGCCGAGTTGGAGTCATTGACCTGCATATGGTATGCCACCCTCACTACTTTGTTAGGACCATTTGGGGCATCAATTTGAGTCAGGGTTGACAACCTTCTCCCTTTTATAATACGCATAAGAAAAGTCGTTCGAGACCTTTTGGAGTCATTGACCCAAGTTTGAGTTGATAACCCCGCCCCTTAGCTGAGAAAATGTGTTTTAACCATTTGGAGTCATTCACCCGAGTCTAGGTTGGTGACCATTTCCCCCAACCCATTGGACATAAGAAACGTCATTTGGGAACAACTGGAGTAATGGAACTAAGCCCTTCATTTATTACCCTTTATTCAATCATCTTACAAGTTAGACTTCTTAAACTTTCTATCACACATTATTACTACGTAGTCCATGCACGTACGTGAGGATTTGTAGATATTATTGGTGTAGTGGCCGCAGTGGGCAAATTCTACACACACTCGTGAGACAAGAAAATGTTTTTTGCACTTCCTGGTCAAAATCCCCCACGTAGGATCATGTACTTTATCAAGAAACGTCTATACACGAAAGCGCGAGGTCGTAGACGTAAATTACAAGAAGACAGGCGTAATAAACATGGCTTAGGTGATCGTCAGAAAATTTGTCCATATCAGCTACCTCAACAAGCCAAAGAGGCAGCCTTCCTGCTACTTCTACTTTAGGTATAGTAGAAACAGTATAGAAAGTAAGAAGTAGCTAGTAGACACACTGCAAACGTTATGCCGGTAAAAAGTCTCCATGTTTCTCACAAAAAAGGTGCACCCGCAATCTTAAGATCAATGTTTACGGTGAACGTTGACGTCATATACATCACTCCGAGAATGACGAACACAGTGGAATTTTAACGTTTTGCACGCCTGGAACCACGTTCAACCGTGTGTTCCGGTGATTTTTTTGTCCGGAGGTTTCTATTCACCGTTTCGTGATTTTCCAGCAAGTCATCTTCTTCGCTACGGGACGAATGGCAAAGGCTGTCGTGATCATGCAATGGCAGCTAAATGACGATCCCAACCACATCCAGATTACTCGGATAGCATCTAGAATATGGGGAATCACCATCAAGAGCGTTTACCAAAGAAGAAAAGACACAGCTACTATACTCTAAGAAACAAGGTTACTCTGAAACTCTATTTCGTCGAAAGTTTACCTTGATCATAACTTCAACGCCGTCTCCCACGGAGAACGTTGATGTCAACTCTCGGGTCACATTACCATTCAACGTTCAGCGTTAACGTTGATCATAACCTCACTATTCATGAGAATGAGCGTTTTGTACCATATAGAATCACTCACTACAACGTGGATTGTCTTCCTCCCTCATTTCTATTCTCTAAGGAATGGACCATTTTGAATCATTGACTAATTATGGGCTGCAGATTCAGTATTAAAGAATCTTCTGAAAGAGTAAGCAGTAAGCAAGAGCTAGGGCCCAGGCATGAAAAAAGAGTAGATAATGGAATTAGTGTCTCGAATTGAAT
Source organism: Ianthella basta (assembly GCA_964019415.1). Taxonomy (NCBI): domain Eukaryota; kingdom Metazoa; phylum Porifera; class Demospongiae; order Verongiida; family Ianthellidae; genus Ianthella; species Ianthella basta. The sequence continues at coordinate 3,460,072 of OZ025883.1, forward strand.
TTCAGAATTGGAGATATGGATAGACAAAGAGCACAATTAGTGATTTGATTTGACGAGACTGTAGCTTATCAGAACAAAAAACCAGGCTTGAAGAGAGAGTAGAACATTAGAATTTGATACTAGGCTTAAAGTTGTTGTAGAATGTAGTAGTTACAGGCTCGGTTTCAGCAGGCAGTAAAAATGACAGGTAGTTCAGGCCTGGTCTCTAGTTCTAACATTCTACTGTATCTTTAGGACACGTATCTGACTCTCTTCAAGCCTAGTTGCTAGCTCTGATTCGTCTTTTGACATCCAACATCTGAGATTCTGACATTGCATTCTCCATTCACTTTTATACTCTTGTTCTATTATCTACTCCTAATTCAAGCCAAGCCCTATGACTCTTGCTTACTACTCACTTTTTAATAGGATATTCTAATTTTAAATGAATAGTAAGGTATCAGAAGTGGAGACTTAGATTATCCACTCTCTTCGAACCCAGTCTACAACTGTATATTTCTACCATCTTTTCAAGCCGGGTGTTTGGCTCTCACTTTGCACACAGCTTCGAGCTAACTCTTTAACAATGAGTTTCTGCTGTCTCTTCAAGCCTACTCTCTAAATCTCATTTTTTACAAGAATGTGAAAGTAATGAACTAGATAATCTGCCAAATTTCTAATCATTCTACAAGCCAAGTTTATTACTGTGTCTTTCACTAACACTTAAAAGCCTGGTAGCGAACACTGATTCTCCACTTCTACAACATGCCAAGTTTCTAATTCTGAATTTATACACGGTCTGCTAGTGAAGACTCAGGACTCAATTTTCTGCACGTCTGTAGGCGAAGTCGATAATTCTGTGTTTCTACTCTTCCGTATTTTCAAGTCATGTAGTATTTGTTCCGGTAGCCTGGACTCTAACTTTGATATTGTAGTCCCTTATAATCTATAACTATAATCTATAACTTATAGCTTCTATCTCTAACTCTAAGCCAAACAACTGACTTTGATTTTCTATTTTCTCTTCATCACTAGTTTCTTGTTATAATTTTTTTTAACTGTGCTTAACTACGCTCTTCATAACTCACTTCTCTAACTCATATATTGCATAATCAAATCAATCCGCAAGACCGCACCTGCAATTAAGCATGTGAAAAGGCGCTTAGCAACATCTGTAGTCATTGACCCGAACTTGGGTTTGCAACCCACACTTTTGCTAATAGAAACGAGAATAGTTAGTTGGAACTATTTAGAGTCATGGACCAGAAGTTGGGATGCTATCTTCACGAACCTTTAATGGTCGTAGGAAATGATGTTTGGACCATTTGTTTCACATCCCCCAACCTCTTGATAATGTGCATCAATTTGGCATTTAGGAACATTTGCAGTTATGGGCCCAAGGTTCACATGGCTACCATCCTAACCAGCAAATGAGAATGAGAAAGAGAGCTTGGCAACATTTCGGGTCTTCGTCTTCAACTTTGATTGGAAAACATCCCTACTTGCTAATATGAAATAGAATATTCATTTGAAGTTTTTAAGAGTGATAAACGCCATGTTGGGATAAATACATTCTCCACCTTACATTGGGTTCGAACTTTGGTTTACAACCCTTCACCTTTGAAAACTGAGCCATTTTGCAGACTATCTTATTCATAACTTTCGCATTGAAGTAACTCTTTAAGCCAGGTAACAAAACACTAACTAGTATCCTCTTGTTTATCATACCAGGTGTCTAACAAAGATTTTCTACTTTCTCTACAAGCGTAGTATCTAACTCTAATTTGCTACATTCTCTTCTGGTCAAGTATCTAACGGTAATTATGAACTCTTTCACAACCAACGTCTCTAACTCTTAATTTCCATTCCCCTTAAATTTTAGCCTTTAACTCGGATTCATTAATCTCTATCAAGCCTAGTCCATAAATCTTATGCTCCACTCTTTCTTCAAGAAGGATCTATAACTCTGAAATTAAAGTAGAAAATTAGATTTAGAGACAAGGCTTGAAGATACAGCAGAAGCCAAGATTGTTGGAGAGTTAGGTTGAAGGCTGTATGCGAAGTTAGAGCCAAACACTTGGCTTGAAAAGATGGTAGGGATATGCAGTTGCAGACTGGGCTCGAAGAGGTGGTGGATACTCAGAGTTATCGACTAACCTTGACGAGAGAGTGGATAATCAGTCTCTAATTATGATATTCTAATACAATTCAAGCTATCTTATCAAAGAGTGAGTAGTAAAAAAGAGTAATAGAGGGTTGGCTAAAAAATAGGAGCAGCTAATAAGTTACAGAGTCAAATTGAATCTGAGGCTTGAAGAGAGAGTACATAAGCAGAGTCAGAAACGTGGCCTTGAGAAACAGTAGAATGTTAGAACTAGATGATAAGCCTGAAATAAAACTAAAGGATCAGTGACAGAGTCGTTCTGACAGAGAGAATAGTATATAAGTTTGTGTAACCCTAAGTTAGACGACGAAATTGTAGAAACTCTGTTTATTGAAGAGGTCCTAGAATGTCTAGGTTAGGAGTTTTGACTTGAACAGAGATTGGAAAATAAGAATTAATAAATGATCTTTTTGACAGAGAAAAGAGGTGCAAATAATGACATGATCTTCAAACAGACTAGAAAGTCATGATTATATATGCTAGGATAATTTTCTACCTTCTCTTCTAGTCAAGTTTGCAACTGATTTTCTACTCTCTCTTCAATCCAAGCATTCAAATCTACATTATCCATATACCATTAAAGGTAAGTGTCTACCAATAATTTTCTACCCTCTCTTTAAGTCAAGTCTACAATTGTGATTTTCACTCTTTAAAGTAAGTGTGTATGGAACTCTGGTAATCTACTAATTCTTTAACCCGCGTCTTTGACTCCATATCTCTACTTTCTTTTTAAGCCAGGTGTCCAGTTCACAATTAACCCTGTGCCTTCAAGCTAACAACTGGCAAACAATGGGATTCTGCTGTCTCATCAAGTCCAATCTTTAAATCTACCGTAATCCCAAAGTAAGAGACTGTTGCTGTAGACAGGTAGAGAGTGAGTTAGTGGTTTGACTTTGATGAGAGTAAATAATTGTAATAGGTAAAATTGGATACTGGAGAGAATGCAAAATGAGAGTCAGAGACGTGGGTTGTTGAAAGAGAATATGATCACATCATCGGATTCTATTATGTAAGAGTTATGTATTCTGCTTGCACAGCAAGTATATAATGATTAGATTTAGTAAATGTTCTTGAGCATTGAGAGAATCATTGAATGACATTGCTTGCAGACAGACTAGACATTCAGTGTTGGGCTCTCGGCTGATTTTCCATTCTCTTTTTGTACTCTCTCTTTCGGCTCAGCCTTCAGTCTTACTCTCTAATTCTGATGTCCTACTGCAGTTTCAGAATAAGTAGAGAACAAGAGTTATGGACTTGGCTTGAAATAAGAGTAGATATTAGAGGATCACTGGATATTACACCTACCAGCTTTCTACACCGAAGTGTTTCGGGAGGCTGGGGGACCAGAGCCCTATTGATGGCAACCAGTGATCGCCCTCCACCATTACTAGTTACTCTACAAAGATGGATTAGCCACAGACAGCTGTTTCGCCCTGATCAGGGCTCATCAGTGCGGCGTACCGATGGAATGCAGAATGACTAGTCACTCTTGTATCCTCCACCAGTGAAACACTTGTGGTTTCAACAAGAGTGAATAATAATGAGGGAAGGCTAAGTTATGCGCGTGACTTGCGCGGGATTGTTGAGAGGTCGGTTCATTGCAGTAAGCCACTGCAACGGCCAGGCCGGGCTACGTTGAACAAGGGTTAATAGAGAGGTTAAGATCAACGTTAACGTTGAACGTTGAATGGTCATGTGACCCGAGAGATGACGTCAACGTTCACCGTGAGCGACGGCGTTGAAGTTAAGGTCAATGTAAACGTTCGACGAAATGGCGTTTCAAAGTAAGCTTGTTTTTTTAGAGTTGGGTAGCTGCGTCTTTTATCCGCTGGTAAACGCTCTTGATGGCGATCCCCTATATTCTAGAAACCATCCGAGTGATCTGGATGTGGTTGGGATCGACGTTCAGCTGCCGTTATATGACCACGCCAGCCTTTCGGATTCGTCCCGCAGCGAAGAAGATGACTTAAAACTCTGCCTTTCGTATTCGAATACTACAGATATTGAACTAAACCTGGAAACTCACGAAACGTTGAACAGAAGCCTCCGGACAAGGAGAGAACTCACCGGAATACGCTTACGGTGGAACGTGGTTCCAGGCGTACGAAACGTTAAAAATTCACCGTGTACGTTATTCGCGGAGGGTGTCACGTGATGATTTATGACGTCAACGTTCGCCGTAAACGTTGACCTCTCTGATCACTGGATATTACGCCTACCAGCCTCATACACCGAAGTGTTTCTGGAGGCTGGGGGACTGGAGCCCTAATGATGGCAACCAGTGAACTAGTCATCCTGCATTCCAGCAGTACGCCACACTGATGAGCCCCAATCAGGGCGAAACAGCTGTCTGTGGCTCTTCCATCTCTGTAAGATGACTAGTAATGAGGGAGGGCAATCACTATAGCTGCCATCAATAGGGCTCCAGCCCCCCAGCCTCCTGAAACACTTCGATGTAGAAGGCTGGTAGGCGAAATATCCAGTGATTAACCCTTGTTCTTCCTAGTCCGACCTGGCTGGCCGTTGCAGTGGCTTACTGCAATGAACCGACTTCTCAAGAGTAGATAATGGAGCAAAAATCTTGTGGTTAGATTTTAAAATGCAACTATGAAAGTTAGAGAAGTGGGTTGCGAAGACAGAGAAGCTAAGCACTGCTAGGAAACTGGTTAGAAATATTTGTTGCAAGTTAGATTTAGAAACTAGTCCTGAAGAGAGAATTCAAAATATGATTAGATGTTTGGCTTAGAGTTATAGTAGAATGTTAAAGGTATAGACTACCTATACATTATAAGGGACTACAGAGTCTTGGCTGCTAGATGAAATACTACATGACTTGGCGTGCAGGGAGAGTAGAAACACAGAATTATCGACTTCGCCTACATACGCGCCAGAAATTCTGTCCTGAGTCCTCACTTGCAGACTGTGTACAAAATTAGAATTGGAAACTTGTCATGATGAGAAACTAGAGACTCAGTGGTTGTTACCATGCTTTAGTGTTAATGAATGTCACAAGTAGGAACTTGTCTTGAAGAAAGATTAGAAATTCAGCTGAATATCTAGTTCATTACTTTCAAATTCTAGTAACTCTTCAAGCCAAGTAGCAAACACTAGCCTCCTCTTTCCCATCATGCCAAGTGTCCAACTCTGATTTGCTGCAGTCTCTTCTGGTCAAGTATCCAACTATGATTATTCACTCTCTCCACAACCCACGTCTCTAACCCTTAATTTGCATTTCCCTTCAATCCAAGCCTCCAACTGGGACTCTCTAACCTTTATTATGCCTAGTCCATAAATCTCATTGATCCAATCTCTCTTCAAGAAGAATCTCCACGTAACTCCGAAATCACAGTAGAAAATCAGATTTAGAGACTAGGCTTGAAGAGACAGCAGAAACTCATTGTTGGAGAGTTAGCTTGAAGCTGTGTGCAAAGTGAGAGCCAAACACTTGGCTTGAAAAGATGGTAGGGATATGCAATTGCAGACTGGGCTCGAAGAGGTGGTGGATACTCATAGAGTTATCGACTAGCCTTGACGAGAGGGTGGATAATCTGAGTCTCTAATTCTTATATCCTTCTACAAATTCAGTATTAGGTTATCTAATCAAAGAGTGAGTAGTAAGCGAGAGTCGTAGGGGCTTGGCTTGAAATAGGAGCAGGTAATGGAGTAAAAGAATCAAATTGAATGGAGAATACAATTTCAGAATCTGAGATGTTGGATGTCAAAAGTATAGTTGAGCACAGTTAAAGATTCAGTTTGAAGGGAGTAATAAATCAGAGCTAGCAACTAGGCTTAAAAAGAGAGTGTATAATCAGAATCTGTTACGTGGCCTAGAGATACAGTAGAATGTTAGAACTAGAGACTAGGCCTGAAAAGGGACTACAAAATCAGAGACAGAGTCTTGGCTGGAATATCGAATTGTACATTGGTTGGCAGAACCCTAAGTTAGATGCTTAGCATGACGGGAGTGTAGAAACTCTGCGTATGTTACCTGCCTTGAAGAGTTTCTAGAATGCCTAAGTTAAAGGTTTTGCCTTTAACAGGGAGTAGATAAGCGGAGTTAGAGAAAGGACTTGTTGATGAAGGAAAGAGGCACAAATAATGACATGAATTGCAAACAGACTAGGATTAGGTAAGAGGTTAAGGTTAGGTTGAGAGTCAGAGTTGAATGCAAAAACTAGAGACTAGACTTTATAAGAGACTACAAAATCAGAGTTAGAGTCATAGCTGTAAGATCAACTAGAACATGAGTTGGCATGATGGGAGACTAGAAACACAAAATTATAGACTTTGCTTGAGGAAGTGCTGGAAGATCTGAGTTAGAGATCTGACTTGCAGAGAGAGTAAAAAATCTGACGTAGAGTGTTGCCTTGAAGAGAGAGTACTGAATCTGATGTTAGAGACTTGGTTCGATGAGAGAGTAGAAAATCAGAGCTACATAGTTGACATAATGGGAAAGTGAAGACTTAGTGTTTGTTAGTATAGCAGAAAAGTTGTGGACTAGTCTTGATAGAGTGCAGGGAATCAGTGTTAGATACTTAGATCCAAGGGACAATGAAAATTAGGAGTTAGAGACTTGGGTTGAGGAGAGAGTAGATATTCACAGAGACATTGCCAGAAGAGAATGTATCAAATCAAAGTTCGAAACTAAGGATGCAGAGAAAGTATTGCTAAAAGTATTGTTAGACATTTGGCATGACAGGAAAGTGGAGACTCAGTGACAGAAAGAAGGACTAAAGAGAGAGGCAAATTGTTGGCAAATTTAAGTGTAAAACTGATCTTCATCTTGAGAAGATTATCAAAGTGTAAGATTGATTTTTAGCAATAATCAGTGGTGTCTGTGGTATTTGTGGTGCCTGTGGTGCTCATGGTGTCTGTGGTGCCTGTGCACATTGCCTGTGATGTATATGCAGTGTCTGTAGTGTCATGGTTCTTTATCTCTTAGTTTGACAATGTTTGTAAAGAAACTTATATCCTGATGATGTCATGCATCAAAAGACCATGAAGGAGCAGTAAATTGTTGGGGTGGGGACATGGGATTAGGATTGGAAATCTTATTCTACTTTAGCCAAAAGGCTACTTTTTAATACACCCAGCAGTTAATGAACAAAAACATTCAGTGCTAATACATGATACTGTAGTTACACGTAATCATTAAGTGGCTTGGTTGTACCAGTTAATCATGCAGCTGGTCGACAGAATTAATCATATAATGTAGGTAAACAGATACAAGTAGATGGCAATTGCTCCACCTTTTCTCAAGCCTGGTGGAAGAGAATTCCACCTGTATGCTCTCCTGTATGCAGACTTCTTTCCCATTTCTGTCCTAACTTCAAGTAGATGGATACCTCTAGAAGAGGCATATCTTGTCCCATGCAGGTGAGTACTTGCAGCTGGCTAGAAGAAGTCAGTCCAGTATGAGGAGTCATAGCCAGAGACACTGAGGGACATTGCTGTAGCCCCACTCACTGCCCTCCTGGAGGTCAGTCATGCTCCTTTTTTATGTTCAAAACCGATGCATCCCTGCACCTGTATAGAATGATGTGTGCTGTATAATTCTGCCGATGCTCTAGACTGCTGATCTGTGTCTTGGTGTAGGTGCTCCAAACTGCATCAGCATAACATAGATGGAGAAGCATATAAGCACCATACAAGGAGCATAAAGCTAGCCTGGGCAAGAACCACAAGAGTCTGCAAAGTAGGGTAATCCCCTTTGCAGCCTTTCTGTGGACAAACTGAATGCGCTTGTCCCACGAGAGTGTTTTGCTGAGTACTACCACCAAGGTACTTGTAACCTGTTCAATGCTGCTGCCACAAGCTGAATGTCAAGTGGTGGCAGAGTTTTCAAGTGACTGGAGTTCTTAGCATGCTCTGGGTCTTAGATATATTGAATCTCAGCTCACTGTCAGAGAGCTACGTGTTTGCAGCTGACAGGCTAGGAAGCTTGAATGAGATGTCAGCAATGGAATGGCCAGAAACATACAGTGTTGTGTCATCCACAAATGGTACCCTTGTAGATGCATGGGAAGGATGTTGTCAAATAATGCAATAGAAAAGGTCCAAGAACAGAGGCCTGGGGGCTTTAGAGGTGACTGCAGCTTCCTTCAGCTGTTTGTGGCCTCTTGCAGTGCACTGATTCCTGTTACCGAGATGGTTTCTCAACCAACGGTAAGTAGCAGGGTCCAGACCAAAGCCAGCAAGTGGGGAGAGCAGCAGTTAATGGTTAATAGCGTTGAAGGCTGTAGATACATATGTCTGTTCTGTGCTGCGCTGTATATAATATGTATACGTACGGAATGTACCTATATGATTCATCATCTGTCAAACTGAAAGAGAAGAGAGCCAGAAAATTTGTAGAGCTGACTTGATATTTTAGGTAGGTGGTGCACGTTAGGCACCCTTGAAAGTTCCATTGTCATGGCATAACCATCGACTACATAGATACGTAGCTACAAGTACTTGGGAATTATCTTTACAAAACATCTTAGTTGGGGCAGAGCTATTGAAAATACAGCTCTCTCAGCTAATAGGGCTGCAAATTACTTAGTTAGTGGAGGATTCGCTTACACTGGTAGTGTCAATTATTCAATATATCAGCATTCTATGAGGTTTCAAACCTATTTCACAAATTGATAGAATTGATAAAATTCAAAATAACTTCATGAAGAGTTTTCTAGTACTAGGGATAAACATTACTATTTCTGTGTTAATAGAAGATATGGGCTGGCAGTCACTGTCTGTGGCAACTAAACTTTTGTGCATCAGATTTTATAAAAGATTAAGCAGGATGACACCAAATCAAATAGACTAATTTATTTTCGAAGAATCTTGTCAGCTAGCAGAAAAAGGATATAGAAGCTGGATCCACTCAGCAAGAGAATTACTGCAGAGCATGCATCAAAGTATATGTATGCCAACACCATTGTAATCGGTCTTTAGGTTATTTGTTTCTCAACGAGAAGACAATGATGTATCATCTTCACAAAGCACACTGTTACACCAAGAACAGATGTTCAGCAATTACGCAAATTGCTTGTTATCCATCATTCGATTATCTGCACATTGCTGACCATCTGAATTGCACTTATAGTTGTCGTTCAGTTTGACAGTTAGATTTGGTGCCCACTCTTCATTATCAAATTGAGAGTTCTGTGTCTTGATAAGCTCAATAGGGTGCACTGCACTGGCACCAGTGGCTGAATGGGGTTAAAGGAGCGGAGACAGGGGGGGTGGTGAGGGGGAGGGTGCATGCGGTAAAGTGGTGTAGCTCTACCATCAGACCCTAGGCACTGCATGTGGCCAGACTCACTTGCATTGGAGTTACCTGACTACAGTACAAAGACACATACCAAATAAGGTACTTACTATATATAGCTGCAATAATACCATGTATGCATACACAATTCACAAGCACGTGCACACATGCATCCTCACCCTAAAAAGCCGAACACATACACACACACACACAGTGCCTGTGGGTACTTCCTGAAAGTGCTAGCACTCTGTCCATAGTCACAGTAGTGTGAGGGTAGCAGCATTTAATGCCATGGCGGGTGTTTCCTCCTGTAGGTATATGTAAATTGGTAAGAATTTAGCTAAATGCCTTGACGTAGGCGCATGCAGGTAATCTGACAACCCACACCACCACTCATAATTATGGCTATATAGCGAGGATATTTGATTTTGTGCTTGTTGTCTAAGAACACCCTGAGATGTTCAGTTTTGTGCATATTTCTCACGATCTGTTGGACAGTTGGATTCATGCACATGGCTGCAGATCAATTTGACAGTGTACATTTTATGCTCATCAAGACTGATCTTCAACAAGGAGCATATAATCATTGCATAAAAGGGATCTGCAGCAATGGGGACAAAATATGACGACTTTAAACTCTGCCGTCGTTATAGCAGCTACCTTCCGTTGCTACCCGCTCACATATGTCAAAACTGGCTGGGGCCAACTCACTGTTGTGCGACTCGCCATAGCAGAAGCCCACCGAAGGTGGGCGCCCTGCTAGTCATTGCATAAAGCGGATCTGCAGCAATGGGGATAAAATATGATAAATACACCGATCTTCAGCAATGAGGATTAAAACAGATTGTTCCTCAGCAACGAGGATGATATCAAATCTAAGCCGATCTGCAAAGGGCACAATATCAAAGTACAAGACTGATGTTCAGCACGACCACAAAATCAAATTTAAGACTTATCTTCAGCAATGAGTCTGAAATCAGAAGTTCTAGGCATCAGCAAATCAAATTGTCAAACTGATCTTTGGCAACGGGCTAAGTTTCATAGCGGAACACTGATCTTTAGCAATGGGCACAAAATCAAAGTCCAAGGCTGACCTTCTATGAAGAGTTAAATATTCTCTTGGAAGACTGATGTTGAGCAAGTGTCAAAGCTGAAACTCTGGCGGAATGGCTTGATTTTGTACACATTACAATTATGTCCATTGCAAAAGACCTGTTTTGCTATTTGCTCTATTGTACACTGCTGAAAATCAGTCAAACAAGTTGAATTTGTGCACTCATACACACCTATCCTGCCAAATTTTTACAGCTTACCCACCTTGTACAACCCAATGAAACATACCTCCTTGATGGCGAATACCACCTATAACAACACTCTCTCCCGCAGCAAACTCTCCATCAAGATCAGCAATGAGCATGGAAACAAAGTCTAAGGCTGATCTTCTACTAAGAATAGTATTTAGCTGCGAGAGTGATGGTTAGCAAGTGTCAAAGATAAAAATCTGTTGAATTGCTTGATTTTGAGCACATTGGTGAAATCAGTTATGCAGTTTGATTTTGTACTCATTGCTAAAGATTGGTTTCACTGTTTGATTTAGTGTACACTGTCATGCAAATTACAATTTAGTGCACTCATACACACCTGTTCTAGCAACTCCCCATAGCTTACCCACCTTGTACAATTCAATAAAGCTTACCTCCCTTCTGACGGATATCACCCCTAACCCCTTTCCTGCACCAAACTCTTTAGCGACCCAAAGACACTCCACCCTATAGAATAGTTGGGACAGACAATGTCACCGACTCTTGCTCACACACACCACACATTGCACACACACACCACACCGCACACATGCCACACACACAAAACACTCGCACACACACCTACGTACTCACCCACATACCCCCACACACCCACACCCACATGCACATACCTACACCCACCCACCCACACACACACACACACACACGCTGGCACACACACACAAACACTCTTACATACACATCCGCCAGCAATGGACTCCTTATTGACTGGGAGTTCCCTCTTCCTCTTTGTGAGTAGGTCATGCAGTGTTATTACAAGTAAGCTACTTTGCATTTTCAGGAGAAAGCCAACATCAGCTAGTGCAGGACCCTTGGCACAACCAAGAAAAGGAATACAATGAAAGAAATTAAGCGGACAATGCAGCTCTTGCTACAACCCAAATAATCCCTTACGATGTATCACCATCACAGAGCACACTGTCATACCAAGACCAGATGTTCTGCATTTGGGCATATAGTGTATTATCCAATTGACAGTTCCATTTTCTGCACATAGTTGAATAGCAGTTTGACCATTTGATTTGTACATATGGTTGTAGCTTGGCACAATAATTCCATTTGTAAGCTTGGTTTTATGCTCATTGCTGAAGATCAGGTAAGCAGTTTTAAGTGTGTGGCCATTGCTGACAATATCATTGGCATTTCCATTTCAATGCTGTTGAAATTCAGTTTTACAGATTCATTTTGGGCCCATTGGGAACATCTGTTTCACTATTTGATGTAGTGTACACTGCTGATGATCAATCAAGTTGTATTTTTCTACACTCATTCACACTGATCCAAATTAACCCTTACAGCACACCCACCTTGTACAATCCAAGAAACCCTACCTCGTTGCTGATGGATATCACCCCTAACCCCTTTACTGCATCAAACTCTTCTGCGACCAGAAGGACAACTCCTCCATGCAGAATATTGGAGACATTTCTGACTCCTGCTTGCATTGCCACCAAGGAGAACAATATAATGTAAAAACTCACACATATCCTGCACACACACACATACAGTGCACTAAACACATGCATGCACACACACACGTGCTAGAAAGCACACACACGCATACAAAAATGCACTTACAGACTTATACATTTGGCAGCAATGGCCTCCTTCTAGACTGGGAATTCCCTCTTCCTTTTTGTGAGCAGGTCACGTCAATTTTCACTAGAAGTAAAGCTTCATGGCCTTCTCAGAAGAAACTTCCCATCAGTTGGTAAAGTAGCCCTCGGTGCAATCAAGAACAAGAGCACAATGAAAGTAAGTGAACAATGCACCCTTCATACAACCCAAAGAAGACAATGATGTATCACCTTCACAAAGCACACTGTCACACCAAGCCTAGATGTTCAGCAATTGCACAAATTGCTTGTTATCCATTTCACTATTCAATTATCTGCACATTGCTGACCATCTGAACTGTACTTATGGTTGTAGTTCGGCTCGACAGTTAGATTTGGTGCCCACTCTTCATTATCAAATTGAGAGTTTGAATATGTGCTCATTGCTGAAGATCAGTCACGCAAATGTGGTCAATGTGGTTGCTAACTGTGGTGATGTCGTCAATGTGGTCATTGCTAACAATTTCGTTGACAATTTAATTTTATAATATCTGTTTACATTCAGTTTGACAGTTTGACAGTTTGACAGTTTAATTTGTGCCCATTGCTGAACATCTGTTTCACTGATATTGTAAAGGCTCATAGTTGCGTTGATAATACGATGATACGAGATTCTTGAGCAAGACACAACTGATAATGATAAATCAATCAACTGCAGGACGTTTCGACCCGAAGGTCTTTGTCAACTGCGTACAGGATAAGGGGGTGAGGTGAGAGGTGGCTATTTATAACATTAAGGGCAATAACAACACAGACTCTTAAGTACACAAAATGCTGTAATCTGATTGGTTGAGTTACAAAACTTAGGATAAACAACTGTAAGGAGTGGATTGGTTGATTTACAATAACTGTGGTGATGTAATGACAGGTAGTGTCCTAGTGTGGCCTAATGTGGGGTGGGTGTGTTGCAGCTGACAAGTAAAGTTACATAATAATGTACACACAAGAAATTAAATTAAAGAGAAATAATGGATGGAGGGTGGGGGTGATGCTATGTTTGGTCCAATACCGGGTTCCAGAGTGAGGGGAGTAGTAAGCCCTTGTCTAGGTTCATGGACCTCTTGCTTCTTCTGATTTCGATAGCTTCCATCGTTCTCCGTTCCCAGTACCCTTGCACCGTTCTCTTAACCTTGGCACCTGGCCAATCAATACTGTGTTGACTCTTCGCCACATGGACTGCGATGCTGTTGTTAGGGTCACTCATCTTCACAGCTCGTTTGTGCTCTGTCATACGTACTTTCAGAGTTCTTTTCGATTCCCCTGTGTACACATAATCACAGTTGTTGCAGGGGATCTGATACACCATACCTTTCTTCTTTTCATCTGGGAGCCGTGACTTAACCTTCATTAAGGTCCGCTTCAGGGTGCGTGCTGGGGTGAAGACCGAACGGATACTGAGAGATGTACAAATCCTCTCCAGCTTCTCACTCAGACCACAGACATAGGGGGTTCGCAGGGTCTTCTGTGGCTCTTCTGTTTGGGGGTCTTCCGTTGGTGGGGGTGGGGCCAACTTGGGAGGGACCTGGAGTGTCTTCTTCACCAGATTTGGGGGGAAACCATTGGCTTTGAACACGTTCTCCAGGTGGTGTAATTCCTGTGGCTTGGTAGAAGGGTCACAAATACGATGTGCTCGATCCCACATGCTTCTCAGTACACCAGTGATAGTCTTTCTGTGGTGGGGGGAGTTGAAGGGAATGTATCTCTCTGTGTGTGTTGGTTTCCGGTAAACAGAGGTCAGTAGTCTCTCATCCTTCCTGGTGACAAGGACATCGAGGAAGGCCAGTTCACATCCACTCTCCTCTTCCATGGTGAACTGGATGTTGGAGTGTTGGTTGTTCAGGTGTTGGTGCAACTGGTGCAGTTCCTCTCGTCCATGTGTCCAGATCACAAAACGTGTCATCCACATAGTGAACCCACAGATTAGGTTGGAGTTCTGCTGAGCTGATAGCTGCCTCTTCCAGACTCTCCATGTAGAGGTTGGCAATAACGGGCGAGAGTGGTGAGCCCATTGCTGTGCCATCTACCTGCTCATAAAAGGCATCTTCAAACTGAAAGTATGAGGATCGTAAACACAGTTCAACAAGTTCCACCAGCTGTGGTGCTGGGATGCTAGTTCTCTCAGGAAGGGATTGGTCACTGGTGAGTCTTTCCTCTGTAACCCTGAGGGCCTCATCAATAGGCACCTGGGTAAAGAGGTTCTTCACATCAAAACTCACCATGTGGTTCTGAGGTGTCCGCACTTCTCGAACCTTATCCACAAATTCAGTCGAGTTCTTCACTGTGTATCCATTGTGGCCTGTCAGTGGGGTAAGGATACGTGCCAGTTCCTTTGCAAGTCCGTAGCATGGGTAACCCACCACTGACACAATAGGTCGCATTGGTACACCTTCCTTGTGGATCTTGGGTAGGCCGTACAATTGTGGAGGGTTGGAGTAGCGTGGGGTGAGACGGTCACGTAGCTTATCATCAATGTATCCCTTCTGCTGCAGCCTCTTCAATGCCTCAGAGATTTTGCTCTCAGTCTTCACAGTTGGGTCCTTCCGTAGGATACGGTACTTTGAATCATCATCAGTGATCTGTCTCATCTTCTGGATGTACTCTTCCCTACCGAGTACTACTGTGGCTCTGCCCTTGTCAGCTGGCACAATGATGATGTCCTCATCCTTGCGCAAGTCCATGAGGGCACGGTAATGGCGACGGAATAAGTTAGGCTTAGGGGGCTTAGCGTTCTGGAGGGCTCCACCAATCCTCAGTCTCAGGGTGTCCTTCGTCTGTTGGTCACACCCACCCCACATTAGGCCACACTAGGACACTACCTGTCATTACATCACCACAGTTATTGTAAATCAACCAATCCACTCCTTACAGTTGTTTATCCTAAGTTTTGTAACTCAACCAATCAGATTACAGCATTTTGTGTACTTAAGAGTCTGTGTTGTTATTGCCCTTAATGTTATAAATAGCCACCTCTCACCTCACCCCCTTATCCTGTACGCAGTTGACAAAGACCTTCGGGTCGAAACGTCCTGCAGTTGATTGATTTAGCATTATCAGTTGTGTCTTGCTCAAGAATCTCGTATCATTGTATCTGTTTCACTATTATATTCGGTGTACAGTGCTGCGGTCAGTCAACCAAGATGGACATTCACGTAATCACCCCACCTATATGTGCAACCCCCCAGATCTCACCCACCTTGTACAATCAAAGATACCCTACCTCGCTGACAATGGATGGCACTCAGAACAACCCCTTTACCACAACAAACTCTCCGGCAATACAAAGACTGATCTTGAAGATCTCATTAGGATTGGGTGAATGGGACACGCACACACACACACTGTCTCTATCATATCTGCCAAATAATGGCCTCCTTCCAGACTGTGAGTTCTCGCTTCCTCTTTGTGAGCAGGTCACGCACAGTGTCATTGCAAATAAGGTACGTACATGGCCTTCTCAAGAGATAGCCCGATCAGCTGGTGCAGTAGCCCTTGGTACAACCAAGAGCAAGAGTACAATCAAAGTAAGTGGACAATGCAATCTTGGTACACCCCATAGAAATCCCCATTGCTTATCACCTTCACCAAACACACTGTCGCACCAAGTCCGCTTCAGATTCAGCCTTTGGCCAACTGAAGCAGTCAAAAACGTGTCTGAATATTATAATTATCTCTACTGCATTGCACTTCTGTGTCTTGATAAGCTCAATGGGGTGCACTGCACTGGCACCAGTGGCTGAATGGGGTAAAAAGAGCAGAGACAGAGGGGGTGGTGAGGGGGAGGGTGCATGCGGTAAAGTGGTGTAGCTCTACCATCAGACCCTAGGCACTGCATGTGGCCAGACTCACTTGCATTGGAGTTACCTGACTACAGTACAAAGACACATACCAAATAAGGTACTTACTATATATAGCTGCAATAATACCATGTACGCATACATGCTTCACAAGCATGTGCACACATGCATCCTCACCCTAAAAAGCCGAACACACACACACACACACACACACACACAGTGCCTGTGGGTACTTTCTGCTCCAAGTGCTAGCACTCTGTCCATAGTCACAGTAGTGTGGGGGTAGCAGGATCTGTTGCCATGGCGGGTGCTTCCTCTTGTAGGTATTTGTGCATATGAATCCTCAAAATGGGGAAATCCAAATAAATACATTGAGACTGATCTATCTGTATCAAAACAGATTGTTCCTTAGCAACGAGGATGATATCAAATCTAGTAGGCGGAGTGATTTCTGCTCACAAGGATCTATGATGTTACACATGTTGACACACTACTCCAGCCCAGACGCAGCTGAAGAGGTGGGGCTAAAGATGTCTCCCTGACGATCCGGGCGGACGTTTATAGGTGAAGGGATGTGTAACTGCTCACAGTGACTGACAGATGTATAGGCTTAGTGGCTAAATATTGCTAATAACAATATTGCTGACCTTCCTTTCAAGTGAATGTATAGCTAACAGCTAGCTAGCTAATTTTCATGCAAGCAGGTATAAAATTCAAAGACATAATGGACAATACACAATAGACAATGGAATAAAATAGGTTATAACCATTTGGTTAGGAAAGTATACCTAAGTAAGATCATTCACAGTCACAGTCATTACAAAACCACTGTTCGTCTGAAGTTGCTCCGCCTAATACGCCTTTTTAATACACTTTGGTCCGCCTATTATGCAACTTGTACACTACGTCGAAGGGTAATGGGCGTCATGCCGTTGTGGGCCACTGCTACTTCTTGTACAGATTGTGCGATAGCGTCAGTATATTTGCACACATTTCCCCATACATTTCACCAATTTCCTTTATTTACTTTCTTATTTCGTACGGGGGGACACTTTCCTGCCGTGGGGGACCGGTTACGGCAAGCGCCTCTTGCCGAAAACGGTCCGGGGGGACCGTTTTTGGCGGGGGACACTTATCTGCGTGACAGGCCAGTAGCTTCTTTCATTGATTGTAGTACTTACACAGATACAGTGATAATTATGCACATGAGCATCAGCAAACAGGTGACAAGCTTTCATTCAATGACATTGTGGCATACCTTGAATCCCAGTCAACTGGCCAGCTAGCATACAATCAATTTTCTATTCTTTCGGACAGTTCTTCTCGACGGTCTATAACGTATCAACTGAAGTCGACACCACTACCGCCTTCTTTTCAGCTGTTCAGTACTTAAGCAATCTCTCTCTGTATGTCTGCCAAATTGCCAAGCCATGATGTCCTGCCCGCAGAGACTTGTGTGTCCAATCTGTAATGCTGGCCGATCTACGATGCCGCGTCCTACAAATCACCCCAAAATGCACGGTAAGAGGCGGGCACGCACGCACTCACCCACGCACACACACAGACAAACACACTTGCCTTGTCTTGCCTGTCTGCCGCAGTGAAGGGTCACAGGGAATCCAGAAGCTAGACACTATGTAGCTGCTGCACTGCGAAGAAGGGTTATATTGGTTTGCCTTCCGAGAGATGCCATCGTTCTTGCCGCTCTATGTTAGTTACACCCTGCGCGTAGGTATTTCGTACACATGATGACGGCTCGGCACGGTCAGCAAATAATGACCTAACAGGGTAAGTCTTATATACAGCAACACCAAACACAACAAGGTAGGTCATACAACAACACTAAACACAGCAGATTTCTTAAAGCAACGCAGCAAGGCAGTATACGTCTTTCAGGAACACCAAGCATAGCAAGGTATCACACGGCAACACTAAACAGGACCTGCATGAAAATCTACCGTATGAAGTAGATGGCACTCCTGTTGTCAAATAAAATATCTATCTATCTAAACATAGAAAGGTAAGTCTTACAGGAACACAAAACAAACTTGGTCACACTGTGTCAGCTCTCCAGTCGCCTGTGTTGTGTCTCCTATGCAATTTTCGTCTTTACTGGCTTTCTCCTCACTGCTCATCAGCTCTCACTAATCTATTCCTCGTAGTTCCTCAATTTTGTACAACTAGCAGGAAAGCCCGCCTTCAGCGGGCTTCCCTGTTCCGGCGCGTTGACGACAGCACACCGGCGCCTGTCTGCCAATGTTGTGTGACATGTGTTGATGTTAGTGGGCAGTACACTGGTACCTGCAACATCATGTGTGCATGGCATGCGAGTATGCATGGGGCAGCATTAATCACATTGTACCATAGCATGGAATGCCGGCCAGCAAGCGGAGCACATGCCAGTCCCCATAGAAAAGGACAATGCTATGCCTGCAATTCCGCCACATTCTTGTGGCGGAATAAAATACTGTATGTGTCAAAGGTTCCAAGAGTAGTAAAAAATGGCGTCTCGGCCCGCGGAAAAAGAGGAAGCGCTCTCTGGCAGCTAGGTGAATGGCACCCGTCTAAGCTGGCGTCCCTCCACTTCCTTAACTGGCATGGCGCGTATCAAGTTCGCTAATGACCGGTAGTAGTAGGGTCTCGAATTTTGAAAATGGCTTTTCGGCCCGCGGAGAAAGGACGAAGGAATCGCGGTTTTCAGCCGTAGGGCACCTAGGCGAACTACACCCCGCTAAGAACACGCAGGCCCAGTCCATCAACTGGCTTAAAGCGTCTCGAGCCGATTCCCAGGTAGCGTTTCAGTCATCTAGCTAGTTAGTTTTGTGGTGGGAGACGGCTTTGACTCTTATGATGACTTTCTATTTAAGATCAAAGCTTTTGAGAAAGCTATGTCAGTACAGCTCACTCAAAGAGACACCAGAACACTTGACAGAGCCCGGAAGAGAGTCTCTATAAGTGTGTGGAAGTTGCCAAGGCAAAGTTGATCTACTATAGCATCCATTTTTCCTGTGTGTTTTCAACTCTGCCTTGGCAACTTCTAGGCCAGGTAGCTATAAAGAACAGACCAGCCATGTGCACACTCTAACATGGTTGCGTATGCATAGCTATGTGGCTGGACTGTTGTACCTCACGCTGCCCGCCACTGTGGATCACTCTCCTACTGCAGAACCAACTAGTTTGTTGACTGAGATGCTGGAAGGCATTGTGAATTGCTCTCTGCACCACTAGATAAACCAAAGTGCACTCTTCACTTAAATTGGTCACCTGCTGCATGGTCATGTGAAATCCACTGCTGGACCTATAACGCGTAGAACGCAGATGCTAATAACCCAGGTGACATGAAGTGATTGACAATGCTGCTTCTATCCTCGGCTGGAGTGTGCCATTTCCCAACACGTGACCGATCTGCAGTCTGATTGGTTTTCTCGATTCTGGGAATGAGACGTCACTAGGCCCAGGAATATGGGCTCAGTTTGCCGGTCCACCTTCCACGCCTTTGCCAAAATGGAGGCCAGAAGTGGGCTGGGTACAGGACTAATGTAATATTATAGTCCATTATGAAAATGAAGCCATACGAATACCTAAAAGTGAAAATAATATAGGGGCGCTTTTGGCACCCCAAAATGAGGTAGTTCACCTCTGTGATGATTAGTAGCAATTTGTGATACACATTTCTGGGTCAGGTTGACCAAATTTTTCATATGTGGGTGGGAGGACAGGTCACGTGATGTATGCTATGAATAAATTATGTTTAATTAAAAGTATGTTTTTAGATATGATTTCTGAAGGGAGTTATAGTTAAGAATCTTAAGATCCAAATCTTTCAAGGAACCATCTTTGGTACATCTTCTAATATTTCATATTCATTCACCTTGTTACTAACTTTAGAAGCAAAGCTCTTTGTTAAAAGTGTTTTTAGCACCTAAAGTGTTTAGATAGGATCTTACCAGCGAATATAAGTTAAGCTTCCATAGTCTCTTAATGGATGCCTGGATAAATGCTCAATAACATGCCAGGTCTCTACTGTACGGTTTGCCTAATACACCATTGATTATGCCACTGACATTAGAAATTTTGATTTCATGGAATTTAAGGCTGACAATCTTAAGTATGTTTTTAGGAAAAGCTCATTCACAAGCTATTTTGGGTTTCAATTGCACAGTAAAGGAAGATTCGTTCATTAGGTAGTTTGTTTGTGTAAAAAATTTGAAATTTTAATCACATAGTCATAGTTATACTACCATATTATGCGCTCAAACTATTCACGGACTAAAAACTTTCGCGGATGGAAGATTACCAAAATCTTCGTGGTTTTTATTTTCGCGGATGCTTGGGTCACCAATATAATATAATATTATATTATTCTAAAGTTGGAGAGAATGCCTGCCACCCACTTCATTTCAGTTATCACTGCCTCTGCCACGCCAGGAGAAACAACCTTTCCAACTCAGGCTCATTATGCTGCTTCACTGTAAAGTGCCTCTTGAAGATTTTCCCTTTTGATATTGCCACTGAATAGTGAACACTATCATTATGTAGTGTCCCCTTTGTACGCAACCTGGTGCATAGTGCCCCACTAAGACACTGCCCGAGGAACACTGTCCTCTTAGACGCTACCTTACAACTATTGTCCTCGTCATTGAGTAGTGTCCTCCTAGGATACAGCCCATGTAATGCTGCCCCCCTAGGACACTATTCTTGTGTCCCCCTAGGACACAACCTATTGAAGAGAGTCCTCCCAGGACTATTCCATTGAATAGTGCCCACCTAGTCCACCTAGTACGCAATATGTTTAATGACATCTCTCTAGAACCATTGAATGGCATCCCTCTATGATACCAACAATTGAATAGTGTTCCCTTGCGACACTACCCAAAAGCTTTCCTGCTTATTGCACCCACAGCCTCCACTTCGCTGGTTGTACTGGAATTTGGTAATACTTGATCCCTTTCTCACTGCTCTCCTGGGCCTATGTGCCTCTGTTAATACAGCCAAATGCTGAACAAGATCGAACCATTTTATATTGATGTGAATCCTATCTGCGAAGGAGAAGTAAAATTGACTTGAAGTCTGCAGATGAAAGAAGATTTCAGAAGAAGGCAACAAACAGAGATATGTCTGAGGAAGGTATGGATGCCAGCACACACCTAGGGGTGTGAAAGAACTATAACTCCTAACCAAGCTGCACAATTCTTGTCACGCATGAACTGTCCCAATCGACTGTCAAGGACAAGGTAAGATGATGGCCCTACCTTGCACACAACGCAATAGACATTTGCAAATGGTGAAGCACTAAACCACCACACTTGCAAGGTGCCAGTGCCTTTTGCAGGTTGTGGGGAGCCATGAGCAACTTGCCTTTGGACTATTCTCTGTGAAACGCACTTGAACCTGTAAAGGTCTGCCATTTTGGTGACATCACAGAAGCTGTTTAAAGTCTTTTTAACCACGATGAGGCTTCTAGCGTGTGCTCTACACCTTGGAAATGCTCATGTGCAGTTCAGTGGTTGTTTGTATGCTGTAATCCTATATATATGACACCGGTTGTGTTTTGTCAATGTGTTGCCAAAGAGGTCTTCTGACTTAGCCTTCTTCCATCGTGTCTGTCTTCGGGTGTGGCCTTCTTCCAATGGCCCAGCTGTGTTTACGCTTAAGAATTTCTTTCTGCAACTGTTCTTCACACAGCAATTAACTCTGTAGTTAGCAATCCTATATATAATAGTTTATATAAATTTCTTTAGAATTAAGAGGAATTTAGGAATGGCCAGCAGAACAAGCATAGAAACAAGCAACAGCACCTCGAAATCATGATCACTGCACCAACTGCGTTAGTTACAGACGTCAGCAATGTACGTACATGATGTGAGTACGCATGCACACGCATACGCAGAAGCACACATGTACACTTTCCTTATTCTCATGCCATATCAAAGGGGGAGGGTTTGCAATCCAAATTTGGATACTTAGTTCGAAAGCTACCGGACATCTTTTCTCATATATACCCATTAACAAGGGGAGAAGGTTTGCATTCAAAATTTGGCCCCTAATGTCCAAAAGGTAACAAAGTACTTTTGTCATGATCATTAGCAAGGGGGGTTGGTTAGCGCTTCATGTTCGACCATTACCTCCAAAATGTACTATGACTTTTCTCATGACCATTAGCAGGAGGGGAGGGTTTGCACTCTGAATTCAGGACCATTCAACCCAAATTCAGGCACACGTCAGAAATAGTTGTGAAAGGAGTTTTCTTCTGACTATTGGCAAGGGTGGAGGGTTTGCAGTCTGAACTTGATCCCTGGCCTCCAAAGGTACCATATGACTTTTCTCATGCCTGTTAGCAAGGGTTTGCAGCCCAAAATCAGGCCCTTACCTCCAAAAGGTACCAAACAAATTTTCTCATGCCCATTAGCAAGGGGGGTGGTTAGCACTCCATATTCGGATCAGATGTATCGAATGACTTTTCTTATGACAATTGGCAAGGTAGAAGGTTTGTAACCCAAACTCAGTAGTCAGTACACACCTCGAAAATGTGCCAAAGGAGCTTTCTCATCACCATTAGCAATGGGAAAGGGTTTGGAACCCATATTCGGGCAATAACCTCCAAATGGTGCCAAAAGACAAGGATCCCTCCATATCCAGATGTCAACTGATGAGCTCCTCAACCGAGACATTGGACTGCAGGTACCGAGCTGCTTGCCGGCAACCCTGAAGCGTCAAGACATAAAAGGACTGCGGCTAAACCTGAACTTGTGACAGCTAGTGGCACTATTTTTTGACAGCCTATGACTACGTGCATGCTAAAAGTATCAATACTTGTACTAGTTTCTGTACTTCTGCCCTGAAGAAGGCCAGTGCTACCTAGCTGAAACATTGGGTATTATTCATTGTTGTTTGAAGCTGGTGCCAAAAGAAAGCATGCTTGACATGACCAAACCAGCTGAGACGTTCCCTCTTCAGTGAGCTTAACTCAGAGTGTATGACATATCAAAGGGTGAGCAGAGTCAGAGTATGAGACTTAGCTTGACCAGTGAGCACAGAATTGAGAGTGTGTGAGACCTAGTTGCAGGTGTGAGGACAAAAGCAGAGTTTGAGATTTGACTCATGAAATGAGTTCATAATCAGAGGGCGAGACTTAGCTAGAGGAGTGTATAGATAATCAGTGTATGAGACGTTGCAACGAGCATGAAATCAGAGTGTGAGATTTCACTTGACAGTGAGCACACAATCAGAGTGTGAGACTTAGCTATAGGCGTGAGCATAAAAACAGAGTGTAACACCTAGCCAATGCAGTGAGCACAAAAATAAGAGTGTGATCTAGTTTGAGGGGCGAGGAAAACATAAAAGGAGTAAAGATAAAATCAGATTGAGAGTGAGACTTAGCTTGTGGAGGTAGCAAAAATAAGGGTGAGAGACAGCTTGAAGATGTGAACATAAAATCAGAGTGAGACAGAAAGGCATGAACAGATCATAGTGACAGGACATTGCTCTGTAGAGGCCTTAAGGCAATGTCAGCTATCTATGCATCAGCAGCATTGAGCATACCAGCGAACAAGGGGATAGACCATCAGGCAGCTGTTATGCTCATCTCCACTACTGCACTTTGCAATGAGCCATCTTCTGCCAGTACCACCAACACCGATTTGGCCAGCACATTGGTGCCTATCACGCTGGACATAGCATCTTTATCTGGCTGCACAATCTCTCTGACGGTGATCTTCCAACCAGGAACCAGCATTGCTCAAGCTATCTGCAAAGGAACTAGAACTACTTAGTGATGTTTGAGTCAGTATATGACACAGTCCATTAGATAGCAGCACTCACTTTGCAGTATACATTTTTCAATGGATGATTGCCCTAGCTGGCCTCGGAACTTGAAAACTCTTGCAAACCGGTCTGTAGCACTGTAGTAACTTGATGTACCTTGCTGGTCATCAGCAGTGCTGCATCCCCACCATCTGAACTATTGAAATTTCACAGAATACCCACTACAACGCAAGTACTTTGCATTTAGGGGGCACAGGTGTCCATAAGTTAGTTTAAATCGAAATACTTGTAGTGGGAAATATTACTTCAAGTAGCAATGGCCAGTCAAAATACATGGCAAAAAGCATAGGAACAATTAATAGTGACTTTATATACTATGTTGAAGAAGGCTCTCAGATGCTGAAGAAATTGGATCCTGTGTGTGATAATAACCTACAATAGTCTATGATAAACCAAAGGAAACGTACAATTCTTAGGGCAGCAGTACTGGAGTCTAGTAAAGCTATACTTAATGAAGGAAACTCATGCTGCAATTGTCAATTGTCCTAACTGTACTTTTGACACATCCTTCTAAGTCAATGACATAATTAGAATGGTTATGTACTGATCCAGTAAGTTTGTGCAGCCACCCTATAGTAAACAAGTATTTCGAGTTAAAAAATGCGTGGGGCGCTGGGGCGCCCCTGAACTTGAACTACTTGCAAGCAACTTCCCTTTGTATGTTTAATAGTTCAGATAGTTGGGTACTGTTGGGGTTGCAAGAGTTTTAAGTCCCCAGACCAGCAAGTTATCCAGTGAAAGCACCTCTACCAAACTGTCAAAATGCTTTGCCGATGCTTTTTGATCTACAAAACATTCTGAATGAAGATGTCCATGTTGCTTTGGGCCTGGAGGTGTGTGAGGAGTGTGGTGGCTAGAAAGGCTACCCTAAGTGGTAATGCCATGATTTGATTGTCTCTCATAGGCCAACTGGGCGTTCGACCTCCGTTGTACTAAGTCAAGGAGTGTGCAGGTAGCTAGGTAGCTAGTTAGGAAAAGATTGGGACAGAATCTGACTGGCTAAACTCAGAGGTTGCACAGTGGAGTTGAGGGTGGAGTCAGGCAAATGGGTTGGGTTGAAGTGAGAGGACAGAATTTGCATGTGTACAATGCGGCTCAGGGAAGTGGATGATGTGGAGCACTTTCTGCTGAGATGCGGCAACTGAGTGAAAGAGATGCTGAAGAAGCATATGGAAGAGATTGTAAAGGGTCTTCAGAATCAATAAGGTTTTGTTGGTGATTGTTGAAGCATGTAGGAATGACGTCACGTGACGGTTCGTCTTTTCAAAAGGTGCTTCTGCTCCTTTTCGGCCGCTCATCTCTGCCGGTATGCTCCCGCGGATCAGGGGCACAGAAGGAGAGGGAAGGCACAGATGGGAATGGAAACGACGCGGCTGCGTCCAGCACGCCGAGGGGGCCACACTGCAAGACGTTGCGCGGACTTGATACGGAGACAGCGGGGCAAAGATAGGCCAGACTAGAATTGAATGCGGCGGAATGGCGCAAGGCTACTGGCGCCGGCGATGGACAAGCAGCGGCAGTCCAGGCTTGGGGAGCTTTGGCAGTAACAAACAAGGCGCTTGGCTGCTAAGACAGCTCCAGTCTGTAACATCACAATACACTTGTCTACTGGCCACGTAATATTCATGCTGCGAGGCAATTCTTATGCGCTTAGCGTATGCCTAGTATAATAATCAGACAGCACGGTAGTGCTGTCTATGCTTGGCAGTGGTTGTTTGTATGCTGTAATACAAACGAAAAGTCACGCTACTCCTGAACAAGACCGAAAACCGGCGAACGAAGCTTACCATGACGAAGCAGGTACTAAACAGTGCACATATATAACCTTACTTCCCAGCGAAGGTGCGCCTGTCATGCGAAAAGTAGTCCTGACCAAAAACGGTCCCCCGCACCACTTTTGGCAACCAAAAGTGGTCCACCCAGGGCCAATTTTGGCTGCCAAAAGTGGTCCTACCCTGCCAAATGTGGTCTGAGGGCGCACGGACCACTTTTGGCTGCCAAAGTCTGTCCCAGGACCACTTTTGACTGCCAAAGCCTGTCCCAGGACCACTTTTGACTGCCAAAGCCTGTCCCAGGACCACTTTTGACTGCCAAAGCCTGTCCCAGGACCACTTTTGACTGCCAAAGCCTGTCCCAGGACCACTTTTGACTGCCAAAGCCTGTCCCAGGACCACTTTTGGCTGCCAATACCTGTCCCAGGACCACTTTTGGCTGCCAATACCTGTCCCAGGACCACTTTTGGCTGCCAATACCTGTCCCAGGACCACTTTTGACTGCCAAAGCCTGTCCCAGGACCACTTTTGACTGCCAAAGCCAGTCTCAGGACCACTTTTGGCTGCCAATACCTGTCCCAGGACCACTTTTGGCTGCCAATACCTGTCTACCCTTTTATATAACCAGCAATTTGGTGTCTGTACAGGTAGCTATCATCACGACATGTGCAAGAGTACAAGAGTACATAACATAACTTACATATAATATGAAACCATGGGAAGTCAATACTACAAACATAATAAGAATGTTTTCCTATATACAGTCAACACAGTACCATGGTTGTTCTGTGTTATTGAGTGCTACAGGACTCGGAGATACACAGTTAGTATGGCACCATTCTCCACAACCACTGCACTCAATCATGGTAGCACCATCCATACTAGGCATTCGACAGATGCAGTGAATGGGGATGCACTGTGTCGCCTTCACTATAGCCTTCCTGCAAGTTTTCCTCACCGGAAACATAGTGAATCGGCCATCCTGCAGACACTTGATGAGATGAGGTTGCATTGCATTCTCGTCGAACTGCAGCTTTGCGGGTGATACTCCTAAGCAAAGTGCTGTTGCATAAGCTATGGCATACACACCACAGTCGCTGCCATTTGTCTGCATGGCAACTTTGCAGAACTTCACATCGATGGCTTTCTCCCCTGTCTTCAGTAGTGCAGCTATCTGCTGCTGGAGATGGTCTGGAGCTGTGCACAAAAGGCTGTTGTAAGCAAATACTTCAGGGTGTTTTGCTCCGTTTGTGCTTATGGTCATCCAATGATGCTTGCCATTGTGAAGAATTTGAATGAATTCTTCGGACTCTACATTGTAGCTACAACTTTGCCCACGGAGAACTGACTGGAATCCAGGAACCCCAAACTGTTCATGCAAGGAGTTCTGTGCAGCATCGATGATTTCGTCAGTAAGCCAGCCAGTTGGGGATTTGATGACTGCTTTGTCAGCTGTTGAAAGCTTCACAATGCCACTGTCAATCCAAGGCTGCTTCTTCTTGGGCTGCGCTGCTTTGCTTGATATCTTCTTTGGCTTGTAGCTGTCAACGCAAATGAACTCTGGGTTGGACTCTTGTTTGGCCTTACTTTGCCTAACCTTGACCTGATGCCAAGAACTTTCATCAGCTCATCGTTCAGTTTGTTCACGAACTCCCCTCCATTGTCACTGGTCAACACTTGTGGCAACCCCATACACATAAAGATCTAAGAATAAGCATGCAGTCAAGCAAAAACATTTCACTACGTTTCATGGTGTGCATAGATGTCATTGTACATAACTGTTATTGCATGCCATTGCAAGGTTGTGATATGAATATTATATTTACCTTGAACAGAGCATGTGCAACTCCACTAGCATGTTTGGTTGGCAAAGGAACAGCTTCGACCCACTTTGAACAATAGTCACTCAACGTCAAGATGTAGCGATTGCCACTGTCTGATGTTGTGAGTGGCCCTACAAAGTCGATGCCCACATGATACCAAGGCATCTTGACTGGCACTGGATGAAGCCCTGGAGTGGCAGTAGTTATTCGGCGAATTGTCCGCTGACAAGCATCACATGTTGTGATATGTGCATGGGTACATAGAATGCATGTGACATGATTTAGCTAACAGCAGTAATATAGTTCAATCATCTGGCTGTGAGTGATACTACACATACCATTGCCTTGACATCTTTCACTGTTCCAGGCCACATGAAACACTCTGTAATTCGGTTGATGGTCTTCTTGATGCCCATGTGGCCAGCAGTTAGATCAACATGGCAGGCTTTCACAAATTTCACCTGCTCCTCTCTCGTCTGAATGTATCGTAATTCAATGACCTAAGGGAAGAGAGAGTACGTAATATTACAATAGAATAACAAGTATTTCGAGTTAAAAAAACTCGTGGGGCTGCCGCCCCAACTCGAAATACTTGCTCCCTTCGGTCGCTGCTCTGTCACTCATGATTGGTAACACATGACATTGTGTCATACACCTCAGTGACAGCACACATACACCACTAGTCACCAAACATAGCTACATGACCACACACACACATACACATGTGCAAACACACACACACACACACACACACACACACACACACACACACACACACATACACATGTGCAAACACACAGACACACACACATACACACACACACCGGCCACACACACATCACACACCACACACACACACACACACACACACACACACACACACACACACACACACACACACATACACACACACGTACACACACACACACCGGCCACACACATCACACACCACACACACACCACACATGCACATAGAAATCTCCAGCAAAGACAGACACATGACTGCTTACAGCACATGCATTTACCGTGAATATTCACAGAAATATAATGTACCAAGGAACCCACAGTCGCCAGAGTAGCTAGTGGTCTGTGGTGGCAAAAGCTACGTACGTTTGCTACAGCGCAGTACGCGTGGGCCAGGTTCTGAAGAGCATTTAGAAGGGCAACCGTGTGAGCTAAGCTTTTCAACGCTAGAAATGGTTAAAGAATGTTAGCGTCAACATATCACGGCGCTCACCAGTTTCTACGTTACTCCTGTCATGTGTTCCAGGCGGCGGAGTGAAGTCCTCCGAGGCGGGCGCGGCCATTATCGAAGAAGGCGCGGGCGAAGTCGATGACCTGTTGGGCGCTGTCTCTTTGTCCGTCGACCAGAAGTGCTGTAGGAGTCTGTTCCAGGATCAGAGGCGGAAGAGAACGTCCAAAGTTCGCTAAGACGTCGTTTCGAAGCCGGTTTTCAAAGTCCCTTGGCCTCGCACACGGTCTACTTCCGGCCGAATAAAATGGCCGACAATATAAATTCCCTATACCCAATACTTCGCCCAATACATTCAATATAAATGTAAGCATTGATGCACAACCGTAGGTTGGCGTATTATATATATATATATATCCATAACATGAAGCCATATGAAAACGTCAATTTGAAAACAATATAGGGGCTGCCTGCGGCAGCCCCTAAAAATACATATAATATTATAAAAGAATACGTACATGCATTATACGTATATCGCGTAACATATCCATTAGCTATAGTAAGGGAAGTTGTACTGCACAGAACACGGTGTATGCGGCATACAATGCATAATAAGAACAGATAATACAGCTATAATACAGCTATAGATTAGCTATAGTAAGCAATTGCGCTAGAATACTGCTAAATATTAATAAATTTCCATACCTTCCTGCCATCCCTTGCTTTCGTCTTTTTCTTCTGGAAGAATAGCTCGCCATCGTGGATCACGAACTTAGTGGCTTTCCTTCTGATCGCTCGTTTGCGGGATTCCACGCAGAGAGGCGGGTAGCGACGTTCCGTGAGGAAGGTGTACACGTCCTGCACCAGGTCTCCAGCTTCCTCTACCTCGAGGTCATCGATACCGTTGCACGACTCATCCATCTGCTCTCTCTCTCTCTTCTAGAATACTTTCGCACTTTTCGTTCGCAGCTGAGAGCGAGGGAGTCACCTCGGACTAGTTATCGCCGGGGGGGACCAATTATCGCCAACCATAACTGGTCCGCCTGTTGGCTTCCGGTCGCCGTTTCTCGCTGTGTTAGCGCGGAACCTAGGCGCTAGCCCACACCTTGAGCTTCAGGGTTACAGAAATGAGGTATAATGCCTGCACCAATGCCCTATGGTTGAGACTAAGTATGTTGCTTCAGCTTAGCTGTCCACTATAAAAAGTACAGAAACTAGAAATAATAAAAATTTTCTACAAAAATTGTAAGGATGTAGGGATGGCATAAAAAGGACGGAAACAAGTAAAGGCTGTTACAAAGTGGAGCATTAACCATCGTCCCTACATTCAAGGGTGTAGGACTATACGGTGCGACATTCTTGCATGTAGGGAACATGGTTAATGCTCCACTGTGTAACAGCCTTTACTTGTTTCTGTTCCTACATCTTTACAATTTTTGTAGAAAATTTTTATTATTTCTATAACTTGTGTATGCGCGTGATGTCATAATAAAATGGCGGATCAACAAACAGCGTGTAGCTCTGTAGTTTGCTTCATTTCAGAAGCGATTGCTCCTGCTATTTACACTAAGAAGGGTTTAATATCTACCTTGTAAAAATTTCGCGAACATTTTTGACACCCGTTTTGGCAGCGATTCGCGGAAGTTTTAGGTCGCGAAAATTTTGCGATATACGGTATCTTTTATCTCTCACATGGCATGTGGCATGCGAGATGTAACCAAGTTATTAGTACAATACCTTTAGGATTTACGACCGACCTTCACATTTGTTTCTTTTATGCTGATGTATGCTCTCATGTGTCGGTGCTACATTGGGCCAACCTGGTCCTAGGACTGCATTGACTGCCAATATCATTTTATTTAGTATTAGTATTCTGAAATGAGAAGTACATACTTTGGGATTGAGATTGAGATTAAGATGGCGGTCTCGAACGTGAGAGCACGTAGATTGACAAAAGATTTGATGGGCGACTGTGAGCGAAGAGAGAAAAGATCAGTAGGGAGGGTGATTCAGAAGAGAAGAGGACAAGAGAGAAAGGAGATTATTCACAATATCGATGGTAGGACCGCAGAAGGGGTCGAGAAAAAGAGCGGAGACGGGATTGGGACAAAGATCGCGAGCAAGATTGGTGGACAGTTGGAGGAAGTAGTCGATGGTGTGGTTGGAGAAGGGGTTGATTATGTGAGTGACGAAGGGACCGATGGAAGGAGTGGTGATGGCAAAGTGAGTCTTGTGAAGGAAGGTGAGCCAGGACTAGGGGAGACCAGGGACGAAGCAATTAGATGTCTCTGTACTCGTGAAGTAGAGTCAGGGGAAATGGTGTGCTGCGAGATTTGTGAAGGATGGTCTCACATCAGATGCCTGGGAATGAAAGAGGATGCCGGAGTGATGGAGGGGAAATCCTTTGTTTGCTATTTTTGCTTGTCTGCTTGTCTGGTGCAATTGCGCAAAAAAGTAGGGGGGTTGAGGGAAGAAATGAGCATGATGAAGAGTGAAATGGATGAAATGAGAGTGGAGAATGAGAGATTGAGAGGCCTGGGCTTAGGAGGGTCCCAGAGAGAGGAGGTGTTGGAGTGTATGACACAGAGTGAAGGGGTGACAGGTGATAAGGTGGAAAAGATGGTAGTGTCAGATGAGCGAGAGAAACAGGCAACATGCCTACAGAGATCTGGTCAGGAAAGTAGTGAGAGGCAAAATGACTGTGGGGGGAACAGTCCAAAGAGTGTAGGAAGGGAGAAGTCAGCCAAATATGTTTCAGGGGTGCGAAAAGTGTGGGGAACCCGGAAGAGAGAGTCCTGCAATGAAATTGCGAAGGAGATGGTCAGGGTAGTGGGGAAGATGTCTTCTAGGTTCTTCATTAGTAAGCACGTGGGTCAGTGGAAGGAAAAGAAGGTGTGGTGGTTTGTTGTGAAAGCCCAAGAGAGAGATCTATTGACATTGGATGAGCAGTGGAAGCATAAGTATTGGCGGTGGCAGAAAGTTGGAAGAGGGGAGCGTGATTTTTTAGCGATGGAACCTGTGTTGGAGGGGCACAGGTGAAAGCTACTGGTGAGGTGGCAGGGGGAGGGGAAGAAGAGGGATTGTTTGCAGATGTTGGGACCAGAGGTGAGGGGAGGTTGAGTATGATGTGTTGGAATGTTTGTGGGTGGGGAAGAGGTGGTGGTGAAATGGAGAAAATGAGGGAAGGGCATGATATGAGGGCAAAGGTGATAGATTTCTACAAGCCAGATGTGGTGGCATTGGTGGAAACTTGGTTGAGGGGAGAGGAGGAGATTGCTGTGGAAGGATATAGGTGGTTTGGGCGGAATAGAAGAAACCTCCATAGGAAGGCAGTGAGGGGTTCAGGTGGGGTTGGTCTGTTGGTTCGTGAAGAGGTGCTGGAGAAGTGGGCAGTGGAAGTCATAGACGCAGACATTGAGGATATTCTATGGGTGAAGTTAAGTCAAGGGAATGAAGACACTCTGATATTGGCAGCATGCTACATCCCACCTGAGTCCTCAAGCCGGGGACAGGGGGCAGAGGAAACCCTCCAGCTGCTATCTGAACAGGTGGCAAAGTTTTGCTCACAGGGGCCTCTGATAATCTGTGGAGATTTCAACGCTAGATGTGGGGAACTTAATACAGACAGGGATGGCATCCCTCCTAGAAAAGTGATTGATGGGGTGAAGAACAGTCAAGGCGAAGCATTGGTGGACTTCCTCCGAAGTACAAGTATGACAGAGGTGAATGGGAGGAAGGGAAGGGATGCATTCACTTGTGTCTCTGGCAAGGGATGTTCAGTGGTCGACTACTGCCTGGTCAGCAAGGAGAATTTCCATATCATTGAAAATTTCAAGGTGACAACCATGTCAGAGAGTGTGGAGGAGATGAATTGCAGAGGGGTGGTCACTAGAACACCTGACCACTCCCTTATGAGCTGGGAGGTTGCAACTGACTGGGTTAGTGGGATGGAAGAAGGCAAGGAGGAAGGTGAACTTAAAGATGGCATGGTAAAGCGGTACGCGGTCCCAGAGGGATACTTGGAAGGTGAGGTGGAGAGGGTGAGGTTGTTGACGGATAAAGTGGAAACAGCAGGGAATGACCAGGAAGTGATTGATGAAATATACGGAGAATTGACAGAGATGATGAGACAGGGATTGGTAGAGATGAAGGTGAAGAGAGGTAAAGGTGGGCAACCATGGTTCACCAAAGAGATTGCCAAACTGAGGAAGGCTTTCCACAGGGCAGAGAGAGAGTGGTTGGAGTGTAATGGTAGTGATGCAAAGAGGGGGAAAAGGAGAGACTATGTTGAGAAGAGAAGGGAATATAAGAAAGCAGTGAGTAGAGCGAAGAGAAGTTTTGATGAAAGCAGACGAAATGAACTGGATAGAGTGATAAGAAATCCTAAGAAGTGGTGGAGAATGGCAAGAAAGCTGGGCTTGACAAACGGTAAAAAAAAGAGGAGTGACATTGGTAAGGTATATGATGAGCTGGGTGTGGTGAGACAGGGTAAGGAAGCCGTAGGGGTATGGAAGAGATACTTTCAAAATGTGTTGAATGAGGGGGGAAGATCAGAGGTTCAGGGAGATGAAGGGGGAGAAGAGGTAAATGGGGGGAATGAATTGTTAAATGAAGATGTGACAAGAGAAGAAGTGAAGCAGGCTTTGGACACTTTGAAGCGGAAAGCAGCCCCTGGGAGTGATAGGCTAACGGCTGAAATGGTATGCAGTGATGTCCTAGTGGATTTTTGGTGTAGCCTCTTCAGTTGGTGCTGGAAGAATGGGATGGTTCCCTCGGAATGGCGAAGAAGCACCGTGGTCCCCATACCAAAGAGGAGTAGAAGTGGGGTATGCAAGACAGAGGATTTCCGGGGCATTTCATTACTGCCAGTTGCTTATAAGGCGATGTGCAGTATTGCTCAGAATAGGTTGGTGCATGTAGTTGAAGAAAGGAAGCTGGTGGCAGAGGAGCAGGGAGGGTTTAGAAAAGGAAGAGGGTGCAGAGATCAGTTAATGACTTTGGTATTATTGGGGCAGGTGAAAGCAGTGACAAAGACAGGGATGTTTGCCAGTTTTATTGACTTTAAGAAGGCATATGACAGGGTGGACAGAGGGAAGTTGTGGAGGTGTTTAGAGGGAATGGGGTTAGGAGGTCGCCTCTCAGCTTTCCTAAAGGCAGTTTATGAGGATGTGAGTTGTGAAGTGAAGGTGGGAGAGGGACGAAGTGAACCTTTCAAAGTAACATGTGGGTTGAGACAGGGATGCATCCTTTCGCCACTGTTATTCTCCTTGTATATCAATTCACTGATAACTAAGCTGAAAGAGGCAGGAGTGGGGGTAAAGTGCAGGGGTCAGCTAATCTCAGTGTTGTTGTATGCAGATGACGCAGTGATTCTTGCAGAGGATGAAAAATCTATGAAGCATGGGTTGAACACATTAGTAGAATGGTGTAATGAATGGTCAGTTGAAGTGAATGTGGAAAAATGCGGGGTAATGCATGTGAGAAGGACAGGTATGAAAAGGACGGAGGAGAAGTTTGATGTTGGAGGTGAAGAGATTGCAGTGGTGCAGGAGTACAAGTATCTTGGGTGTGTGATTGATGAGCACCTGCAAGGTACGAGAATGGTGGAGGAGAGAGGAAAGGCGGGAGCAAGAGCACTAAGTGACTGGCTCAGAAGGTGCAGGGCCACTGTGGGGGAAGTGAGAGGAGCTACCTTTGTGAGGCTGATGGAATCTCTCGTTGAGTCTGTGCTATTGTATGGGGCAGAGGTATGGGGTTGTGGAGCACAACTCGGGCCAGTTGAAAATGTGCAGATGCGGGCGGCAAGAATCTTTTTAGGGGTGGGGAGACTACACCCTTTGGTCTCCCTGCAATTTGAGATGAACATGCTACCAATGAAATGGGTGGCAATGAAGAGAAGTATTGAGTTCTGGGTACAGGTAATGAGGATGACTGATGGCAGGTTATTGAAAGTTGTGATGCTTGAAGCCTTGGAAGTAGGGTGTAAAGTACGGTGGGTGAAAGAGCTACAACAAAGTTTGGTGAGGTTCAAATGGAAGGGGTTAGATGCTGAGGCCGTGAGTGGGTTGACATTGAAAGAAGTAAAGCAGGTGTTGAAGGACATAGCATGGAGGGAAGTGAGAGAAGTATGGAGGGAAGCAGCTAGGGAACGGCCAAAGCT
Organism: Ianthella basta; assembly: GCA_964019415.1. Classification (NCBI taxonomy): domain Eukaryota; kingdom Metazoa; phylum Porifera; class Demospongiae; order Verongiida; family Ianthellidae; genus Ianthella; species Ianthella basta. The sequence goes on from OZ025883.1 coordinate 3,494,970, forward strand.
GGAAGTGATTGGGAGTTTAATGGATGCTGAATGCAAGGCGCGGTGTGTGGAGATAGAGTGTAAGATGCAAAGGAGGATGATGGTGAAACTACGAGGGGGAACAGCAGAATTAAGGGTAGAAACTGGCAGATGGTGTGGGTTAAGTAGGGGCGAACGACTTTGTAAGAACTGTGACAGTGGTGAAGTGGAAGATGTCAAGCACTTTGTGTGCCGGTGTGTATTTGTGGCAGAAGAGAGGAGAGAAATGGCAAGGCTGATGAATGAGATAGTGGTGGGATGGGAGAGCATGAAGGATGATGACAGGGTGATATGGGTACTGGAGGAGGCATGCAAAGATGGAAGAGTGCGGAAGGCGCTGCAGAGGATGTGGCAGAAAAGGACAAGCTGCCCTTAAAGAACTATGCCCATTGTGATTCTTTTGACACTGTTACATTTAATTATATTATAGTGCTGCATGGGGCTGACACCCTAGTGTTTGTATTATACAACACGGTGCACTTAAATGATAATATATCATACTATAGTTGCATGAAGCTATGCAACAGTAGTCCACCACTTTTGCTTACCTAAAACAGGACCTAGGACCACTTTTGGCACAGACAGAAGTGGTCCTACCATAGGACCACTTTTGGCAAGGTAGGACCACTTTTGGCTGCCAAAGGTGGTCTGGGTGGACCGGTTTTGGCAGCCAAAAGTAGTCCAGGGGGACCGGTTTTGGCAGCCAAAAGTGGTCCGGGGGACCGGTTTTAGCCAGGACCCGTTTTTGCATGACAGGTGCACCTTAATCATTGAATTGAATTGAATTGAATTGAATATACACTATGACTCTCATCTGGTGTTTCTTTCCTGGATACATAAGTTTAGTGCTGCATGGGGCGGTTGCCCTAGTGTACCTGGCACATGATACATACATTCACAGTACGCAGCTAGCTAGCTCAGTAGCTACGCGTCTTTCAGATGCTGTGTACAAGAAGACACACACGATTGTGAGCAAGGATTGATAGGGAATTCCAGTATGCGAACTATGCTCTGTAATCCTCTTGGTTGACGGTAATAAATGGCGTGCTAATGTGCTGCGGCTAATGGCTTGTTGACAGCGTGACTTGATCAGCCATTTTTCTCACGCGAGATCCATCTGTGCAGTTGCTAAGGAGTGCAGTCCACTTGACAACGAATGGTCCGAATATGGACACCTTGTCGGTCGAAAGCAGAGGTGATACTGACAGTCATGGGTACAAGGGCAGTGTTGCTGGCAAGAATGAGAATATGCGCACTATGGATTCCGCAGTTAAAGTTTTATGTAGGAGCGTGTCAGAAACCCATCCGGTTTACCAGTTCCAGGAGCCTAGGCGCAGCGTTGTAAGAGTGGACAACTACAAACGGAGACTGGAGCATCTGAAGCCTGGCTGTGGCTTCTTCTCTTGTCAGATTAGACCTTACCAAGCATTGGGGTCGCCGTGTTTGAGAACAGACTACTGGAGTTTCGCTGAAATCCCCGATAGCTGTGGAACTGCTTTGGTGAGTGAATGACAGTATGCCGTGTAGTCTACGTGACTATTATGACGGCGCATATAAATTTCATGACTTACTGGATAATAGGAGAAGATTGTCAGGGGAGGTTGAAATTTGGATCATGACATGAGTAACCCAGGATCACGCTATGTCGTTGAGTATAATGCGTATATGCTGCATTTATTGCATTTTTGGCATACAGAAGGCCTTCTTAAAGCCAAGAGTTGGGTGAATCAAAGCAAGTTATGGGAATTGAATTGAAAAGTAGAATTTGGGGGGGGGGGGGGCAGCTTACATTGAGGAGTCGAGAACTTTGGCAATATGGTTAGTGAGTACAGTTCAATTCATTTCAGTGATTAAGATGCACCATGCCCAAGGGCCCTAGGGCAAAGATTTGTCCAATATACATAGCACCAACACATGGATGTACTCATAAGCAAAGATAATAGCAAATAGATATGCCAAGTCATACCATCTTTGTATTTGTAATAATGCCTCAGATAAATCTTGCTCAGTTAAATCTTGCGTGCCACATATAAGAGATCGTAGATAAATTACAAAGTACGTACAAGTATCTATGGTGCACTGTCAATGAGCAGGTAGAAAATATGGTTACAATTGACTCAAGGGTGAATGCCCTGTGTGCATGGCTGGAGAGTGCAGGATATGTGTTATGGAGGTGAAAGGGGAGTCATTTGTAAAGTTGCTGGAGGCAGGAGTTGATATGATGCTACTATATGGAACTATAAGTGTATAAAAATTCCTTTAGAATTGAAAAGGATTTACGTAGGAATGGCCAGCAGACAGTGCATAGAGATAAGCAACAGTAACTCAACACCATGATTAACCACTTTTTCGTAGAGTTCACTCTGCATTCCTAATTTCCTTGTACGTAGCTACAAGGGACTAGCTTGTTATTTGTAGCTACATATTTGCGTCCATGTACAGAACTACGTAAAGGACATTTGGAATGCAGAGTAAACTCCACGGGAATGTGGAGTAGCCATTTTATTGAGCACATTTCTAAATGGATGTCACGAGCGGAGCTGCTAGAGATGTGGGGCTGTTGTAGACAGGTTGGTCCAGTCCAATGAGCAGGTTCTGATGCGTGCAGCCAGGATATTCTTGGGGGTGTTCTGGTGGGTGTCAATGCCCAAGAGTACAATTTTAATTAAGGTAAGAGGTATGGTGACAAAGGTTGATTAGGTTGGTGCAATAGAGGCATAGGAAGCTCAAAGCAAGGTAAAGTGGTTAGAGGAGTTTGGGTGGACAAATAAACAAATGAAGTGGTAGAGAAACTAAGGACTGCCAGTGAGTGAAATAGGGCAAATGTTGAAAGATTTATTCGTGGCAAGAGGTGGTGGATGAATGGGTGACAGAGGAATAGGAAATATCAAAGTTGAGTGTGTTACAGAATCTTTTAGAAGGAGGTCGAGGCGCGTGCAGGTAGGGAGGGAGGAAGGGCCTTTGCAAAACCACTTACCCTCTGAAACACTGAACTGATATGTGGCAGATGATCGTAGCAGCACTGAACCTGATCAGGACAAGAAACCACTAAACCAGATTGGTATTGAGGGTGAAATCCATTGTTGGAGGGACAGGACTATTTAAATTTTTGTTCAATCAAATCAAATGACACAATCCAATGAATAATAACTATAATTGATTAATTTTTGTGTTACTGTGTGATTTTGCCTTTTGTAGGGCATGGAAGGCTCAGGCAACTCTGATACCACTGCTGTTTTACTTCCTGTACAAAGTGCGATAAGTGACGGTTCAGTTAAGGTAATATTTCCCTTTATCCTGCTTTACGCAGCTGTGTTAATCAGTGTGTTAGTTGTGATGTAAAGACAATGTATGTATACCAGCACAAGTCAGAGAAGGTCAGGAACACCGCTTTTATAACTTGAGCAGATGTGCTAGTTAATGATGGAAATTATGTACAGTACTTTTTGGGTCGATTGTCCTGATTGCAATTTGAAGTCTGCATTCCATCACATGAGTAAAGTATTGGATAGTGGATTTGTGCGTCATCGCGCACGTGAGAATGCAGTATGCCCAAATTCTTTATTCACATAATCAAGTGCAGACTTCAAATTGCAATCGGGACAATCGACCCAAAAAATACTGTAGAACCCGCACGAAGTGCAGGGCAGGACTATTATAAGCAATTTTTTGTTTCGTAATTGGATATACATATGTACTACGTAGCTGACATCCTATCCTTTGGGCGAATTCTCAGCCTATTGTATGAAATGAGCGTTCAACATATAGACCTTTTGCCAAATAAATTTTGATTACTTCCGGAGTTCAGCGCACTCTAGTTATGTACAGCATTGATAGGTTAAAAGGTTACTTTCACTCGTGTGTAGCTGGTACAGGAGGTGGAAGTCCTTCATTCAGTTGGTATAGTATTGTAGAGCGAACAGTGACCTTAAGGTTGGTAGGCGTGTCGTCTTGGTCAGCCAGTGTTTAGGTTCGTTTCGAATGATGATTGTATAGTATGCAGATCAACAGCGAAGAACACTGGAAGAAGCTGAGTTCCTTTTTATTCTCTTTGCCCTGGATCACAAGGAAAAGGATCTGCGACACATATTTCACAAGCATCACTTTTACTTTGCCGTTGAGGAGCACCATATGGTGCACAGCCAGTATTTCTTGTACGATGACTGTTTGGAGTGCAAACCATCTCTGTAAGTAGTATTGACCCAGATTACCTGTGTAGGGAGCCTCCCTTATGATTCAACCAGCTCTGTCCTTAAAACATTGTATTCCTTGCCAAAAAAACTGGCTAAAAGTACCCTGCTTCTTCCAAAACTGCCCAATTCGTACTTTGACAGGTCACACTGTGTTCCTATACTGATGTTATTTTGGCGACAGGCTCTTTGTTTGCTTCTTCCTTGTTGCAGAACAAAGTAAAAACTGTTTTACGTATGTATTATTCCTATGTCGACCATGTATTGTGGGGAAAAAAGTAATTATGATGTTTATTTGGCAAAGGTCTATTGAAACTGTCTATTGAGGTCATTCCATAGACTTGCTCCATAAAGCTTCGTAGGCACATAATTATCTTATGTTCATGAATTTTCTGGATTCATTTTGTCTAAAGGAGCCCAGTGGTAAAGGTGCTAACCACCTTAGGTCACTCCCCGGATTGCCATGATGTACGTACTCTACCATGTGTGGTAAAGATTGATTGAAAACTAAAGAAGGAGTTCACATTCAACCACACTGCAGTCTTTACCTTATCTGTTAGATATGGCAGTGACCATAAAAGATGCAGTAACTCTGACGGAATGATGTTTTTCCCAGAATTCAGCTCGGCCAAGTCATTCTTACAATGTCTCTCTCTGTATACGTACCTACCACTTTTGGTGACCATCCGCTCAAAACTACCACTTTTGGTGACCATCCGCTCAAAACTACCACTTTTGGTGACCATCCGCTCAAAACAGGAGTATTTTCTAAACATTATAAGATTAACACTTACAATTGAAATGAGCCGAATGTATTGATCTTGATGTTGTGTGAATCCTAGTGTGGTTGACAAGAAATGGCTTGAAAAAGAAACAAAATAGTGAAGGGCTCAAATCAAAGGACAGGGGGGATATTAATTTATGGAGTAAACATGAAGCACATCTTGGGAGACCAGCTGCAGTGCAGGTACCCCCATCGGCACATGAACTACATAGCTGTATTTAGTATGGTGGAGTACATACTGTAAGTTTAAACTACGTACGTATGTGCATAAATGGGTCACCTCAAACAGAAGAGGCATTGCTCCTGAATGATGATTGTGTTGATGACTTTGTGCACTTTCTCAATGTGTGCAGCTGTCTTCATCAAAGCTGTTAAAGTTAGAAAGTTTACATGGATTTATCAAATCAGAAAGGTTTGTTTCATTGGTTTTCATTAGGTGAAGTGCATCTATGTAACTGTTGTTTTATGTGCTTTGCAGTGACCGATTAGAGTATGCCAGAAAGGGCCATAGTTTGTTTAAAGCATTGGTGACAGAAGAAGAAGCTAGAGCAAAGGCTGAAATCCTCAAGTTCAGGCAGGAAACAGAAAGTTCAAGAAGAATGTGGAAATCTCCGGGTGAAAGCAGGTGTGTGTTTGTATATAATGTACTCCACCGGGATGAACACTATAAGGCAATCTAAGGTCACATATGTACGGTACGTGACATGAAAAACTTAACTTTATCCATGGCGAAGTGCGCAAGTTATCTGCTAACAACGGGGCACAGTCCACCGCTGGACAGACGGGTACTGTGCGGCATCCGTACGGAATCCTCTTCGTAGTTTATACGTATTTAACAGATCTAGTCTGCCTGGTTACATACATACGAGTGAGGAATCAATTACCAGGGTCGATATGAAAGTTTGTACGTACGTATACAGCTACGAAGTCAGTTGTTGTAGTGTAGCTACAATTCTAAGTCATGACACTCATAACCTGACTATTCTTCTGTATGAAAGGCAGCAAATAGTCAGTGGCTTGTGCTCCATTCTGGTGAGGTGGAAAATGCACTGTCTCTTTTAGCTGCTGTGCCTCTTTGTCGCTTGTGTGTTACTGTACGAGCAACAAATCTGTCCCAATGCAAGCCTTTTAAACTAAGTTTAGTTGTACTATAGCCCCTATTCTGCCATAGACTAGACCATCTTCTGGCTATAAAAGGCCCATGTACATGTAAGTGGTTCAGCTTGAGGCTATGTAGTCCTGCAAATCATTTCATTTCAATATCATCGATTTTGGCTGTTCTGTACCAGACTGCAAAGGACGATTAAAGTACTATTTAAGAATGAGATGCTTGGAAGAACACTCTGACCTTTACGTAAAAAGAGAATGAAATGGGAAATCGTGATCATGCAGGACTCCCATGCAGACCATTCAATATAAGCTGAAGCGACTGTCCTGACTATGGTACTCATCACATTATAGTTACCATTTTACACCCCATACCCTTATTCATGCCACGCCTGTGCCCTCATCAGTGCTGCACATGTACATGTATGTATGTACCTGTAATTGTATGTGTACTGGTACTGTATGTGCCACACCGTTATGTAGCAGCAGTTGCTTAACACTCTGAATGTGGAGATTTTGCCAAGATCTGTGTTTGCATACATGCTTCAAAGTTTTAATCTTCTCTTGTACTGTGTTCAGCTCATGCTTTTCAGCATACAGTGTCCTCTCAGAGTCTCAGGATGGTTTTCATGGATTATGTGAAGGAAAGTATTTCTTCTACATACAGTACCATCTCCCCTAGTAGTAGAGCAGGAGGCAAAGTCGGTGTCATAAATTTCCTTTGGCACTACCAGGAGACTGGCACAATAGCCCGAGCTCCTGGAACTGGCCAAGCTTCAAGGGCTGGATGTCTGGAAGCTACTGCAAAATATGTACGTAGGTTGAGATCTTTGACATATCTTTGTCTTACGTACTTCATTGGAGGAATGATCTGGGATGCATTGCCAAGTGATGATTGCAGAGGTGAACAAAGAGAATGAGTGGAGTGGGCCAAGCTGAATTAGGACATGACCTACAAGGATGTAATCTACACTGAGGAAGCAACTGTGCAGATTAAGGTGCACATGTTGCTACGCTACAAGCAAAAGCTGGAGCATCTGGTGTAAGTTCAAATGATTGGACAGGCATCAGTCATCATGGCAGAGCTAAGTTGTGCATCTTTGAGGAGCAGGGCATGGTCCCCTGGCGAAGCATGTAGGCTCATGAGTAATGAGTTACAGCTATACTCAGCCACCAGGGTGGTTGCTCTACATTAAAGGGGCTCATGAAAGGCTCTGAGCCTCACCCTATGCAAGGGATGAGCTAACCTATGCAGCACATAGCTGAATTGTTTCTCAGCCATGCTGGGTGGCTCCAGGGAGTAGCGGTAGTCACCCCTCGCCCTGCATCATGGCAGAATGAGTAGCTATGTACCCTGCACAGCGTTGCAGCGAGTCATAGTCATGTTTCTATTTGGCCCCACGCTTGGGGAATGGGAGTATATCTCCCACAGATGCATATGGCAGACTGGTTGGTAGACCTGTCGGTTCCCCCACTCCTCCCCAGGCACTCTGTCGGGCCAGACCCCTTAGGTGCTCACCTGGTTGGGGAGTGGGACCCAACTCCATCAGGGGATGTACCACCATCCACCCAGGCATCAGCTGAGGTGGAGACAATTATAGGGTCGGCCTCGTCGATGGCTACCCTGCCCATCCCTGGGCTCCCCCCCCCCCCCCAGCTGGCTTTTGTCATCACTGAGGAGAAGATGTAGCTGGGGGAGCTCTTGCCAGCAGGGCTCCAGCGTGCCTTTGAGGGTATGCAGGACAACAATAGTGAGGACATGGCCAAAAAGCCCAAGAAAGTACCGGTGACCTCAATCACTGACTGGGCCACAGCATTTACCATCTATGCTGTTGTCCTGGCCAGGGCCAAGCCGACCAAATCCTGAGAACTGTTCGCCTACATGGCTATTGTCTTCCACATGGCCTGCAAACGCCAGGATAAGGAATGGCATCGTTATGATGAAGTGTTTCGCCAGACCATTTTGGTTAACCCGGAGATATCGTGGGGCAGGCCAGACCTGGAACTCTGGATGATGGCTACCACCCCACGGAGGAGGAGGAGCCCACAGCAGACAGTGGGTCATCCCGCGAGTCCAGCTCCTCTAGGAGCCAGGGACCACCCAATGTGGAAGTGTGCCGCCTCTGGAACACATACGTAGTCATTGTATCCCTTTTGTCTACATGCCTGCATTTATTAATGAGGCGAGAATTGTTGATGGACGACACCCATCCACACGCCTCATGGTCAAAGTCTTGCCAATGGATATTTCAGGGTATGACAGGCCCTGCTTATAGACCAGCTGCGTTTAAGTGTTTAGGAATGCAGTACGTCATAATTGCATATGACATCATCACTGGTGGCAGTTCAGTACATTGACAAGATAGGGGAAAAGGTATTGCACCGGCAAACTTGAGCGCTTCATGCCAAATATTTCCATTTAGATGGCTTGGCTGAATGGTTCGCACGAATACACACCTGATGGTTGTTCATTGAGGTTGATATGGCCTACGGTCGCCAAGATTGGGATTCGCGAAAGGGGTCTTGCTGACGAGATTGTGGTGAACGAGTCTTCTTGACGGGATTTTTTGACACTCTTGGACATGGAATAGCTTCTAGTTGAAGTACCACCTACAAAGTATCAAGGTTAGCTACAGGTAGCGATGGTAACGCAAGGGTGCGGGTCATAACTGTTACTCGCCGGTTAGTCCCACTCCAGATGTCTCCATCTCGGTACCCGTTGTGGTGCTTTAGCCGAAATCGTGTCAAGAAGTCTCGTTCACCACATTCTGGTCGCTCATGGAGTTTCGATCTTGGCAACCATATGCCTTAGCAACTTCAATCAATGATTGTCAGGTGCATATTTGTGCGAATCATTCAGCTGAGCCATCTAAATAGGAGCATTCGGCAGAATCGGCACGAAGAGATTGAGAAGACAAGGTGAAGGCTAAGGTCAAGCAGCTCCAAATTGTGGGAGACAGACTTCAGATTCCTCTGTTTCTATGATGCCCTCATGCTTCTCAACCACTCTTAGTCCATACCCATAGTCCTCTACATCGTCAGCACAGCACCTTGCTTCCTGTCGGCCAACTCTTAGGCATACTGTATCATGACGTCCTTAGATGTATCTTGAACAACATCCCAAATATATGCCTTGAAAACAATAATTCAATATGGTCGTAAGCATGCCCATTTGGATTGGAGGGCTAGGTATTTACAGAGCAGCCTAGTCTACTTGACTTCTGCTATGGGCTGTTCTGGCTTGTCAGTCAGACCCTCTGTACCCGTAGCCATACCTACTGTACATTCATAGCTGTAGCTGTGCTATATACCTATACCTGTGCTATGCCCATACCTGTACCAGTTGCATGGCCTTAGAATAGTAACTTGATTGTGACAAGTACTGTACAAATTGATCTTGGGATACTGTACATCATGACCTTGGGTTGAAAATTGCTGTCCATGGCTGGAAGGGACAGCATCTTGCAATCTAGCTGAGATTCAAACGGATGGTGATTGTTTGCATTGTCTGGCCACTGGGGTGTATTTTGCGTATTTCAAGATTTGGGTAGTTTTATAATCATCAGTTTATGTTCTTGCAAATAGCTACATACCAATGTCTTCAGATTGGTTTTGTGTTATATTTGAATGTTTCTTGAACAGATGCTCATTTTTGACCATACCAATTAGAAACATCATTCAGTAACTTAGTACTACTTTCCGTCCAGAATGTTTGGGAATGTTTTGTTTATGTTTATGTTTGGGTTGTGCATTATCAAGTTGGTGATTTGCATCCATATTGTTTTGCTTTGTAGGGATGCATATCCTCACAGCTTTGCTGCTGCTGATGCTCATTTACCAGAAGTTCCTTCTGCCCTTTTCCCGGACTCAGTTGAAGAAAGGTCTGCAAACATAAGTGTTGATGTCTTCAGAGCTTTATTGATATGGAAGATATTTTTCATACAGGAATCATATTTTTTTGCCCTATTACCTGCCTCTCATATACGTATATCATACTACAATAAAAGGTCTTGGCTAGACTTTTAGGGGGTGCTGGTTCCACATGGGCCCTTAAGTTCCCATAGTAATTATATAGCTACGTATGCGAAGGAAAGAATACCTATGCGAACGTGCGTTATGCACCTTCAAAACAGGCTCAGTCATCTCTGGGTAGAGTTGGCTAATAGAGCAGATGGGGACTCCATGGGCATTGCACTAGGCATGTCTTATTCTGGAAGTATGCCATTGTGGTCCTGGTGTACTCCGCTGTTCAACATTTTATGTCAGGTAACAATGGCAGAATGGCAGCGGTAGGTTAGTTTGGCGAGCCAGCCCCTTCCCCTATTGTGCAATACCGTGAGAGAGAAAGGGTCTGATATAACTGCTATATGTTTTGTGCTGAATCTGATTTGTAAGAATGACTAAAGGTTTAATTCTCGCATTGCTGAAAACCATGGCAGGCCTTATGGGAAGATGCTGCATTGGTTGAGATGTCGACTGATTTTCTCTCTCAATTATGTGTCTGTGAGGTTCTTGCTCACCCTACCACCATCCTGACAGTCCATCATCTGGAGATGCCATTGTCCTTGCCTGCACCAAAGCAGGGTTCCCACTGATGTGTTGTAACTAGTGGGTAGTTGTTCGAGCACTTGCGTAGCAGTTTATCAGCTGATGAAGGCCTACGTGGCTGAAACGTCCTGATTTACTGTGAATTTCTGCTACTCAAGTGAGTGAACAACTACTCACTAGCTACAATATGTCCCATGTAGCAATGAGTCTCTACTCTATCATCCCCACTGATGTCTGGACTTAATCTATTTAGTTAGGCAAATACAAATGTAACATTTGTTTCGTACTCATAATCCTACTGTATATGTAGGCACTGTGTGTATTGCTACTGGCACATGTGATCATACTTTCGGGTAAATGAGGCTCTAGATTTCAGTAGACAACATTGCAACATATCATGTTATGCCTACCCACTGCTTCTCATGGGGAATAGTGTTTGAATGACTAATCTCTCCTTGTGGGCTAGAACCCAGGCCTGTGTGATAATGAAAAAATGTTATAATGATATTCTGCAGTATTCGTACCAAATCATCCCGATACTCGATATTATCACAATAATAGCAGATGTTAGTGAAGCCACAATAATGTAACAGAACTGTAGGAAATTTGTTGCTAGCTCTATTAGGAGAACACTGCTGTCCAATGTACTGTAGCTATCAAAAAGTCACCAGCTAGCGCAGCTGGCTTTAAATCAAAGGATTGTGGTTGTGCAGTCTTGCAGAGCCACTGTATGCACAATCTTTGTCATTCCACTGTCTGGCCTTCCCTAACTGGAAGGAAATTATTGCTAAATACCATTCTTTGCACCTTATGAAGGCAGCAACTGAAATTAGCAGCCTAGCGACGTCATCTTCTTGGCAGCCATTAATAACAAAATGGCAACGTTTTCTTTCCAGCGATGTCCACGCTGTCTTCTTTACAGCTTCTTTGTGGTTAAATAGGTACTTGGGTAAGTTTAAGGGCACTATAAGTAGTTTTTCTCTGTTCCTAAGCCTTACTTATACCCTACTACAGTCTTTGTAGCAGTTATTGCGATAGCAAGCACAAATATTGTATCGTGATAACAGTGGAATTATTGTGATACACAATATTATCAAAATATTGCACAGACCTACTAGAACCTAGGTTCCATGCTAAGCCACAGAAAAGATTATGGAAACAGCTACCATAAGCCAACCATGCAGTAATTAGAAATTGTGGGGAAATACTGTACACAAATGTGAATGTCCTTCAGACAGCACGCACTTTCACTTGGAAGTTAGTTCTGTGTGGTTTACAACCGACACTTCCTCATGGGTAGCCTTTTTCGTCATTTTTCAACTCTATGCGGTAATAATGCTACTTTTCGGTTGCATTATGGCATACAAACAACCAGTGCCATCCCTACATAGACAGCGCTACTGTGATTCCTGATACTGCTATGTATGTATGTATTGTACTTTACTTCAGAACTTAATTACAGTCTAGCAGCCCACCAGTTTCATGCATGGTGTTAGCTTTCTGCATGCACACAAATTACTTTGTGAAGAAGGTTTGACATTTGCTCGCATTTCTCACATTTCTTTGTGGGTTGTTTGTACTCCTTATTGACTTATTGACTTCCCTTATCAACAGCCTTAAACCTCGGCTGATTTCAGTAGCTCTGCCTACTGTTTTGAAGCTTTGTGTCATTTCCTGCTGTACGTATGTTTAATTCATGCAGTGTTCCTTTGTGGTACTGCGTTCTGTGCACTATCTGGTGGATTCTGGAAGCAACAAAGCAAGGATCTGTAAAGAACCTAATGGCTTTTGGAGACCGCTTCCAGATTGGACGGTGAGCAGTAACAGCAGACTTCTTGTTCATGTCATCTGAATGTATCTCTCATGGTTTGCTCACACATGACATGTATTCAGTGTTCACAAATGAATTTCATTGGCCAGCAATTCTGCATTGTGGTACATATTAAAGCTGGTTACAATGCAGTTTCTAATGTACTCATCCTTGATCTTCACTCTCGATGTGTATGTCTGATTTTCCTTTATTTTCATTATAAAACTTGTGCATATACGTATCTAGTCACATCCAGCAAATACATACAGTACATGACATTATAATGTTAACGTTTTGTATGTATACACAGAATGCTGGTATGAAGTAAGGAGTGTCTTTTTTGTTGTATGGAAGAGATACCTGTTTAAACAGAACAATCGTACGAGGAATGGTTCAGCTGGTGAATAAACGATCGAGAGACGATTTGTCAGCAAAGGAGATGCGTACATAGAGTTGGGCACTGGTGAGAGACTCAACTGAGAATGAACAGTTGTGTAAACAGCCATTCATGCTCGCACCAGAGCTGCAGCTCCTTCGCATGCTATATTGTTACTCCTTTGCGCCTGTCTAGTGCTGCTGCTTCTTCTAGCTTCTGTACCTTGTCAAGTTGTTTTCATTGTATAACTGTCCCATTCTACTTTCAACTGTTGTATTGCTTTAAAATGAAATGAAACAAACATGCATGGAATGCAGAACGGTCAAATCATTCTGTTTAAACGAAACGGAACTAAATGTTAACATTACAGTGTCACATTATTACAGGTGTCATGAAGTTGTAGAGGCTCATTGCTACGTTAGGTCGAATCAGAGAAGTAAATTGTGAGCATCAGACGTAGCAGATAGGTAATAGACAATTGAAACAGGACATTTTGGCCATGTAGGCCTTCGTCAGCTGTATATAAACTGAAAAGCTGCAGTGAGGTGTAAGTTACGTATATACATGTAGCAAAAATTGGTGTGAACTAGTGTGTGTGGGTGACGTGTAATCAATTAAAGTTAAAGTGTGTGGGTGTGAGAGCGCCTAAAGTGGGTGACTGTTTGTCAAACAAATAACATTCTAATCCTGTTCTAGTTAACGGTGTGGTCTAGCATGGGGAGTGGGTTGGCTGAGGATAGAGGTTCAGATCATTTGCAGTTGCAAGCCTCTGTCCAGGTTCTTGTTGGGATTCGTTTTTCTAATTTCAACAGCTTCCTCTGTTCTTCTCTGCCAGTAGCCGCTCACTCTCTTCTCCACTGTGGCTCCTTTCCAATCAATTGTGTGGTTAGAGTCCTGGACATGAACCGCAATCCATTGTTCGTGTTCCCACCTTCACTGCTTGTCTGTGTTCACTCAACCTGACCTTCAGCGTTCTCTTCGTCTCACCCACATACACTGCATCACATTCACCGCAGGGGACTTTGTACACGATTCTTTCAGCTTTTCCTCTGGTGTCCTCGTCTTCACCCTCATCAGTTCTTGTCTCAGGGTTCTCTTTGGTTTGAACACCGGCTATACTCTCAGTGGGGCACAAACTTTTTCAATTGTATGGGGTGCATAGGACTTTGGGGGTGGTGAACACTTGGCTGAGGTGATCTAGCTCCTCTTGCTTCTTAGAAGGGTGGCAAATGTTGTGTGCCCTTTGCTTCATGCATTGTAGGACTCCAGTTGTGGTTCTTGGATTGGTGATGGGAGTGGTAGGGGATGTACCTCTCCGTGTGGGTAGGCTTGCGGTAAACAGATGTCACCAGCTTCTCCCCTTCCTTGGTGACCATGACATCCAGGAAAGGAAGCCTGTCCTTCTTCTCCTCCTCAACCGTGAACTGGATCCTTGGGTGCTGAGCATTAAGGAGTTGGTGGAATGACCTGAGTTCCTCCGGTCCATGGGGCCAGATGACAAATGTGTCGTCAACATACCTAACCCATAGTTTAGGTTTGAGAGGCACTGATTGTAGAGCTGTCTCCTCCAGGTGCTCCAAGTACAGGTTGGTGATCACTGGGGACAAGGGTGAACCCATCGCTGCTTCTGCCGCTGGAGGGTCCTCTTCATCCTGGTGTAGTAGTCCTCTTTGTCCATCATGACTGTGGCCCTGCCCTTGTCTGCTGGGACAGTGACAATGTTTGGGTCATTTTTGAGGACACGAAGAACGCTGCATTGTCTGTAGGACATGTTCGCCTTCGGTGGCTTGGACCTCCTCAGTACTTCAGCTATTCCAGTCCTTAGGGTGGCTGCTGTGTTCTGGTCCAGTGTGTGTGCCGTTGCTTCTGTTGCTGCAATGATCTCTGTAAAAGGGATGCTTCTAGGTGCGACTGCAAAAGATAGTCCAAGGGCAAGTACTTCTTGTTCCTGTGATGTGAGCTGTCTGTGGCTTAGGTTGACTACCAGTTTGCTGTGATCTAGCGTCAGGTTAAGTGAACACAGACTAGCAGTGAAGAGTGGGAACACGAACAATGGAATTGTGGCTCATGTCCAGGACTCTAACCACACAATTGATTGGAAAGGAGCCACAGTGGAGAAGAGAGTGAGCGGCTACTGGCAGAGAAGAACAGAGGAAGCTGTTGAAATTGGAAGAACGAATCCCAACAAGAACCTGGACAGAGGCTTGCAACTGCCAATGATCTGAACCCCTATCCTCAGCCAACCCCCTCCCCATGCTAGACCACACCGTTAACTAGAACAGGATTAGAATGTTATTTGTTTGACAAACAGTCACCCACTTTAGGTGCTCTCACACCCACACATTTTAACTTTAATTGATTACACGTCACCCACACACACTAGTTCGCACCAATTTTTGCTATATAACCTACACCTCACTGCAGCTTTTCAGTTTATGTACAGCTGATGAAAGCCTACGTGGCCAAACGTCCTGTTTCAATTGTCTATTACCTATCTGCTACGTCTGATGCTCACAATTTACTTCTCCAAATACAGGTATCATGTCTGGGGCTCAAATCTAAATGTGTCTAAATGGCTCTCCAACCTTTAGGACATTTCTTGCAAGAGGTGCATGGAGTACCAAACTAACAGCAAAGGAGGAATGTGATTGGAGTGCGATGGTGCCTTCCCACCCTGTACTTCCACCACTGCCCAATATTTCAGAGAAGAAACAGATTTCTTTGTCAGATGTGAAGACTTCGAAATGGACAAAGGAAATTGAGAAGCTTAAGAGTTTACAAAAGTTTTCGGTGAGGTGCTAGTGGCAAGCACACATTGTCACACAGAAACTCTATTGCATGCATTGATCATGGATAGAGTGTTATGTATATTTTACTGCAATGATTAAAAGCACTGAACCATGTAATATGTGTCTGGCATGTGTGTGTTAGTTAATATGTTAGTTAAGTGTTAATTAGTACACACATTACTTGTGCATGTAACGATGGCATGCATAAACGATGTTGGAATTTGTGGAGAAAGTGTGCCTCAAAGGCCTTACTTGCAATGAGGTAGAAGATCATAGCTGACGATCTTAGAATGGTCAGAAATGTGTACGTTTTTCATAGCAATCTTAGGTTCAGTACTTAGCTAGCCTTCAGTCTGCAACATGCATATGCTCTACAGCAACTTGCCTTGGCTAAAATTTGTCTAGCTACTTTACAAAAGTAGCATTTACTTTACAGTATGGTCCATGAATCACCTTTGACCTCCACGAATCACCTACAAGGTGCAGCATCTTGTTGCACTTGCTGTCCACATTATGACTAAACCTTTCGTCCTACACACAAATAGAAAATAGGCTCTTTGAAAGTCTTCAATTCATCAAGAACTTTATATGGCATGCAAACTTGGCTGACCTGCATATTTACCATGTTCATCTGAAAGAGGTGGCCACATTAGATGATGATTGGCAGTTGAGAGCTCACATGATGATCATTGATGGCATCTTCTTGATGGGTGAGGGGGTAGTGACACTTGCTGCTGGTGCAAACTTTATACATAGCTACCTCTGAAAATGTGACATTGTCTGTGCAGTGTGAGAGGGTTAATTGTGGCACTTGCTACTGGTGCAAACTTACAACATCTCTGAAGATATGACATTATCTGTGTAGTATCACTTCTAGCCATCAAAATGTGCATTTCTGGCCAAAATTCTCATGTTTTATGTGTTTCAAATCTGACCGAGTGCCACATACAATTGACCGCACGAGAAAAATGGCTGATCAAGATGAATTCCATATACCGACAGGCTTTGTCCCTGACTTTTGTCCTTGACTCTTGTTGCAAGTTTCCCCAAAGCCAGCTGAATTGGAAATTGCTTTCTCTGCATTTGAAAAAGGAATACATCATCCTCTTCTAGCATGAAAGGACTCCTTGGAATGATGAGGAATTGGCCTGCATGAAGTCCTGTAGTTTATTGGGTGAGCGTTGACGGTACTGAGGGTAGGAGTCATTGGTGGAGGGTAGGAGTCATTGGTGAATACAGTAGAGGTGCGGCAAGGCTTTGGAAGCTATTGGTACAGTGACAGTGCTGCTCTCTTCCATCCACGCATTGACTGTTGGTGTTGATGTGGCCACATGGCCCATGAATGTTGTTGGATATAACAACCTCGTGCAGCTTGGGGTTGATAGTGGGGTCTGGGGATCTCTGCACTCACTACCCTGTCAATCTTCTCTGGAGTCTTTGGTTTGCCCTGATCTTCCATGAGCAACAGGATGTGGGCATGGATCATTCCCTTCTTTTGCCTTTTAATGGTGGCAGTGTGTACCTTGACCTACCCTAGCACATTGTTCCTCAGTAAGTTGCCCATGAGAGAGTCATACTTCAACGTGAAGACACGACATGCCAAGTCTGGAAGATCATGGGGTGCTTCTCCCAGGACAAAGATGCCTGTATCTTGATCCACTTGGGGTTGGTGGTGAAGGTGATGAAGTAATCAGGCTTCCCAAACTTCCTGACTATGGTCATGGCATCCATAAAGGCCTCTGAGTAAAAGTTTGGTGACCCGTAAATGGTAGTTGGCAGGATCACCTTCCTCCCCACGTTCACCTTTTCACCTTCAATGGTAGTTGTGCTGGTATACGGTATGGTACACGGCAGCCGCTTCATCTAAAGTGGCATAACTGTGCTCAATGCTCTGCAGTGCACAATGTTCAGCTAATTTAAGGAAGGGTTATTAGTCAGCTCTGGTAGCTATCAATCTGCAGCTGGTGTAACCATAGTCCTTTGGATATGCAAAAACTGTACAAACTAGCGCATATAATTCCTTTAGAATTAGAAGGGATTTAGGAATGGCCAGCAGAAAACGCATAGAAACAACATTGCCGTGAAGTTCACTATGCATTCCTAATTTTCTTGTAGCTACTTGGGACTAGCTAGCTAGACATTTGGGCCCATGTATGTAGGTGTACAAGGAAATTAGGAATGCATAGTGAACTTCACGGCAATGTGGTTCATCTTGGTGTTGAGTTACAGTTGCTTGTTTCTATGCTTTTCTGCTGGCCATTCCTAAATCCCTTATAATTCTAAAGGAATTTTAATACACTAGCAGAATTAGGTGTTAAGCAAGTATGTGTGTTTTCTTACCACATGTGAGTATTTAGATGCTCACGTGCTACCTGCATGTCAGACATGATTAGCTGGCTCAGCACTTTATAGATAGCAGGAAGAAATTTTTAAGCTGGACTGTTGGAAGAGGGCCACGTCCGAAGACAGGCATGATGGAATAAGGCTAAGTCTGAAGACCTCTTGGCAAGGCGTTGACAAGACACAACTGGCATCGTTACTGTCCATAGACCTTTGAAATGACATAGGACTGGAAAGAAAGTGGCGCCGCCAGGAATCGAACTCAGGGCATCTGGCTTTAGCTGCCAGTGTTCTAGCCACTGAGCTACGACACCCCGCCGACGACCACTCGCCCTCCAGCCCTTAAAGACCATGCTTGAAGGAATTGTTGCTAACTACAGGGTTAATTGCTGCGTGAAGAACAGTTGCAGGAAGAAATTCTTAAGCGTAAACACAGCTGGGCCATTGGAAGAGGGCCACGTTCACTTCGCTTAAGAATTTGTTCCTGCAACTGTTCTTCACACAGCAATTAACCCTGTAGTTTGCTACTTCATAGGTAGTAGCCCTTTGGTCTAGGATAACATGCACTCATGCCATACACATGTCTACAAAGATTTATGTATTAGCTTTGTCATGTCTGCAGTTTTGGGCTTCTTTACAATATCCCAAGTGTCATTGCTATGTTTAGGTCTGAAAATATCTCTTCAAGTCTATCTAATTATTAACTCAACATGTAGCACAGCTGGGAACATGTAGACTGAAAGTGTGCACTTACTATTTCAGGAAGATATTTTCTTTCATTCTGTTGTATGTTAGAAAGGGTTGGTTCTCTAATACCAGCTTCACAACAGGGTTGAAAACCTTGCCGACGTTTTGACCAGATGCTCTGGTCTTCTTCGCCCTGAAGAAGACCAGAGCATCTGGTCGAAACGTCGGCAAGGTTTTCAACCCTGTTGTGAAGCTGGTATTAGAGAACCAACCCTTTCTGATGCCTGAGCCAGCTGAGAAGCCCTCACTTCTATTGTATGTTAGGTGTGAACTGAAGTGTGTGGTTAGCCTGTTTATTGTACTTACTTCTGTACATAGGTAGAACAGTCTGAACAACTTGCTCTGTATCTTGATGAGCAAATGAGCAGCACTAAGAAGAAGACTGCAAAGGCCTTAGAGACTGTAACAAGTGATCCTGATGAAGCTGTGGATCATCGTCAACTAAGTGCAGACCCAGAATTAGTCAAGCATACTATCAATGTTGGCTCGCTTAGAGATCAATTTGAATCAGTGGATGAGAGCAAGAAACTAATTGTGCATGAACAACTAACTACCCATCGAAGAGGCCACTTGCTCACAATGCAGAAGAAGTTTCTATCAGTCTCTATCTCTGGAAACATATGGAAGGATATACATGCTGTTAGAGTTGCTGCTCCAATTGAAAGTTGTATGGCAGCCCGACAGAGGCTGTACATGAATACTTCGTGGTAAGATCTTATCAGTTGTTTGTGATAATATGTATAGTGTTAGTCATTGTTGCATAATGAAGCCACATGTCAAAGGGTGTGAAGTGCGCAGTATCAGGTCCAATGCACACTAGGGTATGCATTTTTTTCCTATGAGCCCCCTGTAGCAGGGGGCTCATAGGATAGCCCCCTGACCCCCTGATAGCAATCCACTGTAGACATAACAGTGCCATCCATAGATATAAACAACTAGCAGGAATGCCTGTCTTCAGCGGGCTTCCCTGCTCCAATGCCCCAACGACAGTGAGTCCACAACAGCCTGGTGTCGCCAGTGTGGCATATGCCATTGTGTGTATGCCAGTTGGTACGATGCAACCATCTTGGCTGTAGGTGATGCCAGCCTGTTGTTGCCAGAATGTACGTATAATAGTATATAAAATTCCTTTAGAATTAAAAGGGATTTAGGAATGGCCTAGGAAATGTGGTTTATTATGGTGTTGAGTTACTGTTGCTTATTTCTATGCTTCTTCGGTGCCCCTACATTGTTTTCACTTTTAGGTATTCGTATGACTTCATGTTCATATATGTATGTATGTATATATAATTATATATTACTAGCTGCAAGGCCCCCGCCTTCGGCAAGCCCTGTAGGAGGGTCCAGTGTATACTGTAAAGTGGTCGAATGCTTCCTGTAGGGGGGCCTAGTGTGTCCTGTAGAGGGGTCCTGTACGTTTTTTGCAGATCCAAGATGGCCAACGGTCGGTTCATCCTGGGTTTTCATCACACGCTCCTCGGCAGCAGCTTATTTTAGCACGTCCACCACCTTATATTGGTGTGAGGTACAGTGTGCCACAGCTGGGAACGTTTGGGCACGTTTCGGCGACATTCACGGGAGGAGTTCGCGAACAACGGTTGGGGTTCTTCTTTTGTATTGGCAGCATAGGAGCGTGCGTGGAAAACCGTATATTTTCTTTGTAAATCCAAGATGGTGGACGGTCGTTTGGAGGTTTTTCATTGTGCACTCCTCAGCAGGGGCTTCTTCGCACACGTCGTCCCCCTTAGATCGAGACCGGGTGTGGCGTCTGTAATCTGGGAAAGTTTGGTGTCGATGCGTTGTTGCTCGCGGGAGGACTTCACGGACAACCGTTCTGCTCAACTCCTCTTTATATATACTGTATTTCTCCGAATAGAGGCCCGGGCCTCTATTTCTTTCTCGGGAGTTTTGGCCCGGCCTCTATTTGAGCCTGGCTTCTATTCGAGCCCAGCTTCTATTAAAATATTTGTCTAATACTTGGCCTTGTTTCCAATATAAAATCAGTGGTGTATAGTATTGTGTCTCTGTGCAATGGGGAGAATGACTGCAAGTCAAGATTCGCATGCGACTAGTTCTGTCATGAAAGAGAGCGTTGTTAGAGGCCACCACATGTATAAGGTGGCAGCGGCTTCCTTGGTCGTCTTCTCTGCACACTCAACGGCTTTTAACTTGAAGGAGACATCGTCAGGTACAGTAGGGGGTTTCCGAACACTGTGCTGCGCTCCATGTGCATTCAAAGGAACAGCTTCTCGTTGTGTCAAATTATACATTGACTCTTGCTAACTGCATACAGAAACGGAAGCCGTTCTACTGAGTAGAGGTGAAACGCTTACGACTTTCTCTTAGACATCGCTCTTGCAACTCTGATGATCCTTGGCAACTGTGAAGTGTGACAAGCGACTTGCAGTTGCTAAGGAGCACAAAAGCGTCAATCGAGAGGCATTCCGCGTCGATTGCAGCGAACCCAGCCACTATTTGGGACCCGGCCACTATCTGACCCACCCTCTATTAATGAACTGGCCTCCTGACCCAGCCACTAATCGAGCCCTGGCCTCTATTCGAGCCTGGCCTCTATACGAGCCTGGCCTCTATACGAGCCTGGCCTCTATACGGACAGTATGTGGGAGTCGCCAGTAAAAATCAAAGATTAGCGCATTTTGGCGATTTGGTGATTCTCCAGGATCTACGTAGGTAGCCACATGTCTACTTAGAATGTTTAGCAAGGTTGAGATGCACTTGAGCTTCCGTTGTCGAGAAATCGTCAGCTGAATGTAGGCTACTCGCCATTTTATTTATATATGCAGGATACAAAATGGCAATTAAAAATGGCCACTCCGCCTTAACTCTTGACGAATTCGATCTTATTTCGTACCATATTGCTGTTTAATAGAGCTATAACTGTGGGAATCTTCTACTGTAATGAGGATAAATCCATCAGCAGAGTGATGTTTGTGTTACAGTAGCTGAATGTTCCATTCAGCATTGTTCAAGAGGTCTTCGAAAATATGAAACCAATGGCGACTTTAATTTGTCCTTAGAGTAAATTGTCAATTACAGTAGTTATTTTAATAGACTTTAAATTATTATTCCTTCATAGATGTGTAAGTAATTTTTCTCTATTATGTCTCATTTGTTGTACTGTCCCCCTTTCCTGTGTATCTTTCGTCATGACGATTTTTGAAGTCAAAAGGTACGAACTGCAGTTTATATAATGCAAAAAGCATGCCTCATCCAAGCGCATTCACTTCAAGGATCAATATCATTCAGCGGCACTTTCTGCCCCTTCAGTCTTGCCAATTTTCAGTGTCCATTTTCGAATTATAACGATTTGCGCTAATCTTTGATTTCTACTGGCGACTCCCACATATAGATATTATTTCTGTCATTGCAAATGGTGGTGCTCATGTCGTTCTTTACAAAGCCTTAAATCGTCTCTAATGGCGTTTCTCTGTCTTGAATCGAACGAAATGTGATCACGAACATGTGTTAATAGAGTGATACTAGTAAAAAGCCTAAGGAATGTCTCTTCTGTGAGATGTAGTTCCAATTATCGCAGACAGACATTGTAAAATGGACGCGCGCTCAAAGCTCTCTGTTTGCTAGGCTCAAAATCATCTTTATACTTTGCTGTGTATCCAAAGAACGCAAAGTGTTTCTAAAACATGTTTAAGTAGTAGTATCGTAGTAGAAAGCATACCTAACTGCTCTCCTGCGAGGTACAGCCCCGAAAACAACAGAGGTCGAATGACCCGTTGGCCAATAATGGCAGACAAGCAAAGCATGGCATTACCTCATGGGTAGCCTTGTACCCAGCATGCTCTTCCTCCAGGCACAAAGTAACAAGTACATCCTCATTCAGAATGTTATATAGATCAAAATGCAGTCTGCCAACATTTTGACAGTTTAGGAGGGATGCTTTCACTGAATGACTGGCTGCTCTGAAGACTAGAAACTCTTGCAAACCCAACAGTCTATTGTATCTTGATGCATCTTTAACACCATCAGCAATGCTGTACCCCCAACTATCTGATTTAGTGAACATACATGGGGAAATTGCTAGCAAGTAGTTCAAGTTCAGTGGTGCCTCAGCGCCCCATGAGTTTTTAACTCGGAATACTTGTTCTGCTGGCCATTCCTAAATCCCTCTTAATTCTAAAGGAATTTTTAGGGGCTGTCTGCGGCAGCCCTTATATTGTTTTTGTTTAGACATTTTGTTGTATGGCTTTGTGTTACGCTTCTGGTGGTATGTTGGTATGTATGTATGTATGTATGTATGTATGTATGTACGTATGTTCACATAATACATAAACTGCGGTAGTATAACTGTGCTTACATTTATATAACTAGCTGAATGCCCGCCCTTGGGGCAGGTTCCCAGCATATCGTAAGCCAATAAGTTGGTACCTTGCCAGTTTTGAACTATCTGCACAGGTAGCAACAGAGGTCGGCTGCTATAACGACGGTAGAGTTTAATTCGAACGTTTGCCAACAACGAAATATGATCTCCCGTAACCGGAAATCCTAGAGACCCATAATTAAAAATGGCGTCTTGGCCCGCGGAAAAAGGAAGCGCGCTCTTTGGCTGCAGGGTAGCTAGGTGAACGGCACCCCTCTAAGCTCATGTCCTCCCACTCCCTTAACTGGCATGGCTTGTATCTAGTACACCAATGACCAGGTGTGAAAGGGCCAGTCAATAATGTTAAAATAGCGTGTCGGCCCACGGAGAATTGACAGGACATTCACCTGTTGTCGGTTCTTTCTTTATCACATCTGTCTGTTTCATCTTTACTTCATTTTTTATTCTTATCTCAGTGCTGAAACTAACTATTTGGTTATGCTAGGACATATGTCCAAGCAAACTCAGCTATGGTCGGACACTCAGATATTATGGTCAGACGTTATATTGCCTTTGTCAGTAGTTCCATCCATCATAAGAGAGAAGAATTTTGCCTTCGTGAGAGTTTCCACTAAATTCTCTTTATGTCCTTCAGCAATGTAATGTCAAAATGTCCTTCCAGCACTCTTGTTGACGTACGAAATGCCTAGATCCACTCCATGTCGGACCTCCAACTCACAGATGCCAGGGTACTTCGTGAAAGGTAGCTTCTCTGTAGCTACAAAATAGGCACTGTCAAACTTCTTCCTGAGTTTGCCTTTCTCTTCTTCAGGCAGCTTTGACAATGCCTGCGCAATGGGGGCATATGAAGCGACCCCCAAGCCTGCAGCTCTTCCTTGCTCCTTTTTTAGCAGCATCATTGTGTGCGTGTGCTGGTCCGACTGAGCATGGTCTTTGATGTTGCTCTTTCGAACTGAATTGGCACCGACGATCCATCATTCACTGAAATTGTGTTTGCCCCTGATGCTGGCCTTAAACGTGCTGCAGACGGAGCACCTTAGTCGCTTCACAGCTTTCTTCCCGCCTTCTGAGACTGTGTCGCAGTCGAGCCACAACACAGTTTGATTCTCGCGATCCAATTCCGTGCGCCACTTCTTGAAGGTTTCGTAGGTGACAGCTCGCTTTTGTGCAGGTTCGCCCTCGGTCGCTTTGCCAGGGCCCCTCTTCATCTTACCGCTAATACTCAATTCAGGCGCAAACAATAGAACAATAGGTAAAACGTCTGCAAAACGTTTTACACTTCGTTCCTCCATTACAGATTAACGGTCTGCCATTTTGTGTTCAGTCAAAATGGCTGACCATTGCCTCAAACATCTGCACCAATGAATTTTTGCACGGAAATTGACCGATGATCGACCGTTATTTTCAGCACTGTTATCTAGTCCACAGGTATTTTGCTTGTTTACAAAGCATTTTTCAGCAGCTGTATTTAACCTTCATTAGTTTTCTTACTCTGTCGGTTTTCTGTATGCATGCTTGACCAGTCTTCTGTACTCAGTTTGATTATAATAATGATTGGTGACATTTGAAAACGTGTGTGTGTGTTTGTGTGTGTGTCATGTATGTCTGGTGACAGTGGTGTGTGTGTGTGTGTGTGTGTGTGTGTGTGTGTGTGTGTGTGTGTGCGTGTGTGTTTGTGTGTGTGTGTGTGTGTGGTGTGTGTGTGTGCTGAAGTCACTGAGGTGTATGACACAATGTCATGTTTACCCATTGTGAGTGACAGAGCAGTGACCAAAGGGAGCAAGTATTTCGAGTTGGGGCGGCAGCCCCACAAGTTTATTAACTCAAAATACCTGTTGTACACTAGTTGTACACCTTTTGCATATCCAAAGGACTATGGCTACATCAGATTAATACCTGCGCTGACTAATACCAAGAGTAGATAAGAGATGAGAGTATGCAACCGTGTATCCCTGCGTGTATAACAGCTTTTTCTAAAATGACCTAGCAACAAGTCACACGTGGGCATGGTAACACTACTTAATATTCTGATGTAATGGATGAATACCATTAACTCGATCCTCCAGTCTGTACGTACTCGGCATCGATTGCGCAGCTCTTCGGTATGTTAGTCTGGAGTTTCAACGATGTCCAGGACCAGCTGGTTGACGCCGGTCTTATCCCTGAGTAGATCCAGCCTAGAACTTAATGCGTGGCCACCGTTAAACTCTGAGGAGAGCGCTGTGGAGCCGTGGATGGCAGCGCTGTGACCCAAATCCATGCTTGCTGTCCTGGTCCTTCCTTGCGGGCACTGCAGAGGTGGCCTGGACATTGTTGCAACTCCTGACTAACAAACCGAAGGGCTCGCAATCGATGCCGAGTACATACAGACTGGCAGATCGAATTAATAATATTCATCCATTACATCAGAATATTAAGTAGCGTTATCATGCCCACATGTGACGTGTTGCTGCGTTATCTTAGAAAAATGCTGTTATGAGTGGATATACGCAGTTGCACACTCTCATCTCTTATCTACTCTTGCTAATACCCCTTCCTTAAATTAGATGAAGATTGAGCAGAACATCAAACACAGTTATACCACTCTAGATGAACCAGCTGCTGTGTTACAGTAACGGTAAATTACAGAACTAAAGAATTAAATGGCGACATTGGGGTATCTTAATACACAGGGAGACAAATTTCCTACCTGATCCAGTACTGTACTTATCCGATTGCCACTGGTGCATAGAACCTAGTCCTTCACGTTCGTATGTGAGTCCTCCTCGTACACGACTTGGGTCCGTAGGTGCTCTCTGTCATGCGCTAGGAACGCGCAAAAATTCTGTGGGAAGGAGAATAATATGAAAAGAACAAATGGGGAACGAGCAGCCTATGACGCTTTACTCTTATGTGTACTCCAGGTTGCCTTGGGTGCGCTACCATCTTTAATACATCCAAAGAGCCCTATCCATGGCCTTTAATTGTTCTTTGCCACCGCCGTTTGGCTAGTTCAGCCGAAGCACACTAATACATTAATTTAGGAGATACCGTTTTTCTCAGGCACATTCCTCATGTCATGAACATGAGGAATGTGCCCAAATGTGAATGTGTGAATGAGAAATTTAATCAGACGTCTGATTACATGATGTGTGTGGCATAATGTGGACAGATAGCTAAAATCTCATGCAATATGCCATGCGTGCACTGATAACACAAAATAATGTGTTTGCTGTAAATGGCATGCAAGCAGCTGTATAATTGGTAGAAAGGAAGCAAAGAGGAGCCTAGCTAGCTATATTGCTAAAGGTGGAAAGAAAGTGATTAACTTGCAGTAAGGGGCAAAAACATAGAAAAAGAATTGTAATTGGCAAATAAAAATCCACTGCAATCCTCCTGTTTCTGTGCTGCACATCTTCTTATGTAAGCTGCAGCTCTAGTTGCAGGGAAGCCCACAATGCTCTCCTGGCATTGGCTTTTGCTAATTGTCCCCACGTAGCAGCTTTTTTCTTGCCTAAAAATTTCTAATGACTAAAGGGATTTATGTCATTTCCCTGGATACCTCTTGGCTATGTTTTTCCTTCCCTTGCTTTTAGGCTGAAAGCTCTGCTTATGCAATTACCAGCAGAGGTCAGAGGTAATCTTGCTTGTCAGTCAGTTCTTCGCAAGCTGGATATTCTATCTCGATTCATGAAACAGGTGTGTAAGTTCATTGTGCAATATTTTTATGAAGATGGGGTATGCTGTGCAAGTTGCATAAATGCTGGTTGACAACAACAACATTGTGTTTACACAGGACATGCCAAAAATATTTTTTGTTCAATGTTTGTGTAAGGGCTATTACTGTATTGAGGTCATGGATGCTCATAGCTATGGAGCATATGAGGGATGGGCGATTTTTGAGTTAACTTGTAGTAAGTTAATAGATTGACCAGTTTAAGACGTTTCAACTACGAAGATCTTCATCAATCCATTCAATTCATGAAGCAGGAGTTGCAGGTAACAGTATAGTCACCCTTGCTTGGGACTCACAGTGTACACTTGGGCAAAGCTTCAAAATCCCTGTACTGTAGTGCATGTCACAGATTTGCTTCTGACCAAGGGGCAGCTAATAAGTAAGAGGAAAACTATGGAGTATGATCAGGAGCACACAATGGTATTATCACTTGAAGTGGTATGTGTGGTGTTAGTTCTTAATGCATGTCATAGCAGTCTTACCTCATCTATTTATATCTACTCTTTGTATTTAGGCTGCCCCAGAACAGATGTCTAAGGTTCGTCTCCTTCGGGCCCTTGGCAAGCTAAAGCCTTGGGAGCTGAGGCAACCTGGTGTAGTTAATGCTATCCAAGTGAGTTCTGTTCTTATTATTGGTTGGTGCTATGTTCAGTAGAGAGCTTTAGATTTTCATTTGTTTGCTTAACATCTAACTGCAATTTGCTCATTCAAAGTTCACAAAGCGACAACAGGGAGCAGAGTGCCAGGTGTTGGAAGATGGTTATACTATAGATCATTTGGATATTGTTGTTTGAGAGCTCATGCGATAAGTAGTCAAATACATGATGTTGGCCATATACGTAGGCTCCATTCTTATAGTTACAGGGCCCATCCATAGAGCAGCACCATGTAGCAATGTTTACCTCATAATTCAATATAGGCTTATAGCTGCGTTGCACATTCAAACATGCATTCAATTGAGCAATACAGCAGCATAAAGAGAGTGAGGTGGTTACAGGACATTTTAGCTCAAGGGCCTTTGTCAACTGCTTGCAGGGTGTGACTACCTCACTCCTTTTATGCTACTGTATTGCTCAAATGAATTCATGTGTGAATTTACCTTTTATAGATAGGCCATTCCTTCTGGACACGCAACAGCTATATATGGTGATTTACTGCATGAGAAGTCCAGAAGTCCACTTATGCGCAAAGACATTTATTAGATGCCATGTAACCTAGTTATTTTCTAGCCTTATTCATTGAATTTGTATTCAATGTAGACCAAGAAGTGTAAGCAATGTAATCAACATGCATCAAGTCTTTAGCACTCTGTGCAGTTGGTGTAGAGCAAAGTTTATACCTTTCTTCATGATATTGTGTGTGAAAGGTGTGTGTCTCATTATTACTGGTTAGCTCCTGATATAATTGGGTATATTCTTAACACCAGAAAACACCTCTAATAGAAACTAACGACCTGTTTACACTAGTGTGAGGTATGTCAAACTGGTTTAATCTAACCTATTTCGACCCAGTTTCGTGTGTGTTTACACACAAATAGGTAAATGGTTAATTGGCTGGTTAACCTCGGGACTAAATGATCCAGTGTGACACAATCACATTCAACTCATTTCTCCGTGTGCTTAAGTATCACTGACAACAACAAAGGTAGGACATTCCTAATAGAGTCAGATATGTATAGCATTTGTGTGCTTACCCGTGCTTTGTGAAGGAGCTATATGTATGACATGTCTTCCTCTGTTGCTCACTATTCATCACCTCTGTTGAAGGAGAACTGCTAGAAGACTGAGAATACCACATTTTTGTCAACAACAGCAGAGGCAGTACCTCCAGCTTGTTACAGCATTTCATTAAGAGCTGAATTAGTTATACCAGTTTCTAACCCACCTCGAGAGGTGGGTTAGTTGAACTGGTTTCCTATCCAGATTAGCACAGTTATGTACACTCATCAAGACTATTTTTAATCCATAATCCAAACCAGTTTAGTTTGCTATTATAAACAGTAAAACATCAATACGTTTTTTACCAGCACTGCACATTGTCCTCTTTATAGTTTGTCAAGACAAAAGTCATATTCATTGCTGACGAGGAGTATGATGGTTGGTACAAGAGCCACTTTCAAGGTGCTGAAGCCTAGTACACTAGTAACTGGTAAAGTAAGTAGTAAAGTACACTATTTACCATTAATGGTTAGACAGGGTCATTTTCTAGAGTATGCATTGTTATTATTGCCATAAAATTTGTTTTAATCTCTGAGCGTGAATTGTCTGGTCTGATTGCTAATGCCTGGCACCTGTTTTGTATATCTTTGTTGCTGTGTAGGTAAAGGCTTATCCACTATACAGATACGTACGTATGAGAAGTACTTAGTGCATGTTTTTTGCTTTAAAGTACACATTTAAGTGCTACTGCATGTCAAGAGGCTGAGCATGTGTATGGAGTGAATATCTGGATAACATGCTAGTTCATCTAAGCACAAGGTGGTACGATGTGTGATACTGCAGATGACAGTGAGCCATCAGTGCCATGTAACTGTATGTACTAGTGCAAACATGTGGGACTGCTACCCCCAAATTAAAATTAATACTTACTCCTTTTGGTCACTGCTCTGTAATCAATGAGACCTAACTATTTATGTGTACTCAAGTCATGAACATACTTGTGCACACACTTCATAGTTGCACATGAACACACGTGATTGAACAGAACAAATAGACAAACATAGCCAACAGACAGTTTGCACATGCCCATGAATTTGCTGTAAACGCATGCTCATTAATTTTGGGTTCCAAAAGTGACCCTATATTATTTTCACTTTTAGGTATTCGTATGGCTTCATGTTCGTAATGGAGTGTGTATGTAACAGTTAAATCATGTAGAGACATGGATTGGTTGCCATTTAAGTGTTATAAATCCAAATCTGTTTGCTTACCTAGTCATTTTGCGCTCCTGTAGCTTCTTCATGATGCACGCTTAAATGACATCATATTATGATGATAAATGCCCCCGCGGAGTGCCTGCAAATGCTTATATTGGATTTATAAGCACCTGCGCTCTGCCCGCAACATATTGTTATGGATTAGCAACCATGCACGAAGCAATTGGAATGCTTCTCAGAGATTTGGAATAACTGTTTAGATGCACATTACCATGGGAACAGGAGATCAAGTGATGGACATTTTAAATTGGTGGTGCTCTGAGATGAGTATATAGACTTACTACATTTCAACTTCCTCTCTTGCATGGTACTTTAAAATAAGTCGGTTGAAGGGTGATTAGAACCATTTGTTCATTAAAATATACCAATGCAAAGAAGTTCCTTGGATGAATTGGCTTGAGTTTCAACCTGATATTGCACATGATGGGAAACTAGCTATGTACCCTTGTGGAGACAGTGGAACAGCACGGCACACTTCAGGAAATTATGGCACCGAAGTGTGCAAAGCTTAGTACTCTTAGAGAAATCGAAATTACACTATGGGCAGGTATGTAACATGCGCTGAAAATCTTCCTTTATTTACAACAGACATTGCTAGCTAACGCTGTCTGTCTACGTACCCTCTCCTCTCTCTTCTCTCTCTGTGTGTGTATGTGTGCACGTGTGTGTGTGTGTGTGTGTGTGTGTGTGTGTGTGTGTGTGCGTGCGTGTGTGTGTGTGTCTGTGTGTGTGTGGTATGGGTGCTTTCACTGGATGAGTGGCAGCATGGTCTGGATACTTGAAACTCTTGCAAACCCAACAGTCTATTGCATCTTGATGTATCTTTCAGGCCATCAGCAATACGGTATCCTGAACTATCTGAGCTATAGAACATACATAGGGAAATTGCTAGCAAGTAGTTTAAGATCAGGATGCCCCAGCTCCCCATGAGTTTTTTTCACTTGAAATACTTGCTAGTTCTCTCACACATGTACACACAGCACACAGATGCACACATGCACATCATCCATCCACATACTGCTTGTGTTCTGGGCCTCCACAAGGAGGCAGTGATACAGGCAAAAAAGTGGTCAATGGGATGGTCTGCTGCTGCTGAACCACTTGTGGTTGGGAAGACCCTGACAGTTAAGGTACTTCCTGCAGCTAGTAGTCACATTAAGTAATATGGCTGGGGCATGTTTATGGTGCTTGTAGTTGGTCAGACTTGTCCAGTTTGAACTGTCATGCAAGTCACGATTCAGTGCAACAGTACAGATTACCAATACGAGGGAGACTGATTACACAAGGGAATGGCTCATTGTATACACATACAAATAGATGTTGTGATGAACTACAAAGGAACAGTCAAAAAGGGGTGCAGGGAAACAATTGCAAGGAAGGAGTCAACAAAATCAAGTATTGTCAAGGCCTAGGTGAACAGACATAAAGTTACTTGAGTTCATAGCAATATGAATAAAGAATTGACTGAATGAAGGGAAACAGATTGAGTACAGGTCATGCACTGCAAAAATTTGTGTTTGTGATTATGTACTGCAGTGGAACTGTCACATGAAAATTGGACCTCCATGATTTCCCTGGTCCAAATATTTTGACAATACACATCATCTACTGTCACTTTTAGTTTATTCTGACATCTTGCATTATCCACTGTCACACCATGTCTATTTAAGTCAGGTTCGGACTGAAACGTCCTGGATATTAATTGAAGTTGATTTGAAGTTTTGAGTTTAAGTTAATTGAAGTTGATCCAGTTGCTGCGCTTACGCTCAGAAACTCATCCCCACCACTCTGAATACAGTTTTTCTGGAGGGGGGGTAGCAGTTGCCCCCCCTGCCTTGGACCTTGCTAGAAAATGAAAGCTTCTGGCTTACCTACTCCAATCAGCTCACCCTGTTATTTAAAGTAATACTGTTGTGCTGTAAGCATCCTACGTAACTTGTTTACATGAACCCTTGTATGGAGCTCCCAGCAGCCATCCCCACACACCATGTTTAACTATCTGGTGGCAATAGATTTCACCACAGCCTTTGACTTTGTAAGCAGAGATGCCTCTGGAGAATTCTGTTGAACTTTGGAACACCTGAATCACTAGTAAAATGAGCTAAGTGCATTTATAGTGCATGCCATGCCAAGGTGAGAACTCGTTTGGCGATACTGCAGAATTTGAGGTGCGTGGGGGAGTGAGGCAGGGGTGCTGTCTAAGTACAGCTCTGTTCTTAGTAGCAATTGGATGGCTAGCACACACACTCAACAACCTGTTTAGTGGGAATCTGTGGCACCTTGAATATGCTGATGACATGATACTAGCATCACATGACCTAGACACCCTACAAAAGGCCTTAGACCCACTGGCAGAGGAGGGAAGGAGTCTGGGCTTGGTCATTCATCCTGGGAAAACACAAACAATGGCATGTGGTAGAGGAGACCCCACTCTGTCAAGGTCCCTTCAATGCTCTGGTGTACATGCCAAATGGGTGAACGTATGGTGTACCTCGGAGCAGTTCTGACTCCTCAGAACTCAGCTCCAGATGAGGTTAACAGACAAACCGCAGGTGCAGGACACTCGTACTGACAGCTACAACACTTTGTTTTCAACAATCCTGAAATTAGTGCAGCCACCAAACTTAGGGTGTTTCAAACCATGGTAATGCCTGTTCTCCTCTATTGTATGCACCTGGTGCCCCTGCGTAAGTCAGACCAACGTCAGCTAGACTCTTGGTTCCATACCAGAGTAAGATGGATTTTAGGCATCAGACGGGAAGAGAACATCACCAAGCAAGAAGTCCGGCAACGTGCCACGGCCATGCTGGGTCAGTTTTGTGCACTCCATCAACACAACTTCGTCAGTTAAGGCTGCGTGCTTTTGGCCACTTTGCCTGCCATGATGGCATCGCACACAGTGCAATGGTCTACATACCAGAAGGCACCAAAAGACCACACATGAAGTGGTGGAAAGATGTCATCCCTAAGGACATTGAAGAGTTGGGGTTCCCTAAACCATCTGCGGAGGAGTCATTCATGTGGGCCCAGAGTAGAGAGGACTGGAGACTGATCTGTAGTACATTAGCGAACACTGACTAGTATACATGCGTATGCATATCAGAGAGTACGATAGTAGTTTCTATGTAGGGATGGTACAGGGTTTTTCGAATTCACAATACATTGGTATAGGGACGAAATCGCGAAAAGCGTCGAAAACGGCCAAAACGAGGCTTCGTAGGGCTAAATACGAAATATTCATACACTAAACTGACCTTAAAGGCAAGCGAACGTGGTCTGTGGGCGAGAAAATGACACTCGAAAACATCCATTCTCCTCTTCATATTCTTCTTCTTCTTCATAATTATTCTTCGCCAGCTGTAACTGACGAACAGAATTAGCTAATAATATAGCTAACTAATTCGAACACGAAACTACTGAAAATTAACCGAGCTGTATTCTTTCGAAGTATAGGCTCCGAAAGCGTATTGTTCACACTTTGGGGTTACCGAGTCTTTCGGCAGATGTTGCTACGCGCAAGACGCCATTTTATAATGACGTTGAAGAACGGCAGTTTTCCGCCTATTGTTCTTTCAGCTTCTGTCCAAAAGCCAGCCAACACCATCAGGAGGCCGCTTGAGGTGTATACGAGACAAAGGCTTAGGCCGAAGTTAGCTTGCGCGTCTTTTCAAGACAGACAAAGGTCATCCGTGGACATGCGTATTCCGCCATTTTAAATTAGTACTCGGGTAATTTCCGGTCAATGTTTCTAAGCTCTTAGGTGGGCCGGCGCTCCAGGATTACAGAAATAAGGTCCTATACTGTAACCTGCATGGATGTCCTCTAGTGGCACTTAGCATGTGCAGCTTGCATACCATAAAAAGTACAAAAACTAGAAATAATAAAAATTTTCTACAAAAATAGCAAGGATGTAGGGATGGCACAAAAAGTACAGAAACAAGTAAAGGCTGTTACACAGTGGAGCATTAACCATCGTCCCTACATTTAAGGGTGTAGGACTATAAGGTGCGACATTCTTGCATGTAGGGACCATGGTTAATGCTCTACTGTGTAACAGCCTTTACTTGTTTCTTGTACTTTTTGTGCCGTCCCTACATCCTTGCTATTTTTGTATAAAATTTTTATTTATTTCTAGTTCATACAGAAACAGTTCAGGCCTCGAAACAGTTGATTTGCAAGTACGCAACTGTGTAACTGCGCAACTGTGTCTTGTAAAGAACCTCTTTATACACTATATTGTCAAGATGAATGCCATCATGTTGGCAGGACTTCCCACGCTTGGCTAAACCGACGCCAACAGGAAATGACGTCACATTCTTGTGGTGGAATAAAATACTGTACGTTGTCAAAGGCAGAAAGAGTGGTCAAAAATGGCGTCTTGGCCCACCAAGAAAAAGGAAGCGCACTCTTCGGATGCAGGGCAGCTAGGTGACCGGCACCCCTCTAAGCTTGTGTCTCCCCACTCCCTTAACTGGCACGGCGCGCATCAAGTCCGCCAATGACCTGTAGTGGAAGGGCTAGTCTTATCCACTTCCTTCACAAGTGAAGTACAATTATGACCTTGTTTTTTTCCACACATGATTAACAGAACATCATAAACCACAAATATACTTTAGCATCAGAGTCCACAGAAATGTACCTTTGCATTACGTTTGGCACTAAAACAATGTAAAGTAATTGACTCAAAGAAACTCTCTCTTCATCCCTATCACTGACCTGCTGCAGCTGTAGCTAACAATGCTACATTTATCTGAAGCAGGCCTACTAACCTTAAAAATGCATGATTTGCAAAAATGAGCAGCAGCTAGA
This sequence comes from Ianthella basta, assembly GCA_964019415.1. NCBI lineage: Eukaryota > Metazoa > Porifera > Demospongiae > Verongiida > Ianthellidae > Ianthella > Ianthella basta. Next base: position 3,529,495 of record OZ025883.1, read on the forward strand.
TAGAGAGATCTGGGCATGCTGGGTACACAATCTCCAAGTATTTGCTGTATAGATTCATAATAATGGGCATTTAGCTGGAACTGGAATTAAGTCACTAGGAGTATGTACAACTGTCATATACTGCATATCGGATGACCTGCACCAGCACCTCAGTCATGGTAGTCTAGATTGTTAGAGGTGCATGAATGCTGCTGCCTTAGTTGACATTTCATTCCACTTGTTCCAGAAGAAGCTCTAAATCATTGTGACTGAATCTTAACCTCTCTAAAGAAAGTCAAACTATCTGCATACTACTACTTCTGGGGCACTGCTGTCAGTATACTGTATGTGCTCTAGCAAACCATGCTGCTCATGCACAAGGCGAGAAACTAGCCGTATTAGCTAGTATGTGTTATAGTATTATATTAGCTAGTATGTGTTCCAATACATGTAAGCAAGGTTTTACCCTCAACATTAATAATGAAACGTGATTATGAAGAAAGCCAATACATGTAGTATTGCATAATCTTTGGTATAGGTTTATTGCATTGGACCAAATACATAACTTTTGTCTACTGTCTTGTAAGGAAGTACCATGATAACACTGCTTATACAGCTTATACAGCTTGATTAGTGCTTATACAACTTGATTAGCGTTAGTGGTTAGCAGTGTATGCACAAGTATGTCCTTAACTGATGTCACCATCATGACTCACATTGGATGACTTTAAATGCCCAGAAGATCCGCTTGAGGACATTGTCACTCCTACGCTGGATGAAGGCTTGAGGGAATGCCATGACCGGGATCGTAGCTGGATAATGAGTTGCTGTATGCTATTGGCATGTGAAGTGTGGATGCGACGAGTTTGTGACATCCGAATTAGGTCACTGATGGCATCTGTAGGCTACAAGAAAGAAGCAATATTTAGATTGAAGTCAAAATATAGTCATTGTACCAATAGACATAATATTGACTCAAGATGTTAGTTTTCTGGATGTAACTTTGCAGTAGAGTAAGTTGCATACATAGAAACATCAGAATGCTTGATTGAGTGTTGTGCTATATTCTCAGTTTCTTTCTGAGCTTCTGCATCACCATCCACACTGACAAAATGTGAAGGTGATACTACTTTTAGAATAATTATAATGATAATGATCATCAACACCCATTTGTAGTACAAGGATGGAAATTCATGTGCATGCCAAACTTTCTCTTCTCTGACATGATCCAAAGGAGAAATGAAGAGAAATACGAAAGCGACATTTTGCCCATGTAGAAGCCACATAATTTACATAGGACTTCTTCCTGCTCTAACGCATGGTTGTTCCACCACCTGGGGGACACAGGAGAGTAGTACACTAAGCGAGAGCTCATGACAGTACAACATACTAACTGTGGCCCAATCAAGGTTGTGTCAGTTGTTGAGTATCTTGGCAGCACCAGGAGTAATTATTGCAGCTTCACTGCTGATCTAAAGTACGTAGAAGAATGTCAGGTTTTCAGCTCGCTAAGTAAGGTCTTGTGGTATTATCACAAGGTCAAGCAGAGATTAAGATCTGTTCATAAACTTTGAAAGGGATTGGACAAACCTTGCAAAACCATCATCAGTCTGTGACTGCCATCTTGCTTTGAAAAGCTGCACTCTACTCACCCTGCATCTTTGGTCAGTATTTTATTGAATGGCAGAAGCTAAGTGCAAGTGATGAACAATGTTCCACAGTCTTGAGCTGTTGTATGTTGCCATGCTAGTGTCATGATTAAGAGTCGACCGAATAACCAAATAGCTGAATGTTTGTTTGGTAGCCATATATTCAGTGAATGTTTATATTTTTTGCTTGAATATCTGCGTGGCCTTATGACATTAATGCCCTAAAGCCTCGTTTCATTCAATGAATTGGTCGATGTGTATGAAACTAAATGCCGCATGACTCTCACATATTATGGGGAGACAACTGCAAAGTGCTTTCTTTGGATCAAATGTGCCGATTCTTTACTTCCTCTGGCTTTCTCCTCCTACTTCCAGTATTCACTACATGGCCGACCAACCATATTGTTTTTTCCTACCAGTGGAACAAATATTCGACTATTTGTTCGTTCCAAACAAAGAATACTTGACCTTGAAATATGATATTTGTTCGATCCTTAGCCATAATGTTGGTCTTGCAAGGGCAGTACAATTCCCAAGCTTGAGAGGTTGGAGTGAAGGTGCAATATGGAAGAAGATATTCTAAGTGGTTTCAGAGTCAGTTTTGCATACTGCCTCTGTGGTTGCCTAGTGATTTTGGACACAACTGTAAAAAGAGGCAAGAGAACAGCCTCATGGCAGAAGGAGCCTGAGGAGGGGGATTCTGGATGTCCTGATTTGCTGCTGACTTGGTGTTTAAATAACGATAGATCAAATGCGTAGTGATGTACTGTGACTACACTACGGCAAGCTAGAAATGCAAGGATCTTAAGCAGAGTTGAAAGTTTAAATGAGCCCAAAGATGAAGAGGGAAGGGACCAAATAGATTAGAGAGAGTACACAAAGCTGAGACGGAACAAAGAGGAAGATTAGCTCATGTAAGTGCTCACTAAAGGAGTGTATTTAAAAATTTGCTGCCCATTAGTTGATTCTCACGCATCTTCCTGAAATTCCTTAAGCACTGTGATACAACTAGTTCTGTACCTGCCCCACACAGTGCTTGGAGCTTGTGCTATCTATGAAGTACAGTAGTAAGCTAGCAATACGTACATTAGCAATATGAAACAAAATTGTTTCACGTACAGGTACTGCATCAAGGAAACTCCTACACTGGAGATAGTGCCTGTGTCTCATTTGATGATAGGATGACAAACTTATGACTTAACTATGACTTATGTAAACTTATGTACTCTCAAGATGTTCTACAGATGTTCTATATTAACAGAAGATGCTACCAGTAAGCCCATTGGCATTAACATCTAGGCTGTCATGTAATTAGCACTAATCTTATTGAATTCTCTCCACTCACCAGTGATGCCCGATGTGACTGAAGTGAAGGCTGTTGAGATGGACCTTGTGTAGCATTAAGGCAAAATGTGCTTCGTGAAACACTTTCTCCAGGTGCATTAGTATACGGAAGCATAGTACTAATTTCAAACACTTCATCATCACTGAATTCATCCATTACAGCCAATGCCTTCACATCTTGAACAATTTGGGCAATTTTATCTTTCACAGTCTTGAACTCTGCCAAATTCACCTCAATTGCAGATAGTAAAATGTAGTACATCTCGAGGTACTCAATCTTCAAGCTGATTTCCTGAACAATGAATACAAACAAAACATATACTGTAAATTGCAGTAAAATCACACACAAATAACAAACACACTGGATTTTCCAAAGGATCTTGCACATATTTTGCAGCCATAAGAATTGGTGTTGCATCTGTCAATACCACATTTTCAATCAGGCCATTCTCTTCTTCCTTGCCATGTTCTTCGCTGTGTCTGTTTTGCTCTGAAATTGCCAGTTCCTATAATAGCAAGTATTTCTCATGTATTATAGATAATAGGTAATAGCAGGGAGATAAATTGATTATGCAAACACACATACCAGGTTAGCCACCAAATCTGCAACAACCAAGTTGGCAAAGATGAAGGCTCCAATTGTTATAAAGGTTACCAAGAAGATAGCTCCCACAATTCCATTACCTGAGGTCTGAATAAAGCATATTGTGATGGCAGGTTAGAATCCATTCTGTACATTTCTATGCCTACATTCAGTGAAAACATACCTCAAACACTTCATTGATGGCCATCCACCCATCTTGGGTGATGCAGATGAACAGTGAAAACATAGCTGTAAAGGCAGTGGTAAGGCTTGAACAATAATTAGTAAACACTGTAAGAATACCCAAGTCTGCATCTGCAGTAGTGAACATTCAAGCTTCACATTAATGTATACTTAAAAAACCTATGAGACTGCTAGCCTGGGTCGTTCAAAGAGACCAGTGTGTGCAGGGTGCTAGTGAAATAGGAGCTTCAAGACGAAGAAGGGTGAAGTACCACTATGTATACTTTCCATTATGTAGAGCAATATATGACATGCCTTTAACAAAATACTGCTACTACATGTTTTCCGGATAATGCAATAAGGAGTGTCCCCCTGTAAAGCAACATGCATAAGCAATTCCATTTCAAAAGCTGGACAATACAGTTTTGAGCTAATTATGGATTTGGCTGAATAGATACTCAAATTGTTTCTTTTCATTGGCAGGTTCATGCAGTGGCATTGGAAAATATATATTCCCAATGGAAGTACTTACCACTACCCAGTGATCCAAAGTACTGTGGACATGCTTCACCAAAGAAAGACACTCCCAAAACTGAAAACACAAACATAATTATCAGAAGAAGTGCAACAATATTGGCCATGTCAGGTAGAGACAAGATAATAGTCTGGACAATTACCTACATAGTAAAGAAAGAAAATACATACAATGCAAGTGCAATTTACCTCGCTAATCCAAAAGAATAAAAATGACAAGTTTGCTGATCAGTTGATCAGTTAAGGCTTTAGGATTTGGAGGCACTAGTGAACGTGCGAACTACAAACCAGTTTCTTTCTCGGCTTTGGTTCGTAGCTGGATTGTTGCTTTACCCTGATACTCAATGAAACAAATAAGCCGGGTGACCTGTGCATTGTACGTTGTGGCATTACTATTATTATCACAGGCCTAAGCCACGCCGATGCTCAAAATTGGTGTTCAGAGCATAGGCACCAAGGGCCATTGTCGTGCGTTGAATTAGAACATGGCTGGATGAAACAGGCTGCAAGAGACCTACTAGCACTTCCAGCAAAGCTTGGTGGATTGATCTTACCAAATCCAACCAGTACAGCTCAATCAGACTTCGATTCAAAAGAAATGACAGCATCCCTGGTGCAATCAATTATCCACAAAGAACATCCTTTAATAATGATCCCACTCAGGCTAATGTCAGTGCGAATGCTGTGAAGAGAAGAATAGCGGAACAACAGAAACGAAACTATGAGAAGATTCCCATTGAGCTTGAACCATCAAGCCTGAGGCTGATAGACTGTGCATCAGAACCTTGAGCTTCAGCATGGCTCACGGCTCTGCCCTTGGAGGAGCATGGTTTCTACCTCTCTAAGGGATCCTTCAGAGATTCACTATGCCTAAGATATGGATGGCCCATCTTCGTTGTCAGCTCGAGGTGTGCCTGTGGCTCAGTTTTCTCAGTGGAGCATGCTATGATGTCATAAAGGTGGTAGACCCACTTAAAGGCACAACGAGATCCGTGACTTTAGAGCTGAGCTATTGAAAGAGCAATCATCAAATGTCTCAACCGAACCAATACTCCAGCCACTACATGACGAGAGATTTCAGTTCAGGTCTGCAAATAGAGAGGATGAAGGAAGACTTGATGTAAGAGCAAGTGAGTTTGGTGTAAGGAACAGGAGGCCTTTTTTGACATTAGGGTTTTCTCTCCAATTGCCCTCTCTTATCTCCAGAAGGATCTTACTGCTCTGTATTGTATGCACGAACAGGAGAAGAGACAATATGCAGAAAGGGCGCAAAAAGTTGAGCAGGGAGCCTTCACACCTTTGGTCTTTGCTTCTACTGGTGGTATGGCATGGGAGTGTACCATTTTTTCAAAAGAATTGCTGAAATTCTCTCTGACAAGAAGCAGTATCACTTTTTGCAGATCATGTACTTGATTAAGTGCTGCATCTCATTTGCCCTCTTACGTTCGGCAGTCAGGGCAATGAGAGGATCAAGATCATTCAGACGGCCAGTTGACTGTGCCATTGATTTCGACCATGCCATCACAGAAGGTAAACTGTGAAGTAGCCATTGTGTGTGCAATTTCAGTAACATAATATTATGTAATAATTATACAACTTGTTGTTGACTTAGTTTGCTTTTGCTAAATGTATGTGTTGTTTTTTGATGGTTAAGTGGAAGGTAAAATTGGAAGAAATGAGAGACGACAGGTTGGTGAAAATAGTGTATGAGGAGGAAGCAAAGGGAAAGAGACCGAGGGAGAGACCCAGAAAGAGATGGCGCGAGAATTTTTCTAGTACTGATGAATGACTCAATGACTGTAGATAAACATTATCATAACTATATACTGTATACAATGTCTTTTATATTCCACGTCGTTGTATACTGTACTTGTTTTCTGTTTGGCTACCTCCTGCTAAGGAGATAAAGCCGTGAAGATTGATGATGATGATGATGATGATGATGATGATGACTATATACATGTACGTGGCGGGCAGAGTGCATGAGCATTAAATCCCAAACACGTATGCTGCGGGGAGAGTGCGCGTCATCACAGCAATTTTGCATCTACTGTAATACACCCTTGTCACTGTGAAGTATTTCTTCATTTTTGTCAAATGGCACCCCTACGAAGTAGTAATAAGGACAGACAGTGAAGGAGTGTAACGAGAAGGTTTACGGGTGCCAGTGATGCGGGCATCATCAAGAGAAGACAGGGGAGACGATTATAAGTAAAGGCTGTTACACAGTGGAGCAATTACGGTCGTCCTTCATTCAAGGGTGTAGGACTATACGGTACGACATTCTTGCATGTAGGGACCATGGTTAATGTTCCACTGTGTAACAGCCTTTACTTGTTTCTGTCCTATTTATGCCATCCCAACATCCTTACTATTTTTGCAGAAAATGTTATTATTTCTAGTTCAGAAGGGAGTTTGACACATGTGGATGAAAAGCATTTCATGCTAAACACATCCATAGCAACCAATTATATCCCATTATACAGTATTCTTTCCTTGATGCATCTATATAGCTAGCTAGCATGCACAAGCAAGTCATGTGTAATCATGGGTTAGGGTATACGTATATATACGAGCAAGCACGGCCGAAGGCCGCGCTCACTCCGTGTTGCGTCGCCCAGTGGACAATGCAGGCCATCCATCACCATTTGGGTGATTGCAGCTGAGTGACACTGCCTGGGTATAGTGCTGATCTTGTTTGTACTGACGTTGGCCCCTGTCATACACTTGCATGCACATATAGCTACCTACACCTATATACACCATGGTAAAAGAATTGCTTGGTCATGTCTTTCCTTAACCAATAAGGCAGTGCCTAAGCCAAGCAAGCTTTCTGCCCAATAGCTTACTTCGCCACAGAGAATAGGGTTTCAGCAGCCCTGGCCCCAGAACACTGACAGCTAAAGTACCCAAATAGTGAAACAAAAATACCCACGTACCAGTTAGTCAGGCGTCGCGTGACCCCTCCTCGCGGAAGGGTCAGGTTAAGTCTAATACATTGACTTGTGCAGCACGCCACAATGGTTGCGTGCCCAATCAGATTGCAGGAAAGGTGTGAAATATTTATCGCTCGCGTGTTTGCAAATGGCAGCAGACTAGAGCATGGACCAGAGAGTGTTGTACGCTGCGATGGAAGCCATCCAGCACCTTGGTTATTCTACCATGAAGCCAGAGCAACTTCAGGTCATGTCTGGCATCGTTTCTGTGAGAGATGTTTTCGCTGTTTTGCTGACTGGCTTCGGCAAGAGCCTGTGCTACGCGTGCCCGCCGACAGTGTTCGTCCTGGTGTTGCCGGTCGAAGGGACATCGATAGTCTTTGCTGTTGCTCCTTTGACAGCTATTATGAAAGATCAGGTAAGTGTCACGAGCCGTCGCATGTACTTGCGGCCACAAACGAGGCATAATGTTGCACAATACTTACATTCCACAGCACATAATTGCATTCCGCGTGGACAAGTCAATGTATTAGACTTAACCTGACCCTTCCATGAAGAGGGGTCACGCGACGCCTGACTACATACCAGTAGCCAGAGCAGTTCCCTCGCACCAGAAAATAACAGTAAACCTCTGCACAAGTGCGTGACGCACCTGGGAGACCCAAACTGAGGAGTGTGGAGTGTTTAAGAGATGGCTGGTGGCAAGGCACATTTACACTGCCAGAACGGCCATGTTTGCGGTTACGTCATTGTGTCGTCCGATCAAATGCCTGTTTTAATGCCACGCACAAGCAAACGCACAGACTGGAAAAGATTAAATGTATTAAGGATGACTATGACATACTACACACAGCAGGTGTAACATGAAGCCATACAACAAAATCGCAAACCAAAACAATATAGTATAGGGGCTACATGTGGCAGCCCCTAAATTGCACAATTTGAAAGTCGAAATGTTTCTGATATATGGTGGGAGAATCCTTTCAATACAGGGCCAAACTGTATTGCAATAGATGACTCACTTGCAATCCTGCAAGCACACTGATGCTTCTTAAACTGCGAAGTGCTCTGAAGACACGTAGGCTTCTGAGAACACGACTGCCACTGCCAAGAAATGACAAATCTATACAAAAGGAAACCATTCATGACAAGCACATTATCATAACTAATTGTACAACAAATTAGTATGAATGCCAAATGTTTTGCTCCTGGGGCTGAAGCAACTGAATACACAAAGCAAAGTGACCATTGTTATTACTTACAGGACAGGTTGTGTGTGAAATGTGATGCAGCATAGTAGGCATGTGAACTGTAAGAGTGCTATCTAGAAACGCTGCCCAGGTAGCACAGTATACATAGCTAATTGATATAATGTAATACAATATTAAAGCTGAATGATGAATTAAAGCATGACTGAAAATAAATTTCAAAATGACACATTATTTAATTGATCTGAGTATTGAATTAAATCAAAAATATTATATTAAATGAATACTACCATAATGGTTAAAAATTTCGTTGTGTGGAAATTTTCATGGTTGCCTCCATTCACGAAAATTATGCCCACGAAAATTTATGTACAAAGAATACAGTAGTACTAATATAATACGTTTAATGTATTAGAACTATACGAAGGTCTGCATCTGAACTCGCACGGCGCACTTGTGTTGGTAGGAGCTGCGAGGGATGGCTCTCCTGAGGTGCCTACAGCGGAAAGAAGTTAAGGACTTCCAGATTCATGCAGATCACTAGCGTCTGCTATACTACCTTCACAGCCATCACAAAAGCAAACATGGAGGTCCGCGCTGCATGGGATGCGAAGGGGAAGCACCGACCTTACCAGCACTACAGCACCGCCACTAGCCCTAGGTTTGGACTGCGAATAGGCAAGAACTCTGTTTGCGTCATGGCATGGTTGCAGCAACGCGCTTCTTCTTTTCCAGGGAGCTGAATCATTGGGTCAACGAGACCACAGTGTTCTCAGTCAGGAAGGCCTACGCTGGAGAATGAGGAAAGATATAGAAGACCTTCATTTGGCAAAGTAGTACTCTGTATTCTGCTGTGTTTAACAATGTACACAGTTACATTTCGTGGGGGTTAAATTTTGTGGGTAGCCCAGGCCACAAAATTTATGCCCAATATAAATTTGACACACAAAATGTTAACCCCATGAAAATTTTATAATTACAGTATGTAATAATTACTGAAGTTAAGTAATACATAATATCACGCATGCAATTGTACATAATTACAGTAGGATAAAGGTGCACATGCATTTGCCCCATGTGTGCAATCTAGAGGTTCACGGGTCAAGAGGGGAGCTTAGGGAGTTAGTCCCCAAGACGGAAGCTGCATTGCCCCTTTGAATAAAACTAGAAATAATAAAATTTCTATAAGAAGAGTAGGGATGCAGGGATGGCATATAATGGACAGAAACAAGTAAAGCATTAACCATCATCTCTACATGCATGATTATAGCACTGAATATAGTCTTACATCCTTGAATGTAGGAACCATGGTTAATACTTCACTGTGTAACAGCCTTCACTTGTTTCTGTCCTTTTCATGCCTTCCATACATCCTTACTATTTTTGTAGAAAAATTTTATTATATCTTGTTTCTACACTTTCTATAGTGTGTAGCTACGTAAGTAGTAATTACATACTAACCCACAACCATAGGACATTGGAGCAGGTATGGGACCTTATCTCTATAACCAGAAGCCAACCATACAGTAATTTATAGTATGGATAGTAAAGCACAGGAACGGGATTGGAAAAGTAGTCACACGCTCTGCGTCGTCCCTGTGGCCTTCTAATAATCTTTACTTCATGCTTCTGAGGAAGTACTGCATCTGAGAGTGAAGAAGTGAAAGTCTGACACATGATATAGGTTATTAACCAAGGATTTAAACCATGTACACTACAGTTGACGTACGAGCCTTCGTATGTGCTGTACTAACCATAGGGATTACTCTGTCTGGCCAGTATCACTTTTGTCTCCCTCTAGAGAAAAGCACGAGCCACTGTAAGGGCACCTGACACATGGGAAAGGTCGGTGATATGTTGCAGCTTTGTATGAACCTAGAACTTGAATCTCTATTCTCGCCCTTGGCTAAGGGCCTTATCTTGCTTGCGTGGAATGAACAGAGTAAATTAGCTATTTTTGTCTCCCTCTGTCAGCTGAATGAAAAGTAAGCATGACGTTTGCATATATTCCTGGGTTTGCCAAATTACTGTAGTTTTACATGGTACATCTTAAATTAGGCACAGATTCACAGGTTGCTTGATTCTAAGCCTCAAGTCTTATGACTTTGCTAGGCTTTTGCAGCCTTGGGACAAGTTACAAAACCAGCTACGGCTATTTTTGTGCCTCAATCGCCATTCGCTAGCCCGACAGCGTGCATACAAGGAAGAAAGGGCAGAAGTGGCACAATGTAGTGGTGCTGTGTCTGTCCTTCGTTAACTTACATTGTATGCAACTTGCGGCATCACTTCTGGTAAAATGCAGAGTGCAGTGGGAATTACCTAGCATGTTAGTCTGGCTAGCTAAACTGTCTGCAACAAACGCCAGCGCAGTGGAATGGGAGGAATGATCTAGCATGCATAGCAATTAGTTCATACCTTTCACTAACCACAAAATAAAAGGTATTAAATAGTAAACAAACGATCGACTTTGCTGATGGCCCATGACTGAAAGCAGCAACAATGGGCAGGCGCAAATGCAATAGTAACTGTATGAATGCTTCTGCCAATTGTGTCGGGGACAAATTTCATCAAATAGGTACAATCTTTACTGTGTGTGGTCATTGATGAAAGCAGGCACTTCACTGTCCAGCATTAAAGAAGAAGACCTGTCCCTGAAAGCGAGGTGTGCCCCACATATTTTCAAGAGCTGCTACAATTGTCTGAACACAATAGCAAAGAATGAGGATACCATGGTACGGATTCAATGATAAGGGACTTTCTGTAGCTCGCTGGCAAACAAACCATCACATCATGGGCATTCATGGCAGCGCAAATTGCATCACATTGGTGTTTTGATAAAATTATGTCCTTTCAGTTCAACTTTGATAGGATAAATGCTATCAATTCCTCACTGAGAGAGTCACTAGCGATGGCCATGTTCACAACAACAATGAATACCATTGCCACAATTCCTTTGGCAATAGTATTCATAGCAGCCGAATCTGAGCATCTCATTGTCTCGTAATCAAGTGGCTAGGTGTGAACTAATCGCTATGTATGCCAGACTGTCCCTTCTTTTGACACCTTCCACGCCCTGGGTGCTTAGGGACAGTCTAGCTAGCCAGACTACTAGTACGTGAGATTGTTTTCAATCCTGTTCTTGTGCTCCACTATCCATGTTTAAAATGGCCGAGAAATGGATGCCCTTCATAACGGTGTACAAGTTAACTTCAGCCGAAGCTGGACATGTTTACACCTCCAAACAGACATTTGATGGCATTTCAATGCCATTGAACTGAATCTGAAGCAGGACTAGATGAGCAAATGTAGCCAAGCTGTTCCTTCTGTCATCATAGAATGATGTCCCTTGCATAGCAATATGTTCAGCAGGCCTGGAAACTTCCATTTGTGAAACTTGTTTGCAGAGGTTTCTAACATACAAAGAATACACCCAGTGGAGAGTATATACTGTGGCTAATATTTTCTCATACTTGCTATGCTTTGTGCACTACTGCTGTCAGAGAAGAATAAGAAGACAACGAAACACGAAAAATGTCGAGGCTGTTTTCTGCTGGAGCACGCACTTTTGCTTGGAAGTAAGGTTAGTCCTGCATTGTATGCAACAGATACTTACACTTGGGTAGGCTCCTATATGGTTATGATAACGCTACATTTCTGACATACAGTCATACAAACAACCACCGCCATCCCTACATAGGCAGCACTACCATGCTGTCTAATGTTATGCGGATAGGGAGTCAATTTGAGTCCTGTACCTTTGTAATAACTCACTGGGGCAAGCACTGCTTTAAATCATTAGTGCAGAAGAATTTCACTGTTGTTCATGCATGCGTTGTTTGGGCAACACTTCGTAGTTTACTTCAGTCTAGTGCTGCCATGATACAAGAAACTCACTACATTCACAGGTTTACAATACATCAAGTAACGAATGATGCACTGATCTGATTTAGCCAAACACATCGTTATAATTATATCTACCATTACCAAGGAAACCATGTTTACATTGCTAAGTATCTTGCGTTGGCATGTGCAGGACGTTCTACAGAAATGGCTACAATGGATGAGATTGTGCTTTCAGAGGAAGCTCCTGACCAAGGTCAGCAGCAATTGCAGTAGCAAAGACAGCAGCATGACTGCTTGAGGTAAGCTTTTTGCCAGTGACAATATGGAATGAAAATGCGTAAATGGAACAGAAAGCACTTGGGAGTGCACTTGGACTTGGAGTTGTTCAACAGCAAAAAAGACATCATCTAGGGAGGACAGTGAGACTACAGAACGCAATGGACAATGTTGAAATTTGTGTTAATATATCTTCAGTCAATTCTTACTTATATGTTGTCTGTTTGCACTGAATTCATCTTATTATAATGTGCCCATGCATTCCATGCTAGAGTGTAAACATCAGGCCAACATCACCTTTAAGATGCCTACGTCCTACAAGTTAGCATGAACACACCATTGTGGCACACTCTGGCATTGGTTCCTGGTAGTGATATCTACTGATTGTAAACAAGTGAAATTTATCAAGTCGAAACCTGGGCCTAGGTGAATTAATCAGTGCCTTGTGTTTGTTATCATGATTGTCTCAGAACTTACAGCAGCTATCAATGCCAATTCCCTACATGCCTGTATTTTTACCTGGCACTGCTGCACGAAATGCCGCCAGTGCAAGTTTGAGAAGGATGCATATATCAAGAGAGCTTGTGCTAGGGCACAGCCTTCAATCCCTTACCGTGCATGTGCCATTGCGCTGTGTATGTACCTGGCTATGGTCTTGGCATTATATGCTCCACCTTGTGTTCTTGTTGTTTGTGTATTCATATTGATAGTAAAATGCTCACAGAAACATTGTGTATTCAACTACAGCAATATTATGTGAAGAATGAAAATAATGCTCACAGTAAGCTCACAGTACAGCTAAACCTTCCACACTACAATCGCAGTAGGACTCTGATAAACGTTTAGGCGATCCATGTAATATTGCATGAAATACAGTAAAAAGTTAGAGATTCCCAAATTCCAAAGATGGCATTACCACCCTTAATCAGCTCACTGTCAAAAAGCACAGCAAAGATACTTACGGGGTCCAACTATAGCTGCAGCTACAATGAAGAAATCCAGGATGTTCCAGCCACTCTTCCAGAAAGCCAGAAAGTCATGGTACCACTTTAGAATAATCTCCACTACAAATACAGTCAGACATCCATGGTCTACAGCATACAAAACAGCCATGAAATGTACTTCCTGAAGAAGAAACAATAGACAATGCATGGCGGTATACAGTCCATAATTTTGTTTTTTTTTATGCATAACTGCATATGCACAGATGCAACACATTTGTTAGCTTCCTTAACCCATTCTGATTCCCACACTACATTCATCTAGAGGTAGCACCTGCCTCTTTCTCATTTACATTTTGAAGATTTGTACAGATCCTGTTCCAATGTTACCAAGGACAATTTCACATAAATTATATGGCTACAGACTACATATTATGAAAGCATCTATACAATGGAGAACACATAAAAAGTGTGACGTAAAATGGTATTCAGCTCTGGGAAGTATCACTATCTATATCGCACTTTCTTGTGGTGTAAGTAGTAAATACATCTTGTGTCACAGTAACAGTTGTCTAAAACCTGCATCTAAACTCCATAGAAACACCCAAGCATTACACAGGGGAATGTACGACGAGCTTGGATAATTCATGGGAACATGTATATCCCTAAGGTGTCCCATGTGGGTTCTCCATAAGGAATATTCATATCACAATGAGTTATATGACTACTAGAATTCATAACTGGACAGTTGTACAATGCAACTCCTAATGTTAGAGATGATACAGTCCTCCTTGCTGAGACTGAAGAAAACCTGCAACATACGTAATGTCAGAGAGTTTGGTACAGCAATGAAGTGGCATAGACTGGCAATGAACACCAAAAAACAGCAACAATGGTCTTCTGTAAAAAGCAGATAAATTGTAATGTGGAAGTGGATGGCCAGAGACTAGCAAGTATAAGGAAACAGACATATTTGGGAGTGGCTTTGATTGAGGATGGGAGAATGGAGTGTAAGGTGGAGAAGAGAATTGGTGCAGCATTAAGAACAGTGGGGGCAGTTAGAAGCCAAGTTTTTGAGAGCAGGGAACTGAGTAGAAGTGCAAAGACACTGGTGTACAAGGCAATGACAGTGCCCACTTTGACGTATGGTGCAGAATTGTGGGTTCTAAAACAGAGAGAGACAAAGATTTCAGGCAGCAGAGATGAGAGTGTTAAGGAAGATAGCAGGAGTGAGATAAATAGATTATGTGAGAAATGAAGACATTAGAGCACAGTTAAGGCAGGAAGGAGTTGTGGAGCAGGTGGGTAGAATGAAAGAAGTTGGGAAGAGAAAGGTGGAAGAGCAAATTGGTTCTATTACAGAGATGGCAATGAGTGGAGCTGTGCCAGGGAAATGACCAAGAGGGAGGCCAGGAAAGGGGTGGAGTGATGCTTACTGACTGATGTTAAGATGTGTACTCTGCAGCTCATGACAATCTTAGGAAAACTTTATATTATCTAATGACTATTTTGAATTTAATATAACAAATTTTGTTGTATGAATGACCCCTACGCCTGGGGAAGTGTACTATAGTGATGATGATGAGGAGGAGGGATGGTACCTTGAGGGAGTAGCATTGTGATGCTTATGTTAAGCTGCATACACACATGTATGGCAGTGATTTGTTAAGGTGTATGCAATCACATTATGGCAGAAATACTCATGATACCCTTCATGAGTGAAGCTACTGTATGTAATTTGATTTGAAGGCTAGGCATATCTTAAACCTCAGTCTGCATGTTGAGATGATGTGTTGCTTTGTATGTCTTCGAAATCATCAATGCTATTAAGTGCCAAAACAAGTGCTGCTGATGTATATTCTAAGTGAGAGGCAATTGTTAAATGTAGGACGATTTGCCCTTTAACTTTTCATCATGCACAAGAGCATATCTGACAGTTTCCACAGCAATTTCAAATTAATTCCTTCTGTAAGTTCAATAATAAAGGAATTTAAGTGCAAATTGTTTCTGCTCAATATGTAACTAGCCAGCTATAACGTGGTCGCTTGGACTCTCTGGCCTAGTTTGGCCCAGGCCCATTTTAAATAGGTAAAATAGTAATAATACTTCACTTTTGCATTCCAGACGCCAAGGCCTCCTTTACGCATGTGTTGCACCACCAACATTGTGATACACCCTTGCAGCAGCTGTGTCTACTAAGCGCTGGGGGCAAGACTACCAGAATGCCCATGAAGGCAATGTAGGTCATTATTGCTATCATGTGATGAGTTAAGCATAATTTGTAGAGAAATTGAATTTTGAGGTTCGTGGTTGGGTTAGGGTTAAGGTTAGGTCTGTGGTAGGACTAGGGTTATAGCTAAAGTTAGGGTTAGAGTTACCAGAATGTCCACGAAGGTGACGTACAGTAGGTCAATATGGCTACCGGTATCATGCGCATGATGAGCACAGTATGATCTGTGGAGAAGTTTGATGTTCGTGTTAGGGTTAAGGTTAGGTTTAAATTAGGCCTGTGGTATATGGGACTAGAGTTACTGCTAAAGTTAGGGCTAGGGTTAGGGTTAGCTGAATGCCCAGGAAGGTGATGTACCATATATGTCCGAATAGAGGCCTGGGCCTCTATTTCTTTCAAGAAGTATTTGACCCCGCCTCTATTCGAGCACAACTTTTATTCGAGCTCAGCCTCTGTTAAAATTTGTACAAAATAAACTGATACCTAGCCATGTTTTCTTTATAAAACCACTGATAACACATGGCTCAGCGGTCGTCGAGATCCATACGCGCTGAGAAGGTGCGAGTTATCAGAAGTAGCCAAGCTCACAATTTGGTCTCATTCAGCGACTCCCGTCTCCCTCAAAGCAGCTCCACTAATTCCGCTCCATACCTTTCTACATGGTGTGCTTCTCTTCATTCTTTGGACATTGCTCTGATGGCTGCGGGAACTCCAGTAAGTCACACTGCGTTTGATTCGTACCTAATTCCTATAACTCAGAAGCTGCGGAGTGCTAGTGTGTGAATTCCAGATCCGGCTTTAATTCGGACCCAGCCTCTATTCGAGCCCCGGCTTCTATTAATGATTTGCTGCTCGTACCCCCGGCTTTTGTTCGAGCCCAGCCTCTATTTGAGCCCGGCTTTTATACGGACATATACGGTAGGTCGATATGGCTATCACGTAATAAGCACAGCGGAGGTACTCATAGGCTGGGTCAGCCTGCAAATGAAAATTTGTTCTCATTTGCTCCTGCATGAGTTAGATCCTGGGTCAACTCACAACAGTAAACTGTTGTGTCATGACTGTTGTGAGTTGGTGTCCCCATGTCTGTACCAGCCAGGCAGCTCAGAATGGGAAAACTAGGCCTGGCACATTGCCGTGCATCAAGTTGTGCATGGATGCAGTTCACAGTGCAATCTAATTTGACTGTAGAAAGGCCATTACATTACCTGATGCTATTTACAAACCAATACCATTGCAGACAACCCATACAGCAGATGTCATCTCTGTGTAGAATTTGCTACAATGACTGCATATTCCAATAGTAACCACTGCACTGATGCATTGGCAAACACCTAGGATTTGGGCAGCCATGCTCACACTGCAACCAAGGCTAAACCTCTCAACAGTGTTCTCCTGCGTTTTGCATTTGTACTTGTGTATAGAATTTAATACATAAAGTGTGTCTATCTGTGTGTTAGCTATGCACACACACATTTATTGCACCATTGGCGTCAAACTTGCTGTGGTTGCTAAGGGCACCAGGGGTCAGGTATTAGTGGTTTGACGTCATCCGTTGTGCAGTTTGCTACAACTTTCTGGGCAAATCTGTTGAGACCTAAATCTTCATGCTATGCAGTAAATGCTGCACAGCACATGGATCCAGCATGGGTACACTGGTCACTCACTTTCTTCATCATAGCAACCAGTTGAATCACATTAAAACTAGGGTAGGATTTAACAGCAGAGCCTAGACACCCAATGCTATATTTTGATGTTCCACAGATAAGATAACTCACTAACCAAGTACTTATCTGTTTGAATTCCAATGACCACACAGTTCACCAAAATGAAGCAGAGCATCAGCATACGAAAAGCCAGTGATTCAAGCAATTTTCCAAGTAAATTGATAGAGATTCTTTCCTCTAAGTGAGCTATGTCCTCATCCACAACATCACTAAATTTGAAGCTGCTCTGATCATGGTCCTGATATCCCTGCAGAGGTAAATCACAAGTAACTTTCATAATGGTGCAGTTTAATGTTTGTTAATCAAACATTGTGCTATTTACACTGCATACACTTTCTAGAGAGTAGCAGTTGCCACACCGCTACACAGTTCATAGTCATGGAACTAAGGATCACTGGGCAAAGTGCAGATCAATTTTTTGAATGCTATTTGACTGCCTGCTTTAAATAGGCTAGAAATATATAGTAAATGATCAGATTGTGGAAAATTTTAATGCTGCTCGAATAAAATCCTTTACTCAGAATTGCCTAGCTGCGTATTAGAGGCTTGATGGAACAAGGTAAGCTGAGCTTGGTGCTACTGCAATGCTATGTAGTAGGCGCCTAAATAGTCATTGAGTGAGTGCCGTAACATCATTAGTCATCATCATCCAGTCTGGATTGTAATCAACTTTTGTTCAGCATAGCCAGCTACCTGGTAATAGGTCCCGTTGCCATGGTAGCGTGCGTCTAAACGATGATTCTAAATCTCAGAGCATTCCAATTACTTCGCGTGTGATTCTAAATCGCGTAGACGTACGTGGCGGGCAGAGTGCGCGTGACGGTAAATCCCATACACATACGCTGCAGGCAAAGTGCGCGTGAAGTCTATTAGGACGCCATCTGACCGCAGCCATTTTGTATCTGCTGCAAGTACAGTCTTGTCGCTGCAAACTATCTCTTCATTTCTCATCGAATGCCAATGACCTCCCTACGAAGTAGAATTAAGGGCAAACGGCGAGGAGCGTAACGGGAAGGTTCACGGGTACCGGAGAGTTCTTCTATTGGACTCCCGCATCGTCGTCGGTTGCCAATGTCTGTGACGCGGACATCGTCAAAAGTGATAGGGGAAATGATTCTGATTGGATTAGAACAATTTTTGGCTCTATAATATAGCCTAATTAAATGCCACCCAATCGGTGTCAGCGAAGATTTAGACCACTCAGCACTCGGGCGCTTCGCACCCTCAAGCTTCGTGCTCTAAATCCAGCAGACACCTCTTGGGCGGCATCTCACTATTACGCACTGCTTGAAATGCTCCGCCAGCGCCCCAGCTATGCAGATGTGCTGACCATTTTGTCCTCCAGGAGCAGCTTCGTGCGCCCTGGTCCACTGAAGCTGGACTTTGGCTGTTCCATAGGGTCAGATGTTGAAAAGAGAGCTTTCGTGGGGATACTCGGTGTGGCGGCCATGAAATAGCTGGGTACTATTGACTCGCGCACTGCAGCTGCTGGCTGAGCGCTGAGCAGGTCCCCATTCCTATGGATATCAGAACCTGCGAAGGAGTCGGATTGCGTAATTTATGTACCTGAAAGTTGTAAAAATGGGTACCGGTGAGTGTTTGCTTAAATGATTACCATCCTCTTTACTGTTAGTGTATCAGACTGTGTTTGTCTTCCTCCCTGTTTATTTATGTATATTAAACTTGGTATCTAATGATATTCGGCCCCTGTTAGTGTATTTGTAGTTTTCAGTGTAGGCGAATACTTCATGGACATTACGCAGCAGATTAATCAACAACTGATTGCAGGACGTTTCGGCCACATTGGCCTTCGTCAGCTGCGTACAAAATTGTAGTTTTTGTAGGCTGGTCGTTTTACAGTTTTACAGTTTTACAGGAACACGTGGTCTTTATTGCCTTCCTTGAGTAATGAATCATGGTGAAATAGTGCTGGACCTGATGTCAACCCACAGTCGCTCCCAGTTGGGATTTCCACTTCTTCAACTTCATCAGGCAAAGTCAAGCAATAGATTGCACTCCTTTCATCATTATTGGCGTCATGTAGGTAGTATGATTCAATGGACATCATGGTATGTGTATCATGGTGATGCAATGAAGGGCAAGGTAGAGAACTATACGATGTGACGTGGTAAGGCTAAAGGAAAATAGCAGTCATCGGACCACAGCCAGCGCACTCCAAGACTATTATAGTAGTGGTCCCTCTACTAGCTGAACCATAGTCACTGCCAATAGCCATCATTCCATTCCCTCCAAAAATACTAAGTGCTGTTGTGGACAAGCTCTGGATATATATCTGGAGATTTCAGGAGGCCCTCTACATTGTCTTTCATATGATTCATTTCCATGTTACATCATTTGATCCTTCTAATTTCCCTGTCATGTATTGGCACTAGTCAGGCATCGCGTGACCCCTCCGCGCATGGAAGGGTCAAGTCAAGTCTAACACATCGACTTGCGCTGCCCACAACAATAGTTGCAGCCCAATCAGAATGCAGGAATGGTGTCACGTGATTATGGTACTCGTGTCTGCGGGATGGCAGCAGAGCAGAGCGAGGAACAGAGAGTGTTGTACACTGCTACGGCAGTCGTCCAGCATCTTGGCTGCTCATCTATGAAGCCAGAGCATTTCAGGTTGTACCCGGTATCATTTCTGGCAAGGATGTCTTTGCAGTTTTGCTGACTGGCTTTGGGAAGAGCCTGTGTTTTGCATGCCTACCGATTGTGTTTGACCTGGTGTTGCCAATCGGCGAGCCATCAATTGTCTTCGTTGTTGCTCTCTTGATGACTATTATGAAAGATCAGGTAAACGTCTTTTGTATGAATAATTGCTGTTACTTGGAAGTTTGAGCTACGTAGTATCCTGTTACCTGTAGCTAGATAGTCTATATTAAATATTGTCTAGCTAGCTAGCTAATATAATTTCAGCTGTCCTTGTTACTTCACCACAAGCAAGGCACAGCGATGACATAGCTGCGAGTTGGCCTTTCGACTGGCGTATACACGGTGAGTGATGATGTACAAACATTATGCAATAATTACATTCCACATCGCATAATTGCATTCCACGTGGATAAGTCAATGTATTAGACCTGACCTGATCCTTCCCCCCTTGTGGGGAGGGGTCATGCGACGCCTGACTACATTGGCACGTGGTTGAGCCTTGGTTGACTCGTGATCCTATGCAAGGAGAAGGAGCACTAACTGGTGGCATTTATCATTGGTATCACAAGTATAACATAACAGTGAAGTAAACTTGCTTGAAGAAGACTCACTGACTAGCTAAGACACCCCGGAATAGCTTGTGAATATTGTATGTTGCCAGTATCATCATGAAAGTTTGTGTCAAAAATCTGAAGTTGAGTTGAAAGCTCCTTCTTGACAAAGGTACTGTCAATGATAGTGCTGTTCAACTGAAATACTGTATTTACAGTCTCTTTAGCCTTATTCAAGCAGCCATGATGCCTTCATTGTCCAATGAAGCTTTGCCTTCTCAATTCTGCCTGATTGCAAAGAGCATTATTCATCCAATGAACAGCTTGAATGCCTCATCATTTCCCTTATGCTTTAGCATTGCAATGGTCATCTCAACAAGACCACGAGGTTCCGCAGTACACAAATACTACGTTTGCAGAGTCTTGCTAAGATCCTCTCATGCAGCTTCAGACCAAATGAAAGGTAATAGCAAGCCATTTGTGACTGATCACCAACGATCCTTCCTTTTCAGGATTCATGCTACCTTCTATGAGGCATTCTTCCCACAGTTGGCAAAGAACATGATAGTTAACCTGATATAAAGCTGACCTGGATGCTTTTGATTGGATGACCTACCTACTATTGCAGACAGTCTGTTACCACATCCATGACAAGCTTTTCTTCTTTGGATTCTGTCTTGATCTGGTCAAAGACAGCATTCGCTGTGGAGAAATTTATTGCACTTATTGATCTTAAAAGCTGTCTCCAATTTCATCATGGCAAAGTTTTAAGTGTTTGAGGTTGTCTGCAGCTGCAAGATTCCGTGCATGCTAAATGAGTGTATTGAGCACAGTTTCTTCTGTAGTACTTGTGTGGCCACGCCATTCCTGCTACCATGCATGTGCCATTGTAATAGTGGCCGCAGAGCTGGATATTGATCAGCCAGACACAGTTGAGCATGGGCAGAGTACACTGAATTCCAGGAATAGCTCCACTGCATTGTACAAGTACCCCTCAAAGAGTATGGTCTCTACCTGCCACTTCTGTGCTATTGGTAGCTTGTGTTGATACTGTACCAAGAGCACAGTAGACATCTGTGGACACCATAAAAACTGCATTCCGCTACTTTGCACTACTCTCCTAGCACTTTTCTACACTTGTCTGGAAACACCCACTCGTGACCAGAAACACCCTCTGCGAAATTGTTGTGATTGGGTCAGAGTTTCTCTGCGCTAATAGCAGCAAGAGCCTCATCCAGTTTGGTGTCGTGCACAGTAGCACCATGCCTTCCTCCGAGGTAGGCTAGTACTAGTAGCACAGCAAAATCCTGTCTTCGCAGATTAAAGTACCACATGGTAAACCTTTGTTCTAAGGTACTGTCTGTGTGCTTCATACACCTTGACACATTCTGTATTTCTATCATTACAGATGGAGTGGATTGTATAGTCCATGCTGTTCTGCTGCTGTGTAATGTCCTTCTGGTGGTGTCTCCACAAGGTGTTACTCATTGGAAACTTAAGGATGGTGATGTGGTGCCTGCTAGTGATCCTAGCGTAATGTCACAGACTAATGGTGTGTTTGCACCCAAGTTGGATCCTTTGTTTGATGTTCTAATGAGCAACCTACATAGCCAGCCTGTTGTTGCAGATACCAGTAAACAGGCAACGGGTGATAATGAACCAGAAGGCAGTAGCTGTCATCAAAGGGCTGATGCTTGTGGTACTCGGAACACAATTTTGCCTTCTGACAACCATGCCATTGAGCAGAAGAAGGGGTGGGTGATTACTAGTATTGCACTAATGCAAGTGTGCTACGTATATTGTCATTGCAGTGTCTAACGGCAGGTCTAAAGTTGAGCTCTCATTTCAGAGCTTGCTACATTTGCTAGATTTATTATATAAAGCTTCTACTCTATTGTAGTGCATCCACACAGTGCAACAATCCAGTACCAAGAGAGCTGGTGTGTGTGTCTCAGCCAGACAACAAGTATGACTTTCTGGAGGGTATTGCCAAACGCTCTAGCCACAGAAATTTCCCTGAACCTGAGGTAGCAATGATTTTTAAAACTTCAGACAGTGAAGATGCCGTTGATCTGTGGGATGTGGAGAGAAGACTGCAGATTTTACTAAAGGAAGTAAGTGAATCCACTAATTGCAGTGATTGAATATTGCTTAGGTCCAATTGATGTTAGCGCTACAGATGCTGCTCTATGATTTCGCCCCCTCACACAATGTAATAATTGTATCATTTCCACCAAGATTGTAATTGATGGATGTGTAAACTGCCACTAACCTATTACCTCAGTAGCATTTAGAGTTACGAACTTGTGGGCTGTCGCATTGGTTTTCGCTACCAAGTTTTGGAAAAGTGGCATAGGCAGGAAGTTAGCCATGATAACATGGGTGAGCTGCAAAGTACTCACATAGCAAATGAGAACAGTTTCACACTGTATTGTTCTGTGCCACATGCAATCCGAGTTTTCTCATTGGAGATTGCAAGTACCTGCCCACATCACACACCTTTCAAAGCGCTGGCAAAGCTGAGTGTAGAATTGATTCTGTGCACCCGTATGTCGCTGAGTCCAAGAGTTTTTGAGGACGAAAATGTTAAGGGTGGGGTTGAGTATGTGCAGGGTGGGGTGAGATGTGTGAAGGTACGTACATACGTGCAATAGGTGATGTGTGTGAGGCTATTGGATGGGATGTATGTGGGATGGCTATGTGTGTGGGAGGCAGAGTGAGTTGTGTGATGTGTACATACATAGGGTGTGTGTGAGAATATGGAGGGGGCGTCTAGGATAGTGCTTGGGGATGGAGTGGGTGTGCGAGGGTAGGGTGGGGCATGTGCAGGTCAGGGTGGGGCATGTGCAGCTCAGGCTGGGGCATGTGCAGGGAGAGTGAGTGTGATATGTACATAGTGAGGGTGTGTGAGGATGTGGTAGGGTGTGTGGGACAGTGTGGGGTGGGTGAAGTTAGTCCAGGGCAGTGTGTGTAACTGTAAGATGTGTTTGAATGTAGGACGGTTTAAGGATGGACTGAGAACTGATATGCCATCGTTAAAGAACTCACTGCAACTTGTCGCTGTGTGGAGTTGATTGATAGAGACCAGTGCCATTATTCAATTATATTATGTCCACTGACCCCAATACTTTGTTCTGTATTGTATGAGTATATTTAGCATGTTTGTGTATGCTGCATATGGGTGAAGTAATTTGCAGCAACCCCTCTATGTTGCGTAAGCTGTTCTCAAGCCCATGATAGTGGCTATGAGCTGTGTATATGCTGTATTCTTGTATGTTCATATTGATATCGCTGTCACTAGCCTCCATTGCCAGTTTGGTAGGCACTCCTTTTGTTGCAAGGTGTTAGTGTTGCATCTGTTTGCGCTCTGCAGCACCCAGGCTCTTCCAGTGTGCTTAACCAGATTGGTAATTACTGGAGAATTAGAGGAAACACTTATCAAGCCATTGAGTGCTTTCGGAGAGCTTTGTCTCTGTCTCCAGACAACTCTGATGTCCTCCTTAACCTTGCACGTATCCTATTCAATCTCAAGTACTATGATGATGCCATCTTTCTTACTCGTGAGTCACTAAAGAAGAAGCATGAAGAGCGTGATGCTTGGCTACAACACTACACCCTTGGGGAGATACACAAGGCCACAGGACAGTATCCTGAGGCAATAGTGCACTTTAAGAAGGTCCTTGAGCTGAACCCAAGCTTCCATGCCGCTGAAGTGTACCTGAGAGAGTTGAAAAGTGTTTCTTCTACTCATGCTAACCTGTACACGATCATGATAATTGCAGTTCTTATTGTATCAGTTTTAGTGGGGGTGTATCGTTTCATCATTGTTTCTTAATTTAATTGGTTCTTGTATTGCACAATCGCCTAAAATGGCGGCTTATGAGTCAGTGATTCTAGTAAAGCCGGAAGTTCATATTTACAGCGTCCCTCCCCGAAGCTCCAACAGGGCCATGAGGTACGTGGTATATCTTGAGGATTGATATGGTAGAGACGTTGACCAAGGCCTCGAGGTTTTAGATGCGATTTATTGTAGAAATGCATGTTTCCTACCAAAACCATTAGCTAAAATCCTTCTTAAACAGCAATGTAGCAGACTGTACATGTTGTGATCTTTGTACTTGAACTGTACTTGCCTACCGTGGTTTCTTCCCAAAGACATTTCTGATCACCCTACTGAGATCCTCACCAAGCCTCGATACATAAGATGTTAACATGTAGAGGTTGTGGTTTTATTGTTTCTTCTGTGTCATTCGTTGTCTTGGTGAGGATGTAGTCCTGACCAGTTCATACTTGCATCCACCTTCCTGTTCTCTCCATGTACAATGAATCTGGCTGTATGGAGATGCCAGAGATTACCTCCTTTACGTGGCTAGGTGGTGACAAGTGCACTGCAAGTGGTCCACATTTGTGGGGTTTATACACACTATCAGCTAAAATGCATGCTATAATAATGGCCTCATCACCCAGGGCTTTGTTCCATCTGACAGTTTTGCATGACTGCTAGACCTACTTTATTGTCACCCTCCCAGGCCCTAGCAGGGGGAGGGAAGGAAGGGTCTCATGAAAGTGGCCAGGGAGTTGTGACATACTAGAATGTAATGATGGGAGTATTATGTGGAATGCATTATTACGTCAGCTGTTGGGAAGACTTGCCAAATTTGGCTTTGCCGCAAGACTTTCCAAATTTGACTATGCCACAGGCAAGCTCCTCGACTACCTAATACCATTGGCCCTACAAACAACTCCATCCTGTCTGTAAACTTAGTGGATTGGTGTAAGTGGCTGCTTTAGCAATTTGACCATGAATCTCCTTTTGAAAGAAGAATTGGGCAATGATATGCAAATATTGTAAAGGCTGGTTACAGAACGTACCCATTTCAGCAGACTGGTCCTTAGCACTTGACTCACTTCTGAAGAGTCTCGGATCAAGACTACCTACTTTAGTAGTGGATTCTTGTTTTAGTGGCCATAAACTCATCCTTACCCTAAACTCATGGAAACACATAAGTCTCTCCAGTATCCTCTGAAATCATGTACGTATATCACAATGCTGAATTTGTGTATAATACAGTACTTCACTTATGATTAATCTCTGAATATTACGTCAACCAGCCTGCTATACCAGTACTGGTGCCTTAACAGGCTGGGGCTGTCAGTGCAAATGGTGTGTATGGTTTGTACAGTATGTACAGTAGTAGGGTTATTGTGAACCTTTGAGGCCTCATGTACATGGAAGAACAGTGTACACCAGTGTACGTACCTGTTTCCTGTGTAGAGCTGCTGACTGGAATTTAGCAAACCCTGATTGGTCTGGCAGGCTGCGTATCACTGGGAAAGGTAGTGGATGCATTATCAAGTTGGAGGATAAAGTCACAGGTATGTTTTGCATCATAGAGGAGTTAATTCAATATGTCAGTTTGGTTCCCTTATTTCTTGTGTACTATATATGTCTGTATAGAAGCCAGGCTCGAAAAGTAGCCAGGGGCAAGGAGGCCAATTCTTTAATAGTGGATGGGCCCCAAATATTTGCCAGGTTTGCTGGAATCAACATGGAAGACCTCTTAATTGACCACGATACGTGTCCAACAACATTACCACCCTTCACCACTGCAACAGCGTGGTCATTGTGTTCATTGTTGTCTTCTGCTCTCAGCGGCAGCAGCTCTCCAATGACCGAGGTCCAGATTACCTTGTACATGTAGTGGCCTCTAACAACGCTCTCTTTCAAGGCAGAGCTAGGTGTGTGCAAATCTTGACTTGCAGTCATTCTTCTCCATGCCCACAAAGACGCAATGCTATACACCACTGATTTTATATTTGAAACAAGGCCAGGTATTAGACAAAATATATGTAATATAATAGAATCTGGGCCTGAATATAGGCCCGGGCCCTTTATTTGGACATATACAGTAGTTGTTTTCATATGAGTAGCAATGTGTGTTTGTGATGTGCTATTTGGAGTAGATCTTATCAACTGCTTGTTGTACTATCTCACTTTCCACTGCCTTTAATTAAAGCTACTGTACTGAGTATTCTGTTGTTGTGTGTCCACATAGGTGACCTCTTTGCAGCATGCCCAGTGGATGCATTCCCAAGTGTAGCAGTTGAAGCTGTTTCTGACTCAAGTCGATACTTTGTGATTAGAGTTCAGGACCCAAGTGGTGAGGCTGCTCTGTAATATATTGTGGACACCCTTTATTCCATTTGTATAACATATGGGCCATGGCGATGGGGTCTATTTTGTACAGTTGTAGGTGCCAGTGAAGTGTTATTTTGTTGTATGCAGTTGTTACTGGACCTTGGAAGTGACAGTTACATGCAGTAACTGTTGTTAATCAAGTGATTGCTGCATGATCTGTTATTGTGCAGGTCGGCATGCGTTTTTGGGCTTAGGCTTTCAAGACCGAGCTGACTCCTTTGACTTTAATGTTGCTCTTCAGGACCACTTCAAGTAAGTGCTGCTTGTACCTGTTATACAGTAAAGTAGTATACTGAGTGTTCATGATGTCTGCATATGGAGTGGTACTGTTGAATGGCAAGTGCAGGAATGTGGTGGAATAGAATGAGCTACACTGATGTGGATGTTGCTGTGGCATTTGCACCTCTGTGAAACTTCATTCCGGTGTGAATGATTGCCAATGTTCACTCTCCACAATACACCAGTTACTGTATGGTGTAATCCTTCAACCTTTCTTAGAAGTCAGCATCAGGAGTGTCTATAGCCTGTAATGGGGCAACGCAGTTTCTTGTACATATCCCTTCACACAAAACTATGACAGCGTTCTTTAGTGTGTTCTCCGAATGATTTGCCCTTTCATGTCCGTTGGGACAAATTGTCCACTAGTGCCATTAGCAACATCAACAACAGTCTTGTTTGTCTGCTATAGCGATTTATAAGTGAAGAACTCAGTGCTTCTCATCCTAATTGCTGCAACAGGCCAGTTATGACATGGTCACACAGGCACTTACTGTAGGTCTCTTATAGCCCTTGTGGCCATATTGTAACTATTACCTAATTCAAGAAGCTCCCTATACTTGCATTCATATTGATTTGATTAGTGAAGTATGGCACACACAATTGTTTCTATTGTTGGCCGTTTCTTCAGCTTTCATGAAGGAGAGAAGGCTCCAAGTGTACAGTATGTCACTTTGGTGTTATTGTAGAGGTCTTGTTCTATCTTCAATTCACATGAACTCTCACTCCACTTCGAGTTGATTGGCTCTGTGAAAGCAGCTGGACAACTTTCTGTTGTTTGTCAATTTGGTCTGTGCATTGTCTTCAACAATGGCGCTGCTTGGGACTAGTGACATGAACAATGCAGAATATACTAAGCACTGTGATTTGTGGACAATCATACTAGGACGGACAATTGTCTCTAGCATTGAAAAAGCTTAACATGCTCAGTTACCCTTTCACATGGACTGTCATGTGCATAGTGCACTTAATTAAGCAATCTGCCTCTACCTGATAGAGCACCAGCCACTGTGTATGCTTGTCATACAGCCCCTGTGTGCTGCTTGTGTCTGCAGTTACTCACTATGTGTGTGTGTATGTGTGCTATTAGCACTTATGTGTGTCTCTCTGTATGTACTGTCTGTATTTGTGTATACTTGTGTGTGTCCCCTTCAAACTCACTAGAAGGAATCAATGACCCCGGGAAGATGGCAGTGTATGGACAAAGTTGCTCCTTGTGTTTATGACTAGCAGAGCATCTTTATAGTTGTTGTTGTGCCATGTGTCTGTGTGTGATTGTGCAGACGTGCAGCGTGTCTGCTTGACAGCTGCCTGTTTTTGTGACAGCTTCATGTGCATGAATGTACAAGCTGTGTGCAGGGTCATAGGGAGGAGGTTTCCAGGGGTTTCAGGCCCACTTTAAGAATGGCTAATGGTAGCAATAACACATAAGAGAAGTACTGCAAACTGAGCTAGTAGTCATTGTGTCCTTAATCCTAAACCAGAAACTTCCTTTTGGGACTCCTGGCTATGCCCCTGTGTGTATTGATTGAGTTTGTTTGCTGTGCAGTTGTGTGTGTATGTTCACGTTCTTTCAGTAATTTGTGCATTGTGTTTAGGTAGTAGTGTGTGCATGGAGTGTTGGTGACTTATGCCCAACTAGTAAGCAAGTGTTGAGTACAGAGCAGAGAGTGTAGGGAACAAGTATATTTTGAGTTGGGGTGATGGCCCTACATTTTTTAATTTAACTTGAAATATGTTCTCTGCTGGTAAGGTGGGTGAAGAGAGAGAAAGAAATCCAACAAGAAGGACCACAGAAAGCGAAAGATTATCGACTGAGGCCTGGAGAAAGTCTGAGCATCAACATCGGGGTGAGAAACCTCTATCCAATGTATTTGTCTGTGTATCTATTTACATGGATTGATACATTCTCTGTAGAATGTACCTGCACCTAAAGTGAAGGCTGACAGCACTGCAGTAGGTATGTTTCACTGTCCATGTGTGCTTCCAGCTGCTACCTATTCGCTCCCACAGATTGTGATTACTTGCCATGTCTTCTCACTGCACCTGGTTTGATTGCTCTAGGCCATTCTAGTCAGAAGTATGTCACTTTTTCTGAGGGTCGTCACGATAAGAGTGCACGTAATTGATTACTTGCTTCACGAGGGAGTAATTGAGTAATATATTAGTTCAGCACATCAGAATCCATGGAAAGTGCAGGTCTATGGCCTTGATAAGGGGTTATAGTCTACATAGTAGTGAAGTTGTGGGAATTTCTATTTCTTCTGATTCTAAAGTTTGGAAATAGCTCCATCTACTACCTTGCCTGAAGTATTTATTTTCTATATTTACTTGTATGTATAATGTAGGTACATATTCTGGGCTAAAGGTCTTCCCAGATTACTGTACTATTCTTTTTTGACAATAGTCTCTGTGTGTGTGCATTTGAGTGGAGTATGTGTGGTCTGTTTGGTGTGTGTGTGGGTTGTCCATCTACGTAAGTGGGTACTTGAGTTGCAAGAAGCGGTCCTTTCTGTAAGACGTTTGTTCCCAAATGATGCCTAGTTTGTGCATATAGGGTAAAATAAATTCATCACAGCATTGGAAGAAGACTTTGATGCCTCCACAACAGAAAAGGAGAATATGGCAAACCTTTAGAAAGGGAATCAACACATTTGAGCCAAAATCCTGACTTGAAACCCTGTATGCACCCGCACACAACACCCCGATATGCATTCACATGCACACACACACATCGCTTCATACGTATGCTCACGCACACACTAAATATATGCACACACATACGCTGTACATACACACACATAAGGTGACCACTCCTTATACATGCGATACACAGAGACCACTCTGTGTGTACACATAACCCAGGACACCACTTCTTTCTATCTGAAACATGCACAAGAGTCTGCTACATGTCCCTCAGCATGTATGTAGGCAATCACACTTTACCCAGTGATTCCATTTCCCTTTTTTGTACTTTCTTCTTAACAAGGAAATATTAACGTTGTACCCCAAGTGTGCATGTGGTGTCACTAGTGTAATGGCACTCGTGCTCTGTGTACAATATATGCACATAGGTTGTGTGTGTTTCTGACCATCTGTAGTGTTTTCATACAGTACGACTGTGCTTGTGTCTGTGTTGGGTCTATTTGGATGTTTTGTGTGTCAACCCTGAGTATCTATAGTTGGAGCGAGATGCAATGACATGCAACTGGTACATAGGTACTGACATCCTGCTCCAACTTGCACCAATGCTCATGCCCAGTCCCCTTACCTTCAGCAACTTACTGTATGCTGGTGGTGTTGTTCATTCCAGCAACTAGCATACGTAAATTCTCTATATGCCCAGTAGTGCTCACCCTCTGCAACTAGTGCTAGTGGTCTCTTTCATTGTTACTCTAGTGCATATAGTACTGATACACTCATTGCAGCTTGCGTGGTAAGGTGTGTGGTGGTAAGAGATACGTAGAGATATGCATGGTTGTGTGAATATGTGGTAGAGTACGTATATGTGAAGTATCTGCATGTGCACTTGCCTTGTATGCGCAGTATCAGTTTCTAGTTGGTATCTGAGGTATTGTGTTGCCTCGTATGTGCAGTATCAGTTTCTAGTTGGTATCTGAGGTATTGTGTGCACTTGTAGGCTTACCAACAGTGGGACTGCTCCCTCCTCCTCCTTCGGGCAGTGCTAGAGTGCAGTCAACTTCAGCGTCATTTCCAAGTGGGGGTAGCAGTTTTCAAGCAAACAGGTAACAAATTATATTTTGTGAGTACTTTGAATGCACATCTTACCCTGCAATGGGGTACTTGTCATGGTATATCTTGAGTAATAGGTGGCTTGTACCCAAAGTATAATGTATCTGTTGTATCTGTTACTTAAGTCCGGATCACCATTGTTTTGAATTCCTCCTATGGATGGGGCTGGCTGTAGTCAGCCAAGGAGACGTGCATGCTGGTACTGTGTTTCTAGTTGTTTAGCTTACATTTTCCAGCACTGTGAGCTGTTGTATCCAGGCAGACCCAGTGTTTAAGCTGATCGGTATACTGTATAACAGAAAAAATAGTTATGTTTAAATTTTGCAGTTTACATGATTTGGCCAAATTTGCAAAAGTTCATCTGCAAAAGTATTTACAAATTGCACTGTATGCCCATTGCTCCAGTGATATGCTCACAGCACTGATGAAGTACTTTGGTTAGGTCTAAGTCTCTCACCAGCCCTAACGTAACAGCCCCTTATCAAGCACTGTGGAAACGGAGGTGATTGACAGTACCAACAGGAAGGTACTCACCCATCCTCACGTCTGTTTCTAGTGCAAAGGATGATGGTTCCTAGCCCCTCACAGCTGAACAGTGAGGGACTCCAAACAGTGGGGTGTTGTTCTGAAGGAAAACCTTCAGAACAACGCAGCTTTCAATTTCAAGCTTTCAAGAGTGAACAGCCTTCAATTGTAAATGAAGCTCCTGGGCTTGCATCTATAACGAACACTTCATTCACTCACAGGGTAAAAGAACAATGATTTCCATACACTAGCGCAAGATATCGCATATTGTGAAATTAATACCATGAAATGCCTGTTTTTGAGCGAAAGGCAGAATTATCTTTCCCAAACATTTTCCGCTGTTCAGATAACCATTGGTGCTGTGGTCATGTTACCAGATTACTGGTGTTAAAATGTGCATCTTGACTGCAACAATACTAGCAATGCAAGTCAGACCAGCTCTCTAGGGTACCCTCTGTGCTTGGATAACTATATTTTGGCTTCTGTGCCATTTGGGGGACATTATTGCCATAAGTTTTATTGAGGATTTTGTGATGGAATGTGCAATAACTGTTTATCAGATATGCTAGTGGCATGTGTTGGTCTATGCAGTAGTGATTACTGTTTTTGCTTTGCCCTTAGCTCACCATCACAGCCCAGCTCTCAGCCTCCAGCCCAAGCTGCAAAGGATGATGAGGACTGGGGCAGTTTCTTATCCTCCAGGTGAAAGCATTGATTGTATATAAATCCCGTTGGATCATGAAAATGATGAGCAGTACTGCAGCTTTAATAAACGATGTATTGTTTATTAAAGCTGCAGTGCTGCTCATCATTTTCATGATCCATTGAACATCGCAACTATGAGCCTCTATCAAATCATAAATCCCGTTGTAAAATGTCAGGACCAACAGCAGTGCAAGTTGGAGTGGGTTACAGTAACAGCATGCAGTATGCACGGATAATAACTTGGTTGCTAGCAGTTGTGCCCAAATGCAAGTTGTGTGTTATTGCAGCATTTGACACTCTCAAGTGGCAATGCTGGGTCCTGACATTCTGCAAATTGTGCTAGCAGTGTTTCCCCTTTCTTCTTTCCTTTCTACACTATTGCTTGTGTCCGTACTGTTCTGGTGCTTTGTTAAGTAGCTTCATGACTAACAGCCTCCCCAGGTATATGAGCTCCTTGCCATACATTACCTTTATACGTATGTGTTTAAGACAATGCACAACCAATTCTAGTTTATTTATCACATCAAGACATTGGCTTACATGCTTTCTGTATATATGCTATGCACATTGTCTCAATATACATAGTGTATACCGACATAATCAGGCTAGTTAGTATCGCATGCTTCCTCCAGTGTGTGGAACTTAGCATTTGTGTATCCCAGCAAGTCTTGGCTGTGTGCACTTAATATCTTACAGCATGTATGTAAGTATATGTGGAAGTAAAGAATGGCAACATATTAAACCATGGCAGCAGCTGTACACTTGTAATCGTTTTGTGTCTTTTTGTTGTATATGTATATTTGGTTTTGCCTATTCGAATTCATACTTTTCAGTTTAACTACAGTAACTGGCAATACTACTTTGTGAAACTAATTGATGCAATTGTTTTGTTATTTACACTGTATTCACCTTCTTGCTTTGCAGATCCCAACAGCCCTCAGCAGGCACTTCAGGTGGAACTGGTTCCAACCAATCTGACGGAAATAGTGGACCCTGGGTGAAATTTTAGTGTATAACTAAAGCAGTCGTAGTTAAGACTATGGTTATCTACAGTTTGGGTGCTTAATGTTTACTTTGCTACTGTATGAAATTTGGACAGTACAATATGTAGCACAGGAGTAAGCAGTACAAAAGATGTACCATGACAATGCAACCAGATCCTGTTGCCATGGTACTGTGTACTGTATGTAAGGTGCACCTAAATTTCATCACATGCATTGCTATCTTTCAAATGTGAGTGTTTATGAGGTGCCATCAGAGACAAAACTCAAGTATTATGGCACCTCATACATGTGCATGTGTGTAATTCTCAACTTCGACTGCAGAACTGAGCCAGTGAAATTTGAGTCAAGAGTTACAACTCCCATGTGCACATGCTTACATCTAGTCTTGTGTAGCTGACCGCCTTTTTTCTGTGGCTCCACATCCACTAAAGTTGGTCTGGACCCTAGGCCTCCAGTTTACTCCCCCAAGGGGAGATGACAGGTTGATTTCTTCTCATACATGGGCTTCATTTAATTAGCATCAGTCCGAACCTCTACTGACTGTGGCACTAAAGTGGAGGCCTATGTGTCTCCAGATGTCTTTTGCAGAGTCACAGTCAGAGTAATATGGTAGTTGGTTACTTGAGACTATTGTACATCTTTGAAGAAATACATAGGGTGTAGGCACACTATTAATCTTATTGCATGGACCTATGCAGCAACATTATTTTAACATGAGAGAACAGCTTTGCAGTTACTGTAGTGCGCTAGCCCCACTACTTCGCCCCCGGAAGCACCCGGAGGCAGAGTGGGTCTAGCTCGCTAGACTACTTTGCAGTAGGCCACTGCATAGACAGGTTTGAGTGGGTGGATAGACAGTTAATCTAATTGTGGGATTGTACCTGCTTTCTACACTGGCTTGGTGTCTCAGCAGGAAGTTAGGGAGAGGAGCCCTACTGAGTGTGTCGCTATATACCAGTTGTGATATTCCTGAGAACCTCCTGCATGTGTGCACACACAATACTAATACATGCAGTGAGGTTGAGGTGACCAGCTGAAGCTGCAGTGCACATATATATACCATGTGCATATTATGTGCATGCTATTCTAACAGTAAGTATAATGTTGGAAGTGTGATATATTATGTACATGTACAGGTGTGCATGTGGTTTTAGTTGTACAATAGGGCATGGACTGGAAGCTATAGAAAAGTATATATGATATGAAAATGATACAAAGTAAAGCTTAAGAATAGAATACAGATAAGTGAAATGATATATAATACATACATTGTTACATTAAGTGATGTTCTATACACTAGTAATTTAATTTCATAATTACATTAAACTACACATTACTGCTAGTTGCTAATTAGTCCTGATACTGAAATGAGGATGACCTTGATGGTGGATGCTCACTGTGATCAGAAAATTGAGCCAAATCCCTCTCAAGCTGTACTTTCTCTAGCTGCAGCCTCTTGATAGTAACATCCATCAACTGAAAATGAGTGGATATAATAACAGTACATTGTTAATTAAGCTGGCCTAGATGGCCCTTTTAGACAGTGTAATAAGATTGGGCCAGACACTACCTTTGGCATTGTACCTATCTATAGGCAATAGTCAACTCATCCACTGGTGATAAAATAAGTCCATAATCATGGAGCAGATATAATTAAAACGGACAATGTCATTATGTATGAAAAATCTGCCTAGTCAGCCACAGCTTCCATCACAGTGATGGAATTCTGACACATATCATGCAAACATAGTAATAATGTCATATTACGTATATGTCATATTACACCACCACCACCACCACATAGTGCAAGTTACAATGCATGCATTCAGTATATGCGCTAGAAAAAAAGACCACCGCCACCACCACCACACAGTGCAAGTTACAATATTGCAGCCACCACCACCAGTGCCAGTAGAGTATCTGCGCCAGTTTCCATGAAGTTTGATCTGCGCTCCTAAATTCCTTGTAGCTACATGGGACTAGCTAGCTAGACATTTGGGTCCATGTACGTAGCTGCTACAAAGAAATTAGGAATGCAGAGCAAATTTCGCGGAAATGTGGTTTATTATGGTGCTCAGCTACCGTTGCTTGTTACTATGCTTTTTCTGCCGGCTATTCCTAAATCCCTATTAATTCTAAAAAAAAATTTGTACACTATAAAGGAAGCTGTGATTGTATGCTCTTAGTAACACATGGTATCCTTAAGTTCTATCCAATAGAGTAGCACTGTACATAGTGAAGTACAAAAGGCAAGACAATTTGCAAAGACAAGACCATGACATAATACATACAGTAACCTACAGCTTGTCTTCTCAGGAGATGAAGGTTCTCTTCTCTCAGGCATGCAACTTCTGAATTAAGCTCCTCCAACTTCCTCAGTAACAGTTCTGCATATCGCAACAGCAGAAACAGAAGCAGATGATTGGGGTCACATGTATGCTGATAAGGTATGCTCTTTAGATTCAGCATGAAGTAAGACACAGTTGTAGGTAACCTGCAATTGTTATCATCATAGTATGTACGTTATCCTGTGCAATAGGAGGAACAGTACACCACTCTTTATATATTATGATGCTGACATACCCATAGTGTCATCCATTACGCTGCCAGATGGGTACTCTGTCCCATGAGTCTCAACATGGCCATTAGAATCATGGAAAGACTATGAAATGAAATAAACAGCAAAGTAGAATGCCCAGTAGTCACAAAAGCAGATACCCAGTGTATGCTTTGCAATCCATCTGTATCTCACTTAACTGTGCCTATGTTGCCAACAAGACATGTACAATAACACTAACCTGAGCTACATGAGATGCCTCATCATCAGCCTCTAGGAATGAGTCAGCGTTAGTAGATTGAGTTCTTAATGATAACTGTGAGCTTTCCATACCAGGACTGGGGCTTAATCTGAAAAGGCCTGAACCAGGAACAGAAGTTGCAGGGGGGTTGGGCTGCTGTAACTTCAGCAGAGGTGAAACGTGATTCTCTCGAGTATTAGAAACACTCAGAACTCTGCGATGGCCTGATCGTGATGCAGAATAGGAGCGCACTGGCACTCTTGTTTTGGCTGCTTGTGCATTCTCTTCATGTAACTTCAGTGCAGGCAGACTGCCACGTCGGTCTAGAATTGGTGAGGATGGTACAGACTGTGACAACGCAGGCATAAATGCAGGTTCTTCAAGCAGATATTGCCCATCTGGGATGTCACGTGGGATGAATGGGTGCTTATCCTTCTGGATAGAGTACACTTTGCCAGGAAATTCGGGCATTCGGACATCTTCCATTGACCGAAAGATGTGATCAGCCTCTCCTTTTGCCCTCATGCCTAATAGGATTACTTGGCTATCCCCATTTGGATTGGTCTGATGAATCTTTTTCTTGGTTGAGAAATTTTTGACCCGTCTAAATATGTTTTTTTTCTTCTTCACTGGTTGCTGTTGCCCACCTTCGTCTGGGCTTACTGTAGTGACCGCACTTTCACCATGCGAGTAAGTGCGAAGCCTCACAGAGGGCTTCCCCTTCTGTGTTGGGACCTTATCACCCTCAATGCTTAAAGGCCTCTGTGGTAGAGTCACAGATCTACAGAAAATAAAGTAACTCTTTCATCACACATTTTGCTTTCACACTCACTCCTACTAATAAAGTTTAGTATATACATTGACCTCCTTTGAGTGTATTCTTATACAATGAGCGTATCGGTACCGTATTGGTCTGAATGAAGGCCTGGGCCTCTATTTCTTTCCAGCTCAAGATTTTGACTGATTCCTAGCCATATCACACATACACACACACACACACACACACACACACACACACACACACACACACACACACACACACACACACACACACACACACACACACACACACACACACACAGACACATGACTGCTTGCAGCACATACATTCACAATGAGCCTTTACAGAAACATACTGTACCAAGGAACCCACAGTCACCAGAATAGCTAGTGTTCTGTGATGACAGAAGCTATGTATGTAGTCTGCTACAGCGGAGTACGTATGGGCGCGCTATGACGAGCATTTAGGAGGGCAAATGTGTGTGCTATGCTTTTCAATGCTATAGACGGTTGAAAAATGCTAGTGTGTAAAAATCACGGCGCTCACCAGTTACTACACTAGACGAATGCTGAGCATTGTGGGGCGAGCCTGCATGAGCAGTGCATGTGCTATTTCTATATGGCAATCAGCAGCAAGCTACTGTGCAAAGCACAACACAGTAGAATGAAGCTTGAATGATTGGTAAGCATTGGTGCTGCTCAGCCACTTTAAGAAGAAAACGTGCCTAGCTTGCATGGGAATCCCGGGGCAAGTGGACGATGTGTTGCAAGAGATGCAGAGTTAATGACTGACAGCTTTAATTTTGATGCTTAAAGTTATGAAGACTCAGCAGGATGCCTCAGGCATCGACCAGGGATGGCAGGGGAACTTCACTGAAGCTGGAGGGAGAGAAATCGTCAGCCTACTCCATGTCTCTTCTGAAAACGCTGAGCTAGAGTACGAGCGGTAAGCAGCCAACGTTCGTTCGCGTAGTCTACCTCGCGCAACATTCCGCAGCGAGTATGCGACGACGTCTGTAGTATGCCGCGTTTAATAATATGCACGACAGCGCAACCACAATGTTTGTGACATGCAAAATGGCCGGTATAAATGGTATTCCGAAATAGAATTATACGGTGTAGAAACCTTGCAGTCCCCTGTGCGCAAAATGCGTTGCAGACCCCCGTGTGTCCACAAAATATTATGACAAAACTTTACCCCGTGGCCCAAGTGGACGGCCCGCAATTTATACACATCCTATTGGCACTTCCAGCTACACTACGCACTAAGTGGGGCTCGCTCAGGCTTGCCCCAATTACTCCTGTCATGTGTTTCAGGCGGAAGAGTGAAGGTCTCCGAGGCGGGCAGCCATTACCAAAGAAGACGCAGGAATAATTCGATGAACTGCTGGGCGCTGTCCCAAAGCTGTCTCCGTGCCTGTCGACCAGAAGTACTGTACTGTAGGAGTCTGTTCCACAACTAGCAGCGGAAGAGGTTGTCCAAAGTTCGCTAAGACGACATTTGGAAGCCGGTTTTGAAAGTCCCTTGGATGCTAATTGCAGCTCTGACCCTCAGCTACTATTCAAGTCCCAGCCTCCACTTGAGCCAGTCTTCTATATGGATAAATACGGTACGGGCTGCATCGAATTGCATCGAATTGCCAGTTTGATTGAACCTGAGAAGCATCAGGAGCACATAATGAGAAAAACAGGGAAAGGGTACCCCTTTCCTTTTTTCTCATTAGGCACTACTGGAAGCATGCATGATAGGTCAGCAACTAGCTGTTAACAACCCATGTTGTTGAACCATTGACTATCATGACTCTTGTTTTGTTCAATTATGACATTGTACTCGTGCTGTATTATAATAAGATTCATTCTTTTCTAGACAAATACGGTGTGTAAACTACCAAATGTTCGATTATTGCTCTTCCATATGTGACCTTCTTGCCACTTCATATTCTGCCTCTTGCTCACTTATTAAGGTTAGCATGCCATGTACTATAAGGTTAGCACCCTGCAACACACCATTGGATGGGATTGAAATGTCTGGTTACAGACAATTGACACCCTGTTCATCGTAGCTTGACTATTAAGGTTCCATAACTCAGCGTATCTACAGTGTACAGCCAAACGGAGAATTTCTGAACAGAGCAAATTAATCCTCTTACACAAAAGGGACACAAAATTAGCATTACAGTGTAGCACATATTTATGTAAATCATCACCCCTTGTAAGCACACACATATGATAATATTAATCAGCTCAAGGAAGCAAAGTTCCATGACAATGCTTGTTCAAGCAGCAATACCTTTTCTGAGCTTCTGCCGGTGTCACAGACTTTACTTGTTCTGCTTCAGGGTATTCGTTTCCAAGTGTCTTTAGATCATGGAAACTGTCTCGTCTCAGATTCTTTATGCCCACCTGCATGAGAAGTGGAAGCACAGACTTGCTGAGGTATTGATATCATGGCCACCAAATTCTAAATACCCAGTGTCTTGGTAAAGAATAAGACCTATCTGCACAAAACATCATAACATTTATATAAAATTGTACAGTATGATTGGCTTATTGGCATACTCAGTAACTGGTCACCTAATAACACACAATATGTGCTACCAATACTGTATGCATATAAACAAGACAGAAAAGATAACCCTATGTCCATACCACTTGCACGGAATCAGTAGTTTTGCGCCTGTTTGCTCGGGGTGACAAACTGTATTCATCAGATCCATCCTTTGGCTTTCCTAAGAGAAGGTTGCCCAGGTTTAGAGAAGGTTTCCTCTTTGCCTTGACTTTGCTTTCAGTTGCATTGTCAAACTAAAATGAGATACAGGGCATTAATCAGTTGTACTCTCAATTCATCAACAGGTAGTGGGTAAGCAGCCTTTGTTCAAAGCACACAAGTCACTACTGTTACATTACTGTATTATCATTATGTAAGTATGTACTGTATGTACGTATGTATGTATGTATGTACTGTACATACATAATTTATGTATGTATGTATGTTTGTACATATTATGTATGTAAGTATGTTTGTATCACTGCATGTAGGTAAGTACCCCATTACCATGGTAACCATGGGTTAAGAAATCTCATATCCTCGAAGAGCCCAGGGCTGGTACGTAGTTTGACCAGTGCGATATTATCAATATCGCACAGGTCAAATTCTCATATCGCACAGGTCAAGGGAGAGAGCTGCAGCTGTCAATACAAGACAGCTGCTATGTAAACGAGATCTAGACATGACAGAGTTAATGATGACTACCATCAAAGAAAGCTGAAGCTGTCCATGAAGACATGTAATACATGTCATTGAGCAAAGGAGAATAGGCAAGCATGGAAAGGGCATCAAGCAGATGCATTAAAACAAGGACAAATGAGCACACAAATGCTTGGAATACTGCAGGCTCGTTCCTAGGCCCTTTCATCCATCTGTCCATTCAATAAGGTCTCGCACTACACGGATAGTCTAGGAACTTGCCTTGAAGGACAGAATTAATGCAAACTTAGGAAAACTGGGATCCTGTACTGTTCCTGTGCTTCGAGTAATGGAACGGCACGTCTTGTGCAGCCGTCTCTAAATCTTCGCACACCTGGTTGCACATTGTTGAGTCTAATGAAAGTCACGACTTGCGCCTTAACACAGGGTTTCAGCAGCCCAAGTCAACCAACCAGGCCAGAACAACTTGCCCTTTCCCTCCTTATAGGATAGTTCCGAATGAATAGGAGCACAGTACCGGGTTGGTAAGTAGCAGCAGTGAGCAGCCCGCCTGTTCAGGTTAGTGGAACCTTGTCATCGTTCCGTACTGACTTGTTGTACGCAGGTTCTAAGTGGCAGCAGTTAGTGACACACCTGCAAAGGTTAGTTGAACCATTCCATTGTTTGGAACTAGCCTATATATAAGGAGGGAAAAGGCAAGTTGTTCTGGCCTGGTTGATCGGCTTGGGCTGCTGAAACCCCGCATTAGGGTGTAAGTTGTCCTGGGTTCGGCTGCCAGCTGGTGCCAATTTCCCTTTCTTTCCAACAGTACTTCCGAGTCATGACTTTCATTAGACTCAACACTGTTACAACCGACTCATTCATCTTATGTAAAATTAGTTGCACCTTCCAAACAGTATTTCGGACGAGCTTCCTGTCGCCAACATGTTCACTCGACTTCCTCGAACCAGGGAGCTGAATACCTTCTCCATTTGCTGCAAACAATGACCAACTGAGCTCAGTTGTTGCACGCGTTCCAGTGAGTTGTTCGTAGTTATCTGTGAGCCTTCCTTCAGTTGGCGTGTGCTGCATGCATGGTATCATTATCTTCCCCATGGCAGCTTGTCAGTATATCTGAGCAGGAAAGCTGGAACTCTCGTCAAAGAGGCCACACAGTGGCACAACACAAGCAAAGAAAGTCGACGCTAAAGAACTTCAGCCGTGTATTCTTGCCAACTGGGGAAAGAGCTTCTCCTTTGGTTCAAGCAGGCAAGAAGTGAGAACATACACAGGGCTGTAGCCACTGGTTCAGTTGGTCTGGATAAAATAAGTGGACCAATTTTAGCTGCTCATCAAATTTACATTTTCTCTCCATTATAACTAAATGGCTACATGGTTGCATTAGACAATAATGCCTTCACAGGAGATCAGATCAAATACTTTGGGTACTACAAACTTTCATGTTACCCTGGTTAAACTGCTCTTCATGCCACAGCTAGTGTTGCCATTTACTCTCATGATCTCAGACGGTCTAAAGCACAAAATGTTCTTGGGGTATGCTTCCTGGGAGGTGTGCCTCATAACACCACCCTGCTCTAAGCTGCCCACTTTAAACCTGGTGGATACAGCCCTGTATGAATGAGGTGCATAATTAGTTTGTATCATGATTCTGGAGAAGGAAAATACAGCACAACATTCTTTAACAGCCTAAATGGCACTATACCCACACACAGATGATGTTACCTACATACGTACCTTAAATGCATGTGAACAACAGGGAGGCAGTAACTAGCGTACCTATGCTATTACAATCTATCACAGAGAGTTAATATTTCTACCTTCTTGTCTACTGCCTACTGTATCTAGACAACTTCCTCATTATCCCAAATTTCACAGGTCCTTTTGAAGTAGGAGATGAAAGAAGCAGACTTACTATTGGGCATCTGTTGACTTGGTCTGTACAGTGGAACCCCTATAATGCGGACACCCTTCGGAACAAGAAAAGTGTCCTGATTATAGGGGTGTCCGCATTTCAGAGGTACAGCTTATATGCCAATACGTTAAAACCATCATCTAGTATGCATGAAAAGTACCAAAACAAGACGAATTTGCAACGGTAGAGGTGGTTCGCTCGAGTACTCGACTTGCGCACCATTTCTGAAGACAATTCTGAAAGGTAGCTGTTTGCACTGAACTTCCCCATGTTAAAGACACTTCAAAACCCTTAGTATAGATGATTTGTGGCACTCGTCAACTTATGTGCTGTCCCTGTCACTTGTCAAAGGTAGCAGTGCAAATCAGGAAGCGGCCATTTTCTGGCAGCTGAGCAAAAAGTTTGGATTATCGGGTGGGGTTTATGCAGAGTTGTATAGGGCGGTGCACAGTGCGCTGTCCGCAATACGGAATAACGGGGTGTCCGCATTTCAAGGGGAAGTTTATACAGGTAGAATAGGGCCAATCATAGGGACTTTAGAAAGTGTCTGCATAATCAAGGTGTCCGCTTTTCAGGGGTGTCCGCAAGGTGGGGTTCCACTGTATATCAGCTTATTACACATTCATAAGTAACAATTGAAAACTATTGATCAAATAACATTTAGTGGTTTCAGTTTGTTGCTACCTTCCCTCATTGTGATGAAAATAGCACGACTGAGCTCAAATTGTGACAATGAGTGGAAGACATGCAACCACAACACCTTACAGGGCCCATGGCTAGGCACACAAATTCACTTATGTAAATTTACTTTGTGTCGGCCTCTCCTCTTTTTTCCACTGGGATCATTGTCACCACTTGACGATGAAAGCTCCTTAACCAGCTGGCCAAGCAGCTGCTGCCGTGTTCTGAGCTACAAGGAATTGTGAGGGGCAGGGAAGACATTTAAGACATGGAATGCCTTTTTTTTTTTTTTTTTTTTTTTTTCAGTCCAATAAATCCATAATTATCAGGAGTATAATTATATAATAATATATGTTGTAATGATGTGATGACTAATAACAGAGTCAAAGTAATTAATAGGCAGTGCACAGCACCACCTATGCAATGTCTGAATAGTAATTAATTGTCAAGTAAATTACATTGTTCCATGGTGCCCAGCACCGAGGCAGCGTTGCCTCTTTGTAGGGCAACTGATATCTGCTGGATGGAATGCCCAGCACTGCATAATATATATGTAGTCTCGCGTAGCCAGATCGCCATCTTTGCGAAGGCGGGGTCTGAGCAAAGACGGCAGTCTGGCTACGCGAGACTAATATATATGTTAGAGAGATGGTGAGCTGTTAAAAATAAGCATTCAAGAGTGACAGCAGCTATCAATTCAAAGACAGTGGTACAGTGACATTCCTTACATTCAGTTCCTTGAACTTGGATGTGCCACGTGCTGTGATCTCTGCATTAATCATTTTGGTGAGGAGGAAGTCACGAAACTCCGCACCCTGAGGACCGAATGAAGGGTGTGCTTTAGAAATAACACACTAGGCTTGACACAGTAATGATTAGTATGGAGCATAGTTTCTTCACTACTGTAACTTTAGGGCAATGACAGCATGGTTGTACCTTCATGAAGACTGGAGGAACTGGTAGAGTTGGAGAAAATGGCTCGAGCACATCCCTTCCCGTCACAGCAACCTAATACATCAAAAGGAACAAGCACTCTAGCAGTCACAAGAGTTTGGGTGGCTATGTGATGGGAAAAATCTAAGTTTTTGGTAAATCGAATCTGGGAGTCGGAATTGTGAGAAGACAGCAGCTAGCATATGACAGTAATAGGTAAATTGCTGCAATTTACTATGATTAGAAGGAAGTAAAAACATGGACAGTACTAGACATACAAGCTCAAAGGGAGGATGCAAAAGAGATTTACATTTGGCCGTGTTTGTGGACAGAAGGGGAGTGTGCAAGGTTTGTGGAATGCAGCTGGAGTTGCTTGGTGTGCATAGAGGAGTGAGGCAAACTGCATGCAATTTATGAATCTCCAAAGCTTCATAAAGTAAAGAATTTATAATTACAGTAAGAAGGGTGGCAGAAAACAATTTGCAAGCAAGGAGTAAGCTGTATACCAAATGCACTGTGACATGGTACACAAGATTAGCTTGGGTGTGAAACATGGAGTGTAACAAAGCAACTGCAATCAGGAGAGCAGGCCACATAACTAAA
Source organism: Ianthella basta (assembly GCA_964019415.1). Lineage (NCBI taxonomy): Eukaryota > Metazoa > Porifera > Demospongiae > Verongiida > Ianthellidae > Ianthella > Ianthella basta. The sequence continues at coordinate 3,573,517 of OZ025883.1, forward strand.
TGGGAGCATATGAATGGTTTGAAGACAATTAAAGAAGCGAGTAGCCTGGATATCCTAAGGACAGCCGATGTTTACATAGGGCATACACCACTGTCAGACACTTACATCTTGTGCACTCATGCAGTTGATTATATAGGTCAACAAACAGACAGTATAGAGAGACTCCTGAGATGGAACAGTCAATATCCAGTAAGAAGTCAGTGTGTTATGGTTATACAGTATGTAGCAACTGTTGCTATTCAAATATATAACTTAATAAGGTGTGATCACCATCCAACAAGCCACTGCTAGAGTAGCACATGCAGTGTACCCATGGATTCATTTAGCATTCACATCTGTATATACACTGCAAGTTATACATAGAAAGAAGCTGGACAAAACTTTGTCACAATTATCATGGATGCCTGTGAACGGATTGCCGCCAAACTTGCCTAGCACCGCGATGCCATGGCGTAGGGTGCACAGCAAGGTTGGCGTTCTTTAATAGCCTACATCTGAGGAGGAAATGGCGAACAAAGTTTTTGAGAAAGCTCGCTTGCCATCCCTTCCCATCTCCGGCAACAGTTTGCCACTGAACTTTCTAATATGCACCATGCTACGCTTTTGAGTGTCACTAGGGGAGAGGCAATTGGAAGAAGGCTGCTATTGCTGTGTACAGTAGGGAAAATTGCCAGCACAATTCGTGTGCCTATCTCTTCCGGCATCTGCTGCTGGATTGCGGTCAAACTTTTTCAATCATCTTGCTGTACTGTGTGGCAACAGGTCTCATGTTCATACATAATTCAATTCTGAGTACCGCAAAGACGGTTCATTGCAAACCCATCGGCCATTTTAATCAGTGGAGGTTCATATGCAAGTTGTGATGGGGATGTGCCACAAAGAGTACACGTTGCCTCAGCCATCTTCTGTGCCCAAACATGTGTGCGAGTATACTTTGGGGCCGATCTCAAGGCTTGCATGCCGAAGGCAGGCAGTGCAGCTAGTATAGAATACTATCATACGTTTATCCATATGTATCTATTAGATTCCATACCCTGACCTTAGCTAATGACTGATAACAGCATGTTCTCTTTCATGCACAGAATGCTTCAAGCTTTACCTTGTAAACAGTATCTGGACTGTTTGGATGCTCCACTTGAACCACCACAAAGACATGTAAGAAGTTGGATTTGATACAATTGGGGCAAAAGGGGGTGTTTTCATCCTGCAGAGAAAGAGACAATGCCATTACAGGATTGGCCATGCCATAGTATTCAAATGAATATCTCATAGTGTGCAGCATACAGTGGAACCCACTTAAAACGAACTCACTTAACATGAAATTTTACTTAGCATGAACAAATTGATGTAGATATGAAGTGTAACATACATCTCTGAGTGAGAGAAGCTCTAGTGAAAGTGAAGCAGCCCACTCCCAAACAAGACAAGAAAGGAGTTGTCTACAAAATACCCTATGGAGAGTGTAACCATGTGTACATCAGTGAAACAGGAAGAACCTTGAGGAAGCGACTTACCGAACACAAAGCAGCAGTAAAGAAATGCAACAAGAACAACGGCATTGCTGTGCATGCCTGGAAGCCTGGATACCAAGTGGAGTGGGAGTCTGCCAAGTGAAGAAAGTTGTACCAAACCTTGCCCACAGAAGAATTGTGGAAGCATCGCATATTCACCAGACACCAAACACAATGAACCTTGACTGTGGCTTGACCTTAGGCAGTATCTGGTTCCCCCTCCTTACATGACCCCCCCATTAAATGTTTTAATCACCCTGTACTATGTGCTATCGTGTGCCCCATTCAGGTTAATCACCATGCATGACACCATTACATCATCCTTTTGTCACCCTGTCCCCCTTTTCCTGCCAATAGTGGCCTATAAATGTCGTGCTTTCCTTAATTTTGTACCACTGATGAAGATCTTTGGATTGAAACATCTTGAATTAAATTATTATGATCTGCTGTGATCTGCTCCAACATCAGCCTACTTATCATACATACATACATCTCTATCATTGTCAAGGTTTGTACGTACGTATGTGGGTTAACTGAGAAATGGCAATGGAATAGATTGTGTAACTGAAGAGCAGTGACTGTTGATAACCGAAAATTAAAAGATGTTAGAATTTCATCCTAAAATTAGCTGGCCTATGCAAAAGAGCATGCATGTACATGATCAGATAAACAGTGGTACCAAGTCAAGGAGCCTTCACTTGATACTGTACACTGCACTAGCAGGCCTAGCTGACTACAGCATATGCACAGGGACACCTACGTAGTCTTACTAGACCGATCGCTACCTTGTCTCCGTTTCTACAGCGTCTACAATGTCTGGCAAGGATCACCAACTCTCTCTGGCTCACCTGAAAAATGATGGCAACTACATCATTGCCGATATGCCTTTTCCTTTCAATCTGAAGTATGAAACACATACAGTAAGTATGTAGGTATACAGGTGATGAAAAAGTGTAAAGTGTAGTGTGCCTTCAAAGTGTGATCTCAACATTGCAGGAGATCACAGACGCACTGTTTCAATTGTTTCAAAGGTAATGTGCATGTGCATGCCTATGTTGTTCAGGTACTGCATGAATCCACAGGTACAGAGTGCAATGGCCTTTTCAACCAAGAAAGCAAAAGCACAAATGAACCATTGCATTGCAGTACAGACTATCCACTGACCTGTTGCCTATCGTTTGGCTCATACGGCAGAAGTGTAGACACATGGAACATGATCTCTCTATGAAAAGGTGGCAGCAAAGGATGCACTCAGCAATCAGCTAAACCACAGTCACTACTTGTTTGCAACCCACTTTCCACGAAATTCTGTGTACAGGGACTCTGTCCCTGTCATATTCTCCTTGATGTCAAGTCCGGCCTTGTAACTACGTTGGGCAATTTAAACAATGATTCACAGAGAAGCCGCAGGGGCAACTACACATCATTGCATTCTGGCATGACGTTGTGTAGTGCACATGTTTTGACGAAACATGATACATTTCACAGTTGGTACTATGTATTAGTCCTAATACATAACTAAGACTATACTGCCCAGCTGGTGAAAGCAATTTCTCACATCTGGCTAGTTTACTGTGCATACATTAAGTATACATCTCACCGATTGAAACCTTTCAACTTTACTCTATCCCCCAAAAGGTTCAAGAATTCTTCCATTGCTGGTGAGTGATGCTCATTTCCAAACATTTCTCCTTCTGTTTTCTATAAAAGTTAGTAAAATGCACACAACAAATGCAAGAGGCAAACTGGGATTTGAAACTAGCCTAGCCACAAACAATTAGGTCTCGGAATGGAGCTCTCAACAATGGTTTGGGTGTATGTTCATTTCTTACATATCAGCTGCAGTAATGGGGGTTAGCTACTGTAAGGAGTATCCAAAAGGGCTACGGTTCCAATGAACAGCCTAAAGAATCATGAAGTAGTTAGCAATCACAGCTGAAGTTGAACTTGGTGTTGTCCCCTTTGTCTCCCATTTCTTCTAATGAATTGGCTGATGTTTGTGCTAATGCCCTTAGTAGCAAGGTAGTTTGAAGCTGTGGAAGTAGATACAATAGGCACTGCAAGGCTCAGTTCGCATACGGGGGAGTTTTGAGAAAATGCAGCACTAATGTGTTATGAAAGTGAGAAACAGGGAGAATTTGAACACACATGTTTTGAGTATATTAAGGAAGCTACAGGAATTCTGGAACCATGCCACCATGACCTTGCAGCTAGTCGTCAATGTATCTTCATCAGCCAAGTGCTCAACCACCAAGGTACTACCTGGCTACTGAATAGGCCACAGGTTGTACACAATCACATTTAAAAAAAAAAAAAAGAAACCTTGTGGCGCTTAGTACACAACCATTTATAGCATTGACTGACTGACCAGCAGCCACACAACATGCTTGAGAAACCATGCATACAGGCTTTAGTGAGCATGGGCATAGAGTAAGATGTGAAACTGCATTTGAATCAGCGGCAATGTGCTGACCAAACTCAATAGCAGTCTCACAAGAAACCATTGAAAAGCTCCCATCTAAGTTAAAGACACTATACAAGCATTAGTAGGATATGTACCTCAGAGCATCAAGCAGGTGAAACAGTGAAATGCCAACAAACCTGGCCAAACTTCTGATACAAAATTCCGAATTTGTAACGAGAGCAAATCATGTGCTCATCAAACTTCTGAATGAGTTCTGAAGTCTAAGCATAGAGCAAGGAAGAAAACATGTAAAGCATGTACCATCATGTAGTGGCAAGCAAACACTATGAAGAATTTTGCTCAATGATGATTCACTGAGGAGTGACTTACTTTTGGCCCATGCACCACAACCAGATCTGTCACAGTGAGATCTTCATCACCAGCATCCTCTCTCTCCAGCTGCAACCAATGTACACAACATATACATACAGTAACATATGTACCATCCTTTCAATGTCAGCAAAGGCTGTTCAATCCACCACACTACATGTTGGCATTACCAACAGCAAGCAAAAAAACATTTGCTAAGCACATTCAGGAGTGAATGGAATAACATTCCCACACAGTATTGATGTGACTTAGCATGGGGGGGGGGGGTGGGGGGTGGGATACTGTGAAAACTTGCTTAGTGGATGACGGTACCAATAATGACACAGTCTTACTGAGATGAAGTCCCACACAGTGGGCTCTCGGGTGAAGCTCTTTGCTGTGTACTCATTGTGCCAGGTTTTGGAGTTTGTTCTGAGAGAAAAATAACCATCACATACGTACAGTAAAACCAACATCACACATAAGCCTAATCATTGCACACTCCAAATACAGTAACCATACTAAGTATCAGTAAAGGTCAGTTATTTTCAAAGAATGATGTGGCAATGGATCTCTTCATTTGCAGATGCATGCAAGTCAACTAAAATGCATTCCTGTGCTTGGCATATACCTACATTCTAGTAGTCTTGGTAGAGGATCTACCCATGCAAGGTCTAACAGATTTAGGATTCTGGTGTTATATACATATATATACACACACACACACACACACACACACACGTAGCTGTAGGTATGAGAATGTTTACACAATTCATGAAGTTGTAAGCAAGGTTAGGAGTGGGTTGCTATGAATCTCATGCATTATAATGAGAAGTTTACACTACATTCACAGTGTTTGCCAAAGAAGTAGACCAAACAAGTTATAAACCACTCACTGCTGTGACTGTCCAAAAGAATGCTCTGCCAGTACCAGGCTAAGAGCTTACTTTCACACAGGTGGCTCTAACAGTATCCCATCCCTTTCATTACCAAGTCTCCCCTCAAGTTGTTAAATCTCCTCTCAGACCATTACTTCTCTCAGTAGGTGCTACCACAAGTGATAGGTCGACACTACCTCTCAAGTCATTAACTTTCCCTTCACATCATCACACACTCCCCTCACTTCATTAACTCTCTGTCAGGTGTTCCCATTCCCCCTCTCCTTCTGTTCATTAACTATTCCCTTGGGTCAATCACTCCTGTTAGGGCACTTTATCCCAGCTTTACTCATTACCTAGTTTGCTTACATGTACGGCTTCATCATGCATCATGCTCTTGGCTACACATACACAGCAGTGCCTTACCTCATTATAACTCTGTAAATAGGGTCATAAGGTCCTCTGTCGTCCAGGCTCACAGATATCAACAAAGGGTCACCCTGGGCACTTTTACCAATGTAGTTTTGATGTTCCTGAATGGACACATTGTAAATTAAAATAAAGACTTCTGAATGTCTGGCTAATTCTGGATGTTGACTGCACACCTGGTTCTTGAAGTATCTTGAGAACTGAAAAGGCGTCACATCAGTGGATATGGAAATATGCTCTGTAGCAATATCCTGTGCAGACCAGTGGCCAGACTCATCACATGCCATTTCATATCCCTCCCCCTCAAGCCAAAATCCCCCATCCATGGGTGAAAGCACAACCATGGGCAGAAGAAGAGGCACACCAGGCATGCGAGCACCTTCCTTCGCATTAGCCAGAACCTGCACAAGACAAGTAATACAAATCACATGACGGTGTAACATATGCTGCATTACATAACAAAGGCATCAACTGTCTCAACACATGGCTGCTATGGTTACTATAGCCTGATACTGTTAGTACTATGCTGAATTCTAGGAAAAAAACGCTCTGCAGCATTATTTGGGTGGGCTCGTGTGTGTCATGTGTATAGGTTGGTAGGAAATTCCACCCATTCATCATGTTGTATAGCAGTGAAGATCACAGGCTTTCAAAACTACAGCACTAAGTCATATACGTAGCACTCGGAATAAAAACTGACCTAGGCGTTTACATCATATCAAGAAGTGAAAGACTGCAGCCTCACTCCTAGAACTAGGCAAAGTGCCACACTAATTCCAGTACTCCCAACCTGTTCCACTATGATTGCAGAGTTCCTCCTTTGCCTTTCCCTTTCTAAATGCTCCTGGGAGACAGCAGAAGTAACAGTGACATCTTCATGCTCCACATCTTCCAAATAGATCTGCAAATAGTACCACACACACATCATCTTACATACGCATATTAAACAGATCTTAGCATGGCACTGATATGCATCATACAAAATGTGTACCTTGCAGAGGGAATATGTAGAAAGCAATGGACTTTGGGTAGGAAGAGTAGGTCTGACTACTTGCCTGGATGCAGGCTGTGTTAACTGTACTTCTATATCACTGCCATTCCCAAAACAAGATTACAAGCATACACAGTAATACCATGTACTTGTACAAGCAAGTTAGCCCCACACTACAAATGAACAAGCTATTAAAACTCCTCCAGCAGTGCCCAGACATAGCATGCTCACAGCACCACAGTCAAATTGTTCACAAATATTGTATCTCACTTGCACTTCAGCCGTCTCACAGCTACCACAATCCTCATCAATACTTTCCAGTCTAGTCTTCACAGTATCACAATACTGAGAAATGTCATATGCACCATCCTAGTAATAAGCAACATGGATCGGAGATAAGTGATGACACAGGACCAACAGCGAATTTACAATAGGACACACTAGAAACCTTCAGATCAGTTTATTAGTGCTTTCCTGAAAGAAAGGTGTACACTTGCAGTACCTCCAAACTAGTAACCATATCCAGGAAACTATGCCGGCTGTGGGTGACTGCATCACCACTAGGACCCTACACAGGGATAGCAGAGGGGTGGCAAGTACATGGATTCGTAACAATGTGTCATGTCATGCCTCAGACATTCATACTATGGACATGTTGCATAACTACTTATAACTTAAAAGATAAGAACACAGTTAGTGAGCATGTAGCAGTAAGAGCATGGCGAGCAGTGAGAGCAGGGTTAGCAGTGAGAGCAGGGTTAGCACTGTGATGAAAATCACAATTGAGCAAGTGTAAAAACCTGCATGCTATCCGCAAGAACATGCAACATACGTACAAGCAAGAATGACCAACTCCATAGTAGGAATAGTCTGAATATAATATTCTGAAGAGTGTGATATACCCCATGAATACTCCTGCTATACAGATGTATACCTTCACAGCTCCCATTGTAACTTGACACCAAACCACTGTGAATCAAACATGAAATCTTACTTACCTTCGGAACAGACTCTGTTGCACCTCCCTTGACATCAATGGCACCACCATCGTTTTCACTGGGATTCACCTTCAGTGGGAGTACACTCGCACTCTCACTGAAAATGGCAAAAGAAGCAGAATAGACAAAACAGGCAAGTTATGCTTCACTCATTTTACTTATACGTGAATACCGAAGCAGTCTTAGGAACAGTTATACTTGACACTACCACCACCTCAGTCCTGTACATCTATAAATGTGCATATTAAACAAGGTATTAAACTTCTCTTAAAGCTACCTATTATAGCTGGGTAGGTACCCCATAAGTAGAATAGGCCCAAGTTGAACAAGAAAACTTTCACTAACTGTGGCTGTACCCTGTCACGACGCCTACCCGGGTAGTGACCTCACTGATACAGGTAGTCTAACAGATACCCCTATGATCAAGTTTTACCAATGCTGGACTTCAGAGTTGTAGGCAACACCGCATCGTATAGCATCATATAAACTCTCTCTTGGACCAATTACCGCTGCAACGTTGGCGCAGACTGCCAGGGCTCCGAGTCTACCCGTGCACAACGCGCCCAATCCTTACCCTACCAGAAGGACAAACTCGGCCACTGGAGAGAATGTGCATACGGCTAAGAGACGCAACTTTCAAAGCTTCACAGTTTTCAGGACTCTGGTAGATCAAAGTAACTCTGGTTCGTGCAGCAACGTACGAGCTAACCTGCTCATGGTTGTAGTACAGAGATCATCCAAGAATTGATTTGTGTGGAACTCCGCTCGCACGCCGGCTGCCCTGCCCCCTCCCACGTAAACGCTAGATTCCGCATAACTCCGAATCTGTCGTTACCCAGTCTGGCTTGCGAGCCCGTCCCAGTGCGTAGGCGCTGGGTCTAGTCTGGCTTGCTAGACCGTCCCAGCCCTTTCGCTGCGATAGCCTGGCTCGCTAGACCGTCCCAATAAGCGCACGAGGGCGCTTACGGGACGGTCGAGTAAGAACAGTGCGTTCACCCATAGATATATGGTTCACCACGCATTTTAATACGGAGCCTTTTCGCCCTAATCATGTCTGTACCAATCAAGGTACGTCGTAGCTATACGGATGGAACCGAGCGAATGCAGGAGTTCATGATAACGGAGTCTCAAAGCACAGAACTTCTATCGCTGTTGGGAGAAGCCATTGGCCTCGGCCAGGATCAACGGCAGGACAGGCTTGATGGCCTTGTGCAGTCAGTCTCTATCGACATGACGCTGTGGGGCCCTTCAGGGGGATACCTCGGTGAGACCTGGTGAAATTACGGAGGGAAGGGTAGATAACCAAACTGATCAATTCAGCCTAAGATTGTTACCATTACCGTTACCGTTACCGTTACCATTCAATTTTACAGACAATGCCTCATCCACTTTTGATGCGTTGATAGGTACCTACTGACTTAGCTATTTTCGTGCTGTGATTGCTTTTCACAGAGAATGATGTGGAGCAGCAACAGGTGGATTCTGCCTACACAATGACACAGAACAAGAAGCCACTGTCAGAGGAACAGGGCAAGCACAGTTTGGGTGAGCTTCACTGATGTGCAAGGTGGACAGGCTATTCATAGTAACATTAGTCATTGTCTAAAATAGATCTGAAATGTATGATATCATCATTCTGGCTTGTGTGCAATGCAATGCACACCAGTTATAGTGATTAAGGTCATGTGGGGTAACTTCGTGAATGGGGTAACTCTGTGAATTTCAACTTCAGAAGACTGTAACTTGTGAAATATGCTGGCATTCTTGTTGCACTCTGGCACACAAGATGCTGACTCTATGGTGAATTCCTCACATAGTCTCGCGTAGCCAGACCACTTCTCTCCTCCATTTTATATTATGACTTCATCGGTCAGACTGATGACGTCATAATATAAAATGGAGGGGAGAAGCGGTCTGGCTACGCGAGACTATGTGAGGAATTCGAGACTATTCCTCACAACCATAATCTGAACTGAGCTGAACCATAATCTGTCTTCCTTGCTGTGACAGTGAAGCAACTTCCTCTAGTGGTACGGCAAATTACTCCAAATAACTTTCATTTTCCCTTCATTTTCTCTCAAACTCCTAAACATACACTAACCTGACCCCCTCAGTTACAGTGTACGTATGTGTGCACTGAACTGCCATTTGCAGCCTAGTTACACATTGAGAACAGTCTTGTGCTCCAATTTAGTACTTCGTGAAAGTATCTTTACTATTGTATAATCCATGGTGTCTATTTTGGTAGCAAATTCACTGTAATCGCCAGCATTCTTGCTGAATGAATGGCCAGAGGCTCAATGATACCATCTAGTGTCATCTCGCATTTCATGCCGATTCTTTTGCTATTTACCTGAGACTATTGCCTTTTCAGAAATTCACGGAGTTACCCGTGAATTGATTTTCGACCTTGATCAAACTTTTATTGTGGATATCTTTAGAACTACAAGCTCAATGCTCGGGATAGGTGTGCATGATGGACATAGAGACCAGTAACCAGTGACTGAGTTAGACCTTTGTCGCTTACCAACTGTCGGAAATACACGGCAATAAAGTAAGTTTTCACGGAGTTATCCCATATTACCTTATTAAGTAATACAGTATCATATGTCATCTAATTTTCCATTCGACTTGGATTGTAAACATTTCAGCAGTTTCATGGCAATTAGAGGCATAATGAACAAGAGGGCAGAGGGTGACAAATACATACATATTAAGAATATTTGGATGAATCATTGGAATAGGATACAAAAGTTTGGAGATTGTGTTGTAGGGGTGCTTCTCACAGAGATTTAAGTGACCGCCTTCAGTAGATGGTGCAAACAGCAATGCGCGGCTGCAAGGACGTTGAATGCCTGCAATCACTGAAGAATTCATCTGTCACCAAGAGCAGCGTACATTCTTGGCCAGAATTGTGTGAGTTGATGTATGGCGGTTGAACCTATGAGTTGACTAGCATAGAACACTTCCTGCTGTGAACCGGAGATACCAAGCACTAATGCAGAATGCCCACGACGACTCAATAGAGGTCACATCGAGGAATTGGAATACGTCATTCTTCATCATCAATTTGAGGCCAACTGCAACATATTGGAATGGGGACAAATGATTGGAAGAATAAAAAAATTAGGGTACATAACGGTATCTTGTTTTTTGTACATCTCTTGTGATAAATTTGTGAACTTGTTCTTATCTGTGCGTCATACCTAATAGGTGAGCATGGCACTGTCCAGGGTGAAATGGTTGTATCCTCCTCCAGCGTTGGACGGAGTAACAAAGCAGAGCAACAAGCTGATCAGAGGTCTCCTGATAACCTAGAGGATCAACATCGCTCTTGTGTTCCATCAGTACATCAATTTTATGATGTTGCTTCTGCATCAGACATCGAACAAAAGGAGCTGCTGGTAAAATCTACACCAGACTCAGAGGGGCCTCATTCACAGGACGCTCCGTTTGTGACTGCCACCATGGAAGTAGAGCAATTCCCTCCTACGTGTCATTCTCCTTCAAGTGTGCACAAGGCTGGAGAAACCTCAAGAATCATACAGCACCCAGAGTCTGAAGGTATAATATAAATATGCTACACAGCAGTGACTGTAATGCAATGCTTGCATGGTAGGTAGTCTATCTATTATTTGAGGTTAGAGGCTCTTCAAGATGTAATTACTTGCTCTCATGTAAAACTTGGTAGGGCTGGTATTCTGCCATAACGTGCTTTAATGTGATAGAAGGGTAAGCACTGAATATTACATCTACTAGCCTGTTGCTCCAGTATAAGTGTCTTAATGAGGCTGGGGACCAAAATCCTATTGATGGGCACATGAGATCATCTCTGATTTGATAGAGGCTCATAGCTGTGATGTTCAATAGATCATCTCCCCTGAGTTGTCCAGCAAGATGGAAGAGTCATACAGTGTGTGCCAACATTAGCAGAAGGTGCACAACAGAGTATGGTTGTCCAATATTAAAGATTGTAAATGTGTTTTGTAAAATTATGTATGTAGGATTGAAGGAGAAAAATGAGATGAATTACAAGGAGGTGATACTAAAGCAGCATAGTTATTTGCCTAAGCTTATTCCACCTCAAGTGGCAGAAGTGGTGGAGAAGGAGAGCAAAAGTGAAGTACCAGAAATTCATTACCGAGATAACGGTGACTCAAAGACCAAAGGTGTGTTATGGCATTAGTCAATACAGGCACATCCTACAACATGGTATTAGGTATTATTTAGGTATTAAATTTGTCTGAATTGATACTCCCAAGAGTTCTTAGGGGCATGTCTCATTAGCTTGGTCATTTTCTCCTCAACTCCTTGATAGCTCTCGTATACCTACAAGCAGGTGTGCCGTTTCAAAGCATGTACAGTATTAATTGACATAGGCAGTTGAAGAGATTTGCCGGTACTGGGCAATCTATTGTATCACGTTATACCTCAATCTTTTGTTATATGTAGCTGCAAGCAGTGCAAAGCCCACAACGCCTAAAGTTGGTGCTGCTTGTTCAAAAGCAGTTACAGTGAGTATCAGAGTATGTCCCATGACTTATGATATGCATTCATGTTATTGTGTGTGTGTGTGCTTAAACGATACATAATTTTATGCTAAATGTGGAAAGCATGTGATTGCAGAGTGTGACTGATCTTCTGTCTATAATTATGTTAATCTTGTACTATGTGTAATTTTATTCTCCTATCATTGCTGTGCTACAGGGTTTGAAGAAAGAGGCAATCGATACGTCCCTTGCTCACCTTGACAAATACATGGTTGAGCTGTCTGAGCAGGATTTACTGGCATGCATACAGCACCACTTACACCCTACAGAGATATGTAATGATGTTCTCCATGGTCAACCTTGTGGTAATTGTGGGGTGAGCGCAAGACAGCTTGATAAAGTATTGGCATACATTGGAGTCATCACGGACGAATTGCAGTTTGGAAGCAGTTGTGGTATTACTGGTGCAGTTGCTGAAAAGCATTTGGAAGCTTGCAGATGTCCTTCTGACTGTTTCTTAGGGTATGTGTATTTGACTAGAAGTGTGACTATATGTTGTAGGCTATTGTAACAGCTGGTGTATGACTGATATGAACTTAATTGCAGTGAAGCAATGCATAGCTAGCATTCAGGTACTGAACAAACAAAGGGGGGTTGTCCATTTGCAACCTTATTTCTGTGGTTTTGCAGTTGATGAGGACCCCAGGATGAAGTGTGTTGAGTTCAGTGCTTTGTTGTTCCTTATTTGTACAGTACATGAGGGTACATTTCCAGTGACCGTCTACTTATATGGGTTAGGGGTAGGGGCATGAATACGTGCAGCAAAAGTAAGGGTGATTTAGTGATTTTTAATTCTATCACATCTTTCCAGGGAAGTGATGGGTCAGAACACGAACAGACAGCAGTACAGTGAATTGGAAGAGCAGGCGGTAAGTGACTGTTAACAATTCTATCTTACTGTAACAATCTAAGCAGTGCTGAGTCAACATGCCGTGCTAATTCTCTGCTGATTCCATTAGGGTGTTTTGCAACATTTTGAGTATAGTAACGAGAAGGAGTGCCTGCACCATTTGACAGACTGCCAGGCAGGGCTTGCTGGAACCTGCCACCCTTGCATCTTATTTGCAGACACTGTGAAGTGCCACATGCAGCAATGTGAAGAGCCATGTTGCTATTTGATGTAAGAGTGCACCTGTACAGTGACTTACATTTATGTAGTCTTATTTGACTGTAGTCATGCAGGGCCCACATTGTGCTACCTAACTACTTCAGTTTAACTTGGTTATGTGTGTTTGAGCACTTCAGTATTTGTCATGCCATCAAATACTCTGTCCTGATTAGTCATCTCATCCAAAACAACAGATGAAGAGAATCAACAGTGATTCCCTCTGCACTTATGTACATACCAATGTCATTTGCTGCTCTCATGCTTGTTTCTTAGATATGTTGTGACAATGACATTAATGTTCTGTTGTCATGAAATGATCAAAATGCAGAATGACACCCTCTGTTGCATGGACCACAACCTTGTTTAGATGAATTAACGCAGTGCTTCCAAAATGGTTTGGTGGTGACTAAAGCGACAGAGATAGTTTAGTGCCCAGTGAATCTATCAATTTGTGAATGGTTGGGCACTGCTTGGAGACATGATCAGTCACTTTTCAAATGCTATGAATATGTGCCATTCCCAACAAAACATGAGCTCCCCCTCACAAGCAAGATAAAATCAGTTGCTACAGAGTGCAACAGGTTTTGGCATGCTGTGTAGGAAATGCCGAACAGTCAGCATCACTTAGCCTCTACTCAGTCTACCACACTGCAACTTTCGAATTCACAGGTGGACTCTGGTTTGGATCCAGAATACATATGTCTATGTGTGAAAGGTTTTTGTTTGGTTATAATTAGTATTATTCATATTTCATCACTTCAGATTACTTGCTGCTTCCAAGATACCTTCGCTGAAACACTTTGTACAGGGAAGAGTCATTGCATCTGTGAGTACTGTTCAGTTTGCTTAAGCATTCACAAAGCCTGATATTTGTAGTGTACTTGTGTGTTCATATAACCATATGTAGGAGATGATCTGTGTCCATCATGAACATGTTTGACCTTACAGTACGTACAGCTGTTGAAGAGTAGTAGCTGTGAAGTATTCCTATGGCCTTGCACACTGACTAATAATTATGGTTACAGTATTTTTCATGGCAACTTGTGGTATCATGCTAGTGGGAAACATGTTCTTCATCTTTGTATGGCATGATATTATCTATTTGTACCCCTTGCCATGGCAAACGGGACAATCCCCACATTCTATTAATAGCGGGCTATTGGATATCAGTACTTGCAATTCTGCTTTAAGACAACGATGAGGGCACAAGAAATTTTGTGACTTATGTAGGCTGAATATGAAATGGCTTCCTTACATTTGTTGTGTATAAATTATACCTCTTTTTGATCATTTACCTGTGAATGACTTTTCCGGATAACCAGCAACTATTGTACGACTATTGTGAGTAAACTGGTACTGGTTGGTGACTTCATACGTAGCTGTGTATGTGCCTGCTTCCATGGAACCTGCTCTGTGGAAAGGCCACAAGTCCTTGATCTGTGCCCATACATATGTTTGTAGTCCTGTGGACATCATACAGGGTTAAATCTACTGGGGGGGGGGCAAAGCTTCTCCCAAACACTCCAACGTCCTCACCTGAAATTGCAACAAACAAAAATGCAGAAATGTGCATTTACCACTCTGGTTATATCAAAATCAATCTCAAATGGCATTTTCCTTTGGGGTACACAGGCATTGGAAGCACTTTAGAAGTGGAGAGGCCACATGTGTCATGGTGTAGGGCATATACACCCCATATGGTAGGGGGGTCTGTGGGCATGCCCCCTTAGGATGAAGGCCTTATGATATAGCTTCTGGTGCGATCTTGTTTGTGTCATGGTTGACCTAAGGTACATCTTCACTCTACGTAGGGCACTAAAGGAGCCCTAGCAAGAAAGCCCGCCTTCGGCAGGCTTTCTTGCTTGTGTAAGCAAAATGGCATTGATGTGTGCGGAGGTATTGTTTCTGCTCCTCGTTCTGTGGTTCCGTATGAGGCATGCTCAAGTCCAATGCGCTAGAAGACGCAGGATAGCTTGTCGGCGACTGGTGGCACTTGCCTTTAAGCTCATGGACCAGGAGAGACTGTTGACTGCAGCAGCGCTTCTCTCTCTTCTCTCTGCCCTTTTTTCTGCCATCTTTAATCTGGATTCGATCCAGGGTCGGGAGCAGGGTTCGACCCAGATTATATCCAGGGTTGACTTGTGTGTGTGAAAGATCCAGGTCGAATCTGCATTCAACCTGGATTTGACCCGCATTTTTGGGTCCATGTGAAAGGGGCTTAATAATGCTGCAATGGATTCGCCTGTGTTTCCCAAGCACCTTCCTTATTTGGCAAGAAACCTATTAACTTTCCCTTTGTTTGGCAAATAAATCACTTACTGTATAACACCTCCTTTTCGGGATGTCTTTACATTGGCCATGGAATTATGATAGCCTAAGAAGCATTGCTAATTAGCATTGATAAAGTAGGTTGTACTGTTGTTGGCAGTATTCTTGCTACATTCACAAGTTAACTATAGGCTTTATTAAAAAAGAAAAGAGTAAACCATGCGAAATTGGGGTGGCCTAAACTGCCCTAGGTGCCCCACCTCCGTTGCCTATGGGGCATGATCCCTGATCTCCCTTGAGGTATACACTGTACCTTAGACACAAAACCTTCTCCCAAACTTTACATCCTAGGCAGAACCCTGTCATAGCTTTTAGCATTCATTAGTTCACTGACTGAGAGGCTGTATTTGTCACGTTTGACTGCAATACTTGTGTCAATGATGTTCTTAGTTAATGCTTCATTTTGAGCATCAACTTAAAGCATCCATCACTGTGCAACTTGTACTGATGAACAGTAGCTGTGTTACCGCCTTTGTGGGCACTCAAGAAGTCCTGCTATTGCCTGGATCGACTGTCACAATGTTCTCCTATGGTACACTTCATTTGAAGTACTATTGCACCATCTGCTGCTTGCAGCACATTGATAATACCATTGCGATATCATCTCTGTTCTCTATACAGTATGTCAGCACTGAGAAGTGCACAATGTGATTACCTTTACCTTCACTATGTTACTGACTAACTGTTCCTTAGTAACGGTTAATGGATAGTGGTTCAACATTTGCTACCCTTTGAACAAAAATAATCATTACCATTTATGGTACAGTATGTATCAAAGAACTTGGAGTGTGATACAAATGATAAAACACATGAAAGAAGAAATTTAACTAGCAGAAACTACACACAAGATAACTGTAATCAATACGTAAAATTAACAAGTCTATTCACAGTTAAAATAATGTAATTCAATGCCATTCAATTCAAATGATGGGCACACCTGTGTGTGCTTGTGTCGCATGCCTGCTAGATTAATGTACAATAGTCAAAGTAGGAACTGGGGAGGGGGAGGTGCCCATCACGGCCGCTGAGTTCCCTCTTTGCACAGCAACTGCGATCTGCTGCAGCAGGTAACGATAGGATTGTGGCTCCCCTGACTCCTCACTGATGTGGCGGCCAAGGTCTTGAAAGAACCCAAGTGCCTCAGGCCCAATGACTCCAGTGTTCTTGATAGCCACTGGGATGAAATGGTGGCTGGTGGCTAGCTCTGTGTACTTTCTTGATCAAGTAATTCACTGCAGAAAGGTGGTGATGGCGCCCTGGGCTCTTACCACAATGAAGGCCATAGGTGCCCAAGTGGTTCACCAATATCCCACGAAGCTGGCATTCATGTGGATGGCACAAAGACACCCCAAGACAAAGCCCCATGGCCACACAGATAACCTCCTCGTCCACATGCAGTCCAAAGGATAACATTGAAACCACATGTAGCCATGCTCCTGATTCCCTTCTGCAGGCAGCCAGGAGACAGGCTTATGTGAAGGCATCAGAGGCTGTGTCCAATAGGCACTTGAAGGTGGCTGTCATCTTGGGTAAATCCCATGCCTTCTGGCAAGATGAGGCTGGGATGGTTGGCAGTGGTTCCTCATGTCTGTTGGTAACATTTCATTGTACCTCACCATACGCACAGGTGTGTGTGCATTTCCTAAAGTTCTGAGGTTAATAAAAGCATTCTGCACATATTACAACTTAATGTCTTGCGTCTCCCACTCCTAGTGACCCAAGTGTCCTGGATCATCTTTATCTATGTGTGCTATATCTCAGTCCACCTTATTCGTCACCAGCTGGTCCTGACACAACGCAACTGACTGCTTATGCATGGAGTGCCCACATATCTGGCAGGAGCCGACTGCTTGTGTGTAGAGTGCCCACACATACGTATCTGGTGGTAATGCATTATATAGGTCAAGAGAACATGTGTGGTACTCTGTAACTAATATACATATAGCAATTTCAATTTGTACCAACTTACTGTACCATTGAAAGATGAACACTTATCCATATTTGGCATGCTACCACGTTTAGAGACCAACAATGAGTGTGCCTTGTGGCCATCAAGAACAAGGCATCCCAGGACAAGGAACTGTTGTGCAGTAAAAAAAATAGGCTAAGCTAGTTGTTGCCATTTTTAGCAAACATGACATCATGTTTCTGTCTTTCTGTATGCTGAAATGTGTACGTATTTGCGAACAGAATTTCTATGAATGGCTGCTGTTCTGCAAAACTGGCAATGTTAAACCTCACGAAAAAGCACATACGGTACGTCTTCCTCCTCAATGGGTTGGAAATGAAAGACTGTGTGTGAATGGTATACTGCTAGGTGGCCCAGGTCCAGGCCAGGTGAGGTGCTAGGAGGTACAGAGTGAGAGTTTAACTGACTGGCAATTAACTTCCGATACCGAATGGTAACCGAGTCTGTATCCTGTTCAGTTATCTTTCTGCTAGCCTTTCGTCCAAGAGCTGTGTTTAGCCCCTTTCAGACTCTCTTAGAATGTTTGGAGTTCTCGCTGCACACCACCGCCTTTTCTTCTTCAGCCTCTTCTTAATAGAATTTCTTAGCCTCCGGTAGCATTCCCATTGTAGCATGCTTACTAATAATGTCAAGGAACAGAGCAAGGAACTTACGTATCCATAGAGACAGACATTCATGAAGAGGGTGCAGGCCTGAGACAGTGCAGCAGCTTTGGGACAGCAAAGGAGTGCTTTGAGAGGTGGATGGTATTGTGAATAGATAGCCCCATAGTCTTCAGGGCATTGGTCTTATCACTGAGAGTGTTAGAAATAGAGTATGGTGTCCACAAAGTGCGAGTCAGTATTGCCGACGAACAACCAAATGAACCAACGATCAACAACTCAATGACAACACCTTTGCCCGCACATGGCGTATGGGACCTGCCTTGGTTTGCAGAACTTGGGGGTTGTTGCCGGGTCCACGTGGATTTTTGCCTTAAACCCTTGCAGTGTGCCGAGACCTGGCTTAAATAGCTTCTTCTTGTGATCTAGCAATCTCTCCAAGGTGGAGGCACTGATCTGGCAGACTTGCTCCCAGTCGATTCGCAGATGCTCCAGCCAGTCTCTACCAAGGAGACTTGGTCCAGTCCCCTTCGCCACGCCTGAGTAGGTACACAACCCCAGCTGGGACCTCTGCAGCTCACTCTGTGGCCAGTGGCACTGGTGTGTCTTCAGCCACCAAAGAAAGTGAGGCTCCAGTGTTGACCTCCATTTCCAGAGGGACTCCATTGGTTTCTACCACAGTCTTCCATGGCTTCGAACAGGCACTCGGTAACATGAACAACAGATGTGGCACCTCCATCTCCTGTACTTGTCGTACAGAGTGTTGCTGCTGGCCTTTGGGTTGCTCTAAAGCTTGGGAAGGCCTGCTCCTGCAGGCTGCCTGCAGAGGACCCACTTTGCTGCAGCTGTGGCACTTTGAATCTCCGTGCCTGCACTTTGCACTCTGGTGTCCTGTTTTTCCACACCGATAGCATGTAATTGTTGACATTTCACGGGTGAGTGGAGTATATGAACCAACTTTGTGTACCCCCTCACATGATTCCTGCTCAGGCTGTGCACTTTGCAGCTGGTGCACATGTTGTACTGCCGATTCCATGCTGTGGGCAATTTTTGATGCCTACTCCAATGTCAATTTGGGCTCAGATAGGAGCCTCTTCTGCATCTGGTTGTTGTTGATACCGCATACGAGTCAGTCCCATAACATATTGTCCAATACCCGGCCAAACATGCAATGTACGTACAGAGCCCGTGACTCACTGATTCACCCGGTCTCCGAATTTGGGTGTGAAACTTGTATCTCTCTACAATCTCCGACGGCTCCGGGTCGAAATGCGTCTTCAGAACCTCTGTCAGATCCTTGAATGATTTGTTGGCTGGTTTCTCCGACACAATGAGGCTGCAAAGCAATTGGAACGTCGTAGGTCCCACTACTGACAAGAATGTCGCCCGTTTCTTGCTCGGATCAGTTCGCCTCCATGAAAAACTGCAGCCGTTCCATGTATTGCTGACAGTTCTTGTCCTATGTGTAGGCTGAGATGCTCCCTACAACTGTCACCATGGCTGGACTGATCAAATTCTGTGCACCTTCGTCGGCAATTATGTGGTGTCTGCAAAGTGTGAGTCAGTATTGCCGACAAACAACCAAATGAACCAACGATCAACAACTCAATGACAACACGGCAAAGTCAACCTACACATGGTCCATGGGTACAGGGAACTCACTGACTAACTAACCAACTAACTGAAAAGTACACATGATCACTCAAGATATATAACCATGCAAGACAAGCAAATGTCACAGTAACTGTAACATTACCATGCCAACCATACAATTAATAAGTAACAACTAAAGCAGGCATACAGCCAATCATAAACTAAGTACAAAGTACACTACACAGATAGAAGATACATAACATGGAGGAAGTATCATTATGGGCATCCTGAAAGAGTGGCCTTTTGTGCTTCCACCACACATGCCCCTGGAACGAAAAGAGTTTTTGTGTCAATGTTACTTCAGATAGTTTCAGTCTTCTCTCCATTAGTGGCAGTCATTCTCTGTCCCCATCCTCTTGCCATTTACCCCCAAAGGTTGTCATCGTTCATAGATCATTTGATGTTTAGAGATCAGTTGAGGGCCCAGTTGATAGATTGTAGGGCGTATGGCTATACTTTCTGTGCTGACTTTGTCAACCCTATACTATGTACGTAGATGGGGATGAGTAGGCTGACTGAATGAAACAAAAGAGGTTTGAGGATAGCTCCTGGACACCTTCAGCATCATGTCCCTAAAGATGGAGGTGTGGTAGCCAACTCCCTGTCTGTTGATAACTTTGAACCCTTGGTTGTCTACTAGTAAAATCCATGGTTTACCTCCTGTGTCCTAACCATTCATAATCATATTGTTCACTGGCTGCTGAATTGTCTCAGTTGCTTCATACACCATAGAATGTCACAATTATTTTCCATTACTGAGCCATTCTGGCATGCACCATTGTGTCCATTATGTCTTGGGGCTGCATTCCATAGAACAGAAATATTTGTATTGTACAAGTTATTGCTTCCCGTCTAATTTCTGCATTATGAGTTGTTACTTTTCTCAGGCCCTTTCAGCCAGTCCACTAGGTATGAAACTGAATTGTCTTGAATCAAAGTGTTCTAATTGCACTAAGCTAGGACAAGGTGGATTCGGCCGTGTGTACTCAGCAAATATCCAAGGCCATTCTTTTGCTGTCAAGATCCAAAGGCAACCAGTAAGTACAGTATTTATGCTCTATGGCCAGATTCTTCAATATTAGAATGAGATACTTGATCAGGTTTGTATCATCTATTCCTCTATGTAGTTTGACCGTCCTGATCCATTAACATGCCCAGTTGAGAAACTATGGAAACTTTTCAACCTCAGACACCCAAATGTGCTGCGTGAGATGGCTTACGTGTTTAAGAGATGTGAGTCTATTTTGTTTGTTGACTGTGCTCTCTCTCAATGGTACTCTCAGTGTCTGTTTCATTTCATGGCTGCATCACTGAATAATAGGTACAGTAGGTCTTCCCACACTTACGTAGCTTTTAATCAATAGGCTGTACTTGGTGTCTACCTCCTGAATAGCTGGAGGATTGGGTGGCCTACGTCCAGGGCAGGTGAGGTAATATAAAAAGAGTGAGCAGAAACTTTGTCCCGATTATTCTTGGGCGCCCGAGAACAAATTGCCGCCAAACTTGCCCGGCACTGCCATGCTGTGCCATAGGTTACACCGAAGTGTCAGACCACTTTAATAACCTACAGCTTAGGAAGTGAAGGCGAACGAGATTTTGGGAAAACTTGTCTGCCAACCCTTCTCGCATCTGGTAGCGGTTTGCTAGCAATCTTTCTCAGAGGCACAGCGCTATGCCTTAGAGTGTCACCTGGGGAGAGGTGTTTAGAAATGAAGTACTCTTGTAGCGTACAAGAGAGAAAAGTTTGAGTGCACTAGCAAACCAGACTCCTCCGCAATGTTTTGTGCTTTGGGGGCCAGGGACGCTGGCTGTTTTAGAGAGGTGGCTGCCTAGCACAGTGACCATCTTAGAAAGGTTCCACCGTACTTGCATTTTTACCTGCCGATCACAACTGTAGCTGGAGTGTGGCTCTCTAGGGCTCACTCCAACTAGAGTCAGTGAATTTGTCAGATCAACGTTTCAGTGATGTCTGCTTCCTTCCTGTATTACAGGAAGTTCTGTCAACTGGTACACATTTGTATTATCATATTTTCTCTCTTCTTGCAGCACTTCAAGACTCTCACAGTGGCTCATTTGGCTTTCAAGGAACTCTTGTAATGAAACGATACAGTGGTGAGATTTTGTTTCAAATATTGTATGTTGTGCAAGTGTGAAACTGTGAATGCTAAGAACATTTGATGCCATGGCTATAAACACCAAAGAGATCTAGCATTGACACAAGACAAAGCCTCCGCAAGAGACTGCTGAAGATCCCATGAACTTCATTGTGCACACACGTCTTGCTAAGTGGGTACTCAGACAAGTCATCTCAGGAGGACTTTGAATTCAATGGCTGTAAACTACACCAACTAAATCATTTTATACCCCCCACTGTATATAATCATGCCACATGCAAGTCACTGGTACGCAGCGTGATGATGGATCAAACAGTGCTTCTTCTATCCAAGTCTTAAATGATTGGTGCTATGTGATCAGTTTGTACCTTCAATATAATCTATATTTCTTTATATTGTATGTATTAGAGTTGCACTGTTAATTGAATCAGCAATCAGTATCAGCCAATATTGGGTCTCTTTAATCTTATCGGTAATCAGTCAAAACTCTGATCGGTGTACAGTAAATCTAGTATATATTGTTACTTGCACAGTATACACTGAATGATCATTAAATATTGTTTAATGACTATCATTCGCAGGTGATTTATACTACTATCAGAAGAAGCTAAGCAATTCCAGTGCACTCAAGGAGCATACTCAAGCAGCTACTGATACTGATCGGCTGGGAATTGTCCAAAATCTGAAAAACATCATGTCAACGTCCAGGGATGCAATGGAATACTGTCACAGTCAGGGATTAGTGCACTTGGACATCAAAGGTAATGGCTTAGTCACTTCTGTTGGCTATTCTGATGTGAAACTAATATTTACTGTAGTATCATGCCATATGTACTGTATTGTGGGAAATTTTCGAGGGACAATATTTTGCAGATTTTGCCGATAGACTATGATTTGTGAAAATATTCTCTGCAAACATTTTGCATTATGCCCATCTCTTAATATGCATAACGGGTGAACAAAAGCAAGATGATGGCTTATAGCCTCGTTTAGATAGCCAGCAACTATGGCGCAGCAGCAGCAGCTGTATACACTCAGGAGGCACACTACCTTGTACTTGCGTTGCTGCCGAGAATGAAGTCTGTGATTGAAGTCGCTGTATAACTGCTTTGATAGAGCTGATTCACTGCTACCTAAGGCAGAAGCTCACTATTAACAGTAGTACTGTATTCTACTATCACAGCTGCCAATGATGCAGTGAAGAATGTATTTGTCTACAGCGATATGGGTAAAGAGGAGACTACTGTTAGATCACTTGACATGGAGAGTACTAGCACATTACCCCAATGAGACATCCTAGCACTTGTAAAAGGACAGCAGAGTAGAGTGTACCTTCTGTCATTCATTTTGTTTAAATAGTGTTCCCTGGTAATCCAGCAGTGTCCTTGTGTTAGTCACTGTTATACAAGGGGCATAGCTTTTCTGCTCAACAAGACATCAAAATATTCTCACTAAAATTACCATTCAAGCCAATTTTTGGGAATTTTAAAAATTTCTCTAGCAAACATTTCTGACTGTACGGCATGTACTGATAAACAAAGTTTAAGACTGATGCTGCTTTTTCTATACAGTGGTATGATTCTACAGTGTTCATCAATAGGATAGTCAAACAGATCTGTGGCTACCTTCTAACTGTGTGCTGTAGACCCTAAATGCTAGGTCTAATGAGACACTGGCTTTTATAGGAAGGAGTCATGAGCTTTATCACAGCAGAGTCCAATGGAGGGGGTTGCAGTCTAAGGCCAATAGTACGTAGATGTGTCTACTCTGACACAATCTGGGCCACCACTGTCAGTAGACGTTTTTGGAATGGCAGATAATGGACTTGAAAGAAAGGTAGTGCTGCTGGACCAAACACAGGGCCTCTGGCTTAAACTGCCAGTACTCTAGTCTAGATCTAGAGCCTGTGGCTTTGATTCCCAGCAGCACCACCTTCTGTTGAGTCCTTTGTCTGCTGTTTCGAAGGTCACAGATTGTCAATCATGTAACTGGTGAGGAATACTGCACCTTAATAGAACAAGGTGGGAGCAGGGTGTTTCGACCCAGGGGTCTTTGTCAGCTGCTTACAGTGACAAAGATCCCCAGATCGAAACGTCCTGCTCCCACCTTGTTCTATTAAGCTGCAGTATTGCTCACCAGTTACATGATTGATTGGGTGTCGCAGCTATAAGCCTCTATCAAATCATTAGTCACAGATTGTGTCAGATTACACACATCTGCTTTTGGTCCTCGGACTGTAGTCCCCTCTATCAGACTCTGCTGTGACTAGGCTCATGATATCTTACTACTCTACTATGTACACAGCAATTATCCTGTATCTACTGCTTAGTTAGCTTCATTGTTCATATGATCACATGCTACTCATTGGGTCCTTTCTATGCAGGTCATAACTTCCTTGTCCACCACACCATGGACAGACAGTGCAATCCCTTTCTATGTTCCTGCAGTACGCCGTGTTACTGCCTTTTATTGGCTGACTTTGACTTCACCAGGGTGGTGCATCTCCCTCCTAACAATGAAGACAGGTACCTCCAGCCATACTATGGCCACTGTGGAGGGACACGCTATTTTATGGCTCCACAAGTAAGGAGTGATGTGCAGTTTATAAATTCATTGGGAGCATGTAGTGGTTACTGTCAATGTAGACGTCAGGTTTGAATATGGGCCAGTGGTCAGCAGAGCTATTTCTTTAAAAGAGGCTGGTTCTCAAGTAGGAGCATGGGGAATTGGTGTCAGGTTTCAAACAATACACTGGAACTTTTTGACAGTCGAGGTGTGCATGGACATTTAACCCAATCACAATGTGTGACCGGTTCACTATTGAAACTACTGCAGCAGCAGTGATGTCAACAGAATTTAACACCAAATCTTTAAATTGTAGCCTTGCAGTGCAAAGAGAAGTATAGCAAAGAATTGCCTGTTATGGAGTGAGCATGCTGGGATGCAAATTACCCTTACTATACTCTCTTTAGGCTTTGTCACTGTTCTACTGGTGAAAAGCCTCAAACTAGCTTGCTTTATCTAAATAACTCTTATTTGCCTATTAACACTTACCTAATCACTGCATACCATATTTGTTGTGCAGTTATTCTGTGCTATCCCAGAGTTACATGGTCTGCTCATTATCGTTTTAGAGACGGCGTACCATCCACGGTAAGTTGCTGGTTGACCCTGCTGAGGACCGATACAGTCTAGGAGTCATGTGGGCATGGATGTTGATGGGCGATCCCAACGAAGATAGCACTGTGAGTTGGAGGGAGGGTAGCATCTGTTCTTTCATATTGCTTGCCAGTGTTGGGTTGTTGAGTGCACCTTAATATGTACTGTGCTTAATTGCTGCTGTACTAATCTCCTCACTCGTAGTATAAACATAGGAAAGAGCGGTTACACAATGACTATCAAGGTGTTATTCAAAGTCAAACGTGGCTGGTATGTATTATACACATCATGTGTGCTGTTATTACTGTCCAGGCTAGAGCCTGTGTACATATGACATGGTGATGGCTAAATTTCGCTGTGGCATACATTGGAGGTTTATGTAGTATTTGCATGTCTTTTACAGATTAGCCGTGAATACTTTGATGCTGGTGAAATCCTGGCACTGGTGGGTGAAACCTTAGGTACCCTCTTGTCGTGTTATTGCTCTGTCCAAGGTAATAGCACTATGTACCTAATATGTTGCCACATTTGCTATCGG
The DNA here is from genome assembly GCA_964019415.1 of Ianthella basta. Lineage (NCBI taxonomy): Eukaryota > Metazoa > Porifera > Demospongiae > Verongiida > Ianthellidae > Ianthella > Ianthella basta. The sequence continues at coordinate 3,599,118 of OZ025883.1, forward strand.
CAGTATATAGCAGCCAGCTAGATTTTGAGTGAAGTTGGAGGTGGTGGTGGTAATCACCTGTCTCTCTACTGTTGTTTGCCAGGTACAATCGGCTAGAAGACATTCACCTGTGCCCATTGATGATGAGATTTGGAACTCTGTGGAAAGCTATATTCAGGTTAGTTATATGGCAGAGCTGGAGATTGAGATGGGTTTCTCTCCCCCCCCCCCCCCCCCCCTTCCATTCACATGTCCACCGTAATCCGTATTAGCTCATTTACTTGACTGCTCTGGTTTCAATCCGGGTTGAGTCTGGCTGGACAAACCAATCCTGCTCTGTAGCAGGATTCTTATCCAGTTCTGCTGACTTGATTTTGCTATATACTTGAGTGGATGTGTGAGAAAGGTGGTTGAATGCAGATAATAGGGGAACATCACCAAAATAAAGGCGTTCCTTGAGATGTGACAATAGAAACAATAATGTCTTACATCTCTTGCTCCTAGTTATCTAGGGACCCTGTTTATATCCCTGAGCTATACCTCAGTCCTTGGTGGACCTACACTTCACACCTATACTCAGTATGTTCTTTTAACCTATTACACGCAGAATATAAAATTTGTGCACTACACCGAGTTGTGAAATTAAAATGGTGGCGCAAAGGAAGACTTTTGGCAATGCGTTTTGGCAGTTATTGGCCATTTCCATAGCTGAATGGTGAAGACCAGGAGAGCGCTGTAATGTTTAACATCAAGGATGGTTCACATATCCTCTTGATTCTTTTCTGGACCCTGGGCACAGGCTATGCCTACCAGCAAGCAAGATGATGTCCCCCACCTCTAAGCCCTTTACGTGGGGTACCTTATAATGTATGGACAGTCCACATGGATGCAGACACATACAAAAGATAGGAACTGCATTCAGTGACCACCAAGAGTAGATAAGAGATAAGAGTATGCAACCGCGTATCCCTGCGTGTATAATAGCATTTTTCTAAAATGACACAGCAACACGTCACACATGGGCATGGTAACACTACTTAATATTCTGATGTAATGGATGAATACTATTAACTCGATCCACCAGCTTGTACGTACTCGGAATCGATTGCGCAGCTCTTCGATTTGTTAGCCGGGAGTTTCAATGATGTCTAGAGCCAGCTGGTTGACGCGCCGGTCTCTTCCCAGGATAGATTGAGCCCAGAACTTGCTGCGTAGCCACCGTGAAACTCCGAAGAGAGAGCTGTAGAGCTGTGGATGGCAGTGCTACTCTCGAGTGACCCAAATCCACGCTTTGCTGTCCCGGTCCTTCCTTGCGGGCGCTGCAGGGGTGTTCTTGCAAATCCCAACTAACAAACCCAAGAGCTCGCAATGAATGTCGAGTACGTATAGACTGGTGGATGGAGTTAATAGTATTCATCCATTACGTCAGAATACTAAGTAGCGTTACCATGCCCATGTGTGACGTGTTGCTGCGTCATTTTAGAGAAATGCTGTTACGGGTGAGTATACGTGGTTGCATACTCTCATCTCTTATCTACTCTTGGTGACCACTTATCACCTAAATTGTGGACGTCAAAAAGGAGCTGTTAGTGCGGTTTAGGGAACTAGTGATACTAAAAGTGAGTCAGACAGTACAGGTTGCCGAAGTAAGTCGGACCAACTGGGCTAGCAGACAACCTGCTAGCCCAATTGGGCTGCTTTAGAACGTAGACAAGAGAGGGGGTGAAAGCGTGGTGAATGGGACAAGAAGTGCAGCTGAAGCAGACCAAGAGGCTAAAGATGTCATGCCAGTACCTGATTCAGAGGCAGTTGAATCAGATGAGCCCTCTATCTACAGAGATCTACTGTACCTTCTGCATACCTGACACACCCGTCACCAGTTCCATTTCTCTTCACATAGCCCATCCTTCTGAAGAGTGAGTAAACCCAGTCAAGGGAGAGTTTGATGTGCCCACCATTCTCAAACAGCCAAGTGCGATCTGTTGCTGTCACAATTCCTTCTGCAGCAGCTAAAGCTACTGTAGCATTCACAGGAGTGCCAGTGTTTCTGAGTGTTCGGATGTACTGCTGCACCTTCTCATCGCGATTTCCTAAAGTAAGAGGTCTCCTCTCTTCTTCGCGAGCTGTGTGATCTCTTCTTCAGGTCCAACTTTCTTCATATCCGTTTGATACTGTTTCTTAAACAAGCACAATGTACTCTCTCCTAGTGTGGAAAATTGTTGGCAAAGTGCTTTACTGCTGCTGTGTTTCCGCACTGAGCAGCATACATACTTGGCGTTTTTGCTTTAGTTTCTAGTGTGAGGTGAGTATACTTTCGCTTTCTCCCACTAGCTCCGTTTCTCTCCTCCTCTATGATATTCCTCATGCTGACTTCCCTCGTGACAGCATCCGGTAGCTCAGCTTCTTTGCTTGTAACAGTTAGGTACTGAATATAGCCATCTCTCATTAGGTATTGCCATGCACGGTCCACTGAGGTGTATAATATGTATATCTGCGTGTTTCCCTGTGAGTCACGTGTGATCTTTACAAGCGGGAAAATAAACATTTCTTAATAATGTGGAAGCCCGTCCACTCGCATTTATAGCATAAATAAGACAGTTGCATTAATTTCCCCCGTTACGGTACAATGTCATACATGTTCACACTAGATATTGTTACCATGACATCATCAACTGCTCATTGTCAACATTTTGACCACATCCTAATCTGGATTGCAATCTGGATCCCAATCCAGATTAGCAGTGGTCATGTGAAAAAACTGGGGTTACTATATGAACCTGCAGTGCTACCTGGAGTGGTGGTAAGTAGATGAGGGAAGGCTAGCCTCGTCCCCAGGCCCTTCGCGTTAATTGCGGGGGGAGGAGAAAAAGGGCCTGGGAGCCACTGTTCTGTGACATCATACTTCCGTACCAAAATGGCATGTCGACAGTGGATTGCATAAGGTTCATTGGACAGCAATGAGCGCAGCCTTTGTAAGGCTTTGCACATGCAGAGTTTGCTCGTCAGACCTGTCTCCAAACCGATCATCCTCGTTGTTCAGCTGAAAGGGGCTGAAGGAAGACCTTCCTGGGCACCTTAGTCGGCTACTGTTGGTGCCAATCAAGGATGCCAACGGTTTGCAGCAGTATGTGTGCAAGCCTAGCAACAGCTCAGTCCACCGAAGAACAATGCTGCTGGACTTACTTCCAGCAAAGTCGAAAAGGAACGGCAAAACCTCGTAGCAGACCGACTTCCCAAAACCATTTGGTAGCCACAGAAATATGTCTTTCTGTTGGTAGAGATAACGAATAGCAGTCAGCTGTTCGTGCTTGAGAGCGATACTAGAAGTCCAATGCGAGAAAGAGCATACGACAGAGCGTCAGTGAATAGCCTGTCCTCCGTAACCTGCACAGTAGCCATTGCCATAGTTGAATTTACGGATAATATGCAGAAGTAATGTATTAGTGCACTTCAGCGAAACTAGCTGAGCTGCAGCAAAGAACAATTGAAGGCCATGGATAAACTTTTATCAAAAGGTTAAGGACCACAATGTACCCAAAGTCAACCTGGAGTACATGTAGGAAGAAAGTGTCACATGCCACTGTTACCTCATTTTGTCTTTTCATATTTTCCTTCCCACTGAATTTTTGCACGCTCCTAGCGCAAGACACATGACATCAATGGACTTAAGTCACGTACCAGGTCTTGTGTACGTACCTGAAGGGTGAAGATCTGAGCACCGGTGGCAATCCAATTCATACAGCGTTGGAGCGAACGCGAAGTTTGCTGCTCCTGTGTATTAAATATACCCTAATGCCCGCCATTTTGGTGCGTGCAACTGTATCAGACATCACGTTCATGACGTCTGGATACTCAGCGCGAATATTAATCTGATGTAGATATAGTCCTTTGGATATGCAACAAGTGTACAAACTAGTGTATAAAAATTCCTTTAGAATTAAAAGGGATTTAGGAATGGCTGGCAGAAAAAGCATAGAAACAAGCAAGAGTAATTCAACACCCTGTTTAACCGCATTTCTGTGAAGTTCACTCTGAATTCCTAATTTCCTTGTAGCTACATGGGACTATATAGCTGCTGGACATTTGCACCCATGTAGCTGTGCTATGCTTTTTCTCTTTTTACAGTAATTGTAAAGGAATTTTTATACACTAGTTATAGATAGTAACAGTGCAGTTACATACCATTGTGTGATATATGTAGGAACACTTCTACTATTGAGTCCTTTGTGACAGTATGCTATTTGAGCTGTATTACCTCTTCCTACAGCCACTGAGATGTGACCGCTGTGATGAAGGCCAACCAGTGCCTCCTATTGTGCAGAGACATTAATGTTCACACTCACCTTTCTTCACCTTTTCACTAATTTCTGTGTAATTTTCACTGTCATGTACACATGTTTTGTAATATTGTAAGTTACCTATCCATCACGTAAATACCTCACAAGTCATGCTTTCTTGTTCACTTTAACCAGTCCCTCTACCTACTTAATTTATGCATATATTTATTTACTGTGGTACTTTACACGTTTAAGGCCCAATTCTATATGGAAGACATATCTACATGTGCTGCAGGAGCATATGGTTGTTTATGGAAATGCAAAGACATTTTGAAGTGTGTTTTTATGTTGCACACTAGCTATTGTGACGAGTATTGTATACATACAGGCCATTGGGGTAGCAGCTGCACACCAATGTAATATGCATGGGCCACGGCGAGTGTTGCTTGGAGGAGTGTAAGGAAACCAAAGTTGCCAATGATCGATAAAGCTGATAGCTACATATATAGGTAGCATTTGGCAGGCTTAAAATGTCCTGTTCCAGTACGTCCCAGTGTGTTGTACTGTATGTCAGTAAACTGTATGCTGGCACATCGTGCAACAGCCATCATGTTTTATGTTGAAATTCAAGCAGCTACTCACTAGGCTGTTGCATGCATGCACACACATGCACACACACACGCATGCACACACACATGCATGCACACACACACGCACACACACACGCATGCACACACACACACACGCACACACACGCACACACATCATCCATCCATCCATCCATCCATCCATTTGCTGCTTGTGCTCCCTGATGATCACAAGGGTACAGGAGATGCAGGCTGAATTGACAAAGTCTACAGCGCTCAAGATCTGGCTTGGCAGAAACGTTGTGGTTATAAAGTCCTTGTTAGTTGAACATCTGATGACAGAATTGGCATGGGATCCTTGATGTGGTGGAATGACGGCGCTGATGGCTGATCAAACCTACTTTGTTCAGAGCCTGAAAGGAGCAGCCAGGATGAGTATAGCGCAGAGCATGTTCAGAGTCAATGAGTCGCTGTTCATGGTGTTGTTTCTTCTCATCATTTTAGCTCTTCTTGGTGTCTTCTGCTCTCCTGTTAAGATATGCTCTATACAGTGTCTGATGGTGGTGCACGAAGAGTCATGCTCTTGGGCTTGCTTCCTCCAGGACTTAGATAGGTTGCACTGCTTCAGGTCACTGGCCACAACATCATTCCATGATGTATCTGTCCCCAATGCAGTGGTACACTTGCCACCAACGGGAGCAGACACAAGAAACTGCTTGGTTGATGGTCATTGGACATCCTGATGGTGATACCTATAGCTTCTTGCAGCAAGTGGATGGAGATTCCAACATAGCGGTGAGGTCAGACCAGTTGTCAGCCAGGAGGCCATGTTGTTGACATACTCCAGAACAGACACCAGAGACTCGAACCTCAATTAAGATCTCCCTGTTCCCAACAGGAACAGCATCATGTATATAGGTAGGCTACTTTGATGCTTCCCCCCTGTGATCTGTGCTCATCCACAGCCATATGAATGCATTGTCAAAGTAAAAGTTGAACAAAGTAAGTGCAAGTATACAGCCTTGCTGAACACTGCTGGTAACAAGAAACTTGTCTGATATCTTCCTGTAGGCCCTTGCAGCAGCATTGGAATCCGCATCTATATATAGCCCAGATAATGGACAGCAACTTGGGAGGCAGGCGATAGGAATGTTGAAGGATGTGCCAAAGAGAATCATGGTTGACTAGCATACAATGGGTGGTGGCATTCACATGCTTTCTCCACCAATTTTTGGGAGAAAAACGTTGGTCAGCACAGCCCTGCCACGACAGAATCCACCTGGCTTCACAGAGAAGTTCTTCAGCTCAAGGCTTGATCCGGTAGGATGGCTTTAGCAAACACCTACCAGGTATGCTCAGGAGAACAATACCACGTAGTTGTCACAGATGGTGCGGCTACTTTCTTGTATAGGGGTACAAGAAGTTAACTTTGCCAGTCCATGGGAACTGACTCAGTTACCTCAATAGCATCAAAGATAAATTTCAGCCAGCAAATGTTTGCATCCTTACCCGAACCTAGCATATCTGGTCCAAGGAGATTCTGTCCAGGCCAGGTGCCTTTCCAGAACTCAACCCAGAGATGGCTGTTATGATTTCTACTCTAGAGAAGGGACAGACAAACCAATGTCTGACAGAGAGGAGTCTGACCTGTTGGATGAAGTTAGGACAAGAGGAAGATCATCAATGGGAATGACATCAGTGTTAACCTGCAGCTGACAATTCACCACTTCTACAAATGCTTGGCCCAATGGTTCAACTTATCACTCTACAAAATGGTACTGTCATTAGAAACCAGAGTGGATGAAACAGGTTTGAAGAACTATTCTGTAGAAGGTGTAAGTCTTTTATCAGAGAGTCTCTTCAACCATGCTGTTCAGCTAGAAGAGCCTGGCTTTCAGCTTCTACTGCACATTCACTCCACCAAGAGTTTCTAGCCTTCTTAGCTGCAACTTTGGTGATCCTTCTGAGACAATTATACTCTTGACTGAGGGTAAGAATTATCTTGCAGTGGTGCATTCTTCAAACGGACCCAGGCTTCTTGTTTCTTCTTAGACAGGTTGCACACTTTATCAGTGACCCAGCTGGGATCACTTGATTTAGTATTCACAAGCCTTGTGGATGGAGGATTTGAAGATGTCTCATATAGGAGGTCTGGTAAAGGAGGTCAAGGAGGTCTAGTCAGTCTGATTGAAGACTTCAGATAAGGTGGATTGATAACTAGCTTTGCAAGACAAGGGGATGTTGGTGGTTTGGTAGTGCATGTTACCTGCTTGCCTCCACTTAACCTTGATCTTGAAACGCAAGGAAGACACAACAAGTTCATGATCAGACTCATGAAGAGTAGACCAATACACATGAGTGCCCATCACTGGTGTGGAAACGCTTGTTGACAAGAACATAGTCAATCATGTGACTTGATGGAGTTGTTTATGCTGAAACCATGTGTTGGAACTGTCAGATTATTGCTAGCACAAATGTCCAGCAATCGTTCACCATTTTCATTACACTGTCCAATGCCATGAGGACCAATAACTGAATCCCAAGAGGAGTGGTCAGAGCCCACACAAGCATTGAAGTCACCCAATATGACCAGGAGGTTGGAGGAAGGAACAGAGGACAAAGTAGGTTGCAGTTGATTGTAGAAAGCTTCAGAGACACTAACAGCTTCAGAAGTGCCATTGGAACGATTGCAATTGGTTGGAGCATGCACATTGAATGATCCTATAGCTAGTGAGTACAGTCTTCTAAGTATTTAATTGTAATAGATATTGTAATAATAATTCATTACAATTATCATGCATTCATAATTGGAAATTTAAATGTTGCATAGTTAATGTCCTTTAATGCATAAATAATCTATAATTTTCTAATACCCACTAATTAATGAAACAATTATAATTATTTAACCTTCACATGTGACAACAGAAAGAACATAAAGGGTCAACTTAAAGTCTGCATATAATTATGTAATAAAATTACTAATTACTAGTACTGAAAATGGGCAGTGCCTAAACCACTGTACTACTAAATGATTGCAAATAATCAAATAAGAACAGCGAGTCGGGCCCAGGCTGATTCAAAGAATTTTTTAATATATAGTTCAGTTCGTTTGTTTGTTTTCTTTCGTGGAAGTTATTAGGCATGCTGGGTAGGTAATAGCTTGATTCTTCTTTGGACAATCGAGCACACCATGAACACTTGTCAATTCAATGCAACGTTTCGCCCATCACGGGCTTCGTCTTCGTTTGTTTGTTTGTTCGCTTTGGCGCAAAAACTATGGAACAGATCTAGAACGCCACCAAACTCTCAGGGATTATACAGTGTGGCTCCAGAAGTGTCCTCTACGGGTTGAAATCGACCGTCTTGCAGTTGCTGAAGAGATATCCTTCAATATCCGGGTTTTCGTTCGCCGCTGACGGCCATTTATTAATTATCGCTTGTTGACTTCAGGTTACCGGGAGGTTTGATTCGCTGTCGATCTACGATCGAATTTAAACTCGGCCGTCGTTATAGCGGCTACCCTCCGTTGCCAACAGCACAGACTTCGAATCGGCCTGGGCCCGACTCGCTGTCGTGCGACTCGCCGAAGCAGAAGCACGCCGAAGGCGGGCCCCCTGCTAGTCTTATATAACTTTGTTATACATACATAATTGGCTGTATACAATTACCATACAGTCATGAAAGGGATCAGGCATGCTGAGTTGAATAGTAGACTGACCCATTTTTGGACGATCAAACACACCAGCAATGTTTCTCATTACATTACAGTGCAACATTCCATCAGTCAGGCATACAAAACTCAAGTTTGGCAAGCCTGACGAAGCCCGTCACGTGCTTATAAGCCTGATGAAGCCAGTGACGGGTGAAAAACTTTGCATTCATTGAACAGCGAAGTATTTGCTGGGCGGACCATTTCCCTCGGAATATTGGTCCCGGACCAATTTTTCGTTGTAACAAAATTTCGGGAGATTTATTCATCGCGTTCGGCTGTACCGCCTACGGACCACCACAAACCCACCCTGCCAAGGTGGAGGTGTACTCTCGTATGAAAAACGCTAAGACATACTCAGCAAGAGCTGACTCAGTGGACGTCTTTCAATACATTGAGCAGGAGTTCCGATTCGCCGGGGCAGAACTAAAATCCCTGGGGGAACTCCAGACCTAGTCAGGCGTCGCGTGACCCTCCTCCCGTGAGGAGGGGTCACGCGCGACGTCTGACTACTCCAGACCTTGAACAGCCCAGTTCCTGAGGAAAACCGCATGGTGACAGAGTCCAGCTCCTAGCGATTGATATCTGGGGGAAGAGCGGAAATCCTGTCATACCGGCTGTCTTCTGCTGTGCCACTGACGCGGATTTAAACACTTGTATCAGCTGAAGAAGAGAGAGATAGGTTACTGGTAGTAGACTCAGTTCGGAAAGCGTGTGATCATTTGCTTTGATCAAGCTTACGGAATAATCTACAAACGTAAGTCATGACTTAGCGAACAAGTACCCAGACGCTGACGTTGTATGTCAGCGTAGTCACTTGAGTCTTCTGTAATTTGTTCTGAGACAAGGACTTGTCAATCTATGATAGAATCAGGTAAATAATGGACTGGCCATGTAATGAATCTGGGAATGGGGTTGGTCTATGTATTTTGAGACACTGGCATTGCAAAGCATCAGCCTGCCTCTACTGAATGAAATATGTTTATCACCACCTAGCTATATAGCATGATGAGAACAGCAGGCATTAGAGTCATGAATAATGGGACACCCTTTTCACCATCAAAAAGCTGCAGCTCACTCTTTCGCCCAGTCCAGCGAATTGTCTTGTCCTGGCAGCAGCTTGTCTGGTCTTGAGTCTCTTGCATTGAGCATTAATGCATATCTGTATAAAGCTATGAAAATTTATTACACGCAATTTATGATAAGGGAAAACACTCCTCAGTACCTTAACTTGACACATACTATGACTCTTATCTGGTGTTTCCCCCTTCATATATGCATATGTATATATTCAGTGTTGCATGGGGCAGTTGTCCTAGTGAGCCTGGCACATGATGCAAAAAGTAATTTGATATGATATGATATGACATAATGTTTATGCATGTTGCAATGCTACTTCATTGGCTCAATTATTGTAAAGGAACATTACAAATGTTTCTTCACTGACCATTTCATCTTCCAATGCAGGTCACACCTCTTTCCTTGCCAACAAAGCAACACACCCTTATCATTTGCTGGTGTCTCTCCCACCCACTGTCAGCAGCGTCAACTCACAATAGACTGTTCCCCAGATTACATCCGATAGGCCCAGTCACCTCTTTGGCATACCTTTAATCATCCACCATTTGCAACATCGTTTGAAAGCTCTAGGGCTCCAATACAACAGTAGAATAGCACTGCCTGGAATCTTTACTTTCTCCTTCACCACCAAGCATGTTCACCACTGTCTGACAACTCTATACTCTGTCGCCATCACCAGTAGTATATGTGCACTGCCATCAGACAACTTTATACACTTTGAAGAGTACCATCTTACATCTGTACATACATCTGAGCTTCCACCATCAACGGGTATTAGCACTGTGCCTACTGCACTCAATATAGTCTTTCATCACCTATGTATGAGCAGTAGCACAGTCAGACAACTCTTTCTAAAGACACTGGTACCACATCACTGTCTGCAAACTTTCATTATCGACTGCCACCAGAAGTGCCTGACAGTTCTACACTCCATCACCATCCCTAGTGGAGGCACCTGAGAATTCTAGCTGCCACCACCAGAAGTAGACTAGTGGTAACTCCATAGTTTTCATCATCCACACGTAACTTCACTGCCTGCCAACTCCACCATCACCGGTAGCTCAGCACCATCTGAGAACTCTGTTCTCTGTGAGCTAGAAGTAGTACTACCCAACAACGTGACACTCTCCACTGCTGGCCACCAGTAGCACAGCACCACCTCAGAATTCCAGAATCCATCTACCAGCCACAAGTAGCAGCATCGTCAACATCATTAAACAATTGTATACTACTGTACATCACCGCTACCAGAAGTATTAATAGTGCTGAGTGACGACTCACTGCTCTTTACCATCCATCAGTAGCACCGCTGTCCACCAAGTAACTGACAACACCACTACTACCTGTATCACTGGTAAGTGCAATTTTATTTTCATGTATGTTAGTCTGGCTAATAAGGTTGTAGTAATTAAGGAAGGTTACTAGTCATGTATCCCTGAGCATTAAGTGGTTAACCAAATTTAACCTACTGTCAAGGGGTTCATCTAATAGGTGTTTCTGTGACTTTATGCGATCAAGCATCAACTACTATGGAATTTGGTGGGATAACTTTGTCTTCAAAATATTAATACTACTTGGGTACTTTGACCAGCTAAACCATCCATTTGCATTTGTATTGAGGGCAGGAATGGGAAGGGACAGTTTAGTGGTACTGTAGATTTCTTTACACTTCTCCAGCCAGTCCGATGAAAAGTGAAACTGACGAACCCATGTACTATATCTGCTCTAAAAGTTTGTCACCCCTTGTGCAGCAAACACTTCGTCATTTGAAGCCATTAGAGCTGGAATAGACAAGACCGTCAAAGGTGATGAATAGGCGTTTAGCTGAAACATTACAGTGAAGGCGAATTAAAAGAGAGCTTTCTTAAGTGTGGTGTTCCTTGCTGAAGTGGTCAGTTTGAATTGACTGTGCGAACAGCAGTTCGAGCTGGGCTACCATGTCTCACAATCACCGAAGTCCATTGTTGCACCAACTGAATGAAAACAAGCAGTGTACATGGCATCTAAAGGACTTATAGATGAACAAAACAAAGACAGAAGGGCAAAGACTGCGACAAGTGTCTTTGGCTTTGTTCCTCACATTGCTTCCAGCCTGTAATTGTGCAGCCATATTGCAGCATTTCTGCTGAATATATACAAAATGCTTTGGTTTGAGACAAAATTAGTTAGACAGGAGTTTTGCCATGATTGCTGTACACTTGAATAGATTATTTTCTGAAACAAAATGAGAATGACTTATTTTAGAGCATATATGGTATGCATGTTGCTATTTTGCCCATAAATTTGACTTTCTGTACCTGGGCTATCCTTTCTGTTTCTACCCTAGCTCAGTCTTCACACCAGCTGCATTTTCCCTGCATGATGCAATGTGTATTGTCTAATGTGAAATTGAACATACAATGTTAAATTGTATGTACATAAGTCTTTTTATAGATTAAGCATTTTCTACAAAATAGTAAGGAAGTAGGGATGGCATAAAAGGACAGAAGCAAGTAAAGTCTGTTTCATGGTTGAGCATTAACCATAGTCCCCACAAGCAAGAATGTTGCATCGTATAGTCCCACATCCTTGAATGTAGGGACCATGGTTAATGCTCCACTGTGTAACAGCCTTTACTTGTTTCTGTCCTTCTAAAGCTATGCCTTATATCCTTACTATTTTGGCAGAAAATGTTTATTCTATAAAAAGACTAGTGTACATTCAATTTCACATTGTATGTTCAATTTCAAGTTAGACATTACACATTTCAGCATACAGTGAAAGTGCAGCTGGTGTGAAGCCAGATCGAGCTAGGGGTAGGAAGGAAAGGATAGTCCAGGTACAGAAAGTCAAATTCATATATTTCTGCATAACTATAGGCTGGGAACAAAGTGAGGAACAAAGCCAAAGACACTTGTCGCAGTCTTTGCCTTTCTGTCTTTGTTTTGTTCATCTATAAGTCCTTAAGATGCCATGTACGCTGCTTGTTTTCATTCAGTTGGTGCAACAATGAACTTCAGTATTGTGAGATGTAGTAGCCCAGCTTGAACTGCTGTTCGAATGGTCAATTCAAACTGACCACTCCACTTTATTACTTTCTGTTCTTTCTATGGTGTGCAAGCTGCACATGCTAAAATGCAACCACAGGACATCCATGCAGGTATAGGACTATATTCTGTAATCTTGGAGTTCGTCAGCTAGCACCTTTCCAAGCTAGCCCACCCACAAGAGTCTGCCTCGTATACACCTCTGAATGGACAGCTTATGGCCTTGCAAGGCTGTTGAACAGAAATTGAAGGAACAGTAGGCAGAAAACTGCCAGTAATCAAAGTCATTATAAAATGGCATCTTGCACATATTGATAACATATACTGTAAGGACAGACCCAGTTACAGTAATAGGCGACACATGCTCATGGCAGTTTCTAACCTACAAAGGAACACTGTGCATGCCAATTGAATGCAGGGTAATTCTATGGTAAAAGCGTTTCCTTACTTGTTATGGTTGTGCGCTAGTGCTGTCAGAGAAGAAGCTGAAATATGAAAAATGTCAAGGTCATTTTCTGCGAGACTGCACACTTTCACTGGGATGACTGCATCTGCACATGCTCATTCAAGGTGAACTGTGCAGGTTATATGTCAATGTGGTGAGGTTGAACTGTCAGGCACATTCTTAGTCATGCAGTGCCATCCAAAGGGTTCACACAATGATATGAACTTGTTCTGTATGCCACATGCAGTTGTGTAGGTTGGCTTGGGAGGAAAATCATCCCAGGCTCCTCCTACAACCGAACCCAGGCTGAATTCCTTCGCAGACGACCTTGTTGTGGAATGTGGTATTGCAAATAGTACTGTAGAGTAGCTCACTGCTATGACATATTTGAGATTATGCCTTTGTTCTTAAGATTTATCCCGTTGGGTATCTAAGTAGAGATCCACCACCATGCATAGGCAATGTGCATCCAAGAAATCACATGGATGTTACAGCCAAGAGGTTGCAGAACTGCTAGCCACAGACACATACACACACACACACACACACACACACACACAACAAACCATCCATTCTTACCATGCAACCATCCACTCATCCATTTGCTGCATTGCACTGGAGCTCAAGCGGGCTATCAATAATCTTCTCAAGGCACAGTTGGTCTTCTACCTTCGCACCGCAACTCCCTACCACTGTACAGGCATGGGATGAGCTGGTTGATCAGACCAGACCTAACAAAGTTAGGGTTTCTCGGCTGGCTTATGCATGAGACAGGTAGTGCTTAAACAACTTCAGGGTTAGAGAGTGACACTTTCTCAGACCAGATCCGTTTGTTGCATGGGAGATCACAGGCTGGCCAATCATGGCCCAAAAAGTGTCTTACAACATACAAATTTGGTGGCTATAAACGTTTTGGACTTAGATCACAAAGATGTAAAAACTGTTGCCAAAACGACAGAAGATGTAGGGATGGTATAAAAGCAATGAAACAAAGTCTGGTAGAGATGGATGTACATACCCTTCCTGTCATTGTACTTTTCCTTCTTGGTGAGTGTAGGTATGTAGCTGCCTATCCAGATAGCTAGTACGTATGTGCTAATGACGACTGTGGGATACTCTGCGTCACCCCTCATGTGTTCCATCCCTCATATTGGGTACCAAGAAGGAAAAGAGTGCACTCAATGTAGGGAAGAGAACACAATTTAAGCGTCATAAAGGTCTAGTCTGTTAACTTTTGGCTGTAGTTTTGAGCTAGCTGGTCTAATACTTTGACATAGGGATAATGTTGACAACCTGTACCATCCGGATATCCAGATAGTGCTACCACACTCTCTGGTACAGCTTAAGCATAGAAATAGCAGGGTTTGCCCAGACTCAACCTTTGGCCTCATATACGTATTTATGTATATATAATGGCTTGTGTTAAATATTCTTCTTTACGCTACACGCAATAACATTTGGTTGTTTGCTTGTACAACTCACTCAAATGATGTGGATTGCAACAGTTGGTCTATTGTATCTTCTGTAGGTCACACGTCACTTGTGCACATCAAGGGCACCAAATGGATCCTGGAGAATCTGCTGAACTGGACCTGAAGAACTTGGCAATTAAGAGGCATCCTGTGATACAATATGGGCAATATGTGAATGGCACAGATGTACATAGGCATGCACTATCCAAACTGTGGTGGGGCAGAACAACTGCCTTGCACGATGCTTGTGACAGTGGTTACCTCTCACTGGTCAGACAGCTCTTGAGGAGTGGCAGCCACCTAGATAGTAAGGACAGAGATGGAAGGACACCTTTGATGTGTGCAGTTCACAGGGGTCACGATGAAGTGGTGCTTGAGCTTCTCAGAGCAGGTGCTAGTGTCACTGCAAAGAATGAGCGTCAGCAAACTGCCCTGTACTATGCTAGCAGTCCCAGGGTTGTTCAGTCACTTATTGCAGCTGGGTCTAATGTTAATGAGCAGGATTGGAATAATGCCACACCTTTGATGCTTGCCACTGAAGGACATCACAACCATGCAGTTCATGAGCTCATCAGAGTAGGTGCCATTGTAACTGCAAAGGATATGTGGCAACGAACTGCCCTTCACTACGCCAGCAAAGGAGACCATCCTGATGTTATCAAGCCACTGGTTGAGGCTGGAGCTAGCATCAATGAACAAGATGAAGATGGGTGGACCCCGTTGATGGATGCATCTGAAAGAGGTCATGGCCAAGTGGTGCATGAGCTCATCACAGCAGGTGCTAATGTAAGTGCAAAGAACAGGATGCAACGAACTGCCCTTCACTATGCCAGCAGAGGTAACCATGTTAATATTGCCCAGGCACTCATCAAGGCTGGAGCATTCATTGATGAACAAGATGAAGGTGGAAGAACACCCCTGATGGATGCAGCTGAAAAGGGTCACGATCAAGTGGGGCACAAGCTCATCACAGCAGGTGCTAGTGTTACAGTAAAGAACAAGCAGCAACAAACGTCCCTTCACCTAGCCTGCAAAGGAGGCTATTCCAGTGTTGTCAGGACAATTGCTGAGGCTGGAGCTAATGTCAATGAGAAGGATGAAGGCGGAAGAACACCTTTGATGGGTGCAGCTAAAAGGGGTAATGAGCAAGTAGTGCTAGAGCTCATTAGAGCAGGTGCTAGTGTGACTGCTATTAGTAGCCATCCAACCACCCACATGGAGGACTGGTCAGTTGCAGCTGATTCAACAGCTCTGCATTTTGCTGCTACTTGTAATAATTTGAAACCTGAATGTGGGGTTCTATTGATGGAGGCAGGAGCAGATATGACAACCAGAAACAGGGATACCAAATCTGCTCTTGACCTTGCATCAAGTCAATTCCGGCAAGCCATCCAACAGGTACCACCTATCTCTACCAAGCGCATTGTTGCAGTAATTGGCAACACCAAACATGGCAAGAGTACACTTGTAGCATCTCTGCAGGCTGAGGGCAATAATCAATGGAAAAAGTTCACTACCAGGTTTATAAATGTATGGAAAATCAGACAGCAGACAACTGGAATTGAAACAGTCCATTTCTCCAGTCAGTCCTGTGGTGATACACTGTTCTATGACTTTGCAGGTCAGTCAAATTTCCCTCACCAGACATTTCTGGAGGCCTTGCTGAGCAAGTCTGGAGTTAATGTGACCCTGCTGCTCCTAGTGAAGGCAACTGAAGCAGAAGACATAATCAAACAAGACATCACACACTGGCTGCGACTGTTGGCTCTCATGTCAGTTCCAGCCACTCCACAAGTAATTCTTGTTGGCAGCTTCCTGGACCAAGTCAGGTCCAGACGAGAAACAACTGAGAAGCTGCGGCGATGCACTCACTCTGTGCAACAGGAGTTTCCTTTCAGTGTCCAGGGTCCCTGTCTCCTCAACTGCCGAAAGCCTGACTCTGAAGGCATTAGACAGATTCGCACTTTCATTCAAGGAATTCAGCCACTGCAGTTGAACTGCAGCACTCTCTCATACAACCTTCACTGGGTCTTGGTGCAAATGCGAAAAGCATTTCCTGGCATTCCAGCCATTACATTCCACACTTTCCAATCATGGCTGCTTGATGATGCCAAGCTACTTCCCAGGAGTGTTACTCCACTTGAGAAGGTGTGTCATGACCTTACAGTCACCGGGCATGCCTTATTTCTTCCCAGCAAACAAGACTCCTGTCAAAGTTGGCTTATCTTGGACTTCCAGGCTATCCTCCACAACATGTATGGTACTCTATTCTCAAGGACCCAGGCCCAGGCCAACAGGTTTGGTCTCCTCCGCTGCAGCCAGCTGGCTGAGCTATTTCCTAAGTTGGATCCAGCAATGATCCAAGAGCTACTGATCAGCCTTGATTTCTGCATTCATGTCAATCCTTTGATCATCAGAGATGAGCAGTTGAGGCAGACTGCAACAGACAGGAGAGAAAGTTGGCTGTATTTCCCTGCCTTGGTGTCAGCCCAACCCCCTGAATTTCTTCCAGAGTTAACAGACCCACAGCTGGTGCAGTGGATGTGCTGGCAGTTGAGGACAACTAAGAAGCACTTCATCTCTGCCCGTGTTGCACAAATTGTCATCCTCCATCTTGCAGCCAATCGTGTGTTCACCCACAAGTTATCTCCCAGTGTGAGAGAGCGCTCCTGCAGTGTTTGGGTGAATGGTCTTTCCTGGACATCAATTGAAGACATTGACATTGTGGTCCAGATAATTGACAGCAGTGTGGTCCAGGTTGTTGGATATAGCACGGCTGGCTCTGAGAAGTTGCACCAATATGTGTCAACCATTGTTAGAAGTATCATTAAGACGATTACCCAGGTGTCTCCAAAACTGGAGGCTTTGTCCTACATTGTCCACCCATTTACACCTGCTATGCTGAAGGATCCCAAAGTGCCTCCTGCCCCTGACTCCCTGTTCCCAATTTCAAGCATCATAAGCTGCATTAGTGGTCATTGTGATCAGATCCAATCCCTGCAAGGAGAGACTGGCTGTCTATCCCAGCAGATGAGTGTTACAGAATTGTTTGGAGGATGGTCCCCTGCTATTTCGGCTGTTGTGGACATGGAATTCAAAGGAGAACTGCAGAGTGGTGAGTGCACATGTGTGTCTTGTGTAGTTGTGGGAGGCATTCCAAATGTAAATGGACTTGTTCGCACTGCTGTAATGCTACTAATTCTAACTGGTAACAAATCAAAACCTGGACTGTTCAAACACTAAATATTTAGTTGCTGCTAAAATTTGTACCTGTAAGGTCAGTGTTGTGGCAATTACAGCTTACGGGTAATTGATTACGATTACAATTACTTGGAAATTTAGAAAATTAATTATCATTACCATTACCTTAATATTGCAAGAATTCATTTCCATGCAACTACTTGAAAGCAATTATAATTACGATGAACAACAACATTCAACCTTGCCTAGCCTGTCCGTTACAGTGGTTTACTGTAATGAACCGATCTTTCTACAATTACAAATACAACTGCATAAACATTTCTTAAAATGGGGCTTTGTCTTCATATTTAGCAGCGTTTCAAAGTTCTTTGGAAGTATGTGACATCTAAGTGGATTTAAAACTTTGTCTGCCTGACTGAACATGCTCAATTAGTGCAGTGGTAGCTGGTACAGAAATTACCTGAAGAGCTAGGTTGCAAGAGTAGGGTAATCTTAGGATTTTATTCTGTAAAGGTCTGGGAGACTCAGGAACAAATGAGAAGGAATATAATGACACCAATTTCATACATCCTTGAAGTAACAGCTGTAGAAAATACATTTATTAGGACCATCCTACTTTGACTGACTCTCTTTGTAAACAAAATGAAATGGCTGCAGCTAGTGTATGCCTCAAAAATGGGAAACATGCAACTAGCTACGGTGGAATCTCATTAACTGGAACCTCCAAAACACCTCACGAAAAGTTCCAGTTACTGAGAGTTCCAGTTAATGAAATTCAATATAAATCTAGAGTATGTAACTCACGTATTATGACGTCATCAAGGAATGGAGTTGGCACAGGGCTGCCCCCAGACGAAGACCAACTGCCATCCTTACCACTTCATCGTCCATCTTGAGGCCTACAGTGGAAATGGGCACAGCATTAAGCCAAGTAACAGACTCTTAGGCTATCAGTTACAACAGTTGACACACTGGGGATAATTACATGACAAATTAATTTGGCAAATATCCAAACGAACATAGGTCAGGATATCCGGATGTATCTACTATCCGTTGCAGCCCTAGCTATTAAGCTGACTTGAGTATCAGATGTCACACTCGTGATGTCTATTTAGGAATGGCCATGGACAGACATCTTCCAGCACTTGGCCAAAACCTCCATGTATTTGCCCACCTAAGGTGGGAGGCGCATGCAGCAACAATCTAAACAGCAATCCTTAACTTCTATGAAGGCTTTGTTTGGGCATTTTCTGTGCTCCATAAAGGTGGTGTAAGGCTGATATGAGGAGTGAATGATAAATTCTACATGTACCATAGGTAGTTCACTAAGGTTGCGTTTTCTCTGTGAATGTGTGAACTGTGTTACGGGCCATTAACCTTTACAGTGTAAATGTTAAAGGCTGCATGCATGCATGCATGGCTCATGATCTATTTGCCATTCCACTCTCTTCAGACCTGCCCTCAGTGTCATCACCTGTGATTTCACAAAGTGAAACTACCGCTGCCCATGATGGACCTTTCACTGAACCACTTACTGCAATACAGCAAGGTATGTATGCTCCATCAAGTGTCAGCTAATGTACTAGTGCACCTTGCAGTGTGGTAAGTGTGTAAATCAATTTGTGTATCTTTGTGGTATGCATGAGCATGTGTGTGTGTATGTAGGGGAGCAAACCGCACATATTGGGTATGGTAGTAGATTCTTGAGCATGAACACAGCAGTCACTTCAATTGAGAAAAGGACATTTCAGTCTGTAGATCTTCTTCAGATGTTACAAAACTTAGCAAAGCACGACTCAAATAAATAATAGGTGGATGTATCAATTGCTGTCATAAAGGTGTAAAAAGCAGGAAAGTTTGTGATGAGGTACGTATGAATAATAATTAAGTTGTTAAGGGGATGATGGTTTGTCTAGTAGCAGCAGCCATGAGGGATTGATGGACCCTGTTTCACACGGAGATGAACCCCTACCATATCATATTAGGTATATGTGTGCAATAGCATTGCAGGTGAAAAGTTTGTGTGTATCACTTAACCTTATCTCACCCTCTCCACAGATGCAAACACCCTCTTTGACATTGACTCCACTCCCACTTTACAAGAAATCAAGAAGATCATTGTACATGAAGTTGCCGCTGACTGGAGCCTGGTAGCCATCTATCTTGGCATGGAGTCCTCTGTGATTAAAGTAGTGGATGGAGACCACCGAAGATGTGAGCTTGCATGTGCAGACATGTTTGAGCAGTGGTTGGCATGGGAGCCAGGAAGTGGGAATAGGGAGAGAACTTGGCACACTGTCTTGTCAGCAGTGGAGTATGCTGGGCACAAGGCTTTCTCACAGCAACTCAAGGCAGAGACTGTCAGAGTCCTGTGAGCTTAGAACAAGTACAGAACTTATAGGACATCACATACACACTAGTACTGTAGTGCTTTTCTAGTTCCTATCTTGCACACAACACTATATCATACATACACATGGATTCCTATTTTATACCATGTAGCATGTTTCAGTATTGTAAATAACCCTTACTTTGTAGCACTGTTCTGGGTGGCTAAACCCATATTATGCATGTACGTATGTTTGACTCGCAATAATGTGAATATGTAGTTATTGACCTTGCAGCTAGCTGCTAAACAAACAATTGCTGCTAAATAAAACATAATTAGTCAGGCAGTGACAAGTATCTCAATACAATTGTAGAGCATGCATATGTGGCACATGGCAGTTATGTAAACAATGTAGTTTCCGCAGCAGATTTTCACCTTTGCATTTTTGCTTGTTTTTCTTCAAGTTTATCTGAAATTGGCAGCAATACAAGTACTGAATAAAAGACAAAGAACCTCTCTGTAACTCTGTAGATGATTCCCGTTGATATCGATTTGCTGTGGTAAATAGGCAGTAGAGTAGTGTAGGGTATTTCTGGTCAGCAACTATTACCGGACTTGTGGATGTAATTTGACTAGGTGTGTATCCATCGACACAGCACGATACTCCAAACTCCGGTTGTGAGTAGCTATACACCTGCTGCATTTCACATGCTAAAGCGGCCAGCCTGCAACATTTCTTACCAGCGGTAGATCCTTAGAAGTGATTTGTGGTGTTAACTGTTGCATTGCAAATCTTGACCTCCTAAGAAATACCCTTGCAATGGAAGAAGCTAGCGCAACAACCCAGTATTGCTATTGGCCATTTATATCATTAATTAGCTGTACTACGTACCTATGCCTAACACAACACTAAATTGTGTACTTGCCAAAGCTCCCCATTCCTGGAGAACCACCCACTTGAACACATAAAACCAGTGGAGGGTATTACCAGACACATGCATGCATGCCTCGTTTTCCTTCACAAACTATGTGAAATTGCTAAAGCAGAAGCCTAAAACAAAATGTCCAGAGTGGGATGGTGTCCACGAGGTAGGATATGACAGTTGAGCATGGGCAGAGTACACTGAATGCAAGGAATAGCTCCACTACATTGTACAAGTACCCCTCAAAGAGTATGGTCTCTACCTGCCACTTCTGTGCTATTGGTAGCTTGTGTTGATACTGTACCAAGAGCACTGTAGACATCTCTAGACACCGTAAAATTTGCATTCACTACTTTGCACTACTCTCCTAGCACTTTTCTACACTCGTCTGGAAACACCCTCCGTGAGAGTGGTGTGATTGGGTTGAAGTGTCTCTGCGTCAACAGCAGCAAGTGCTAGTACTGCGTAGCCAACCGCTTTCTCCCCTCCATTTTTATTTGATGACGTAATTGGTCGGCTGTGATGTCATGATGTAAATGTTTTTCCCACAAGTGAGTAATTAATAAAGACACACATGTCCACTGCCCGATATTAGTCAAATTAAGTAGAAAAGAGAGAAAATGAGTAAAACAGGGAGAAAATGAGTAAAAGAGAATTATGGGTAAAGGGTAGAGTGATCACCGGTCAGCCATGACATTTCAATAAGTTCGATGATGGATATATGTGAGTTAGTTAATCACACAACTGGGCCTCAGCATGAATGAGGTCCAGTGGATTGTCATGTAGGTCAATTTGCTGCGCTGGGGCATGATATGTTGATCTTAGGGCATGGAGGCAGGCCACTGCTGAGTTTGGCAAGCTGTATGACTGTCTGCATCTGATGAAGCTGAGGGCACTGCTGTATGGTTGTATGTGTTTCTTGGAGATGAGACCTGCAAGCCTCTTGAGGGCAACCGTGGCTCTTACCTACAAACTGATGATCATCACACAGCTAATATTCAGTTATCTTTAGCTGTAGCAGTAACATGGTTGCTGAGGGCATAGGGGGGCAGGCGTCGGGCCCCGTAGAAGAGAAGCTCGCCCAAGCTAGTAATATTATATTGCTCGTGTTGCCAGGGCAACACAGTAATTCACATCTTTGTGTGACCTTTCACCTTATGTACACATTTCTACATTTGTGCAATATAACAACTCCACCCAATAGTGAAGGAATTATATTATTATTGTCTACAGCAGTCACTGTCCTCGCAACAATCACACTGACTGCAACTGACAGGGAAACATGGAAGACAACAGCAATATAAACAATGCTTCCTTTGCACAGCTCTAGCACTTCTTTTGAAATGCCTGGCATTCACTTTGAGTCCTTCTGCAACAGTGGAATAGGGAAGAGAAGGAGATGAGGGCAAGACAAAAGGGAGTGATGGAGAGGGAAGGAGAGTTGCAGAGAAGTATGGAAATGAATCAGAGATGGGGGCAAGGAGGGATATGGAGAGGTATGGGAGAGATAAAGGAGGGGACAGATGCATGGAGTGAGGAGTGGGAGAGAAGGATAGAGTGAGAGGAGACATGTGGATTGGAGATGAACAGATCTTGCAGACAGAGGCAGGTTAGACTCACCTGATTTCTCCTCTAAGTTATCCAACTTCTCTTCTCTCTCCTGCAGCTTGCTGATGTTCTGATGCTGAACATCTTTCACCTACACACACACATAGCATGTACCATTCAGTGCACATCTGTGGGATGACTTAGAACATGAAGACCCATGACATGACTTAGAACAAGATAGCAAGATCCTTTCTTGTCAGTATTCAGTGGCTATTACCTAGTGATACTGTAATGTGTAATAATAGACCAGTTGCGTATAAGCGTTTAGGAATGCAGTACGTCATAATTGCCTATGACGTCATCACTGGTGGCAGTTTAATACATTGAATAGATAGGGGAAAAGGTGTTGCATCGGCAGCCTCGAGCGCTTTGTGCCGAATGTATTCATTTACATGTCTCGGCTGGATGGTACACAAGAATACACACCTGACAGTCGTTGATTGAGGTTGATACGGCCTATGGTCGGCGAGATCGAGACTCATGAAGGGGCACTTGCCGATGAAAATGTGGCAAACGATACTTCTCTACAGTATTTTTCGACACTCCTGGACATAGAATAGCTTCTAGTTGAACTACCGCCTACAAAGTATCAAGGTTAGCTATAGGTAGCGATAGTAACGCAAGGGTGCTGGTCATAGCCTTATTAGCCGTTACTCGCAGATCAGTCCCACTCCAGACTTCTCCATCTTAGTGCCTGCTGTGGTGCTTTCACTGAAATCCTGTCAAGAAGTCTTCGTTCACCACATTCTGGTCGCTCATGTCTGCGAATCCCCCTTCACGAATCTCGATCTTGGCAACCGTATGCCTTAGCAACTTCAATCAACGACTGTCAAGTGTGTATTCATGTGAACCATTCAGCCAGGCCATCTAAGTGGAAACATTCGGTACAAAGTGCTCAAGGCTGTGGTGCAACTCCTTTTCCCTATCTTTTCAATGTACTAAACTGCCACCAGTTATGACGTCATATGCAATTATCGCCCTACTGTAACCACAACATTCCTGAGTTATGGGCAACTGGTCTATTGCAGGTACACAGCACATTCTTCTTCTTACAGTCTGTTTACACTAGCGGAATGGTTCCAGAACTGGTTATGAGAACCGTTCCATGGATCGGTTCTCATCGGTTGACGTCATATGCAATTATCGCCTTACTGTAACCACAACATTCCATTCCAACATTCCAACATTCCTGAGTTACGGGCAACTGGTCTATTGCAGGTACACAGCACATTCTTCTTCTTAGCAGGTTTAGCAGGTTTGGTCAGGAAATGTTTGGCCAAAACCACACAATACACTGTGTACAGGTAATGCTACCATTATACAGTATAGAGTGACAACTTGTGCTGCAGCCACTCACTTGATCTGTCTTCTGTTGCAATAGCTTAACTTGATTATCAGATGACCTTAGTAGAGTGAGAAATGGGAGAAGAAATGTAGGCCATGGAAAGACATGAAATGAATGTGGAATTAGCTCACATTTAAAGGGAAAACTCAATTAATAAATCAATATATTATACTAAAAAGTAGACACCAACCTTTGCGTTGATGGTTTGGTTATTGAACAGGTTCGGGCGTATAAATACGTATCTTGGTCTTCTCATCAATGACACTAAGTCTAACTTGGAGTGATCACATTGGCATGGTTTGTAGCAACAGTCCTAGACTCCTTTGAAGTCTTTCTTGGTTTCTACCATGTTCACTTCTTGTCCTATATCTGAAGACATATATTCTACCTAGTAGACATAAACCTGGCATAAATCCAGTGATCCTTCAAGCAACAAACCTAGCCTTTGCAGTGGCCTAACTGCAAGAGTCACCTTTTGAACAACCCTGACTCCAGCCGTCTTCCTGGCTGAGGCTTCCCCCTAATTTTATGCTGCTTCTATGTGTTGAAACCACTAGTGGTTTTAGCTTGTGATGGATGCATATGGAGGTGGCATTCATCCTATTACCATCAGTACTCCACACTGATGAGCCCCAATCAGGAAGAAACAGCTGTCTGTGGCTCTACATCTTTGTAGGATGTTAGGGGGAAGGGAATCGCTGGTTGCCAACTCAATAGGGCCTTTTGGGCCTCCCAACCAACTGTAACACCAATACTGGTGTAGTTGGTTGGTGGCATAAACCCAGTGATCCTTCAAGCAACATATTCTACCAACTTTTGATTACTGTGATGTCGCTTGGTCTGGCTATGCGAGACAAAGCTCATCGCTACTTCTCCATCTGCTCACTACAACACTGGCTCTACATCAACTTCCCAACTGAACCTTCCCCCCTACCTGGTCTTCATTCATCCAGAAAGCATTCAATTTTGCAGGTGCATCTTCGTGGTGGAGTCTTCCAGGCTAACATCCAATCCCTAAAGACTATACCTCATTTCAAGATTTGCGCATGACTTTCTGACTACTGCCACTGGAATCAACTGTAAATTTTGATCTCCAATTTCCAATTTATCATGAATTTTCATCAGTTCATGGACCAAACTATATACTAGTGATCTTTTGCTTGTATTGTATTGTATGTGTATATTCACTTTTTCTTATCCGGGGGCCTTTGTAGTAGCCTCTGGCTATAGGCTAAATAAGATTCCCGATCATAATCCAGGGCAACCTGCAGATAGGCTCTTATCCCCTCCAACCCCCCAAGCAGTGACAGGCGCTGATGTTCTGCGGCAACTGCTTTGTCAGTTTTTGATCAAATTGCACCAGGTTAAATTCAATATGCATTAATTTCCATTTCATCAAATCATGTCAAATACACCTGACAAACCGTATTTATTCTGCTGATGATCCTCTTTAAATGTGACCTTTAAGACAGTTTTGGTATACAAATACAACAACTGAGGCTCCTTGTCTTGAAAACAGTAATTTGCATGATTTGGGGGGAACTAAGGAAAGCCATCTTGCATTTCTTGCATAGACTTGTACCACATGCACCATGCTCACGAAATCTTTCCTCACTTCAAATATGAAATCTAGCCGTCACATAGCTATGTGCTGATGGACTAGAGAGCCAACCAGTGCTCAGACTAGCCTTGCACATCCAGGCCTACTGCATATGGGGAAATAGGCCTGGCACATTGCTATACATCGAGTTGTGCAGCGTTGCAGTCCACATTGCAAACATAATCAGATTACAGATTGCTCTGACATCACAAACCAGCTCAAGACAACCAATGTGGATGCAAATCACCTGGTGAGCTCAAGAACTTCTGTACACAAATAATGAGGATGGATAATGTTGGTGGTTGTTGCGAGCTGGGCTGTGGGGTCACAGAAGAGCTGCAATCTGATTGGGTCGCACTGGGGGCTACAACGCCGCACAACTCGCGATGTATGGCAATGTGCCAGGCCCATTATCCCTGTATGAAATAAGACTGGATGCACGAGGCTATGTGCAGACGTGGACATGGCAATTAATGCTTAGTTAGCAGAGTGTATGTCCAAGCTATTCACTGCATGTTTACGTGTTAACTTTCTAATAAGGTTTACTGTTACCAAGAAAATTCTTGCTGTAACGTATTCCCGTGCAACAGGTTGCTAGCTACAATAATCATACCCAAACCAAAGTGACCGTACTGCAGCTAGCTGACAGCTACAGCGCTTTCTAAGAGGCATAATGACCGCACAACTCACTGACAACAAGTGTACGGTTACATTCATTCATTCTTCTTACATTCGTTCTCTCCTTCTACCTTTGGTCCACACAACAAACACGATAGAGCAAGGCACTTCCTGTGTCACGTGCAGCGTTCAACTCGAAAAAGGCGTGGCTATAGGCGCCACCCCGGCGTATAACAGCCCCAAACGGGTATAATGACATTCACAATATTCATAGCGCGGAGAAGCTAGGCGCTAAGGCACAACATGGAGGGGTTCTGCTGTGAAATGAGGGATGCAACTGCAGTATAATGCATATGTACATTCTCCTGCTAAAGTACGTATACGTAGCTAGCTATATACCTAGCTGCTTCGAAAGAGTCGAGGCATGGTTTAAGAAACTATGAAGCTGAACATTACTTGCCAGACCTAGACCATGGAAGCTGGCACTCTTGGCCACTTGCAAACAATTGCCTCTAAAACTGTGGAATTGTACAAATTGGAACTGAAGATATTTTCGGTATTCCTGAATATAGCTTACTCTCCTTTAATTCTTGGATTTTCTGTGGTAGCTTTGTTCAAGAGCTAGGCTTGGGTCCTTGAAAGTTAAAACTTGCAATTGCATGACAGCAGCATATGCTCTAGGATGCATTGGTTGGTAGGTGTAGCTAGCTATGGCTAGTACATATAGACTTGAGTTTGATGCATATTCAGGGGAGAGCTAAGTTGGTGCTGATTGGTAAAGCAATGATGGGCCTGGCAAAACAGCACATCTCGTCTTCTCACACTATAATTATACAATAAGTGAATACAAATCTCATGCAGCAAAGCATGTAAGCATATGATTTGAATACACCCTGGCCTGGCCTGAAATCACGCTCATGTACTGGTACAAGCGTTAGCATGCAGTGAGAGCTAGTGCTAGTACTAGTATATCTACAGCTAGTGGAAGTTGCAAAGTTGTAATGCTATATGTATAGGGCACGTGATCACTAATGAAATACAATATACAGAGGGTATATACATACACTGCCCCTTTTTGATTCCTTCCAATAATTGTATTAAACTGTTCTCTTCTAGGGTGGCACTGCTTCCCTTTCATCAAGCTATCAATTACTGCACCTTTCTTCTGTGTCATTTTCCATGATCAGTGCAAGTTTATGAATTTCATTCAATTTGCACTGACTTCATTACTATAGTGTCTGTAGGTTATCTACAATTGTAAATGAATGAAACATTAATCACTAAGTGACATTCCTGGCTGGCTATTTATAGACATTGTAGACATTCATTCGATTCCAACCAAATTATTTTCAATAAATCACTGCTGGCGTTTGGCCACATGCTGTGCCCTTCATCAGAGTACAGCAAACAAGCTGAAACTAGTAGACAATGAAAAGTCTGGGCATTAAGTACGTAGCTACAGATATTATACATAGAACCCACACTGATATAACCCCAAGGATGACATTGGAATCACATTTGTGCTGATAGTCAATGTGGTAACATTTCAATATAGATGAAGTAGATGGCCAAAGAAACTATGCACTCAGCAGGAATTACTAAATAGTGGCTCTATTGATTAATTTGAAATCTCACATTCTTATGAAGGACAATCAGATTAAGCACCCAGTTACTAACCTGCTATGATTATCCACAGTTAACGCAAAAGCAGTAGCACAGACTTAGCACAGTTTTCACAAGTTTGAAATAGTGGGTTAATGTATTATAGCCCTTGAGTGGGATTCCTTCTTTCTTCCTAGTCGTTCATTTCCACCATACAGTTAAAGCTGCAATAGGTGAACAGGCTATGCACTAGTGCTACGTACATGGAAAGTGACCACCAGTGCCAGTTGCAAAAGGAATTGCACATGTGTATAGAGGAAAACACCACCAGTGCAAAAAGCTAAAGGTCTGGGACACCAGGCACCAATGTTGATTGGCACAAATTGGAGTGGGACCAGCAACAATGCAATTAGCACGCAAGCAGATGTAATCATGAACTTTGCCATTGTGATGTGCACGTGCACATGTTGAAGTCACATTGAGTGTGTGACTAGGTATTATACATTTGTGCATGTACAGTATATATACCTACATGCCTGTTTTATATACGTATTTGAATTCGGAATCTTACTTAATGTGGAATGCCATATAAAGCCTTTAGCTACAGTATATACATTCAAGTATTCTTTAAGCACTAAAGCACATGTGTGCTTGCACATACATAGCTACAATAGAAGCATATAATTTATGTGCAGTTGTGAACATAACATCACATCATGCTGTGTTTGTAGTCTGTGTGAACATGCACTAGATATCTCCATGCTCTTGCATGTATCGGTTGGTGGGAGTAGGTTCAAACTGAAGTGTGTAAAAGGCATAGGTAGGTGGATGCACTGAATGAATCCTAACACAGCAGTATATAAAGGAACCACGGGTTAATTTAGATAATCCATGTTGCCACTGACTCTCTATATAATTTATGGATAGAGGATCCTTTTGTTCACTAGGACAAGGAGTCCATATACCATATCCTGAGGCATGGTAGCACACATGAGGAAACTTCCAACAACACTCTAGAAACATCAAAAGGACATTAAAGGTTGAAAACAGGAAAAATGTGCTAAACATTCCCCATGATTGTGCCAACCACATACTGTAAACAAAGCATGCAGACACTACACATTGCTGTGTGACAGACCTGCTGCTCTCTCTCCCGTCCAAATGGAAGTGCTGGAGGTTGATGATATTATCAATATCAGATTGTTTTAGCACTGAAAGGCTATTCTCAAGTCAAGTGTGCAATGTTACACTAAGATATAGAGACAATCTAATTCATTTGAAGCAAGGTTGAACTGCGACACCACATCAAAGACAAAGTGGCCAGGACTAGTTATGCAATCTTCTGACTGCACTACTGATACACAGTAGTAGTATGTTGTATATCAGGATGGCAAAGTGCTGAGAATACACACACATTTATGCATGTCAAGCACAATAATCCTCTGCTGCTCATAATAAATGGACCGAGGGTACGGCTCATGTAGACAGGTTGAGTATAGTGAACACACAATAAAAGATCACAAAGTAATCACTGGATATAACACCTACCAGCTTGGTACACCAGTATTGGTGTCTCAGCAAACTGGTAGGTGTAATGTCAAGTGATTACCCTTCAATCTATTTGCCTCTGCAGTGACTTGCTGCAAGCAACTTCCCCCTCTTATGATGGAAGATGTCTACATTTCTTCAGTCAATGATCACAAGATGCTGTACCAGCAATTGCAAGGCTGCAGAACAATCCAATATAAAAATGAATGTTTGAATGAATAGGGAATATTGCATCACATCATAATGCTCTACACACTCCCCAAGAATATTCATGAAAGAGAGACAGCTAAAGTGAATCATGAGCAAACTAAATTAACATGTGGACATAACCCCAGCAGCATTGCTGGAAAATTCAAATTAGATTCAAATAAAATCACCTGCATTTTGAAAGTTGTCAGATTCTTCATTACTTTAATTATGATAGGAAGGACACTCCGATTCTTTACCAACACAAACATACAGGTCACATGATGTACGCAAGGGCAGCTTTATGCTGTTCTGAGTCCCATCATTGCTTCTTCTTTGCACTGTTGTGGTGACACAGTGCAAAGGCTGACTGAAAGTCATAAGCTTGTGGATAAATCTCCATATGGACTGTCAGACAGAAAAGTAAAACACTGCATTACATTATTCGGAATGAAAAATTGTGACGTCCGCACCAAGCATATTTTTCCTTACATACCGCGTAGGTGCATACCGGAAGTAACACCACCCACGCAAAATGCCACTTTTTCCTCACGTTCCCTACACAGTAGCCGTCTGGAAACTGTCGATTAAACAGACGTCACGTTCAAGAGAAGCGAGCATGTCGCAGCCACGGAGGCAAGAGAACCCACCACAACACAGAGTAAGTGAATACATTCACTGTATGTCGTCGCAACGAACCTAAGCTGCCCGACTGCATATCATTCGCCCTTACTTACTCCTGCAGATTACCGAAAGCCGATTGCAAGAGTTGAAGAACAGGCACCCAACGGTAGGATGCAGCTTCCGATTGGGCATGTACTTCGAGACGCTGCACCAGGCGGACACCTTCGACCCGCTTGACGTCCCAGAAATCTACAGCTGTTACGAGACGGATTTGGATGAAGACCTTGGTTTCGGGTCTCTCATTTACGACAGAGTGAACGGCGATTCCGCTTCAGCAGTGAATCTCATTGAAGTAGAAGACATCTTACACAAACGCGATGACAGAGTAACATCGGTGTTACCGTCCATCAACGAAGGGCCGGACACGGGCGAGGTCGGGCGACACAGCGTAGACGCCCGCTCTACAGGCAGCGACGGTACATTGAAGGACAGCTACGAATTACCTAAGTCCTCGTCAAGTCAAAATTCACAGGATTCGGGCAGAGATTCCAACGACTCGTCCAAGAAAGCGCATCGCAATTTGTCAGCGGAAGGACGAAGGAAGGTTTCAAAGGATAAACCCCCCAAGGAGGCGAATCCGAAGACAGCAGTGGCACGGAGTCGCTCGAGGGAGAAACCTGGCGGCCGAATGCAAGATTATCAGCCAGTAGCAGGTAAACCGAAGCACAGTGGTAGCGCTGGTCTGCCACAGCGGGTCGTGGTGGGAGTAGAGGATACCCACTATCTTGAACTCCCAACCACATTCAAGTCAATGAGGATATCTGGTCACAGCAGCTCATCAACACAAAGAGTAGCTGTACCACAAGTGCTGTCCCAGCCACGCCACTACCATCCAAACCCAGGCACACATCGATCAGGAACACCAATGACTCATAATCCATACACCAACCAACATGCTCTGCCAGTGAGGACAGCACACGGCTATAATGAAACAAACCCAAGCCAGGTGCCTGTGTACGTTGCCAGATCACACAGACGACCCAGTGGCCAGCACACGTATCTTGGCTTTGTGTAGTGTGATTTACTACAAGACATTATTTATATGTGCCACAATTGTTTGAATTCAGTGTACCTCTTTGTACTTCAGTGCTTTTGTGTGTGACAAAACATTTGTATGCTTATTGTGGTCATGTTGTTCTGTTCCACTGTTTGTTGTCATGGGCACCCTGGACAGTAATGGAGAGTTTCATGAATGAATATGTCACAGTCAATGCAGTAGAGGCTTTCACATCTGGGACAGCAGTAACCCTGGAGTGCATAAAATGAGCCCACACTAATGATGTCGCACAAAACCACAGGTTATGATAACAGAGCACATGTAGTAGCTTGCCTTACCTCACTGGGGACAGATGCCATACAACTTGTGCAGACTCTGAGAATGTGAGATCAGGCGTGATAAGCCACATGTGAGGCCTAACCAGTGCAGAGCAGAACATACCCAGAGGAGCACTCTGTGGGGTTGAAGCTGGGCACAGGGAACAAGTGGTGGTTGGAGCGAGACAGGTGAGGTGCTAGGACAAGGGTAAGTCCTACAAATAGAGAGGAAATTTGATCACCGGGAGACATGTAAATGGGAAAACCTGAAACCTAACTACCACAAACCACTACAGGAAAAAGAGTGACTGAGCAAACAGATTACATATTTACAATTCCACGTATATGTGCAGGGAAGCATACAGACACATATTACATCACATGTAGAAGTAAAGAGGATCTGCCACAGGAGATATTCACAGTGCTAGGTACTCACACCCGCTGAGCTCATCACATGTGTATAGATGATAAAATTAATGATCTCTATCTATCCACACATGTAACTGATACATTAGGGTTGGCAGGGAGGTTGAAAGGGATAGGTTCGATAAGCACGCCCTTCAATTACTCATGCACCCTCTGAAGGCTTTCATCAACTCGATAGGTGATGGTCTTCCTTACACTAATTTACTTACCACAGACAGTGCATTCCACAGGGAGTTCGCAGTACTTTGAACGGCACTGGGCAGGATGCATGAAAGAGGTCTTTGACATGCACTGTGCACTCTTGCATGTGCAAGAACACCCACACATTTAATTGGCTCATAGAAGACACTACCATGTGTTAGCACTAACAGAGCTTGTAGAGATATCGCACTTAGAAGTGGTAACACACTCCAGGCTGAACACACCCGCCTCAGGGCTAACCACTACATGCAGTGAAAAGCACTGTTTAAACAGTTTACCACACACATGCATAACTGAGGTGAGCGCATAGTAAGACTATATGCAACATTTCAAACTCATCAGGAAATGTCATAACAAAGGGTAGCACTCCTTAGTGACTATTATGTCCTGTTAGCTCATTGTGCACCAATGGGCGACCACAGCAAAGGCCATACCTGTGAGCAAAAGTATCCACTGCGAGTCATCTTTGCACTGCTACGATTCAGATGGCTTCACATAAGAAAGATACACAGTAAGTGCATGAGTTCACGCATACAGGACATGCATGCACACACCCACACACCCACACACCCACACACCCACACACCCACACACCCACATGCACTACATACATGCACACACATCTACACACTCACACATGTACATATGTGTACATGGGTATGCTCCTAACAATGCACACACCTGCACTACACACCACTCCTACATACACAAGTATGCATGCACCCACCATGCGCAGAAGGATGGTGCAGCTTGCATCACATGCTGTGGAAAGCCTGGACATCAAAGGAATAACACAACCATTGTAATTTGAGCCAAGTACAAACACGTGTCATTGGACAGCTACTATAAATAACATTTTTTCCGGTTGCATGCATACCTTCTCTCTGTGTATAGCATACAGTGACATGTTGAGTGTAAAAAAATGTGATCAACAATATCTATTGTATACTACACCAGCAATGATAAGGAAGAGTGAACAAACCAAACACAGTGGTACACTGCACTGACCAACACTGCTGAGGCATGACTCCTACACTATGAATAAATCACTGGGACAGCTACAGCTAGAGACCTCTGGCATCAAACATATCAAAGGTGAACACAGCAGCATCTACATCAGATTTACATCACTAACATCAACTGGCTACTGTGAAAGGGAGGCAGCAGCACAATGTATGCACACATGGTGTAGACACGCTGTACACAATGAGAAGTAACTGGGTTCTGTTTACAGTGATTGGATTACTCCCTGAACAGTCAGGTGTACAAGTGAGGCCATACTCCTCCTACACCTGACACCTCACACCAGTCTGGGGTGACAATGTGACATCAAGTGGGTACAATAGTTATCCTTATATGGCTCCACACCCTCTGAGGTGTGAACGAAGAGCACACAAAGGGAGTGTCCCAGACCACTGTGGCATGTCACCCAAGAGACAGACTGGCTGCCAGGGTACTTGTAAGAGGTACAGCACTACATGTCTGTAGCAGTGTAGAGGACTGGGGCAATGTACAGGACTGCAGCAATATGTATAAGACAGTGTATAGGATTGTAGATTGAGGACTAAAGCAATGTATAGGACTGAGGCAACGTATAAGACTGAGGCAATGTACAGGACCAGGGCAATGTATGGGACTGGGGCAATGTATGGGACTGAGGCAATGTATAGGACTGAGGCAATGTATGGGACTGAGGCAATGTATGGGACTGAGGCAATGTATGGGACTGAGGCAATGTATGGGACTGGGGCAATGTATAGGACTGAGGCAATGTATAGGACTGGGGCAATGTGTGAATTGACACCTCAGATTTGTCATAACTCCTCACACAACTGAGCTGGATGATGGGCAAATCATCCTACTACAGTTGAATAACATAGCGCTTAGTTTTCAGTGATGCATTCTGATGTTTGAAAGTGAAACTTTTTACCATACTGGGGAAGGAATAGAGAGGTGATTAAACACATCTCACTTGTGTCAGAGGGACCCATGGCCAGGTGGTGAGTGTATCCATCAAACACATACACAAGGAAGGCATTGTAGCAGCCACCTGCTAACAGATGCTAAATACAGAAGTTTACTTCTTACCCTGTCTGCCATCATTCTACTTCCTCACCTTGGTATTCTGCACTTGTTCCAATCCAATTTTCTTCAATTAAAGTACACATATCCCCTACGTAATGTAACCCATTCCCCTCTTCATCCTTTGCTATATATACGTATCTGGGTGCCTTAGAGTGGTCTTGGACTAACTGCCTCTCCAAATTACATTAGCTATCAGGACTACTTCATATCCTGCCATCTCATTACACCCATCAGATGCCAAGCAGCCTGAACATTGCACTACTTTACCATATGACAACACCAGGCAGCAGCAGCAATCCACCCACACTCCTCTACCTGCCCAGCCTCCTCTCTCTCTCTCTCTCTCTCTCTCTCTCTCTCCCTTACTCCTACCCTTCTTTTGTTCTTCTTGTCTGTCCCTCCCTCCCTCCCTCCCTTCTCCAATTTCAAGCATAGCCACACTCTACCTACGTACACTCACCCATGCGAATCAAAGAAGACTCTGAGGTAGCCTGCACAATGGAAGAGCATACAAAACCAATTACAAGGTGAATAAATGTCAATTAGCAAGCAGGTACTCCAGCAAGAAGTATGCACCAGGAATTCATACACACATTCTACCATAAAATTCTACTTATTAGGCATATCGAGAAGACTCCACTCCCACCCCTCGATTCCCATTCACAGCAAAAAGAATGCTTTTAACACCATACTGCCAGCCTACACATGACTGGCAACACATTCTCTGACTGTCACGGAAGGGCAACAATACCTCAAGGAATGTTTCACAGTAAGCAAGTTGGACCTTATCTGGCCAATGTACACCATGTGCATTGGGTTAAGCTCCAAACGTACGATTGTCCTGGTTTGTGCGCATAACTGTTGCAGTACAGGACAGTGCAC
The DNA here is from genome assembly GCA_964019415.1 of Ianthella basta. Classification (NCBI taxonomy): domain Eukaryota; kingdom Metazoa; phylum Porifera; class Demospongiae; order Verongiida; family Ianthellidae; genus Ianthella; species Ianthella basta. The sequence continues at coordinate 3,634,245 of OZ025883.1, forward strand.
ACATCAGTCCAAATGAGCTACACACATATGCTTGGTGAACAATGCATAGCAGGAAGCACACATCATAAACATCATAAAACATTATCCTCTCTCAGTATGTCTGACAGGCCCTCTGGGCTGCTGTACCGCTGTGACCTCCTCCAGCAGGCATGCTATGTGCCAAGGCCAGGGGGAACACTGTTTTGGAAGCAACTTTCACCATGATGGCCTACCTTGCCATTCTCATGGCATTCTTATTGCATTTCTACCATCCACAGCAGTGACTAAACACCTTTCTTACTTTCACAGCTGCACGCATGTGTAGTCTTAGTGCAAACAAGTTTGTCATTGTCTGGTAACCACATGTAAATATTATGACAGTTGTATGAGGCTGTTCAGGTGATTGCCATGTCAGAAGCTAATTGTTACAAAGTATACATGTCCACACACTCTTACTGCACAGGGTGGCGTTATGACATGGCACCTTCACCTGTGGCAAACCATCAACAGTGTACGTACAAACTCCGCCAAACATTCAAGGGAATGACACTGGATGTACCAGACAGGAGCCAGGCAAAGGATGGGCTCCTCATCCTCACTGCAACATTTATGCTTCATACTGACTACTCATTGATACAGAAATATCTCATGCATAACAAGTACAAAAAGAGAATTTGAATGGAGCAAGCATGGACCTACTTTGTAACTCAGGTACGTACGTACTACTTTGCTATACAGTACCACATACAGTACGCGTGTACTGTAATGCAAATGAGACAAAGATTCTGATGCAGCCATCAACACCGCAGATAATGGTGGTTAGGTAGGCATCATGCAATTCATGTCACATTGAACTAGTCTTGTTGCCATTATATGCTATACTGTGAATCATACACATGTATGCACCCCATCTTGCTGCACGTGCAAAAGCCTGTGAACTGTTGCCAAGGTATGGGATATAAGCAATGGTCTGTGAAATGACTATGCAGCTTACTCACACTGTTAAACACCTGAACAGACAAAACGGCGGGCTGGACTGGTTAGGGTGGGGTAATGTTACATACAGGGTACACCACACCAATGTAGCCGGGGGCAAACCATAGAGAACAGCTGAGTGCTCCAAGACAAAGCTTTGAACACAGCCCTTCACCGTCACTACACACATCCAAAGGCTAACAGCATGCAAGCAATGCATGACTAAACAGCTGATAGCACTGAGATGCACATGACAGCATATGTTTTCCTCTATACCTTGCCATTCTGGGGGTGCACGGTGGTATGCTATTGAGATACGTACAACTGATATATCTATTCATTTCAGAACTGACCACGGCAAGGGACAGAATACAAAATGGAATACTGGGCCGTAAGGAGACAGAGTATGTACACACGTGATGAGAGGCATGATCACAAATGTACTTCATACCACACATAATGAACATACATACATAGCAAAATATGCAATAAGCAAACAGATTCCAAACATGTACACACCTGAAGTACACATACAGGAAGATAGAATACACACACACACACACACACACACACACACACACACACACACACACACACACACACACACACACACACACACACACACACACACACACACACACACACACACACACACACACACACACACACACACACACACACACACACAGAGAGAGAGAGAGAATGTGAAATATGCTTGATTTCACAAGGTAGTGAGAAATGCTACTAACCATGACCCACAAATTTGCATACAGGATGCATTGAGCCATGACTGCCAAGATGTTCAGTCATGTGCAGTGAGTCATGACTGGAGGAAAATGGACCAATGCCCTGGTAACTAGGCCCTAATGAGGCAGGACCCAAGCCTTACAACCCCTTGAGCATGCCCTATCACCAGAGATACCACAACTCTACCATGGCATCACACACAGTACAGATTTCCCAAACACTAGTTGAGGGAAGGCTAATGCAAACTATTGTTACTCTGTACCTGGTGCTACACTGAATGCTACTGTAACAGGAACCAACTATACACCATTGAGAGGCACTGCATACATAAGTGACAATAAAACCACCAAATATGGATACACACACAAATGACGTCTTTGAGTGATGTGCCTGCGTGGGAACAAGACACATACTGTGGTGTATTAGCCTTTTCCTACGTAATGTGATGCAGTAATAGTTTAACAATTGATATGGAAAGTGCAGGCCAGCCATACAAATAACATGTCTCAACAGTGTGTCCATTTAGGGTCATCCCACTGACGAAATCACCAAGTCCAAGTCAGATCTCACCGTGCCTGTCCTACTGAGTCCATGGTTCCACAATCTACAAACTCTACTGACTGTCGTAGAAGGCTGAAGAATTCAGCAAGTTACGTATGAAAGTAACAGGACAACTGGCTGCACACACCAGGAGTTGCACACAGGTATTCTGACACCATACCAAAGGCATACTGGTGGACTTCAGCAATTACAAGCAAAATTGGGTTCAAACACTATGTATTCCACAGTCTGTCAACTTGATCACCTGTCACTGCAATCGTCATTGCCTGCCACTTTGCACTTGTACATGTTCATATACGTACCATTAGTCACTCCAATGCCATTAGAGATGTTGCAAATTGTGACAGAAAATGAATATCCCTCAGTTTAAAAATGAATACAGAACACCTACGCATGTTATGCTGTGTGGGCTTGGAGGAGAATTCAGTTGTGTAAATCAGCTACAATAGGTAAAGGGCTGAGGTACACACCTGTCCTCCTGGATGTATTGTCTTAGTATGTGCATACGTAGCTGCTATAGATGCCAACTACAAAATGGGTGTGTCCCAGATTCTACTGTGTTGTCTTCAGCTGCACTCTACTGTGTTGTCTTCAGCTGCACTCTACACCGGGAAGGAACAACCCTTTAGATGCAAGGTTTAAGTGATATCAGCACTGCAGCTACCTGCAAGAGTCCACTCAAGGCAACAGATGGTGCGAGGGCTGTGCTTGGCCATCTAGTAGACTAGTAGTATTAGACATGCCCTAGTACATTGTAGTAAATACAGATTCAACAGCTGAAGTGAAGAATGCTTTGAGCTAGCACTCAACAGGTTGGCTGAGTTGCATGTACAAGATGTCCACATAAGTGGGCAAATTCGGAGCATAGCCAACATTTCACCACATTAGAACATCTTGATGTAATTAGAATGGACTGCATATTGTACCGCTCCCACAAACACCCACACATACCACAAATTCATAGAACGTGACATGCACTCTCAACACATGAACTCACTCTCTCACGCACACATACGTACACACAGACATTGCACACACATGCACACACATGGCTCAATGGAAGCATACCTGGTTGTGTATAGGAGTAAGAGTTGGTTGTTGTCATGCCAACGGTTGCCAAGTAAATGCGCACGGCTGCCAGGCATGTGATTTGTGCACTGGTGACAGAGCCTAGCAACCCCGCGCACTGTTAGGAGTTGCCGTAACACACTTTGCATCCAATCACCAGGCAATTTGAAACATACACCATGAAACATCACTCTATCGTATCTACATTTGTCCTACTGTTACTCCACAGCTATTCCATGCAATACTACATATGTATATGGATGAACGGTAAGGGCATAGGTTGGACTCATACGTAAGGTGCAAATACACCAAGCCACCGGGCCCAGTCCTCACTGACTGCATTTAGCTCATTCATCACCTGCCTTGCTGTGATTGGTCACTTTCAACAATGAATAGGTCAATACAACAGGTTCAATAAAGGTAGTCATATTCTATTGATCAGACGATACACATATTCCTTTCAACCACGTAAATAGAGCAAATGTCATTGGTTAACTTGAAAATGAAGACCATCCCTCCTACATTTGATAGAGTGGACAGTTACACAATAACACTGGGGTATGTACTACTACACTTGAATCCACATAGAAGGAACCTTTTAACTACAAAGGTTATATAGCATAGGGCACCCTTACTTACATATTAGATGACACAGGGGTCTGTATGCGTGTGCGTGTGTGCATGTGTGTGTGTGTGTGTGTGTGCATGCGTGTGTGTGTGTGTGTGCGTGTGCATGTGTGTTGTGTGTGTGTGTGTGTGTGTGTGCATGTGTGTGTGTGTGTGTGTGTGTGTGTGTGTGCGTGCGTGTGTGTGTGTGTGTGTGTGTGTGTGTGTGTGTGTGTGCATTCACACATGCCCCATGGCTACAGCATTACAGCTAATCTACCTTCTGAGAATACACCAGACCTCAGATTCTGGTATCTGACCTTAGGTCTGCCATTATCATGTGGTCTACAGCATCTCATATAGCCTATGTATTTGCTTGAGCTGACAGTCTGCTTCACCACTAACTTCTCAGCAGCATGCGGGTACCACCAATGATATGTGCGTGAAGATGAGCGCACATCTAGAATGTCATACCAGCTACAGTACAAACACACACACACACGTGTCGTGGTTTGCTCTCAGTGACCACACATACTTGGAATAGACACTAGGGGCTCCCGTATGTACGTATGTACTGAGTCCTTACATATCTGCACTAGCAGTCATGTTCCCATGCACACCCACTACTGTAGGGAGACAACCTGGCATGCATTCCTTACTTCTCAACCCTCATTTGGTGAGGGCACAAAAAAACCTTTCTTTTCCTCCAAACAAAATCAAAGATTGAAACTTGTGGTTTTCAGGAAAGGCCAAAGTGAGTGACACATTATGCCTCGTAGCTATGATTCGCTGGTCATTGCTACCATGGAGCTCTAACCAACCAACCAGCTAATGTCAATATATTGATGTCATAATTGCCGCAGCTGGAAGGATACTCCCCTATGTCTTGCCACTGTACCTGCTGATGGCAGCAGATGGGAATGCAGTGCCAGTGTACACGCTGACCAGTTGACATGCGATCTAAAATGCTGAACAAACTAATGTTTGGAGCATCCCCATAGTGTTCCCACTTCCCATCTGCCCAGGCTACCTAGTACATACGTTTGGCCTACATTTCAGTGATATGCGGTTAGTGAGATCCCTGGCACTAAAATTGGGAGCTCTCTCTTCTATCTCAAGCCTTCTTCAAGGAGATAGGGCATTACAACAAGCATGGCTGTAGCCAGTCAACTGAGGAATTGACTGATGAGACGATTCCATCTTTCAGCACATATCACTCACTTTAAACACAGCCAAGCAGCACTGTCACTGAGCTATCTTTGCAGCAAACTTTATCTCACCACCTAGTCAGTGAGGCCCCATTGCGTTTGTGGATGGAAGGTTTGAGATTTGGAATGCATTGCACCCATCCTCCAGCTGGGATGATTACAAGTGTTGTGCCGTACATGCAGTGTATGGAACTCAATGAGCAATGGCAGCAGAAATTTAATGCGACCAATTCCTATAGAGTGTGCCTTTGGAGTTAAATGCATGAAGGGATAGCAGAAGAGCACATATGGCACACACTGAACGACAGTACAAGCTCACGTAAAAGGTGAGTGAGCAATATTGCAGGATCAATCAAAACATTATGATTTAAGGGTCTTGTTGACTGCTTACAGAGTGAGGACTGCAATGACTGACTGGCTTATATACGTACAGCAGACAACAATATACGTAAATAACCTACACCCATTCACCACGTCACTATGGAGGAAGAGAAGGAATGCAAACTGCCTCTCCTAGATGTCCTGATTACCAGCAGAAGTGATAAACCACTTACATATGTCAATTGAAACCCATCCACACTGAGAGGTGTATACCCTTCAGCTCGTACCACCACTCCAAGACTATCACTGGAGTGTTGAGGTGCATGAAGAATAGGGCACACATCTGTCTGTGACCCAGAATCGTGAGAACAGGAAAAAGACCAACTGCAGGACGACTTCCAGGCTAATGCCTTTCCTACTAAACTTGAGTAGAAGACCTTGTAAACACCTCCAAACTGCCTTGTCCACCACCTCCATTTACTCAGCCACCACAGAATACTGTATGCACCCCATATGATCATGGAGTGACTGATGAAAAGCTGAAGAGAATGTGAACCCCACTGAATGCTTGTACAGCCTTCACACCTGTCCGTGACGCAAATAGATACTTGAAAGTGAAGAATTTGGTACCGAAGAAGGCTGTAGTCTATCAAGTTCCCTGCAAAGGCTGCCACTAACTCTACATGGGTACCTCCAAGTGGACCCTCAAGGTCTGGCTACCAGAACACAGAAGAGCAGTGCAGAAGAGCAACGTGAACAATGATATTGCAATGCTACCTGGACAGTAGCCTCCCAATCCCCAGCACTATAAGACTGGAACCCAATCTTATTCAACGCATTTCTACCACAGCATGCCCTACTTCACCCCTCCCCTCCACCCCCCCCCCCCACTGGCTGGCAAATAACAGCAAATAATCTTCCTTCCACAGTATGATTGCTTGAGTCAATGCAGTTTATCCTCTTTGAGGGGAGCTTTCATACAGTTAATGGAAAGTCGGGTATTCTGCACCAGTCCTATGAGGAATAAAGTCCATAATTGTAGTATCGCTGTCTGCATTGTCAAATGAGGTAGCATTAGAGTCCATTTAGATACTTAAGGAACCACCAAAGGCACAGACTGCCTGGTGCCTTGTCATGTCACCATGCATCTAAAGTGATAGCTAGACAACTTTATGTACTCTTTGGAAAGAGCTACACACTCAATAGTCTGAATGCAGTGTATCAGATAGAGATAATTAGTTAGCCTTGTAAGTGCAATTAGTGGCAGCACTTAGGTGACACCTCAACCATACAAGATCATGTTTATTTGGTTTAAAGAGTCATTGGGTTGGATTCTCCCTGGGACAAATGTGGCCACTGGGTTGGTTCCCTGGACCAACTAATGATGTTGTGGACACCACAAATTTAAGGCTACTGCTTGGCCCCACTACAACAGCAACAGAAAGTGGGCAAGGAAGCCATACTTAGAGCCAACCTAATGCAGGGTCAATGGCCAAGGGATGTGGCAAGAGGAAGAACACCTGATACATAAGAAAATTAGACAAAACACTCAATAAGCTAATTGCAAATTTCAGAATGGAACCTGAAGAGCTGAATCTGGTCACATCAGACTCAGAGCCCTCTCCCACATACAGTTGCGTATTACAGCAAATACCCAACCCAACTTCTCCTACCCTGGCAGTTGTCTGATATCACCCTCACATAGCACCTTCAAGGCATAGGTACTGACAACCACAGACACCTTCAAGGTAGCACAATGAAGGAAATGTTGGCAGGTGTGCAGGCAAGAGCTGACACTTAACAGTGCATGTCAAAGGATGTGGCAAGAGGAAGAACGCCTGATTTCATAAGAATTCCTTAATTTGCCTCCTCCTTTCAAGCTGTGAATCGGACATCTTTGCCATCGAATGCAATCACTGGATAGTGTGCCGAACAGCCTGCCACACCAGTGTTGATGTATCACCACCTTGTCACGAGTTGTGGGACCGAAGTCCCATTAATGGCAATTAGTGATAGCCTCACCACTGATGTGGCTGCCATCATTAAGACTAAGGCCACCAGCCTCACAGAGACACCAATACTGGTGTATAGCAAGCTGGTAGGTGTAATGTCCAGTGATCACCCTTCTATCAATCTTGCCTCTGCAGTGGTTTACTACAAGTAGCTGCCCCCTCACTTTAACCATAGAAACAGATAGCTGCAAAGCACTAACATTAACAGTGCATACTCTTCAGAGTCACTAAATATTACCCGTTCCAACAAACACTGACTACTAAAACCAAATGCCATCACATACAAATTCATGTCCCTGGCACGCATACTGTACCAATCACACTGATGACAGGAAGCATAATAGCACAGCATTTTATAGCAATTAAACAATACTTTGCTGCTGCGACAGATCTAGCAATGAGCCTGATGGGCAGTGGAAACCCTCCTCACAGGAATTGCACAATTAGTTCACTTCCAAACTATTTGTATACCCACCTTGGCTGCTGGAGGTCTCACATGTGTAAGAAGAAGGTCTTTAAAGTGTGTCTCATTCAAGATGACTGAGTAGCTCCCATCAGTCTTCTGAGCAAGTGTCTTACACAGCCTCACTTCAGCTGCTAGCCCAATCACAGAACATCGGACAGAGCTAGACTCCAATTTCTACCAACAGTCACACACAACAGCCAATGTGACACACACAGTGGAGAGATGTGCTCTTATTTGTAACACACTTGGTGTATGGCATACATGATGGTTCATGTACATCAGCAATAGCAATAGCTGATAATGAGTTGAGTCAACCTACACAGCTAGCTGTACATGTCAATGTGTCTTTATACCTACTTATACTACTCTAGTGTTGATATGTTTGTGTAGGCCAGCCACAGCCAAACTGCTTTGTAACGAATATAGACCAATGAATGATGTTGAATCATGTTGCACTGTATGCTATACGTAGTTCTGCTGCTACTGTATGTGATTATATACTAGAGATAGTCCAGTCTAATCCCACCCACTAGCCCATGACCCCCTCCCTACCACACCCACTGCCTAACCCACACACTAGCTGACTAGCCATGGCAGCTACTGTACTATCAACATCATCTGATGACAAATAACACATACTGATGATGACACAAAAGATCAAGCACACTATTGACTCTCTTCTAATGCAGTCCCATCTGCATTACTGGTCTACCTGTATTGTTTCCAGCACGTTGCCGGGGTCACTAGACGTGAGAGCTCCCATCACCACGACAACCTCCTTGCTAGAATGAGTGGGTGCATTACTACAGAACAACACACAGAAAACAAATGCTACTGACATTGACTTATACACCACCATACATCAACTACACAGAATGAAGAACACTGAAGGCATTAAAAATGCCACTGACAAGAACTGCTAAAGAAACACAGCACAGTACTACTGTTGAGTACTACCAGGCGATCCAATGACAAGCGAGCACGGCTTCACTCACACCAAGCCTCTCAAGGCCATCTCCATCGCATTCTGTAAAGAGGGTTCCCCCTGACAAGTCCATGAACACATCTTCTCCAACAGTGACAAGTGCTTGCTTGGGTTACCTGCAGACAATGGCAAATACAGTACCAGTGTGCATTGCTTCAGCATAACAAAACAGTGCTAACTTCTATAGAATTGTACAGCCTTGATCAATAGAGCTGTTGAACTTGAAAGTGGAACAAGTGAAGCACACAGCATCCATTCAATCACTGAAATATCTACTGCTCCACATGTGACAATGTACCGAGTCAATAGCAGTAGAGCATGGTCCATTCTCACCACTGGTGTTCACAACAGCAGAAGATTGGGAACAACTGCCACAGCTGCGTGCAAGAGGCTTGCCTCTGGCATTGCCAAGAAACGTGACATAAGTATCATATTGGAAGAAACCACATTTGATCACAAGTAGCTTGCACTTTTCACGGCTGAGAACACAATCATGTGTCTGTCTATGTGGCTCTTGGTCAGCCACACATTGCTTGCCCAGCCAACTCATTGTTGGGGTCATGACCTTTCCAGGGGCAGAAGGCGAGGTCCACAGGGAGGGCTGAGTAACTACAGCTGTTTGTGAAAATTAAGTGTCTGACAAATTGTCCTATTTGGCTTGATAACTTACTGTAAATACTTTCTTATCTGTCTTTTTATATGTGCATAGAAAGGCTACCTATTGTGGCTGAGGCACAGGAGCTGTGGGGTGGCTGCACCTCTGGATTATGACCATGGAATACAGAGCTCAGCGTGTTAGGGTAATGTGGATGCTACAGTCAGTAGATTAATTATAATGACACATGATGACAAGGGTGACAACCATGCCACTGTGTGAAGCCAGTGACCTGGCTGTCAGTGACTACGGAGTTCAGTGCTGGAGATGCCATTGGGGTACAGTAAATACTTTGAGGACATGTTGTAGCTTTCTACGATGGAAGCATCTAAGGACTCAATATCATTGTGTTCAAGGCCCCATGTACCACAGTGTACATGAGAACGGGTAGTACAAAAGCATTGTACAATCTGAGTCTTCTGCTCTCGCTGATCAAAAGACTTTGGTTGTGTGCTGTGCACGCTTGTGCTCCCATCTCTGTTGTCTCGGTATTACTGGTCATGTGCTTCTGACTCTTTTTAATAGCATTTAAATCAACGTCATCATTATCATTAAATGCCCACTTAGAGCAAGACGATGCAGCAGGAGACAGCTCTGTCAAAGCTTTTGCAAATTGGTTACATGATTCTGTATGTTCTAGATATTGAGACCAGGGTTAAATGATGTGTTTCAGTTGTCACATTCTACATCAACCAAGTAGTGATAGACATGATAAGGCAAGTGATAGTACCAGGGCTGTTCTATCTTCATCACTTTTTACCGAGAAGTCTTCCTTTGCTTCATCCATGGCTTCCAGAAGAGGTTGTCTGTTTTGTGATACAATGCAGAGCACTGCAATAGCCAATGGCACACATCCCCAACCTCCCCACTATCACACTCCTTGCCACCCTCTCCTCTCTCAACTTCAACATCATCATCCTTTCCACCTTGACTTCAAAAACACACAACTTGACTCAGCCTCACAATCCACTGTCAGCTTCATCATCGGCAATTGCAGCTTCTCATGTATCTCCTTCCTCCATTCGTCCTTACAGTACAATACTCCCAGTAACACTCAACAGCTTACCTTTCACGTCTGCCTCCAATAATTACCTGTCATACCACCGCCCCACAAATTTGTTAACACCTCTGCCAACACTTCTCCAGTTTTCTACACTCCACTGCCTGCAATGCCACCTTCCTCCGCATCCTGTCTTCACATACCTTACTTGTCAACACCTTGTACCTGAAGTGCACACACTTCACTCTTGCCACTCACTATCAGTAAAGACTCCATCTCCATCATAAATGATGCCTTTGGATGTAAGGCGCCCACATGGCTGTACTTGCTCTATTGCTTCCAGACCTCTCATGCAAACTCAAATTTATGTTTCAAAACTTTGCCAGGTATCACATATTTCTCCGATCCATTCTCAGTGTCTTTGCATCCAAGGCTATGGTGAAGTGGGACATGTCCAGATGACAAAGTAGGGGGTAGAACCAATCTCTATAGCCACAAAGGTCAAATGGAAGCTACAGTATTTGGTCACATCCTCTGACACCCCTGAAAAGTCTCCACAACAACATACATACTTTGAATCTAGGGCACTATATGGAATGGTTGGAGCATCATGAAGAATATTGCTAGTAGTAATTATTCATATTATATTATTCTTGCAGTACTCAGAAGTGGGTTGTAACTACTACATGCCAACCCAGGGCTATGGTGATGTGGCAGCTGTGAGTAGCAAATCATCCACTTAGCTCCTTTCAGTTTGATCTGGTTACGAAAGACAAAGCTGCTGTCGCATTGCCTAAGCTTGGCTCCACCAAGGTTTCTGGTACAGACATGTCACTGCTAGAGTGCTCACGGCCACTGCTCCTGCAGTAAGCAGCACTTACATTCAAGGAGCTTTTGTTTGCTGAAGATAGCCTTATCCATACCATCCCAGCCCATTTGACATCTCCAAAACAGTGTTCTATCAGAGCGGTCATCAGTGTTCCCAAGGATCTATGCTTGGACCACTGTAGTTTCTGTTTTTTTTTGTGGATGACTTACTAATTTCTGTTAAGAAAAGCTCTTTCAACTTTTAGTGGATGACACAGCCATCTATTGGTGGATTCTGACCCGACAGTGACCCAGGAGAAAGACCTAGGCACAGTAGCTCACTGGATTCACTACAATGGGCTAAAGCTGAATGTGGCAAAGACACAGCTGATGGTCATTAAGGAGAGGGAAGTGTGAAGAGGCTGAGTCTGTGTAGGTGTTGTTGGTGAAGTGGAGCTACAACAACAAACTTGCATAAGGTATGTACCTTTGAGTCGAGATAGGCAGGGAACTCACCTGGAAGCTAATATTAAGAACCTTTAACCATCAATGCATGGGAAAGCTTGCAACAATCAGAAGAGCTGGGTCATACCTGCCCTGCCACATCAGGAAGCTGATGTACCAATCCCTTGTGCTTCCACATCTTGACTACTGCTCCGTGATATGGAAGTCCTGCGGGCAGTACTGGCCAAGCACATCGAGAGGGTGCAGAACTACGCCCTCAAGGTGACTTGTGGAAGTCACCACCTACAAGTAGCACTTCACTTAGGCAGACACTGGGTTGGATTATCTTGGAGGCTAGAAGATGGAAAGCATTGCTCTGCTAGGTCCATCATTGTGTTACCAATCAAGCACCGTCTTATATACCTCTGCTCCAAACTTACATCGAACTCATGTCTACACTGTGCAGAGACCTGAGGTACAAGTAAACTACACCAACCATCATTCCAAACCAACACCAATATTCTAGGACCAAATATTGATGATGCACATTTGAGTTTCAAGGGGCCAAGACCTTTAATAATCCATCAAAGGATATCTGAGAGTAAAAGGAGAGGAAGCTCTTCAGTGATGCTGCTTAGGCACAGTAGTAGCTCCGACTTGTAGAGCTACGTATGCAATTTACTTGTCGATGTGCTGTAGTCCAGTACAAACTCTCGTCGTCTTTGTTCTTGAGCTTGTATCAAATGTACTGTGTATTGTAGACACAACATTTCTGCTGCAAAACTAAAATTCTATCTGTCTATCTATAGATGCAATCTTTTCCATATTGTTATGCTGCTCCATCACAAAAATTCTAAATATTGAAGATATGCATTTTAAACACACTTTCAAATTGGGAGGGGTACTGGCCTAAGGTTAAACAACGTAGGCAATAAGGCAAAGTCGTAGGTACAGTCATGATAGATCTGTCGAAGGCTTTTGACTCTATTTGCCACTCTGTGATACTGCTCTCATCTGGTTCACTAGCTATCTAACTGGTTGGAGACAAAGGATCCTCACCCACAGTGCCTGTTCAGAATGGAGACATGTCACGACCGGCGTACCACAAGGATCCATCCTGGGGCCTCTTCTCTTCCTGATCTTTGTCAATGATCTACCAGCTGTTGTCCAGCACTGTTCAATCAGCCTTTATGCTGATGACACTTCAATCTATGTTAGCAATCCAGACCCTACCACAGTAGGTAAGCTGATTGAAGAAGACCTAGAGTGTATTCGTGAATGGCTTGAGCGCAATGGACTAAAGATAAATGTGGAGAAGACACAGCTGATGGTAATGTGCAGCCACCAAAAAAAGCACCAGGAAGACCAGGTAGAAGTGAAGATTGGGAGATCAGTACTACAGAAGCAGAAGTCTGTTAAGTACCTAGGGGTCACAGTCGACAAACATTTGCGTTGGCATGACCATGTTGACAACATGCAGAAAACATGCCTAGGGAAACTTGCAGCCATCAGGAGAGCCAGTTACTATCTCCCAAGCCAGATCAGAAGAACACTCTACCTTTCTTTTGTCCTCCCGCACCTTGAGTACTGTTCTGTGGTCTGGCACAACTGTGGGGCAACCCTCACCAAGAGAGTGGAACGCGTGCAGAACTATGCTCTACGCATAATCCTGAACAAGCTCCCCAGAAGCAGCACTGAGGAGATGCGCAGTCAACTGAGCCTGCCCCCTCTCTCATGCAGAAGGGATATCAGCGCAATACTGCAAGTCCGCAGGTGTCTAAGCAGATGTGCTCCCGACAATCTCTGTAGCAAATTTGCGACAAGAGACTCCATCCTTACCACCTATCCTGCAACCCGCGGGGTGAAAGATCTGCATTTGAAAGCACCGCGTACTAATTGGTATAAATCTTCATTTGAGTACTTTGGAGCCAAATTATACAATGACCTTCCGAATGAAGTAAAGTCCATGAACTCAGATTCTGCCTTTTATAAGGCTCTACTTATGCAACTCATGCAACTCATTATTTTCCTTGACAATAATTGCATCCTATTATCCTCTGTCCCAGCCATATTACATGTCCCTCCCTCCCCTCATGTTTTGTCCTTGTATTAAAGTAAATCAGGACCTGCATGAAAACCTGCGGCTTCGCAGATGCAGCACTTCCTGTTGCAAAATAAAATTATGCTGATGATGATGATGAACATTCTAAAAGCAGAGTGGTCTTGTTACAGTGTCGCAGGACTTAGTCTGAACAAGGAATAGCCAGATACTTAGTTCTCTAACCAACCTTAACAGTGGCAGCCATTTTATGGATGTCGCATGATGTTTTTTGATGTTTTCTGATGCGTAAAATGGTGTGTTAATCGATCGCCGTGCAAAATCAGACAGCACAGTAGCGCTTCAGTCATGTACAGCGGATTTATGCAACCTTGCAACAGTTCCTACACCATGGGCAGTTGTTACCTAGGATACAGACTGGTACTGTATGCAACTAGTATATATTACCCTGTTCGTATCCTAGGTAAAGACTACCCAGGTATGGGAACTGTTGCAAGGTTGCATAAATCCGCTGTACATGGATGTATGCATGCAGCATGGTGGTATATATTTGTACATGGGAAAATGTACGTAGCTTGAATGGGCATATGCATGCAATAGGATAGTATCCTGTGGCAACCCTTGTTATTGCACACTCACATGTACACTTGCACTATAATACACAGGCGGAGAAACAGGGGATGGTAGCAAGACCGCAAGCGCGGCAAAATGTTGGCAGATGTAGGGATGGTGAAAATGTATTCAAAGTCAGCACATGTTAATGACCTGGGTTTTGCATCGACCAGCCCTCCTTGTTGCATGGACCAGCTGGCCCCCCTCCTTGCATGGACCGGCCCTCCTCCTGTTTTTGGAGGAAACATTTTTACACACCCTTTGCATTGATGGTGTCTTCTATTCAAGGTTAGGAGAGATTAGTGCTGCCTAGCATCGGAGAGACAGCCAAAAAAACACTAGATTTCAATTTTTAATGCACAATCTTCTTATTTCAATGCATTTTATTACCTATTTCATGGCCCTTGATCGCCTTTCCTGCTGTAAGTGCCTGTTGGTCTATGTTACATTTTATCATACTCATTGAAGTTTTGCTGGCCTAGAATTGCTTCAAAAGTACTCACAGAACATCTTAATGTCAAGAACTTTCCTGGGGGGCATGCCCCCAGCCCCCCCTAGTTTGCGTCGCGTCATCTATGGCCTGACCGGTGTTTATCTTGGTGCTACGGCCCTGTGCTATGGTCAGTGGTAGACTACTTTATTACGGCTGGTTGTATCAGCTACATTCCAGTCAAGTACATGTCAGTGTTCAGAACATGTCAACCATGGAGTAAGGTTACATTACAATCTGAAAAAAGCTGACATGAAGCTTTAAATAGTAAAGAAAAGCGTTGAATGTTTAGAAAGCTTTGAATATTTGCGAAGCATCAAAGCTTCGTCACAGCTCTACACTGCACCTCATGTCAATCCTACCACACCTCAAATCAATCCTACCACACCTCACGTTAATCCTACCACACCTCATGTCAATCCTACCACACCTCAAATCACTCCTGCCACACCTCATGTCAAGCCTACCACACCTCATGTCAAGCCTACCACACCTCATGTCAAGCCTACCACACCTCATGTCAAGCCTACCACACCTCATGTCAAGCCTACCACACCTCATGTCAATCCTGCCACACCTCATGTCAATCCTGCCACACCTCATGTCAATCCTACCACACCTCATGTCAATCCTACCACACCTCATGTCAATCCTGCCACACCTCATGTCAATCCTGCCACACCTCATGTCAATCCTACCACACCTCATGTCAATCCTGCCACACCTCATGTCAATCCTGCCACACCTCATGTCAATCCTGCCACACCTCATGTCAATCCTGCCACACCTCATGTCAATCCTGCCACACCTCATGTCAAGCCTGCCACACCTCATGTCAATCCTGCCACACCTCATGTCAATCCTGCCACACCTCATGTCAATCCTGCCACACCTCATGTCAATCCTGCCACACCTCATGTCAATCCTGCCACACTATAGGATACTACTAAACATGCACATGCAATGACATGTGAACGGATGTCAAAGACCACTGAGAGCTGCAAAGGGTACTGTGCGGTGTGGAAAGAGGATAGAGAGAACACTGCTCCAGAGCATCAAAGAAAATACCTTCCAGGAACGTCCTTTGATTATCTGATAGCCAAGCCATGAGGTGCAACACATCATTCACCCTCTTATACTGGCACAGTTATATACTCTAGCTGCCATACACATTCTACCGGTCCCTTCATCCTCACCAGCTGCTATAATTAGTCTCTACACCTCATGATGTCTGTTTACTCACATCCCATCTCACTGACTTTCTCTGCCCTTGCATTTCTAGTTGCAATAACTCCCAGCTGTGCATTAGGTACAAGAGCAAAGAAACATGGACATATCAAATACCATACTCCTGCTACCACTTATGATAGAACATTGCAACTGAAAATTAATTAGCAGTGAATACACACTCACCTGAGACAGAGGATTTTGGTCAAAGAAATCAGCAACAAATGTTTCCACCATCTATGAGGTAAAGATGACAAATGAACAAACTAGCTATAATCTGAATCTCAGACTAAAATCCAAACAATTATGCAATACCAGAGCCAGTAATGAAATAAAAAGGCAACGAAATCTCTTGGTACTCTTCAGTGCGATCACCAAAGTGGACTGTCACCATACACCACAATATACCTGTATGTATGTATGTATGTATGTATGTATGTATGTATGTATGTATGTATGCATGAATGCATGTATGTACGTACGTTCGTATGTATGTATGTATGTATGTATGTATGTATGTATGTATGTATGTATGTATGTATGTATGTATGTATGTATGTATGCATGGTGTATGTGCACCTTCAATGTAGCAAGGAAGCGGTTTGGTCGCAAGTCTTTATCTTCCATTGATCTGGAGCTGTCAATGACCACATACACGTGCCGCATCTGATATAAGAAAACATTTAAAGTACTCAATGACAACACCTGCCACTGTACATTGAGTGGTACAGTGTACTTTGATATGTGCCAGTAACTATGCAGCCTCTCACTACATACAGTAGATGTCTTAACTTCAATCAATCTATCAATCTATCAATCCGTCAGTGGAAAGTTTCTCCTATGCAGGAGGTTGTCCTTATATACAGTAACCATAAAGGACAGAATTGTTATGTATAGC
Organism: Ianthella basta; assembly: GCA_964019415.1. Lineage (NCBI taxonomy): Eukaryota > Metazoa > Porifera > Demospongiae > Verongiida > Ianthellidae > Ianthella > Ianthella basta. The sequence goes on from OZ025883.1 coordinate 3,651,365, forward strand.
TATGTAACGCTTCGCAGTTTTCACGGATCAGCAGCCATGCATGAAATTTTGATCCCGCAAAAATATAGACCAAGCTCTGTGCTAGCCAGACTAAGACCCTGCAAGTGTGAAATTAAAATGTGAAAATAGCAAAAAATTGCAGTCTGCAAAAGTTGATCCCTGTGAGAGTTAAAGCTATACAGCCGATTTACGCAATCTTGCAACAGGTTCCAAACCTTTGGGCAGTTGTTACCTAGGATACGGACTGTGTGACATCATAGTTGTGTACAGTTTTGGTTTGTAACCTAGGTAACGACTACCCACAGTTTGGGAACCTGTTGCAAGATTGCGTAAATCTGCTGTATATGGTAACTGCTATTGAAAGGCACGTACGTAGGTGTACCAACAGACTATACTGTACTCTGGGGTAGCCTAAACTGCTATTTGCTTTAAGGAGTGTTTAACCTCAGAAGCAGGTGGGATGCACCAAACACTTTAGATACCTAGCCAACACACAGCACCATCAATTTGCTAAATAAAGTGATGAGTATACACCTATTCACAAATCAATAGAGGATCAGTTTGTTACAGACATTCCTAGACAAAGGAGTATTCACTGTGGGACATAGCTGCCCAAATTGGCTAAGCGGCTAGATGGGGGCAGGATATAGACCCATGGGGGGCTGCCTTTGAGCCGCTGACAAGATTTGTTTGTGTGTAATGTACAGACAATGATTACATAGCATCAATCAAATGGAGCGATGATGTACGTACGTGTGTAGAAAGAACTACAGAAGGCACTGCTCACAACTCATTACCCAACACTGTAGTTTACACAGACCTACATGATATTGCTAAATAGAATACCGTATGGCCGGAAGTATTAGCAGTCCAAATATTTGGTGATTTCACCTCAAAACAGGCAAAATAAAATGTTGGCAAATTTATACGTATGGGTGGTCAGAAGTTACGTCATAATCAGATTCACCTCTCTGCAATGCTCCTCCCCTATTGGGTAGCTACACTACATACATTCGTACCTTTCATAGTCGATTGCATAGCTCTGCTGAAGCCTGATGAAAGCGGGTAGTGGTTTGTCAAGACAGCAGAACTGAAAATCCGCATTGCTAATGAATGCAGACTGGAAGGTGGTGCCAAAGAAGTGAAAGTGAAGCATTGACTGAACTTACAGATATTGAGTGTTGAGTGAACTATAGGTAGGAGGTAGTAACAGAACAAACCAAAAGAGGGAAGTACAACAAATACACTCTAGAGCAGAGTGCATAGATTGGCAAATACGCTGCGAAGAACGGTCCAACCAGGGCTGCTAGGTATTTCTTGCCACTACTAAATTCAATATCTGGTGATTTCAAATTTGGCAATTCTGTGCTAGACTGCCAAATTGCCAAATTCATTTCCTTGCCAATATTTCCGGCCATATGGTACATATGACAGAAACTGCACGCACAGTTATGCACTTGTAATTATAGCACACAATAAACACATCTGAGTCAAAGGAGATCAGGTCAGGTCAAGTCAGGAATCTTATTTTAGTTGGGAAAGCTTTTAGCCACATGGCTACTCGAACAGGCACCCAACATGAGATGCATTAGGTGATGTTCTGGGAGGGCTAAAGGCTGAAATCTTTCGACAGTGGTGTCCACTTCAAACATTACCTTCCGCAGTACATACCCATACCATGGCAACTATGAGCTAATGGGATTCCCAAGACAATACAGAACAACATAGTTACCATGGTTATGGGATACATACAACTGACACGGATTAAAATATGAAGGAAATAGCACCAATTTATACGTACAACAACTATGCAGGTACCTTAAGACTACTAATCTTAATGGCAATTACAGAGTACAGAGAGATAAAGTACAAAGTTTTGTAAAGTCTAGAATTTGGTGGGTATCAATTTTAGTGTTTTTGTGAATACTAAGATTTTTCAAGTGTTACAAAAATTGCAGGAACAATATTTTAGTGATTTTCGCATAAATCACTAAATTCACCAAAAATTAGTACCTGTTAGTACTTCATAATTACAAAAAACTTGTGGTTGGCAGACTGTTCCACGCACAATTCCACACACAGTGTATACCTATAGCCTGACTTATGTACAGTACGTGCCCAACTCAACGTCTTGATCAAGTGTGGGTCACTTTTCTATACATTCCTCAGACTACTCTGTACCATGTACACTTGTTTTGGACTACATATATGCATTCCTAATACAATACACCTTGTTCTTTAGTGAATGTACCCGCCTTGGTTACAAATTCTACACTTGTCCTACACTACCAGTGTACAATCCATACACAAATTGTACACATGCACTAGAGTATTAGTTGTACACAACGTATACAAATTGTACACTTGTCCTACACTACCAGTGTACTCCGTACACAAATCATACACCTGTACTTCACTACACATACGTTCACCATGTACATATTGTACACTTGTTTGACACAAAGGCTCGATCTCTCCTCCTCTCACTCTTGGCACGCCCACAGGATCACCCACCACTGCCAAATTGGGTCTATCGAACAGCCCACTACACCACTACTTGTGAACTCTGTTTACATTTGCATTGCTTGACCTACCAATTCCCATTTTAATAATGGTAGGATGGGAACTGCTGGTTTACATAAGGCAACAAAGTTGCTGTCACACCCTGAGAATCTGGCTACACCAATCAGTACCCATCACACACACAATGCTCCCACAACCTCAGGAATGACAGTGGGCCACTTGGTTCTCACCACGTACCATGCTGGGTGGAGGCAATAAAGACTGTGCCCCATTTAGTGTTAAAATCACAAGGCACGTCCTTGGTCATGCTCCCAAGAAGTCGTCATGGACACGTACTAAGCAACATCAATGAAGCAGGTGTCCACCCCGCAGGTACAGTAACCAAGGTTAGTCAAGGCCAGGCACAGCACAACTTGCCTAATCCAGCTGCATCTGTGGAACTCCACAGTCCTGCAATACACAGTAGGCTGCATTCAATCTACAATCGCCATTAGAGGTATGGGAGGTTGGTTGCCGCAGTTGGTGGCTGCTGTACGACCAACAAAGACAATAACTACTGCTTTTACAAAGATGCCAATACGACAAAACCTTCCTACATCAATTTCTAGGACCTCTAGGACCGCAGGTTGATACACTTCACTGGTACGAATGCAGTGTGTGACAATTCTAGCAGTGCCCACTGTAGACAGGTGCTAAGGTAATACCTCTTCTCAGGCCTACTACTTGTCTATGAATGCAATAGACACACAGTGAGGGGTATTCGATAAGATATGTTACAAATATCTAGAAACTCCCACACTCTTGGGAGCCCATATATAATAGCTAGCTTGCTCATTTGGCAACAGACCCCATGCTCACATATCCTAGCCTAGGCAGTGCAGGGATAACAGCACCCTATTCGTACACACCATGCATACACTTATTCGGCTGCAATAGCCACTGTAGCATAGCTCAACCAATACCACACTTTAAACTACCTGGAAGGAAATGCGTGAATACACAATAGAGGTTATCTCCTGTGAATGTCAGATACAGTCACTTCCTCTCATAACATTCCTCAACCCTGTCCACAGCACATGTGTACCAGTGCCGCTATGCTGAGCTGAGATCTGATGGAATTGAGCAATCATTGGAGGCTCTGCTATGCACACCAACACATTACAATTACCTCTTCCAATGTTCTCACTGCTGCTTTAATTCACTTACAAGAGTCGCGAGCTCAGGAAACAGGACATCCATCACACACACACACACACTTGTACTGGTACATGCATCACCCATAGCCAAGACTTGGCTACATGGACCTTATTAATGAGGTGAGACAGCAGGTGGCAACAAGAGTGTTGGCCCTGTTGGCAGCGGAGACACTAGCCTCATTTCTCCAGTTGTATTGCCCGGGCTCCTTGCCATAGAATTCCCCACTTACACTTGTTAATGTCTAGGTGACTAACTTAACTTGCACAATCAGTGCTAAGCACTGGTAAGTGCGCTAGCACCTAAGGAAGAATTACACAAGTTGCTACATTTCCCAGAGTTTTGTGGTCACAAGTATGTCTAGACATGCTACCATATAAACCAATTGATCAGTAGTGATAACAAGCAATCACGTAGCAGCGCGACAGATGGAATAATTGCAAAAATGTATGACGTTTCGACCACGAAGGTCTTCATCAGGTAAAAACAGTTTTGTACCTGATGAAGACCTTCGTGGTAAAACCTCGTACATTCTTGCAATTATTCCATCTGTCGCGCTGCTACGTGATTGCTCATTATCACTACTGATTATTTGAAACCATAACAACAAGCCTCTATAATATCATGTAAACCAAGTTTTCAACTTTCTGAATGTCAGACCCATTGGCTGCAGATCTGTCACCCTTCTGCCAAACACTGGGACACACATACACATGCTCAAATGCAAATGTATACACACACATGCGCATGTGTGCACGTGTACACACTCACACATACATTGTGTGCATGTGTACACACTCACACACGCACATGTGTGCATATATGCACACACTCACACACACAGAGGTACACATGTGCAACGCAGTAATTATGTCCATACCAAATGAAGCTGTGGTGGGGCTCTGAACACAACCACAAGATGATGTAAGATCAGTTCAACTGTTCGCACAGTGTGACAGGAAGGTTAGACCCTTCAAACAGCAACACACATTCACCTGTAGGCAATCAACCTATTCAGTTGGTATGCTTGTATAACAAATGAGCACCAACAGAAGGCGCCAAACACGCACTCACTGTTAGAAACTAATCACAGTCAACCTCAAGCTGCATTGATGTTTCACATGTCACAACACAGCCAGCAATGGGCTGGCAGTCCACACAGCTACCACAACATGTATCACAGGCTCACCCCCAGTGGTGTGGGTAAGGTTGAATAGAGTACACACATAGCTAGGATAATCCTGTGTAGTACAAGGTCTTCTTGTGCCACAAGAAGATCCTTCATCTATGATCTACAGAGTGTGTGACAACCACAGGGACATGACCCATCACTGTAAACATGTACTACTAGGTATGCACATGATATTGTGAAGCACAGGCTGCAGCCAGCTGCAGTCACACAAGTGGGTTCATCTTTGAATAGAGAAGGTCTACTACTGTTACAGTGACTTTATGCATTCCTGCAATCTGTTCTCAAATGGTGGGGAGTCGTTACCTAGGTTATGGACTGCGTCACATACGTAATGTATAGTTGTGAGATTCTGTTTGTAACCTAGGCAACAACTACCAACAGTTTGAGAGCTGATTGCAAGATTGCATGAAGTCTCTGTATCACCTCTCTCTCTCTCTCATGTGTACGAGGCCACAAGAGTCATCTTACCACTCCAAGCTTAATGTTGCCACTTCCACCACATGTCCTGCGTGGGAACAGACACATACCGCACCACAATGAGCAACCAGCTGGAGCAAGCAGATGCACACTAAACTACTCACATGAACACTTAACTCTTGAAACAGGAATACCCTTCATGCATACATAAATCCATATGCTTATTGTATTCCAGTGTACCTTCAAGTGCATCTTGCGTACTCAATAAATGGCCCACTCTTGGCTACCCCATCTATTGACTACACTATCCCTGTTGACCTGGTGTGCACAGACCATAGCAATGAGTTGATGTGCACTCACTTTCGTTTCTTAATCTTGTACAGCATGTCATCATCAGATGCCTGCAATCCACCGTCTGCTGATTCTGTAATCCCCTCCCTGTGAGAATGAATGACAACGCATCAAAATAATAATAACAAATTACCAAAATTACACTTTGTACTAGAACGCTGTACAAACACGCAACACTTTTGGTACCAGGTACAGACAACCCGTTGAGAGACTACACAAGCACAAGGACAGTTTACCATAATTAGTCTGCTCACAGAGTGCAACATTAAAGTGCACAAACAACAGAGCTGCCTACACAGAAGGGGATGGTTCGGCTAGTACCCCACACACACTTCGCGCACCTTTATACACCTGCTGACAATGTAAGCAGACCAACTACATTGCAAAAGTAAACAGTCACACAGGTGACGGGTTTCAGTTTTCTGTGACATCATGGAAAATCTTTGTACATACCATTTACCCCACACTTACCATGGCAATGAGATATATGCAACTATGTATACCACCACACCATTTATATAGCAAGGACTTCACTGTTACATCAGTTTTACTTTTGACATAAAGCACTTCTTCTGTGCCTGCCTACAGTAATCATGTTGGGTACGTGCACTCGTAGGCCATAATTTCTAGTCGGGATACCATTCACGTGCTTGTCAGCCAGGTACGCGCCGTTCTGCCACTGACCACTCCTTCAAGACACACCTTGCACTGCTGCAGTGTACACTCAGTGCTCATACAGTATGCAAGCAAGTGAAACAAATTTGAATTCACCCAACAAATACACGTTCGACAGCACAAACAAAGAGAATTTGACATCCATCGCAGAGCATGAGTAGCAATAGACACACCGTATAATGTGAGTGCATGACTGAGTTAGGGCATTGGCTATTTGTAAAACACACCACACCCATACACAAAGGACACAGACTTATCTGACACAGAGAAGCATAAACCTACCAGGTTCTTTCATAATCAACTTCCCAAGAGTACTGCTTGTCTTCTTCGTCCATCCTTCCGAGGGGACAGTTTAGCAATAAAAGCACATTAAGCAGCCATTTTGTCGCCGAGCTTGACGTACACAAAAGTACGATAGTGTAACCAGTAATAAATTGTGTAGACCTATCCCCTATGCGTTTGTCCGTCGGCGCGAGAGGCAGGCCGTATGACACTGTATATATGACGAGAGAGGAAGACAGCTGTTTTTTACTGGAGAACATGTTCATCTGTATGGATGACGGGCAGTATGGCCTTATTTTGATGTCTGTGGAATGCGCACTGGAGTAGCTAGCTACTTCTCCTAATCCACTGTGTCGCAGTGGTGGCACTGACAAACGCTAAAACTCTGAATTTTCATGACATGACAGCAACATTGGCCATAGATATAGGATCTATGCGTAGGCTAAGTTTTCTAATGTATACCTACTTCTTGGTGACATAGATGTAAAGGAGCTCCAGATGTTGCGGTGCTAGTAGAATAACACATTGATATAGTAATCATGTGCATTAGCCAACGAGTGCAGCACACGATGCTGTACCTAAAATGACTCATAATAGCTCTAGGGCGGATCGAGAAACTTTCATGACTGGTTTCTGGAAACCTTGGAAACACCCCTGGATCCGCCCTTGTAGCTTCATCAATATCACTTCATTTTGCCTGCATTTTGCACAAAGCACAATTGGGCAAACTATTCCACAATGCACTATGTTGCGTTATAAAAAATAACTCGATATTCTATGATATATTAAAGTACATAGCTACACATAATTGTTTTAACAATAAAAAAAAAGTCAAATTTGTATATTTAGTTAAAAAATGCATATGTCATTATATCAATAAATCAATCAATCATTATAAAAGTGCACCATGCCCATTGGCACTAGGGCACAGATTGGCCCCATGCAGCACTTACACATAACAGGCAAAATGAATGGTCATGAACCTGCAATAGGGTTACCCAAACCTTGCATGCCACATACATAAAATGATAGATAACAGTTCATAGTTGTGACTAGTCTCGTTCCCAGCCCACCACTTCCGCTAACAAAATCGCCGCGGCCATTTTGTTAGCGGAAGTGGTGGGCTGGGAACGAGACTAAGTTGTGACATGCAGCAGACAGCAGGGACGCAGTGGGATCCTGGGTACTGCCCTTGTCACTGTGTCGTCTAATCCAGGCCTCCAATAGTACTCGTTGGGATGGCAAGCTTCGCACCTCATCAACCAATGCATATATAGAAAGCTGAAGTTGTAAGCTATTATGTTGATACAATAGATGGGATTTGCTTTAGATAACAAGGGAGCCTAGGGATGCTCATCTTACTACAGGATGGTGGCACCTAGTATAGCTCACTCCTCTGGGCACATCTCAATCACACCAGTCCATTGTTGACAATGCAGCATGTTGTGGTCTACCGGTGGTATGCATGGCACTCCTCAGCGACCACCCCAACACAACCTGCTACTATAGTGAGTTGTGAGTGCAGAAGCATGACGCACTCTGCATCATTGCATCATCACCGTCTAGGCGGATTTAATGTGTTTACATAACTGCATGCAGTAAGAATGTGGGTTTTCCCCAAAATTTGTCTGCATGGCCTTTAAGTGTATTCATTACTAAGCTCTGAACGAAATATTGTTTTGTTGTGCTGCTACAGCGTACTCGTGACCACTCGTGGGTCGTGACCAGTTGTAGCAGACTGTACATGATGCAACCTAGAGCAGGATTTAGACCAACTTTACTGATTTCGCCCACGCATAAATTTACAATCCAGATCTGAGACATAACATTAGCTAAGCACAAGTAAAGAGATGGATGACGTTTGCTGGAGCACTCAACCCAAACCTGTGGAGTTTGGTCAGAAGAGCGCTCTAAAATTGCACAACTTCTATTAGCTTGCTGTGGTCATTGCATGATCAGCAATCCCTTTCGACCGCCTATTACCCAACACGGCATATAGCAGCAAAGATAGGCTGTCAGCTGACATTCAAGGGCTAAGTATGCCAACACTGATGCTATTATCGTTGTCGTATTAGGAGCGCCTCGCCTATTATACAGCATAAAGTCGTCTTTACCCGCACCCCGACAGCTCTACATGCATTTTAAGCATATTCATTACGTATTTTATAATTGTATTCATAGACATGGGCACTGCGTGCGACTAGTCCTCCGGCTGGGATTTAACTGACTCAACGCTGCTGTTGATTGCGTAGGGAGTAGCAAGCAGCATGTATATAAGAGATCGGAAAATAGCAAGTAGCACTTCGCTGCTCACACTGACGCATCCGAGCAAGGGATTACCTCTCAGAGTGTGCAGGATGGTTCGACTTTACGTGCTGTTGCTTCTGGCCTTCGTTTCATATCCAGTAGCATCGCTCTCAGTGGAGCCGAAACTTGCAGCTGCAGAGCAGTCATCGGAGTTTCCTCCCGACCCAGGTAAGGTAGCCTGCTAGTAGTTGCTGCCGGAGCAGAACTCGCTGCACTAGCTGCACTAAGAGATGAGAATAGATTAATTGTGCGAATACGTAATACACAGTATTCATCTTACCGCGATACAGAATGGAACACCACCGATTGTGCTGACGGCATGCAGCCTGTCGATAATGACACAGAGCTATGCGAAGGTTAGACTCGAGCACATTGTCAAGTATAAAACCTGTACCTGTTATATCCCTGTTCATGACGTTGTATAGTACATGGTGAATGTCTGGCTCATGCATCCTCAATTCCACAGATATCGACGAGTGCGCCCTTGGCAATGACGGTTGTAGTCACATTTGCGTGAATACACTGGGAAGTTACCAGTGCCAGTGTCCACCCTACCACAGACTCCTAGAGGACAGGAAGACCTGCAAATGTGAGTTGAACAAACCCCGTTTTGTGTCACACATGATGACTACTGTGAATGTCAATTGGTGCTAATACTTATTGGCCACAGGCAGGAATACACTGGCTACAGTAATATTTGGATTGAATGGGTGTGTGGTGTGTGCCCAAGTATGACATAACAAGTATGAGTTTTGACACAAAAATATTATACAAACCAAGTACTTAATATTAATAATCTTGTTTGCATTCTATGCTTGGGTATGGATGTTGCCGATACACTTAGTAGCAATAAACAACAAAACATTAACCATGAGTATGGTAGTAAACAAGTTGTTAGTTTATGTTGAACAGCTACAGTGTGCAATAGTTAGCATTCTCATGTCACTGATGCTGACACTAATTTCCTATTTACTTTTTACAGACTGCAAGATGGAGATTTTGGATAGACATGCAAATGAGGGTATCCTGGAGCCCCATGGCTACCCTCAGCCATATTTGGGACAACAGGATTGTCAATGGAAGATAAAGGGAAAGCCATTACACGTACTTCGTCTCAGATTTGATAAGATTGACATTGAGTACAGTCCTTGCTGCAGAAATGACATGCTTGCTATCAAGCCAACTTCTAACAATTATCTTGCTGATCTGCACGACCTGCCGGAAAGGATTTGTGGCTATTATGATTCACTGAAATTCTACTGGGATGGAGACTTCACGATGCAGTTCAGGACATCTGCTAGAGCAGTGGCAAGCAGGCATGCAGGATTTCGTCTGCATTATTCGTATGTACCAGTTCAAGAAACAAGTGTTCAGGAGCTTCTCACTCGCAGTGTTTCGGGAGGATATTTGAACCACACTTGTTGAATTTACACAAGTTTGTACTTTCCACACACCTTTAGTTTCTAACATCTCTGTATGTCTAGCTGTGCCATGGTTTGCATATATATAACTGGGCACAATGCAGTGGTTAAAATAACATGCATAATAATTTTTATGAAGTCTTATATACTGTTTCCTTATCTACCTTTGTTGTCTGCAACGAACATAATATATTTTCATGTACATCCTGATGTAGTTTTGTACATTCCTTATAATTATGCTAAACAGTATGTTCACACCACTGTCCAATAGCATACGTAGTGCTCGCTGTGGTGCAAGGGCAGAAAAATGCCTGACTATCATTTAAATACAGTACTAGTGTTATAATACACTAATCTAAGAATGAAAAATAGACATATCCTTGTGCAAGTAACAAACGCTTGCTGTATCGAGCACTCCAATAATGCTCACGCTTGCCCTGACCCTCTGTAAATAATTAACCTGTACTGGTGGGATTTTCTATTAGCAGTTAGCGCAATTATGTACGTACTCTATTTGCTGTGACATCTGGTCATCAGCCTCAGCATTTTGTGCTGGCACTATAATCTTTTCCACCACCAACTAATTAATTGGGTTGGATTTGGGGGCTCTATATAGATTCATGCAAGAACCACAGATTATGGGATGTCAGTGACCCACCCAGGCCATGGCGGCAAGATTTTTAGTGACAGCACCCACTAACATTATTGCCCACTGAATACAAACTGATTTACTCTTGACTTTTGAAACTGTCTGTGTATGTGTATATATGTATGTGTATTGTGGGCTCCTGGAAGAATGACCTGGCTAAAATATAATTTCCTACATTAAAATGAGATTTTCAATTCAAATTCAAATTCGTTTACTCTATATAGGCACATGCATGTGGTCCTGACCCTCTGTTACTTGCACATGTAAACATTTTTACCACCAACTATATAGCACATTTATAAATATTCTCCATGTGGTGGTCTCTTTGTTGATGTTTGAGTGTGTGTGTGTGTGTGGGGGGGGGGGGGGGGGTAACTAAAAGCATATGGCAGTAACATTTCATAAATTGCATGGGATATGTATCACCTTGATCATTTCAATTAGGTCTGGCTCTGCACAATAGTTTCAATTAATGATGCCATAGTGGCTGCAGGCACTGCATGACAAATGTAGCTACAGTAAATGCATGGGCACGATGGGGTATATATCAGACACTATTGCATTGATCCAGCCAGCTAGACTCATCCATGTACTTCAGGTATTATAAGGGTATATATTTGGTAATTCTCGTTGCTGCAAGTCAGTTTGAGTCATTAGGGTTATTTTAGTCCTTCAGTCTGTATTAATCCTTGCTTTCATCAATTAAAGTTCCATTAAACTCTATTGTGTCCTCACAATCAGCCTCTATATACTGTGTCAAACTTCCATTGTGAGGTATCTTTACACTCTTGCACCTCCACTGGTGCATTTTCAACAATGAATGGGATGAGTGAAGTGAGCTACCCTGTAAAATTAACACGATAACTAGGGGGCACAGCCATGTCACATACTGTAGTCATTCTAATTGGGCCACTCTATAATTTCTTGGACTGATGGTTCTGTACTCTGCCCATGACTAGATTAGATCAATGGACTGACAAAGATTGGAGATGCAAATTAAACAAGCTGACCAAGCCACCAGAGGCTACAAGGTGGAGACAATCACTGGTTATGTGCTGCAAATACAGGACAGTAGTTCCCTGGCCTGGAACAACTTGTCATCAGTTGGCATAATGGCCAGTGATTCCTACCATTTGTACCCTAGATAAACAGCATACCCTTATACAACGGACATAATACAATGTCACTCATTTCACAATGTAACAGATAACACAACCAACACAAGCAGGTATACAGTGTACATATCTCAAGTCAAAATATGCTCTGTTCATGCACTTGACTTAGTTGAAAGCTAATTTCATGTGAAAACCTCTGAATTTTCCCAGTGCAGCAGCTTGAAACCAGATACTGAATACTCTTTCAGATATGATAAGCATTCCCAAGTCAGATGGACTGCATATATTGTAAATTACACCTTCCCTCGCACCACTGATGGTGATGTGATTATCAGCACACCCACGAGCTGTGACAGAGAACACATCAAAGTACAAGAAGTGCACTGTGACATTCTTTGTGGGATGTTTCGAATTATTGAGAATCAACCAGGAGCAGGACTGCTTTGATGTGATGAGGGAGGGGAAGTGAGGGTTGCCGATCCAAAGTGGCCCTTTAACCATGAATTTCACTCCTCCACACCTGAAATCACCTGACAGACATACGTAATACAATAACACACGCACACACACGCACAAACACACACACACACACACACAACTCTCACACACACACACACACACACACACACACACACACACACACACACCTCACAACAGGGAATATGGAATGCAACACACAGTTATGTAGCCTACCTATTGGTGTCCCCAAACTGTAAGTAAAATAGAGGCCACTTCTGACCGCTTTGCGGTACAAGTCTGACTTGAACCTAACTGCCACATTAGAAGTGGACGAAGTGAGGGAATGCCGTATCCTATGACCACACACTCTTGCCATCATTGGGGAACCACCATCAACTCCATTGAACACCTCTACTGCATCGCCAGCACAGGCGGGAGTCCAGTCAGTGTCAACATGCAACTGGAGGTCCACAGCATACTCATCGGGAACAGAGATCAGCCACCAGCACTCCAAGTTGCTGGAATATTGCAGGGGATACCGTGGAGTTGACAGAGCGCCAGATGTTTGGGTGAAGTATCCACCACAGAGTGGCAGGCACCTCTCACTTGCTGCATCTAGAACAAAGTTATCAGGACACTCGCAGCGGAATGAGCCATTGGTATTCACACAACGCCACTTGCAAGGCGGAGGGGTGGCCAAGCACTCATTGATGTCTAGATAAATACAGTACAGTACAGTACAGTACAGTACAGTACAGTACAGTACAGTACAGTACAGTACAGTACAGTACAGTACAAACACCACCACTATACACAATGAATAGTATATTCTAGATGTGTACACAGAATTGCATGCCAAACTTGAACAACCACTATCATACACTGAGCTTGCAACAGTTACTATACTCAACAATGCATTCCACTCAATCTGCCACAGGAGATGCAGCACCCTACCTGCACACATCTGTAGGTCATTACTCAGTTCCAGTCCCCTGGGGCAGGTGCACTGGTAGGCTCCTAGTGAGTTCTTGCAACCATGACTGCAACCACCATTCTGCAAAGAGCATTCATTAATATCTATATATGGGGCAAAGAGTACAACACTGCATACAACTGGACTACATAGCATTGTACAGTACATACACTATGAAATATGGAATTACATGCCTAACTTGGTGTTTGTGTGTGTGTGTGTGCGTGTGCGTGTGTGTGTGTGTGTGTGTGTGTGTGTGTGTGTGTGTGTGTGTGTGTGTGTGTGTGTGTGTGTGTGTGTGTGTGTGTGTGTGTGTGTGTGTGTGTGTGTGTGTGTGTGTGTGTGTGTGTGTCTGTGCATGTGCCCAAGCATCACTACTCCTAAGCCTTGCATTACCTCCACAAGTTACTCCATCTTCAGCCAGTTGGTACCCTGGGTAACACCTACAGGTGTGGGTTGGGCCACGCACAGTGCACAGATGTGAGCATGGAAGTTGACAAGCATGGACCGAGGAGGCCGTATCGTACTCTGGATGGAGAAGGGTTAATGTAAACACATGGACAGTCCATAACGAACTGTATACTGACATGGCAAGCAGCACAACTCACTACTGCAGGAGACTCCATTGCCTCCCAGAACATATCCTGGCCTGCACTTGCACTTGGTCTGGTTGAAAATGTCTTTGAAACACATGTGATCACACTCTCCATTGAGCACATCACATGATCGAGGAGCTGTACAGATATGTGCATGAATACATACCAGAACACACCACAGTACTCAGTGTCGCATACACATACACAAACATATGTACTAGTCATTACAAGGCCTCACTGCATGTGTGCCCATCCACAGTTAGTGTATAGCCAATTCCACAGGAACACTGGTAGGAACCAAGTGTATTTGTACAGTGATGTTGGCAGGGGCTAGCTGCATTATCATCAATGCATTCATTTACATCTGAGGAGAACACGAAGGGAGACTGGGAGGTAATGTTGTGCAAATGCGGCTGCTAAAGGCATGCAGTCACCTTAATTATGAGACCCATTCAAATACACTGTGGACAAGACTGATGAAACATGTGCTAACACGTACATCTCAGTGTACAGTTTGACAGTACCAAATGAAATGCAACACTGATATTGAAGATGCTGTGCAATGTGGTACTCTCCAGTACTGCTATGTACCTAATCCAAAAGCATGTAGGATGAACTTACGTAAGTTGTTAAAGTGATAGGCTGTACCATAAATTAAGTAGCCCATGAAAGAACTATGTGAGACATTTGAGTAGGGTGTCCTGTTTGAAAGGACAATTTTGGATTGACCACAAAAAACATCACACATAACAAAGAGGGTGGGAACAATGGACATGTGATACACAGAACAGGTCATTGCAGACGGCAGCATGACTCCTTTAGGGGTAGTCATAGTCTAAGGTGAAAACAGAATAACAGGTCTTTGGCGTCAGCATACCCAGTGCATGTGGGGGGAGAAGGCTAGCCCAAACTGCAATACAGTTTACAATATCAAGGTCAATGATCCACATTAAGGTGATTTAAAAAGTGATTATGTAATTAGATACAACATTCCATATATGTCCAGTCCCACTGCCACAGTGTCTGACACTTATGTTAGACCACTAACACTATGTACACATTGACTAGTGCATCACTGACTGGCACTCACCAATACAGATCCTCCCGCTGCTACTCAGCCTGTGTCCACGTGCACAAGTGCAGTTGCCTGTCTCAGAGCATAGAGGGGGGCAGCCATGGCTTCCTCCACTGCACTCAGGGGGCCCACCTATAGCACACACACATACCACTCAACACAAGTTCATGTGCTGCTACACATGTCTCATAACGGAGTCAAATACCACACAGATGAGGACATATGTTGCTACCAAAGCATGCTGTAGCACAAGTAGGAGTGTCTGAACACAAGTTTGCGGGAGCTCACCCAAACATGAGTGACCATCGGCTGCCAGCAGAAGACCAGCACTGCAGTGGCAATGGTAGGAGCCTTCAGTGTTCACGCATGTGTCATCACAACCGCCAGCATCTCTACTACACTCATTGACATCTACGTATGTACATGAAGAACACAACATACATACAAATGTAGCTACGTACCTCGCAACAGGAAGTGAGGAGGTGAAGCCTATGTATGCCTATCTAGTCTGGATACCTTCACATGTAGTCCCATTGTTGCCTGTCATTGCAAACCCCATAGCACAGGCACAGTGAAATGAGCCATTGGCATTGACGCACACCTGATCACATACACTCTGGAACACCTCACATTCATTAATGTCTTGGAGCGGAAGGAGAGTGTACACATGTGTGGGGAGATGGGGAGGGGGAGGGGAGGGGGAGGGGAGGGGGAGGGGGAAGGGAGGGAAGTGGAGTAGAGGGGAGGGGAGGGGAGGGGAGGGGAGGGGAGGAGGGGGAGAGGAGGGGTAGGGGAGAGGAGTCGAGGGGAGGGGAGGGAGGGGAGGGGAGGGGAGTAGGGGAGGGGAGGGGAGGGGAAGATAATGCATAGAACGATGATTTAGCAATAATGAAAAAAGTTACCAGTACATCAATACCTGCTTCGCCCCACACAAAATGCAACCAGACAAATCATTACTGTGGAGTATTACAGCTGACTAGCCGCTTCAGTTAGAGGTGGTGATGCAATTGCTGTCACATTATGGACAATCTACCTTCACAGGTGAAGCCATCCTCCCGTAGACTGTATCCATACTCACACCTACATGTGTACGCTCCCAAATTGTTGATGCAGAAGTGATGGCAAGGGTCCCTGGTTTCATGGCATTCGTTAACATCTACACAGTATCAGTTACAGAGGCAGAGTCATACAGGCACTCCACACAGACACACACACGGCCACAAACTGTGAAATGTCACAACCCGCCCACATACCTCTACACGTGCTGTTGTCCCCCTGCAGTCTGTACCCATCATAACATGCACAGTAGAAAGCTCCTGGTGTGTTGACACACTCATGCTGGCAGCCACCATTGTTGCCTTGACTACACTCATCAACATCTGTGCAGTCCACCAAATGGCAGTCATGACACATAAGAAATAAATATGCCAGCTATATCGCACAGCAGCGCTTAAGTGTTGCATAACAAACATTGCCATTTTATCAGCAAGACAGTCCTAATTATAGGCATTGCAGGATCAAAGGACAATACCGATACAAGAGAGACAATACCGATACAGTTTAAAGGGCCACCTGTAATGTACAGTAATGTATACAATTTCACCCTATGAAAAGGAGGCAAACACTGCACACCATGCAGCATTGACCATTATATGAAGGAGCTACCACAACACAAATTAAGAGTCAACTCAGTGGAAAGCACTTCACACCATTACCTTGGCAACCAGGTGTGTTCACCAGAGTGGTGAACCCTTCTAAACAGTCACACCTATAGGAGCCCAGTGTGTTTACACACCTCCCTGGTGCACACACACTGCTGTCACGGGCACATTCATCCACCTCTACAAGGAGCAACCACAAGGAGCCATGTGTGGACATGTGCAAGGTTAGTGCCCTTCCGATATATGAGAGGCTAGGAAAGCAAACTACCTAACAGTGATTATGAGGAATAGGCCACTATGTACTTCAGTCAGAGACACATATCTACCGAGGCTGTATATACTGCATGTACCGTCAACAAAACTCCTACAAACCAGCACCAGTTCGTGCACACTCACAGAGTGGCTGGAGCTACGTAGGATACAAAGAAGCTTTGGAGTTGCAAGAGGTCAGCTCATATGCAAACTGCACTGGATTACTTCAGCTAACTTGTATCACTCAGACAATGTGTTGCTACACCACAGAGGGGAAGTGGTTCATGTCTCAGTGTTGCCACAACTCCACACATGGCATAATGCTGCTAACTTACCAGTTGGCTAAACTGTTGAAATGATCACACATGGTTGTACAGTATAAAGAACAATTGCAAAAATATTCTTCTGTGAACAACATTCTGTTCTATGTACGTATGCTGTTTAATATTAAAGTACAGCCTATTTCCAGTTACTACACATTCTCATACCATCACAAGTATGACCATCTGTGTTCAGGGTGTATCCACTCTGACAATGACACTTTGCAGTGATGTGTGGGTAGCGACCAGCAAGGTGGCACAGCTGGCTACAGTTTCCATTGTTGATCAGGCATGGATTATATGGAGAGCTGGTGCCTATGTGAGAGCCAGGGGAGGAATTGTGACCCACCTACCATACATGGTGGTTCACTGCACTCCACCACCCCACATATGGGCTCCCTGTGACCCACCCACCACACATATAGGCTGTGACCCACCCACTATGCACTCATCCACCTGGCCATACATACGTATGTGCACATTTGTAGCCTGGTTAGGTGTAAGATCAAAGGGTCAGTCTAGTTGTGATAAAGCTGATTTTAGAATGGTTGGCCATAAGGCAAATGGCAAATGGCATGACGTCGTAGCAAATGGCAATACAGTACAATAGGAGTGACGTAATGGCAAGCAGATAAACGAATAGTGATGTCACGCCATTTGGTCATTCTACCATTTGTCATTTTGGCTAACCATTCTGAAATGGGCTGTATCCTGTATCCAACCATATCCTGGGTGTTATCTTACATAACACCTAGGATGCGGTCACTGAACAATTGTCACCCCACTAATTGAAACAACACTCTCTTTTATATGCTTCTGTGTGTGTGTGTGTGTGTGTGTGTGTGTGTGTGTGTGTGTGTGTGTGTGTGTGTGTGTGTGTGTGTGTGTGTGTGTGTGTGTGTGTGTGTGTGTGTGTGTGTGTGTGTGCATTGTGTGTGTGTGTGTGTGCACGCACACACACGTTGATATGTGTTACTGTCTGCAGTGGCATGTAGCCTGCTGTTTCATGTGAATGCTGAGTACACAGTGCAATATGTATGTCAGTTAGATAGCGATATCGAACTTCCAGGGCTCCTGTCAGTTCTTTGAACGCAGGTTTTTTCCAGTCCATAAAGTTGGGGCAATTTTGATCGCAATTCTTGGTGAACCAATAAAGCTCAGACAACAAGTTGGAGGTTGTGGTAGGCGGATACGGATCTCTATCTGCTCGCCTAGCCTCCACAACAAGATGAGCAAGCCACAGATTCAGCAGCAGGGCGCTCAAGGAGATCTGAGGGGCACCTTTTGCTGCAGCGCTTGTTACGTTCTTCCCGCCACTCGCCCAAACCGTGAACTGCCCAGTTGGTCACTCTCACTGTGGTCGGCGGAACGTAGCCATTACAAATCTCAGACATCCTGCCTGGCGACAATGGAGGGCGAAGCGTGCTGTACTTCGGCTAATCTGGAAAGCTGTAGATTTCTTCTGTAGATTTCTTTCTCTTCTTGCACGGTTCTTCAAAATCCGGACCCAAATCATCCATTTCACAGCAGCCCACTCTGAACATCAGTAACTTCCGAGACAGTATAGGAATTGGTACACATTCAAAACTAGCAAAATCACACTCAGCAACAGTAGCAACTGTAATACTGCTGTTGCACATTTCAAAGCAGAATGAATATACAAAGTTTGGGTGCAAATGTTGTCTATATGGGATAGGCTACAAATACATAGGTTAAACCCTTCTTCCAGTGTTACAGGATATCACCTCGGTAGTCAATTCATATCACCCTCGGGCCTTCGGCCCTTGGGCGATATGATTGACCACCTCAGCGATATCCTGTAACACCTAAGAAGCTAGGGTTTAACCTATACGTAATACACAACTTCACGGATCACACATACTGTACTACGCATGAATTGAGTGACGCATACTCACTTGGTGATGTACATGTTCTCAAATCAAAACCCAGTTTGTATCCTGACAGGCAGTCACATCGATATGACCCTGCTGTGTTTACACACAAGTGAGAGCAGGCCCCATTGTCTTCTCCACATTCATTGACATCTGAAACACACATACACAATGTATACACAACTAGTAAGTGTATTCACAAGTCTTGATTGAATTACAGAGCAAACTGACTTGATTGTACATAGAGTCTATTAAGGGTGGAACGAATACTCAATATTAAGTTCGACTATTCGTTGCTTCCAATGAACGAATATTCGTTGCTTCCAATGAACGAATATTCGTTGCTTCCAATGAACGAATATGGCCGTCTTCTGTGGAGCAATTACCGAAAATGGGAGGAGAAAGTTGGATGAAGAGCAAAATGAGCGAATTTGACGCATTTTCTACAGTCTCTTCGTAATTCATAGAAGACAGTAGGTGTTCGTTCCGTAGATATCGACTGATTCATGAGCGAAACGAGTTTCACGTTGATGGCGGCCATATTTATGACGTCATTAAGCGTCAGCAATTGAATCGTCAAACAAATGAAATTATCCTTCGAATATTAGGCTACCGAACGAATATTCAATTATTCGGTTATTCGTTCGACCCTTAGAGTACGTCTACACCAAGTGAAATGAACACACTGCAATAAACAACATGGCAGGTATGCATGAACATGAGAATGGGGTTAGTTCTCCGGATACCAGCTTGATCAAACAAAGTTTGAAACCTTGCCGATGTTCCACCCAGATGCTCTGGTCTTCCAACCTCATGGCGAAAGTAAAAAAGCTAGTGTGAAATCTTTTCATTCCTCCCTGAGGAAGACCAGAGCATCTGGTTGAAATGGCAGCAAGATTTTCAAACCTTGTTTGATCAAGCTGGCATCCGGAGAACTAACCATTTTAATGTGGTAGAGGCTCATGCTATGTTGTCTAGCAGATTTATGGAGCGTTGATGAGCATTCAGGTAGCTGTAGGTCTGGTTCCAGTAAAACGTTTAAAATGCAATTACAGTTAAACACTATAACAGATAAAATGCAATTAAAACATTACAAAACTGTTTTGTAACTGATGAAGACCCTCGTGGGACGAAACGTTTTACTGGAACCAGACCTACAGCTACGTGAATGCTCATCAACGTTCCATAAGCCAACTAACCCCATTCTCATGCCTATGCCAACTGAGAAGCTCTCATTTCATGCATGAACACACAGCAATGTCATGACTCATTCTCATGTCTACTTGGCTGCGCAGTACAGAGCTACAGACACTAAGCCATGACCACCACACTGTACCATGGCAGCGGCGTCCATTTGATGAAAGGTAGTACCCAGAGTGGCAGGAGCAGAGGAAGGACCCAGGAGTGTTGGTGCACAGGTGGTCACAGTTGCCATTGTCTGCGGCACACTCGTTGGTGTCTGCAAGAGCAGCACAAGAGAGAGGCACTGTACATGGCCCACACGCAGGCAGGTGGTGGCACAGGTTGTCCCACTGACAACATACAGGGAAGTGGCAATTAACACTAAAGCAGCAGGAAGCTATGTACAGTAGACTGTAGCCCCACCTCACAACTAGGCCAAAGTACAAACAGCTCCCTATACCTTAAAGCTACAAGTTTAGTGACAAAAGTTACCACATTGAAAAGTCCATGATTCAGCAGGTACTAATTTAGCAATTCTTGCACTTCATGCAAATTCATTTTTTTTGCAATTCATTAAATGTTTGCCTGTTTAAATTAGTAAATGGCCTTATGGTACCTGTTCTAGAGTGACTCCTGCAGTAATGCCACTGCAAAGGCTCAGTTGTTGCTTGAAGGATCACTGGGTTTATGACACCAGCCAATTGCACCAGTATTGGTGACACAGTTGGCTGGGAGGCCCAAAAGGCCTTATTGAGTTGGCTGCCAACAATTCCCTCTGCCCTAACATCCTACAAGGATCAATGGAGAGCCACAAACAGCTTTCTGTAATGTAATGGGGGAGGGATTGCTGGTAGCCAACTTCAACAGGGCCTTTTGGGCCTCCTAGCCGACTGTGCCACCAATACTGGTGTAGTTGTGGTACCTTATAATGCTGCCAGACTGTTGACAGAACACTCTACACCCTACACATGTGGACATGCTGGTGGTGCCCCATACCATAACAAACAATACAAGTAAAAAGGGACTTTTGTGTCTGTGAGCGTCAAAACCTTTTCACTTGCCTGTAGCACTGTAGTTTGCCTTAAAGCCTGCATACGGCTGAGGGTGGTTGTCGGAGTGGAACACCACCAGTGCCTTGTTTGTGGTTGTACGGAAGGCGTACCTCACCCACTGCCCACACAGTCTTCTCAGCAGTCTGGAGCTGAGTGTGAGCCCATCATACACCTCAACATAGTCCCGACAGGGATCACTATACATAGGGACCAGTTAGACATTACATGTACAGGACATGGGTACACACAAACAGAGTATACATTAACAGATAATGTAAGATCCTAAGAACATTTTCCATTATGCATGCAACTAGACTGGCCCATGTATGCAGTATGGGGACAGGTGCACTTGTGGAGGCCCAGAGATACACTGCTACAGGTTACGGTAACAGTGCAAATGAAATAAGTAAATGATGGAACAGGTAACAAGTGGTGAAAGTCTACTGCTGCAAATTGAAATGTCTTGTTATTGAATGAATCCCCTACTGTGATCTGCTCCAGTGACTACCTTGTTAATATTGACATGCAGCAATGAACCTCTCTGCAGCATATGTAGGCAGCAGAGCTGCACGTTACCAATGCTCAAGCTGCACTACACAATGAATGGAGCTTTGGTGTTCCTTCATTCACACATGGATGTAGATCAGCAATCACTGTTGCAGGAAGACTCACTTGGATGGCAACCTCAAAGGATTAAATGATATAGAGATGTAGTGGCCTTTAGGCACTGTAATCCTCCACGCACAATCTTGTCTGATTGGGTAAGGGAAGGGGTAGTTGGGTGATGACAGCTGGCTGGCCCCAGCAGTGAAGAGCGTTGTGAAGCAGTCCTTGAACTTTGAGGGAGTAGGCAGGTCAACTGGAGTAGTGGGTGATAGCACTGGCCTCCTGGCAGGGACGAGCTTTGGACGTAGCTCTGAACCTTTAAGGGAAGAAGTACAACTGTCAGGGAACATGCAAAAGGAAATGGAAAATTCTTCTCCTGTACAACTACACACAAATAAACAGTTAGACTTGTACATTGTTTAATTCAGGATAATCACTCTATACCTCATGACATGCACCATACAATGTACACCAAGCGTTCTTCAGCCAATGCGCATAAAACACTGACTAACTAAGAGTACTGTAGCAACTTACCACACTTGTATAGCTTGTTGGCTTGCAGCACATCCAGTGGGCTCAGCTCATGAGCATTCCCTAGGGGTATCCCCCACTCCTTACTGAGCAACGTAGCCCGTCCTGGTTGCCGTGAGAACGCCCCCTCAGGGTAGTGCATGATGCTATTATAGTCGTACGGGACACCCATTGAGTTCACTTGAGATCTGTCCTTTTTCAGAAAGTTAGTTCGGTATCTTGGGACAATGTTGTACAGGAGTACAGAGACATGTTCATCCCGGTCTGGCCTGCTTTGCTCATGCCAAAAGCCAATCGTGTGTCCAATTTCATGCAGAATGGTTGCATGATTCAAGCAGTTCTGGGCAATAGACACGCGTTGACAGCCGTAGTTGAGGAATCCAACAAATGAGCAGCACCTGAAGGTGAAGACACAGGTACGCATGCAACTGCCTGAAAGCAGTACAACTACACAGTCCACTTGCGGCTGTGCCTCACCCTGTCCCCTTGAAGAAGTGAATGTAAGAGGTCTCATTCTCTCTTTCTTTGAATCGAATGCAAGTTTGATTCTCCCATTCCCTCATGGCTTCCAGAATGAACTCTCTCTCAAGAACTACACAAATACAGACAATGACGATACCATGAGCAGTGTATTACAGTGTACAGAACAGACATTCAGTGTATGCTTATACCCCCACATACAAACTGACAAGTTGAAAAGATGGGGTAACCTCAATTTGCAGAATTAAAGTACCTGCAAAATCTGACCACTAAATTGATTAGTTGTTGATTAATTATACACCGGATCAATAGAATGATGGAATACAGATATTCAAATTTAAACTCGCTCTACCTGGGTCCCTTCTAAGATGTTGCTTTCTAAGCGCTATATGTGTACCTGTGTATTCTGTTCCAATACTGTAGACAACAGTTGCGTTGGGCCATAAGAGATGTCGATAAGACGTTGCTCCTCTCCTCCACCTTCTAGTGCCATTGCCTGCAGTGCTGGTTGTAGTGTGCCTCAGGAAGACAGGGACCTCGCTGCCATCATCCTGCCTTTGCATGATGTACGGCACGGCAATGTCAGTGCCATCTTGGCGAGCTGCATTGCATGCAGATATGACCCCAGTCATAAAGTGTGCATGCAGTAACTGTATGGAAAGTGGTTCTAAGCAATTCTTAGCCTGTGCTCTTACCCACTCAGTTCTAGCCTGCCCTAGTGTGCACATACATGATTCTGTAGTGGAAGTGGGACGCACATGAAGAGTGCATGGCATGAGAGTGCATCGCACCTATCTGCAGGTTGCATTCAGCAGCTGGGTGGACGCACACCCACTTAGCAAAGCATCCAATATAACTGCAACCAACAAACTGAAGCGTGGACCGTGAACTGTTAGTATACCGCTAGTAGCTACGCGTCTTATCATAGATTCTCCAACCCAGGAAGCCTGGCTGGGAATACATGTTTTTATGACTATGCAACGCTGCTGCGGATCTACCCATTGTGCCATAGCTGTAACCTATAGCCATTGACGGAGTAGGGCATTCGTAATAGCCATGCAATGTAATTGTACGACGAAATATCTGATCCTTCACTGAAAAGGATGACAGGCTATGAATTAAGACCTCGTGCGCACTATTCCTGCAGGGCACTCCCCTGTTTGTATGTCAGTCTCACCTGCTGCCAGGCACGGGTCCCCGAGGTGAACCTCCGCGGCAGAGGGGAGGGCCAGGCTCAACAATAGTAGACAAAGAGCTAACATCGCAGGTTGCGCAATGAATTTAGGGTTTCAAGCTAAATTGCGAAGGTTTTGGGGACGGATTCCAAAGTGACACTTCTCGCAAGAATACATCAGTCTGTTTAATAAGGACAATCCTAGCAGAACTGAGTCACACGGCGATCCAACGAGATACGTGAGGTAGGTTAGGAGATAAGTTCCAGCGTGGTTTTTGCTATCTATGGCTCCAGACAATGGGCACTTGACTAAAACTTGTAGCACATGGTAGTGGCCATGGTGAGTCGTCTGAGGCACCATAGATCACTATTCATACCACTGGTAAGACTCACCATGTACATCACCACTACACGCTACCAATTGGTCATGTACCTTTTTTCCAGAAGTACACCTCACATCCCATATTGGATCACTGCGCATAACCAGTTCTGCTATGGTTTTCCTTCTTAAGCAGATGGACTCTTGTGAGAAGATTCACTTTGGAATCTGTGCCTATATCTTTACATTATAACATTGGAAACACTATTTCATTCATTGAATTCAATTAATACCTGCAGCTATTTTGTCAAAGGCCTGGAATGGCTACTTGGTAACCAAGGTAGCTAGCCACTAGCCCCTAGGTACAGACAGCAGCCATTGCAAGGCTTACCTTCCACTCCTCTCTAGGACATAGCACTACTAGTATACCTTCTACACTAGTTCTAGGCTGGTGCAGTTCCTCCATTTGTTGACAACAGTGCCAACAGTCAGCCATCAAACATGAAGTCCAATTTTGCTCCATGTGGTGGGTAGGGATCCAGTGGATAAAATAGGTACAAAACGTGAATCATGCAGTCTTACTGGGTCATTGTTACAGTGCCTTCCTATTGCTTGTGCGTGCATGTGTGTGCGGTGTCCAGTCAGCAAAACTGGGTGAGTTGTCCCTTCCGCTCGGCACACTGTGATGAAACAGAAGAGGGAGAGTTAGAAGAGAGGGGGGTACAAGAGGGAGGAAGGCCAGGTAGCGGACACAATGTTAAATACAAGTGAATACAGTGAAACATAAGACAGCCACCTGAGGGACAGTTGTATACTTGACTGTATATAGACAAGCTTCAGTGAACACAAGTAAAGATGTGCATTTATTAGTTGCTAGAAAGCCTTGCCTGGTGTACATACGTACAGCTGTTATGAAGTAGTCAGCCCACATATTATACTGTACACCGTGATACATGCACTGCTATGCTTGCCAGACAATGCATCCAACGGCTAATTATTATCAACAGTGAAGTCGTTGCACTGTATGTTTGTTCTTACGGCTGCTTCAATGTTCTCCTTTGCAGCACTGATGGCTGCCAGCTGGGAGGAGTGCTTGCTCTCCAACTCATTCATCTACAAACAGAGCATAGGCAACAATATTGTAATCATACGTACTACACATCATCCAATGAATGACATTTTCAACATGCCTGCAATCTCAAGGAGTCTAATTCTTGCTTAGCCTTCAGTTTGGACTGCTCCATCTGTTTCTTCTCCATTTCAAGCAAATCAAAGTCCCTGTCATGCCAAGATAGAATACATACACAACAGTAACACACTCAGTGGGACCTGCTACAAAAGGCTGCAGGTGACAGTGTGTGTGTGTGTGTGTGTGTGTGTGTGCATGCGCACATGAACTTCTCCTTACCTCTGCAAGCTACCTGCCACTCCTGTCCCATCCAGGCGTTTGGCCTTGATCGAAAATTGGTGTAGTCTCTGCTCCACACTCTTTATCCGACTGCAAACAGACTACACAGGAGAACACCACACACTCATGTATGTACACTGACACTATCGGCTCACTGCTCAAACACACCTCTGGCCAAAAACACTCAGTCTGGCCTCGGGCAGACTAAAGGTAGACTGGGCAGTATGAAAATTCAACAATGCACACACAAAACCTGAACACGGAACTGTACAACATAACACTAAGGCCACCAAACAGAGTACTGCTACTTCTAGAGATATCTCTGAATGCTGACAGCATGTCTCTCACAGACTCTGTTGTTTGCTTTGGACTGCATGGGTGTTGTGAGTGCACTGCATTGTGCATGTGCATGTGTGTGTTCAGACACAGTTCTCTTCCTCACCTTCTGTTTCTGCTGCATCTCTTGCAATTCCCTCTGCTTGCTCACCACTTGCTCCTTCATCTGATGCAGCTCCTGCTGTCGCTGACTGGATCAAGTAGGAGAAGAGAGTGGGGGAAGGGATTTGTAGAAGGCAATCAACTGAACCAATATGTACATACTGTGTAGTATGCAACTTTCAAGTTTGTTTTAAGACTGAGCCCTTCCCCAGGCTCGTTGAGGACGCATTCCAGTATATTGTGACCCTTTGGCAGACGAGCAGTTCTCTCACTTACGTGTACCATCCAGTTTGACTCCTCTAACGGCCGCGCACGACAACTGACAACTTTGTGTACTGGCAAAATTGACAGCAATATCACCGAACGCTTCTTCCCTACAATGCTGAGTAGTTCGCAGCGTTCGCCATGGCTGCTTCTGGTCCTGCTGGCCGTATAGTCCAAAGCTCTAAAGTGGCTTTGTATGGAGTGCCGTCCGGAGCAAAAACTGTTGTTATATGCGATGGCATGCGTATATATGCAACAGTGTGGTAATCTGTTCGGTGGCACCATAGATACTATGATGGCACACACACTCATACTCGGCACACGATGACATGACATGATAATATTTCAATGAGACTTGCATGCTATGTAGCGTGTAGTCTCTTGTAGTAGTCATGTTTAACAGATGTTAGGAGCACGTGGCGGTGCCTTGCCTCGTGTTCTCGTTGCTCACATTGCCGTTCGGTCGAATATCCTGTGCTGCATTGGAGTTACTCATTGCCTTCCTGTCGCTCTCTTGAGTCTACAGAAGTACTGACAGCTTTTATCTGCAAATATTAGTAGCTGCAGATGAGGCATGGGTGATCACGCATTGGGGTTGTTGCAATTAGTTAGCACAATCAGATCTCTAATGCCATCGCAGATAATTATTACAGATATATGTATTACGTGTGCCATCGCATACATATACACGCCATCGCATATATACACGTGCCATCGCATACATATACACGCCATCGCATATAACAACAGTTTTTGCTCCGGACAGCGCTCCATAGCTTTGATGACATCACACATTCCGCACATTCCATGGCGACCCAGGAACCAGTCTGACCAGACCCTATTTCTCCACAATTGCACAATAAGGGAAATAGGGGCTAGCGTGCAAGACTAAGGTACACACATGTGTGTACACATTTTACAGCTCACGTTGACTGTTCCTCTTTCTTCACTAGCACATCCACAGTGGTGTCTACCCCTCTAAGGAGCTGGAGTGAAGGGAAAGGGCAGCAAGTGGTTGGACCATGTGCCCAAGATGACATGCATGTCAATGACACACACACACAGACACACTTACAGGAGGGAGTCTCTGAATGGCATTGGTGATGTTCATGTAGGAAGCCACTGACGCATTGATCTCATCATTGTAGTGCACAGCATCCTCAGCCATCCTCCTCAAGTCGGCAGCTTCCTGCGGTAAAGTACAAATAAGCGTGCCCCACACAGTACCCCACTAGAACATGCATGCTACCTAGTCTAGCATGCTAGACCCATTCCGCCCTTGGATACTTGCTTAGGGTAAGCGCCATGGAGTTGGAGTGGGTTTAGCGTGCTATACTAGCTGGCTCAGGCATGATAAAGCTTCTCCAACTACCAACTTAAACAACAAAATTGGAACATTGCCAAAGTTTTGACCAGGTGATCGGAGAACTACTACTCTTCTCATGTTTACAGCACGTCAGCAATAACTACATGTACATATGTACTAGAAGGTAAGGCGAGATTCAACCAAGGAAGCTGAATGCCCCCCTCCCCCCTGCAATGCATCCCTGCTCCTTTCTCCACAATCTGCTACACACAACACCTAACCCATTTATCCTACTCTGCTGAGTCAGTATGTATGTACCTGCTTTAGCTTTGACGGTGAGCAGGTGACCACCTTCTTGTTGAGGTCTTCAATGTGCTCATGATGGCGCTTCAGGATGGTCTTTGCATTAGCCTGCATTCACATGGACAGATGTGTGGCCACATATTAATGCGTTATGGGGAAAGGCTAGTAGAGTACGTACATGCACACCATGGGGCAATGCAGTGCACTACAAACAGAGAGAGACAGTTGCTGTGTGAAAGAGTTTGCAGCAGTGCAAACTCTTTTACATCTCTGAACAAATGACTTACTGCTTTCTCCGCCAATTCTTCTTGCTGCTGACCCAGTGCCTCCAGCTCCTCACGATACTTTCCCTGCACACACAACATGCATCACCAGTAAAGTAGCAACATACGTACTATGTGCATGTACGTACGCCCCTGCACACAAGCAGTGGAGACTGCTAGAATCCACTAAAACATTCTGTGGCACGCCACACACATTACAGCCTGAGCACTGAACTCACTTTGTACATATACACACATACATACGTACATACATATGTATGTAATGCAGTCATTAAAAACATGACACTAGTAGAGATACTTACATACACTACAGCCTTCCATTACAACAGGTACCACACACACAAGAGTACATACTGTAGACACCAACGAACCATCCACACTGTACCCTGTCCTGACTATGCTATCTACAGTGTCAAACAATTTACAATAATTTCTTTTTTTATATATATAATTTTTGCAAACTTAGCATTAGGCATGTGCCGTAAATAGAAAATTGTTCAAGGAGGCAAAACTAAGGTTTGAAGACTCAGGAGGGGGATCTTATATTGACACTATGGCTTGCCAATTTTCAAGGAGCATGCGTGGGGGGGGGGGGGGGGAATTTGGCAAGCAACCCCTAAATGCACCTCTGTATAGTATACACACTATCAACATGTGTCTATGCTGTCAACAGATCAGCCACAAACTTCAATTCACAATGAATGTTGGCAAAGTACAACATTACACTTCATGCACACCACTGAATGACAGAACACTAACACTGGAAGCATGCAGGACAATACCTCGCACTGCTTCAGAACATCTGTCTCCTTGTCCACCTGCCCAATGTCCTCTGTCAGCTGTGCAGGCAGAGCAACGTGACACAGGTCATATTGTACATTAGGTACAGTAGGATGGCTATACACTTAGCACATACACAAGCACACCACTCCCCACCACCACACCCACAAATGCAGGTTAACACACCCACACACCTTTGCAACAACCTCCTCCTCCTGTGCTCTCACATGCCTACAGTCAGTTAGGATAGGACACATTCCACACAATACACTGTACAGTGTTACAGTATAAGTGTGTAATACAGTAATACACAAAATAACAGGAATGACCCACACACTGCCAGCATACACCAGATGAGCTCATAGTTAAATACAACGTACTCCAGTTCAGCAATCTGGAGTTCTTGCTGGGCATTTTCTTGCTTCAGACGGTCACAGTCATCGGCAAGATCTCCCTGGAGATGAAACAGGCAGATAGTAGTAGATTGGACTATGTGAGTGGTTGGAGAAGTAGCCTCTTATACTAAGTGAACAGTAAATAATGGCCCGCTTCAAGTAAGCATGTTTTATAGTACGTAAAAATCAGATTCATTCTGTACCACACACTTGTGGATGCATGGCCTGACGACTCACTTACTGTACCACATCGCATGTACCCAACCCAACTATGAGACTGTGCTGGTACCTGGCCTTCCACAAAGTGCACATAGTCCACTGCACCAATGACAAAGTGCTTGAACCGCAGGTAGTTAATGAGGGCACTGTAGACAGGGAACCATCACTCATAAGTACAATGCCATACATACATAACAGTATGTACGTACTAACGTACAGTAATATGGCAACAGGTATGATACATGTACGTATGTATGCTGTAATGTCTGTATTTGGTGCATGGGATCCAAACAGAATGGGGACAGCTACAAAGACACGGTCGCCCATTACTTCTTCAAATAGCTACATTTCCATCTGACTGAAATGTACAGTACGCACACAAAAGTACAAGTGCTGTTCAGCTGCAGTGCACCAAGCATTAGGGCAAGTCCCACAAGCTATTTAAGTTACTCAGAACCCATGTCAAACAGCTGCACAGAGAAACACACAGCTGATTTGCACATGCCCAATAATTCCTGTTATACGTATGTACATCTGTAAGTTAGCACCAGTCACTTAAAACACATGTGCTTGAATTAATCCAACGACACATCCCACACCAACACGTGCACGTATGTACGTATTGCAAGCCCACTGTGTGCTATCATCTGCTATGTACGTACATCAGAGGTCACACAGACAAAGGTCACAAAGGTGTAGCTACAAACTTATGAGTACAGTGAGTACCTCAGATTTCTGACTGTTCTCTTGGAGACTAAAGGAACAAGCAGAAACAAAAATAATGATAAAAGATTTAAGAAAGAAAAGTGTATACAGTGGAACTTGTCTAAGGTGGTCACTGTGTTAGCTAGCCACCTCTCTAAAACAGCCAGCCTTTCTGGACCGAAGTAGCACTTAAATATCTACCTATGTAGAGCAGCCGCCTCTGTAAAGGCAGAAGTATAGGCAGTCATCTTAGACAGGTTCCACTGTATATTCAGACATTATATACATACATATATATGTAACACACAGTTCGTAAGCATGGTAGATGCAATGAACATCATCACACATGTAGACCTTGTGTATGTATGTCATAGCGTAAAAGTTCCTCCGCTGAATTAGCTCCCCCGAGCCTAAAATTGCGATGGTGCGCTTACTGAATCCGTTCTACTTAGCTGAGTTAGGCCCCCCTTTCCTACGATAAAACCTGTCAAGCACACAATGAGTATTTGTATAAGGAATATCATTGTATCGTCGAACAAATTTGATTGCAAAGGCAATAAGAGCGAGAATACGTACCTGTAGGGAAAGTTCAGGTGAAGGCAAGATACACTAGAAGAAGCAATCAGATATGTTGTAGCAATGTCTAAGGGGCTCAATATACGTACATATCCAGAAAGATAGGACAAGAACATTAAGAGAGTGGACAGAGTGATAGTGTGGGGTGTAGATGTCGTTTACAAGAAAGGCAGGGGAGAATCCGAACTGTACAGAGTAGAGGTGAACAGCTGAGAATTCTTGGAGATGTGTCATTCAGACCCAAGATCTGGACCTTTTGGTGTGAAGAAGACGTTCAACAGAGTTAGGGAGAGGTTCTACTGGAAAGGGATGTTCAAGAATATAGAACATGTTAAGGAAGGAACTGAAGTTTAAGAATAAGAGAGTGGTAGGGAGAAAAGTGGAAGACCTGTACTGTCTGTGCAGGGGGATTGGGGTTGTTGGAGAGGATGATACGTATGTACCAGAGTAGTGCATGCTCAGAGTGGTACCATGAGAATTGCATGGTTTCACTATCTTTGGCTGACACTTTCAACCACACTTGGGTTAGTGCTTTATGTTCTTGAACAATTGTATATTATTGAATCTTAACATTTGTACATAATTTAATGCTAATTTATTCATTGGTTAATGATTATACATCTACTTCTACCACTACTGAATTTCTAATACAAGTTGGTTCATGGGTATACATAAAAGGGGGGGGGGGGCAAGACGACAACCAAATTGGTTCCTAAGGGAACTAATTTGGATGCTGTTTTGGTTCCGGGGGAGGCAAATTTGGCATGACATGGACATACATACCTGGCTCAAACAGATCAGTGGCTTGGAAATCACAACCACAATCGTCCAGAGTCTTGCGCCTACACAGTAGAAACACAGTGTGGGAAGAAGCTGATAGTGCAATCCATTCCAAACCAGGACACACCAAGGTTGAGTGCCAGCAGTGGAACCATAGACACAGGTCTATGGTGGAACATACTGCACATACACCACGTACCCAGCAGGTATGAGGAGACCTCACACATGCACAACCACTGCCTTAAAGGCACACCATGTATGGTTCATATATACTGTAGAATACCCCCACACACACTGATGTGACCTACAGGACAGCCATAAACCGTATTCTCTGAATGCCTTCCTCAAACAGAGCTGGATGTTCCACTCCTCCAGCAGAAAAATGAGCCTAAGATAGAGACACACACAAGTCAAGCACACGATATGGATAGAATAAGACCAATGGGTTCGTGCAGCCACTTTGTAGGAATTAACACAACAGATGGATGTGATCCAACACTTCAATAAAGGCAAATGCATTTCAAATGTAAACCACATTACAAGAGACTACTACATACATACATAAGGCACCTTCAAACAGCTAGGAGTCATATGCAAAGCCAAGGTGCATGTTGGCAGCATGACAGACCACTCACCTGACCAAGTCTTTCACATATCCCCAAATACAATGCCTCGAGGATGAGCAGGTACATCTGTCTCACTTTGAAGGGCTGACAATGAAAGAACAAAAGGAACACTACTGACATAGTCTCAGCTTGGCCACAATACAGGCAGGCAATACAATATACTCTACCAACAATGTGTTGATGGAGGAGAGCCCTGGGGTCATGAGAATACCCCAAATTTTTGCATAAGAAAAAATGAGTGGGATGTTAGCGTTATGAGAGCACCTCATTTATTTAAGAGTAACTATTACTAAATTTAATGCTGAGAGGAATGCTCAGAAGCTTCCACAAACAATGCTGGTGACAAGTGTGGGAGACTCTCCTCAGTTACATAACAACAGCTAGAATAGTAGCTAGGGATCAGGTGTCCTGTGAACTCCAAATGCAATCCAATAGATTTTTGAAATCCTGTACACACAGTGAAGTGAACCCTGACAGAACCCGCACTGTAAACCTACCCATATGCCAATACTAAACTGAGTGAGCTGGCACAATGGCCGAACTACATGCAGTGCACACAATCATGTTTGGGTGTGGCTGGTCTGTTCTGTTAACAGCCTCAAAGTAAGCATCAGTTGGAACGTTATGCAATTTGAGGGGAAGGAACAAGGAATGCCTATACACCTACCTAGGTGTCAGAACGAAAACATATTAAAGCCAATGTGGCTTAGTACTTCATGTCATGCTGAGGGCTGCGCCACCTTCCTTCTACAACTGCATATATCACTTATTCTGGTGAAGAGTGGGAAGGGCCGATACTGTGGCTGTGACTCTTCGAACGATGAGCAGATAATACCAAAGCTTAGAGGTGCATTTCTCTAACCTCTGGTTTCAAAAGGTCTTCACAGGAGACGTTAAAACGATGAGTCTTGAGCTGGTCTGCTTGCATGAGGACATTCATGGCGTCCACGATCTCCTGTCTCTTGAGTATTCTCAACGCCGACATTGTCCTTCACGCTTAGTACAAACGCCTGTCAGAATTCCCGCCAAATGTTTCTGATTCCAAATGTGGAATGTTGAACTGGGAACCGTGATCCGCATCCGCGTATCCGCCTGCTCTTTGTGTCCAGTCCTGTACAATGAAGAAGATCGTAGGAGGCCTCGTACTTTTACTTGTTACTGGTAGTTTAGTGGTCTACCAGATCAACTTAAGGAGTGAAGTAAGCGATGCTCGTGAGAAATTGAAAGCACTGGAGAGCAAGAACAAAGGCCTTATAAAGGATATGAGAGGTGCGGCCCATTTTTAAGCCTTTTCATTTATTTACACACAGCGTCACATCGAGGTAGACCCCGGTGTTAGCGGGGTGTACATGTCTATACAAACCACTGTGTGTATAGTACTGGAGGATAGAGCTCAATAACTTGCCAACGCATGTTGTGGTATCACTTTTGGTAGCTAGCTAGCTGTGTATTGTATACTGTGCTAATATTTTCAATGTGAAGATTACAGACTCAGCTTAGGTACTGCGGACTCTGAAGTGTCTTGTCAAGTGTTGTCTTACCTTCCACTAGTACTGTGTTGTCCTTACTTGTGTGGCAACTGGCCCTGCACACTTCACATGGCTCTTCTGTGTGTGACTATGTCGTTTTGTAATAGATGCGCACAATACCAAAGGTGTGTGTGAAATACAGAAGACAGCCCTTCAGAACGAACTGTCACAGCTGCAGCTAGGTGCGTGGGCATACCATGTACATATGTAGGGGTGGATGATACTGAATTTTCAGTGCTACGATATAATATTGCACATTTGATCATGATATCTGATATTGTGTAATAATGAAGTGTCAGCCGAGAGGTTTGTGGCACTTAGAGCTCGAACCCTCGAGCCGCCTGATAGTCTTTCGAGCTAGACCTCTTTCGCGTTAAGGCGTTAACAGAATTGCATCAACTGGTTCACAAGGGACTTCCCAGAGCCAGTTAGGTAGGGAAGCTCACCAAACCGCCTTTGCCTTTCAGTAAGCTCTCAACTGCATTCAACTGCTCGGGCTTTGCACTGTTGTACTCCAACCTGCAGTTTCCTTTGTAAACTGCATTACAAAGAAGCAATGGATTGCTTGAGATAGCATCTATCCAAGAAGTGAATAGCGCCATGACTGTCTTGCTCTCAAACCCAATCGAAACTTATCTTCCCTTTCCCCTCTCAATGATGTCTGTATCACTGGTAACCCACAAGGATGTGAGAAGGCCAGAGGAAGAAGTCTTGTGACACTCCTTTACTGCTGCCGCTTTATCCTACTTCATAGGGTGGGCATCTGCCGATAACTGCAGGAATATTTGGAGTGACAAGCATGTTGTAAACTAAGATTTAATTGTTACATATATAATATATAATTATATATAAAGCATTATGATAATAAATGCCCTGCAGAGTGCCCATAGATGCATCTATGGGATTCAAATAGCCACACAATATTGCTGCTATACTCTTTTGGATTTAGATGCAATGTTTAGATTTCCTGTACCATGACAACAGGATCTATAGTTCAGTTAATTTATCAGTCAGCTGGAACAATGCAATGTTTTTATACCAGATTTCTTGCATGTTCTGCACAACGGTCTGTGCTTACTCAATTGGACTCCCTTCCTCATCAACCTTGGAACCAAAACACACAGCATGCTCTTGGTGGTCTCCTTCTTCACAACGTTTAGACATGAAGTCTCAGGTACCCCAGGCATTTCTCCAAGCAATAGTTGTAGATCAAATATGAGTGGTTTCAGCATGGTCAAGGGCTTCACTGTGCTTTAGCAGACTACACAGATGTATTGTCCAGATCATGTTTCAATTAGACACATTCACTTATTGGTCTTCAGACTGTAGTGGCTTCCATCCGGACGCCTATTGTGATCACCTTGTCGTCCCTTTCACAAACTGATTCTGCTCACAGCAATCATCCTGTATCTAGCAATCACACTGTTGTAGTCATCTTCTTGGTACATTGATACAGAGGAGCAGCAATGTCGGCAAAGCCTGCAATGAAACAATGACAGTATCCCCAGAAGCTCTAGCAGACATGGGCCTTGGCCATGCCTGAGGGCGTCCACTTTCTCTGGGTCTGAGGATACTCCATTGGCACTTACCACATGCCCCAAGTACTTGATTTCCTACTGGAGCAGGTTGCATGTTATGGGGGTTAGCTTTAAGTTCACCTCTTTCAGTCACTGAAACAACATTTGAAGGTTGTCCATTTGCTGTTTCAAACGTCCTACCAGGACCGGACATCATCTATATACGGGAGTGCCCCAGTTGTGCGGCATCCTGCTGGCATCTACTCCATCAAGCACTCAAAGCATCACAGGTGCATTGAAAAGGCTGAAAGGCATGGCTATAAATTGCCACAAGCCAGTCCCAGTTGAAAATGCAGCTGTCTTCTGGCTTCATCACTTAGCTAGACCTGCCATTAATGATACTTCAGATCTAAGGTAGAGAACTACTCTGCTTCTGCAAGGGATCAGTGGTGCCATATATGCACATACATATATGGTAGAGGGTACGAGCCTTTCTGGTACCCCTA
The DNA here is from genome assembly GCA_964019415.1 of Ianthella basta. NCBI lineage: Eukaryota > Metazoa > Porifera > Demospongiae > Verongiida > Ianthellidae > Ianthella > Ianthella basta. The sequence goes on from OZ025883.1 coordinate 3,687,699, forward strand.
GGGTACCAGAAGGTAAGGTATTTCAGTCTCCGATAGTCAATGTAGAATCGAGTGCTCTCATTTTGGCCAAAACAGCTGGAGAAGACTAGGCACTCACAGAAGTCTCATTCACCCCTTCTGTTTCATCTCTAGCATATCCATTAAACTTCTCATTGTTATAAGATTCATTCTTCTTAGCCAGAAACGGTCCACAGGCTAGGATTTTTTAGTCCTCGGGAAAATCAGCAGAGTGTCATCTTCTTCCTGTCACAGTTGCTGTGATGCAACCACCTTGTCAAGAGTGAGGGAGCAGAGGTGAGATGTCTCATTTGGCAAGTGCTGGACAGTATGATCACCTTTTGCATCGATGGTGGCGTAACTATCACATGGGTTACTCATCTCCCAACTGCATATGACGTTCTCCTCCATTTTGCAGTCCATTAGAGTGAGTAATCAATCCTCGGACGGAATGTATTCTCGGATCGGCGCAAGGCACTCTGAGACGGTCTGTCATTCGTAAACGTCTGGTAGCAGATTAGGCACAAGATGCTGCAGAGCAAAGCAGGAGTTGTTTCATGGATCGATAGCTTAGTGCAACTGTATTGAGTTTTTTTGTCAATTTTTCGCGTGTTTTATCCCAGCTTACGTGTTTGTCCTGTTTGACAGGGACATTGAGTCTGATTTTTTGATGTCTTGCTATGATCCCATACCTTGGTAACCAAACTTAGTATTAGTATTGTTTGTCTGGTACATTGAGCTTGGTTGCCTTCCCAATGTCCGTCAGTAATCGCGCTTCTGACAATACATTAACGGGTCCGAGAATTGATTTTTCAGTGAGCGAGCAGGAAGTGACTCTTCAAGAGCGGCAAGGAGAAGTGTCGATGACAAGGGAGCACGTATTTTGAGTTGAGGTGGCAGCCCCATGAATTTTTTTTCAACTCGAAATAATTAGCAAGATGAATAGTCATGAAGTCTTAATGTGTTCTAGAGTCAGCAAGGTATCTTATTCCAAAGATAGTTCGGGCACTTCGTCTCCTTCTTGGAAGTCAGATTGAGAAAAACGTGTGTGTCCGAGCATTGATCACTTCCTCTAGCTCTGATACATGTGATAACCATCATGATAATACATACATATGACTATGGTATTTTGGTACATAATTCAGAAAATGGTATTAATACAATTATTGGTTTCCCCATTGTTGCAATTGTAATAATTTTATTGTGTCACTGTACAGTGCTCAACCATAATGTGTGGTGTGTGTGTGTGCGCGCGCATTTGCATACCCTCCCCAAATAGAATGTTATTTATGCCTTCATGCATAATGTTGCAGATCTCAAAGAAGCCAAAGAGAGTGCAAGGAATGAGCTAGTGGACACAAAAACTAAGCTAAATGCACAGCTCCAAGGTGCAGCAAGTGAGGCCAAGAGGCTACAGGTAGGGCAAGACTGTCAGCTGCATGCACTAGTCACTGCTTCAAAGTTGCCTGTGTTGTTTCACAGATCCTGTGATGCATGTGGTCTGGTTCTGTGCAGACGCAGTTTGACTCTGTGGCCTGCATATCTCCTTGTATACGCCATCAGTCTCCCTTGTTTCTAGTCTCTTCTTTTCATCTCTCCACTCCTCTTTTATGGTCTTCTTCAACTCACATCTCCCTTCCCATCCCATCCTTTCCTCTCTGCCTCTACAGGAGCAACTGGCGACATGTCAGACGCGGAATAAAGATATGCTTTCAGAGAATGATAAGCAAGTGCAGGCCCTTAACAAAGAGTTGAAAGATACTGAGGAGCAGGCCAAGGCTTGTGCCAGTAAGTCAGATGACATGCATATGATGCAGAAACCACAATTTACATTGGCATATACAATAGGTTCCAGTATAACATTTTGTAGCTCTTCTTTGAGGATCTATTACAATACTCTCTAGTCGGCATTCCAGTAGGAGCGAGATTTGGTGCCAGTGAAGTCCAATAAATGCACAGAGGCAAAGTTTAGGTTTGAGCATACATATATACCGTATGTCACCAAAGTTTTGCAACCGAAAAATTTTGCAAATTGTTTGCAAAAAGGAGGTCAGAAATATTCCCGAAATTATTTTATTTGCGGAGGAAGCTCACTGGTACATTAATACAGTGCCAGTTTTATGTGTGTGACTCATTGGATCTTTGACGTTTGATTAATCCTTCTCAGGAGTATGCACCATCACTTGTCAGCGGCCGGAGGGAGCAAGTATTTCGAGTTGAGGCAGCAGCCCCATGAGTTTTTTTTAACTCGAAATACTTGTTACTTTTACTGTACGTACTCACTCTGTGTGTAGGCTCCAAGGCTGACCTTGAAGCACAGCTCTCCAGTGTAAGGAGTGAGGTGTCCACAGCACAAGACAAGTCAAATGAGCTGAATAGCCAACTGGATCAATGCTACCGGCAGGTGAACGATTTGACAACAAAGTCTCGGCACTGCAATGAAATGGTGACCTCTCTCAAGGTGGGCTTTATTGGATGATGTATTATTTGTGGCAGCTGTTGAATCAAGCTTGACTATTTGTTGCTTCCAGAAAATGAAATATGTATATGATTTGCAAATAATCTTTGCCTGCACATCTGTGTATGTTTACTGTTGCCAGTGTCATTTGTCATTATATACATGATATCATATAGCACCAGAATTATTCCATGTCACGTCATCTCCATCAGTGCATATGTGTATTTCAATGTGCAGGCACAGGTACTTCAGTGTGGGAAGACCTCAGCAAATGCTTCAAAGACTGTGAGTACATGTGTATGTAAATTGAATGTACAGCATGGGATCAGCATACATACATACCTGTGATGCACGTAAAAGTGTGCTGGCAAGGGTAGTGTGAGATACACACACATTACCTGTGCATGGATAAATGAATCCTACGATCACTGTATGTTTGGTGGTTTCAAGCATTGCTTACACTTAAAGGCGTACTGTCACTGTGTGGTTCTGTTGTTTGTATTGTGGTCTTATTGCTTCATTCTGATCCTTTCACATGTCTAGGCCACTACTGCACCCACAAGTCAAGCTGTGAGGCAGACCGTGGCCACCAAAGGGATAGATAAGCGGCATGTGAATGATAAGGATCATCAAGCAACAGTCCGTATGAGGGGAACTGATATGACTCCCAAGAGTGATGGTAGCAAAAAAACTGGGGACAGTTCTGACGTCCCCTATAGAGGTAACCCTGGCATTGTGAGTGAGCACAAGGTGGAGGAAGATGGCGATGTGTATGATGATCGATACTCTGATGGTAACGGAAAGCAGGATGAAGAAGGAGAGGAAGATGAGGTCTCTAAAACAAAGCAAGATGATGAGATGGAGAAGGTGTTCCAGGACGAACATCAGAGGCGGATGAGTCTCCTTGGCAATCAAGGCCAAGAAAGAAAGGTCACTCCATAGGACTAAATGTGTGTTTGTGACCACTCCAAAGTATAGTTGGATGCACAAGTGTGTGTTCTTGCACAGTAAGAGCATGTCACTCCTATTTGTAGTAGTTAACACATGCTGGACTCTTCACAAGAATTTAATGAGTCGTTTTATTTGGTCTTTACATCTCCATTGCTACTACACCTTATGCAAGTCTGAATAGTGTGTGTGAGTGTCGGCATGTGGTACACATCTGGTGGTATATAGGACAACCCCTTTGCTGTTGCATGTTATAATTTCCCAAAGTGTGACACTACACTTATGTAGCACACTCTTCTTGCATGATGGCCTAGGTGGCTCATGGAGTGACCCTGGCATGGTGTAAAAAGCACTCACCATAATTAAGTGCATACCAAGGCATAAGAGGTGCCTCACAAGATTTGATCATGATCAATGAGATATCTATCCCAGTGGTTAGTAATAACAAAGGAATCTGGTGTAGAGAGTATGTAATTGTTTGGAAGTTATTACCCAGTAACAACTTAGAAACATTATTATAAAAAAAAAAAACAAGGAAAATTATTGGCAATTGCAACTACTGGTCAAAATAATGTATCTGGGTGCTTGTGGTTGATAAATTATAAGGATTACACTCGTAATTAGCTATACATAGGAATGAGGGAACTAGCATGCAAAGTGGCTATCATATCATGGCAGTAGCTAATGCCAAATGTTTCAGTATTTAAACTAATAAGAGTCGATCGACGGTGATCATTTCGCGATTGGGCAGTTCTATGCTGCACCTGTTCGCTGTGTGTTGGTCTCACTCTTCGTGCACGCGTGCCCCGCTTCCTGCGGCGCTGCATTGCTCAGCTAGGGTGCTGATATTGATGAACCATGCGACCGAAGTGTAGTCAAAGTACATTCTCTTTCGGCGTCTCCTGTTGTAGCCGCTGTATGCATGCGTACAGATGTTTCTCCCTTACCCCTGCAGGAGTATCCGTTATCGGAGCCAAATTGCCACTGTACGCGCACTACGTAGCTCCACCTTTGGTGGACCCCTCCCCGGCTATTCACTATGGAATATAGGGATACAAAATTGGGAGCAGAATTCCAGATCACCGCCCCCCGGCGACGGCCCCTGAAAATGGCGGAGCAAAGTCGTAGAGCCTGGCAATTGGGCGCAGTCGTACTTTTACTTGTTGCTGGAGGTTTGATGGTCTACCAGGTCAGCTTGAGGAATGAACTAAACGACGCCCATGAGAAGTTGAGGACGATAGAGAGCAAGATTGGGGCTCTTCAACAGGATCTGAAAGGTGCACGTGCGGAGCCGTACGTACGTACGTAAGCTAACTGCTGTCAGTGTGCGCATGGATCTACATATGGTGTGTATGTTTCGCAACGTTGTTGTTGTTCACTGCATGAGCAAACCTTACATTCGCCATGTGAAGGACTATTAACTCTGTGTAAGGTGGTACCAGGTAGTACAGACTCTGAAGTGACTGATCAAGTGTTGTCTTACCTTCCACTAGTACTCTGTTGTCCTCACGTGTGTGGCAACTGTCCCTGCACACTTCACATAGCAGTGCATGTGTGTGTGTGTGCGTGTGTGTGTGTGTGTGTGTGTGTGTGTGTGTGTGTGTGTGTGTGTGTGTGTGTGTGTGTGTGTGTGCACGCATGTGTATGTATGTGCATTTGTCTATGCATTTGTATAAGCTACCCTCCCCAAGTAGAAAGCTATTCATGTCTGCTGCAATAGATCACACTGATACACAAAGCAATTCAGATGATCTGAATAGCCAACTGGATCAATGCTACCGGCAGGTGAACGATCTGACAACCAAGTCTCAGCGCTGCAATGACATGGTGGCCTCTCTCAAGGTGGGCAGTGTGTTATTTGTGTCACTGTTAGAACCAAGCCTGACAATTTGTTGCTTCTAGAATATGAACATTTACATTTGCAAATGATATCATGGCTGCCTGCACTTCTGCATATTATTATTATGTGTAGCCCATGCCATTGTGTTGTTATGAACACAATGTACATAATTATGTATCTGAACTACTGAATTGGTCCATGTCACATCATCTCTCATCAGTGTATGTTGTATGTGTATTTCAATGTGCAGGCACAAGTCCTTCAGTGTGGGAAGACCTCAGCAAATACTCGAAAGACTGTAAGTATGTAGATTGAATGTACAGTTTGGATCCACAAAGATAAGTATACGACAACACAACGTTAACATCCTTTGTCCATTGTACGGTAAAAGTACAAAATTGATGTACTGATAAAGCTGGCACATAAAGCGATTGAAATACGTATTTGGGACCGAATAGAACGATTGAGATGATTCAGCGAATGAAGTGACTACAGACAGCCTGGCACAGGCAGGAGACACGATTTCAAATGGTTTGACCGCTGCTGTATGCCTCTGCCACGTGTTCAATACTATGACTGTCCACCAATCCCTTTGGACTGTGCCTAATCATTCTGTACTGCATCTCGAATTGTTTAGCTCTGCAACCCTTTGATTTAAAAATGGAATGAAATGGATGGATCATAGAATGTTTAACCCTTTCTGTAAAAAAGAAACTAATCGTGAACAATGTACTGTAACATGCCTTGCATACCCTGTGATGTAAGAGTTGGGCTAGCAAGGCTTAGTGCGAATATACCCATCACATGTGCATGGATAAATGAATCCTACGGTCACTTTATATTTGGAAAGATGCAGGATGATGAAGAAGGAGAGGAAGATGAGGTTGTCTCTAAAAAGAAACAAAATGATGTGATAGAGAAGTTGTTCCAGGACGAACATCAGAGGCGGATGAATCTCCTTGGCAATCAAGGCCAAGAAAGAAAGGTCATTCCATAGGACTAAATGTGTGTTTGTGACCACTCCAAAGTATAGTTGGATGCACAATGGAATGAAATGGATGGATCATAGAATGGTTTAACCCTTTCTGTAAAAAGGAAACTAATCGTGAACAATGTACTGTAACATGCCTTGCATACCCTGTGATGTAAGAATTGGGCTAGCAAGGCTTAGTGCGAATATACCCATCACATGTGCATGGATTAATGAATCCTACGGTCACTTTATATTTGGAAAGATGCAGGATGATGAAGAAGGAGAGGAAGATGAGGTTGTCTCTAAAAAGAAACAAAATGATGTGATGGAGAAGGTGTTCCAGGACGAACATCAGAGGCGGATGAATCTCCTTGGCAATCAAGGCCAAGAAAGAAAGGTCATTCCATAGGACTAAATGTGTGTTTGTGACCACTCCAAAGTATAGTTGGATGCACAAGTGTGTGTTCTTGCACAGTAAGAGCATGTCACTCCTATTTGTAGTAGTTAACACATGCTGGACTCTTCACAAGAATTTAAATGAGTCGTTTTATTTGGTCTTTACATCTCCATTGCTGCTACACCCAGTGTATTCCTTCTGAATGGCATGACACACTGCCTGTGACCTGAGTGTATGTATGTGTGTGGGGAGAGGGGTATTAATTGGTTGTGTCGTGCACTCTAATTAATCATGTATTCAACACACACAAATTTAACATAGGGAATTAAATGCAATAGAGTGCGATACCACGTAGCTACACACACCCTAGAAACTGGCATTCTATGCCAAGCCACACCACTCCCAAGTAGATTCCGAACGAGGTGCCCTCACAGTGAGGTAGCCCCATGCCCTCAGAGACCATGCTGAGGACGAAGAGAAACCCACACAGTGCACTGTATATAGATGTCTGACAGGACAGATCTGTCTCCCTAATCACTTGGGGGTAGATCCACAGCAGTCCATGAAAGATGTAGACATGGTGGATTCACTGGATCAAGTAACAAAATGGACCAGATTAAGTGTGGCTGGTCTGTTCTTTGTTGTGGTTTGGTCTTTAGGACATCAGAATGGAGCGATTTTGTGGGTGAATATGCACACGATATACTCTGTGTGAGACATTAATTTGTTGTGTATAAAATAACGTAGTAAAAAAGCTTCTGACTAGGATGTCTACCTCTAATAGATATTGTTTCATTTGTGCACTGATTCTATCGTTCAGTCTGCAACTTGAAAGCATTGAAGACAGCTAGCTAGTTGTTGTTTACACACACACACACACACGGGCAAAGCATTTCCTTATTGTGAGCAAGTCCCAAATTTAAATAGGGGATTAAATGCAATGGAGTGTGATACCACGTAGCTACACACGCCCTAGAAACTTCTGTAGAAACGTTACTAAAATAGGGAAATGGAGTCATGCAAAAGCAGTTTGTCAACATGCTGAAGGATGCTTGGTACACAGTGGATAGCTGCTTAGTGACTCTAAAAAGGTGATATGATAACAGTCCATAAGTCACTAGCATTCAATTGTCCATCATAAAACTGGTTTAGGGAGTGAAAGAGAGTTGTTGGCTACGTATTGCCCATATGGCATGCAATTCCTTGATTGCGGCCTTAATGATCTTCTTCATCAGTGACCTTTGGTCTCTTATGCTTGTCTTCGACAGCATGAAGAGTGCAGCAAGCAAATGTAACTTGTACCCATTTGCTTGCCGCATGATGCTCTCCAATGGTGCCCATGCTGGTCCTGGCCCTCTGCAATTTGCACTGGTGGTCATTTTCAAGCTGCAGATAGTGCAAAGAGTCAATGTGCACCTTTAGTCCTTCACTGCTGTAACTTGCGGTGTGGTTGGCTGCTGTGGCCAACAAGCTCAAATACTCTACTTGAACCTATAGTGGGTACCATCAGCAACATGCACTGGTGGTGGTGGTCTTCCAGCAATGTTTCCAACTACTCTACATGCACTGGTGGTGGTGACCCTGTGTATCTTGTACTGGTGGTGTGTTTTCTAGTATGTTCTACCGCATATATTGGCTACAGTGATTGTAACTTGGACTGTATGGTGGTTCATGGTAGTGGTGGTGGAGGTGGTGGCTGTACTGGTGGGTGTTGTCCTTGTAGCACTGGCACATATGCTGGAGCCGCATTTTGTAACTTGCAGCTACTGTGTGGTGGTAGTGATGGTGGTGGTGGTATATAATACATAGGACACACATGCGCACTACCCTGCAAACAATAAACATACGTATTATACATGATAAGAAAACACACATTACACACAGGCATGCATAAAAGGGATATAAGTTGCATCACATAAGGATCAAGGGATGCATTACATAGGGGTCAAGGATTCCAAATGTCGTTGCTCAGTGATTTTAACCGGTGCAAATCCAGACTTCAATCTTCAATGGCTGTAAATCGTTGAAACGTTTTAAGACGCTCATTCTATACGGACTGACAGACAGGGCACACCCACATACTCGACTACACCCCCCCCCCGCCCGCATTCCAAATAAAATGGCGGATAGAGTCTGGCAAGTGGGCGCAGTCGTGCTTCTACTTGTCACTGGAGGTTTGGTGTTCTACCAGACCAACTTAAGGAATGAATTAAGCCACGCTCGTGATAAAGTGAGGACGCTGCAGAACCAGAATAGAGACCTTCAACAACATCTGAAAGGTGTGGAACATATTTAGTTACGTAGCTGCTACTAAGGCGCGCCCAGTAGTTGGTTGGCGCTTATACTCGCGCTCATGGGAGATGGAGGCTTGCTGTAGCTATAGTGTGGTGGCAATGGGACACTGAAGGATGGAGTCAAGAGAAGAGTGGCCTGGGTCCTTGCCATACAGGCTGTTAAAGGCCTGAATAACTGCATACGTACAGCTGTAGTGCTTTGGAGGGTTTTCCAGCCAAGTCTTTCTCTAACCCAGGATGTTGAGATAACTCTGGGTTCCTGTAGTATTAACCTCCCAGCATAGTTCTGGAGTCTCTCAAGCTGTGTACTGGCCCTTTGTGAGCAGGTTTGCCAGACAACACCTCAGTGGTCCAACAATGGCTGCATGTAGAGGCAGTAATCAATCCTCGGACAGATGTATTCTTGGATCGCCACAAGGCAATCCCAGATTTCCGTAAATCATAAACGTCTGGTTGTTGATTAGGTGCAAGATGCTCCAGAGCAAAGCAGGAGTTGTTTCATGGATCAATAGCCTAGTGCTACTGTATTGAGCTTTTTTGCCTTTTTGCGCATTTTATCCCAGCTTGCGTGTTTGTCCTGTTTGACAGGGACATTGAGTCTGAGTTTTCAATGTTTTGTTACAATATCATACGTTGGTAACCAAACTCAGCATCAGTGCTGTTTGTCTGGTACATTGAGCTTGGTTGCCTTCCCAATGTCAGCCAGTAATCGCTCTTCTGACAATACATTGGCAGGTCCGAGAATTGATTTTCGGTGAGCAAGCAGGAAGTGACTTTTCAAGAGTGGCAAGAAGAGATTTTGGCAACATGTCTGTCTAAAAGTATTCTAGAGTTGGTAAGGTATCTTATTTCAAAGATAGTTTGTTCCCTTCATCTCCTTCCTGGAAGGCAGACTGAGAATAACGAAAAGTGTCTGAGCTTTGACCACTTCATCTATGCACTGTAGAAAGTGATGAGTTGTGTGTTTGTGCCGCATTGTTGTTGTACACTGAGCAGACATTAGACTTCAATGTGAAGGATTATGAACTGGGTGGGGGTGATACAGACTCTAAGAATTGTCTTGTCAAGTGTTGTCATAGCCTCTTGTACTGTGTTGTCCCCTCACTTGTGTGGCTGTGTCATTTTATTATAGATGCAAACAAAGCCAATAGTGTATCTTCATTAAAGAAGAGAGCTCTTGAGCAACAACTGTCAGAGCTACAGGAAGGTGTGTTTGTGTGTGAGCACGTCCACAAGCTGAGTGAGTATGCCAGGAGGGTGACAGATGTGATGTTAGCAGGTCTGGCATTTGGAAGGTTGAAAACTTGGCTTGGTTAGAAGAGTAGTTGCACTTGTGAAGTGTATATCGGGGAGATTGTAGTGTGCCAACTTGTGTGTTTGTCTCTCTTGTCACTGTGCCAGTGCACTTCCCAGTGTTTAGCACTGATTGTGCGGCGTACACTAACCCAGCTAAGAATTGCTGAGTGTGGGTGGGGAGTGTTATGATTAGGAGTCTAGGATGGATACTCTGATGCATGTGTGTGTGTGTGTGTGTGTGTGTGTGTGTGTGTGTGTGTGTGTGTGTGTGTGTGTGTGTGTGCATGTGCATTTGTTTGCCCTCCCCAAGTGGTAGGCTATTCTTGTTTGCTACTACAGATCACACTGATGTCAAAAAGAGTGCTGATGCGACGCAGGCTCAACTTAATGCCAAGCTTCGAAGTGCAGCCAGTGAGACCAAGAAGGCTAAGGTAAGGTGTAACTGTCAGGTGTGGTGGCATGCAGTAGTCACTGTTTGAAAGGTGCTTGCGTTATTTCACAGATCCTGCAGTAGTTGCTGTTATCACCATTACCGTAAATATTCTAAAAAATTGTGAACTTTTCTGCATTTCAAATCTAACCTTTTGAAATTTAGGATGCAATATGATGTTCTTTGCTGCCTTCTTGCGAAAATTAGAGCCTTCTTGTGAAATTGGAGCGTTCGCTACCGCCATTTTAGGAGGCTCTGTATAAAAATTGGCCACCGCTGGTGCTTTATTTGTCACGGTATTGTGCGTTATTTGCGGATATCATGTCAACAAGGAGGTGTGGAACCCCAGTATTGGAGAAGCGTTTGTGTTCATCGAGCATGGAGACAAATTAACTGTGAGATAACCTTGCCCTTGCCAAAATTAGAGGTTTTTCCGAACTTTAGAGACGGCCAATAAATCAAATTTTTAGAGCAGGTCAAGGCAAGATGGCTGGATGTTTGCGAAATTTAGATTTTTGATTTTTTAGAATATTTACGGTAGTTGTATCTGCTGTAAGTTGTTGCCACTTGCAGCTCTTTCTTTTGCAAATTGACACCATATATCAGGAAATGTATGTGTAGAAGTTGTGCAAGAAACAACTGCTAATGACCCAGAGTTTAGATCGCTGCAAATAGGATTTTGGCATGTTATAGATCCAGGGCATCTATACAGAAGCTAGCATTCTACATGGGTGGCTAGTCCCATAGCTGCATTTGGGGGCGTTTCATGGTATTCAAATGGGTCTAACACACTAGGCCAATGCACATCAAAACCCCAGAGATGCATCTACGGCACTGTACATGGGCATCGACATATATCGTGATAATTGTACTCAAACATACCAGCATGGCAATTGTATCTTACTTTTAATACTTGCTTTTTGCTCCGAAGCATTCCTTCACCTCTCTGTGAATGGCTGCCCTATGAAGTAGGAGAAAGGGCTAACAGTGAAAGAGTATCATGAGAAGGCTCTGGTGTGCCAGAGAATTGTACTGGGATGGTTACCAATGATGTGAACATTGAGAGAGAGAGGAGATAATTCAATTGGTTAGGGAATAGTTTTGGATCTACAGTATTTAATATATATAGACCAATCAGTGTTTTGTGGAATTTCGGCCGCACAGACTCAGGTGCTTTGCAACCTTGAGCTTTGTGCTCTAAAGCAAGCCCTGTTTGTGCTGCCAAGTTTAGCTATTCTGCCGTTTCCACTGCCCTGTTTCACTCTGTGACTTGCGCATGTACCTGCCTCTGCAGGATCAACTGGCCACTTGTGAGAAACAAAATGCAGCTCTGCTAGCAGAGAAGCAGAAGCTTGAGCAGACGCTAAGTAGGCAGGCGGCAGCTAGTAGGACTCGTGCACCACAGCCCCCTACAAGTGCATCTGCTGCCACTACAAGTGCATCTGCTGCCACTGCAGGTAAGGACGACCAGCAAAACTCAGGTTAGTCCCATTCTGTACGGAAGTAGCCTTGCATTGATGATCGCTTCCTTTCTCCAGAAGGAAAACAAGATGCTGTAGCGCAGAGGGTGGCTGAGAATGAACAGCAGAGAAAGGAGGCAATCCTTAACAATCAAGCCCAGGAGAACAAGGACACTCCAAAGAACTAATAATTGTGTTTGTGACCACTCTTACATGAACATAGTTGAACGCACAAGTGTGTTTCCACAAATGGACATTACCACCTCTTTTTGTAGTAGTACTTTTTAGTATTCAGATTACATGGAGGACTCATCACAAGGCTTTTAAATTCAGTTGTTTGTAGTGCTTTTCCAGCTATGTATTATCTATTACTCACTTACTTGTCTCCCGGGAGCACTGTTACAGGACTGGTGAATGACACTGCTAGAGTTGTAGATGATCAGATGCATCTCAGAGGCTTTCCAATGTGCAGCATGGAGGGGAGAATGTAGCCAAAGTGCTGGAAATGATTACTGTTATATGTATGTATGTAGTGGGACACAAATGGGATATCTATGTCGGTCTCCCATTAATTGTACAGGGAATGAGCCATTCACCCCAGCCTGACACTGACAAACAATAGTGTCATCAGATCATCTCAATTAAATTCCTGAAATGCTTTGTGGCAGAGATGGGGAATCACTGGCTATGTGTATATATTCTACAGTTTGAATATAGACTCGACACATTGCAGGCTAATCCTGTATAGAAAAGGAGTAGGTTACAGACACTGCTACAAACAGCAATGGATTTGAGTAAATTGTCCACTGGTGCATTGGTGGTGAGCTTTCTGTTTCAACTGTCTGCTACTGGGGAAATCTGTCAAGGAGTTCCTGGGTTCCCGGGCAGGGATGGCAGAGATGGGAAGGACGGTACACCTGGCACTCCAGGACCAGCTGGACCTCCAGGGACATCAGCAGAAATCTCACACGGTACATTCCGAGAGCTCAAGGAGATGCTGACAGAAGAAGTCCGAGATGATCTTCAATTGGATAATATCTCTGAGTTACAGGACAGTGTGGCTGAGCTAGCGGTGCAAGTACAAGATTCAAAGAGAAACACGAGCTACCTCCATGGTATTGTTGAGGATTTGCAGCAGAATCTGGAAATTCTCCAGGAAAAGAGCAACTGCTGCTCCAGTGATTCTGACGTGGGAAGAATCAAAGGAGGAGCAAATGTGGAGGGCACCTGTCCACAAAATCTTCAACAAATTGCATCCTCCTGCAAAGAAGTATATGAATGCAACCCAGACAGCCCTTCTGGATACTACTGGAGAGACAGTGTGCCTCCAGAACTAATGTACTGTGCGATGAACCTAACACGCTGTGGCAACATTACGGGAGGCTGGACAAGAGTGGCACACATTAATATGACCAATCCCTATAGAAATTGCCCTGCTCCGCTGGAAACTGTTGAATCTCCTCGGTCATGTGCAAGTGGTTTAAGTGGGGGAGGATGCTCTTCACTGCACTATTCCACATCTGGTGTCCCCTACACCCAGGTTTGTGGCCAGGCCATTGGCTACCAGTACAGGGGCCCAAATGGCTTTTTCGTGGTCAGCACAGACATTGACTCAGTGTACGTCGATGGTCTGTCCATCACTTATGGCAGTAACCCACGTCACCACTTGTGGACATACGCTGTTGCTCACTCAGACTCAGCAGGTCATTGCCCCTGTGCTGGAAGTGGTGGGGATGAACCTCCATCTTTCGTGCAGGACCATTACTACTGTGAGTCAGGTAATGTAGGTGCAGCTGAAATCCAGTGGTACTGCGATGACCCACTCTGGGATGGCAAGGGGTGCCCTGCTGGCAACACCTGCTGTGATCCGCCAAACTTGCCGTGGTTCCACAGAACACTGGACACATCCACTACTGCTGATCTTGAATTGCGCCTTTGCCACGATCAGCCTAATCAGCCATCGCCTGAGGAAGACGTGGCAGTGGAGCTGTTTGAACTGTACGTGTACTGAACTGTGGTGTGCCTGCGTGCGTTTGCATGCCCCGAAAGATTTATTCATCGATCATTAGGCCCCAAACAATGCAGTAAACGGTGAACAATGCATAGCTGTAATCTGAATGTGAGCAGCATGTAATGTATCTACTGTATATAACATATCTATGTATTATTGTGTACTGTATGCTCACATGTAACCCCCTTTTGTAAAAAATGTTAGTAGTGTGATGGCTGAAGTACAGCAAGTAGAATGGTGCAGTTTATCACTAAGAACACTCTTATGAAATGTTCATCTACAACCTTGCGAGTAGAGCTAGTGGGAGAGGTGGGGAGGGGAACTCATGCACCATAGCATGCACATTCCCAGCAGCCAGCTCTGGTACATGTCAAGTGTTACCTTACCTTGAATGCACAACATGCACAGCATAGGACTATGAGCACAAGCTATGTACATACAGCCTCCATGGTGACAACTGCACAGATGCACTGTAAACAAAATTCCATGCATTTCTTGGCTAGAGTTCAATATTCTGCTAACACAATAATGGGCCATGAGGGGAATCTCTGGAGCCCTCTGGCATTAGTACTCCACCTCCTTATCATTCAACAACATTCCATGCATATTATATGGGAAACCCAAAAGCTGACAATGACATTGCAATTGAAATCTGATCAGTCACGACTTGCAAAGTCACAAGTGTGCCCTGAAAGGCAGAAAGATTGGGTCAATTATGTAAGAGGAATGACGACTGGTACAGAAGACTACACACATGAACAGCAGAGATCACACGCATCTCATTCTTCAGAGGAGGCAGGTATTCTGTGCATGTGTCTATTGCATGATGAATCCAGTTAAATTTGTGCTAGCCTAATACCTATACAGTTGTCTATTACAATATGCAGGTCTTCTGCAGTCAATGTTAAACATCATGCATTGATTGTCCATGGGTACAAAACTAGTTTGTGCCATGTTTGCATATACACGTCTTTGCTCCAGTGTTTGGCAGAAGCTGTGTGAGCATGCCAGAAAGGCTGGTGACATCTGCAATCAATGGGTCTGGCATTCACAAGGTTGAAAACTTGGTTTCTACTTGGTTACAACTCAAGTCATACTTGTGAACCACAAACCACTGGGGAACGTAAAGAACTTGAGTAATTCTCTGTTAGGTGCTAGCGCACTTACCACTTACTGATTGTGCAAGTTATGCTAGTCACTTAAACATTAGCAAGCGTAAGTGGGGAATTCTATGGCAAGGAGCCCAGGACAGATACTCTGATGCCGTCACTCAAGGCTGTGCCCCACCTCTCTCATCTCATGGGTCTTGCAAGTGTAAAGATGAGTACCCCTACTGCACTGATCATGATGGGACCATGCGACTGGGGTGACAAGGCTGGTGCCTCCACAGCCAACGGTGCCACCGGTCTTGTTGCCACCTGCTGGCTCACCCCATTCATGGGGCCCATGTAGCCAAGCCTTGGCTGCAGTGGTGATACAGTACAAGTACATCTTTATGTATTATCTGAGATGTGACTTCTGCCCATCACTGTAATCATCACAAAACAATCAAAAGTATGTATATAGTTGAGACATATTTATTTGTGCTTTGAATATTAATGTATTTATGAAGACAATTAAACACCTGTCATACATACCACCATGTAGATCTATATAATTATATAACATTAAAAGGCTGGGGTATGAATGTATCTCTTACATGGCAGCCGGGAAGATATGGGTCGGCAATTAAGGGAAAGGAATAAAGCAATCGTGAACAGCATTGTCTATCTATACAGTATAATCATGTACAGTATGTCTCCAATATCCAATATATTATCAATATTAACATTGCCAAAGCACATAAATGAATTCACTACAGGATAAAGTGTTAAACCAAAGATAAATATAACAACAGCTCAGCTGAAGTATGTGAATTAATGCAGCATACATACATACATACATACAATCATACACACACAGTACACCAATCTCTGCATTATAAATAGCAAGGTGCACAGTCAAAGGGGAAAACAATATATACACAATTTATTATCATAAAACAATGTGTAATGAGTAATAAGTTGTCACACAGCTGTGTCGCTCATGACACCACTGTCCTGTCTGTCTCTCTGATCTCTATCAACCACCTCACTGCTGCCATTGGTGGACATCTCCTCACAGCTACCAAGCAGGGAGAAGTCCTCACTGCTGCGCTGCGAGAGGCTCTCAGAGCTGTGGGACCCAGTGCTCACCACACTGAGTACACGGTGGTTGACTACTGGGGTGCCATTCACACTACCTGCCCGGGGCTCTCTCTCTGCAGAGAGCAAGTCTTGCTCATCCTCTCCAAACTCTGACAAGGTATCAAAGGCATCAGCAAGATACCGGATCACCTGCATGGTTAGTACACATGGGTGGAGATAGGAGGAAGTGACTATCAAAGCAGCCAATATGTCACAAGCATGTTAAAGATGGCTTAAGCTTGTGAGAGCTCAAATGCAAGAAGGAGCAATGACATACACACATACAGCTGCTGTTCTAAACTAGGAGGAAAGGTCACAAGGGTATGATATGCTGTTAGTTTATTGTACTTAGCTCACATTCTGGTCAGCCTCAATGGCATATGGAGGCATCTGTAGTCGTGTGATCTCCTCTATCAGACCAGCCATCTGAGGGGAGATGTGTACTACCACAGGTCATAGTCAGACACGTCAGAAAGCTAAGCTACTTCATGAGTAGTGGCATATGCTATGTATACATAAGAGCAAGTACATATGAAACTACACACAAGCACACACACAAGTGCACTAGCAAGTGCACATGTGTACCTTGTGCAGCTTTGTAAAGTTGATGTGGTCTGGTTGGTCCTCGAGGAAGGTGGCCATGCCTTCCTCAAGAGTGACGAGTTGGCTGAGGAAGGCACCAATGTATGGTACAGCTGGAGTGGAGCACCTGAGGAAGGTGAGCAGTGGTGGTGGTGGGGAGTTAGATGGTCATGAACACTGTGAATGAATGAATGAAGTGTGGAATCATTACTGTGTCTGCAATTTATGTGATAGACATTACAAACTTATGACTGCTTAACAGTGAAGTGTTTCTCACTTTCTGATTTGCTCCTTCAGTGCTGAGAAGGAGTTCTTTGGGTTGACAAGCACCTTGAAGTGGGACAGCAGATGCATAGCCTGGGGGGGGGAGTGCAGGCAGTGTACAAATGAATAGTGTACTAGTGGGTGTATGGGTTACTGGCACATCTCTGTGTCTGCATGCGTGTTGCTAGAGATACAAAACTAAAACGAAGAGAATGAGAGCATGGAATCATGAAGTCTTTCAAATACAGGCAAGTACGCTGGTGCATTTGTTCAAGTAGTCACTATTGTGCACTGGTCACCTCTTGTGAGACCTCCTGCCATGTTAGGTGGAGCCTGCGGATCGGGGCACACTGCAGGGCCAACGTCACTTCAAACACTGTGTTGAAGTTTTTCCGTCCCATACAGGTTTCAGCAATCCTGATGAACTTCTCAATCATGATGGCCCTCTGTCTGGGGAGCTGTGGGGTCAACACCTCTCTCACCACCCACCTGGTGGTCTGTGAACAGGTGGAGGAAAGGTAGGGATGAAACAGGCAATGACTGCAAAACACAAGTGCAACATGCAGTGTTAACACAGCAGATAGTGTATGTACATAAGAGTTCCAGGGTATGGTATGGTAAGCAGGTTGAGTGTACACTTTAGGGGAGCAGACTTAATGCATACATACATCATTGGTGCACAGTCTACGGCTGGTAGTGCATACACACTTCAGTTAGAGTTCGAGAGTATCAGAGTTAGGGATAATATGCATTAGGTTCTCTGTTAGTCTCAAGCATGCTTACCAGATTGAATCGTTCAATGAAGCTGCAAATGCCCGGCGCAATGTCACGTTTGTTGCGCTTTGTCCACTTTTGCCCCACCAGCTCACTGCAGGATGGTGACGGAAGGACACGTGTGCAACAAGCGGTATGGATGAAAGGGTTAACTGCTGGAGGGCATTGTAGCTTGAGGTTCTAGTCTCTATGTGAAGAGCTGAGTGTATGCTTTTGGACTCACAATGGCTTGATGCGCTGAAGCACCTCATGCTCTATGACTGTCAACTGGTTGGCAAGCCTGTCAGCTGAAATCTCCACAAACTTCAAGGTGGGTGTGGTCTCATCAAAGAACATGGGCGCCTGTGAATGTGTAAGCACACGCAATTGGTAGCTTATACTGCACACCGGCTCCATTTAGTACAGTATACCACAGCATATTTCAAGTTGGAACACACTAGTTCAGTTAGTAGGGTGACAGTATAGGGAGCTAAATATTTGAGGAGCAATGGAACACATCCATTATGATTTATGTGCACACACATGTGAAGGCATATTGGAAGTGTTGGAGGTAGTGCGAAGTAAATGCTGGAAGTGCTAGGTGAGTTGGGGTGAATGCACTGAGTATGCTAGTTGTCCTGTAGTATGCTGGTGTGTACTGGTGTGTGCTGGTGTGTGTTGGTGTGTGCTGGTGTATGCTGGGGTGTGTTGATGTGTGCTGGGGTGTACTGGGGTGTGTTGGTGTGTGCTGGTGTATGCTGGGGTGTGTTGGTGTGTGCTGGTGTGTACTGTGCTGGTGTGTGCTGGTGTGTGCTGTGCTGGTGTGTGCTGGTGTGTGCTGTGCTGGTGTGTGCTGGTGTGTGCTGGGGTGTGTTGGTGTGTGCTGGTGTGTACTGGTGTGTGTTGGTGTGTGCTGGTGTATGCTGGGGTGTGTTGGTGTGTGCTGGTGTGTACTGTGCTGGTGTGTGCTGGTGTGTACTGTGCTGGTGTGTGCTGGTGTGTGCTGTGTTGGTGTGTGCTGGTGTGTGCTGTGCTGGTGTGTGCTGGTGTGTGCTGTGTTGGTGTGTGCTGGTGTGTGCTGTGCTGGTGTGTGCTGTGCTGGTGTGTGCTGGTGTGTGCTGTGCTGGTGTGTGCTGTGTTGGGGTGTGCTGGTGTGTGCTGTGTTGGGGTGTGCTGGTGTGTGCTGTGCTGGTGTGTGCTGTGTTGGGGTGTGCTGGGGTGTGCTCACCCTGAGCTTGTTCCTCTGCATTGTCAGAACAGTCTCTGACTTGTTTATCACACTGCAAACACAGGCAACATACATACAGCAACTAGCACTTGGTCATTAATAGTACAACCACAGACATGCAAACCGGTAATAATCAACACGTGTGTATACTTAAAGTATGCATATGCAGTACTACTACACTACTGTATTGTAGCTATGCCATACGTACAGTAAAACAATTAACTACAGGAATGCACAAGGCCGTGTGTCAGCATCACATGCTGCATCTGATGGTGCTGCTCTACTCACTCAATGATTCTCTTCATCTGCTCCTTTTCCCCATCAAATGTGGACGGGTCCCGCAGAGCCTCTGTGAGGTAGCTCGACAGCTTCTGCTTCAAGGTGCCATCATGTCGGAAGTCCTGCAAGGAGAGCACAGCAATATTGCAGTATTCATGAATGAATGCAGATGCCAACTGCAGCAGTCACATGAACCACTGAGTTTACACTGCATAACTATTCAGTGTTCCACATAAACAGAACACATGCAAGGTATGCTGCATAGCACACATACTATACGTACAGTATCTAATGTATAACAGGCAGTAAAACATGAGCTCTACATACTTATATCAATAAGGTGCACTGTGCTTACAGTATAGAACTTGTTGACCCAAATCTTGAAGGCATTCAGGCATCTCAACCTCTGTGCAACAGGAGTGTGGCCCTGCAGGGGTAGTTAGCACACACACACATTAAACATGCCATGCTCACATACACAGAGAATACACTGTATGTGTAGATGAGGTATGTACAGTTGCATACAGCATATATAAAATAGTCCTATAGTAGGCTTATGTGTAGGTCTGGGTTAGTGCTGTTGTACAACAAGTGTAAGAAGAAGGCAAACTCTCATGCTCTACACATTGAGCTACAATACACAACCTTGCACTTGGATAGGGTGAGACCTTGTGTGGTTGTATTCATTCATCCATTCCACCACAAGTGCAAGACATGCAGTGCTGCCTGTAGTCAGTGCCTTACCTCAGTTCCTTGAGGGCTGGACAGCCAATGCTGGTGGGCTTCAATGAGAGCATCCATCACCTCTGTAGCATTGGTGAAGAGGTGGTAGGTGAGGAGGAATGTCTTGACATAGTCAGTGCTGGGTGGGTCCACAAGGAAGTTGAACAACTCTGCTACAGTGTAGCTCTTGTGCAGAAGGTTGCTGGTTGAGGTGGATGTCACGGAAGCAATGGATGACACAGAGGACACTGACATGATGGATGGGTTGCGCTCCAGCTTACGTCCCATCTAGCAGAGGGAAAGGAGGAGTATAAACACATCCGTGAAGGCAGCCCAAGGACATCAGTTTCCATACCTCCCAATAACATGACAGAATGCACATTGTGTGTACAGTGTCATGTGAGACTATACATGATTGATACTATGTAGCTTAGGCTCACATACGTAGCTTGACACGTTATGCATCATGTGTTGCTGATTGTATATACAGTGTCTATGAAGTGGTTGGTGTACTGTTATGTATGTGTGTGTAAGAGCAGTATATAGAGCTAGGGACTCTCACCACTGGTGTAGTCTGAGGTGTGCTGTGTCTGGCTGACTGCACAAAGACCGAGTTGAGTGAGTATGTGGAGAGAGATCGTCTCAGCCGTGACCTTGTACCATGGCCGGTGTCCCTGGGGGTAGGAGCACACTTTGGTTGGGCATCAGCAATTGCCTGCAAATAGTAACAGAGAGATAGATAGAGAAGAAGCTAGCTCACACAGGGCTCAAAAGGGCAATATGTACAAAGCAATGTGTTTACTTCCATTGGCACTATGCCTGCCATCGAGTGTAAGAACAGTATATATGCGTGTTGTTCATCACATGCACAAAGCACTCCTGCTACAGATACAGGCTCTGCTTAGCTATATATATTAACGTACATGCAAAGTGTAGTGCCAGCTTGAATGAGGAATGGCTGGGTGCATGTGTACCTTCTTCATGACAGTAAGCCATGTTGCCCTCTCTGTGTAGTGTTTGAATGAGAGGACCACCCCCTGCCGAGGGCCACCCGGGGAGTAGAGCTTGAAGGATCGACGGCTGCAGTCTGTCAATTCATAAGGTAGCGATGGAGAGAGGGGAGAAGGAGGGGAGTGGGGAGGGAGGGGACACAGTGGAGAAGGGTGCAAAAGGAAAAGGATTTGGGGGATGAAGAGAAAGGAAGGATTGGAGGGAGGGAGAGAAGTGGAGAATGGCAGAGGGAGGGAGGAGGGAGTAGAGGGTGGAAAGGCAATGCTCAAGTAGATCTAAAATAAGTTTCAAATACACAACTCACACAATGCTGCCACACTGCAATTGCAGTCATTGGTACACACACACAGCAGCAAACAGGAACTACCATTGATGTGATGATGTGTTAACGTAGTTGCATTCACCTGGGGTGGGGTTGCTGTACACCTTGCCTTCGATGGTCACATTCTCATACACAGTAGCTCCGTACAAAGGAAAGAAGCTGTGTGAATGCTGAAAAGAAGAGAGAGAGAGACATTCCTTACCAACACAGAACACCAAACATGACAACATCCATATATAAAGTGCACAATTCTATTCCTAATTGTCTTAATCCACAACCCACCACACCTTTTAACCCGCCCACCCACACACTCTGCCTCTTACCAACCAACACCCAACACAAGCACACACCTTGGATTCCTTAACCCAGACCACAAGAGCAGTGTCAAACAGGTACAGGACAATTGTCCTGTACTTCATGCTCTTTAAGGAAGACACTGGAACCTTCGCAGTGCTGGTCACGTCTGCAGTGGAGGCAAGCAGATATGTACGTATGGGGGATAAACCTGCAGGAACTGCACCTATCATCTGTCATCTTCTCTCATCTGCTCCAACCACTCTCACACGTGTATGTATATACATCAGTGCTCATGCCCATAAACACAGTCACACATGCACATGCATGCACTCACCTTCCTTGATGATGGTGCTAGGCCCAGTGAGTAAGGATGCCGCACTGGACCCTACTCCTCGAATGATGTGACAGATCTTGTCATGAAGCTCACGGGGACTCTGGTCCGTGTTCAGTCTCTGCAAGAACAGAGTAGTGACATTATGCAGTCAATGACAATCAATACCAGTCAATCCCCACACCGTCTGCCTTCATCATACTGTGTGTCCGTCACATCACACATTATTGTCCTATAGACGTGTGTTGGCACAGACCAGACAAAGTTGAGGACTCCTTGGTAGTAGGACCTTGCTATTAACTGACAGCACTGCATACAGCCGAAGGACTGAAAAGTTCCAATCACCATTGCACACATGTGTTGTCCCAGTATGTTTCACATGTAGTGGGATGAAGATCTTTGGGACCCCATGTTTTAGCCATGGACAGCAATGAATACAGTTATGGCTGTCAGATTTATGACCCAAGACTGAACATCCCTCTCAGGTGAAATGAACTTTCAGCTGCTGTGTAACACATACAGCACTAGTTGCATCCACCAATTCTACAAAAATTTAACCACGGCACTACTGCAAATCCGTCCATAGTGAAGTGACATGTTCACAACACCTTATGATAGTGCAAATACTCAGACAGAGAAATAATAACCTACAGTACACCTTGTTGTACTGTGTGCACATGTACAAGGGCTCACTGCAATGAGTGTCCTGAGCTGGTCATGGCAAGCCTTCAGCGGTTCATAGTCTGAGTGGCATTTGTCAGTGGAGGCAGTGATGTGCTCCAAAGCCTTGGCATACTCATACAACTGCAGAGGAACGGCACACACTTGTACAGTGGGACCTATGTACTGTACAGCACACAGTGGGGGCCATGTACTGTACAGCACACAGTGGGGGCCATGTACTGTACAGCACACAGTGGGGGCCGTGTACTGTACAGCACACAGTGGGGGTCATGTACTGTACAGCACACAGTGGGGGCCATGTACTGTACAGCACACAGTGGGGGCCATGTACTGTACAGCACACAGTGGGGGCCATGTACTGTACAGCACACAGTGGGGGCCATGTACTGTACAGCACACAGTGGGGGCCATGTACTGTACAGCACACAGTGGGGGCCATGTACTGTACAGCACACAGTGGGGGCCATGTACTGTACAGCACACAGTGGGGGCCATGTACTGTACAGCACACAGTGGGGGCCATGTACTGTACAGCACACAGTGGGGGCCATGTACTGTACAGCACACAGTGGGGGTCATGTACTGTACAGCACACAGTGGGGGCCATGTACTGTACAGCACACAGTGGGGGCCATGTACTGTACAGCACACAGTGGGGGCCATGTACTGTACAGCACACAGTGGGGGCCATGTACTGTACAGCACACAGTGGGGGCCATGTACTGTACAGCACACAGTGGGGGCCATGTACTGTACTGCACACAGTGGGGGCCGTGTACTGTACAGCACACAGTGGGGGCCATGTACTGTACAGCACACAGTGGGGGTCATGTACTGTACAGCACACAGTGGGGGCTATGTACTGTACTGCACACAGTGGGGGCCATGTACTGTACAGCACACAGTGGGGGCCATGTACTGTACAGCACACAGTGGGGGCCATGTACTGTACAGCACACAGTGGGGGTCATGTACTGTACAGCACACAGTGGGGGCTATGTACTGTACTGCACACAGTGGGGGCCATGTACTGTACAGCACACAGTGGGGGCCATGTACTGTACAGCACACAGTGGGGGCCATGTACTGTACAGCACACAGTGGGGGCCATGTACTGTACAGCACACAGTGGGGGCCATGTACTGTACAGCACACAGTGGGGGCCATGTACTGTACAGCACACAGTGGGGGCCATGTACTGTACAGCACACAGTGGGGGCCGTGTACTGTACATAATGGTATGCACTAACACATGACACTATGCTTATGACTAGTGTTTAAGCCATGTACATTGAAGTGATGTGTAGCTGGTTGTAACTGGTACAGTGCAATAATACAGAGTGGAGCTGACAGAATACAGCATAGCCCAGCGTAGTGGGCTGTATGTTGTGGTGTATGTTTTGTATGATGTTTTACAGTTTGATGATGGCCTGATCAAAACAACCAATCTGTCCACAACTGAGCAAGTAATTGAACAGCACATGACCACAGATGGGGTCTTGCTAAAGTGGCTACTTCAAAGTTAATTAGATTATGAGAAAGTGTCATTTTCTATCACTTACACTTTGTCTGTGTCAAGATGAAATGTCTGATGATAATCATGAGTGTACACAAGATTGTCTCTGTTATTACAGACTGTCTCCCCAACGTGTCTAGCAGTCAAACTGCACTCTGTGTGTCCTCAATCAACCTCCTCCACTCTCTTCCCCTCCCTGTGTCAACCACTCACCCTTTCTTGTGGTCGGAGAAGAAGCCTCTTGAGCTGTCGGCCCTCTCCATCATGACTCTTGTGCCACTCACTAAGGAAGTCTGAGAAGCTTTGATTCTGCAGGCACTCTTGCAGTGGAGTCATCTGCACACACACACACATACACACGTACACACACGTACGTACACACACGCACACACATGCAGTGAACAGGAATGGATAACAAAGTCAAGCTACTGCCAACACAACAATGAAACTGAATAGCATACAACAACACATTCACTAGGGGCCGGCTCAACTAACAGCCCATGAGAGAACTAGAACCCGGTCACACATAGGTACTAAGGCCTACTGTGTTAGTGAAGCTGCAACAAACACCTCCTCACGCAGAGAGAACAGAGAGGTAGGTAGTATGGCACACAGACTTGAGGAGATTACCACACCACCCTCACCAGTGGGGAAACAATAGGTAGTATACAAAACCTGGAAATGCATACCCACACACACCCACACACATGCACACATGCACACAACCTGGGACTATACTACACATAGCCCCAACACTCTACCACAGCTTACTCGTCTGGAATGTCTCCGCTTGAGTGTGATGAAGTCTGCGTAGACATGGAGCTGAGGCAAGGTGACCTGGAAGATGCCACTCAGTAGTGGGTTGGGCAAGGAGCTGGCCTGGGTTAGGGCAGTCAGGAAGGTCTGGTGTAGGCAGAGCAGCGCCTCACTGACGGGAGGAGAGGAGGGGGAGGGGTGGGATGAAAAGGACACTAGCCATGAGCAAGTGTGTGTGCGTGAGTGTGCATGTGTGTGTGTGGGTGCATGTGAGGGTACAGCACAGTAAGCATAGGTATAACAACATGCTGCAAGTTGCGCGTTAGTTGGGCGACCGTGCAGAAATTATCTGCACACTTAATGGATGTTGGCTGACTCACCAGTTGAGAAATAGGGAATTGATCAGGTCTGGATGAATGTTCACTACACCTGTTGCCACAGCAACCAATAATGGCTGCCTGTACTGGTGGACTATGGTATACAGAGTGCGTACATAGGCACACTCGGTCTTGATGAGATTGCGGATGGCCTGTACACAGGGACAGGGAGTCAACTCAGTTCACTACACAGAAAGGAATGCATCAGCACAGTGGAGCCCATCTATGCATGGGATACAGCCAGGCTGCTTCCGCAGGTGGGTGCATTGCAAGGTACATGCATACACACATAAGTGTACCATGATGATAACGTGGCGATGAGAGGCAGCCGGCTTTGGGGAGGGACTGTCTTAAACCGTACTAGTGTCTTGCTAGGTAAGGGCTCCACATCTCACCTGCATCCTTCCTCTCACTCTCGTTGCCTCTGGTGTGTGGAGGACCTTGCGAGCCATTTCTTTCCACCGATTCCTTAACTGCATTGGAGTCATTCTTTGCTTTGATCCAGTTGGCTGTACTCACGCGTGTGAGGGATTAGGGGAGGGAGGGAGGAGGGAGGGTGAGGAGGGTGAGGAGGGAGGGTGAGGAGGGAGGGTGAGGAGGGAGGGTGAGGAGGGTGAGGGAGGGTGAGGAGGGTGAGGAGGGAGGGTGAGGAGGGAGGATGAGGAGGGAGGGTGAGGAGGAAGGGGGCATGGAAAACATGAGAGAATGGAGGCAGTTGGTGTTGACATAGATTAACTGGGTAAGTGAAGAGGTGGAACTGGAGGGGAGGGGAAGTTAATGAGTGAGGGCAAAGAGAATGAGAACGGAGAAGGAAAAAAAAACAGAAAGAGGTTAGCTACTGCATAGGATTGGAGATGGCAGTGGGGTAACAATGTTATCCCTTGAGTATTGACGGAAAGGTCCCATCAGTACCATTGAAAGTGTTGACCACACAGTGTGTTATTTCCTAGTGTATAGTTATGGCCCATCTCCATACTGTAGGAATCACACTACAAAAGTACACAAAACCATGGTCCAGCCCGTCCCACAAACAGGCATGCCCTGAGGACTTGACCTCGCCAAGACCTGGTCCCTATTGAAGCATGCTATAGACCCAGCTGCAGCTATGTGTGACTGTATAGGGTAAACAATGGCAACCCACAATGGTACCTGGCAATGGAGTCATTGTATTGAATGATGTATAACAGTATGCATGTGCTGCTATACAAATAGTAAGAAATCTGTCAACACCACCACCTGCTGGTCTCTCACACACTGACTATAGCTTGTAGAGGCTTCCTTGCATAAAAGGGCATTCTATTCAGTTGTGGGAGTTTTGGTAGACAGGAACACATCCCAGCACATGTTAGTGCATACCTTGACCATATGTGGTCATACGTATGTAAGGACACAATGAATAGCTAAGGAGTAAGGCTAAGTGAGGAAGGGAGTGGAGGGAGGGAGTGAAGGGAGGGAGTGAAGGGAGGGAGTGAAGGGAGGGAGTGAAGGGAGGGAGTGAAAGGAGGGAGTGAAGGGAGGGAGTGAAGGGAGGGAGTGAAAGGAGGGAGTGAAAGGAGGGAGTGAAGGGAGGGAGGGATAGTAAAAGAGGGTGTAAAAGAGGGAGAGAGGGAGTGAAGGGAGAGATAGTAAAAGAGGGAGGGAGGGAGGGAGGGAGTGAAGGACAGAGGAGGGAGGGATGAAGGGATGAAGTTAAGTGAAGGAGTCAGTGAGTGAGTGCAGCAGTTTTAGTCAGGGGTTGAAGGAGTGCGTGAGCCATGGAAGGAGGGAAGGAATGAATGAGGAGTGGAGTGAGTGAAGGAAGGAGTGAGTAAGAGTGATGGAACATGCCAGCAGGAGAGGGATGTATTCAGGGCAGAAGGGAGGAAGAAGCAGAGTGAAGGAGGGAGGGAGCAGGGGGAGGGAGCAGTGGAGAGAGAGCAGGGGGAGGGAGCAGTGGGAGGGAGTGGGGGGAGGGAGCGGGGGGAGGGAGTGGGGGAGGGAGCAGTGGAGAGAGAGCAGTGGAGAGAGAGCAGGGGGAGGGAGCAGTGGAGAGAGCAGGGGGAGGGAGCAGGGGGAGGGAGTGGGGGGAGGGAGTGGGGGGAGGGAGTGGGGGAGGGAGCAGTGGAGAGAGAGCAGGGGGAGGGAGCAGTGGAGAGAGCAGGGGGAGGGAGCAGGGAGAGGGAGTGGGGGGAGGGAGTGGGGGGAGGGAGTGGGGGGAGGGAGTGGGAGGGGAGCAGGGGGAGGGAGTGGGGGGAGGGAGTGGGAAGGGAGCAGGGGGAGGGAGGGAGTGGGGGGGGGGGGGGAGTGGGGGAGGGAGCAGTGGAGAGAGAGCAGTGGAGAGAGAGCAGGGGGAGGGAGCAGTGGAGAGAGCAGGGGGAGGGAGCAGGGGGAGGGAGTGGGGGGAGGAAGTGGGGGAGGGAGCAGTGGAGAGAGAGCAGTGGAGAGAGAGCAGGGGGAGGGAGCAGTGGAGAGAGCAGGGGGAGGGAGCAGGGGGAGGGAGCGGGGAGAGGGAGTGGGGGGAGGGAGTGGGGGAGGGAGCAGTGGAGAGAGAGCAGTGGAGAGAGAGCAGGGGGAGGGAGCAGTGGAGAGAGCAGGGGGAGGGAGCAGGGGGAGGGAGTGGGGGGAGGGAGTGGGGGAGGGAGCAGTGGAGAGAGAGCAGTGGAGAGAGAGCAGGGGGAGGGAGCAGTGGAGAGAGCAGGGGGAGGGAGCAGGGGGAGGGAGTGGGGGAGGGAGTGGGGGGAGGGAGTGGGGGGAGGGAGTGGGAAGGGAGCAGGGGGAGGGAGTGGGGGGAGGGAGTGGGGGGAGGGAGTGGGAGGGGAGCAGGGGGAGGGAGTGGGGGGAGGGAGTGGGAGGGGAGCAGGGGGAGGGAGTGGGGAGGGGGTGGGAAGGGAGCAGGGGAGGGAGTGGGGGGAGGGAGTGGGGAGGGAGTGGGGGGAGGGAGTGGGAAGGGAGCAGGGGGGAGAGAGCAGGGAGAGGAAGGGAAGAGTACTTACTTGTGCAGTGGGCGAGAGGTGAGAGATGGAGATGCTCTTCTTCATAAACTGAGGAGGTAACAGGTGAGAGGACTTCTCCACAGCGACTGCTTCTTTCTCCATATTCTGAAACTTGCGCAAAATATCCCTTGGGGAGCTGCTAAACCTGGTGTCAGTGCTCGCTGACTTGCAGCTGCTGGCTCTCTTTTTAATACCCTACACCAACAGAGTCGGTACACAGAGCAGAAGTCACTCATGACGCACAATGTGGGTGGGTACATTGAAACTAGTACTGAACTTGCACATACCCAGCTGTTGCACAATAATAAACACATGGAAAACAACACTTTGGTCATTACAAAACGCCAATAGAGTTAGCACAAGCTTATTATTATTTCTATGACAAAGGTCCACTCCTGTGATGTAATAAAGTTGGTATTTCAATGTTCACATGACCTGAAGAGTTGTGTGAATCTATTATTATGAGAGACTCCATGACTGTTTCCTACCACACATGACTGGTGTCCAGGCATTGTGTATGTACTTGAGCCTCAGCTGACACTATGGGCTGGAATGCAGCAGTTAGCTGAGTCCATTGTTGCCTCAGCATACCGCCCACTACTGGCATGTTTGGGTAACATGACAACAGGAAGGGACACCATTAATTGTGTTAGGTACAAAAGACACCCGAAAGGTGACCTGATACTTGATATAGTGTGCAATTAGTACATCAATTTGTCCCCAATCAAGCAATATAAGCATACAAAAGCTGAGTGACTGTAGTGAACAAAGTACATGTGGGCTGGCAGCGCAGACAAGACCAAGACATATGTACGTACGTACCTTGAGTTCCTCTTCCAGTGAATCTGAAACCTGTACACTGCAATGAAGAGAATGGGAGGGGGAGGGGAGAGGGAATGATGGGGAAAGAAGACATACAAAGCAGAGGTGATAGGGAAGGGACAGAGAAGCAGTGGGAAGTGGGTAATGATGCAGTAACCCTTGCCCCTCCAGGAGAATTGAAGTGCTGTGATAAGTGGTAACTCAGGTGCCCACATGGGCACCTTTAGGAAATGATAACACCCTGTCTGGATATGTCGATATAATAATATATTAAAGAGAAACATTATGGTTAGATATAGTGCAGGCACCCAGTTCAGTGCACTCGCTTCTGTTGGGAGGGGTTAGCGGGCTAGCCTGGCAGGTACTTCCCTACATTAGACTTATAAGACACTGGAAGTATCTACAACTCAAAATCTCATGAGGTGCTGTGTAAGGTATAGCACCATGCCATGTACACAGTGCCTCAAGGAGACAAGTCACACAACAGAGCTAGCAACACACCCAGAACAATGGGCTGCATGACAAGACAAATAGGAATGCATTGTGGCACAATGGGTCTTATGGTACACCCAGTATTAAATGTCCTCAGCTGGAATACTGCTGAGGTGACACAGGGAAGGAAGCAGTTTGAAACATATTAGCAAAGGGATGCATGCACATACGTTCACCCACTGTAGGTAGAGTGCAAAGGTGGTGAGTCTTTGTGAGGTTGGTGCAGCAGGTTTAGAAGTGCGGGCTTACACATTCCAATGCATCTCTGAAACCACAACATTACCAATTTATGCAAGGAGACAGGAAGAGTTTTATGCAATAAGGCAGCCTGGTGGTGGTGGGGGTATTAATGCCAGTGGGAGCATGACTCAAGTACACACGGTAGGGTAATAATGCATTAGCAATGTGTGGCATCTCTCTGTGGCCTGGGTAGTGCTTCAACTGTGCAACCAAATACAGCTGCAGCAGACTAGGCGTGGATGGCATGTGGCTTTAGTAAGGCTGCTGACCCTCACATGCCAAGTGTGGTGACTTCTGTGCACCTTTCAGTACTAGCTCTAAACCCCAGCCCAGTCTAAGTATGCACTGCACACAGATAGCACTGCATATCTACAGGAAGAAGTGGCCACTGGGAACTTGCAACTACATGTACAATGTACACACTCCTATGCACAGATAGTATATACATCTCATTTGTTGGCATTTTGTATTGCATATGTACACACTATGTGGTGTGCTTGTAACCCCAATCAGTGATACTGCCCACCACTGTGTCAATCAAACATATGGGTTACTTCATGGTCCCACTACCACATACGGTACGTCTAGACTACGTATGTATGCATGTAGGGAGGTCGCAGCAGTGATCATGCAGGTAAATGTGCAGTGAGTGTGAGTATGCAAGTCAGCAACGTATAGATGATAGGCTGTAGTGTAAAAGTAGATGTACAGTATGCAGACTGCTCAATCTATTGAGTAGCTGTATGTACGTAGTACGCTGCAGACTGGACCACACTGCACTGGGTAATACTTGTTTGAGTGGTTAGAAACCTAACAATCTGTGGCCCCAGCCTGAGCCATAGCACTGGTGCCACAAATCAGCTTCTTCCCAAGGTAGTCACTGAGGTACAGACCATGATTAACCCATTGCATAGACACACAGACCAGTCACAACACCTCATTACCAATTTGCTCATTAATCAGAACCCAACTACATGCTAGTATTTCCAATCAACCGATTACGCTAACACATACTACATTCATGCATGAATATGAGTGGCCTATACCTGGAGCCCTAGACCTTAGCCACTGTGTTCACAACACTACATTAAAACTGCGTTAGAATCTGCTAAGCTTCATTAGATTCAATCTGAAAACTAACCAACCCAGTCCAACTGTAGTCTCGCACAACCCAGACTGCCTCCCCCCTCATTTTTAATTAATGACGTCAGTGTTCCCTTCCTCCCTATTACACAACAGCGGAAACGGAGGAAAGAGCTGGCTACGTGAGACTAGTCCAACTGTCCTAAGGAGGTGGTAGTATCAAATGTGTGTCCTGTGACACTTAATCTACTTACATAGAACAGCAGGGTGGATATGCATTGAATTGGGTTAGTTTAACTTGATCCACTTCACCATGCATGCAAACACCATGTCCAATGGGCAGTGACCTAGACACCTCAAACCCACTGAGACTGGTGTAGTCATAGCCAGCATTGGAGCACAGCGAGATGGTCATCCTCACTCCCTCTGCACACTCACCCACTCGCTCGCAGTTGGACTATCCACTTCTTCCACTGGTCCACTGAGGAGGGAAGGAAGGTAATCTCACTACCTCCAATTGTCCTCAAAACCAGACCCAAGTACTCCTGCAAGGATCACAAGAAAATGCCACGGTTCACATAGTGCGCTTTGTCCTACCCTGGGGGCTCTCCACGTACGTATATTACAAGGAGCGTCTGCAGTCAGTCATTACTTCACAAACATACAAGCTTGCACAAGTCTCTGTAATGGAGACACTCCTGACAGTTACATAACAGTCAGTACATCTGCCTTAATATTTTGCTGAGGTATGCATGACCATACCATATATAGTGGCAGTCTAGGGTGTACACAACACTCGCACTGTTTGGCCTAGCTATAAGGTCACACAAGTCATTAACTCTACAGTATGGATATGCAGAGGGCTGGATATTTCTGTATCCAGTAATGAATCACACCTACATAGATGGGCTACGTGAAGCTCTAGGATGCTCATCATTCTTAGTTCACACGCACACAGACACACACATAAGCACAAAGCAGTATTCAAGCAGTATCTTCAAGGTGAAAGGATAACAACAGTAACATGGAGAATGAGCATTGGGAGCTAACTCAGTTAAACCTCTCAAAGGCATCCTTTAGGCAGCCAACATGCTAAAGGGTATACAGTCAATGGAAGCCAACAACAGCACTTGGTCCAAATTGTTCATTGCCATCTATAGCACCACAGCTGTGGTCTAGCAACCAAAAGCAACAGACACAAGGATTTTCAAATTCAAGATGAATGAGGACCTCAAAAGTAGCTGGGTCCCCTTGTGCCAGGTCATATACATATAGGTAGGTCCTGTTTACCCCTCCATATATGGAGGTGGGTCCTCATCCTTCTGTACAAAGTTCCTCTGATGTAGTTGCCCTGCCCATTTAAGCAGGACTGTTTAGATGTGGTTTCATGATGTCACTGCATCACAATGCATTATCCCATGTAGGGATATAGTAGGGCAATGGCATCCTCCTCTGTGTACACAATAGAGGAGAGCTGGTCAGCTGGTCACATGTACCAATGACATCACACACAGCGCACCAGAAGTACTGTGTGTGCGTGGGAAGGGAAGGGGAATGCAGGACTGTGTGACTGCCTCACTCACAATGAGTTAATGTAGGTTGCTATTACAAATGTCAAACAAATGGGACAGAACCAATTTCAGGCAGCAATCACAAAGCAATTACTGAATGCTCAGAAGCTGATAGTGCGCCCTCACTAGGGGGGGGCAGGGACCCAGGTTTCTATCACTACTGGTGGACATGCCACATCAGTAGTACAAGCACATCTTCCTGGAATCGACCAAAGTGAACCGATAGCTGCACACCACGTAGTATGTTACAGTGTGTAAGGAAACATGAGCTGAACACACAATCACTACGTACATTCCTGCAACCCAAATACCGCTCCAACTGGCCACCTTCCCTTCAAACACACGAAAGATCATGATGCGTTGCTAAGCGCGTCAGGGCACGCATTGAGTGAGGGCTTGGGCAGCACTGCGCTGGTTTACCAACAAACACCGCCGCTCATCTCAGTCTATAGCAGTCGCACTCCGCATGTGGCGCACAACTGGCTACGAGCTATGCCACGGGCGCCTACGGAAACTGGCCACTACCTGGTACCGCTCGCCGTGCTGCCACACAGGGGCACAGCTGCTACCGTTCATAGCTGGACTGCTACTCACCTTTTCAACTGCTCCTCCTTGCAACTGATGCCGAAGGAATAGTTTTCTGTGATCCCTAGCCAGTATCGAGTGCCCGGATAGCAGAACAGGGGAATCAAACTCCTGTGCGTTCTGCTCCGATGCTAGGAACCCCACACAGCCCC
This sequence comes from Ianthella basta, assembly GCA_964019415.1. NCBI lineage: Eukaryota > Metazoa > Porifera > Demospongiae > Verongiida > Ianthellidae > Ianthella > Ianthella basta. The sequence goes on from OZ025883.1 coordinate 3,721,068, forward strand.
CTACACTGAACCACAGTTCTCCATCACTCGCCAGCGGTGAGAGAAGCGTCCGCACGGGCTTGACCTCCGGGTCACGGTGCAGCCAGAGGTAGCTGAGCTGCTGTTGCATGGAGAAAGACATGACGGAGCAAGATTGACGGGTCGGAGCGCTAGCTGCCCGTCTCGAGCTTCCAGATACACTTGTAGAGTCTATATACCCCCACAATGTATTTCCTCTAGCTATTATATACAGGCACCACTACCAGATCAGTTCTAGAACTGCTGACCATGCATATCAATATAATCACATAATAGCACTTCCTGTTGCGAGTAGCTTATTATATATACAGCAAGTATACAGTAGTAAACACACTTTGTATACTATACACATCACATCACATCACAGAGGGCCGGCCAATTAAAAGGGGGGATGACGAGGCACGTTGAAAAGTCATGACAGCAAGTGTTTAACGATCATCGTCATCGCTGCTGTCACTGCTGTGCGTCCCTGCACTCTCGACTTGTTGTAGAGGCTGGTAGTCTGTCTCTTCTCCCTCACTGTTCTGCCGCTTGCACCGCAGTCTCACAATTCCAGCGACTATAAAATACACAGCCGCGACTGCACAGAGGAGAAAGGCGACCCAGCCAATGTTGTAGGACCACCCAGTCTGTTTCTCCTTGTCTGAGTAGTAGGTCTCACTGAAGGCGGACAGTCCCAGGAGCAACCACACACCTGTAGACAGGGCAGTACACAGCACGCACACATTGATGTGCTTGGAGCATCTATTAATACAGAGACATGTACACAGGTATACAAGCATACATAGGCATAGAAACAGTTGCAACACAATACAGTACCATGGTGTACAAATAGGTACAACTTAATATTAAGTGATGTACACACAATAACACAGGTTGGGCTAAGATGCACAGCAAGGACAAAGGATCTGGTTAGATTGCTAATGATACTCAACAGTTGACGTGGTCTTTACACTAAAATTATATTGTTCACTTGAATAGGTTCATCATTGGTGTTGGGGGTCAACACCCCACAGAATGGTGTTGGGGGTCAACACCCCACAGAATGGTGTTGGGGGTCAACACCCCACAGAATGGTGTCCAAAAGGTACAAAAAATGGCAAAGGTAAAACTGGACGACAATAGGCATGACGTAATGGCAGGCAGCTATGCTAATAGTGACTTCATGCCATTTGGGCCAATCATTCAGAAATTGATTGCACCAAAGAGGTTGGAGGGGGCGCACTCCGCCAACCAATCATTGGGGTTGAAGTGTACACACTCCAACACCAATTGAGGTTAGGGGAATTACACCTTATCACCAGTCCACATACAAGTGCACAGTTATCACTATTGATGGAAATGTACTGAAGAAGCCAAGATAAGGTTGGCAAATTGAAATCCAATTACAATCAGGTTTGCCATGTGTGAACTAGCGGTGTGGTGTGTGTGTGTGTGTGTGTGTTTGCATGTGTGTGTGGTTGAATGGCCTCTGTAATCCTTTGCGGATCATTGTTTCCACAGATACACCTTACAGACTACACACACGGAGCCAGGACGCAGCCAGAGAGCAGAGCGAGGAAGCAGTTAGGGAGCTATAGAGGTTCACTTGATTGCCACTGTGTTGTCCATGCGTGAGAGTACATGTGTTTGTATAACGTCAGTGTGTGTGTGTGTGTGTGTGTGTGTGTGTGTGTGTGTGTGTGTGTGTGTGTGTGTGTGTGTGTGTGTGTGTGTGTGTGTGTGTGTGTGTGTGTGTGTGCACGCGCACGAAGTGACAAGCATTAATTTACACACTCATCAGACAAATGTGCACATCATTCCAATTAGCAGACAATTTTACTTGGGCATATTTCCGTGTGTACGCACCATGTATGTTATGTATGTAATATGAATTTCATATGTTGTTACTCTTGTAAATACAGCACTGTATTCAATGGTGTGTACACTGTAGGTGCGCACACGCACGTGCAGGCACACACGCGTGCAGGCACACATGCACACACACACACACACGCACACACACACACAGGTACAGTATATACACACACTCACTTCATACTGTGGCCGTATGATAAGACACATGCAATGTGTGGTCGGGTGTTGTGACACACACGGCACACAAACCCCAACCCTGAGTCACACCTTGGCATCCAAACAGGACGCCTCCTGCTATTTGAATCGCCCCCAGCTGGCGAATCATGGACACGATGCTAACTGTAGAGGCAAATATACCACAGACTAAGCTGAAGCTCATCAGTACTCGGGCAGCAGTCAAGTACGCTGAGAGGGAGGGAGGGAGAGAGGGAGTACAGAGGGGTGGTGTCAGTGGTGTCTACAGCTACAACTGCAATAACCTAGCCTATAACTTAAAGGAAAATGGACACTTACCACACCCTCCCACACATACACACCCACCCACTCCCACACCCCTTGGCTCACAACGTACACCCTGAAACACTGAAATAAGCTAAACTGTACACATTGTGCTCACTGTGTATGTGCCATCTTACAACCACTCATGCACGCAGTCCACTTGGTCGGATCAACCAAGGAGTGACTGGCATGCCCCAATATCACTCAGGTGTGCAGTAGGACTCAGCAAAGCGTACACGCACACCTCAATAGCTTCGCCTAGCCTTTCGAACTCCATATATCACACCGTACTAGTGCATAAAACCAATCTCTTGGAGTATCTTTAACATTCACGTGGTGGCTTAGAACATGAAACGCGCGCACTCGCTCTCCTTATCTACTTGGTGGCGGTACCATTGCTCTATAGTGTACGCGCATATGTATGTGTCCTAGCTCTTACCTTGGTCCACCACCAGCGGTAGGGTCTCACAGGGGATGTTTGGTTGTGTGCTACAGTGGATCCACAGTCCTTGGTGGTACTCGGCCGTCTCCACCCAGAACTGGGTCCCGTAGGAGATGAGGGTGATGGTGCCAATGGCAAAGCTGAGAACGAGCTCTCCAAGGCGAAGTAGATGGGCCAAGTATTCCCGTTTGAACGTCCCCCAACATGCGTACACGTTACAGAGAGCCATTTTTAATTTCGTTGCCAAACATAGGGTCCCAAACCAATACGCGAAGAGTTTTGCAATGGCTGTGTCTCGCCGGCCACCTCGGAAGTTTATATATTAAATGGCCTCAAGTACTATAGCTTTGGGCGCCGTACTTCCCATATATATCCCATGTATATACGTAGATATGTATGAAGGGTACGCGTACACATGCAGCAGCCAGCAACTATAATTGTCTGGAGCTTGAATTCTATGTCAGTGGTAATACCCGAATACTATACTGCTCTGGTTTGCTCGATCCTGGTTGGTTTATTTGGTGCGTGATCGATCTCAGGGATAAATTAAAATTCTGACATGAATTAACTTCATTGGCATTAATTTGCTACAGCCATTAATCATTACAAAACATGCTGGATACATAACATAACAAGTACTCTTGATAACATGCATAGTTTTGTTCATGACAGCTAGGTCTTGGGAGGGCTGATCAACATAACTTGAAATTGTGTGTAAAATTTAATGTTTTAAATGAAACATGTGTGTGGTTTGACATGTTCTACTCCATTACCACTCCTCTGAGCAGTACCTTGTACTGAACGGTTGACTCACCCTTGAGAGTTAGCTGCAAACACACATACAGGGCGGAGTGGTTACAACACATCAACAATGCTGGCAAGTGACAGAGTGGGAGACACAATCAACTGCAACATGCACCATTGTGAGGACAAGTGTACTAAACTGCACACACACACACACACACACACACACACACACACACACACACACACACACACACCGTGATGCATGCACACACACCACAACACACATGATACACACAAACTACACTCCACATGTGCACGCACACACCCACCCACACCCACCCACACACACACATACACCCACCCACCCACCCACACACCCACACCCACACACACATGCACTGTGATGCATGCACACACACCACAACACACATGATACACACAAACTACACTCCATATCTGCACACACAATCACCTTTGAAGATGCTATCGGTCGAGATAGACTGATATGGTACATGAAATACCAGTTTATTGTCATTTCTATTTCTATCAAGCATAATAATACAATCTTGTGTTTCAGTGGTTTGTGTATCACCACATGGCTAGCCAGCCCATCCACACCCCAAGGGGGTATCAGCTGTCACTGATAAAGGGACAGGTGACCCTGTGTGTGCTGCTCATAGAGGTTACACCAACCACAGTGCAATCTGTGCAGGCATATTACCGTTTGAGGGTGGTCACTGCCTAGTGTCACAGCGAGAGAGCACGCCCTCCAGTCACTGATAGCCAGTGAGCCAGTATAGGCTCCAGCTCACTCATATGTTTGTATTACTGACATCACTTAAACTGGTCCCCCATCCCTCCCTCCCCTTCTCATGTTGATCATCCTCTGCATTGTGTTGAGGCACCTGACTCACCATAGTACTGCCTTCCACTGATGCACTCTACAGAGAGGGGTGTGAGGGGGGGCAGGGGACGAGGTGTGGATGTAGTGGTGTGTGAGGATGGGAAGGGAGGCTGGCTGTATGGTGAAATGGGATGAGTGGGAGTGTGTCTGTAGTTGGGTTGTGGATGGATGCCTACAGCTCTTGCATATGAAGATGGATTGTGTGCATGTGCACAGTGTTGTTGCCTTACCATCTCTCCCTTGGGTGGCGTGAAGGAGACCTTGACTTCTCTGCTGCCTCCACCTTCAACTGATCCCTGAGAAACACAAGGTGGCTTTTAAAGGATACAGACATCCCACTCTCACATCCTGCTTCCTCATGTCTACCATCCATCCACATCCACCTACTCACAATCACACCCACACCTCACCCACATTCACCCACACACGCACATGAGTACCTTCATTGAGTCAAAGGCAAAGTACTTTGCTCCACTGCCATGCACTGCCTCAAATGAGTACTCCCCACCGTTCTGTACAGGAGCAGGCACAAAGAGAACCATCCACCCACCCATCCAACCACAGTCCTTGCAGAAATAATGTACCCAAAGCACCTCTCCATGCTCAAGATATCACCCCTGCCCTCTGGTATGGTATACACAATATGTGCAGAGGCTGTTTCGAAGGGATGGTCTAGCAGGCTAGACAGACGTACCCATTCAGTGTTATGTATGCATTGACTGTCCTCACCTTCTTCAGTGAAGGAGACTTGACACCGCCAATTTCAATCAGCTGTGTCAGGACAGACACAGATTCCTCTTTTAGACAATGAATGAAGGTGAGCACGAGCCCCTTTGGACCTGCAGTACACAGCACACACACACACAACACATAGCACCTGTACATGTGCACACACTCTCACTGTCTGCTGTACGGCATCTCGACTTACACAGACAGACTGCACCCACCCTCCTCACACAAACGAGCCAACACAGCACAGACAGCTAATGTAATAACGTGTGTGTTGTGTGTAGAGGGACCTTAAGATGTGTTCATGCCAACACCCGTCACTGCATATACCAAGTCTATGAATCACTGTAGCCTGTAGTGTGTGCACAGCAAGTGCTCCTCAAGCAGTGGTAAGTGTACATACAACGAGTAAATGCACAAATCTCTGCACAGAATGTACACACAACATATAATGCACATGTGTATTGCTAACTGGTGTACACACATACACACACACCATCCTCCTCATTCTGTGGGCAGAGTGACTCCATTGGGAGGGAGGGGGCACTGTCGGGCATTGTGGTTGCATACATGCCTGCTTCCCACGCACGACCCTTGAGCAGGAACTGGTAGACATTCTCCTGCAAACATACAGTACACGCAGGCAACCCAAACTGTGATGTAAGTATGGTGTACATCTGGTAGGGGGTGTGGAGACAGTGTGTGTGTGTGTGTGTGTGTGTGTGTCAGTCTGTTATGAGCTTATAAGCATTGTGTAACTTCATTATCATAGTACAGAAAAGAAAACACGGCAATTTATAATTGCATAAGAACTCTAAACAACAATCAATCAACTCAATACTTTCTAATGCATTACATCATTCACGCTTTATGTAATAACAGACCCTCAACACAATAACAAAGCCTACACAGTCTATTTGCACTGCACGATGACAGCACACTAGCTACAGCACACCCATAGCTGAGGAGAGCGCAGTGCTATGTACACGTACATACACAAACCAGGGACCAGCAGTGGTAACTGTGTGTGTGTAGCTGTACTACTTCTTTTGACATATGTACATTGTGTGTGTGTGTGTGTGTGTGTGTGTGTGTGTGTGTGTGTGTGTGTGTGTGTGTGTGTGTGTGTGTGTGTGTGTGTGTGTGTGTGTGTGTGTGTGTGTGTGTGTGTGTGTGTGTGTGTGTGTGTGTGTGTGTGTGGCTTGAGGCCATTAATACAGCACGGCGCTTTGAAACCCTCCGGAATCGCAAGGTTTGCACTGAGTTTAAGTACACGGCAGGTAGCAGCCTTACAGCCACACACACAGATACGCACACTTTGCAATTTATAGAGGCAATCTGAAAATACATAATAACTACTTAAAAGCAGGTTTAAGAGAGATAACGAACAAAAATGGAACATTTTTGTTCACTATGTGCTTCTGCACTTTGCTTGCTATCAGTGACTGCAAGTGGAGGTGGCTCACTTTGCTGTTGATGTGAATGTGAGCTTTGTTTTGGTAGTGCACGCTTTGGTGATCTGGACTGAACGTGAAGGTAACCTCCTCCGTAGCACCTGTAATGGACACACACACGCACACACTCTCAAAGGGTTCAATATATATAGCAAATATGGCCCACTCTGTGTGTAGGAGGTGTGGGAATGCTGGAGGAGGATAGGTGAAGGTAAACTAGAAAGGTTAAGTTTGTTCAACTCTGCACACACACAGGGACTACGTGAGTCAAGGTACGTGTCCAGGGTAGTGAACCTGAAAGGGACGGCTGTAGTAACCCTAACATATATGTACACTCTAGCATATGACACAAGTGCAAGATTGCAAACATGTGCAACACACGGGATGGGCTCATACAAACACTGGGGCTATACTAGTGCATACAGCTGGGGGCTGTACACAAACATGTTATGTTTTATCCATGACATATGCGCAACTTGCATTTGTGAGTGTGTGTTTGTATGTAACTGGGTGCCACATCTTGTAGTCTAAGGATGGATAGCATTCAACCATCCGGCACACCTCCTTTACAGTACATAGCTGTACGTACAACATACACGCACATGAATGTTGCATACATGCACATACACAAATGCCACACACGCACACACCTGCAGCAATTTGTCCACGCGCTGGGGCACATTCAAAGGCACAACTGCCATTGAAGTTGGATACTCCTGTACATGTACACAGAACACGTACACACACATGATGACACAGGAGAAGCAACTACAGATACACAGCCAGTCTGCATGCTATGTACATATGTATTAGGGCTTGTTTACTCCTCCCAGGCTAATGTGGACTTGGCTGGCGGTGGTGGTGCCATTTGGCAGGGCCAGACCTGCTAATGATACCCTGTCATAGCAGCCAGTCACAAGATGTATGTGTACTGGCACCGAGGTAGCTTCTTCCTTGCTTCTACACCCCTCTCTCTTCCAAAGACCTACAGTATAGTGCTATTAGAAGGGGGCACCAAGTCCATAGGCTGTACCCCAGGCAACCCCTGCAACTAGTGGTAGTTTTGGCAAACAGCTTCTCAATGGAGGAAGTCTTATTGATGTGTACAAGTGGTAGCTGTTGTGAATTTTGTACACTAAGTTAGGAATTATTGGAGATTTCTTCAGTGAAGTACCTGAGCTTCCTGTGTGGATATGCTCACATGAACATGTTGATATGTGCAGTGATTCAGTACATCTTGGCTGTCCCATGGCTGCCACAACTTGTGTCCCATCTAGAGCAGCCTGCCATTTGCACCCCATGTGTACATGCATGTTGTACTGTAGTGTGTACACGTGCTCTGAAGCTCTAACCAATGCTGCCCTGAACCAGTCAATAACATTGTGTCATTTCAGGCTATCACCTTGACACTCTAAACCCAGAGGAATCGTACAGCAGATGTGAACATACGCACGTAGGTATATAGTATCCACTGCCCTGTACATCCTGCTATAGCCAACAACAGGTGTGTACCAGGTCAGTCACCTGAGACATGCACAGTTGCCTGTTGATGGATCAAGTCACCCATCACAACAGGACACCTTGTGTGTGTGTGTGTGTGTGTGTGCAAGTGTAGTATGGGTTCCTGTGTGTGTGCAGTGGAGGGTGCAGTGTGTGTGAGGTGTATGTACTTACCAGTATTCCCTGCAGAGCAGCTGGTCAGGGCTGCTGAAAAGGTGACTGGATTAGTGGACTGGTTATTGAGCTGAATGGAAAACCATATAGTTGGGAGGAGAAGGGAGTGGAGGGGAGGGAAGGGGAGGGGAGGGGAGGAGGAGGGGAGGAGGGAAGGGGAGGGGATGGGAGGAGGGAAGGGGAGGGGATGGGAGGAGGGGAGGGAGAGGATGGGAGGAGGGGAGGGAGAGGATGGGAGGAGGGGAGGAGTGGAGGGAGGTAATGGGAGGGGAGGGAGGGGATGGGAGGAGGGGAGGGAGGGGATGGGAGGAGGGGAGGGAAGGGATGGGAGGAGGGGAGGGAGGGGATGGGAGGAGAGGAGGAAGGAGAGACAAGTACATATATTATCATCCATTCAGTTGGCACAGTACTACACAACACACAACACATAACTATGACATGCATGCCCACTCCAAGTGTGAGGGTCTAGCACACCAGACTAGATAAGTACATGCATGACCAGGGAAATAAGAGAAAGGAAATACGAACTAAACTCAATGATGGCCCTAGTACATATAACACTAGTGTATAATAAACTTGCTGCGAGTGTCTGCTACACTCTCTGTCAGCCACAGTACATGTGTGGATAGCATCCACTAACACACTGAGGACCACCCAGTCACTGACCATCTCACAGAGCTAGCCAGCACACACTGGCAGCTGTCCTTCAGGACATACTGTACAAACAGTACGTAGCCACAAACATACCTTGACCTTCTTAGAGGTGGTATCTCCAGCGAGAGTGTGCCCAAAGTCCAGCTGGCCACCCTCGGCACCCTCCAGGACCAACTTTAAGGGGATTCCCCTACCCACCAGGAGTAGCTTCAGGTGAGCACTGTTGCCATGGTAACCAAGGCAGATTGGCTCAAAAAATGGTTGTGAGTCAATAGGGGCAAACGAGATTGCTATGCGGTGCAGAGCACCTGCCTCCACACGGCGAAAAGCATTCAAAATGCAAAAGGGTCCCGTTGGGTCCAGCAGTGGTGAGGTAATGTCTACTGGCTTATCAGAGATGTTCTTCAGATACACTTCCTTCACTGTGCGTTCACCTAAGTATCGTTCACATATAGTATAGTGGAACATAACAAGAGGGCAAAATGAGAAAATGGCATTATCTCCAGTTTGAGGCACACAACACATTGTGCTACGTACATTACTAGCACGTATCACTGCATACTCAACCTCACACAGGCCTACCATTCCACATAGTACACCTCCGCTACTGTGCAGCACTGCCTGCTCAGAAGGTAGCAATGAGTGCCCACATGTATGTATGGAGGTGTGACATGCTGAGCTGATGTGATGCAGTCAAGGCACCGTGTTACCCACTTACCGATGGTGACATCCCCAAAGTCAAGCTTGGTCTGCCCGTGGCCGGATGCGACCACAAGTGATGGCCGTACTGCCCGTCCATGTACCTCCAGGTAAACAGTGTCCTCCAGCCTGGACACACAGATGGACACACAGATGGACACACAGATGGACACAGATGAAAGTAGTGAATACACAAGGACACACAAATGGACACACAAATGAACACACACATGGAAGGAATGTATACAGGTGGACGGACAAACAGATGTACACACAGATGTACACACAGATGTACACACAGATGTACATCAGGGTGCACACAATGGAACCAACTGCGAGTCCACACAAATGGTCACAGATATGCAAACACACAGGTGGTCCAAGAGTGCTCCCACAGCTGGCCCACAGCTGGACACACTAACGGATACACTACAATAGGCAGATGGTCACACACACACACAATTCATACAACTGACAACTGATGCCAAATCAATAAGCACTACTGTAGAGTATGGTGTTTGGCTGGCCAGAGGGCAGCCATTAGGTAGCCTTTAGTGGCACACACATCACTACTGAAAGACTGTGTTAACAAGTGAAGATACACATGGCACATAGGTTAAGCATACCAGAAATGTATCATAGTGACTACAGTGAAGTGACACATGTCAGTACTGCATTCAGAAGTGCACGGGGGGGGGATATACATTGTACCATCCTTGAAGCATCCAAAGGGAGGGTAAGGAGAGGAAGGCAACTGCTTCTCCTGTATGCGTGGAGACTGCGTGTGAGTGCATGTGTGTGTGCACATTACATCTCCCCACTTGTAGGGTACTGGTCGCTGACTGTTTTCCTTGTGATTTGTAGTACAGACAAAGCAAGGGATTTTCAAATGCATTTCTTGTTTAGCAAACTGAGCAATCAGGGACTGTTCAGCAGCAGAGTGGAGCAGGGACCTAGAGGGGAGGGGGAGGGAAGGGGAGGGGAGGGGAGGGGAGGGGAGGGGAGGGGAGGAGAGGGGGAGGTGGAGAGGGGAGGGAGAGATCAATTGTAGCACAATGTTAGACCACACAGAGGGAGGAGGGTGTGTATACACCTGGGGAAACACAGGACAGACTGGCAACCACTCACTATCTCCAAGACATAGTCACATATGCTAAGGCATTCACAATACAGTCTGTGCACCTGGGCTGCAGTACACACAGACACACATGGCTACATCTCCTATGTGAGGTATTGGTCACTTACGGGTCTGTCTGTGACATGCCTTGGGTGGTAGCACTCCCATCGCTGACAGGCTCAGTGCTGGCCTTGTGGGACCCACTCTTTGGGAGAGAGGACTGCTTCTGGGACTTCTTCTGCATACAGTAAGTGAGGAATATTCTCCTAGCCAGGAGGCATGGCAGGCAAACATGCTCAGTTCTGAAGAGTCCTTTACAGAACACCATAGGCCCCAGCCAAAAGGCTTCCACTGGCCAAATTTCTACAATGTGCCTGCATTATTGTTCTGCCTTGCACCTAAATTACCCTCTGGTCCACTTACCCTCTGGTCCACCATGCGCAACACGTGGGTGCAGCTGCACTGTGCTGGTATGTCTGTTGTGCTAGCATACAGGATGGTCTAGCAAGCCAGACTCTCTCCATCCCCCTAACCTGGGTAGCAAGCTGCCTTTGAGCCTCTGCCTGCTGCCGGGCTCTCTCTTCATGCAGCCGGCACCTCTCAGCCTCTGCCTCTTTAGCCAGTCGAGCTGCCTCGGCTGCTACCTCCTCCTCCTTAAGCTTGGGACAAAATTGGACCTGTATGGCTTGGCTCTGTGCACAAATGGTGTCCGTGTAATGTACAGTGTACATGTATGTGTGTGTGAGAGAGGGAGAAAGAGGAGTACCACTGAACACCATACAGTGCACCTTGTACCCTGCTGCTGCTGCTGGTATGTACAGTATGTACAGAGTACCACACATAATACATGCCACTCCACAGTCTCACCATCACAGCACCACTCACATCACCCCATTTCACATACAGTAAATGCTACTCATTTCCTGTACATCTGTTTATCCTCGAGCTGTCCTAGTTAGCCTACTGTAAAGTCAGTGAGTCTCACGTACGCAGCCCAAGAGCCAGTGTGTGTACATGCCAACACATGTTGCAATACACAACACACATTGACACACGGAACATGCTCTGCACGCCTACACCTCTGCATTCACACAGTACACACTACACACTGTACAAGGAAGATGTGGTGTTGCTGTGTGTACACATGTGCCATATACGAGGGACAAGATGGCATAATTGACAATCCCTTCTACATCTAGTGCCAATACTCCAACTGTCCATAAGTTCTCTTGATAGCACACAGGCAGGGGGTACGCATACACAGAGTGCAATCATCATGAGCATGTGTGAGGAGTGGTCCCTACCTGTCCCTCAGCAAGGATTCCTGTTCGCGGTGACACCGTCACGGGGCAGGAGGAGGGGAGGCAGAACTCAAACTTCATTGCTCCACCTCTTGTGTGTTTGAGCTGTTTGTGGATGAGGTTGGTCCGAGCAGTGCTTGCGCTATTGACAGGTGTCCCTCCAAAGTAGACAACATTGTGTGTCAGACTGAGTGGAGGCTGGACAGCCCTCCCCTTACAGGGAATGGAGTACTTCCTACAAGAAGAGACATCTGTGAGTACCACACACAGGTGAAAGGTAGGCTGCAGTGAGGTTGGAGCACCCTCACACAGCTGCAGGCACTCACTGTAGTGCACATGCATGCACAAACAAGTTGAGGTGACTACTAATATAGTCCAAGGACAGCTGTGAGACAGGACCACGTGTTGCAGGGCAGACAGAACACACAGGAAGTGAACTATTCAATGAGCACGAGATCATTATCGTTTTCAACATTTTTATGTGCAGTAAGGTCACATCCTTAGTAAAGGGACTATGTAAGGCTGCCCCATGACAGTGAGACAGAAGCCTTTGGAAAGGTTTGTAGAGTTTGATAAAAGTCTGGCGGTGGTCGCAGTACATTGAGAGGCTTCGTCATTGCTTCTGCACAATAGCATCACCACTGTGGTCAGGAAAAGGCTTAGCAGCAATGAGTCCAACACACTCTACCTGTGAAGCCAGGGGACATGCAAGTCCTATGAAGACTGCACCGCAGAACACAAGGATCATAAGCAGTCCTATTACAAGGTTGGCATTGAGCCGGTGCTGTGCTGGTGGCCTGGAGCACAAGCACAGCAATGAGGAGTCTAAGCTATGCACGTATGGTGTGGCAAGGGTTCCAGTCTAAGTCAAGTCAGTGTACATTCACAGCAACCCTACCACAACTTTGTAAATTGAAAGAAGAAAGACTGACTGAAGAACTGATTAATAAAAGAAAAATTTATTAAAGAAATGATTGATGGAAGAACTGATTACTCCTGTATTCATTTCTTGTGTTGTACATATACTCATGTACAGGGTGCCTTGAAAGTAGACCTGGCTACAGGTCTTCCCAAATTAAATAACATTCCCATTCCCATTCCCATTTGAGGATCTGATTTGCATAATGACTGAGTAGCACATCTGATACCATTGAAGATTAGTGGTACAAATTAGACAACCACATTGGGGTAGCTGGGTAGGTGGAAGCCCCACCTGGTGCAGGACTCAAGTGCCCAGGTGAGATTAGCAACGTTGGCCATTCTTTGGATGACATGTTGAAGGGTAGAGTCATGTGTGGCATTAGTGAAGGTGTTACACACTGATGATTTTGTAGAACCTCAGCCTTCATCCAGACAACTATGGATTACCACAGAGCATAGAGATGCCGCTGCACACTACCCTGCTATTGATGGGTGAAGTATGCCCATGCATTGCTATACTCTGTGCTCCACAGAGCGTTCTCACATACCTGCCACTACCACTGACACAAGTGAGCTTGAAGGAGAAAGGCTACAAGAAATAAATGAACACATGTCAAGAAATACTTATGTGCACGAGCACAGAATGTACCACACACACACACACACACACACACACACACACACACACACACACACACACACACACACACACACACACACACACACACACACACACACACACACACACACACACACACACACACACACACGTATTGCACATGTACAGTATGTATTCCTTCAGCCATTTAAGAGAGAACAAACCAACCGACCAGTGGAGAATGTGTGTGTGTGACTGCTCAGCTGTCTCACCCCAACTTTGTCAGGTGCAACAATCACATCTAGTTTCAATGTCTCCAGAGGCAGCATGGTCAGGAAGCCATCAGCTGGCTGCACCTCAACCATCTGTTGGGAGAGGGGACAGCTGCTGTACAGTACGTGTGTGACAGTACATACAACACACTACACCATGTGTCACAGTTTGAATGACAGTCTGACACTGTATGCGCTGGCATCAGTGACAGTGTGAATGACAAGAGTTAGCACAAGCACTTGTGATAGCAGTGAGAACAATCTACAAGTTAACCACTTTCTAGACTGTTAGCCTTAACTGCCTTGGTGCATATTACACCATATCGCTAGTAATTTTGGCAGGGAAGTTCTATTTTGGCAGATTGGTGGCTTCGAAATGATCTGCTAATATTTCCAACCACCAAATTGTTTAGTATAGCATAACCCAACATTGCCCAACTGCCAAAGCAAAATCCACAAAACGGCATTATTTGTACAATTCACCAAAATTCTGGCCATATGCATGGTACATATGTACACATTCAGAGCACACACAACACATACATTAGGTGTGTTGACAAATCCAATCTCCTGTACCAGTGCTGACGTGTTGGTAACCTCCACACTGGAGAGGACCGACTCATGGAAGCCAACACAGCCAAAGTCTACTCCCTTCACGCTGAACTCCAGGGCTGATGGGGTGAGAGTGGCGCGCACAGCAAACACAACTGGGAGAACCTGAAGAGGGAAGCAAATGTGTGTGTGTGTGTGTGTGTAGGTGTGTACAGTAGATATGTGTGCACATGTGTAGGTACAGTGTATGTGTGTGGGCATGTGTGGAAGCATGCTCAAACAACAGCACTAGCAAATTTGTAGATGTACAGTAACATGACATTCTATCTGCTAGGTTTAAGCAGAGTACTGTAAGCAGCCAAGTAGTCAATAGGCCACTGCATAGCAATGCCATGTCAGTGGTTACAGTAATACACTGTCGCACCTGATTGGCAACCCTTGCAAGCACTTGAGTGCTAAACAGACTGGTCGTTTCACCATGGCAACTACCATCTTCAGCCTGTTTCAATGGGATGCCAGACCTGGAGAGGGGAACACACAAGAAGTGACATGTATAAGCATAGGTCTATGCACACCTGTATGATGAGGGTATTGTGTGTGTGTGTGTGTGTGTGCGTGTGTGCACGCACGTCTGAGTATGTGCAGAGTACACATACGGTACATACGTACTTTGGTAAGAAGCGAAGCTGTGTTGTGATTGAAGAGTTGGGCTGAATCACAGCTTGCTTGGGCAGCACATCCAAATAGCTGGCATACTGCTGAGGAATGTCAAAGGACATTTGCAGAGCAGCTGATGAACTGCATGGGGAACGTATGCAACAGTGGAGCAGGGCTGGCTGGGGTTGGTAGTAATGGAATGCACATGAAGAACATAGCTATGTATGTAGGTGGATAAGAGGTGGGGGGATGTGCTGTACTCATTACCTGTTAGAGAACACCAGTGAATCCTGGTAAATCTTGTCCAGTTCACATATTCCGAAATCAGTGACCTACAGTAAGGCAAGCAAATACAGCTCCAGTAATGTGTACTGTACGTAGATTGTGTGTGTGTGTGTGACACATACAGAGTAACAGAGACATGGCACACACTTAAAGTTGTGGCAGTGAAGCATCACAGAGCTATACACAGCAGTCTCCTGCTGGGTGTATTACAGTCACTAGATTGTCAAGTAGTGGTGGGAGGAGGGGGAGGGGAGGGCAGTGTGGTGAGGCTGGGGTGGGGATGCTACAGTGCATATGCACACACACACACACACACACACACACACACACACACACACACACACCTCTCTCTCTGCTGACACAGGGATGTCCACACACACACCACAGACCTCCACATCCACCTGAACAACAGAGAAGGGTACGTACATCAACACAGTACTACGTATATGAGGTGCAGATACATACGTACACACACACTACTATACATAGACAAAATAATACTGTATGCATGCAAAGTCATGAGTATAAATGGGACTGTAAGGTGTGCTTGTGTGTGTGTGTGTGTGTGTGTGTGTGTGTGTGTGTGTGTGTGTGTGTGTGTGTGTGTGTGTGTGTGTGTGTGTGTGTGTGTGTGTGTGTGTGTGTACATGGGCAAACCTTGTCCACTTCACTGCTGGAGAACTCAACGACAAAGTCTGCTGCGTGTTCTCCCAGTGATGAAGGTGAGAAGTGGACGGCAACAACAAGCTCTGAGTATGCTTCCAACCTTGCACTTACCTACCACAAGGAGGGAGAACAGAGAGCAGGCAAACTACACTAGTGTACATACATAATTCATTCACATGTGCAGGCATCTTAAATGTACGGTATGAACTGTACATATGCATATTGAATGGATCATGCTTACAGGCTCAATAGAGATGTCAGGGGAGGGGGAGGGGGTGGGGCACTGCTCTTGAGCAGCCGTTGTTGCTTCTTCTTCCTTCAGAAGTGCAGTCGAGTCAGAGGTGGACAGAGCAGCCTCTGATGTTGCCATGGTAACTCCCTCCTCACCCTGGGGCGGCTCCTGTATAAACACAGCTGGCTTGCACTCCTTGGCCCTGCCCTCCTGCTCCTCCCCTTCACCTCCTTCCAATGGTGGGACCAGGACTGTTGACACCTCTTTCTCACTGTCTGGTGGCGGCTTGGGCTGTGAGGCATCTCCCACTGTGGAGCTGGTGCGGGAAGCACCCCTACCACTCGCCCTGTCTTCAGGAGGTGGCTGGTCAGGGCTGATGCTTGGGTTGTGCTTGGAAGCAGCATCACTGGGCAGCACATCACTTGCACACTGAGAGACACAAGGTGAAGAAAAGCACGGTAAAAATGTGTGGCGGAGCAGTAGAATGTACAGAATGTGTATATGTATGCAACATACAGTAAAACAGAATGGAATACATAAAGTTGAATATGGAGCAAGAGGACAAATACCAGTGGAATATAACCTGTCTGATCTGCGCATTCCCACCTCACCAACCTTCCAACACCACCAACCTTCCTGATGGTCAGTTCAGTCCCGAGGGCTCCAATGTTCCTTAGCGTTAGCTTCTTCACACGGGACTCCCCCCGACACACTCGACTAAAATCAACTTTGGATTCACTTACACTTACCTACAGCATATGGGCACATAGTGCACACAGTTGTGCATCACCGAATAGCATGCAATGTGTAGACTGCCAGTAATACAAGTAGGCAGTTAGTCAGTGCATTGTGTGGTGTGATATCCGAGAGCACATGTGTTGTGTTGTAGCTATCACACTGTGTAGTACAGTATGGAGGGTCAGACTCACTGCACACCGCTTCCTCCTGCACCTGACAGGCACAGAGAAGGGACCTGTCTGAGCCATCATCTCAATCTCACCATCAGTGTCATCGTCAATCTACACAGGGAAAAGATGTTCAACACAGTTGAATGATGTTGTTAATATCACGGAGTCGACGACCCACACAATATTATCCATATTGACGTACATACACAGGTGGGGGTGGCAATCATGACTGCGCAGGTGTGCAAAGCGGGGGGCTCTAGTCAATGCAACCACCACTTTGCAAGGTAACATCCTAGGCTTGCATCCAGCCCGTTTCGCTGTGAGCTTATTTATTATTGCACAATACTGCAGGAATGTCTGGCGCCTGAGACTAGTAGCATCCTATGTGAATGCATCCACACACGTACTGTACACTCACAGACACCCACTAACCATAGGCTCAAACACCACTGCCATAGTGCATGCAATGCCAGCTGACATGAGACCAGGTGGAGTAAACCTGAGGTGGGGTTAAGCAGAAGTATAAGGTGAGTACACACATGCATGCACACACCATACTGTAGCGTGCGCACACACACACACACACACACACACACACACACACACACACACACACACACACACACACACACACACACACACACACACACACACACACACACACAAATGCACCCACCCACCCACACTCACACACACACACACACACACACACACACACACACACACTTGAGTGTGCTGCTGAACTCACGATATTGAAAGGAAGTCCTTCAAATTCTCCGACACACCCAAAAACTTGCATGTGTTGACAGTGTACGAGATGTTGGTAAGTTGCAGCACACACTTGTACTCCTTGCCCACTACAAAGTCCTGTAGAAGAGGGACACATTTGACAGTGCAACAAGAGAGGCTTGCTCAAGCAGCTATCGCAGAGATAAGAGTGGTCTGTGAACAACACCATCTGGTAACTGTATATACAAGTCTTAAGGCAGTACTTTTGAGTGCATGCATGAAGTTGATAGCCTGTAGCACAAAGGCAACAACAGAGCTCAACAACCAACAGGTGTGTGTGCACATGTATGTAGGTTGCAATGGGGCACCAGCAGTTGTACGTACACACACCAACTGCAGCATGTGGACAAAGAGTAACTGTGTACTGTATATGTATATTGAGTGTACCTTAAACTCCACCACTTCAGGAGTGCTCCTGTAGGCAGGACCCTATGTACATATGGACAAGGTGAACATGTAACTGTGACGCTGAAGTTTAATGGCTGATGGCTTTCAAAGACATGCCACTATGCACACTCCCTCCCCTGCCCCTCCCCACCTCTTCCCTCCCCTGCCCCTCCCCACCTCTCCCCTCCCCTGCCCCTCCCCACCTCTCCCCTCCCCTGCCCATCCCCACCTCTCCCTTCCCCTGCCCCTCCCCACCCCTGCCCATCCCCACCTCTCCCTTCCCCTGCCCCTCCCCACCTCTCCCTCCCCTGCCCCTCCCCACCTCTCCCCTCCCCTGCCCCTCCCCACCTCTCCCCTCCCCTGCCCCTCCCCTGCCTCTCCCCACCTCTCCCCTCCCCTGCCCATCCCCACCTCTCCCCTCCCCTGCCCGTCCCCACCTCTCCCCTCCCCTGCCTCTCCTCTCCCCCACTGTACATGCCTTGAATTCCCTCCCTGCTACCACTTGCGTGTGAGTGATGGTCTCCTTCTGTCTCTGGAGATTCCTCAGAAGGATGTCCTGGTGATAAGTGCAGGTACACAGTACATGAAACAGACACATAAATACCCCCACCACAAGACCTTCCTCACCTTTTCCATTTTGCTCATGGTTTTCTTCTGTCCCAGACCCCCTTCCCCTGCCCCTGCTCCTCCCACACTGTCCAACAAATCACCTCCCCCCTCTCCAGGTGACAAGGGACCACTGGGGAGGGACACTGCACTCCACAGACCATCAAACTCGGGACGGATAAGAGTCTCATCACTCACCATGCTAGGTCTAAAGGACAGAGGGAGGAGCAAGTGGTGTGTAGTGCATGCCTGGCACACACAGGACACCCTGACATAACCATGTACACATACAACTGCTCCAATGTTGGACACAGCCAGCTGTGTACTCGTACACCATCATCCTTTTGACATTCCGATATTGCAAAACTGTTCTATATCCTCTATTCATCCCATGGTGAAGTTGGTTGAACGGACAAACCGTTGTGAAAGGAACAATCTCATTGGACCAAATTATCAAAGCAATCATGTGAGAAGTGACTCACTATGTATGTACAGTACATGGGAGGGCAGAAAGCTACTTGAAGCGCTGTCATCACACACACATGGGGACCGGGCACAAGTGGCAAATGACCTGTTTACTGCATTGTATGCATGTGTACGTACAGTACATGTTCTGTATAGTGATACACTTGTACACAGGCTAAGGTAGAGACATAGATAGCCCTGATGGTGTGCACGACGTACATCAACTCGTGTGGAGCAAGATGGTCACCAGCATACGTACAAAGTGATTGACCCATGTAGCCTCCTGGCTCCACCTAATTACACCAATAATGTGGTGTGTTGCTAGGCCAGCAGACAGACACCACAAGGACAAGCTAGCCCAACAGTCTGACTGATTCATTCACTTGCTCTATTCACTCTCATTATAAACAGCTGGAGGATATTACGTATGCCAGAATCCACAGAAAATATACTGGTACGTACACACACAATACTGTACAGTGCATCACATGCCATCCTTGTATACACACCAAAGGTGCATACACGTACATATGTACAAATACTGTATGTGGGCTTCCATGCACTCCGGCAGGTGCCATACCAGAGCAACAGTACCACACGCCTCACCTCTCTGCTCTCCTTGCTCTTTCTCTCTCCTCCTCCTCCTCCTCCTCTTGGTCTACAGCCACTTCACCCTCTCTTCGGTCACCTTCCTCCACTCCTGGCTGCTTGCCTGGGACCAGTGTGGCACTGACAGGAGCAGTGGCAGTGCTTGGGGACACTTCAGAGCCTTCTTCTTCACGCTTCCTCCTCTGCATCTACATATGGACAATGCACATGTTTGCTTGATGGCTGTACTTGGAAAACTTTAAACCAGTGTCTGGTTAGGACAAACTCCAAGCTGATTCTACACTAAATTGTCAACTTGGTACATGTTGTCATGTTGCAGTAGGCACACAAACTCAAACTACAAAGATGTATTGTTCCTACTGTCCCCACCTACTGTGCCTATGCAGTGTGCACTGTATACAGTAGTCCACACGCACACATACCGTATGGCAGTAAAGTTGCTTACCTTTCTAGGACCATGGCCCACTGCTGCCGCCACCTCTCTGGTCTGCCAGTGGGGTTTGCTCAGCTTCTCCTGCTGCCGCTTCAAGCGACGTTCCTCGTTCAACAGCTTCTGCACTATCTCCATCTCCTTATCACGCTGTACCGCATCAAAGTGCCTGCCACACACACATGTACAGAGACAGAAACACACACAGACATCACATACTGTACGTACACGTACAGCAACACAGCAAGGGACAACAGAGACAATGTATAGAAGCAATGTGGTAATCTGAGTTGGCTACTAGCTAGCTGAGTTGGCTAACACCACAATCATGATATCCTGCCCTATTGAATTTACCTGGACATTGCACATGGATTTTTCCATGGAGAATGTAGAGAATGAGAAGTTACTTGAATATGTAATTTGCACAAGTATGTACAGTGCACTTGCTACACAGCAACAGAGTTGTACTGTACAACTCACTCCATCTTCTTGGTAAATTCCTCCAATCTCTCTCTCTTCTTCTTTACCAGCAGGTCCTCCCCTGCCACCTCACCCTCGGTGGGATCCTCACTTGCTCCCCCAGCGCCTTCAACCTTCTTCTTCATTTTCTCCTGGAACACAAAACAGCGTGTCATTCAACCAAGCTACTGCAAGACAATGATATCCTTAACACCCTACAGCTGTACGTACAGCATAGCCCCTTTAGGACACCCTGAGCGGACACCTCCGTATGTAATGAGGACAATGCCTATTGTCCTGACTACTGTACACTGAGATGTGTACAAACTACTGTGTACCTCTAAATAAGGACACCTGGGCCAGCCCCATAGGCAGCCAGAAGAGACATGTGTCACTCTACTGCAAGTGAAACAGTGAGGATCTCCTGATGCTGTTGAAACTGTACTCTGCTTGAATGACTGGAAGACCAGCTCAACCTCACTTCTCCTGACAATTCAGCTCACCCCTTTCAAGACAACATGTGTGCCAAGTACACACACTACAGACTTGCCTTGCTAGCTGCAATGCTCTGCTTAAGCTCCAGCATTGCCTTCAGCCTGCTCTCGGCTGCCTCCTTCCTCTCCCTGTCTTCCTTTGCCTTCCGGGCCTGCTCTCTTTCCACTGTCACTTCCATTAGTGCATGGGTCACCTCTCCTGCACGCTTAGCCTCCACTGCAGCCTGTGTCTGCAGTGCCTCTCCCTCAGACTGGGCCAGTGTCTGCTTCCTGTAGTAAGGATGGTGCACTGTACACAGTACAGTATGTACACGTGTCACAGTGTGTATGTGTGTGCATCGCACTTGTACCCTTGTTTGGCATAAATAACATACATACGTACATACACACATGTGTGTGAACACGTGCACTTGATGTGTCAACAAGTGTGTGTGTGTGCACATGAGAATTTGTGTTTGGCTTACGAATGCGAATGTATGAATGAGTGGGATGTATGGGTATAAATACTGTACATACACATGTACTCAAATGTAGACATACAGTTCATGTGTACACACAGTACACATGTACAGTGCAAGACCACATACGTAATATTAACATTTCATTTTGGACTGTGTACACGCAATGATTCAACTATCCTACCTCTCTGTACCTGTACTTTGCACTTTGTACTTTTTACTTCTCATTCTGTTTCATTTTATTTTAAACCATAAACTGGTTGTGATGTAGAACAAAGTGGTTATGGAAGGAAACGATTCGATGGGGTAGGGGACGATTCATAGACACTGCCCAAACAATTCAGCAGGAATTTGGAGTACTTCACAAGTGACCTACAGTGTACTGTACAGCAGCTAAAGAGACGCTGCATTCTAGGCACAGTACAAGCAAATGGGTCACAAAGTACGGGCAATCTGCCACTGTTCTGTCACATGCTCTAGATACTGTGCATCTGTGTGTGTGTGTGTGTGTGCCGTCAGTAGTGTGTGTGTGCTGGTGGTAAATGGTTGCTAGATCCAATGATGCCTGTGGTGAGCAGACCCACTTCTCTAACGCTTTCTTCTTCAACACATAGTTGCTTAACAATGCATTCTCTTGCTTCAGCCTCCCAGTTGCTTGCTGTTCCTTCATGGCAGTAATGTTGCCACCCTTCTCAACCACAAGCTGCTGCAGGGGCAGGTGCTTGGAGAAGTTGAGCTCTGCAGTCAGGAGGGAGAGCCTGTGGGCAGAAGAAGGCAGGGAATTTGCATGGAGCCGTGGCAAAAATGTGTATGCTTAGTGTGTTGCACTGTGTGCGTGTGTGAGTGTATGTGTGTGTGTGTGGTGTGTGTGCGTGTGTGTATGTGTGCATGCGTGTGCGCACCATGTGTGTGTGTGGTGTGTGTGTGTGTGTGTGTGTGTGTGTGTGTGTGTGTGTGTGTGTGTGTGTGTGTGTGTGTGTGTGTGTGAATGTGTCACTGTGTGCAGCGCATGCTTTGTACCCAAGTCTATACATAAATGCATACTTGGTGTGTACGTACGTATGTACAGTGCTCCGCTCCTTGCATACAATAGACAATGAAGCAGCATGCAAGCCAACACAGAGCAATCATAAACTCAGTCAATGAGTGAGAACTCACTCAGCTTCCTTTAAGGCCTCTCTAAGAACCATCTCTACTGCCAGTTCACTGTCAGTCTCCTTGGTCGCCTTCTCCACCATGGATTCAAGCAGTCCTCTAGAGGCACTGGAGTATGTGGGGAGAGGTTGTGGTTGTAATGGGAGGAGACACATGTCTACCTACTGTAAGTACTACAAAATTGTTTGAATGGTGTTTCCAGCATGTCAACTGGTTCACAACTCATCTGACACTTTGTGCTACACTTAACATGAGCCTGGGAGAACATATGGACCTATTGGGAAGCTACCACCAAGGTGGTGCAAACGTCCAAGGTCAACAAGGAGTAAGTTGACCCTAATGTAGCAGCTTTTGTACTATTATGAGCTGCTCAAGGATGCGTGTAATCATGCAGAGCTTAGGCTGGAACTGTAGATAGAGTGGTTGACTGTTAGTTAGAGAACACCTTTACAGGTGCTTGCGCATGTGTATGTATGTGTGTGTGTGCGCATGTGCGTGCAACACAAACTGGTTGTTGGACTCCACTGCATGCTCCAGCTCCACAATCAATGCATCTCGTTTCAGCCGCATTGCCTCCAGTCTGTCTTGACATGCCTTCAAGTCCTCTCTACACATGTAGGTATGTATGTACATAGACACTATGCAAAATGGTGGAGTGCAACCCCTCAGTAGGTGTCACTGTGTAAAGTGGTATAGAAAGGTTTCTATAACACAAGAGGGATTCACGTAGGCGGTGCAGTGTCTCCAAATTTGCACCCACACCAACAGAAAGGTCGGAAACAAGGAGGCTGAAGCAGTGACTCAGCATCACTTGCCATTACTGTACATAGAAATGATTTCACAAGCTTGAGTCTTGCAAGACATCCTACCACACTTGCAACAATCTCCACATCTGGCAACATCTCAATAACAATGGGAAGTGGCCAGATGCAGGGACTTTTGCAAATAAAAGATTCAAGCTGCAGGGTTGGTGCACTTTTAGAGACACTGCACCGCCCCTACGTACGTACATCTGTCTTGCTTTCAGGATAACTGTACTTTCTGTACTTCTAAAACATACAAGCTACATATGTTAAGTTGTTAACACACTGTAATCCATAGGGTATGCCGGTTGCACTCGTTTGGCATCCCTACATGTACGTATGTGGTGCAGATCACATGACCTTGGTGGCACCAGCTGGATTGTATACAACTGACACTTCCTCACGCATAGATAGCATTTTACAGCACTTTTCAGGCCTTTTAATAAAGGAACAATGCTACTTTTCTGTAATATTACAACAGGTCAGCATACAACTAACCACCACCAACCCTACATAGGCAGCACCACCATGCTGTCTGAAGTCTACCCAAAGACCCTAATCGACTTGGTGACATTAGGAGTACCACAATGTGAGACATGACATTACAGTAGCTTCAGGGTTTCCAGTCCCACTTGACATTCACACTCAGCACTGTATCATGTGAATACAGTAGTGGATGATGGGTTCCCACATGCTTCCATTGTAGACTGATGTCAACATGAACGTGAGAATGCTCCAAAATTACTGTATTCACATGATTGAGTGCAGAGGGCATTGGGCAGTCGGACAAGAAACCCCAAACCCTCACAGCCTATGGTACACACAGTATGCCAGTACGTACCTCATACACACAACACACAGTAAACACCTACCTACAACAGTGGCTGTGTTCAAAGCTCTTTTTACTTTAATGGGTTCACCAATAATTGAGAAGAAACACTAGGTCAAGCACTCTGAACCTCACCACCTTAATCCCAGCTGTGAAGTCAATACTATTGGAAAGTTAGTTTAAGCTGCTATATAGAAGGGTCAGGTAACTTTTGGGCAGCAATAACCACTCAAAACAGAATACAGTGTATGTATACTCACCGACAAGTATCAACTGCAGACTGCTTTCCCTCAAAGTCTTGTCCATACTCCAAGACTGCATTCTTAGCCCTCCACACTTGAGCCATTTCCTGGCAACAGATGAAGGTGGACTCAATTACGTACATACGTACGTACGTATGCTAAACTGAACAAAGACTCAAAACAGCTCTACACTGTAGAAGGCTGTCCCATTAAGACTAACTCGTGCTGTCAATCTGCTCACAGGCCAACTATTGCACCCAAACACATATGCACTGACAGAACATCTTCAGTGTCGACATTGCTGCTTAGTACAGTGTCTATAATGCTCAGGGGTGCATTTGGGGGGACACATTTGGCAAGTCATATTAAGTTAACATAGCATCGCCCCTCCTACCTTCTGTATCGCCTTCCCCCTGCCTCCCACTTCCTGGAAGTGCAATTTCACCCTGCCTTGAAAAATTTCAAAATATGTATGTACAGTAGTGGCTGCTGTTTGGTGTACAGTATGTAATGTATGCAGTTGGGCTAGGGAATGTGAAATACAGTAGGCAATGGTCAATCACAACCAACAGAAAATTGGTACATACAGCGTACTGTAGGATGGAATACACAAACGTACAGTACCTGCATACCGCTTTAGAAAGATGGTTGTTGTGAACATCAATAGACTCAGAATGTACCTCTGCACTACGGCCTCGTGTAGGCACACTGTAACTGTAACACCTGACTGGTCCGGATCAACTGGGGTTATGTGACTAACAGAAGTCACAGTTCAGAGGTGAGCGGTGAAACTCGCATTCACGACTGTGCAAAGACCTACATACAACAGCAACTACGTACGTACCAGTGTGTGGTTGACACTCACTGCACCCTAACTATTTCACGTGCCTAGGCAGTACCTGCTACTACAGTGGTTTCACAACTTCTAGTCCCGATTGACATTTGTGCATTGCACTCAATCACGTGAGAAAGTATTGAAATGATAGGGTCGCAAGTGCTTCGATCACACGGGACTAGAAATCGTGAAACCACTGTACACAGGACCATGTTATGTGTGGGCTAATGTAATCAACAGACAATAGGAAGTCCAAGGTGACACTTAGCTCAAATCCCCTACCAGATAAGGGTGCATGAGAAGGACAAACCAACAGGCCATTGAAATACTAATTGGCATGGGATGTCAGAGGGTGTTGTTTCATCTTGTTGATAGTGATTGGCATGAGTCTTGTACCCTGCTGACCATGCACCACACAATGACACCCTTCTACTCTGGACACCTTTGAGGGACAGTTGGGACAGGCTCAACTGTCCTCAGCATTGAGTATCTTTCAGAGTTATGTTTAGTACACATCTCTGTGCATCTGGGACCGTAGGCAGTGCCCTAGAGAGGGGTCATGAATCCAAGGTGTCCTTAGGGGGGTTCACTGTAGCAGTACACTAGTAGAACTAAACCAACATGTACTATACGGTCCTTTGTAATATGTACACAACTTCTCAGTGTATGCAGAGTGGGGATGTACATGAAAGGCAGTAGTGCCATGTGCGTGAATGTGGTACATACATATGTATCAGACATGTACACCTTCTATACACAACACATGGAAAATTCAGAAGTGTAGTGAGCTTACTGTGTAGGACATATGGGTGCTGTGTGTAGTGGGTATACTGTATAGTAGGTGTACTGTGTAGTAGGTGTACTGTGTAGTAGGTGTACATTTCCCTTCCTGTACTGTGTAGTAGGTGTACTGTGTAGTAGGTGTATTGTGTAGTAGGTGTACTGTGTAGTAGGTGTATTGTGTAGTAGGTATACTGTGTAGTAGGTGTACTGTGTAGTAGGTGTACTGTGTAGTAGGTGTACTGTGTAGTAGGTGTACCGTGTAGTAGGTGTACCGTGTAGTAGGTGTACTGTGTAGTATGTGCACTGTGAAGTACATACATATGCATACATACACATTGCCCATGCACATTTGACCAATACACTGTCACAGTGACTGTAAGTAATAACACCAACATCCTCAATAGACCAGCACATTATGCCCTGGGGACATGTAACAGTTGTGTGTGTGCAGCTCAGGTCCACTTCTGCCAAACTTGGAAATGAAACACATGTGAAGTGGTCCATGACAGCCTATGTAACTACATATTTGACAATAAAGAATAAATGCACTCTTTCACCACTAAGTCAGTTGTGAGAGTCACTACTCTTTCACCACTAAGTCAGTGGTGAGACTCACTACTTTATTCACCACTAGGTCAGTTGTGAGAGTCACTACTCTTTCACCACTAGGTCAGTTGTGAGAGTCACTACTCTTTCACCACTAGGTCAGTTGTGAGAGTCACTACTCTTTCACCACTAAGTCAGTGGTGAGAGTCACTACTCTTTCACCACTAGGTCAGTGGTGAGAGTCACTACTCTTTCACCACTAGGTCAGTGGTGAGAGTCACTACTCTTTCACCACTAGGTCAGTTGTGAGAGTCACTACTCTTTCACCACTAGGTCAGTTGTGAGAGTCACTACTCTTTCACCACTAGGTCAGTTGTGAGAGTCACTACTCTTTCACCACTAGGTCAGTTGTGAGAGTCACTACTCTTTCACCACTAGGTCAGTTGTGAGAGTGAGTGTTAACTTCATGGTCACTGAGTTGACCATTAAACTACGTAGCTGATGCATGTACGTACCTTAATACTGAGCGACTTGCGCACAGGGTCCACCAAGACACCACTCCCATCCTGCTCCTGTGGACTCGCACTGGGTGAAACCAACCCACTAGGCTCCCTGACCTCCACATCTGTGAGAGATTGCAGTTGACACAGTGTCCACCTCCTTGCAAATGGAGTGTGAATTCTATTGTTGCAGCTACCGAAATACGTAGTAGGACACTTCTGTGCTCAAATGAATTTAGGACTAAACGAATGTAAAACATTGTGGAGGAGAGTGGGAGTATGCAGGGACATGTTGGTAACTAAGTAATGACTGAGACAGCAGGACTAGCATTAAGGTGGGACATGCAATGTCAGACTGCGTAGCTGCAAGTTCACATTATATACAAAGAATAGACCGATGCAAAGGAACATGGTTACAGCGAGCAAGGTTGAGTAAGAGAAGGTAGCTGAATGGTAGCAAAGCTGCAGCACACTTCTAACCTGGCCCGTGCAGTCCTTGTAGAGCCAAGTGGTCCAGTGCACCCTCACTCACCATCCTGACAGGCCATCCAGCAGAAGCGTAGCTAAGTACGTATGCATGCGAAGCTCAGGTCAAGTGAAAGGAACGGACATACATTAGCCTGGGGCGTTTAGCGCACATTAGGTTTAGGGTTAGGGCTGGCATTTATATTAGACAATAAACACCTACAGGCATTGTCCGCTCTTTTCACTTGATCCTGAAGCTCTACTGGACCGACTCAACTTCAGCGACAATGAGCAAGAGAACCATCAAACGACACCCCTCTTTGCGCCTGCCACTTAGTCCTTGTGTAGCCAGCCGAAACTATATCTGCGCTTCAGTTTCTGCCTGCCAGCTGTGCTCTCTGGCCTTGCCTGGCCTTAGCTTGCCGAAGCTGTACCTGCTGTACAGTTTGGCCTTTTGTGCTGTACAATACAGTGTGTGTCTTGTGTATAAACTCATGTCTGATAGCGCAATGGCAATACTTGTATAACGAATGCGTACTGGTATAAATGACATTCAGCTGCCATATGTACGACACAGGGAGAGCGGACACTGCACTAATAGGAGGTACCGTATGTAGGAGAGGTACGGTGTGTGTCGTGTGTAGACACCTGGTGCAAAATGCGTTGCAGTCTCCCGATGTGCCCTAAGTATTATGCCAAAACTTTCCCTCCCGTGACCCAAAACGACACAAACAGACAAAATCGCGGTATAAGCCCCGTCCAGAGCGTTGAGTCGAACTATCTACCGATTTGTATAGGGAGCGAGCGAAGCGAGCCCCCAATGACGGGATTCCTCACACTATAACATCATAACAGGTCACCCTGGGCGATATACATTCTATTCATAGCCTTTGCCGTGCAAAGCAGCCGTACGTAGTCAGTTATTGCGATCCCACTTAGAAAAGTGAATAGTCTGGGTACGCAACACTACCCGGCTAGAGGGCTTTAGTTGGGAGGCCTACACTATAAACCCATGTGCAGGGTTATGAAGCGACCTTAACGAGATAGTGAGGAGAACACTGTATGGCGTATTAAACCCGCTATTAGGTATAGCTGTGGCCCTCATGCACTTGGTGGCCAGGTCGAGGGTGGCGTGCGAATGGATTGTATTTATTCATAAAATGGTAGGGCTAATTTCTGCAGTGTCAGTAGCCGCTAACCTTGTTCCTTTGCAAGATCCGGTTCATTAAAGCCCTCCATTTTTGCCGTTGCTAGGTGATAACTAAATTTAAACGCTCGGGGCGCTAAGCTTACTCAGAAACGCCTACCATCACCAGTTCTGAGATGGCACACGCCTTCCGTTGCTGTCGATCCGCGTGCCGCACTGTCCCACGAACTATATAGCCCAAACCACGCTGCCCTTCCATGTACAGTGTGCGCATTCCATAGATTAGAGTGTTTTGCGAGCCTAAATCGTGGCGGCGATTGAGTATGAATACCGATGGATTTCTTTACTTTCTTCTCAAAGGGAGACGGTAGCAGCAGCAGCAGTAGTGATCTTCCACCTGCCAAGAAGCCAAAATTAGCGGACTTGGACCCAGTCAAGCCACCAGCCCCGGTCCCCGTCCAGCTTGGGCCTCGCTTGCGGTCGACGCGGGGTACCTCTACTGTGGCTCAGTACATTAGGGATAGGGAAACCGATTTTCCCCATCTACTAGGAAGAGACATCAGCCAACGTTTGTATCTGCTTGAGAATGTACTGAAGAAATGGACTACTGCTAAAGAAGTTGTGTTGCCCAATGCCAAGTGCCACAATGTGAGTATGAGTGTTAATCCAAATGGCCACTTGGTAGCTCACTCATATAGTGGCCCACATGCCACACTTATCGACCCCAGAACAAAGGGAGTGACCACACATGAAGTAGCTGTCAGCAAACCAGAGGGATTCCAGCTTTTTCCTGGGGCAAGGAGTGAGCGTTATAATCACGTCCTATTTGCCAAGAAACGTGAGCATACTCTATATACGTCCTCTTCCAACGATGAGAACTACATCCGAATATGGGACATTCGCAGCCTGAAGCAGCCAATTGCCTCACATTGTTCAAACTATGGCACTATTGTTGACATTGCACACAACCCAGAGAACGGGTCACTCTTGTTTGCGCATAATGAAGGCCCCTTGTGTTTGTGGGATGTGGAATTAGCACAGTGCCAAGGCAACGAGTGTCCGACAGTGGAAGGAGCACAGGCTACAAATGAAGTGGAGGAGGACGCTAACCCCCATTATGCCCAGTTGCTCAATCTGTCATCTTTGAAGTGTATTGGGATTTTAGAGGAAGAGAACATGATGTTCCTTGGTACTAATGGAGGGTTCTTTGTTATCATTCCCACACTGGAATTTTCGGGGCTAGCTGACATTCTGAGCCATATCAACCTGAGCCAACAGAGGATGGAAAAGGGCTACTTTGAGTGGTTCAAGCAAACACTACCAAAAGCATACCGTGACAAAGTGCTGTGCCTGTCCGACCAAGATTACCTTCCTGCTGGCTGGGATAAAGTGTGTATGCTGTCATCAGCAAAGTTGTGCAAGGTCGATGAGTGTCTGTGCTTGTGTGCCCACGTAACAGCCATTGCTAAGCCCAGGGCCACTCAGAACAGTAGTTTTTCTTCCTTCATGCGTCCAGCCAAGAAGGACTTGCTCCTTCAGTTAGCCTTTCCTGTTCTTAAGCCATCAGCTGAGGCTCCTTGTATGCGAGACATTATGTTTGGTAGCAATTTCCGCACCTCACTCTCCAAGCTTGAGTCTGTGCACCATGCAACTGAGACTCTCTATCGTCCACTGTGCCGAAAGTGCATTGACACATCCACCTATCCCTGTCCAATAGCTGCTGTCCCATCACTAAATGGAGTCAGAGTGTGGCATCTTCATTCCCCTAGTAGTGTACCCACAAACCGTGGGAAAGTGGATGGTGATGATTTAGAGCTTTGCTGTCTATCTGAGATCTCAACACACCACAAAGCTGTAGTGAACTGCTGCATTTCTCCAAGAGACTTACTAATTTGTGCTGCTGATGTGGAGGGGAAGGTCCAAGTGTTGCAACCCCAACTATAGGTGTTCTTCATTTGTTCATTTTACATGTTTCTTAATTTTTTGGGACTATATCACACATTCCAATGTACTTTTACAAGGAAACATTGTAGATACATGTAGACAAAGGTACTACCGTATATCACAAAACTTTCGCGACCTAAAAATTTTGCGAATCGCTGCCAAAATGGAGTGCCAGAAATGTTCGCGAATAAAAATTTCACGAAGGAGACTCCACAAAGGTGGACATTAAAGCCCTTTCAGTGTAAATAGCAGAAGCAATCGCTTCTGAAATCAAGCAAACAAAAGAGCTACACGCGTTTGTTGATTCGCCATTTTATTATGACATCACGTGCGTGCACAAGTTATTATTACTAGCAGAAAAGCCCGGCTTCGGCGGGCTTTCCTGCTACGGCGCGCCGACGAAGGCTATCCGGCGCCGGCATGTCCACGCCAGCGCATCTAGGATAACTATTTGGGGCCAACAGGTTGGCAACAGCTGTGTGGGTCCCAGTAGTCATCATTGGCATATCTCACATCGTGTGCATGTGAAAACGTCAGCGCATCACACAGTCTGACAATTATTGGAGTATTCAAACATCATATGACCATAATATAGTGCAGGTCAAGGAAAGGAGAAAACAGATAGACTGTATATTGTCATAAAATTTCAGGGTAATGATACAACATTGTCAGTGTAGCTAATGTGTGCCATGGTCATTGGCTTGTGGTCTTTAACTTTAAGATGCTGTAGTGCACCTATGCGACTGAGTGCAATATCCAGCTGGCCATCAGAAAACAAGGGCCTGTGTAAGTAAACAGCAATGGTGTCTTTGGTTCTGGCTTTAGCCAGCTACATGATGAGCAAGCACGCAATTGCAAAGTTGCTGAGGCTGGGCAAGAAAAATGCTAAGGAGCTAACCACAGGCAGTATCGATCCTGCTGGAATTGCTGCTGATAGCTGTCTAGAGGATCCTCTGTAAGGACAGGCTCATTCACTGTAGTCGCTCCTGGAGATCGCCCGTAGTGGTGGAGAGCGCAAAGTCATCACGAAGCACGGGCGTTTCGCGGGATATGCCTGTGGGCAGCACGGTCCCTGTCTCTTGGGCATAGTTGGCTTCGCCGGTTGCTGGCGTCTGCGCGGTGAGCTTCTCCTATAAAGACCATTGCGCTCAGCTGCGCTGCCACCTCGCGCTCCTTGGCAACCTTTGGCAAAGATGGCGTCGTTATCCGGAAAACATGGCAATTGACGAAGACTCTTGAGTTTCAAATGTCTCACTAAATGTCTCACTAAATTTTACTTCTTCGCTTTATGTGATTACTCAACAACAAACCCATTTATTCCAACAATATCTATGGCTGTCTAATCATATCAAGGCTGCCTAGCATCTCTCAGCAATGGGTAAGGTGGGGTATATATGCTACTTTATCAAGGGTACCCACAGGAATCTATTAATTTTTACGCACACAGAGCATGTACAGGCTTATTAATCATTGTGTAATGGCAAAATGGCCACTTATCATCATGTGGAGTTGATATGATCCTTCTAAAAAATTGGCCTCTAGAGTTATTCTATAACGAATCATTGAAAGAAACTATTGAGTGACAAATGGTGTTTAAGGTGGTTTCCCTTTGGTGAAATTGGTACGTAAGTGCGTACTCTGCTCGTTTTACTGTAACAAGTGAAGTGCTCTGGTTGCTTGTACATGCTAACTCTAACCTGTTAAATTTATGCCCACTTCCTTAACTATTGGTTGTAGAGGAGCATAGTGAGACCTGTCTGCAGCATGAAGCGAATAGCTTCAGATATGCAACTGCTTCTGAATGATGATAATAACAGTACTAGTGAGCCTCTAACTGCAAGCTGCAAGAGCACAGATGTTAAAGTGAGCATAATGGTATGACTGTGTATGTACATGTGATTTTAATGCTTTAGAGCATGCAAGTGAATATATATGGAGTATGGAGTGCCTGTATTCACATTGTTTTGCTTGTATGGATCGTTCTTGCTCTGTTTTAGAGTGTATATATATATACCCAAGTGAAGTTGCAGCGCATCCGATGTTATCCTTCGAGCGAGCAGACACCATTTCTCTTAAATACATTTAGGATGATGTGATTAGTAGATGGCAAACATGACAGGCCAGAACAGAACTCGTCCTGGACACCAGTCAGTGTATGCAGTAATACCAGATCCTTCTGCAGGGAGGTCTGCATGACATGCAAGACTAATATCATCCTTACTTATATTGTGTGATTCATAGGTTTCATTCAACAGTATAATATATAGTATTCTGTGATTTATAAAGTATGATATACACACATATATGTCTATAGATAGAATAGTCACCTAGCTCTGGGGTATGGGGCTCCTATACGGGTGATAAGTTTCAGGGGATGATGCAATAGTGCTACACCAGCAGAATGTGTTTACCCATAGAGGCGGCAAATGCAGCAGCTAAGGCATGCAGTACAAACAGCCAGTTTGGGTGGGGCTTGAGCTGTTGGTGAGTGCTGAGTGCAGTGCCATCCCAGCCACAACCATGCATTGTATGCAGCTTAGAAAATGACACCTACTGAAACAATTATGAACTAACACATAATTATCAATGGTCATAATCATGAGTCTATGAAGTACAGAGTGTATATATCCAGTCAGCATTACAGAGCACAAGGCCACTGTTCTCATGATGTACAGTGGTTTCTCCATTTCTAGTCCTGATTGACATTTGCACATTGCACTCTATCACGTGAGTAAAATATTGGAACAATAGTCTCACACGTAGATCAAAGCACATGCGACCCTGTCGTTCCAATACTTTACTTGATTATTGAGTGCAATGCGCAAATGTCAATTTGAACTAGCTAGAAATTGTGAAACCACTGTAATTGCTTCACATTGGATTCAAGTTTATTAATACGTACGTGTATGGGAGCATCATTTGTAGAAAAGATAGGAATGTTGTTGCAATCATGCATGCAATGGTTGACTTACAAATAGTGCTTCATTTCTTTGTATGCAGGTCTCCAAACCAGGCAAGGCAAAAGCTAAGTGTCCTCCTTCAGTGCCTCCAAGGAAGAGTATACCGCAAGTGGAGAGGGAGATGAAGCAGTTACAACAGGAAATTGAGCAGTTGAATGCAAAGGTTAGTGAACCATCAGTGTTTCTATTATTGATCTTTGTGTAGTTGATATTCTTTTCTCAGCTCTGCTGAGGAAGACTCAGCTTACTTGTACACTCCCAACTCCACTCTGTATCTGACTATGACCCATGCACTCACTGTGGGCCAGGAGGTAGTTGTGACAGAAGAATTAGAAGAAAAGGAGCTATCACTTCTTGGCCTCCAGCGACTTCGTATTGCCCTTCTGGAGACACAAAAAGACATGATAGGAACAAGAGATTGTATTGGAGAGCCTTGGTTTAAACCATATTGGGAAAGGTATGTGTCTGTGCGTGTTGTATGCACTGTGTGTATGTGTTGCCATCTGTTGTCTGGCAAGTGTGTAAATTGTGCGTGTAACACTAAGGAGTATCATGGATCATTGGTAGGGAGGCGTAATAGCAATCATCATTGTTAGTTAAGTTAATCCAATCAATATATATGGTAAATTAATGACATAACTGTACATGAATACAATGAAATGAATTGATAGCATTCATGGACACAGCTGGGTGCACTGCAGTATGCAAATTGTAAAATGTACAACTTCTTTGCATTGCTCTGTGCAGCACTGGAAAATGAATCCATGCATGATTATGCATACAGTACAATTATGTATCCACAGTGACCAGTACATTGTATAGCTCTCATGACAATACGTGGCTGATGTGTTATTAGCTGTACATGTCTCATGTCTGTGTGCATCTCTTAGGTATAATGCTGCAGGAGGAAATGTTGCATACATTATATACATCTGAAGCCTTCATTCCCAGCACTCTAGAAATTGCCTCCCCATCTCTCAGAAGCAACAAGTGTCTTCACCACTAATGACACAGCCATGTAATTACACATCTATCTTTAGATTTGAAGGTGTGCAGTGCAGGATTGCCCCAGGAGTGGACCTGGTCCACCACAGAAGTCGCTAGAACTCAATTTAAGCATTAATTGCATTGATGAAATACTGACTCCATGGAAATGACTAAGTGATGTCTGGGGTATCGTGAATGTGACTATATGGAGGCATATCTTCAGCCTCCTTTGTGCCATTCATTGAAGGAGATATCCTGAAGATCATGACTGCTTGGCTCTATCAGGACAATGACCATGACCCAAAGCACATGAGCATGTATGCATGTATGTCTAGAGATTCTTCGACATAGTGAATTGGTGAATGGGTGCAGCAGAAAGCACCAGACCTAACCCCACTGAGATGTACAGTTCATGAAGACCTAAATCAGAGACAAACACAAGCCCAAGAACCTTGAACAAGTGAAAGACGGGATGATGACCTGCTGGAAGATGTGTATGTTCACTCCTGTGGTGTGCACAAAATACGATCATTACCCTGCGCATGATTGCACAAAGGGTAAAGTGATCAGGTTGGGCGTCATCATTGTGCTCATGGACACAAAAACTGGCAGTTCTAGCTCAACATCTAAGCATCTGCGCTACTTGTACGAGCCCTGATTTCACTGGATGTCTTGGAAAACTAGCTCCAGCTCCCTTCAAATCGCTTCACTATGACTGGTGTTTGCAGCAATTGCGGTCAAAGAGGTGCTTTTCAAGGTTGGCCATTTTGCTTTGTTCCTTATATATATTGTATACTGCTTCTATGCTGAGTATTTATATGCTTAATCTCTTACACTTTCACACATTCTGCATGGGGTTTGTGCTTTAATGAGCACTGTAGTTTTCACAAGGTGATCATGATGTGCCTGCCTGTTGTTCAAGAACAAGAAGCAGAACATCAAGAACAGTTATAATATGCTTGTGAACATTGTCTCATTTAATCTTCCTACTTGACCTCTTGTGTTAAACGAATATGACAGGTGACTGAGGGGTAGGGTGGGGCATGTCCTGTGTGCTGTGCTGTTTAAACAAACATCAGGCGTGGTTAGCCACAGTTTTGACACCTCATTATCAGCTCCCTATTTATGCTTTGTATGAATTTGTAATAGCTTGATTCTTCTTTTGAACAATTGAGCACACCGTGAACACTTAACAATTCAATTCAATACAACGTTTTGCCAATCACAGGCTTCATCAGCATATATACAACTGAGAATAAAAGAATAGGTGACAGCTTTTACACAAGCACAGTGAGCAATGATTGGTCAGTTTCTGACCAATCAGATGGATAAAATGTTTAATTCTCTCCAGGCCTAATTAGGGAGTTCCACACTGGACTCAGGGGGAACCCCAAGTCCATCTTGTAGGCCTTTCTCTTCCTGATGTGTACACTTTCCTTGATCCTTCTCTCTCTCCATCTACTGTCCCTGTCCACTACTGTGCCCACGTCCCAATTCATACAGTGGTTTGTCGTCATGCAGTGGACTGCATTAGCATTCCTTACGTCTCCCATGCTCACTGCTCTCTTGTGCTCATGCAGCAATCCTTGTCTTTGAATTCGATCAGTGGCCTACCTGTCTCTCCGATGTAGACTTTGTCACTCTGTGCACAAGGGATCTGGTGCACCACTCTCTTGACTACATGTTTCTTTGGTCCTTTCACTCTTGTGAGCAGGCTCCTCAATGTGCTCCTCTGCTGGAACACAGGGTGTACTCTGAGCTTCCTGCAGATGTTCCCCAGCTTGTCTGAGGTTCCTCTCATGTATGGTAGTACACACAAGGTCCTCCTCCCTGGCTGCCCTCCTTGTTGCGTCTCCTCCTGTTCCCTTCTCGGCTTCATGCACCTGTGATGAACCTTCTTGGGTATCCATTCTTATGGAAGGTCATTCTTAGGTGCTTCTCTTCAGCTTCCAAGTCCTCTGCCTCACAAATCCTATTGGCTCTGCTTCTCATGCACTGGATTATCCCGTGTTTCACCCTGTCATGATGGTTAGATGAGAAGTGGATGTAACGGTCAGTGTGGGTCTTCTTCCTATGGACTGAGTTGAAAGTTTGTCATCACGTTTAGTCACCATGACATCCAGTAAAGGAAGCTTTCTGTCCCTCATCCAGTTCTATAGTGAGCTGAATGCTGGGCCTGATTGAGTTTAGGTGCTCAAGGAAGTCTAGCAGCTTGTCCCTTCCCTTGTTCAAGACAACAAAGGTGTCATCAATGTAACGGAGCCATGTGGCAGGCTTCACCTCTGCTGATTCCATGGCCAGTTCCTCGAAGTGCTCCATGTAGATGTTTGCCACCACTGGTGACAGTGGGTTACCCATGGCTGCATCTTCTTTCTGCTCATAGAATCTGCCGTTCCACATAAAGTATGTGATTGTCAAACACAGGTGTAGCAGTCTTTCAACAGACTCCACCGTGAGAGTGGTTCTATCTTCGGCTTCTTGTCCTCCTGTCTTTTGCCAATCACTTCCAATGCTTCTGCAATGGAACTTTGGTAAAAAGTGAGGTCGCATCAAAGCTCACCAGTGTACTGCCTTCCTCTAGTTTCAGCGTCCTTGCCTTCTCAACCAAGTCCCTCCAGTTTCAACCTCTTTGCCTTCTCAACAAAGTTCCCTCCAGTTTCAGCCTCTTTGCCTTCTCAACAAAGTCCTCTCCAGTTTCAGCCTCCTTGCCTTCTCAACAAAGTCTCCAGAGTCCTTGACAAATTACGTATGCCAAATCCCTAATTATTAACCATTTTTATCCATCTGATTGGTCAGAAACTGACCATTGAATTGTTAAGTGTTCATAGTGTGCTCGATAGTCCAAAAGAAGAATCAAGCTATTACCTACTCAGCATGTCTAACAATTCCCACAATGAATCTGTAATCCAGTGTGGAAGTCTTTGAGTGGTATTTGGTTGGTTCTAGGAAGTCTGCATTCTGCCAAGCAGCAATCCGTGAAATACCCATGCAGAAAGTATGCAGAGAAAGTTAATTGTATCATGTTCCATATTGAATTGCACTTTCTCATTGCTACTCAACATCATCATTCGAATGGTGATGATGATCATTATTACTGAAGTATCATGAAGTTCTGAATAGAAGCCTGATATACAGCAATTGTCATTTATTAATGTATCACTTCTTTGCATACAGTTTCATGTATCTCTGCGGTAGCAAAAGTAGGATATGGGTTGGAAAGGGAAATGGAATAATGTACTGCGAGGCAAAGCCAAGCTGTATATCATTCCCTCATCTTTCCAACCCATATCCTTTTCCTTGCTACTGTATAGGTGATTGGTAGGAAGTTGGATGTGATGTCATCTCACTGTACGTGTGAAAGGAAAAGCCTCTCAAGTGGAACCTACGTACCTGCTCTGTCATTCAAAGAAAACATGTATATATCTCTTTCCAGTCTCTTGATTTACCAGAATTGTTTGCCCACTGTATCCAGACTGTCTTGTGTGCAGGTATAGAGTGGCAGTTGATTGCCAGCTCTAGCTTTCACATGCTGAAGAATGTTGTCAGCAGCTTCCCCCCAAACACAATTTCAGGCTCACAGCAATGTGAACACATCCTGCTATAGCCTGCCTTCTTCAACCTCTTCCTGTTGCCGAGCTTGAGGAGTTCTTCAGCTACCCTTCAATATGTAGCTAAGTAAACCTGTATTATTGGACACTTATTCGGTCATTACACTGAAATCAAGCAACTTGTGAACACTGAACAACAATACGATGTGCAGCGCCAATAAGAGGATTCTTAGAGATCACTAGAGACACTGGTAGGTAGCTAGCAAGTGATAATGAATCTTTGAGTGTAATTAGTTAAATGGTTGCTTGAAGATGGCTCACCTTAGATATCCCTAATTAAAATATGTCTCGTTAGCTAGCTGCTTGAACACCACTGCAGTGGTCCTATGCAAACTTGTGTGAGAATGATTTTTGGCTCGCTCTGCATGCAAATGCAGTATGTACATAGCAGTGCTAGCATATGCAATGATTATGCTAGCACTGCTTCACATGGCACATGCACTCATGATCTTTGCCTAATATGAGATGTAGCTACCATATTCCAAATATATCTAGAAAGGACTGCATGCATTATGGATGAGTTGATCTGTTGCCACAGTGACTAGTTGTATAGCTGTGATGATGCTATGTATATGGCTGATATATAAGTACATTGGATGAATGCATCTGTGTACACGACTAAGCATGCTTCAACAGCATAGCCTACCAGCTATGTACTGATATGTAGTTCTCTTTCTAATTTACGTATGCTGCTGAGAAGTGGAGATCAAGTGTGACAAAGGCCCTCTAGGTCACTGGCAAAGTGACTCTGCATGCATGGCAACAGGCAGCAGATCATAATTATAGCAAAACCATTGATTAATGCCCCACTTTGTGCATGTAAATTACAGAACCTACCATAGAAGATGACTAATCTCGTCACCTAGGTTGCCATTTTACAGGCTCCACCTACTGATGAAGGTGGTGTGGTGCCAAACACCAGTGCCTCTGGTATCAACGGTTTTTGGCTGCTACATGTTGCAGCATTTCTTTGCTAGTCTGAGGGGAGCAAACATGAGTATCCTAGCTACTTTCTGTATATAGCTGACTTGGACCAACCATGCATGAAAGTGGTTCAAGAATAATCAATCTGTATAAGGTGTACAAGCTCAACTGTGCCTTATAACACTCTGCACATGCAAGCAATTGAGATGCCATTGGCTGAACACACATGCATAGTACATGTACTGTAGCTATATATGGGTTGGTTAACATCAATGGTCAGGGCGGCTGAGACTGTGGAACCAAATTCTGTGGCATGTGGCACAAGACCCCCTCCAGTACGTATAGGGGGTGTATGTGCATGCCAAATGGTGATCAGGCTTATGAGACCAGTAGGTAATAGCTGTACACTACGCAAAAGGGCAGGTGTGTGATGTGACATTCAAAACTGCCACAGATGTAGTATCACTATAGTTTAAGTTGTCTCATGTAGTCAATAATTAGCAGAAGTATGTCACATTTCCTCACTTTTGCTGCCCATAACAACTGTCTTATTCTGCCCTTTGTTGTAGGATCACCACAGAAACAGTGCTGCGCTACCTCCTGCCAGGCTGTTTTGTGATCTGCAGTAGCCAGAGTTCTGACTCCAACTTAACTCTGTCAGTGAAGAGTCCCAGCGGCACTATTGTGCACCATCCCATTCTAAAGAGTGGAACTGACTATTACCTCAAGGTGATATGCACAAGTCTAAGAATCATCCTGAAGGACCATATGCATGCAGAGGTTATGTGCTGTATGGTTTAGATTCTCCCAGGCCCCTACTGTAGTTGTCTGAAATAATAGAAATTCTTGCAGGTTTGACACCTTTGCTTGCCTAGCTGCTTCAACTTCATCTCCTGGCTTGTGATCAAGATCCACCAGGGGCTGAATTGTAATTACTGCTGATTTTAGACTGTATTTCACTGAGACACTTATCGTAACTTTGGCATCGAGTGGGCTTAAACATAGAAGATGATAAATTGACTTGCTTTACATCACATAATATTTCCACTCTCTGATTGCAGGGTGCAGAGTGTGCCCGCTACAAGCGACTTATCGACCTTGTAAACCATCTGAGCAAGGTGAAGGAGGTGCTTCCTTGCTGTCTCTTCCTTCCTGATAATGAACCTCAGTGAAGAAGACATTGCTCATGAGAAGCAAACATGCTGCTGCTGTGTATGATGATTGTATTCAGCGATTTTAATGCTTCAGAATCCTGGGACGCACAGATATTGCAATCAATTGTTTATTCATGTTATGACAACATTATGTAGCTAGTATATATTTCTCTGTTTTCTTTTCAATTGTACTAGCTATTTCAGCTAATGTGTTCATGGTATAGGACAGTGATTCTTTTGTATGATTGACCATGCAGAACAGGATGTATACGTACATATACTTCACATGAAATTAAGTTATGGTATACTAGTGAATGCAGCTGTGATATTAAAAGTGACGGTCGAGCGAATAGTCGAATGTTCGTTCGGTAACCGAATGTTCAAAGGATAATTTATATTTGTTCGAATAAATTAATAGTCGTGTAAGTTTATGACGTCATAAAATGGCCTCAAACCCACATAAAACTCGATCGTTTCGCTCGTGAAGCAGTGGATATCTACGGAACGAAACACCTCCTAACTTTCATGGATTTCTGTACGCAGAGACGACAGAAATATGCTTTTTGTCAGGTAAAATGTGCCTGTTCTTTATTCCTCTTTCTCCTCCACCTTCGGTATAGCATTCACAGAAGACTGCCATGTTTTGGTAATCACTTCCGGTGGAACAAATATTTGATTATTCGTTCATTAGAAATAACGATTATTCGAACTTAAAATACAGTATTCGTTCGACCCTCGATTATAAGAATAGTTACCTAGATAATAGGTGCATAATTTTCCAATACTGATTCGTCCTCATTGGTTCTGAACTTTGAATCAGCCAGTACACTGTGTACTCTCCAACATTTTCATGCACGGCGGAACTGCTCAGCTGGCAGCTCATGCTGGCCATGGCCTGTTCAGATTTTTAGGTCTGGCCATTCTTCATTTATAGCTAAGATACTTGCTGGCCTGTGCGTGT
The DNA here is from genome assembly GCA_964019415.1 of Ianthella basta. NCBI lineage: Eukaryota > Metazoa > Porifera > Demospongiae > Verongiida > Ianthellidae > Ianthella > Ianthella basta. The sequence continues at coordinate 3,762,793 of OZ025883.1, forward strand.
GGCATCTAGGTAATACTGTCTTGACTTGGCCTGACCACATTTAAAGGGCTTCACCTGGACCTGATTTAATGTGTAAATATTACAGTTGTGTTTGCATGTATTCATGACAAAGGCTGGTGTGTTAGATGGTCGCACAGGGGGTACATTCATCCCCACTCCAATGTAAAAGTAAGGCAGGATTGTCAGAAAGAGTGTCATTTATAGGCCTTCCATAAAGAGTAGGACTGGAATATTGGTAGAAGAGATTCCACGAGACTGACATCTGCAGAGAAATATGTGTATGGGCAAACTGAATAGAAATTGAGTTTGACCAACCACCTGTACCTACTTTCATAATGTGTGTGGCTGTGACGGACTTCCATGAACCCCAATATGCATGCACTGCTAACTATGTCGGTAGACCCATAATTGTGTATCTATAATACATGGTGCTGCTTATGTATGCATGCTGTACTGCATGAGGCCGTGTTAGGAACGCATGGTGATATATTAGGAACCACGTGTTAGATTACAGCTGCTCCCTACTGTGTGTACCCCTGTATGCAATGATTCAGTTTTGCATCTGTGGCGATTCATGGTGAAGTGATCATGCCCCACGTTGACGAATCCACCACAATACCCCTGTGAGCCTAACCAGGCATTGAACTGTTGATTGATTGATTGGGTTGTGCAGTGTGAATGCAATAGGTGAAACAAAGTGTAGCTACTTGATTAATTAGGGTGCTTCCGTCAGTAGCTGATAGGGTAGTGATATGTCCGTTATACCCAACTCTTGAATAAGTAAGAAATAGTTTTATTCATATGTGCATGTCTTTGTATGAATCAGTGATTGTCAATTATATGGGGGGTACTATATATGTATGGTTCTGTTGGCAATCACATCAGTGTCCGCTGCAGTGTGTTGGTAACCGGATGTGAGGCCGAAGTAAATTAATTAACGGAATTAACGCCTGTCTTCCTAGGAACAGGGACACTGAAGAACGGATGGTTGTCAAGTGAACTGTGTTAGTCTTCATCCTCTGGTCGTGAGTCGAACGGCCAAGTATCTGCTGTGAGCGCTCTGCGTACAGATCCATTTGCCCATCCATTGCCGCGTGATGCAAGCCGTGAGTGCGAAGGAACAGCTGACACAGGAGCAAAGGGAATGGAGTGGAGAGAATAAGTACAGGGAGATGGAGGGCTTCCCTTCTTCTAGGCGCGATGATGACTTACGGAGTATGCCTGTAGAGAGCAGTGGAGACTCTGAGCGAAGCCAAACGTTGGAAGCCTGGCACTCCGCCGCGCAGCGTACGAACTTTGGGCCGCCAAATTTGGACCGCGGCGCACAGCACACTGAAGCGTCACTGGGCAATATGATGTGCTACAAGTTCGCAGGGTTCGAAGTGAGTATGCATGCATATATATTATACACACATTTGTGATCATCAATCACACATTACAAAACTGTACTCAGCGCACACTGCATGCTGCATATGCAAGTTACTGACAAGTACAGTTGGTGCCTTGCGTGTGTATAGGCACTCCTGTATGCATCCATGACAGCTAGTAACGCTGTGTGAGTTCATGCCTAGCTGTGTGAGTATACACACACTAGCATTGACTATCTTTGCAACTGTTTCAGATATGGTGTGTACAAGTATGGCTTCTATTTTCACTTGATGTGTGTAGCTATGGGTCTGATCCCACCATTATACAAGTATCAACAGCTTGGTCTGTAATCTCCACAGGCACTAATGGTTGCTGCTGTTGTGAATTCATGGGGTGATAATTCCCACAAACTCCATGTAATAGCTATTCATCTTTAGTGCACTTGAGCCCATCAAAAGAGTAGAGCCGTGCCATAATGGGAAAGGGAAGGCTTGCTCTTGGAGTACAAGCTCATCAGAACCCTATAGGTGAATCATTGTGAGCAGTGACAAACCAGAATCAATTAACAGCCATGCGGGGTGTTTTGACCACATAGGCCTTCGTAGGCTGCATACAAAAACTGATCAGAGCCTACCTGGGTCAGCAGTGCTTGTGGACAAACTGTTGAACTCCTCACTCTTGAGCTCCCGGCGTGTGTTGAGCATTCAAGACATGCACTTGAATCATAACATGCACCACATGTGCACTGTTGTGGCGTATGCACTTGTGCATGCGCTGTGTGAAGCATGTTGTGTTTGCATCCCTTATGTGCACCCTAACACCCTTGACAGGGTTTCAGCAGTCAATGCTGCTGGCTATACCTAACAAACTATGCATTTCTTAGATACATGTGTGGAGTAGAGTTCATTGTTATCCTGTGGTTGTGCCCTCTGTGGTGTTATGTGATAAATGGTGCCTCATCATGTGCAGCCTCGTGCTATTGAGGCACCTTTAGCTCCTTGTTCAATCTCAAATTAGCCCTTTGACATCTGCCTCATCTGTGATGACAGTTAATGACGCACAACTAACTATACAACAGGGGAGATGCACATGGCCGCCACCCATACTGTGTGTGCATGGGTCAGTGCTTGCTGACAGGTACAGCTTGTCTCAGGGCAAGGTGTAAAGTTTCCTGTTGTAGCCTTATACAGCATTATCAGCACTAACACTTGACACAAGTGTGACAGGGGTACAGTACACAATAGGCTGGTGCATTTGTCAAGGTTGTTCAGAATGTCTTGCGACTCGCAATATACCATGAACCTTGATGTCACTTGGCACCATAAGCAGCCAGGGGAACTGAACAGTTCAGGTATTATGGTTAACATTACAGGGTGGTGATATGTCCGCTACCCAGCTCCTGAATAATTAAGAAATAGTTTTATTCATAATTATGTGTTGTCTTTGTATGAATCAGTGAGTGTCAATTATATGTGGAGGGTACTATATGCATAATTCTGTTGGCAATCACATTATTGTCGCCCTGTGGTGCATTGTTAACCAGGTGTGCAGCCGAAGTAAATTAATTAATGAAATTAACGCCAGTGTTATCTTAGGAACAGTGACACAGAAGAATGTGTTGTACATTACGTGCATCCCTGCATGTACACATTTGGGTGTGTGTTGTGCTTGAATAAGAACCACATTACAAGTGTATGTGTATATGTCTACTGCTGACTATTATAACTGATGTGTGAACTATCCTCATTAAAGATTTGCTAGGTTTCTCATTTGATAGTACTGCATAGGTGGCATCCAGCTGTACGCATGATGTACACCCCGATTGGTGGTGCATGCTCGGTGTGAACGGACACATATCATGCTACATGTTGTTCATGTTATGCATTATCAACTGCACATTAATTTTAGGCAGACTCACAATTTTCTCCCTTTGCTCCATGCAGTATGCTGGCAGCTTCCCACTGGTGCTCAAAGATGCTGACGATGCCATTTTGGACTGCTTGAAGAGCAAGGTATTTCCCACTGTAACCCTCAAGGGAGGCAAGCAGGTTGTCCTAATTGCTGACAGCAGCACTGTGCAAGTGCACCCGGTGCTAGATGGATGTCATTCCAATGTGAGATGATGATCATTTACTTTATAGCATACATATCACTAACTGGTACCTATGCATGTTGAATGGTAGTATCCCCTTGTAATACACATATTGTGTCTGTGCGCTGGTCCAATGGTTGTGCAGTGTATGTCCGTACCTGAGTACATATAATCATTGTTCCACTTCATTCCCATGAGCAAGTTGGAGTGATTGTTTGTTGCATCCAATTCATTCTAACTAGCTCTGTATATATAGTGTAAGTTATGGTGCTGTGCATGTGACTTGTGCCTGGGGTGTGTTCAGATTTCCATTGCAACTAACGCACATAGTGAGACCATCATGCATGAGTGAGTTAGTCATGTTCGTATTGCAACTAGCACTGTGGCAGTGGTGGTGATCTATGAGTGGGAAAATGTTTGGTATGTGTGCTTGTGGTTGTCATCAAACAGTTAGTAGCAATGACACGCTAGTGAAAATTAACCCTATACGCCCGAAATTCAAATACTCCCGCTGCACCCGCTGTTTACAAATATTAATGGATGCTTCTGATTTAGTAAATGTTAGGCCCATTTCCGACCTCATGCTTGAGCGATTCGTGATGCCAGTTATTAGGATGGCGAAAAGAAGACGTGTAGAAGGTTGATGTTCACTGTACTCCCGACTGAAGACAATTTCTGGTGTGTCCATTGAATCTCAATTTACATTTTGATTGAGTAACAATTGAGCTGCGTGGTGACCCCGGCGAGTCACTCACAGACAAGCACTGTTTCACCTCCTAACACTATGCCTTTGTATAATTTACGTACTTTAGTTGTCAAACGGGAATTCAATTGAGCGATACAGCAGCATGCAGAGGAGGAGGTGTTCACAGGATGTTTTAGCTTGAGAGCCTTTGCCAACTGCTTACTGCAACTGACAGTCAACCGCTTGCAGACTGTAAGCAGTTGACAAAGGCTCTCAAGCGGAAACAGGGTCAATTGAATTCCAGTTTGAATCTACAGTGCAGCTGTGAGCCTCTATGAAATCATTGATAGCTCTTACATTAGTTGTGTTATTGCTCTTCCTATAGGAGTTACTGACATCTCTGCTGCTGAAGAAACTTGTCTGCATGACGTCTGATTGCTCAACAGGCCAGTATCTGTTTGCTATGATAGTGAAAGGTGCAACTGCAAGAAACATAACAGCTCATGTGCTGAGAGCTCCCAGCAGTGAAAAGGTAGGCTGGTGTAGCTGCTTACTTTACTAACACTTTGAGAGCTGAGCTGCACACCAACTGGCCAATGACAACAGGTGAAATCTATGTATATAATTCAGTTTGTTTGTTTGTTTGTTTGTTCGTTCGCAAAAGCGGGTGTCCTGCTAGTGCTACTTAATTGTACAAACTCTAATTTCAGTAGATATGAAACTAAGTAAGACTTAGTGTTTTTGTCATGTTACTGCTGAATAGAGGCCTGGGCCTCTATCTCTTTCTGGGGAAACTTAACCTGGCCTCTATTTGAATCCTGCTTATATTAAATACTGGTACAAAATGGCCTCGTCTCCTAACTACATATGTCTCCTATTTAAGATCTGTCATTGATGCCACACATGGCGTGTTGAGATACGCATGATGAGCTTTTTCTGTAAGGCGAGAGTGGTGTGAAATTGGCGCATGTTTGCAATTTAGGCTGGGCCCCAGCGATGCCCATCTACCTTGCAGTGGCTTCTTTACTCTTCTGCACACACTCCACAACCTTTGGTAAAAAAATGTATGTTGAGTTCCTGTCAACCACTGTCTAGGCTGTGACATGTCATGACAGAAAACATACTCAAAAATGTCATCGCCATACACTTAATGTATGTAATGTGCGTAAAAAATGTTATGTATTTATTATCTATTCACGGTACTGACTGGCACTTAGCAATCAAACATTCTACCAGGTTTGAACAAGAACATGAAGATGACAATCTCCTTAGTTATGTGCATGTCTCTTGGCCAGATTATCACATGTGCATCAGGTTACCTGTGACTAGCTGTGTTTACATGTGCAATCAACTTACACAGCTGAATGGTGACTACATACATATGTATGGTACAGCTAGCACTGAAACTGACTCAAGATGCACATGCAATACTTCATGAATTTGTCATCCACATAAGCAAGTGGTTTAGCTCAGTCTGTGCCATTTCAGAATATTTGTGTACATTGGCATGTTCGTGAGATAGCTTGTCATGCGTGTAGTCACCGTGCACCAGCACAGTTCCACTTCAAAGGTGTGAGATTACTTGTAACCGCAGGCCAGCTAAGTGGCTTCCTATCTTGGCATGTTCCACTAGTGGAACCAGTTGTCTCAAGGTCCCCAAACCATCCACTAGCTAGAGACTCATATATAGTTGTGTTGACTAAGCCAATGGTAGTCATGTGCCAGGCACAACATAGCCATCCAACAGAAAAGTGAAATGCAGGATACTACGAAGGTTAGGATGAAAGGTATGGAGGTTTCTCAAGAAACTATATACAGTACAATTCAATTATTTAAAAAAAAGTTAAGATTCTACGGGTGTAGTACATACAACCTGTAGCCATACTACACCCGTACTTTTCTTCAGGTATGCCCGTACGTTTTGCATGCAAATATGCATATGTAAACCACTTTAACCTGTAGCATATGCCAAACACTGAAGGTGTAAATCATTAGGAATCGTCGTCAAATGTGCCAAGGTGTTACCCAGTTCAGTTCTCCAACTTTTTTCTGAGTGTTGTTGCCTTTCGTATTTCTCCTGATCTACTGCGTGTGTTTCAGTGTGCCTATGGATCACAAGATGGTGTATTCTGACTACGTCAAACAGGGGATTCTCTTTCACATTACATTTATACACAGCATTATATAAATAATAACACTTGTGCATTAATGAAGTGATAAGTAACAAAATGTGCAGCTCTGTACCAAAATACAAATATTCATAGTCACTGTCACAACTTCTTCCTTAGGCTTTTGCATGCTTGGGCAAGTGACACTTAGGCTACTATCCACCTTTTCTCAAACTCATCTGGGCAATTCTAGAAGTGCAGAAATTACCCAAAGATTACAGTCTTCAGCAGAGCCAGTTCAACTTGGGGCAGAGCTGGCAAGTCGTTCCACCCCCTTCGTGTGCATCATTACAGGATCACTGAAACAGTTTCGCGTGCCAATTTCACACAAAGCACACCAATCTTGCACTCTGTGCGTAGTGCTGAATATTTCTGTAGCACAGCATCAATATTTGCCAGTTTGCTTTTATCAATTTCATCTGATGCCAGTACTTCAAACTTGTTACTGATTGGAGCAATCGGCAATGGTACATACGGCAAAGGTAATACAGTGTCTTGCGTGTGGTATGGATGGGTTACTAGAGGTTGCTGTTCGATGGTATTAGAGTTAACTCCTCCATGGTTTACATGGAGACTGACTGGGCAATGGGAATCGAAGTTAACTCTTCCATGTTCTGAGTGGGGACTGGCTGGGTGATAGGATTTGGAGTTAACTCCGTGTTCTGTGTGTGGACTGGCTGGGCGATGGGTAGTGTGTGATGGGCAGAGGTAACTCAGTGGCCTGCACATGGAATGGATGAGGGTTAAGGCAGCTTGCTATTGCTGATTTAGCTCCTTCGAGTTCTCCTCCACTGTCTTCTTCAGGTGCTCTTGATAGTGCTGTTGATAGCGCAATAACATTGCACCTTCTGTAATGCCTCCTTTATGTAGAAAATCATCTCGGCAGGAATGTGTAGCACCTGTTTGTCCTTGGTTGATTGTCTGTACATGTTGCTTTGAGCGTCCATAGGTGTTTCTTTGTACGGCTATCATTCCTCAATAGTATAAGGGTGCGCTCACATGACGTGTTGGCTTCACGACTACGCGTTTGGTGACGTTTGATTGCAGCACTGAAGTGCTCAGACGGCAGTCATCTGCGTGTCGCTCGCTGCGAATGGCGGGGTACTTTGAGTTTTGCACTTGCCGAGAGCATTACGTTCACAAAATCCTCCCTGGCTAGCAACTGTCAGATGGAGAGACAGCAGATCAGGTGATGACAACGAATCCTTGGCAAAGCCTCCCAAAATACAGGACAGTGGAGGCCACAGGATGAAAAAATGACATAGGGAGACGACGGCATCTTAACACCGCTACATGATGTAGCAGGACAGACAGCTGCCATGACTTCACCCCCCCCCCCCCTCGGCTGCTGGCGTCCACGGCTAGTAGCAGCGAGGCCACGATTTGCTTGCGTTTAGGTCACGTGATTTTTGTTGCCCAATAAAACGTTCCTGTGGTCGCATGCACGTTGCTCTTGGTCGTCGTGTGAGCGCACCCTATGCATAGCATAATTGTGATACGCCCGTATGTGTGCCATAGTATAACTGTACGTACTAACGTACTACGCCTGCAGAGCGTTAACTTCGAAGCTTGTCCATGCAGTGAGAGGAATGGCTAAAAAATGCAATAGAACACAGCTAGGGCATGTCTCATCCAACCATTTTAGGTTTGGACATGTCCCACCTGTGTCCTCTTAATACATCAGAGTAAAGTTGCCATCGTGGGAGCAATGGAAGCAAGGGGACATGTAAAAGGGTCCATTAGCTCTTGACAGTAATGTATGGATCCTATGCATGATTGATTGGTGTAGATGTACAACGAAGGCGTCCACCATTTCAGCGTCCAACAGAAGAAAGAAGATTGTGTGACAGCATTCAGTGGGTCTGCCCCTTTGTCTTGGCTTTGCAGGTAGAGGTTCCTATTAAATCTACCAAGTATTGCACTATTGCATTCAAGAAGGAAATACCTAACTCTGGTGTGGGTGAAGTGTATAACAAGCACATCTACTCTTATTGAATTTGCAGTGAAATAGGCACAGCAACCTTGCTTAGTAGTGTCAGTGTAGTAGTGACATAGTATAGGTGTACCTCTGGTAGTGGGAGGAGTATTATCTGACAGCCTGAAGTGGCTGCCTTTTCCCAGGTGCGTGCAAAGTCAACAACCACGGTAATACTATTGGGAAGGTCTATGTAGATGACTTGTCGCAACTGGTCCTGGTAACCTGCACAGTTGTGAGGAGAGAAGATTCTGAAGTGAAGGGAGGCATCATGCATGCTAATTTAGGGTGGAGCTGACTGATGCCAACATGGTTGCCATCATGAATTAGCAAGCAAGGCATTACTGAAATGTATGAAGCAAATCATGATGCTTTGTTGGCAATGTTGAGTTTGGCAGTAATCCCCATGCAAGAGTAACTTAAGGAGGTTGTTGAAGCTTTGAAATGTGAGAGCTGTGGAAGGGGCTACAATTTGCAGAGGGAGTAGCCCATTTAAGGAGCATGAGTGTGCTTCACAGAAGGCAAAATGCCATAAAGATTTGAAGAAAAATCTTCATTTTACCCATAACAGATTTGCCAATCCCCCAAAGGGAGAATTTGCAGGGAGTAGCATAGCCTGACTGGATGTGTGTTGGTGGAAAGGATAGATAAAGTAGCATTGACTTATTCAATCAGCTTCGGCTGAGTCACAGTCCCAGGTTGAGAGGTGACCATGATCTGGGCTTCTTCAGTTTCTCCTAAAGGAGGCTCATCACAACGGAATACTCTTCCATATGATTGGCTGATCATGACATTCATTGTTCAAGGCTTCAATGCCCCCCTTTTGCTATTATTGATCTTGTAAGATAGGGACAGTATCTGACTAAGTTTGCCATAGCATGAGAGGGAGTCAGAGAGGCACTCACTTGTCTCTTAGACAGGAGTTTAAGTGGGTATATGGAGGATGGAGGGCTATAGCTAAAATGTGAGCAGATGTGCCATGAATGTATAAGAATGCCATGAATGTATAAGAAGTCTTGCCTATAGTACACACGGTGGGCCAAAGACAATGTGGAGTCACTTCTCCTGCTGCTGGTAGTACAGAAAACTACCTTACTGCTGACCATTTGGTGTGCTATGAGGCTTGTCTTCAATACCTGTTTTCATCCTAGATCATGGTAAACCATACTGGAAGGTTCCTATAAATGGATGGTGTCCTCTTTATATTCTTGTGATTCCCTTTACATGTGATTGTGCTGAAATGGGCATCTTAGTGTGCGCCTGACACAATTAAAGTACAATTATTAAGACTTTGGACTATTAAAGAGCTATGCATTCTGCCAGCATCCTGCAGCCGTCCATTTTCAGGCAGTTAGTGGTATTCAACGTTGTATGTACTTGGTACTCCCACATATTCATGACTTCTACTATTGCCAGTTGTAACTTCATTAAATTTTGCAAGGTCGATACATTGACACCATCCTTGGCAGCTGGCAGCGGCTCCTCTCTCTACTTTGAAAGATATGGGTATTAGTACCTGTATAACTTACCACCTGAGAGCACTACAAAAACAATAGCCTGCACTCCAATGTATAGATATAATAAGCTGGATCCTTTGAGTGTCACTGTTGACTGCAGGTGACCTTTAAATAGTGTATGCAATACTGATATGTCAGTTATGTGCAGCTATTCCCTCAATTCATCGACTGTGTTAACACTTCGCCTTGAGTTTATATGAATAGCAGATTCTAATGTCATAATTGCTTCATCTGCTACCTCTCGTGTTCACGCCTCTGCATGCAATTCAATTCCGCACATTTGATATTCATTTCAATGGCATAATATCTACATCACAATAATCATGCAATTTGATGTTTCCTGCATAGCATGACTAATTAATTTTTCTATACTGTACATTCTTCTGATCTTCATTCTAATTAGGTCAATGAGCTGAGTAAGACAGTTGAACGGTTACTGAAGGAAGCAAGGCCACAGAGTGACAGCAGTGTTGCAAGTGCAATTAGTACTGGTACCAGGTCCTCTGCATCCTCCTTAGCCTCTTTCCACAGCAAGGATGTCCACCCCTGCAAGCAAAAGTCCTTTGCATCCATGAAGGTGAAGCCTACTGGTGTTGTACTGTCACGTCCACGAAAATCTTCCCTGCCATGTGAAACCTTAAAACACCAAACAAGTTTTGGCAGGGACACATGCAGCACTCCGAGGGCAGCCCCGTTCAAGTCTGGTAGGAGTCAGCACGGTAAATGTCCACCTCCAGTGCCACCAAGGAAGAGTATACCTGAGATGGTTAAGGAGATCAAACAGGTGGAACAGGAAATTGAACAGTTGAAAACAGAGGTTAGTGAATGTATGTCATGAACAAGGTTTGTTACAAAGCTGCTAACAGACCAGTACTATGACGGGCTTAAGATAGAGCAGTTTCTTCCTTTAGCTTCCAGATTTTTTGCTGTTTGATCATTCACTGCATGTCTACTTGACTTTGTGCAGACAAGGAGAACCTCAGTTGCAGAAGCAGAATGCATTAAACCAGCACGCATGGCTATGACAGATGAGACACTGGCTCAGAAGAGGGAAAGGTTATCAAAGAAGCAGGACTCACTCAGTGGTCTCCAGCGCCTCCTCGTAGCTACTTGTGAAACACAACAAGAGTTGGCTGGAGTGAAGGAGTGCTTTGGAGAGCCATGGTTTAAACCAGAATGGGAAAGGTACGTACACATGGACTTGTGTGTCTACATGTCGCAAGCGTGTACACTACATGTACAGTAGGCCTGTCCTGTCCATTTGATTACATGTTCCACCTTCACATTTACTCAGTATAATCATGTATTGCCTACTTTGCTCTCAATGCAGGCAGGTTGCAGAGGAGGTGCTGCTACGCCTCCCGCCGGGGTCTTTCCTGGTAAGGGAGAGCCGCTCACGCCCACACAACTATGCCCTGTCAATGAATGACCCCAACTGTACCATTCTGCACCATCTCATTCTGAAGGACACTAACGGCTACCATCTTAAGGTATATATTGTGCATGACAGTATTTTTGTCGTCGATTGGCAAGGACAGTCACGATATGTATGCATGCATGTATGTGGCGGGATGTTGGAGATTCCAGTTTCTGTCACGTGGTTGCTCAGATTTGTCACTGACTCATCAGTTTCTGCTACAAGATGTTCAGATTAGCCTAACACTGAATGGCCTACTCCTGTTGATTATCATTTCTTTCACGTCTTGGAATGCAGGGTGCAGAGCATGCCAACTACAAACAGCTGATTGACCTGATAATTCATCTGAGCAAGAAACAGGAGTTGCTGCCATGCACTCTCACCCTGTCCTTTCCGGTCACTGCTCCTGACAATTCACTTCAGGGCGAAGGCGAACCTGAGTACATTGTCCCCGATAAAGTATAAGTGCGGCTAACACCTATGACTGGTGTTGTGTAGATTACATTCACACTAACCATATCATTCATCTCACTGAGTCAGATTCACAACATTGAACTCATCATGGCTACTATAGTACGAACTAAATCACACACACACACTCTGTCCCGTGGTTGGATGTGATGATTAATGTAAGTTTACTCTTCACATTGATTAATTCTGTCCAACTACGTACATGTAGCCCTCCCTGCAGCATACAGTGGTGAGTAGCAAAGTGCATTTCTGGGGAAGTGAATTCTTGAGCTGCATGCACGTCATGATGAGTGGGCTGGGAAGGCAGTGACAGCAAGATTGCAAAAAGCAGGGTCCACTGACCAAATGTGGAGATAAAAAGTGTTCCAAATGCTTGACTCGAGTATGGACACCAAGTCATGAGCCTGCTCAGGCCTGATAATGCTGTTCTTACTGCATATGCATGGCACTGAAATGGGGTAGGGATGTGTCAAAACATGACATTAGGAAGCCGATCAAAGACATTCTTGATAAAATAAATTTTGGCGGATTGGCGGTTTTGAGAGCAATCCGCCAAAATTTGTGCAATCACATAGTTTTCCCGCTTAATAAGCCTGGTTGTGCCAGGCCTATAGATTAATCGTCAGCATGGAGTTCACTAATGACAGCAGCGCGAGGACACCACGTTTCCAAGGAGTTTTGCACACCGGAGGTGGAAGAAGAGCGCGAGGAAGCCGAACCGGAAGGCAATCCGAACGGCGTCGTATATGCGGTCGCTGTGAAGACTGACGTTGAGATCATTGTCAGTAACTTACTGCAGCGGATTTCGGCAGCCTGCTCTCTGTTTCTGCGTTGGAGCGGTACAATTGTGTGCGAGGTCACAGGCTTGGGGCGAGCGTCAGCAGATCTGCCAAAAGGAGGCTTGACAGCCTTTGTACGTTGCAGCATTCCTGGGAAAAGCTAAGGATTGGAACGAAACTATCCCAATTATGGTCAAACAACAGCGCGTGTATTCCTCAGAGACTCTTCAGCAATCAAGCTCTGTTCGTCCGGATTAGCCATTCTGCTATGAATATCATTAGGGCACAAGCTTTGCCAAACCGCCAAAGTAAGTTCCGCCAAATACAGAAATTTCAGCAATCCGCCAAAATAAATTCCCGCCAAAATTTACGGCCATACGGTATGCCTTCATGGCTTTCTGGTATCACTTTTTGGACTGAATATACAGTAGAATACTACCATCCTAGAGAGAGTATCACATAGGGAGCTACCAGTGGAGGACCAGTGTGACAGAGGGTTGAAGTGCTTTAGACAAGTGTAGAGAGAATGCCAACCCATTGCCCCCATAGGCAATTTATGAGAAGTAAATGGAATGTGAGCAAGTAACACCTCCATGAAGAGCATATTTAGTGTGACTTGATCAATGATGAGCTCAGGGGCACAACAGACTGGACAGAAGTAATACAGGACCCCACAATCCATGGGCATCAACTGTCCCAATCTAGGACTGTCTCTGAGGGACAGTAGTGATCAGATCCTGCTCAACTTCCCCAATGAGCATGGTAAATAGAGGCCAGGAGGAGGGGGAGGAGGTATATGTGTGCATGTGTGTGTGTGTGTGTGTGTGTGTGTGTGTGTGTGTGTGTGTGTGTGTGTGTGTGTGTGTGTGTGTGTGTGTTTGTGTGTGTGTGTGTGTGTGTGTACGTTTGTGTGTGTGTGTAGCTATATGTGTGTGTGTGTAGGTGTGTGCATGAGTAGCTTATATCAACTTAGCATTATCTCACAACAGTTATACCTTAACCACAGTGCTATCTTGATTATGCAAGTACACATCTGAGTAGTATATCAGTCTGTGTCAGCCAGTAAAATGAGTGCAGCCCAGACCTGGACAGTTATGGCCCCACTCCCACACATACAGTAGTGCTTCCCAGAAGCTGTGTGTGTGTGTGTGTGTGTGTGTGTGTGTGTGTGTGTGTGTGTGTGTGTGTTCTCTCTGTAACTCCATTACTGCAAGTGTGTAGACATTATACTTCAGTGTGTTCACATGCTGGTGTAGTTAGGTTGGTTCAGTATGGCGAGGTCAATGAACATCTATGCATCGGAACATGATCAGGTTGTGAAAATGCAAGAATAATAATAATTTTTGTGAATGCTGATTCAGCTTCTTGTTTCAAAACCTTACTTGAAGTGGCTTTTCCATGCAAACATTCACTTCATTTGTATACATTTGTTTGTGTGTTGGATATATCATTACAAGTATGCACCATAAAATAATGTTTGCCCCATATTTATGCATGATGTCAGAAGAGGAGGATCAAGGGGAGGTTTAAAAATGTTTTACTCAGCTATGTATGTGTTCCTTTTCAGAAGATTGCTGTCCAATATCTTTAACATGCATGCGCTGTTCCTTTTTCCTTTTGAGTTTCACAATGTTGAGTTTTGCTTATAATAATTGCTACTCATTCCAATGCGTCTTAACATACACCAGCCGTTTCCACTGACACCTATAGCATTCCCATCACAGTCATGTCGCTTCTTCCTGTATGTTCTCACACCTGCACATAGCTAGGCAGCTCATAATAGCCTCTGTTGTCTCCTCTGGGCATTCCAGCTATAGCATAATTGCTCACTACCGTGCCAAGTAGGCAAATTCCCATCACAGTCATGTCACTTCTTCCTGTATGGTCTCACACCTGCACATAGCTAGGCAGCTCATAATAGCCTCTGTTGTCTCCTCTGGGCATTCCAGCTATAGCAATAATTGCTCACTACAGTGCCAAGTAGGCAAAATTCCCTAGCCACACCCCATTGACGGCTAAGCATAATTCTATCCAAGACCTGCTGCCTACCGTGCTATTCATCCATCATGTCTGACTTCGCACCTCATGTCAGGACACATACACAGCAGTGCACACCTTAGTGCACATCATGCTGTCTCGACCATTATTTGCCAACATGCCCCTCCATACTCCCGCTCGCCCCCACAATGTTTTACATTCGTCTAGTGTATATAAGCAGTATAAATTAACATATGTGAACCCTACCCATGTGAAGTCATAAAACTGCATGCATGGGTTCTTGGGATGCCCTGGAGGAAACATGCCCAGCAGGTTAATAAATTGAGGCTTTCTGCTAGCTAAAGAATTTCATAGATGGAGACCAAGTTAAGCCTTTGTCCGTGTGAAAGGTGCAGACAAAGCGCTAATATGTTCATAAGAGAACACTTAAAATGTAGTACATTTTACTGATGCATAGTGGTATATGGTATATTACACATGTACAACATGGCTCATGTGCATGCCATACAGTGTAGCTATGTGCCAGTGCTAGCTACAAGCTATAGGAAATAGAACACCAGTGCAAGGTGCAGAGGGTAGCTAGCTAACCAACAAAAGTGCAAGCAGAGTGCTTGTACTAGTTGGTGGAAGGAGATACATGCACCTGTGACCAGTGCAAGCTACTGAAGGTCAGGGCAACTGGGCACCAGCATGGGTGGCAGTGTTGGAGTGGGATGTAGCAACAAAACAACTTGGTCTAAACAACTGAGGTTGAGAAATGCCCAAAATGTACGCACAACTACATACACACGAGCCATATGTTGTGATCCTTATCATGGGCAAAAAGACAAAAATAGCTTTGTATATATTAAGTGAATCCTAATAAGGCAGAAATACCAACAGGACGCCATTTTGATAAAGGCGGAACCGACCGCACAACTCCCTGGAACTGACTCTATCAATCCTCTCTAAATTTATACCTTATCTCTATCATCCGAAGACAGGGACCCTGTTAGCTAGCTAACGCAGGAATATCCATCGGCTGGCATTACCCAAAGCGCCACAGCTGCCTGGCAGAACTGATCGCGTGACTGACGAGTGAGTACTGCACCTTCTCAATGGTTGTCACCACTCCCCCCACCTCGGACAATCCCAGGTTGTAGGGTGGGGATTGTTCTGGTAGTTGAAGCTCCAGGGGTGGGGGCGTTGGTTTGGCCGATAAAACAAACTGTTAGCCTAGTTGTTGTCCCCGCTGTTGGTGCGGGGATTTGCATCCTAAGTTGTGCCCAAAGGGTGGGGGAAGTGTCGCAAGACCTGTTACTAGCCTGTTGCAAGTTTATGACTGTAAGCTAGCTGAGGTGATAGAGTAAGGGTGCATGCATATGCCTACTTAGGTGCGTCCACTGGATATTAACTAGCCAATGCATAATTCACTGTAGATTGCTAAATTGTGCATGTGAGAACTCCACAGATATGGCAAATTTATTGTACGCACTTAGCTATTCCTCAAGCTCTAGTGCTGCTTCAGCTGTTATTAATCATATCATGAGTCTGTCTTCACAGATCATGTCATCCTTCATGCAGGTCACAACTCTTTCCAATACCCCCACCACTCACCTAGTGTCTTTTGTCATCTTTCGGAGGTCCAGCCACTACATGGTCTGTAGTTCAAAGCACATCCATTAACTCTCCTGTGTTACATACATACGTATCGCCACCACCACCGGACACAACACCTCCATCAACTCTGTATTCCCCCAACACATGTTATTAACAACTACGTCTGAAATCTTATTTAATTCCACTGCTGGGAGCTGGGCTGTTCAAGAAATCTGCCCTTGTATTATCTAACTGTCTGTTCCTGTAGTGACGAAGTTTAACACTCACCCAGTTCATTTATACCCACTAGCAATACACTAGCCTATCATCTCAAAGCTTCTCCACTACCACCAGATGTGGCACTGCCTGAAAACAGGACACTAGCTTTCCATCACCACCAGATACTGCACCACTTGACAGTTCTGTAGTAGCATCATCTTGACTGAATATTTTGTTTCCACCACAACAATCTGCACCACCCAATAACTCTACACTCTTCATGTATCTATTTTTACTTGCAGTGTCTGGATACTCCTCCAATTGATAAGAACTAGTACATAGCAGCACTATCTGGCAATACAACTGATACTTCTCCACTGCGAACAGGTGCAACAGCATTCAACAACTGTGTACACCTATGACTGTACATTTGCCCTAGTATTGTCTGAACCTTACCCTCCTTCAAATTGTAACACACTACAGTAACAGGCTTGTCAACTATACCTGACACTCCTCCACCATTGCCAGATACAGCACCACCGGGAGACAAACATCATCTAATAAATAGATTCAGCACCATTTGACACCAACTCACCACAACAACCACTATTGGTATCTTCCGTTACCAGAAGCAGCACCATCTACAACACCGCTCCGATAACCAACTGTGAAAGCATCTGCTGAACTGTACGGCCCTCCATCACCTGTCAGAAGCAGCACTTTCTGACACTGCCACATGTGCTCTCCTCCTCCATTCACTGGAAGCACCCCAGCAGTGAACACATACCTCTACAGCTCCCTAAAAGACATCACTGTTGGTGAGTGCTCCTATTCATACTGTATTGTAGCAGTACACCCAACACACACTGTTGTATGTGAGTGAACTCAACTTGTGAATTGTATTACATTTGTTCATATGATAGTACACTGTATGTTAGGCACTAGTCATACTACAACAGAAAGATTGGTGATGGCATTAAAATTTGTGGTGATGTTGCTGAACATAAACAATCATTCAAACTATGTATGAGTAAAAATGACTGAAGTTGTGCTTTGTGAGTTTAGGTTGTCTCTGAGCTCAAGAGCTGCCATCACATTCTGCTATGTCTTTTTTCTGGCCAAAGATATCTGCATTGGAGTGCAGGATTACAGTCGCAATCATAGTCTGTGCTAATAAGCTTTGTTGGACTATCCAGCTCATTTGATATCACCATCCTACCCTGTGCTAGGTTCTGTCCTCATGGTGCCATTACTGGCATGCTGTCACTCATTCCACCTCTATTTCCTATCATCGCCATTGCTGTCACCATGGCCTGCATTGTCATGGTAGTACTGATGATATGGCAGGCTCATGGCATTGGTGTCATTATTTAATGTGGCAGATTGTGTATTCACCATTGCCATAGTCTGGCTTACTAGACTGTCCCTCCCCTTGCACGCCTCTGGGTGCTTACATGGGATGGTCTAGCAAGCCAGACTACCATTGCCGTTGCCTTCATTTTAGCCATGCTTTTGACTGGTGCCTTAACCTCTGCTCAAGAGGTATCCTATTGGCCTATAAGGTTCCTTCCATAGTTCATTGGCATAGATGCATTTAGGCAATGCTATCACAGATACTACCAATTGGAATGATCACCACTCAGTGACCATGATGTGACTGGATTTGGTGTGACAGTCACACATTATTTTCTAATTGTGTATTAATAAGTCAAGTTGGCTTAATGTATATGTAGTTGATTCAGTTAAAGTCATTAGCAATAAACGCATGCAATAATACCAATGAACCATCTCTGTTTAATGGTCACTTTGGAAGCCATTCTGTCTCATCTGTGAAGTTGTGGTAAAGTCTGTGGTTAGGAACATGAAAATGGGGAACTAAAGTGAGTATAGTAACTGATTGTTGCTGAATAGTTATTGTACTGACTATCATGAGGCAACCCCTTACTGACGAACGACCAGTACATTTGTCACTTGCTAATGCAGAAGGTACTGTTTTGCAGCATGTAGACAAATGATAATTGTGCTGAAACATTAACATTGGTTTATAACAGGCAGATTTGCTCAAGCAGCGGTATTAGCAGAATAGTGGTGTTATTGCAGCTTTTGAAATCTAAAGACCTGATCTACATAACCTCTTCCCCATGTAAAGTCCTCTGACCAGGAAACGTTGGACTACGGATCTCAAAGACAGCCTCTGTGTGGTGTCTGAAAGGGTAAGAAGGACCATGACGACATGCCCATCGTCAATCAATCAATCAATGAATCAGTGACATGAACTGGACATTTCTTCTACGCAGGAGGTCGTATTTACAGTATGTGCAACTGTCTATACTATAGTCCTGGATACTGCTTAAGCAAGAACAAATTACTGTAGGTCAATAGGTACTATGTAAAATTGTCCAGCCATCATAATTTAGATATTCCTCTGGGCTTTTTTCTTCTACAACACAATTAACACTCTCATAATACATCTCACATTGTTCATCTCTTCCAATCTTCCTTTACACTCCTACTGTCTCTTCCTCACCATCTCCAGTACCCGTACTTGCCCCAGCCTCTGCAGAATCTCATCATTTGTGGTTCGATCTCTCCAACACACTCCCTCTGTCATTTTCAGTACATTCATTTACACAGCATGGATCTTGGACTTCTGCTCTTTGCATGCTGCCATGCATCACATCCATGTTGAATGACCAGCATCAAACTTAGTTTACTTACTCAGCTCTCTCCTCCTCAGAATTGCCTGACGCATTCCTCTAACAACTCTCGATGCACACCCAATCCTTGCTTCCACTTCATGTTGCATACTGCCACCATCACTGATCATGATCCCTAGGTATTTCATTGTGTTTTCCTGCTTTACATTGCTGTCTACCTACCTACCTGCATCTCGTCTATCTGCCCCTCCCGACTAGGGGAGGGTCAGGTCAAGCCTATTGTATTGACATGCAGGCATGGGAGCTATTATGCGCTGTGGAATGTAATATTGCATAATGCATTATTAACACGTTACAGCTACGTAAGTAATTCAAACTTGCAAGTAGCAGCATTATTCATATATTAGATGCTTTCCTGAACTTTTCAATGTCTGGCAAAGGAGCGACACCAAGGATAATGGATGGTTTGTTGTTTGGCAATACTCAGTCAAACTCAAACACCAGTGCAAGGCGTGCAAGCACAGGCTCTTCCCAAAGCCAGTCAGCAAAATCATGCCCCACCAGAAATAATGCCAAATACAACCTGAAGCTTCTCTGGCTTTATACGTAGCTGCATAGCCAAGATGCAGGTTGGCTTCAATCACAGCATAGAACACTCACTGTCCTAATGTAGAAGAAGCTCATTACTATGCTGTTCAAAAAGGCGAATAGATCATGAGCAATGACATAGCAGATTATCCAACGAATGCAGTGATGACATTTTAGTCATTGTCAAAACCAGTTGATTACACAGTATTTTGCAGTAGACATTTCCAGTATATACAGACTAAAATTGGGCAATTTCAAATACTAACAGGCTTGTGAACATGTATTGTCCTACTATTGCCCTAAGTACTTCATATGTGTAGACAGTCAGGTGATATCAAACTGCATGCAGATTCACTTCAAGTTATATTTTGGGCACTGACATAGTTATGAGACGTGAGATTCACTGTTATGTCTAGCACTGTATACTGCACATGCAAGCTGTTGGTTACAGCATGTGGTCCATTGTGCTTTGTAGGTTGCACCTCCATATATGTGCAAGCGGACTGCAGATGGATCTTTGGATAGCTTATGAGGAGGATAAGAACTTGGAGAGTATTAGATGTCTCATTCAAGATGGCCAAGATTTAAACGCCACAGATATATATGGAAGGACACCGTTGATGCTTGCAGCTGCAAAAGGTTTTGACCAAGTAATGTATAAGCTTATCAGAGCAGGTGCTAGTGTGTCTGCTAAGAACAAGTGGCAACAAACTGCACTTCATCTGGCCAGTAGAGAAGGCTGTCCCAAGATAGTGTGGACACTCATTTGGGCTGGAGCTGACGTCAGTGAGCAAGACCAGGATGGAACAACACCTTTGATGGAGGCAGTTTACAGGGGTCATGATCAAGTGGTAAAGGAATTCATCAGAGCAGGTGCAGCTGTGAATGCAAAGAACTACACAGGACAATCTGCTCTTCACATTGCAAGTCGAGATGGCAGTTATAGTGTTGTCAAAGCGCTCATTCAGGCTGGGGCTGACATCAATGGACATGATGAACTTGGCAGAACACATTTGATGTTTGCGGCTCTCAAAGGTCATGACCAAGTTATTCAAGAGCTCATCAGAGCAGGTGCTACAGTTCGTGCAAAGGACAGCGCGAAGCAAACTGCCATTCACTATGCTAGCAAAGGAGGCCATCCCAGTGTCATCAAGACACTCTATGAAGCTGATGCTTCATCAATCAATGGGCATGATCGGTATGGGGGAACACCTTTGATGTGTGCGGTTGAAGGAGGTCATGACAAAGTAGTGCGTGAGCTCATCAGAGCAGGTGCTAGTGTGAATGTGAAGAGCAACATCAAACGAACTGCCCTTCACTTTGCCAGCTTGAGTGGTCATCCCAGCTTGGCCAAGATGCTCATTGAGGCTGGGGCTAGCATCAGTGAACAAGACCAGAATGGAACAACGCCTTTGATAGATGCAGCTGCAAGGGGCCATGTCCAAATAGTGCAGGAGCTCATCAGGGCAGGTGGTAATACGGCTGTAATGACCAACACGAAACGAACTGCCCTCCACTATGCCAGCTGGGGAGGCCATTCTGGTGTTGTTAGGATACTCATTGCGGCTGAGGCTTGCATCAATGTGCGAGACGAAAATGGAACAACACCTGTGATGTTTGCAGCTGTAGGGGGGCATGACCAAGTGGTGCATGAACTCATCCAAAAAGGTGGTAGTGTGACTACAAAGGACAAATGGCAGCAAACTGCCCTATACCTAGCAAGTAGAGAAGGGCATCCTGGCGTTGTCAGGACACTTGTTGAGGCTGGGTCCAACATCCATGAGCAAGATGAAGATGGAATAACACCTCTGATGGTTGCAGTTTTTGGCGATCATGATCAAGTGGTGTGTGAGCTCATCAGAGCTGGTGCTAGTCATGCTCATTGGACCAGGATGGCATATCGGCCTCCTCTGGAGAGTCAGTCAGTTGCTGCTGGCTCATCTGCAATGCATTTGGCTGCATCATGCAATAGCATTAAAAGTGGGGTCCTCCTTTTGGATGCTGGAGCAGATATCACAGTCAAGAACAAGGACTCCAAAACTCCTCTGGATATGGCATCACTTGACTTCCTACAAAATCTTCAACTGGCACATTCTCTCTCAACCAAACGCACTGTTGCTGTAATTGGCAATGCTGAACACGGTAAGAGCACACTGATAAAAGCTCTACAAACTGAGGGAAACAGTCGTTGGAAGAAGTTTGTCCACAGGTTTACAAGAGTGCACGATATCAGACATAGGACAGCTGGAGTTGAACCAGTCCAGTTCTCCAGTCACAAGTATGGAGAGACACTGTTCTATGACTTTGCTGGTCAGTTGCATTATCATGGCCCGCATCAGTCCTTCCTAGAGGCCATACTGGACAAGCCAGGAATGTTAGTGAGCCTGTTACTCTTGGTGAAGGCAACAGATGAAGAGGACATCATCACACAGCAAGTTGCTCACTGGCTGCAACCTCTATCTCTCACATCAGTGCCATCTATTCCACAAGTGATGCTTGTGGGAAGTTTCCTGGACCAAGTGAAGTCCATAGAGGATGCATCCGAGAAGCTGTTGCGATGCACTCTGTCATTGCAGGAAAATCTGCATTTCAAAATCCAGGGCCCTTGTCTCCTTGACTGCAGAAAACCTAAGTCAGTGGGCATTGATCAGATTTGCACCTTCCTGCAAGAGTCTCAGCCTCCTCCATTGAACTGCATAACTCTCTCATACAATCTTCGCTGGGTATTAGTTCAATTACGAATGGCATTCTCTGTCCCAGCCATAACTCTCCACACCTTCCAGTCTTGGCTGCTGGGTGACACTAAATTGCACCCCAGGTACTTGCCCCAACCTGAACAGATCTGTCATGACCTAATGGCAGTTGGTCAAGCCCTCTTTCTCCCCAACAAGCAAGATTCCTCTCGTAGTTGGCTCATCTTGGATCTTCAAAGTATTCTCCATGATGTGTATGGCACTCTGTTCTCTCGGTCTCAAAGTATGGTTAACAAGTTTGGTCTCCTCCACTGCAGCCAGCTGGCTCAGCTGTTTCCTGCCCTGGATCTAGAAATGCTCCAAGCCATTCTGATCAGTCTTGAGTTCTGCATCCAAGTCAATCTTTTGCTCATGCGGGAAGAACTGGTAAAATTGACTGCAACAAATGGGGAGGAAGGATGGCTATACTTTCCTGCCCTGGTGTCAGCCAGACCTCCTGATATCTTTCCAAGTGATCCAGACCCACAGCAGCTTCAGTGGGTATGCTGGCAACTGAGGACAGCTGAGAAACACTTCATATCCTCCCATCTCCTCCAAACAATCATCCTCCATCTTGCAGCCAATCATGTGTTCACCCATGAGTTATCCCCCAGTGTGAGAGAACACTGCTGCAGTGTTTGGGTGAATGGCCTTTCCTGGATGTCCACCCAAGGAGTGGATGTAGCTGTTCAGATTAGTAGTGATAGCAGCGTTGTCCAGGTTGTTGGACGCAGCAAGAGCTGCTCTCGGAAACTACACCAATATGTGGCGACCATCATCAGAGATATCATCAGAACAACAACCCTGATGTCACCAAAGTTGGAAGCCACATCCTACATTGTCCATCCATATACACCCACTATATTGGAGCGTCCCAAAGCCCCTCTGCCTGACTCCCTTTATCCAGTTTCAAGTATTGTTCATTGCATTAGCGAAGGAGACGAGCATGTACTATCCCTTCTAGGACAGGCTGGCCATCATCCCCATCGGATGTGTCTGGCGGAGCTGTTTGGAGGATGGTCCCCATCTCTGTCAGTTGTACAAGACATGGACTTTAAGATGGAGACACAAAGTGGTAAGTGTGTTTCCTCTTCCGTCTGGGTTGCAGGTGCATGTGCATGAGTGTGTGTGTGCGTGCATGTGTGTGTCATGTGTATCTGTGTGGCATGTGAAATGTCAACAAAGTGATAGAACAAAGGTTGGACAGAAGCTGACTTTTGTATCGAGGTGGCACCTTCTGTAACCGGACTACTGCTGTATAATATATCTGACAGGGATGCGTGTTGTTCCCCTACTGTCTTATGGATTAGATCTTGACGGATTGATCGGTTGATTAGATCAATCAAGGCATTGCATTAAGGAGGAAGGGCCAGAGTGAAGGTTGTAGGAATGGAGTCACAGTGCTTTGGGGTGTGTATAGGGGTAAGACAGGATGTACACTTGGCTAATGTTTTATTGACAAGGTGGTGAAGTAAGCAAGGAGAGAATATTTCAAAGAAGTGGCACTTCCACAGGCATGATAGGCATCTTGCTGATGATAGGGTAATGATGGCTGAGACAGAAGAGATACGTATTGCAGCACAACGTGGAAATGATGAATGAGGCACTGATCAGATGGGGCCTAATGGTGAATTGGTAGAAGTTGAAGGTAATGAGAGTAGTGAGAAAGAGGTAAGAGTGTCAGGTAATGATTGGAAAGAAATAGCTAGAGTTTGTAGACATGATGAAATACCTAGGGGTCATGATCAGTGATGATGGCAGTATGCAACATGAAGTGGAAGCAATGGTTGGGTATGAATTGAGAGTTGTTGGAGGAATGCATCAGGCAATTCTGAAGAGGAGAGAGCTGAGTAAGCAAACTAAGTTTGATGCTGGTCATAACACATGGACGTGAAGCATGCAGTAACAATATCTGAGTTAAAACAAGAAGGAAAGAGGAGGCAGTCAGTTGGAACGTCACTGCTGTGATCGGTCTGATCAACGTCGACCTTATAAGAGTGGCAGGATGTGGTAAAGATGAATGCCATGCCAGTGTCCAAGTCACGCAATGTGAGGCATTTAACCCTAGATTCAGCCCAATTTCTGGAGTGGACAAGATGTACTTTAGTAGTGGTAGTATTGTGTGTGTGTGTGTGTATGTGTGTGTGTGTGTGTGTGTGTGTGTGTGTGTGTGTGTGTGTGTGTGTGTGTGTGTGTGTGTGTGTGTGTGTGTGTGTGTGTGTGTGTGTGTGTGTGCGTGTGCGTGTGCATGTGTGTATGGCGAGTGTGTGTGAGAGAGGTCTGTAGTACCACTATATGCAATATTATCATTGAAGAATACTCTTATGGGCAGTGGCTGAGGTTTAAACCTCTATGTGCGCACAAAATATGGTCAGAATCTCAGTTCTAGCTTGCAGACGTAAAGTGTCATTAGGCATGCACTGCTAATGAAATGGACTTCATTCTATGAATCAAAACACTGTGGCTGCTAATTACGTGGATGAGTACCCTGGTTAGCTATAATTTATGGTTAGGTGGATGAGAAATGTGTCAGGAGGAGTTGAGAACAGACATTGGAGTGCAAAGTCCACTCTGCCACTGCCAGTATTTGGTTTACATGCACCATACAGCTTCAACCAAATGGGATTGTCCAGTAAGCTAGACTTTTAGTGACTTATCGTACCCACTCTACAATACTTTGTTGCAAGTGACTATGCTACATTATCAAACCATCACTGCAGCTAAATGCCATTAAAGCAAAGCTTTGATGACATCATTCCACTCACTGTGTGACCTTGATCTGGCATGAGTGATACTTTTGTGAGACTATATCTACTTGTGTTTGTATACCTACAGTAGTTTATACAATTGGTTGTATTGTTTCATGCACATTGTGTTATAGTACATTTGTTTTTCATTGCTCCTCTGTGGTATGTAGCAACTAGCACGCCTGAGCCAGTTCCACCCGTGCCAAGTCCTGGTAAGTCTATAATGCTACTTGATGCATATTAACAGGTATGCTACACTTATAATGGGCTTCTAAGCAAATCATACAGCATACAGTAGGTTGAAAGCAGTGCAGGATGTTGGACATAAAGGTCTCTGTCAACTGCGGAATACAAAGATTTGCTCAAAATCCTCCTTTGCAATTCATTGAGATGCATAGCTATGAGGTTCTATCAGGTTAATGTGTACGTATGCTGGTGCATGTGGACGTTTGGATGAATGGACATACACTGCACAGCATGCATCCCTACATGCAACATGTATACACTAGCACTTTCCTTGACCTAGACTGTAACAGACTTAAGACTATTCATCCTGTCTCCACCCTTTACTCCCTTCATTAGACATCAGTCAACTTATTGACATCAATTCCAAGCCAACCCTGCAAGATATGGATTATCTTGTCATTGGAAAAGTTGCTTACTTGGAAGACAGGTTCCCTCTCCACCTCGGTGTGGAACACTGTGTGATAGCAGCAGCAACAAAGAACCACCCCAATGACTGTGAGAGGGCACTTCGAGAGGTCATCGACAGATGGTTGAAGGGTGCACGTAACACTGGAAATAAAGCTAGAACTTGGCACACTGTTTTGAGAGCTTTGGAGAAAAGCAAGATGAGAGAACTAGTAGAACAACTCAGGGCAGAGTGGTTTCAGATCTGACAGTTTCTAGACCACGTTGCAAGTCCACATATTAGGTTGTGATAGATTGCTGTTTGAAAATCAAATGTTATTCAGTAAATTGTGATGAGTGCATGTGCATAATGCATATTAAACACGACCATAATTATAGAGTGATAATAGTTTGTGATGTTCAGAGACCCTTATATAGACCTTTATATACAATTCTATGTAGCTAGAATGATTGTACATTTTAATCCCCAACAGCTAGTAGGTTAAGCTGGCTTGTGCCAAGGAATCCATGGGCTGTACAGACATTGTCCTTGCAAAACATATCATCTAGCTGTTCACTTGCCCAATTGACTAACCTTGATGGACAAATCCTCTGTCTGCAACATTTCAGACTTTTGATACCCCAGCAAGTGGACTACTCTAGACTCCCTTAAGCAGGCCAGTGTAAAGACATCTTGAGATCTGGCCCACAATTTGCTCACACCATACTGTAGGAACTAGGTACCCCAAGAGTACAACTTAAAGAATAAGGTTGAGAAAAGTCTTCCATTTGACTCAACACTATGTAGAAGTGTTTGACAGCAGGACAGGTTTAGCCCAATTAACTTCACCACCTCTGTCAACTCAGTACTCTGGAGAGTGTAACCTATGTCATCCTAGCTCCTTCTCCCTTAAAGACCAAACACTGGGACTCTCCGCTGAGGTGCAGTATGAAGATGACATAGACTTAGCTATTGACCACAAGCCACACACACCTACTAGAAGCAGTCAGTAATGTGCTAGATATATAGGGAGTTAGGAATCAAGGTGAAACAGCTGTCTGTGGCTCTCCATCTTTGTAGGATGTTAGTGGGGAGTGAATCACTGGTTGCCATTCTTTAGGGCTTTAAGGCCCCCAGCCTTGCTGTAACACTACTGGTGTGGCCAGCTGGTGGCATAAACCCAGTGATCCTAATGTCATCAGAAGACATGTGCCATGAACAATCCTTATCTTTACTTAATATAATAATATTGGTGTAATTATAATTGAAGAAGTAGAATAATTTATTTCAGTCCATGCACTGGCTAGGTTTGTTTTTAGATATGGCTAAGGAAACAACTGTACTTGAATCAATTTTAACTGCATTGTATTCACACCATTTACATATGTACCCAATACTCTGACACCCTATAGTGCATACATATTTGTACAAGATGAGATACGAATCAATTAATGTGAGTATTGTTATAAACTTTCAGTTGCTGTGTTCTCCATCCCATCTTCCTCTCCTTTCTCCTGACCAGAGATGGGTGCAATTGATGAAGTGAAGTCCACATAATCAGAAGCATGCTGTCCCTCCAGAAGCCCCTCAAAATGAGACCTCAGCTCAGAGAATGTGGGTCTGTCAGAAAGTGACATTTCCCAGCATTTGTACATCATCTCAAGCCTTTAGACAGTGGAGATGTGGGAATTGCATTCATAAATTTATTATGGCTAAAAGTTGAATAATAACATGACGGCATGCTTGGCTTCACAATGTGGGAAAACTTGAAGGAAGTAACAGTAAGAACTGATGTAATGAAATATTTTAATTTCTCCATGCAAGTGTGCATCTACAGTATACACGACAGGAAATGTTTACTAACTAAAGGCAAATCTCCTATATATACAACTATAAATCTTTAAGGTATATATATGTGGGATTACTGTAATCATATAGCACTGGCCATGCAAGACAACTGACATGTCCTTGTTGCCTCCTTCCAGTACTTCCATTGTTGCACCACTGCAGATGATGTCAGCCACAGATCCATTGTCAATACCAGCGTAAGGGATGCCACCTGTGAATATGAATAAATTATAGCATTCTGTTGCAGGTATACTGTGCTGCTATAAGATTATACTGCTAATAATTATACCCGTGTACTGTATTACCATAAGAGTGAATCTCCCATAAGCAGATTCCATAGGACCATCTGTAGTAGACAGAAGTGGAAGAGCTAGTTAATGTGTGAACTACATGAAATAGGTACATGTCCAGGCAGTTTTAGAATAATAATAGTTGTAGTAGTTCAATATAATCACACTTACACATCTGACTTTTCCGAAAACTGTAGATGTGAAATAGCCTCTGGTGCCATCCACCTCAGTGGCAGCTTGCTGGCATTCTTGTTGGACTGGTACATCTCTTCTGCCTCTCGGGACAGGCCAAAGTCAGTCACTTTCAGTAGTTTGTTGCAGCTCACTAGAACATTCCTACAGGCCAAGTCACGATGGATGACATTAAGGCTGGATAAGTACTCCTGTGAAAGAGAGAAAGTGATGACATTCTTTGAGACAATGAGGTGAACAGAATGGCATCCTCTTGCTGTGGATGAAATTCTATACAGTCTCCATTTCTAACCATTCCTTCCGCTATTTGATAGGCAAAGGAAATGGGATCATCATCTGCCATTCTCATTTGTGACAGCACACTCTTGTACTGATCATGAACCACTCGTTTTGGCCAATTGGACTCTTCAGAACTCAAATCTAGGGCTGGCTGCAAATTTAACAAGATAAAAATGCAATACCTGTTTGAAAACACAGTATTCTGTTCATAGCAGCAATGCTAGTCTAGAATACCTTTGGCTTCCACGCTATTAGGCAGCTGCGGAGGTCCCCCATTGGTACATACTCCATGATGAGGGACAGTGGTCGCTCCTTTATAATGCACCCAACCATTTTCACAACATGAGAGCTCACTCCCAAGGATACTTTGGCCATCAGTGCAATTTCCCCAAGAAACGCCTCCACCTCAGCAGATGTGGAAGTAGCTGCATATGAACACAAACACATCACACTCTTTTAGTCAATAAATTGATATTCTAGTGGCTGCATGAACTAACCTTTCAATTGCTTTACAGCCACCATTTGAGGTAGCCTACAGCCTTCCACAAGTTGCATGGTCTGAATGTACATCTTTGCCCTTTGAGATTTTACATCGGCATTCAAAAGAGACAAGAAAACTCTTCCAAATTGTCCATTTGCAAGTAGCTTTTCAACACTCAAATCATTATGGCATATTTCCCAGTCTTTAATCTCAGCAGGAAGATCAAAGTCAAGCTTGAAGGAGGAAGTAGTGCAATGTAGGAATCTCCATTAATTTTGTTTGCAGCATTTGATACAGCATTCACAATGTTTCAAAGCATGGGAGTGGGAGCTCACATAGGTACTGTCTACTTTGAAATGGATTGCTCCATATTCATCTTGCACCATAACCACAGTGGGCAGTCTGTGTAATATAGTATACAACATAGTTTGCAAGCACTAGAGCCTTACGCCATTCATACAGTTACAGTATTTTAATACACTGCCAAACATATCAACATTAGCACCATTTCCGTAACTACTATTAACATACCTTTTGAAACATTTGTAACATCCAG
This sequence comes from Ianthella basta, assembly GCA_964019415.1. NCBI lineage: Eukaryota > Metazoa > Porifera > Demospongiae > Verongiida > Ianthellidae > Ianthella > Ianthella basta. Next base: position 3,792,061 of record OZ025883.1, read on the forward strand.
CAGTGGCAAGTAAGACGGTGAGCACACTCAAAATGAACAATGGAAGGAGCACTAAAAGAGTTATTATGGCTGCACTGTCCTCACCAGTAGTGGTAGTCAGAGTAGCAGGTGCTGTAGTCAAAAGGAGTGCAATATCGGAAGTACTGTATACAGTTAAGTGCTATAATGCTTCGTAGTGGCTGGAAGGTAATTCATGATCAGCAGCTGCATTGACTATTGTCTTATGTACATGTATGGTGTATCAGGTATTTTTGTCCAAAGTATGCATGTTGATTCAGCATATATCATATTATTTGATTAGTATGATAGTCCATGTACCTGTTGCCATTTGACCACTTGCAAAACAGCTTACCTCCACAAATAACTTGTGCATCATTGGAATGTGTACATCCCTCATCTGAAACTTCAAATATACAGTCAAACAGGTGCTCCTCTGTCCCATTGCAAGAGACACGACTTAGGAGAATGGAGAGACCAACACTTTCATCAGTCAGTGAAGATATGAAGTCAGCTTGAAGAGCGTCTGCAAAGCCTAATTGCCGACAAGCAACTCTGGCATCATCCAAGTCCCATCCAATGTCACACACAGTGCCCCACTCTCCATTGTAGAACACCTCCACTCTGCCTTTTGACGGATGAGTATCTGAATTCTCTGACAAGCGAATAGCTGGATAAAAGTACAGCATAGAAGTATGAAGAGGATAGTGTCCACCTGTGCAGACATTGATAGTAGATCAAATGCAGCCATGGGACATGGAGCACCTAATTTGTTGATCATATCCTAAGCAAGTTAATATGAATAAAGTGCAAGTTGACATGACTTTACAGTCATACATTTGCACACATTTCAGGAGTGGTGCAGAAGAACACAACGGACTGGCAAGAGATAAATTTGATTTCTCTGCTAGAGAACAACATTTGACTAAGTGAATCTGGTCTTCACAGCCAAGTACTAAACAGTGCTTGTTATGACGCATGCTGATTGCATCTTGTATAAACTCCGTTTGATCAGGAGGTCTGCTTGTAATGAATATGTATTTATGGTGGACACTATGAAACAAAATCACTGTGTAAAGCATCTGACATCCAAGGAGGTCCAACAATTGAGTAGATCAAACAGTCTCTCTTGCCATGTGCAGTAACAGTGTTTCTCTACAGTTATTAGTATTAAAGTTATGAAGAATAGCGTACCTTTACAGACAACTGTTGCTTCACCATGAGTACAGTTTTGATTTTCCTCCATCTTGCTGAAGGCACACTCACCACGCAGATGCTCTTCACTTCCATTGCATTGCACATTGGTCAACTGAGGACGGCTAGTCATGTTGCCCATTGCCCAAGTGTCATTGACAGCTTTCACAGCATCAGGGAAGCCAAGCTGTCTGCAAACCACCTTGGCATCATTCAAGTCCCAACCATCATAACAGATACCTCCCCAAATTCCATTGTAGAACACTTCCACTTGGCCTTCAGACAAAACTAATGTCGAGCTATTCTGCGCAGTTAGACGCACATCATCTGCAGTACGGCAAGGCCAGGGGAGGGCAGAGGCTGTGTATCTTTCAAGCATGCACAGTATATTTATTTATGCTGCACGTTGGAACCTGTCTAAGATGGTCACTGTGTTAGGCAGCCACCCTATAAAAGCCAGCCTCCTGGCTCCAAAGAGCACAAAAGCATTGCAATCTACTTCTGTAGAGCAGCCGTCTCTCTATATGAAGGTCAACTAGAAGTGGTTGTCTTGGACAGATTCAAGTGTAATATTTACACTCCAATTTCAAGTGCAGTTAGCAGTACGTTATGTTGTTCAGAGCCCCATGCTCCAAACTAGGACTGATCATAGTAGAATGACACTGACTTTGGAGGATCCTGCAAAGTCACATCTTGGTTACAAATCAATTCGTCTCAGTAAGATTGATCAACTGGGAAGGCCTTCCATTTTGTACACCTAGCTTATATAGACGTTGGCAGCTATGCAATTCAGCAAAACTGCCTAGGACATTAACGGAATGTGAAATTTGGATCAAGGGTTCAATTATACTTGTTTATTGTAACCTTGTTATAATGCTTTTGATTGCTGAGCATTGCTGAAATGTGGAATTTGTCATTGTAGCAAGTCTACATTACCAGCTAGAGATAGTCCTAAAATGACACAAAGTTACAAAACGTTTGACAAACAGTACAATAAGGACAGATGCCCAGTCATAAACAAGTTGCCTATCACTTACTGGCACACAGGAAGATGTAGTCAGTGGTAGATCTTGTACAGTGTTGTCCACTCCTCCATCCATTGTGGTTACATTGCTCAACTCTCACAGCCTGCTCAAAGCAATGTGGGTGAAATGCACTCTCTTCAAACCAGTAAGTTACATTTGCCTGTCTCTCCACATTTTCACTGGCTGTCATGTCAACTGCCTTTGGAAAGCCTAGCTGTCTACAAACCACATCTGCAGTTCTCAAACTTGCTCTCTGAAAGCAAACAGCACCCCATTGTCCTTCATAAAACAATCTTACACTGCCATGTGTAAAGTTGGACTGTCTAACAAGTTTCATGGCTCCTGAATGTAGAAGAGCACAATGAATGGCACATACAAATTGTATTATGTAGTTATATGCAATCTAGTCTTTGGTTTCTTCTCCTATTTGAAATAATATAGCAATGCAATTCTTGCTCAAAATTATATAGTTTATGCAATATGACATTGTACAGTATGCCACTACATATGAAGAGCAAGGCAGTAATATATTGTTAGCTAGCTACATACATGAAGACCACAGAAGCATGCAAACTCCAGCCAAGGGCGATCGTTCTGGCTCTGTGTTGAGTAACGTAGCCTTGTGTGCCATGATATGCTAACACTGCTTCACATGACATATATCATTGCCCATTAAGGGATGCAGCTATTTCATTCCAAAATTCACAAAGTTTACACTCATGTGATGGTAGGGTTTGAGGTCAAATGCATATACGTACGTATATAGTAGAATAATATGTCGCTCAGTTCCTAGCTACATATATGGGCTTACAGCAGTAGGCCTGCCCATTACTATAGCAATTTCCTACAAATTTATTTATAGGAAGATGCCATGGTTGCTGTATATCATTCCCTTTCATACCCTCTGTCTTCCTCCTTGTTACCATATACATTACAGATACATTCTATGCTTGTAGTGATTAGTGTTTACCTCTAATCTGCTTGTGCACTTATACATACGTAGTATAGCACTATAATTATATTACTTGAATTTTACATCACAACTAACCTTGGTTGGGAATGGTTGTGTTATTACAAATTACAGCTGGGTCACCATAGTAAAATAGTATTGGATCTTGAGGATATGTGGAACATTCTGCCAAGCTTTCTTCAGTGCCATCACAAGCCAGTTCGAGTAAATAACTTTCAGCCATTCCTCTTCCAAATGGATGTTTACTGCTGTCTGTGAATGTTTTACTGACATCAGCATATTCCAGGAAGCGACATACCACTCTGGCATCAAGTGGATCCCAGTTCTTACTAGGAACCTTTCGCCAAACGGCACCATGGTCTTCTATGCTGAGAATCTCCACTCTACCTTCAGAGGAATTGGAGCCACCAACAAGACGAACTGCACCTGTTAATTGTATACAGCAGAGTTTATGTACATCAGTGATGTTGCTGTCCAAGGTATGTATATATACTGAATAGATTGTCAATTCAATAAATAAGTCTTAACATATATACCAAGCAACATGGCATAATAAAGAAACAGAATGTGCAATATTATTTGCAGGAGACGTCAAACATTCCTGTATGTGCTGATATAAAAAGTATCATGATACTATGATAGCATAGAGACTCATTGCTACATTGGACGTATTGTGGCTAGTGGGTAGTTGCTCGAGCACATGCGTAGCAGAAATTTATGGTAACTCAGGATGTTTCGGCCACATAGGCCTTTATCACATGTAATGACTATTCATGGAACAAACAACATGGTGGGAAGATGTAAGTAGGTCATTAGCTGTGTGCAGTTGTGATCAAAGGAGAATCATGAATATTAATTATCTGCCGTGGGGCATTGTAGCTCAGTGGCAGAGTGCTGGCGGCCTAAGCCAGAGGCCCTGGGTTCGATTCCACGGCGGAGCCACCTTTCGTTCGTGCTCTGCCGTTTCAGAGGTCTCTAGACAGTAATGGCCCCTATTCATGTCTACGATTGGAGATGATAACTATTAGGTCTTCGGACCACAGGAGTCCCTTCCATCGGGCTCCTCACTGCTGTGATATGCTCAAGATTCTCCTTTGAATGAAAACAACATTGTACTTGGCTCACCATTTTGAGTGAACTTGGGAAGAATCTCATCAGTGCAGTGAGCACCAAGATCTTGGGAATGATCACATCTATCACTGACCACAGCATCACGAGGACACTCCACGAGCCTGCCCTCTCTGCCAGTACACGACAGACCACTTAGCCAAATTGGGCCCATACCTTCGCTGTAAGAAATTGGAGTTGAGAACACCAGACCATATCCCAGTTGAGCGCATGCAACTCCTACACTTTTAAAATTCCAGTTGTCACTACAAACAGTTCCCCACTCTCCATTTAGGTAAACTTCAATGCGTCCCATGAGTGGTGCTCCTTCTCCCACCAGACGAATATCACCTATAGGGTGAGGTATGACTATACAGTGACTTCAAAATATCTACAATTTGACATAATAAATTTGGTATTATGTTGGCTTAACTTGAACCTTTGATTCACCTAGCACTGCCAGAGAATTGTTATTCACCTTCTGCTGGTGTGCCATGGCTGAAGACAGGGAAAAGAACCAGTATGAAGATGAGAGTTGCTGCCATAACTGATTTGAACTGAATGAAGATAGAGCTAGCAGGGATACGGCAATACACAGTTACATGTACTGTGGTTGGAGTCATGAGCCCCTTCATTATATGTTGGTTTGTTTGTATGTATACATAGCCGCTGAACAGTCACTGCACTAGTTACATTGTCTGATGTACTGGCCTACACCTGTAATGTATGTGTATATCAGCTGCCAGTGTTGGCAAATGTCTCTCTGGATGTTTGCAGGTATGTAGTCCAGTAATAGCAGTATTGCATATATACAATTGAGTATATTTGCCTATGATTTGTATTGCTGCATATAGTAAATGTTTGTCCACTGTGTGCATTCATGGCTACTTAATATGTATCTTCCCTCATCTCTTCCCCATCATAGCATGGTACATGGTGTTTGCGGTAGTCAACAGTTAGAGGTGTTTGCCTCTGTGCCTACTAATTGTTGTACATATCATCCATTCAATGTGTTATATATGCTACATTGTAACAAGGTGTTCTACATGGCCACTGTACCGTGCACCAGCAATGGAACAGTTCCTGCATGCACACCTTTTCATTGCACAGAAAAACATCTATACATGATGACAAATAGCCATATGTACACATGTGATGACAATGTCACTTCTTCGTGAACACTTTGTACGTCATCTATACACTATAGAAGTGGCAATAGCCTGACACTGTTTGATTACACTTTGTCACACAAGTATACAATGGGATGTGGAGGTGAGTATGTTGTCAATGCATATAAGTTGCAGTGAAGAACTTCATATATAGGGTACAAGGCTTGTTACATAATGTACCCCCAAATTTCATGATGACAGACAGCACGATTGAAAGAGCATGTTAGTGTGGTCATGTTGCTATTAATGATAACACCTAAACATGCGCACACAACTGTTAATCAACATTTGCTGCAACATACATACATAGTTGTAGACATTTTATGTGGTACAGGAAACACAGTATATAGTGCAAACAGGTCTTCTCAATGGGAATGTGTGGGCAATACCTGGTACATTACCAGTGCATTCAAATCATTTTTCCAAAGAGAGTTTTCTAGTTATTGTGGAGTGGTCTTTACAGTCAGCAAGGCTGTTCAGGCCATGGCTCTGAGTGCAACTGGGAGAATCTTCCAATTGACCATCTTATTGGCTATGTACAGTTCAGCGTCAAGTTTGGCTTCAGTAAATGAATCAAATGGTATGGTAGAAAGTGTTTATAACTTTCACAGCAATATGTACAATAGATCTGAACATGATGTGAAGAGCTCTTCTGATGTATATGATATTTAGCAATTGCATGCTCTTGTGATGAATCAGGAATTGATGTTTACAGGTTTAATTAAAACAACTGCAAATTCTTCAATTTACAGGAGACATACGTCTTGTTGGTGGGTTCAGTTTGTCTGAAGGGCGTGTGGAAATACATTTCAATGATACTTGGTGGGCAGTCTGTGGATACACTTGGGATCCACTGGATGCAACTGTTGCTTGCAGGCAACTGGGATTTGGAGCAGCACTCAACACATACTCTAGTTTCTTACAGAATGATTTTGGATGGAGCTCATTAATAAATTTGCAATTTGGATTGAAATGCGCTGGAAATGAAAACAAACTGCTTGACTGCCAACAGGACCTTGATCCTGGTATTGCACGTCGCTGTCAAGCTGCATCGTATCAAGCAGTTGCTGGTGTGGCATGCGCCAATGACAGCTGGCTCACTCTGCAAGGAGGTATGGATACACATTGTCAGTACTTCTGAATCTGCTTTACTGATACAAGGGGATGAGTATTTTAGGCAAACAAGTAACAGAATACTCTGCACTTCAGCTGTACACTGTTACAGGACATGGCTGGATCCATTTGGCATGATTATGTCATGAATAAAGTACTGTAGCAATTGTTGCAGTTATGAATTGCAATTATGTTAAACATAAGCTGGGAATCAACATTTCAATGCATTCAGCAAAATTAACACAAGTACTGTATGATCCTCACTTTATAGGACTGTTCCCTTTGTCTTCTAACTTTTCAACATTTCCATCAGTGTTATTACAACTCACAGCACAGTTAAATGAACTAAAATGTGGATTCTAGTGTTTCAGTAATACATTTATGGTAGTGATTGACTAGTCACTATTTATGTGTCTGTATACAATGCAGGCTTCCTAAGATTGGCTGATGGCTCACACCATAGGGAAGGACGAGTGGAAATATTCTATGAAGAGGAGTGGGGGACCATGTGCTACCATGGCAACAGTGTTGGATATGTCTTCTCAACGCCAGCAACTATTGACACAGCGCACGTAGTATGCTGGCAGCTCGGCTATCCAAATGCACTGATGCTAACAACAGATGCTGTTTTTGGCTTAGGGACAGGATTGGTGGCCCTAGAGCCCTGGTGTGATGGAAGTGAGACTAGAATTGAGCAATGCCATCACTTTGGCTGGGCACAGTACTTTGACTGTACAAGACTAGTATCTTTACAATATTGCCTTCAAGATGCTATCCACAGCAGGCGATGTGATCATAGCGATGACATTGGAGTGGAATGTGCAAGTGAGTAATTCCTTCTACTTGTTGTGTTCCTTCATCCAAATGATAGTTGCTATAGTCTCAACGCTTTAGCTATATAGATTATAATTATGTCTGCTACCAAATGTACAGTAGGTCTTAAAATGCATACATGCACTTAACCAACATTTGTGACTGCAGAATTGTAATTTTATGACTATCTACATACACAGATATTTTGCATTACACTGTCTGTTGCAATCCAGATGACCTCCGTCTGACCATGGCCACTGGAAATAGCCCTACCTCAGTACTGTCTGAAGGACGGGTGGAACTTTTCTACAATGGAGTTTGGGGAGGTGTCTGTGCTGACTGGTGGGATTTGAATGACGCTAAGGTGGTTTGCAGACAGCTCGGTTTCCCTGATGCTGTGGAACTCATGCACAGTACTTTGCAGGGTAATGGGACTAGCCTTCCTCTGCTGATTAATGTGCACTGTAATGGAAGCGAGGACCATCTCCGTGGAGAGTGTGCACTCAGTGAGATAGATGATGATCATAACTGTCAGTATGGTGAAGCAGGAGTTGTCTGCCAAGGTGCACTGATAGATATATATGCAGACTCAGGCTAATACACACAGACAAATGTAACAGAGTCTATAATATTAAATTTATTAATTTGTTACATTTTGCACTTTCCATGTAATTGTTCTATTGCTATGCATTTCTTAGGGTTAGGGCTTCTTCTCTTCATCTTTTTATAGTCATTCGTTTGTCAGGAAACACAGCTGCTCAACGATCTGCAGGCAGAGTGGAGGTGTTCTACAATGGAGAGTGGGGCACTGTATGCGATGATGGCTGGGACTTGGATGATGCCAGAGTTGCTTGTCGGCAATTAGGCTTTGCAGACGCTCTTCAAGCTGGGTTCAACCAAAGTGCATTCATTGGCGAAAGGAGTGGATATGTTTTAATCACTGAAGTAGGGTGCAGCGGCACTGAAGAGAACCCCTTTAACTGTTCATTTGAGATTCCTGAATTTGAGGATAGGGAATGCACCCATGCAAAGGATGCAGGAGTTGTCTGCACAGGTTTGTTGCTCATGCCTGCACCATAATTGCCAATTTTACCAAACGCATAATTTATAAATACATTCTCCAATAGCAGATGCCATTGCAACATCACAGATTCCAGCAGCTGCAGATAACTTAGTCTTGTCTGCTACAGTACCTCTTTCCATAGCAGTCTTGCTAACAGGCTGTCTCATTCTTGGTGTCATGTCAGTTGGATGCTGGAAAATCTACCGCAGGTAATGTTGCCCAGCTGTAAATAGGTATTCTGCAGAATTGTCTACCATGTGAAATAAATATTATTTTCTATATGTTTGAGTGTTTTTGAAGATGTCTGATTAGTTGACATTGTTATGAATTCTTTAAGGAAACCATTCTATAAGTATTTATATTAACTAAACAAATGCATGTGCATGCGCGCAGGCGTGTACGCAATCATATGACATTATTACGGGATAACGTATAATATTATTCATTAATTTAATATCAAGAAAATGCAAATGTTTATATTAGTTTTAATATTTAAATGCTTCTACTGTTGTTTGATTGGTAATTTCTTGTACACATTGTCTGAACATGCTTATAAAGGCCGCCCAAAGTTGTTCTGGTTCAGGGCAATTGCAAGCAGATGCAAGGAACAGTATATCTCAAAGCAAATGATTCCACTGTAAGTGTTACTTAAGAATTTATCCAGTTATTGAATTCTATGATATGCAATAAATAGTTGAAGTAGACGATGTGATAGACAGGTGGTGGGTGTGCAGCTAGCTGCATACAGCTTAAGTATGTTGATTATGTATGGTGAGAGTGCAAAGGTGGAAATTTTCTATACATGTATAATGAGCATTAATAAAGTAAGTGATTATTCATCCACCTGGGCATCAATTCATTTGCAAGCATGACTGTCCATGTGAGTGTGAAGACGTATTCAAATCATCCTTAATAACTATGTAGGTATTTGTGCATCACCACACTTGACTCCAATGTCTCAATGGCTACGAAACACATTCACCACTTTTGATGCAGTTTGAAGTAGACTTTCCAAGTGAAGTCAAAGAGTGGGAGTTATCTCACGATGACATAACTATTCAGAACCATTTGGGAAGTGGCCATTATGGACGAGTGCTTTCAGCAATCTTGTCCACAACTACACCGTCTGAAAGGGCAAATAACTACATTAAATCCATGCGTCTTGTGGAAGGCTGCCGAGTTCCACAGATGGTGGCAGTGAAACAGTTGAAAGGTGATTTGAATATGAATTTACAGGCATTTTCCAATAGTACTGTGGTAATCAATGTGTCATGATTCCTCAACAGGATCTTCCACAACGGCTGACATGCAGTCATTTCTTGAAGAAATTGCACTGATGGCCAAAGTATCCTTGGGTGTGAACCCACATGTTGTGAAAATGGTTGGGTGCATTATAAGTGAGCGACCACTGTCCCTCATCATGGAGTATGTACCAATGGGGGATCTCCGCAGCTGCTTAATAGCGTGGAAGCCAAAGGTGATCAACTAGCTTGCTCCATAAAGACAATAATTTACATTGTTAGCACTATATTATATGTATGTTAGGTTATGTTTCTTATATAGCATACACAGGCAACTAGTGAGCTTGCAGAAACCACTACTAAACCAGACAGTCCTGTTGACACAGACTATCTTCAGCTGTGGAGATTTACTGATGATGATCCCTACTCTTTTGCATATCAAATTGCCTCTGGAATGGTATGGTCTATATGTTGGACATTGGTATCTATGCCAGTCAATTAGTCATATTCTGTTCTATCTTCCAATTTTCACACAGGAGTACTTATCCAGCCTTAATGTCATCCATCGTGACTTGGCCTGTAGGAATGTTCTAGTGAGCTGCAACAAACTATTGAAAGTGACTGACTTTGGCCTGTCCCGAGAGGCAGAAGAGATGTACCAGTCTAGCAAGAATGCCAGCAAGTTGCCACTGAGGTGGATGGCACCAGAGGCTATTTCACATCTACAGTTTTCGGAGAAGTCAGATGTGTAAGTACAAGCATTACTGTAATGAATGCAGGCAATGAAAATTTCTCTTACAATTTATATTATGCTGCATGTGTGTATACTATGCCCTATAGTACTTTCATCAAAATTGTTATGAACTAGCTATACTGTGTCTTCCTTTGTGTTCACATGTAGGTGGTCATTTGGAATTTGTCTGTGGGAAGTTGCTACACTTGGTTTGTTATGCAATTTGCACCTTCACAGCAATTCCTTGTATGCTGATTTTGTATTCTCAAGTGTTTGATCAGATAAGGCTTGCCAAATTTCGGTAGCCCTAATTATCTGGTCTGCATTATTTCTGTTCCTACACTCAGGTGGGGTCCCTTATCATGGCATTGGTAACTTTGACATTGCTACTGCCATTTGTGATGGAGAAGTAATGACACAACCTACGGACTGCCCCTCTGACATGTGAGTACATTGGCTGCCTGCACTTATACCATGTACGTATATTAATGGATCTTGATGTCTAAAGGTATGAGATGATGTGCAAGTGCTGGAAAATGGAACCTTGTGACAGACCTACATTTGCTGAGCTGAGATCACACTTTGAAGGTGTTCTCGATGGGCAGCACGCTTCTCATTATGTGGACTTCACTGCATCACTGGCCCCTATCTCTGATCAGAAGAAAGGAGAGGAACATGTGATGAAGAAAAAGGACGATGAAGGTACATCACATGTCCTTGCAGTTAACATTGCATGTGTACAAGAGTAGATAAGCGATGTGTGTGGTTCTATAATATATTAAATATGGTAACTTACCATTGTGACTTACATCAGCTGATTCATGATATCTTGATTGATAATGTATGCTTTTCACATTTCCTGTAAATTTAGAAGGAAATCTTGGCTTTGTCGACATACATGAGAATCCAGTGATCATCACAGAAAACTCAGATTGTTGCAATTAACAACAAGATGAGGGCTTACAAGCAAAGTATTAACATTCAGCCATATTACATGCACATTAAACCATATAAACATCAGCTGATTTTAAACTCTAAACTTTGGTACTAAATACATCCATGTAGTCTGTGTGTATGCACATGTGATAGCCGGCATGTTATGCAATGCTCTGTCTAAAATATCTCGAAAAGAATTGTATGCTTCACTGGGCTTGCTCCCAAACAGTTCCTTGTAGCTGTACTTAGTACTTGCTCAGTGCATTCAAATTACATAATAATATAGGGTATAATTTATACAGAACTCTTGCTTATCCTATATGTATAATTATTCAATGTTCTGTGTATGTGTTGATTGTGCATGCTTTCTTGTAAGCACTTTTAAGCAATCACCTCATATCAGTGCGTGTGGGATGATCTGCGGTTAGTGCTACCACTAGAAGTGAAGTAACAATAGGCACAATAGACTTCATTGTAAATGCATTTTCTGTTTCAATACAACACTAGTGTACCAATAGCTTGGCACTGTTCAATGCCATGTTGTCACACTAGTACAAGTCATACCTATACATGCAAAGAGGGGGATGTGGAGCTGAAGACACATATTGTTATAAACAGTTTATTGTGATGGGGAGTACCTCTGCACAGTTCCTTGTAACTTTTAATACAAGTATATCATTATAAGCCAGCCATCATGTACACATATACACAAGTGCCAGTGTCGATGTCAGTGGCCACACATGAATATAATTATGACATGAAACAGTTCTCTCAACCAAGTCATAATGCGTACAGCTGCTATCTTGTAGGCTGTCATCACTTATTCATGCATGATAGTGTAATTCCGGGCACAGGAGAAATTGAGTCAGCTGTCAAGGGCCAAGGCACAATGTGCCAATTGGCGGTTGCATTCATTCCACATGTAGAGAATTAGCATAAAATTTTATATTATGAACACTAGCAAATGCATGCTTGCATTTGATTTATCATTCAGTTATGCCTTGCTCAAGAATCTCATATCAGTGTATTATCAATGTAACTATGAGCCTCTACAATAATTATCATGATTGTTCTTCAATGACCCAAACTGAAGCCTTGATATGACAGTGTCGTAAATATGTTTCACTGGAGAAAATTAAGAAATGGAAAGATGCTGGGTAACATGATCAATTGCATTATTTATCAAACACACTTAGGATCACAATGTACAAACATATACCACTGTTGTGTTTACTTGCTAGTGGTGTTGCTCAATAGCTACATATATATGGTGTGGTATGTGTCTGGCTTGCCACACTATGCAAAGTACACACTCCATCAACCAAGCCATGCTTGGCATGTTTCCTTCACAGATAGCTCAGGCCTTGCAACTTCTTGAACAATAATTTAGCAGCCAATAAGCTCCCAATTGAACAGATCACTAATTATTCTGCATAATAGTAGTGTTAATTTCACATGTACACTAAAAACACTGTAGAATATAATTCTAACATTCAGGCATCTGAACCACCACATCTGGTGAACAAGGTGCAGGAATCAATAGCGAGCATGCAACTGACCAATTAGTGCAGTCCCCAGACTCAAATGTTTTTATATATCATCAGTAACCAAATAAATGAAATGGAATGGAAGTGTGGGTGCTGGTACTCCTGATAAAGGAAACAGGATCAAAAGATAAGTACTTTGCACAAATTTAGACGTACACAAATTCTTAGATGAACAAGCTGCAGTAAGGTGTACTAGGTGTTATATACTAAATGGCCATCTTACACAAGCATACAGTAGCAGCTGCTGTCATTTGCCAAAGGCAGCAATAGTTCATGTACCTGAATCTTGCTTACATGTGGCACAGGGTGCACGTGTAGAAGGTATATACATAGTGAAAATATACCTCTTCAATGAACTGCAAACAAGCAAATCGTGGGCAGTACACATGCCAGGGAGTAACAACTGGGCACATGTATAGTCGCCACAGTTTACTGCCCGTTAGCACATTTTAAGTCTTGTTAGTCAAACAGTCACTAACTGTCACAGCCTAACCATGTTTAAGGCAATGGGAGTGTGTATTATCAGGAGCATCTTTTTTCTCTTCCTTTGGTTTTGCATAGTTCTTTGTCAGCCTTGAGTTCAGAAAATGAAACAAACGGTAAGCATAAAGGGTTGTAAGCTAGGGCCTGTTCACACAGTTCCAAGTGCAATGTGAAACGTCTGTCTACATTCCTCTCATCAAATGACTGTGTGAATATGTAAAGGTTCATTACTCCATGACAGTAACTTTTGAACATGTATGTATACTAACAATGACTCTGTTTGTAGGTGATATATGCCTTGCTAGTGGGTTTAGCTTGGCAGGCAGAGAGGAAATACATTTAAAAAGAGAATCGTTACAAGTCTGTGGTTACACCTGGGATCTACTGGATGCAGCTATCGCCTGTAGGCAGCTGGGATTCTCAGTAGTAGTTACAACATACTCCTGTGCATCACAGAGATATGTTGGATACAGCTTTGTAATGTACTGGAAACATGGGATGAAGTGCATTGCAATTAAAGCAAATGGATTGACTGCCAGCAGGATGATGATTCAGAAATTAAAGAACTGTGTGCTGACAGTGCACAAGGAGAGAGAAGAGTACTGAACAGGAGAGAGGAGAAGAAGAACATGGGATGTGCAGCATGACAGATGAAGGCATTCTCATGCACATTTGCGTAAAGTTATATATAATGACCATATACCTATAATATGTACACATGCGTAGTCAATTATTATGTGAGCAATGATGTAGCAGACTAATCAACCACTGAATGTAGGACGTTTCAGATACAATGGCCTTCGTCAGCTGCGTACAAAAATGAGAGAGTACAGTGTTAGACTAGTTTATATAGCTAAGGGTGATAGTGTGTAACCAATCAAATCCTAGGATTATGTGTACATGTGTTTTAGCCAATCAGACTGCATGAGTGTGCATACTGCAGGGCTGTGACCAATCAAAAATCAATCAGAATCCAATTGAAAGCCTTGGATACGAAACTGCAAACATAAAATAGTTATAAACCCATATACCCCCTCCCCTCCCCCCACCCACACACTCACTGCTTGCAGTAACTGAGCTAGCATCTAGAATTCAATATAGCTATTTCCATAGCTACATAAATTGCTGGAAGTAGCAACACTGTAAAAATGTGAGGCAAGCTTCCTAGGAGTTGGTTCCATTGTGGCTGCAAACATGTAGTTGCATGGGACTCGTTGCTCTGCAAGTGGAAGCTGCACGCTATGAAAACAATATAAAGTGAGCTGGTAGTGCATCCCACTAGACTGCTCAATAATTATAATATTATGCAAACCTCATAGCAATACAGATACTGCGCATACAGTGAGTTTGCATTGAAATGCCGTTTTACTAGTCTGTACTTGTAAAACGTCATAGTTACCTTCCAGCCAAGAAACTAACCCGCCAGGGGAGGGAGCACTACCTAATTATATACTTATTTAGTTGTGTACTGCATGCATGGCAATAACAAACGAACTTGGAATGGACAAGTAGGAATCGGTTTGGGACCACCACAGCCTAAATGTAGGACCAGTACCATAGCTTCAAACTCATTTCCACAAGCAGAAGTGAGCTAGATGGCCGAACAACTACATCATATCTATTCCTCAGGAGTTGGGCAAACAATATCTGAATGAAGCTAGTGTGTTGCAGCTCCAGCTACTAAGAAAAATGCAGTTTTCCCCTTTAATCGGCAACACAAACTACAAGGCAAACGTTACAAACTAGCTTCAATCAGTTTTGCAAGCTTTCACCTTTACACTTGGGAACCTTAAAAAAATCACGAAGATTGCTTCTCGTCTGTGGAAATCGCTCGCGTGAACATGGTAGAGGGTGCCATTTTGTTTATACGTGCCATATTGTTCATATTGTTCATATTGTTTATATTGTTTATATTGTTCACATTGTTTATACCGTATAGCGGGAAAATTTCGCGAGGTTTAATGTTCGCGATTTTCGCGATTTGACCAAATTCGCGAAAATTTCCATCGCGAATTTTCTCCACCTATGATTATAATTATATGCAAAAGTCATAATAAGATGGCCGCCACGAAGCGCAGAAGTGGATTTAGCCATTTAAGTGCTATGTTACTGTTCTGTGCCCAAACCACCAGCTCAACTAAGTAGTTTGCCTGCCAAGGAGATCTTTCGGAGGTTGGAAATCGCGAAATTAAAACCGCGAAATGTTTGGTTTTGAACAAAATCGCGAAATTTTCTTCCGCGAAATTTTCCCGCTATACGGTATTGTTCATAATTACTGTTCAAAGGTATGCGAGGAATTTGGAATGGGAATCGGTTTGGAATCGCTACTGGGGGCGGAACCTATTCAAGGGCGCCCAAATTTTATCACGCCCACTTTAGTACAGCCACAGTTTTCTGGATTGTCAACATGCATAGATGGCCTCTACCAGTATCATACCGTTCTTTAGAATTGCTCTTGTTCTTGCTCTCACTTGTTGCCTTGGGCACTCGGTACATGCGACGCCAGAAGACGTGCGACCAAGTTTACGTCAACCTCTTACTCCGTTGATCACCGATGACTGCCTGTCCGACGATGAAGCGAAGGTCTGCCACAATGCCAGCCTTCCTATGTTGGTGTTTGTGGTTGGAATCGAAGGAAGCGGGCATCACTTGATCAGTTCACTGCTTAATCGTCTGTCATCGATCGCTCCACAAAGGCAATACATGCCATGGCAGCACATTTACGACCCATTTTACGACTCAACACTCCTGTTTTATTCCATCATGGAGAAGGAACTGTATGAGCAACGGCTGGACAAGTTGACCAAACTCTTGGACAGTGCCAGGAAAAACAACTCTGCCACTTTGGTGTTTGCGAGCTCCTTCCCCATGGGTCTGCATGCTGGGATGTTCTCCACTGCCAGACCTGATCTTATTGACTTGAAGGACTTTGAATGCAAATTGTACAGGATTAAGTTTCTTGTTGCTCGCCGCCATCCCTTGGCAGCTGTGATGTCTGCTGTTAGAAGATTTGGCTCCAGGGTTACACAGTTTGATGGGTTCAAGCAAATTCCACAGAACGAAAGGCAAGATCTCAATGAAAGTGTTCTGCCTTACACTGTTACAGCAAGAATAGCTGAGGACAATCTGATCTACATTGACCAACAGGTACGCCACCTTGGTTGTCATCAAGTGCATTTTGTAGACTATGACAAAATTATGGAGGATACAACAAGAGAAAATGTGTTGCGAAAGTTGGCCACGTTTTTGAACTTGACCAAATCTGATAGGAAGGAGTTGCTATCCACCAAATTTAATAAGTCAATCACCAAAGTTACTATCCCACCTCGCTGCACTGAGTGCATAGAGAAAACTCTTTATGACTTCTTTGAGGAGAGAAAGATGATGTGGCCACTGCTCCATCCACACTGAGTTGACCATCCTATGATATAGGATGGTTAATCTTGCTACAGGATATTGGTGTTGTATATTTTAGTTTCTGTATTATTGTAGTTGCAATTGTTATAAGGCTTCTGGAGCTGTACTGTAATTGAAGCTGAAATGGTGTGTATTCATGTCACTTGGCTTTGTGGGTCTAAGTTATAGCCCTGACACACAAAGAAGGCAACAAGTATAGTTGTTGTAATGATGCATGTGCCCATTGCATCCTCCACGTATAGCCACGAGATCATGCGGACACTAGCTGCAAGACCAGTAGCACGTAACGGTATCTTCTAATAGCTATGCATTTATGCCTCAAATAGAGGATAGTGCATGGTCAAATGGTCTATTGTCTGGCCCACAGGCCTAGGTCAGCGTGCATGCACACATCTATAGAGCAATTCTGCAATAGCAGCACAGATAGCGGAGTCATGATCAGCATGGGGTCTCAATTTGAGGCCAGTTTTAAATTGCATGCATTTCATGTACTGTACAATACTGGCCAGAAGTACTGTTAGTGCACACCAAGAATTGTCCTGTTCACTACTACAGCATGTTGTGTGTAAATGGCCCTGTGAGTACCACGCACTATGTGCACTTGTGTGAGTTGTGTGTGTGTGTGTGTGTGTGTGTGTGTGCGCGGGAGAGGAAGAGAAGGAATTCTCACACTACAGTCTTTCCTCAACAAAACAGACTAGGCATGCAATTGGAGCATTGTTCAGATGACACGCACCCAAAGAACAGACAGATAGGCTGGCTCCAGTTATATTTTACATATAGTCATGTGAGTGACACGGAGGTAAGGGCTGTTTACTGTATATCAATTGAAAGTGGATTCTCTTTGACACAAGAATCAATAGAAACTGAATGGTTATCATTATGCATTGACTTGTACAATTATGATTAAACAGAGTCTTGAGTTTATCAACAGCTACTACAGTGTGATTGTTAATGCACTGTTTGTACACAGGATCCCTCTTACAGACTCCACTAACTCCTCCGGTACCCATGTCAGTTTCACTTCTCTGAGCATGACATTCTTGTGGAACCCTACAGCCAGGGCTCTGCTACCTTTGTCACTGTTAGCTGCATCCACCTCCACCTTGATAGTTTTAGCATAGCTGGCTGCTACCTCCAGCTGTGCCCAGTCCTCGTCATTCCACTCCTCCTGCACATACATACATAAACACAAGTGGGATGCTGAAGGGAACTCTTAAAATAATAAACAAGGCTCTATTGGTAGTTTATACATATATTAGAAATAATAATATTGTAGGGACGGCATAAAGAGGGCAGAAACAAGTAAAGGCTGTTACACAGTGGAGCATTAGCCAACGTCCCTACATACAAGGATGCTGCACCATATAGTTCTACATCCTTGAATGTAGGGAGGATGGAATGAAGTTCCCATGCAATAGAGAGTTTTAGATTAGCATTTACGCTGAACGTTGACATCACAATACGTCATTAATGAGTCACGTGATAAGCCTAAACCGCAACGTACACGGCGAAATTCCAGCGTTTAGTATGCGTGAAGAAGCATTCCAGCGTATGTAAATTACCGTTTGTACTGTAAACGTTGTGACATCATGATTCGTCACGTACTGTTCAACGTTCAACGTAAGCACAGATCTAAAGCTCTCTAATCCCCAATTAATCTCTACATCTATATCACACAGAGAGTTGTATAATTATTTGAATCATACTTACCCACTGTGGTGCCCACACTTTGACATTTGTCAAAGGTAAGCCTCTGTTTGCAGTTGCTTGGAGTACTGGAAGAGGGTTGATCCCACCAATGTAAAGCATCCCCAACTGTGGCATGGTCTGAACACAAGTCGCCACAGCTGATGGTGTCTGATCACTGTGAAACCAATCTAAGGTAGGAAGTCACAGCAATAATCTGACAAGAGTGATGAGTCCGACATATAAATTTTTACGGTTCAATCACCAGATGACCAAGGTATCTGATGGTTGAATCCTTTAACAAATGTAGAAAATCATTGGTTATTTAATAGTAATAATTCAAATCCAAATTTTACAGATTCCCAAGTATATAAAGCAATATACATTGATTATGCACAACCCATCATTTTATGGTGTAAGGGAGGCATGGGGAGGGGTAGTGCATATTACTAGCATGAATTGGAATGCCAATCCATTTCAAGGAGTGAAGATAGCTACTTAGAATCTTGATAAAGATTCATGAGCACCAACAACGCATGTGGGACATGCCCTATGTAAACAATGCAGAATGTTTATGGCCATTTTCTTGCCTAGCAAATTTGCTTATATCTCCTACAAATTTTGCTAGGTTAGAGTCAAACAAGTATCAGAAGAAAGAAAAGACAGTGCTCTCTATTTCTATGTATGATATCCTACGATCATAACTTGATACACTGAACAATACCACTGCTAACAAAGCCATCAAAATAGTGGAAATATCTTTCTGGCTGATGGAGAAATGTCTGTGAAAAGAATACAGAAAACATCGAACTCTTCATACACACACGCTCTAACTTTTGCATGCATGCATTGCTGATAAACCAATCCTTAAAGTTGCAACAAGAAAACTAACTTTTGTTTCGCTTTCAACAACTTTGCACCTTGTAACTCTTCACAGGGATTGACGATGCGAAACGAGCCATCAACGCACCTCTACCTGCCAACACCAAAAGACAGCACGTTCTTATTGTGAACACTCATAGCCAACCCTCCTTAAGGGGCCAGGTCTCGTGATGTTCTTGTGATATCACTCAGAAATGACTGACGGCATTATAGCACATTGTGCAATTTGGCATTTTTGCTTAATTAAACCAATCAATGAAACTGTGCGATAAGGTTTGTTTCCATCCTTAGGTATACATGCTCAGCTGCCACATGATGTTTTAGGAAGATTTCCATCCTAAGATGTTGCAGATCATGCACACATCACATGACAGTACACACATAGCCATGGCAACAGATGAATTCACACCCTGTAGCTGACAAATTCTCTTGTGCAAACAGAACTGGACAAGTCCCACATGCACATGGAGAAAGAGGTGGCCAGCAAACAAACATTTTGCCAACACAACATTGATCCTGACTTCTGTACTGTGGCAAGAGGTGGGCACAGTAGAATCACCTACCAAAGGTACCTATCCTGCAGCTCAACACCTCAAAGTTTGCAGTTTATCCTGAATTCAGCACAAGGAGCTAATACCAAAGACCAAACCCATACATGCAAGTACCTTACACAGTATGGTATTATTACAAGCATGTGATATATAGACTCACCAGAAACAGCAAGATTAGTTATCGAACAGTTCCCTTTGACTCCATTCAACAATGTACTGCCACCAACCAGCTTAAGCCCTTTCAGGCAGCAGTTAGCCATTTTTTTCTCCAGCATACTACTGTCACCCTGCACACAACATACAATGCCAACATCAGAATTAGGAATATGTACAGTGGGAATCCCTATAATGCGGACACCCTTCGGAACAAGAAAAGCGTCCTGATTATAGGGGTGTCCGCATTTCAGAGGTACGGCTTATAAGCCCATACGTTAAAACAATCGACTGGTATGCATGAAGAGTATCAGAATAATACGAATTTGTAAAGATAGCGATGGTTCGCTTGAGTACTTGACTCATGCGCCATTTCTGAAGACGATTCTAAAGGGTAGCTGTTCGCGCTAAACTTTCCCGTATTAAAAGGCTTTCAAAATCCATAGTATAGACGATTTGCGGCACTCGTCAACTTCTGTGCTGTTCCTGTCACTTGTCAGAGGTAGCGGTGCAAATCAGGGAGCGGCCATTTTCTGGCAGCTGATCGAAATGTCTGGATTATCGGGTTGGGTTTATACAGAGTTGTACAGGGCGGTACACAGAACGCTGTCCACAATACAGAATAACGGGGTGTCCGCATTTCAAGGGGAAGTTTATACAGGTAGAATAGGGCCAATCGTTGGGACTTTAGAAAGTGTCCGCATAATCGAGGTGTCCGCTTTTCAGGGGTGTCTGCAAGGCGGGGTTCCACTGTAGTTACGGCAACATTCAAGTAAGCACTGCGGCTGATTCCCAACTCTTATTTCAGAGCGGGGAATAATGGTTCAATGTTTACTCACTCAAGCTATCAAGTGTAGAATGTGGCAGGTAAAACAGGAAGAAATCCATGAGCTAGTGTATCATGTAAAGTAGGGTCCATGCCATGCATATATAGCTACAATCATGCTGCATGTGAACATACTTGAATGTCACTGTATAGGATAAGATCCAAATTCTGCAATGGTCTGTGGTCAAACGTCTCTTCCAGTGCCTGTGAAGTGTAGCCTTCCTTCACCGACAGAATCAACCTTTGTAGAGACCCAGCAGCCTGGCACAGTGCTCTGGCATCTGTAGGAGTAAGGAATGAGGAATAAGGAGAAGGAGGGACATAAAAGGCATACATGGTGGCTTTAAAGTGATATAGGGAATCTTTGGTTAAGCTATGAATAACTTGTGCCCTTGAAGTTCAGCAGTTTACCTGCCTGAATGCCCATGCCTAACCAGCATACATGCATGCATACATGGAATTCATTGTCATTGGAAACAAGTATTGAGACCTTAATTCAACATGCATTACATGAGCCACATAAGTGCCACATATGCACAGTAGGTGGATCACACACGGTTCCATTCACTCACCTGCAATTGTGAGCTGGTTCACACATAGTGTCAGCGACTGCAAAAGAGGATTACCCTGCACACTTGCAACTATATGATGGAAGCTGGTGGGGGGTAAGGAGTAGATGATTGATGAAAAGTGCAGTTCAGTCAGGTGCTTGCACTTTGTGAGGCAATAAGAGAGTACCATGGTGTCAAAAGTGGTGAGGTACAAATCAAACGTGAGACAGCTGTTCAACTGATTGGCGATGTTCTGACAAAGAGACTCATTCTGAGACTCAAACAAAGTATGAAACACATACAAAAGATAAGGAGTGTAAGTATAACAGTTTGATGGCAGTTCACCGCCTTTGGGAAAAATAGCCTCATTGACCTCTGTTGACATCAACTGGGTAAGACCGGCATAGAATTTCAGGACAACAGCAAACTTGGGATTGCAGTAGTTTTCCTTCCAGAAGGCAACTTGTTCTGGCTTGGGCAAATGAGAAAGATGGTAAGCAGCAAAATACTCCTGTTTTGTTGTATGGCTGAAGTTCAGTGTAGCTGACAAACCATCCTGGTCAGTATGCAAGTGAAGCAAGCCTCCAAAGGATGATTCTTCTAACATCTCATCACACTTGACTATGTCACAGAAAACATGGCGCACTTCGTCTTCATAGAAGGTGAATCTGGGAGATAGCTGGGTGAGGCCTTTGAAAGCGAGAGCACCAAGGGATGATAACAGGTGATCAACATCTGGTGGGAGGTCAATTAGAGATGGGTCGATTCGAGATGCTTTCTTTGCTTTCTGTTTCTCTCGAACAACAGCCTTGGCAATGGAGTGCTTGTAGCACTCAGTCATGGTTGAAGGGAATGCTGACTTGCCTGCAACGCCATGTTCATAAATGGAACAGAAGATCTGCAAGTTCATTGGTGTGTATGCTCCCCCCATTAGGTCTGGACGGGCCCTCAGATCAGACAGCATGGCTTTTGCTTTGTCAGGATTGCTCTTAAAAAAGTCCAGCACGTACAATTCCACTGAGCTTTCATTAAAACCAAGGATTTCATAGAAGAGAGTGCTGTGCCCTTGTAGAAGTGGGCACCCACCAGGGCGTGTGGACACTATGATATGCGCTTGGGGAAGGAGACGGCCTTCCAAGAAAGCCCTTAAGAGGGATCCTTCAGAGGCATCCATCAGGCAACGCACCTCATCTGCTCCATCAAAAATCAACAACACATTCTCTCCCTCACTCTCCAGCAGTGCCTCGGCTGAGGCTAAACACTTCTTCCTTTGGATGTAGTATCGAAGTAGTTTTTCTAGGCCAGCATCATTTTCATCTTTCATAGCTTGTGACAAGGCTTTGTCACGTAGAGGGAAGAACAAGACAAGGGAAAAATCACTCTGTTCATTGTTGGCAACCATCTGACATAGGTGCTTGAGGAATGTGGTTTTACCTATGCCAGGCTGTCCATAAATCACCCGAGTTTGCTGTGTTCCTTTGAAAAGGAAATGATTTGCTGCTACTCGGTTAATATTAGTTGTTTCCTCTGACAGTTGTATGCTACAGTCACGAAATAGCTTCAAGAACTCTCTTTGATCTCCCTTCTCTCTTGCTTTTGGGAGACTCTCTAGCACAGCTACATCAATGAATTGTAGTTTGTGTGGCTCTTCTGTAAGAGACAGCCGCTGGTAACTGTTGTAAACAAGTCTCCTTGCATGTTGGAGTGGGTCTGGGAGGACAGGACACACCTCCACCTATAGGAGTATGGAGTGACACTAGTAATATGCATAGCATAGAAATGTTTGTGGTTGCCTCAATCCGTGAAAATTATACACACAAAATTTACATACAAAGAATATAGTAGCAACAAAATATAATATTATGTCTAATAGTGCATATACTATACAAGAATGATGTATTGCAATAGTCAGGTGTCATATGGCCCTACTCACAAGGGGAGAGGTGAGGTTGTGTCAAGCAATGCCCCTGACTGCATTTGTCTGATAAATAGGCCCAGGCCTCTATTTCTTTCCAGAAGCTTTGATCCAGCCTGCATCCTAGCCTGGCTTCTATTATTAAATCCGGTACGACTGATACCTAGCCATGTTTCATATATAAAATCTGTGACAACACATGGCTGCCATCAAGATCCGCCAAGCTGAGGTCTTTCTAGAAGGCAATATTGCCAGGACACACAAGCTAATTGAATGTATGAAACAGTGTGCTCATCATTACTGTGCATTGCGGTGTATGTATCTACTTTGCGGTGTAACACTATGTAGACCACTTCCATTTCTAATGAATAATGGCTAATGGGTTGAGTTTCACCTGCTCTGGTATAAATGGCACAAACACCATGCAGACAGCCATTACATACGTATGTGCATATTATACAAGAAGGCATATAATATTAAAGTGCTTACACAATAGGGTGCTCCAAATCCATTCTGCATGGATATACCATTGGCAACATCACCCAGACCAGCACTCTTCAGAGCATCCAATAACCCCATCCAATTGACTGACACATTTGTGTTCCCACTCCACCAGTACATGACAGCCTCAAAGCAGGCATTATCCTCTTGGTGTGGGTTGTTGCTACGTGCTAATTTGACAATAGAATGGGGCACTGCCAAGTAGGTACACACTGCTTGCCACTTATCTCCGGCCTTCTGACAGATGTGAGTGCGGATGTCAGCCTCTGTTGGCTTTGATTTGAGGAAACCTGCAATGGTAATGAACAAGTGGCAGTAGGGATGGGAGGCAATGGGTCCTGGGGGTCACCTTACAGTACTATAGTTTATAGTGATCATGACCCCATACTGTCAAATACAATTCATCACAGCTAGCATTAAAGCTATATGTATAAAGAGGAGTTAAGCAGAACGGTTGTCCGCGAAGTCCTCCCGCGAGCAACAATGCATCGACACCAAACTTCCCCAGATTACGGATGCCACACCTAGTCTTGATCTTAGGGGGGGCGACGTGTGCAAATAAGCTTCTGCCGAGGAGCGTGCGGCAAAACCTATGATGAACTGACGGTCAGCCATCTTGGATCTGCGAAAACGTACAGGACCTACATGAAAAGCTGTGATCATTGCAGATGCAGTACTTCCTGTTGTAAAATGAAAAGATCAATCAATCAATCATGTTCCAAGGGTGCCAGCTGTGGAATGTACCTGCATGAGGAGAAGGTGTTGCTGAGCTATCTAGTTTGAAGCGTTACAACTGATCCAAACACGGTTTGCTTCATCTCAAGATGCACAGCCATGGGCAGAAAACTATGTGAGGCCACCTGAAAAATCACATTCGTTAAGTGGTTATCACGAAATTTGCAACTTTTAATTGAAAAGGGAATCGCTCAGCAATAAATGTGAAATTGAATCTGGCCTTGCATAGGATTGTGCACACACGCTTGTAGATGCTATATACAGGTTTGATTCTTCTCAGCCTTTTATGGCATGACCAGATAGAGTTTTCTTGAAGGTCTCTGACTCCATCCGCAGGGATATTTTTGAGTTTCAGTTTCATTATTCATTAATGGAAATGTTAATCAATTAATGATTGGCACCGAAGTATGGGAAATTTACTTGACAATCATATTTGCAATCATGAAGACAATTAGTTATGTGGTTGCAAAGTTACATAAGCAAAGCAATGCACCCAAAAAGGAAGCTTTTAGTTGTACCTTTAAGATATATATTTCAAAATTGGCAACTAAATTTAGTGGCTTGAAAGTCTTAAAGTTTTGCAGTTTCCATAGAACAAAACTTAGGCTTTTTGTCCTTCTTGCCTAAGTCTTTCTTCTCTGCATTTTATGCAGCCACAGATGTCACAGTAACATTCAATGATAACATCAAATTCTGCCATTAATTATGCAGATCACCATGCAGCATAGGAATTCACACCTATAGATGCCAATTCCTCAAGGTTCAGGAGTGGACATATCCTATATGCATTCTTACCCTGAAATGTGCCCGTTTCTGGATAACCCTCTGGTGAAGGTTGAGTTAGTGGCTGCAGTTCGTTAACATCACCTGGGTGGGGGTCATCAATACTTATGCATGAATCGTCATCATTTGACCTTCCTTCCTTCTTACGAATTTTTCTAGGTCGCACTTCCATTCTTGGGTAAACACATCTAGGGGTATAAAATAGGGACACAATAGGGACACAACAGTGTGTTAGTGGATGATCTGACTAAGACCCCTCACATTGACATGCAACTGGGAAAAACCAAATTCGGTCAATGAGAGTCTCGTTTGTTTTGGTTCACACGACCTATTGTCACAATCTAATTATATCAATTACAAAAATTCTAAGATGGTGTTGGGAGCTGGGCCACACGATATTTTTGTCCCAATGCGGCACAGGAGGCACACAGCCTGAAGGAGCGCACATGTAGTAGCAAGTCGACCTTCTGTGGCAAGCATGTTGAAATATTTATTGCATGTGCTGTGTACAAGCTCAGAAATGGTCAAGCACAGTGCCCAGGAGTATCATGAAAGGCTTCTGAAACTCCGCAGATAACATCTGATAGCCTTGCATAACATTTTGTACCAGTCGTTCTCAATAGTCGATTCAGTGGTAGACATAAAGATAGACAGATACATAGATAGATGTTTGACAGGAAAACACCATCAGCCTGATATCAGCTGGTCTGCCTGGGGGTCCTGCAGACACACTTACATTAGACAAAAAGAGATGGATGCATAGAATGTCATAATAGATTAATGAATAAAATTGTACTAAGTTAAGTGTCGGAATGTCAGAATGGTTGTTCCCTAAAGCAGAATTATTAACCTTCTAGCAACAGAGTTTCAGTAGCGGATGATGGCAGGTATACTTGTGAAGGATAGGGGAGTTCGCTCAGTGCACTACAGTATCCACAACCGTAATACGTGTGACTTCTGGATCTCGGTGCGAACCTCCGACAATTTGCCTATATGTATCCTCCTCGCTATTGCTTTATGAGTTGTGGGGTAGTCTGTACAGTACATAATGTGCTCTGAATACCTCACCTGTACGTCTGTACCTGATTAAAGCTGTTGTCTAACCTTAATTCCTAAATACGTTGCATTCATTATAATGGTGTCGCAGTTTCTATTGGCAGCCATTTTGTAAAATGGCTACGGTTCGCCACATGGCGCTTACTTTCGAAAGGACGTGTCTGGAGACTGACTGTAGTAATCAATGAAGTATACATATCAATCAATTGCTCAAAGACTGGTCTTTAATTATGTGTCACAGACCTACTTGGACGAGTTACGTTTTCACTTCGTTTGGACTCACTACATGTAGAAAGTAAGTAAGGCAGACAGAGCACATCTACATCGATTCAATCAGTATACTATTTGTAGTCGCAATCAAATCCTTTCCTACGCAGCTCGTTCGTGCTCTCCCTGTTCTGATGGGATGCATGTTCTTAACTTCCGTAGTTTCGTTCAAAACTTACCCGACTAGTTGTCACTAGATACCTACCAATACCCACCTCGCCACTAAGGATTAAACCTCGCGCTTACTGCAAGTTCGTCCACGTCCGCCACCTCGCTTTGCACCTATATTATAGCCAACCGGGGGTCGAAGTCGGGGAGAGTTGCAGTGTGAACTCTGGTTCGAACCATTAGCCCGAGACGACCCGTCAGGTTACCGCATTCACATGTAACTACGCACCACAGAAGCGTTTCAGGTCCCTGTTAAAGGGGTGTACCTAAGTGATCCGTATAATGTACCCTGGGTGAGGTGCATGACGATGCAATAGTTGAGTAAACAAGACTGTATGCATGAGCAGTGATGCATGGATAATTTTCTATATCCCAATCACAATTTAATCAGTCAGCAAGTGGTGCACATGTCCTGGTACGCACTGTGACAACCAAGGTAGATTGCCATGAGTGGATATCACAGCCGATCAATGGCACAGTCCATATGTTGCTAGCTGTTACTCAGACAAAGGCACTCTTTCCCTTGATGTACACTGGTTGAATTTCTGGGGTAACTTCGTGAATGGGGTAAATCAGTCTGTGAATTCAACTTCAGAAGACTGTAACTTCTGAAATACGCTGGTGATCTAGTTGTACTCTGGCACACAAGATCCTGATTCTATGGTGAGCTCCTCACAGGCGCGCTGAAATGTATGTGTCTTCCGTGCTGCGACAGTGGAGCAACTTTGTCCAGTGGTACTGCAAATTTCTTCAAATAACTTTAGTTCTCCCTTCATTCTCAATTAAAAATTCCTAAAAATATAAGAAGCCCGACTCCACAGTCACAGTGTGTGTGTGCACTGAACTTCCACTTGCAGCCTAGTTCCGCGCTGAGAATAGTCTCACGCTCCAGTTTAGTACTTCGTGAAATTATTGCTACTATTGTATAATCTGTGATGTCTATTTTGGTAGCAAATCTGTTGTAATTGCCAACATTCTTGCTGAATGAATGGCCAGAGACTCAATGGTGCCATCTAGTGTCATTTCCTCAGACACAAAATATGCTGATTTGTTTGCTATTTTCCTCAGATAATTGCCATTTCAGAAATTTATGAAGTTACCCCATGAATTATTTTTCGACCTTTATCAAACGTTTGTGGTTATCTCTAGAACTACAAATTCAATCCAGCTTGAGATTGGTGTGCTTGGTGGACATAGAGGCCAGTAACCAGTGACTGTGTTAGACCTTTGTTGCTTACCAACTGTCAGAAATACACGGTGATAAAGTTTTTGTGGAGTTGCCCAATATTACCTTGCAATTTGAGTGTATGCTAGAAGGAAACAGTTGAGAAGGAAAGAATACTAAGTGTAACACAGCCAGGCCTAATGGAAGGAGCTATGTCCAAAGACCTTGAAGGTAACTTGTTGAAACAAGACACAATCGATGCTGTTACTGTCCAAAGACCTTTGAAATGAAACGAAAGGTAACCGGACAATAACGACTTCGATTGTGTCTCGTTTCGACAAGTTGCCTTCAAGGTCTTCGAACATAGCTCCTTCCATCGGGCCTGGCTGTGTTATGCTTAGTATTCTTTCCTTCTCAACCGTCCCACGCAGTATGAATTGCGTGCGTACGTATATATGGATTTACATGATCATGTATTCTAGTCGAATAGCGCTCTAACTTACTGGAGAGTCTTACCAAGCACAGAGAAAGCCAATGGAAAATAAGACAAGTCGATAATAACGGGCGAGTGTGAGTAGCTGTTTTTTGATGGAATGCCCTATCTAATGCATTGGTACAGTACGGTTTCCGAAAATTACACAGGGCCCATCTGGCGGCTGACAGTCAATTATACGTAGCTTCTTAGGTTCTATTGCCAGCCCTACTGTAGTCCACACACAGTGACACACACACACAGCCTACCTCAAGAAAGTCAGTTTACTCACTTAGTAATGCTAGTAGTAGTTGCTGAGGCTTCTGAGGGCCGATGAACGCATGAAGGAAAGGAACGATACCAGGGAGCTACGTATAACTAGCTATCTGCCGTAGGACTGAGGAATAGTCTGGCGTGCGTAGGCCGTAGATTAGTGGTATCGTACAGTGCACCTCTGCCAACCCCGAGTGAGTTAGTGTCTTACTCTTGGAAGTAAATGCTCGCTCACGGCTTCACACAAATGCGCCAGTCGCTGGGATTCTTCAGCCGGGCCGGCTACGATACCTCACCGTCCTTACGCACCGCGGGCACAGATGGAATGCACGAGTGGCATTTCCTGAACATTTCCTGAAGCACACCCTGTCAGGACATTTTCGTATTCTTCCTAGTGTGAATTGTAAACGGACGCGATACGGGCGAAGATACGGACTGTTCCTGTTTGCATGGCGTAACAAGCTGCGCAGGAAATGAACCTACGGGAAAGGGAAGAAACCCTCATACTTGGCAAGCCTTTCACATGGACCGCTTAATCCGGAATCGTGATCCGGATTGAACCCGGTTCGACACGGATTAGCGTTCACACGGCGA
Organism: Ianthella basta; assembly: GCA_964019415.1. Classification (NCBI taxonomy): domain Eukaryota; kingdom Metazoa; phylum Porifera; class Demospongiae; order Verongiida; family Ianthellidae; genus Ianthella; species Ianthella basta. The sequence goes on from OZ025883.1 coordinate 3,821,450, forward strand.
CCTCCCGATTGGGTACCAACCCGAGTTTTAGAAAAATGGCGGACAATCACCACATTTTGATGGCATTTTTCTCGCTGCGCTGGAGGGCCTATGCCCGACCAAGCTAGAAGACGACTGACAGCAATAGCGCAATGCGTACGAAGCACAATTCGCGGGTTCTAAGTGGGCATCCAACCCACGCGTGAGTCGCCCGGCTCACCCTCGATTTTACCGAAAAGGATATCATTTCCATACGATCCCAGTAGCTCTGCGCAGATGGTTACGTTCGACTATCTGCCCAAAAGAGCCTTGACCATTCGTCTGCCACGTCTACTCACACGGCGCCATTTTTAACCCGGATAAATGTGGGTCGACCCACCTCGCAAGCAGGGTTAGAACCTGGATGACAATCCGGGTTCGACCCGGTGTCACGGTTTATTCCATCCCCCCAGTTTTGTATCCCCCCGGGTAAAATAAACTAGGATACTTTATCCCCCGACTTCGAATTTCTGAGTATTTCTTAGCTATTTTTGGTGTGTTTCACCTCGAGGGGTTGTTCGGACAGCCATCAACCCTGCTTTGACAAGCAGTAGCTAAGATTCAGACCATTTCATGCTCCTCACATGCTCAGGCTGTAGCGTCGATGTACCTGCACATCGATGTCCACCAGTTTGCGAAACTGCACGCCGTACTGCTACTCAAACACTTCTGCTTGTTGTAGTAGTGCCCTCTCGACATTCCTCGAGAACCCAGAGGATTACACAAGCATCCCAGCCATGGTAGAAGGACAAAAACCTCACCGCGGTCGTCAGTTAACAAGATCGATGTGGTCTTCTGCAAGGACTGCGAAGGAAGTGCAGGGTTCGTAGATATCATCACCTAACAGTCTCTTCTGGTAGTGGTAAGTCTCATCCTGCAGCAGGGTGCATTTTACTAGCTTCTATCAGCATTTCTGTGTCGTTTAACCAACCTTCGGTTACCCGGGGGGATACTTTATACGGGGGATAAAATAAACTGTGACACCGGATTCGACCCGGATTCGACCCGGATTTTGACCCGGATTTGACCCCAAATGTGAACGCGCTAACCCGTAAGCGGTCCGTGTGAAAAGGGTGAATGAGAACGCGCTAACCCGGGTTTAAGCGGTCCGTGTGATGGGAGTGCATGTAGAAAGGTGAAAATACTACCATGCAGTAAATATTTTCGGACATCAATTATAAAGATATCATGCATTAGTATAGTAATGATGCTAAGACAAGGAGAGTCCATAATTCAGCTACATGGGAAGAACAAGAATTGATAATTAACGCGCACAAATGTGCACTGCCTGATATAAGTCAACTTTCAGTAACAAAAGAGTTAGGGTGAGGGGGGAGTGATCACCACTTATGACATGTCAGTAAGTTTGATGATGGATGTGTGAGTGAGTTAATCACACAGCTGGGCCCCAGCACAAAAAATGAGGCCCAGTAGAGTGTCATAGACATCAATATGCCTTGCTGGGGCATGATATGCCGATATTAGGGCACGGAGGCAGGCCACTGCTGAGTTCAGCAAGCTGTATGACAGTCTGCATCTGATGAAGCTGAGGGCACTGCTGTATGGCCTCTTGAGGGCAACTGTGGCAGATGGTCCACAGCCTTCACTTGAAGACAGCCCTAGTGGTGTGAATATCCCATGCTCCACCTCTAGGATACACTTCTCATATAATCTCCTAGCTGCTTTCCTGCTCGTGCCTTCTGTAGCAGACATCAGTGAAAGACATGCAGCTAGAGGGGGCATAGGAGTCGAAAACCCTGACGTTGAAGTAGGTATTTCTTTGGCTTTTGTCCCAAAAGTTTTGGGTCCTAATATCTAGCCTAGCACCATCCTTGGTGCTGGTGCTACGAAGATGATAAGTCTCACCGCTGAGGGGCTGCAGCATCGGCTCAATGCCTACGTTGGGACACACCTCGGTTATGTAGCAGTTGGCCAAGAATGTCCCTTATCCCGTTGTGTTGTAAGGTGCGCATTGTTCCTTAGGAACAGCTGAGGGCAGGGCTCACCGTGAACTGATGTCCAAAGGGACAGTGTGAGGAGAGCTTCGCTGGTGTCCATTCGTACCTTAGACAAAGGGCTTGTGCAGGTTGAAGTTGTATTTGGCCAAGGGAGTGGTGACAAACCAGGATGATGCACCCTTTCGCTGGCCTGCTCCATTACTCATTTGCTTGGGTTGGGCAGCACGGACTTTAGTGAGTTGGCCTTAGTGAGGGTTTCTGAACGGTTGTTGGAATGGATTGCGGCCTTCCTCTGCTTTTGCTCCAGCCGGACCTGGGTGGGATAGTCATAGTGTTGGTGACAGAGAGAGATCAACAAGGGGTGCTGTCACCGAGGCACATGCCCTGTAGTGAATGTTGGCATTCTCTGTCAGGACTGATATATGCTGAGGCCACCGTGTTGTGTAGGAAGTGACAATGGAACCTAGATGGAAAGCCCATCAATCTTACTCTGGTAACGGCTTAGTTACTTCTTTGAATCTTGTTCCCAACAAAGTCTGCACACTCTTGTCTCGACTGAATAATTATGAATTATACACATAATATTCTGTACTGGGTCCTCCTAGTCTCCCGATGTAAGTATTGCAGCACACATTGCAAGTAACCTGATCTCCTCCGGAATGCGTATATTAAGTTGCATCAGGTCCGCCTGAAGCGGGGTGCAATGCAGACCGTGCTGGACTGTGCAGCTGGTGGTGAACACGAGCTCCAGGCACTTCAAATAACCTTCATAAATGAAGGGATACCTAACACCCTTCTCCCCACACAGAGCGTTTGAGGTTGCCATCCTCTCTCCGGACAGGGCAGCGCTACAGCGGGAATCAAGTAGGGAAAGTACCGCCCGCCTCCGCAGAATTACTTGAGTATATTTAAATGGCGGATGATTTCACTTTCTCTCGTTCATGTGGCGCGAGGACAGGGTTCTCCATCGACAGGCGAACTGCTTTTAGAAAAGACCCATCCTCCTGCTACGATGGAGCCGTTGCAATTTCTAATCGTCCACTGAGGAGAAGGGAGTTCTTTGAGATTCAAGTCGACTCTCTACGGGCAGACAAGTGGACGGGTTCCGTAGTCATTGGTACGTTATGGCACATCCTCTTAGCTAGATACAGTTACAAGGCACGTTTAGTTGGTTTTCTCGGAGTGAGGCGAGGAGGAAGCATGCTCTTTTCTGAGACTTCCACGTATTTAAATGTATGCCTAAATGTACTTGTTTGGCTGTTAAAACGAAATGTATGTTGTTGTGCAGAGGTGTCTCTTGTTTGCTCTGCAGGAGTTATCCAGTGTCTCCCACTTAAGGTGGACTTCGCCAGTATTGATGCCTTCAATGAGTTACCTCGTGATCTTGGCAAAACATGGAGCTTGTCTGAGAATGAGATTCGCACCAATAACCAGACTGTGCTTTGCTCTGATTACCCACTGAATCTTGACAACCTAGCACAAGGGCAGCGGGTAGGATTGATGGTGAAGGAGAATGGTGCACTTCACTTCTACTTGGACGGAAGGGACATGAGCTGTGCAGCCAAGGACATCCCCAAAGGTGTGCGACTCACGGAGAGTGATGTAATGTTGAAATGCATGCAAACTGGTACTTGGCACTCTTCAAATGCTCAGCTAGTGCAGACAACAGTCTTGCCTCTCTTGGCAGTCACTGTCACTTTCCTGATTCTCACATGTGACTTAGTACATAGTCCAGTCTACAATGTTCTATGTGCCAGCAATAAGCTGTGTGGATGCTACAGTGGATGTGAGCATGTGTCATTCCATGTACGTAGGCACTTTCCCTGATTGCCTTTATAAGGCAGTCTGACCTAGGCTACTCTAATGACATGTGCTTACCAGTCAATTAATCAGTTCAAATTTGTCATTGGTTTAATTACTCTAATTGTTTCAATGTCTGTAGAGACCAAACTCTGTACTTATTGCGTCCGTATGTATGTAAATGCATATCTTTTCAGTATGCGTCAGTACATGTTAGTGCACTTTAGTACTACACATTGGTGCACCACACTGATGAGTCCCATGCTGTCTGTGGCTCTTCCACCCTTCATTTGGACACCTAGGGAGATGATCACTGGTTGTCACTCCCCCCCCCCCCCCCCCCCGTCTGAGACAAGTGCAGTAGACTGGTTCTGCTTTCTGTAACATTACATAGACATGTACAGGGGTACAGGGCCAACACAATCTTCATACCTTTTCACTCACCTGATGATTCTTGCATGTAATCCTCTCTACATTGATGTGTATAAGCAGTACCATGTTTAAGTAGCTCACAGCCTGGGTGTATTCATATATGAGTTTAGCGACAAAAAAGTTAAAGATTCTGTATGTTGGATATCACGGAGTCTACCGTAAATTGTTGGACTACATTGCAGCAGCATGCCCATCGTTCTCACTGTAGTGAGAGGTGTAGTTCAGCATTCAGTATTTTCATTGCGAGTCCCTCAACAGTTAAGTGAGCCACTGGTCGCTACTTTACTGAAGAGGAACCCCATCCAAAAAGTTCGAAGATACACTATCTCACTAAAATTGTAACAACTGCCGTGACCTTTGAGGTATACTGCAAGTTTACAATAGTTGTGGTTGCTCTGATAAGGAATGCCCATGAATATAATTGCTCTGCGAATGGTGCATGTAACATCGCTGTACTCATTCATTAGGCAACTGCATGTACTGTAAGGAAACCTTTGTGGTTAGCTGGTTATGCACCACATCCTGCGTTCTGTCATGCATTAATTTGGTGCTAAAGTGTAGTCCAAATTGTTTGTGTCAGGTCATCATCCATTGTCATCTCTGCCATTTACGCACTAGTGAACGTCAGTGAGCATCTCTCTTGTTTCTGTAGTAAGACACTGATGATGACAACTGGATGGCTGTCAAATGTTTGCTATTCATTCCTGTCCCTGGGTATAGTGAGGTTTCTTCCCTCCATTCATCAATTCCTGCTATCAGACCTGTTTTATGAGTTATTCCCTTTATTTCACTGTGGGTTCTTTATACGTAGCAAGGTGTACACCCATCAGCATATACTTAGCATAAGGGGAATTCCATCCAAAAATTGTATAGTTATAGCAAATCCCAGTCGTACAATAGCAGTTATGGCCCGTCCTTGACCTTTTTCTACTTCAGTCACTGTGATTGCACTATTTGTAAGGAATGAGTAGTGTTATCAGGAGGGTTCTCCCCAGGTAAAGAAAGTAGAGTGGTATGACTGTGTACTGTCAAAGATGATGCTGCTTAGCGAGACTGACTGACACATCAGCCTTTGGCTGTGAGTGGAATTTCCAATAGTACATGAGCAGGCTAAAGTTTGTCTAAATAATGCAAACGTCAAACGCCAGAATCAGCAATAAAAGGAAAAGAAAAAAATAATAAGATGACAGGGAAATAAAGAAAAAATAGAATGGTGCGGAAACAGGCCTAGGGAGAGCCCTAGTTATTCAGTCTCCTATATATGCATGTTCCATCCCATTGTGTCTGAGTATGTTAGCCACATACTATTTTGTAAGACATACTATACGTACACAATGCTACACATGCAGTGGGCCCCTTTAAGAAGGACCCTCGGAATTCATGTAGGGGACTTCTCTAATGAAGGCAGTACTGCCTCTGACCAAGGGACACCTCTATAGTTAGTACACTTGGGTCTACAGGGTTCTCCCTAGGTAAAGAGTAGAGTGTTATGGCTGTACTGTCAATGATGGTGCTGCTTAGCGAGACTGACTGAAACAGCCTTTACCTGTGAGTGGAGTTACAATAGCATGAGCATGCCAAAGGTTGTCTAAATACCACTAACACCAAATGCCAGAATCAACGTTAGAAGGACACAAGGAAAATAATGAAATGGCAAAGAAGTAAAGAAAACGTAGTGTGGTGCAGCACTATGCTGAACTGGCCTAAGGAGAACCCTGGCCTACGCTATTTGAGCCTGTCCTAAACTGTTCCAAAAGTGTCAATTGTGGATGTGTCACTCAAAGACTTTGTGTCATGGTACATACAGGGTGAAGAGAACCTCATAAAGTTCTCATGTTTGCCTGTTATGAGCACATACCTCTCACTTTAGGAATATACAATGATGTGCTAGTTTATTCTCTTCCCTTACCTGTGTACATTTTGTGCCTGTTTTGTGTGTGTAGGTGTCTATGCTGCAGTGGACGTGTATGGCCAGTGCTGTGAGCTCTCCATTGTACCAAAGGACAATGTTTCTGTGAGAAGCATCCCTGTAGTTGAGGAAGGGGGACAAGAGGAACCGGAGATGGAGGATAATGGTTTGTAAGCACTGACTGTCCATCATTCAACTTACCTATGCCTTTCTTGTTATACAGCCTAATAGCTTATGTTTGTACTAGGCTGGGAAGTAACTTGAATTTTGCGATAATTTGAAGCTTTTAATGATTTGAAGCCTTTTATGTTTGAAGCTTTCTTTCTGTTTTTGCACAAAGTGAAGTTACTCTTTTCTGTAGGGGATGTGGTAACGCCTGCCCCTGTGACTGCGCACAAGCCAAAAAGAGGTATACAAGAGGTTGACTTCACTACCCAAGTGCTATCCACAGCGGCCTCTTCTAGCAGTGCCACCAGCCAGACGCTGCTGCCCCCAGCGGTGGACTTCACATCCCAGTCTCTTCCTACCATCCCCTCAGCATCCAGCTCAGCTACTACGCAGTCTGCTACTGTGAAAAGGGAGGTGGATTTTGCTGGCCAGGTTTTACCTGGTCAGCAAGCCAATTTGGTGCAGAAAACAGAATCACTGACTGTGGGAATTCCTCGTATAAAGGCTGTGAATGCATCTGATGAATCAAACATGACAAGGAGGACTGCAGGGTTAGTTGTCTGCATTAACATAAGTACGATGCCTACCCCATGTGTATACATGTTACATGTGGCACATGTCCATCAAAGGCAGAATCAGCCTAATATTATTCGTAGCTGTTTCCTTCTTTCACAGTGTACCCAAGATGACGTTTTCTAAATACTGTGGCAAAAACATTCAACTTGCAAGGGACTGTTGCTCTGCTGTTCGAGTGAACGGATTTCGTGAGGGCCTTTTGCTGTCTGAGAGGAAAATCCCAAATGATTGCATATTTGAGGTAGGCAAGGTGTGCATCCTTATTGCATCTGAATATTCTGTGCTGTCTGCAATTCATTAAGCTCATACTTGTGAAACTGCATATTACAAGTATCAACAGCTGTGATTACTGCTGATTTGTGACTACATTGTGGAGTTCCCATTCTAATCTGGTGTAATAGGACATTAACTGTAGTTTCGTACATCTTTTATTGTGTCCAGTATGTGTTTCTTGTTTTTTGCAGGTGAGACTTAAGAAGATGAATCCAAAATGGGAAGGCACCATTTCTCTGGCCATCACCACACTGCATCCCTCTAAGGCATGTCAGTTCAACAGTGCAGCTGAAATTGCTCACCACAAGTCAGACACTTGGGTGCTCTACCTGGACCACTTGTACCACAATGCAAAGGAGGTCAGTATGGGAAACTGTAGCCAATACTCATAACACCCAGCATGTGTTCTGGTGATAAATTTTCACTTCAGCTTGTCAGTTTCTTTGATCTTAAGAGACTAACCAGGTTACGAATACCATTTATGCACACTCTGCCTCTGTGCCTTGCCTCACTATGCCTGTATATATAGCACTCCCTCCCATGGACATATGTGTTCTTTGCACTTGTGAATACCAAGTACCTTGGTGACATTCTCTTGTTGTAGTTCTGTAACTCTTTGAAAGTTTGTGTCTCCTTCCCTTTTATTGCAAGGTCAAAGATCTTTATGTTGACCTCAGGAAGTGCGAAGAAGGGCAAACTGTGGGATTCTTCTGTTCCCAAGACCCCAGCTATGGCACAGACACTTGGTACCTGGTACTCAATGGCCGCATTGTGCACAAACTTGCAGTTAAAGTGCCTCACGAGCGATATGCTGTGGTGGACGTCTACGGCCAGTGCACTGAGGTGGAGCTTCTGCCGTTAAGAGATGCCACTGCACTGAAGGAGGATCCATCTGTGCAAGCAAAAATGCGTGAGTATTGTGTATTTGAAGCAGTGCTGTATTACATATGTGCAGACTTACATGTTACATTTGTACATAGCACACACAAATAGCTGTTTGTGTATGCTCTCACTGTGTGTCTGTATGGCACTTTGTTTAGCTGCTTTTGTAGCTCTTTCATTCTGCTGCATCCTTGTGCAGGAAAAGGTGGGAAACAACCTGTGTCTTGTGATAACCCATCAACGCTCCGAGCACCTCGGAAGGGAAGAGAAGACACCAGCAGGCCTCAGAGGCCATGCTTGTACAAGGACCTGTGCAGCAGGTACCTCTCTCAGTTGCGCCTACCAGGTACATTGGCACCTCTCTGCTTACATACATCACTGTATACATAGCCATAGATCTATGATATTGCAGCGGCCGTTTGCCAGTACATTCTTCATGACCGAACCTAGTGCAAAACATTATGTACTGTAAGTAGTGGAGCTGGTATTGTACATTACATGTCAATGCAGACTAGATGGACAGTGTGAATTTCCTACAAATGCGTGTCTCATCTTTACATTGTTTGACCTTTTGCCGTACTATGACCACTGTAGTTGGGTAAAGTCCGTTAGCTTGTATTGTCCTCAGGCTTCAGTTGATTGCATGTGTAAAGTATTGGGATAGAAAATGGCCACTGTTTTCTGGCTTGCCATTAGTCTTGTTTCTAGTTGCCTCACACTGGTCTTCTCCTGAATTGCTCTCCACAGACTGCTACTTTGAACGTACCCCTAAGCACAACAAGTGCTTCTGCCTTGAGTGCCATGCATGGAGGGAAGACGGTGAGATCTACAGCCGTGGCACACCTCCTGCTGTGTATGCATTGCCCCTGGGGTGGTGCCACTTCGCACTGCAGTAAGTGATGGTGCACAGCAGTGTAGGCATTTGAAGATGGTGTCTCAGTATGTGTACGTAGGTTGTAGTATATGTACTTGTATGTGTTTGGGAATTGTTGCAGTCCCTGCTGAGTGCAGTTGAGTCTACTTGTAATTAAATTTCATTGCACCAATTTGTACGTATTATTACTGTGTCACTATGTTGTATGCCTAACTACTGTATGTATGTGTTGGACCATCTGCACTAAGGTATGTGTATTTCAGTCCTTTCTGGAGTCCTACATGTATAGGTGTACAATAAACTGCCATGTGTCACTCTCTGTAGAACGCCTCCACGAGCTCAATCAGTGAATGCATTTCGTGACTACCACATTGCATTTCATGGCACAAGGGCTAGTTCTCTCCAGAGCATTCTGGACTCCGGGTCTCTCCTCTTACCAGGTAATGTGCTAAGTAACAGGAGACTGTATGGTTGTGGTTAGTTTCACTCTTTGCATATATGGACAAGAGTGCACTACACTGTAAAGATATGGTGTGACCGTCACACCACTCAGTGCTCACACCAATGGTGTGATCAGTCACACCATTACTTTAGTGTGATGTTCACACTGACACAAGTGTCCACACTGTTGTTCACATCATTTCTGATAGATTAAGAGACTTTCAAGTAATTCATATGCAAAGATGAGAGTTTACTTGGAATCCTTCAGGCTATCTAAGTGCGTATATAGCTACCCAGGATACAGCTTAACCTAATGGTATGTCATGCAGGACCTCCTCAAACTAAGTATGCTATTTATGCAATTTAATGTACCCTTAGGTACTTTGTATCACCCACAAACAATTAATCCCACCAGGTGGTATGTTGTGCACTGTCTGTATTGAAATTAATGTTCCATGAAGTGCTTAGTATCTTACAAACTGTTCACATAAATAGTATTTTGTGTTACGGTACTGCATGGATGGAGTGAACATCACACTGCAAATGGGTGTGCTCACAGTAGCAACCAATTCACACCAATTTTGGGTGTGATCATCACCCCTATTTTTAACAGTGTATATACAGTACAAGTTACAAATACTAGGGTAAAGCCGTACAAGGAATGCGCCAAAATGTATGCATACACAGTACTACATACACATACTGTGTATGTAGGTCGGTGCGTAGGATGGCCTGGCGGGAATGCGCTAGCCACGATATTAGAGCTCTCATCGTTTGGAGCTTTCCAAATATTCATTTTCCCAATTAGGCCTTTGTTTTTGTGAGAGGGGGCTGAAAGATCACATATAAATGCCCATAGGAGAATACTGAATGTACTGTGCATTTATACCGATACATAGTGATGCCTACTATTGGAAAAAAATGCCACATGCAGTCATGAACCATAGCAGCCATGGCCAGGTGGTCCATCTACCACACAGTCCAAGTTACAATCTGGATCTGTGTAGCCAGTGTATGTGGTAGAACATAATAGGAAAAAACACCACAAGTACAAGTTACACAGGGTAACACCCACCAGTGCATGTAGAGTAGTTGCACTCATTGTTGGAAGGCAACCACCACCACCGCCACTGTCACTACCACCACACAGTACAAGTTACAAAATGCGTCTCCAGTATATGTGCCAGTGCTACAAGGACAACACCCTGACCAGTGCAGCTACCAGCACCACCACCACCAGCACCACCACCACCATGCACCACCATAATTACAGTCCAAGTTACAAGTGCTGTAGCCAGTATATGCGGCAGAACACACTAGGAAAAACACCACCAGTACAAGTTACACAGGGTCACCACCACCAGTGCATGTAGAGTAGTCGGGAGCATTGCTGGAAGGCCACCACCACCAGTGCATGTTGCTGATGGTACCCACCATAAGTGCAAGTAGAGTATTTGGACTTGTTGGCCACAGCAACCAACCACACCACACGTTACAGGAGTGAAGGACTAAAGGCACACATTGACTTTTTGCAAATTGCAGAGAGCCAGGACCAGCACGGGCACCATTGGAGAGCATCATGTGGCAAGCAAATGTAACTTGTACCCATTTGCTTGCCACATGATGCTCTCCAATGGTGCCCGTGCTGGTCCTGACCCTCTGCAATTACTCTACATGCACTGGTGGTGGTGACCCTGTGTAACTTGTACTGGTGATGTTTTTCCTAGTATGTTCTGCCGCATAAACTGGCTACACAGATCCAGATTGTAACTTGGACTGTGTGGTGGATGGGGTGGTGGTGGCCGGTGGTGGCCGGTGATGGTGGCCGGTGGTGGTGGTGGTGGTGGTATAAGGGTACATACATAGTTGTTGACAGTGGTTCACTCATGATACACTTTCAGCCACGTATATGGTGTATTTGTGTGTATGTATGTTTGTGTATCGTGTGTTTGTGTGTATGTATGTTTGTGTATGGTGTTTGTCATGAAAGTGGTTCCTCCAACCATGGACATCCACAAATCTGTATCATTCCACTGTGTAAGGTATATAGAATGCTATGGCAGGAGCTGTATCTGCTTGCAATGTACCAGAATAGGACCTGTAAAGATAGACATTACTCACGTAAGTTTGGATGTATAATTAATGTACCTTTTTTCTCCCAATGTTTGGGTTAGGTGACATATCTCTTGGTGGAAAGGTGGTCAGTGCACCTGATAATCACTACACAGAGGACTGGAAACCACCGGACCATGACACATCTCAGATATTCCTCTCTCCTTCCATTAAGTATGCTGGATGCACTGTCTATGCTCCACCAGAAAGGTTAGCGTACTGAGTGGCACTGTGTTCTTCTTCCACTTGTCACATTCTCACTTTGGTTGAGTGCCAGTAAGATATGGCTGGAGTTATGAGCTTTGCTTGTACTTTGCACAAATAACAAATGATTTTGAAGTAGTGAAGTTATGTCACATTGCCATAGCAATGCCAATAAAGCTGCTCTTACACACTTCCTTAGATGGTAAGCTATTACAAATAGTTGGCCCCATCTTCTCTATAGCTTTGTAATGCCTTAGGCCTCAATCAGAGAACCAAAACTTGTGTTACTTGCTATTTGCCACGAAATTTGTTACTACACTCCATGACACCTGACACTGTCAATGTCAGCATGTTTGGCTCCTCCACTTCTGTGCTATTCAGGTTCATTGACTCTGACTCTGGAAAGTCCTACAATGCAAAAGTGGCTTTTCAGGTACTCATTCGTCCCCGCTCCTACCAGGTTGGCATGGAAACAGTAGGAGCCACACAGCAGGGCACCACTATTGACCCACTAATCCCCAACAACGAGATTGAGTGGGCAACGAGGGAGAAAGTTGCAACCATTCTGTATGGCCTTCTTGTCGAGTTAAGAGAGGAAGCGTGACATCCATGCAAAGCATACACACACGAATGGAGCCATTATTGTATTGAGTTTAGTATATAACTTCTGTAGTGTCAGCCATTTTTGTATAGTATTACTATAAGTTCTTTGTACATTACTGCAATGATCCTTAGCCCTTGTTGTGTGTGTGTGTGTGTGTGTGTGTGTGTGTGTGTGTGTGTGTGTGTGTGTGTGGTGTGCTAATTGTTTAAAGAAGAAATCTAAACCATACTTGATTACTGATTCTTTTACTGACAAGTAACATATGTTGGGGGGTGCTGGTGGTCTGGAGCTGAAGTACATGAATCAAGATTCATGATTAAGGAACGTTTCAAGTTCATGCTCAAGCCCAGGCCATGGCAGAAAGGTTTTCAGTTCACTTGTTTCGATATTAATGAAAGTTCAAATTTTGATGGCTCAAGCACCCAAACTAGTACTTGCAGCCTAACATATACGCAGTGTCCTCTCCGAATACCTATAATTGTCCTTATATAGCTACATACACATACAGTATAATTGCAAAATCTAGTGTTGACATAGATTGCGAGCTAGAGATTTTATACTGCAATACTGCTTATCTTTACGTATAATACCATGATTTCGTCCGGTACCCGCGGGGGGTGCCCGGTGTGGTCAACCAAGCCGAAAACGTCTGTATATAATTTGTTACTTGCACTGTGTTAAAGCGGCGGGTTTCGCAATCAGCCATATTGTGGCTATTATAAAAGCATGCGCTGGTATATGCTCCTGCAGCGATGCTGTACGACATGCAGCCAGAGAAGTCCGTATAACGCTATACCGGGATCAGAGAAAGAGTCTTGTTTAGGAAAGATATCGAAGCTCCGCGCGGAAGCGATATCTGCTAGGCCCTGAGGGAAGATGCGAATTTTGACCAAGTGCCTCGGGCTCCCGTTCCTCTACACGACAACGATAATTGTATGCGTACTACTCTTCTGTCAGAAAGAAAGCCGTGAGTTACCATTGTCACTGCATTTGCATTTGATAACTAAGTGTAAGAATGATAAAGTCCTTCGAACGACTCCTCCATGATCAGCCGGTACTTAGACAGGTGCGACGTAATAATTGGCACGATAATGCAAAGGTGTTATTTAATCTATACTGCCGCTAGACCGTCCCTTCCTTTCCACGCCTAGCGGGCGCTTACGGGACGGTCTAGCGGGCCAGACTACCGTATAGCGGGAAATTTTCGCGAGGTTTAATGTTCGCGATTTTATCAAATTCGCGAAAATTTCCTTCGCGAATTTTCTCCACCCATCAGTATAATGATATGCAAACGTCATAATAAGATGGCCGCCGCGTAGCGCAGAAGTGGGTTTAGCCATTTAAGTGCTATCTTATGGTTCTGTGCTCGAACATTCCCTTCAACTAAGTAGTTTGCCTGCCAAAGAGATGTTTTGGAGGTTGGAAATCGCGAAATTAAAACCGCGAAATGTTTGGTTTTGAACAAAATCGCGAAATTTTCTTCCGCGAAATTTTCCCGCTATACGGTACTATGCGGACATACCCGGGGCCGTATACTTGCACTGTATTAAAGCGGCGGATTTCGCAATCAGCCACTGTGGTTATTATAAATTCATGCGTATATACTCCTGCAGCGCGATGCTGTACGACATGCAGCCAGAGAAGTATAACGCTATACCGGGATCGGAGAAAGAGTCTTGTTTAGGAAAGATATCGAAGCTCCGCGCGGAAGCGATATCTGCTAGGCTCTGAGGGAAGATGCGAATTCTGACCAAGTGCCTCGGGCTCACGCTCCTCTACACGGCAGCGATAATTGTATGCGTACTACTCTTCTGTCAGAAGGAAAGCCGTGAGTTACCATTGTCACTGCATCCATTTGCATTTGATAGCTGAGTGCATGATAAGAAGATGCAGCTGTCACCTTTCCTGCACATAATAGCCAACTATCTGACAAAGTCGGGCAAAATGATACCAGAGCTAGAGTGTACATGATGTATAATAAATGCTATACATAGTATTACTCTTTATCTCCTGTTGCATATAAGTTATATATAGGACATTTAGGGGGTAGTGAACGTTTAAACAGTGTAGTTTGTTGCTGAAGTGCAGTCAGGGCTCCCTGCATATTATGTATGACATTGTGATTAGGAAAACATGATTATATGTAACATCTGAGTATGTACGTATGCCTATGCATGCATGCATGCACTATCTGTGTGAGTGTAAGTCTGACACGTGTGATGGAGAGTGGATTATACCATCTGGCATGTGCATTAAGCATGAGGCAACACCAGAGTATGACCAAAGTACGCCAATTGTGGCAGGAGACCTGACTATGAATAGGTCATTGGTGTCCCTCTTGTACAATTAATCAAGTTAGTATTGTCATCATGGCCACAATCAGTCTGTGGCCAAATAAGTGCAATAAAGGTTATAGTGGACAGACACTAGCTATCCTTTTGATTGAGGGGCACAACCATAGATATGCATAGAGGTATTCACACAAACTGTGTGCAAGTTTGCACGTGCATATATGTGACAATGAGTGACACTCTGCAGCTGTTCAATCATGTCATATAGCTATGTATGTGTTTGGATATATTGCTCAAAGGACTCTTCCCTCACCCCATGCAATGAGGACCTGCTGAACAGCACTCACATATGTACCATTAGCCAAATGTTATGGATATACTGTCATCCTGCACTGTATTCATCATAGTCTGCCCACCCTCTTCATCTTCTGAGCTCATCCATGCTTAGCCTCTTTCTAGTGCATCAATTTGAAAATATAGTACATAACCCTTCTCTGCTGGCACTGATCAGAAGGTTCTATCCCATGCAAGCTCTATAATGGTATATACATACTCAGCTTTGGTGTGGACTCATACAGCTTCACTATCCTCAAATGACTCGAGCAAGCGTGAATGTGTGGGTAGCTCTAAAGGCCAGTGACTTCACTCAGTTCTCGATGTGAAATCAGAATTGTAGCTATAACTATGCATCTTGTCGTACACCTCTAGATCTTATTCAACTCACAATACTTACACCACATGCATGTTTCAGTAGTGTTAATTTGGCCCTTTTCCCAACTTTGATAATTTAACAATTGCTACATGTTGAAGCAAACTGTGTGTTGCATGTAATAACTGCTGTTGTTCTGTTGTATGCAGATAAACCAGACGGCAGTACTGTGCCTCGTGAGCAAGTGGGTGAGAATCTCATAAGTGTTCATGCGCAGCACAATGAAATCAGTAAGACGTCAGCCATACAAGCCACTGCATTGACACATTCTGTGAAGCCAGAGTGGGCCTGGTTTGGCAGAGACTGCAGTGGCCTCATTCTTGGCTCATTTCGCACAACCGTTATCCCCCCAGCTGAGATTGAAAGCGCTGCATTGCCTCAGAGTGTCATTGCTGGTGTGAAGTACTTTGCCATCTTTCTTGGGTTTGGACGAGGCGGAACCACTCTTGTTGGTGCCCTCTTGGATGCTCACCCAAACATTGTTCTGGCTACTGATTATCAACTGTTCATCAAGTGGCCACAATGGTCTGCGTATCACCAGCAGGTTAACTATCTGTACACTGCTATTTATCACTATTCAATTTCCTATGCAAAATATTTTCAAAGCAGCAAGACAAAAGGATATTCTTTTGACTTACCTGGTGGCTTTAATGGACGCTACAACAAATCTATTTCAGTCATTGGAGAGAAGGAGGCAGGCTCTGCTACTGTGCTGTACATGAACAGGCACCAAGAGTGGCTTCAAACCTTGAAAGAGCTGCAGAGCACAGTGAAGGTTCCTATTAAAGCTGTACAGGTGGGTATATTTGGCTGCAGTCTGCTTTGCATGCATGCATGCACATAAACTGTGGAGGACATGCATGGTGCTTCAATTGCTTATGTTTACCTTATTATAAAACTACTAATTTTAACAGGGACTGAACGTGGCTAAATATTGTGTCTTCAAAAAGTTTGTGTACAGGTGAAACGTGTAATCACTAAAAATTGAAACTGGCCATAATTAGTACCTGTCAGATCTTGAACTTTTCAAATGCTAAAATTAGTTGAAACCAGAATTTGTGCATTAAAGATAGATACATATGCACAGTTTTGCATGATGTATGAGCATATGATATTAATACTTGTTACATGAGGAAGCCATACATCAAAGCAAGCTGCAGTGTGCTAATTTTGCATAACACCACTGTTTACATGTTCACACCTCATAACACACTGCGTCGAATGGGGCTCTTATTTGCTAACCCAATCACTTTCTAGCCTTAAACAAACGTTTTGTTTACTGCTTTATCAAAATGCCTTTGATATTCATCACCTTGTGAACTTTCTCATGAACATTGGCTCTGGAAAGATGAGTCATCAACATAAATTTATGCCTAGCACACGTGTATTTTTATGGCAGTGACATGTAATTGTGCACGTAATGTCTTTAGTGATAGAGAAACCAAGATTCCCTTGTGACATGTAATTGTGCATGTAATGTCTTTAATGATAGAGAAACCAAGATTCCCTTTCACGAGTTCACTTGTTGGATCAAATTGAAGGTAGATCTCGCCACTCCCAAGTTCTCCAGTCGTTTAAATCCTAGTACACTCTCTAAAAAGAAAGTTCTCCCTTCATACGATGCTTGTAGGACTTCTAATTATTTGCCCTAGTGCCGACTCAAGCGACGCCGACGCTTTATTCAGTACGAGAGGCCGCTGACAGCCTTTTTCTTGCGACGCGCTTCTCGCCTTTTGCCTTGTGCTCCGAGAAGAGCGTGTTCTCTGGTTTCTATAGTAATTTCAGTCAGGTTCGTTCAGTAAATTCATTCGACAGCAAACAAATTCAAGCGCTAATCGCTGCTGTTTGAATCGTAACAAGTAAGTTATAACAGGCTGCTCGGGCGCTTAGCTGATTTATCGCACTCGGGCGCTTCGCGCCCTTGTGTGATAAATCAGCCAGCGCCCTCGCGGCCATGTTATAACTAGTACTTATACATTGAATCTGTATAATATCCTCTGCACCAGGTTCTTCGAAATCCCGTGGATACCATTGCAACACAAATGGCATATGAAACATTTGGTGAAGTGAACAAGTCTAGAATGGCAGGGAATGTGCTGATTGACAATTCTGCATTACTGGATGCCAAGATAGAGAGCATATCGTGTTGTTATGAAGCAGTTCAGCATATTCAACAGAATCCTGACATTAATATTGATGTTTACCAACTTCACCTGGCAGACCTGATCAGAGATCCATATGGGGAAATGAAGAAATTGTGCAATTTCTTTGAAGTTGAATGCTTTGAATGGTATTTGGATGCATGTGCAGATCTAATTCAAAGAAAGTTGACTAAATCCCGTCACCATGTGATCTGGAGTGAGGAGCAAATTAGAAGAATTGAGAACAATATGAGAAGGCTCCCGTTCCTGTCCCGCTACAGTTTTACAAGTGAAGACTAGCTATATAGTCCACGAATGGTTTCATGTTGTACTGAAGTAATATAAAGTGGTAGCACTAGCAAGTGTACTTTTCTGCTGGGAACTTAAATTGTTCCATAAAATTCAACATATTATGACCCCTGCATATTAAATGCATTGTTTGTGTTATGTACTTGCCTGTTAATTATTCTCCTTTAGCAACATTTGCACTACAATACTATTATATAGTGTATAGCTGTCTTCTTTCTGCATGCTTTTTCTGCATGTAAAAGTAGTTGTAATGATTGAATGGTAGTATTACAGATGGGATTGAACTAGCACATAGCCTAAATAATCTGTCTATTTAACTAATTATTATCTGGCATAAAATTGTGCAAGGCAGTGTACAATAGTAACTGTGGTGAACGTTAATGCCCACTGCAAGCATGTGGACAAGGGTGTAGCCAGGAATCTGGGAGGGGGGTTCTAGTACCAAGGATGCTTACCGTATGACTCATATGACGTCATGAATAAATGGATACCAACAGACAGGTGGGGTCTGGAACTTAACCGTTTACCATTAAATGAGACACTGTCTGCTAGCTAGTGCGTGTGCCAGACTTCTAGCTACATACCTAAATGCACATAATTCATGGCCACAGTCAGGAGGGAGGGGGGTTTGTCTGAACCCCCCGAACCCCCCCTGGCTACACCCTTGGTGGACAAGCAGGGCATGTATGGTACTGCATAACTGGTGGCACTGGTTGGGACAAAGAGCATGGTGGAGGTATTTATGGGGACCTGAATGGATCCAACGTATCGTCATAATTATACTAGTACTGTAATGATGCACAAATATACAGCTTGCGGGTATATATGCATGTGTGGTGGTGGGATGTACAAACTAAACCTTGAATAGACCACCCTGTATAATCATTAGTATCGTCTATGCTCACCATATGGCTAATGCTAGTTCCTAGTGTATACCTAGTTTCCTCAGGTAGCGACAGTTATCAGTGCGTGCAACCACATGCATGCACTCCAAACATTTTGCCAAAACAGCTGAAAACATTTTAGACCATAATAATTATTGCTGCTAGTGTTTCATTCATGAAATCTGCAAAACTACGTATTATACACACACACTCGTGTAAAATTATAGCCACAAAAGCGCCTTCATAATCAGCAATACACTCAACATAGAAGCATAACATAACTCATGGGTATAGCTGCAGCAATACAGTTCTTCAGCTGTGCACACAACACACAATTGCGCATACTCTACGCAGTATAGTCTAATAAGAGAAAGTTCAATAATTGGAAGATTCACACTGCATTCACACGAGAGGTTAATCCTTTTTCAGGTGTCCCACAAAGCTCTTCATTATGGTATCAAATCCCAAGAACTTGTTCAGCCTCCAAGTAGTGCGCTCAGGGAGGACCCTGCAGCAGACAGACATGTGGCATAGCAACAATGGCTGCTGAATACGCATAACACATAATGATAAAGTATTCATTATGCAGCACTGCTTCTGTGTGTGGAGTGTAGACATTGAAGGTGATGGTGGTAACAAGCAATGTTAGCGGTAAGTCACCAGAACTCCACAAGTCATTGGACTGAGGTCTGTTGGTATGTATCATGTGCATAGCATCACAACGTATGTACTTTATATGTACATTTAATACCAGGCCTCTCACCCCACTCACCGAGTAAGGGCAAGGAGGCAGTAGAGCAGTCTTGGAGTGAGTACCAGGAACTGTCGGTCAGTGATAGCCTGCAGCACCCGTTCTGACACATACTCAGGAGTGAGTGGAGGAAGCAGCCACTGGAAGGGAGGCTCCAGGCCATCAAACATGCCAGTGTGAATCAGGTATGGGCAGACACAAGACACGGAGATGCCATTCTTCCCCATGGCCCTCAGCTCGTAGTTGAGCGTTTCACACAGCATCCAGGCACTGGACTTTGAAGCACAGTAGCTGGTAGCTCCAGCGAGGGGCAGCTGGCTCAGGATGGACACAATGTTCACAATGTAGCCATAGTCATTTTCCAACATCCACGGCAAGAAGGCCTTTACAGTCTGCACAGCATGGAGGCGGAGGGGAAAGGGTGTGTGTACAAGTTGTTGATGGGGTGATTGTATCATGAATGGTGTAATGACATGTCCCAAGAGTCAAGCATTGCAGAATATTAGTGCAAAAGAATGTACAAAATACTTGTTCTAACTAGGGGTGGGCGGTTTTGGCAATTATAGTACCTCGGTATTCTTGATAAAATTATTGCGGTAGGGTAGTTACGCCATTTCCGGGACAGCGCCAATACCCGGACACTCCGCAAAAGTGTATGTCGTACGAAACAGACAGGCTAAACTTTGAGCTAACGCCACGCTTGGTTGATACTTGCACTAGAAGGGTTTAAGAATCCGTAGTCAAAACGGGACGAGCACCCTTCGTTCGGCAGCTGAACACCGATTCCTTCCACCCTATCTCTTCCGAAGAATCAAGAATTGGCAGTAAGTAGGAGGAGCTAAGAATTGCACCATCTTCAATTGCGCGCCAAATTCGAACGGTTGGCCGGATCTGCTTACGGAAAGATACATTGAACTCGTTGGTGATCGAACTGCATGCGCTACAATAGACACTAACTTCTGTACTTGAGAGAAGTTAGTAAAACTCAATGCCTATTAGTTACTGCAGTTGCCAATTGTTGGACAGCAGGAAAACATTCACACTTTGGTTGCTGATTTAAATTCACAGATGATAACCAAGCAAATTAAAGGCAGACATACATGTGCAGATTGATACTGGGGAGGTGGATGAAGGATTTTGCGCCACCTGTTGAACTGATGAAAAGGGCACATGGATTTGCTGTGACAGTTGTTCCAAATGGCATCATCTTTGTTGTGTAGGGCTATCTGACTCTAGCAACCTTCTCCAATCCTTTTGGAAGTGCGCTGAATGTTGATCCATGGTTGTAAAACCAATATTATCCACTTAAACTTAGTTTAAACAAAAGCACCACAATTCCAAATGCCTGTCCAACTTTAGGAAAAAATGTCCGGGAATAGGGAAAATGGTGGGTGCGACTGAGGATGGTCTCGCTAGGCGATTTCGATGAAACGGCTCGTTTTCTCGCCACTTCTAGAGGAACAGATGTTTTTCCAGTAAATATAAGCGATTGTTCTGCTGAAGTACATCCTTTCCTGACTTTTCTCGCTGGTTTATTGTTAGCTGTCCGGGAAATGGCGTAATCACCCTATAACTACTTACCTACTATTTGAGCAAAATTAGTTGCTGACATGCAAATTGCTGTTACTTGCATATATATATGGAAGATTACAACTTCTAAGGCTAGAACAGATGTTGATTTATACTTCGTAGCTTCATTTGCGTACGCAGTAGACAAGATTCGCGCGACATTTGTATTAGCGTGACGTCACAAAAATGGCCGCCGTAACAATTAACGCCGTAAAAAAACAAAGGTAACAATTAAATCGCTTAAAATCGTACAAAGAAGCGTTAGAAATGTTTGAGAGTGGAACGAATCGTAGCAGAATCAATAATACACCTGGTCTGCGACATTTACAAGGAAATACCGTGTAACTAACCGGTATTTCGGTATCCAGTTTTAATAAGATGCAAATATATACCTTCACGGTATTGAAACAATACCGCGGTATAACTATATACCGGTATACCGCCCACCCTTAGTTCTAACAGTACATACATACTTTCATGTTGGAGCATCACAAAGGTACACATCCCAGGGGGATATCTTAAGAAATATAGTGCCACAATGTATAGAAGTTTACATGCCTATGCTTCAACAACAAGGCTGCACTCCCATTCCCCCCTCCCGCCCCTAGCCCCTCCCCCACCCCCACACAAATATCATAGACAAGCGAGGGGATTCTCTCGTTTGTCTATGCAAATATGTACACGTCAAAGGTCATCCATGCAGCAGGGTGTCTACTCACCCATGTGTGGGCCAAGTAGTTGACTGTGGTGGACCTCTCCAGCTCCTCGTCCGTCTCGTCCAGAAATGACTTGCCGCTCACTATCCCCGCGTTGTTCACTAGCACAGACACGTTCCCCACTTCTTGCTTCACCTTCTCAGCAGTCGAATACACTTCTCCCTTGTGAGCGAGATTACACACGTACGTGAACACATCCACAGCAGGAAAGTCTCGCTCGATCTCTCGTTTCAATGACTCCAGCCCGCTTCCGTTGATGTCCCACAACACCAAGGTCCCGCCATGACGAGCAAAGTCAATACTGAGGCATCTTCCCAGGCCGTGCGCCGCTCCGGTAACGAGGACAACATCATCGGAGAAACTTCGAACAGGCTTAAGCTTTCTCGGCACGATAAATGACACCACGCTGCAGACTGAGTCGTACAGTGCTCCGAGCAGAAAGCAAAAGAAACCGATTACGGTAGGCATTTTGTAACCTTTGCCGATCAATTATTATTGGTCCCTCCCTCAGGGGCTTACTCCACATGATGACGACATGATCGACACCCTCCTTGAGACGGCGTACGGACAAGAACAAGCGGCGGCAGACACCTGGCGTAGGATACTAGAGCCCTTTGTCTCCGAGGACTCTCTGGCAGTGACGTCGAATCCACGGGAAATGGATTTAGCGGGAACTTCAGGCGTTCGAAATGGCGCCTCGGTGGCGTGCCCTTGGAAGACAAAAGAGTATTCTTTTGACGTTATCGGTCTACACGAAGAGATTAACGACTTTTACGAGTACATTCGACCCAAGCCATGTGAGGTGAGGATGAGGCTGGAGGCGATAGACAGCCTTAAAGCCATCATCACCAGCAAGTGGCCAGAGGCCCAAGTATACGTGTTTGGAAGTGTTCAGACGCACCTGTTCCTGCCCACAAGTGATGTGGACGTGGTGGTATGGGGCCAGTGGCAGAGCCTTCCTCCCCTCTACACCCTGGAAGAAGAGATTCAAAACGCAGACATTGCTGATGCCCATTCCATTCTGGTTCTTGACAAAGCCAAGGTGCCCATCATCAAGCTGACACACAAGGAAACGAGACTGAAGGTTGACATAAGCTTCAACACTGAAAGTGGCATTCGGAGTGTTCATGTTACAAGAAACTTCATCCAAATCTATCCCATTCTACCGAAGCTGTTGTTCGTGATTAAGCACTTTCTGACAGAAAGAGGGTTGAATGAAGTATACACCGGAGGGATTGGATCATACAGTCTTGTACTTCTAATTGTCAGCTTCCTGCAGCTTCACCCTAGAAAGGCAGCGACAGATGATGACTCCAATTTGGGAGTCCTGCTCATTGAATTCTTTGAATTGTATGGACGCCATTTTAACTACCGTCAAACTGCTATTGATGTGTGTGGGGGTGGACGTTACTTTCCAAAATCTGAGTGGGTTCATCCGCAGAGCCTCTCTGATGGCATATTATGCTTGGTAGACCCAGTTGCTCCAACAGACAACACTGCTCGCGGCTCTTATCACTTCCTTCGCGTCAAGCTTGCTTTCGAGCATGCCTTTGTAGTCCTTAGCCAGGCTGTGCTGCATCGTGAAAGTGAAATAAAATCGCGCAAGACTGTCCTCAGCTTGATCTTGTCTGTCAGTGACAAGGTTAAAAAGCACAGAGAATGGGTCAGCCAAAGGTGGTCAAATGACCCCATTGGCAGAGCCCCTCAGCTTCCCACTACCTCACCTAATGGACCAATTTTCACTGAATTCTTGCCGCCATTTGTGTCACAGATGCCCCAGCAGCAGTGGTATTCAATGCAGCAACAGCAGCAAGTATCTATGATGTTTCCCTACCGGCCAGAGCCAGTTCACATCTTGAGTGCTGGAAATATTTCCAATGCTGAACACACACTTTCACCGACAAACGAATAGTGTGGTGAGAAGTAACTCCATCTCTTCAATTAAAAGTACTTTTCAATATATTTACGACCATTGTATTATACCAATCTGTTTACATCCTTGTATTATTATGTAAGAGCATTTCTTGATTTTTTTTGTAAGTTTTTATAAAATTGTGACTCAGACCATGTATATGTGTATGCTGTGTTGCCTGGGACATCAGGTACCAAATTTAGTTGTCTAGTTGCCATTTTTACCAGGTTGGGACCTTTCTACACTTTCTGATTCAAAAGACTTGCATGACTTTGTAAATGTCTGAGCAGGTAGGAAAGTCATTCATTGCAGCTATAGCTTTGTACCAGCCAACAGTTGAAACAAAGATCAGATGCTGTGGTGTCTCTTTGGACACCAATGAAGGCATGACATCATCAACATGTGATACACCAATAAAGATAAGGGTTATACATAGATGTGAGTCCATACGTACCTAATATAGGTAAATCCTTGCATTGGAATGCTGTGTATACGTCTGATAGTTGGCACATGCCCACCTGTGTAGCTATATAATTATAGCAGGGACAGGGCCTCATAACTAGCTCTCTCTGTTAGTTTGGCATCCTGTAGATGAAGACACTGCACTAGTGGGTGCATAGATGCATTGATGAAGTCGCTGATATCAAATTTCTGCGTAGCAGTCACATTAGTTCTGGTATTCTATTCAATTGCAGGCCACTCTGGTCTGGATCTAGCTTGCTAGCTAGCAACGGCTATTTAGTTACTTGTCTGTATTACTAAGCATCTTACAATTTAAAGGCCTTCGGGTCGAAATGTCTTATGATTGAGTTATTACACCTGGGTACGAGCTAGTTAGGCTGTAGCTGTAGCTAGGTAAGTCACGTGATAAATATGGCCGACCAAAATTGTACCCTGAGTACACAAACAGGGTCTTCTGTAGGTCCTGTTGTTTCAATACTGACAGTGTATGCGATCGTAGCGGTAAGTTCTAAACCAGCATGTACTACTTGGTAGCTTCAGTATTAAATGGTTCTTTTGTCGACCTGTATAGATAATTGGTGGGAACAATTTTGTGGCCGGGTCAACTTATCGAGTTGTGTACCGCGAATTTCATGTAATACAGTGGAACCTGTCTAAGATGGTCACTTTTTTAGGCAGTCACCTCTCTGAAACAGCCCGCCTTGCTGGCCCCAAATGGCACTAAAGCATTACTGTCTACCTCTGTAGAGCAGCCACCTCTCTATAAAGGTCAGTTAGAACTGGCCCGAAGGTGGCTGTCTTAGACAGGTTTCACTGTCGTAGTGTAATGGCTGAGTAGTGTTGGGACATGAGCAAAGTAAACCTGGGTATTTCCTTCACTAGGGCTGTTTCATCACTAAGCTATTGTCTTCATTACTCCTTACTTCAAAACTGACTATTGGGCATGGCACAGCACTGCTATTAGACTCCTGCCTACTGCCCACACTAACTGTATGTGGGAGTAGTTGCAAAACACATTACAGAAATTGTCTTTGATTGAAATAGTGACGGAATTCCTCAGGGTTGGTGGGCATTGGTGCATGTGTTGTATGGTCACTGGCCACTATGGAACAGTTTCACACACGTTCTGAGCATATTACAGAATGTGCAGCATTGATATTCCCTTGGTTGCTGAAGGGACAGTAGACCATTTGTAAACCCATTGCAGTTCCCTATGCATTAGTAAGATAAGGACTGATTGATGTGGGGTGCATACATGATACAATGCCATTGTTTGGCACTACATCATACCTTCCCCCCTCTTTCCCCTTGTGCATCCTCACCGCAGCTTCTCTTGGTAGGGTGTTTCTTCTGGAGATTAGGATGGAGGTACATTTCTTTGAAAGACCAAACTATTAAGCCCATTGGGTATGGGTCAACAAAGGTTAGTAGTTGCATGTTTGCATGTGTTAATGTGTGAGCATTTAAAGTGTGTTGCTACAAATTTGGGAATCTGTGAAATCTGTTGACACATTTCCCAAATCAAGAGTGTCTGTATTCTGAAAATATATTGGATCTATGAATCTTTCACTCCTAAATTTTGCTACCCTTGCCCACATATTACTTCTCAGTGTTCGGTAAATGTACATATAATTATGTATAAATTCACCATCATGAGACTGTGTTCCTTTCTCACAGAAATTTAAGCGAGAGATTCAGGATCGCTTAAAGTACATTGCCAAGCTGAAACCAGATCCAAGACGTCTTTGTCAACAACCTAGTGAGCAAGGTTGGTATGGATGCACAGCAGGTCATGCTGAAGGAAGCTACTGATCTCACATCCAGCACCTCTTCTCCAAGAGCTTATTAATGTGCAATCACTATTGTGCAATGAATGGGGCTGAACCCGAGACTCTGTACAAAATTCCTTGCAACCTGTGATACATACGCTTACTTTCAGCAGGCACTCACGGAGAGACTGGAGTGTGTGCATTTACATGCGTGTGTGTGTACACATGCACACGCATTCATACATGTGCATTCCATTCCAACATGTTATATTCAGAGATCTATGCAGCATTCTATGCTGATTGTATGTCTACTTGCAGATGAAAACTTCTTTAGACGGCAAATTTTATTGGACGCGGCTCAATTTGGTGAGAATACAGTTTTGGCTAAGATACAGCTAGTAGTACATGGTTATTCAAACTGCTATTTCTGTAATGCCAAATGCCAATATGATGTGCATGACCTGTTTTCAAGCCCCTATATATTATGGTATTTACATACAGTGGAACTGGTCTAAGACAGCTACGTGCCTGTGGGACCACTCTAACTGACCTTTATAGACAGATGGCTGCTCTACAGAGGTAGATTACAATGCGTTAGTGCTATTTGGGATCAGAGAGGCTGGCTGTTTTAGAGAGGTGGTTGCCTAACTCAGTGACCATCTTGGACAGGTTCCACTATACATCATATTCCCTGTACATTGGCAGCCTGCTTGTAACCACATGCATACCATGTACAGTTACACCAATTTAGGAGAATTTAATGCATAATTCATTAGCTGAGGTATCTGTGACTCCACTTAGTCTACATAGTAATGAGCCTCTGTACAACTTGCTCTGTACTTCATTTGTACCTTTAGATACATGTAGAGTTTATATATATTCCTATGTGCAAGGTTGAAGCATTATGATGAACTACTCATCTGGCTGTGTACTCCAGCAGTTGCCTATGTCTGTTCACAGTGTGTGACCTGCAGAGTTTGTGCTCTGAAGTAGACACCAGCGCACCTCTAGAGGACTGCCTGCAGTGTGCTTGCCGGAAAGGCTTGTGCAGCAAGAAAACTTTAAATGTGGATTCTAGAGCAACTGACCTTTACAGAAAGGCCAGATTTGAAGCTGGGGTGAGCTACTATATGTAGTCTGTTAAGGCATTATTTGTGCATGCATTGAAAAGGCCCATGCACATGGTACTGCATAAGCACACCAGTAAGTACTGTGGATCACTCTCCTCTGTTTTAATGGGTCACATGTACGTGTTTTAGCCTGTCACAGAAGGTGATTATGGCGAGTTCAAGCAGTCACTTGGCCACCTCCAGCAAATGTAAGTGTATTTGAATGTCACCTTATAGCACGATTGTATTGTGGGTGATGTACTGTACATGGAACATTACTTTGTTGAGAGGGAAAGGTGTGCAATTATATTCCAGCTCACGTGCAAACCTGCATTTATCCTATTATAAAGGGTCTAAAATGTTGATGTGATCTGTCCTTTTGTGCAGTATACTATCGACTGAAGAACAGACATCACTTGTATGAGAACTCTCTGATGATGACAACATGTGGTATGGTCAGTTGTCATTGTTTTTCTCATGGACAGAGACTTATATACATACGTACATTGGTTGCATTGATTGTGTATTAAGTTTTGTATTGTTGTTCAGCTTGTATAGTGTGCATGGGAAAGTGTTGGAAAGTTGGTGCTCGAGGCGGCTAAGTGTCCAAATTCTGAGTATCTAGTTTCTGTAGTGTTTTACAGCTTCTTGTGCGATTGAATAGTTGGGTTGTATCTCCAATTGTAATCTAATGGAGTCATGACTCAAGAGAGTAGGCAAGGAAGGGAAAATTTGCCACAGCCGGTGTGAGGATGCATGTGTGTACATACGAGGTGCCTGGGAATGCATCTGTGAGATGTGCACATGCAAGGTGTACTTTTAGTAGTAATGAATGTAATTGTGCCAAGTACATCACTTCACCATGACTTCTCTGTGTTCACCAAATTTCCAGCATACATGTCCAGTGCATACTGTATTTAGTCGAGCATGTTTCGACAAACCCCACACTGCCATTTTACATACTTAGTGGACTACATACATTTTCATTGCAAAGTGGACAATGTAAATGTAATTGCAAAATTCAGTATGTTATCAGGCACTACACCTATGTTTATGAAGTAGTGCAATCGAAAAAATACACACTTTTATTGGTCCTATAGTAGGTAAGCCTTAACAGGTGTCTACAGGAGCTGTATAGTTTCTTCTGTGTTGAGAAATGGCTACTGCTGCTGCTGCTGCTGCTGTGTGTGTGTGTGTGTGTGTGTGTGTGTGTGTGTGTGTGTGTGTGCTTGTGCATGTGCGGAGGCTCCTGAGCAAAGACAGAAGGCTGGAGCTCTGATGAGTGACAGGTGATATAGCATTACAGTAGCACATTTCAAAGTAGAAGGTTGTGTATATACTTGCCCAATTTTACACAAACACACTTTTTTGTGTTACATACTATGGAGTGTAGCACACACAATCTATGTATGGTGAGGTGATCATTCACTCAGAGGTGGCTTACGTACTTGCAGTCAGTCAAAGCTTAGTGTGAGTTATCACGCCTAGTTAGGAGTGGTGTTAATCCTACTGTTGAGAACAGTTATTGCTACTTTGGAAATTGAGGTACCACTTCGGTGTAGTATCCAATCATCTGCACTCCTGGAACACGGATTCTCAACCCACTGGTAGTACTGGAGGCTTCAAAGCTGGACTTTTGTTTCCCATGTGATAGTGCAAAAGAGAGTTGGAAATTTCCATAGCTCACCGACAGACCAACATCCAAGGACGTGCGTATAAAGCTGGCCTTTGTTTCTTTATCTGCCCCTGAGAACTCCAGTTCCAGATTGCGGCACAGAAGCAACCCAGTGACATATTGCGGCAGTGCATGATCTTCAGTGACAGCTTGTACAAACGCTCGGTCACTGTTACGAGGACCAGGAGAGACTTTGATGTTGTTTCGCTGTAGTAGGTATAATTATGCAGAAACAGGAGTTCAATAACCAATTGTATAGTACTTATGTATAGGTACCATATACAGTATATGCATATGAGTCAGTTTCATGGTAATTGCATGGTATAGTTTACATCAGTAAGAGTGTCGTCCACTCTAACATTAGTCCCATTGTGTGCCCTGCATTACCCTGCTTGCTTACCATGTCAAACTTGTCACTCAGTCGGAATATCTCTGGCCGAAACCAGGGCTTCTGGATGGAGACACGTAAGAGCTGTCCAGATACTTTTGTGTCGAGAGTGCTGAGCTTTTGGAAAACATCACCAGTTTGCTTTGAAAAACCAACATTGGCGCCAATATTAAACAACCCCGGTATTCCAAAGCTGATACCAATAGAAATGCTTGAAGACTTCTGCTCGTTGGTATTTTTCTGTACTGATTTGCGAGAATCATATGAAAATTGTAGCCAGTTGTCTCTGTAAAAATCAACTGGTGGAAAGGCTTGTGCAACTTCTGGTACTTTCACAGATAACGGATCTGATTCAAGACTGGACATTTCATCGTCAACCTCCTGGATAAGGCTATCAATGGCATCCTTGTTGCCTCCTCTTAGTGCCTCCAAGGCTTTCAGATACTGGTACTTGCGTGCTTGTGCTCCAAAGCTGTCTAACGTTTCAGTGAGGTCTTTGTTGTATGTCTCACAGGCAGTTCCTCCATTAAGGGCACAGTTGCATTGAGCATTCAGCAAGCTGGCGGTATTTGTTCCCAATTGGGTTTTGCCTTCATTGTATGCCCTCTCTTCACTTCCAATTTTGTCATTAAGTACTTTGCACATGCTTCCGTCATGATCACGTGTGCGTTTCAAGAATTTCTTTTGGGAGCTGAGGAGCCCAGCTTTCATGGTCTTTTGATCTTGAGTGAGAGGAAGCCTATAATGTGTGATGCAGAATGAGGTAAGGTAGGGATAATTGGTGAAATACATAATCAATGTGGAATCTTAGCATAATCACAGCATTAATTGGAGAGCCCAATGGAAAGGGGCTTGCCTAGGTCCAAACACTGATGGTATCGAGTCCAATTATGGACATAATCAGGGCCTTTACATCTAAGACCTTTGAAACGGCAAAATGAGATGGAATACTGTTTTTACACTGTACTTCAATGCAGACATTGTCCTGTTGCAATGGCAAGCCAGTAAGCAGTAGTTATGTATATATAATCCACTTCTGTGGACATCAAAGTATAATACAATCACTCTACTTTTGCTTGGTATCACATGTGTACATATTTGACTACGTACAGTCCTGTAGACTCTATCTACAGCGTAGGCAGTATATGTGTTAAGTCATTCATCCTACACTCAGACAAATTTCTCTATAAAGCCAGTCTAAGAACTTACAGAGGATCTTTTAGGTATTTGAACCAATTCCCAGGAACAAATGTGACTGGGTAAACAGTGCCTGACCTGTCCAGAGCTGTTACACCTGCTGCTCTAAGAGAGGACCTTGCTTCCAGGAGCATCGTACCAGGGGATGAAGTATCCAGACGGGCTCGATACAATTCTACTCTGTCCCTATCACCCTTCACCAACCAGTCCATGAAGGCACCATCAACTGTGGCCTGTAGTGAAGGATACACTCGCTGAAACCAATACTGGTAATCTACACTTGACTGTTCTCTCCTTTCTGTATCAATCGTCTCTTCCATTCTCTCTTTTGCCATGTTGTATGCTTCCTCATACCGCCTGTACAATGCCCAACGTGTTTCCTCCTTCTCTACATCATCAGGGTCCTGTACCAATGTTAGAAGGAATTCCACTGACTCTTGCATATACTGCTTGTGGCCATCCGATAGCTCCTGAATTCCTTTGATGTCAACTTGCCCCAGAACGAACTTGTACACTTGTGAAAAGCTCTCCCCACTTTCCTGTCCCTGCAGTGGGTCCTTGCCAGGCATAACATCTGTGAGTCGAAACAGGTTCTGCATAATGATTGGTGGAATCTCTTCGTATTTGTCTCCAGTGGGATTTTTCTGGAAATCCACATAAGCTTGACCAGGGAAGTAATCCTTTTCAGATAGCACTTTACCGGGAAGCATCAGGACTAGCCTCTTTGATATTTCACCAGCGTGTAGAGCTTCAGGCATTGCAACATTGTGGATCACGAGGTATAACTGCCGTAGCCTCTCCTTGGACTCTGCTACAGTGTCCACTTCCTCCATCGCCAGAATTGTTGCAGACAATAACAGTAGGCCAAGTGTAACAAGAATATTGCACTTCATTGTGTTACTGCCACAAACGTGTGCCACCGTCACAGACACTGTGTAGTACTACTTTAACACTAGCTGGTCAGCCATCGATACCTGTGTATTATCCTCTCTCAAGTAGCCATTTTTGCCAATCACAATTTTACTCTTTTTAAGTATGTCATGTTTACCATAACACTCTACCTTACTTAGCATTGAGCTAAGTGTGGTAGATGTAGGTGCATCATTAAGCCGTACAACAGGACTGACAGATTGACTCAAACTAGCCAGCTAGGCATTAATGGTTGCTTTGTACTACACTCCATTTGCGCCCCATTAGAAGATTTTAGCACACTTATAACAGGTTTAAATGTGGTCCATTACTTCTTTTGACAGTTGCACCTAATGTGTTTATTGGATGGGAAAAGTCTGTACACGATTTCTCTGTTCACCATGTGTAACATTATCACCTAGACAGTACTGTACGTGTATTGTATATACTGTTAATGCATCTTCTGTATACTGCAATGAATGTACTGTTACCTGTCTTGTAACCCATATGTAGTTGAGACTGGTTGTACTGTTACACCTTCACTTCTAAATTAGGCTTGTGATTTATGTGACCATGCATTGCAGTGTATAATCATTGGTACAGTGCCTTATTTGGACACAGCTAAGAATAGTAACAGTTAGTAACAATTACTGTTGCTTATGAGCATCTCCACACTACCCCATTTGTACCCTTTATGTCCATTTGAGTCCATTAACATTATCATCAGATAACTGTCACGCAACAGCTCCCTCTCTTTGTAGTGTTATTATTGAATTTTCACTCTAGTATCACAATACTTTAACTGTATAAAGCTCACAAGCCATGTAGAGGGAAATATTATTTGGAGAGTGCAAAATTTGGTGGATTTGCCATGAAAGGCTTTTGGCAGGTTTAAATTTTCCGGATTCTTTATTTTTAATACCAGTGATAGAGTATGGCAATGATTGCAGGCCATTGGCTGTGTATGCATATGGTTTTATGTCATTTCAGGAGCATGTGTATTGGTCTCTCTTCTGGGGTTGCTCCTTCTTCGTGTGTAGTTGATGTTGGTGCAGCAAGTCGCACTGTGCGCATAGCATATTTGTTCATTCTTGATCGGGTTCTGTTTCCTTCTTTGAGAAAGCACCACACTTCGAATTCTTTTGTTTATATATAGTCAGGTCCACATTGACCACGAACACACATGTAAACTGCATGCAACAGAGTTGACATACACTTTGTTTTTAATTTTAGGGCCTGATATATTAGCGAGGAATGAAAATTGGTGAGTTTTCCTAAAACAGCCAACTGAAAACCTTACCAATATTTCCCACTGTACAGTATCTTACTATAGTGCACCGAATCTCAGATTTTTATGCTTGTTTGTTACCTCAAAAAATCGGCGCCTTTCAGGGAATCGGCTCGAGACGCTCCATGCCAGTTGAGGGACTAGAAGGCCAGGTTCTTAGTGGGGTGCCGTTCACCTAGCTGCCTTGTGGCTGAAAAAACAGATGTCCTTCACTCCACGGGTCGACACACCATTTTTGCAATTATCGACCGCCCCTTCCAGTCATTGGTGGACTTGATGCGCTCCATGGCAGTTAAGGGAGTGGGGGGACGTGAGCTTAGACATGTGCCGGCCACCTAGCTGCCCTGCAGCCGAAGAGCGCACTTTCCTTTTTGGTAGGCACAGACGCCATTTTTGGCCACTCTTGCAGTCCTTGACAATGTACAGTATTTTACTCCGCCATAAGAATGTGACGTCACATCCTGTTGGCACGGTTTAGCCAGACAATCTTACTAATTGCACACTTTTGTTGCCAAGGAAGTGCTGAGCTGTGTGGGCGATCCTAAGATGCTAACTGTTTTAGCCAAGTGTGGGAAGTCAAGCCAACACGATGGCATTCATCTAGACAACATAGTTTATAAAGAGGTTCTATTAAAGACAATTGCACAATTACACAGTTCTATACAATACATGCATATCAACTGTTATGAGGCCTAACTGATTCTGTATTAATATTAAATTATCCATTTGCAGTACTACTGCTCTTTCAGACAGACAACTTGCATCCACCACCATCTTCCATTCACACCCGCCACACTGGCATTGCCTAGCCGTTGTGGAGTAGCTGTCATGGAGCAGCCCTCGTGCGGGTGCTGGAGCAAGGAAGCCCACTGAAAGCGGGCTGTCCTGCTAGTATGGTATAATGTGTGAAATTCCTTCATGTTCATTCTCCTGGCCTATCATGTATATACCTAAGGCTTAACATGGACATTGTGAAGCTTTATTGTCATCCCATGCAGTGGCTAGCAGCTACCAATGCACCTTCCATTAGCTGTGTACGAATATATATATAATATTGCCTGGGATTACATTGAAGGGTATAGCATAATTATTATGGTTAATGGTGTATGTTCACTGTACTTCAAAACTTTCTCTGTGATGTATCCACCTCCACCATGACAGCTGCATATCTCAAACTATGCACGAACTCTCAGTGAAACAGCTGTTGTAAAGCAATTGGAAATTTCACTTTTGCTCATTCCTTGCCAAATGTGTGGTGAGTAGTATACCTGTTTGCATTAGCTTGCTCTAATTGCATGTCACTGTTATCAACAATACATGCTTTTAGCGAACGTATATGCGCACGTAAGTATAAGCCTTGAAAAGTGAAGAAGGGATGTACGTTTTCAGAGCATGTCATAAGTAATGGGTGGGTGTGGAGCAATAGCAAATTAACAGTGCACAGAAGAAGTGAAATGTTCATAGTCCATGAAGACGATTGTTTCAAGCAGAGGTGGCACAAGCACATTATATCTGCTATTGACTGCATAGAGGATTTCTGCATCTGCATTGTTGTTCAGCACACAAATAGATCTATAATTAAATTTATGTATAGTATAGTGTAGTATAGTATAGTATAATATAGTATAGTATAGTATGGTGATCATTAACTCAGAGGTACAATAGGAGTTGCTGCTAATGTTCAATCATGGCCTAGTATTATTTAGCACACATAATATTAGGGGTGTTTTAGCCCACTGTTCAGAAATGCTATTACTATGTCTTGGGAAATTGAGGTACCACTTCAGTGTAGTATCCGATCATCTGCACACCTGGAACACGGATTCTCAACCCACTGGCAGTAGTGGCAGCTTCGAAGCTGGATTTTTGTTTTCCGTAGGCGACGTTAGATGATAGCTGGAAAAGCCCATAGCTCACTGATAGACCAACATTCAAGGAGGTGCGAACAAGTGTGGACTTTGTTTCATGGTCCAACCCCGAGAACTCCAGTTCAAGATTGCGACAGAGTAGTATTCCAGTGGCATACTGTGGGAGTGCATGATCTTGAGTGACGGCTTGTACAAACTCTTTGTCGCTGTCGCGAGGACCAGGAGAGACTTTGATGTTGTTTCTCTGCAAAAAGAATTATACTTTCTATGTACATACATGGGGCAAATTGTAGGTCTGTATGTGTGTATATATGTGCATATGTGTATGCATATCAATACTTTATGTAATTTGAATGAATGTACACAAAACATACAGTACCATTCTACATAGACTTTGTTTTACTTACCATAACAAATTTGTCGCTCAGTCTAAATATTTCTGGCCGAAACCAGGGCTTCTGGATTGTTACACGCAGGAGCTGCCCGGATACTTTTGTGTCACGAGTACTGAGCTTGTTGAACACTTCAGCAGTTTCCCTTTGAAATCCAAGGTTGCCTCCAACAGTGAGCAGTTTTTTAGTATATTCAGCTGAAACAGAAATGCTCAAGGATGTCTGCTCTTCGGTATGTTTCTCCTCAGATTGGCGAGAATCGTATGAAAAACGTAGCCAATTGTCTTTGTAAGCATTGACTGGTGGAAGTGCATGTGTCACTTCAGGAACGTACGCTGATGATGGATCTGATTCGAGACTAGATATTTCATCATCAACCTCTTGGATGAGGTTATTTACGGCATCCTTGTTACCTCCTTTTAGCGCTTCCAAGGCTTTCAGATACTGGTACCTCCGTGCTTGTGCTCCGAAACTGGCTAACGTCTTGGTTAAGTCATTGCCATATGTTTCACAGTCACTTCCTCCATTTACAGCACAGTTACATTGAGCGTCCAGCAAATTGGTGGTATTTGTTCCTATTTCAGCTTCCCCTTCATCGTATGATGTCTGTTTACTTCCAATTTTGTCATTAAGTCCAGTGCAGGTGCTGCCGTCATAGTCACGTGTGCTTTCCAGGAATTTCTTTTGTGAGGTCAGGAGCCCAGCTTTCATGGTCTTCTGATCATGAGTGAGAGGATACCTATGAGCCAATAGTACAAGAACTGTAACAATAATCACATTGGAATCATCCCTTTATCTTCCAATTTGTGAAAACTAGGAATTTCGTGCTGAATACAGTGTGTATTGCAACATATGCATTTGCTAAGCCTAAGAACTTACGGAGGATCTTTTAGATATTCAAACCAGTTCCCAGGAACGAATGTGACAGGGTAAACAGTTCCTGACCGGTCCAGAGATGAAACGCCCGTTGCTCTAAGTGTGGACCTTGCTTCAAGGAGCACCGTACCAGGGGATGAAGTATCCAGACGAGCTCGGTACAATTCTACTCTATCCTTGTCCCCCTTTACTAACCAGTCCATGAAGGCACCATCAACTGTGGCCTGTAGTGAAGGATACACTCGCTGAAACCAACGCTGATAGTCCAGGCTTGACCGTTCTCTCCTTTCTGTATCAATCGTCTCTTCCATTCTCTCTCTGGCCTTGTTGTATACTTCCTCATAACGCCTGTAGAGTTCCCAGCGTGTTTCCTCCCTTTCTGAATCATCAGGGTCCTGCACCATCTTTAGGAGGAATTCCACTGACTCTTGCATGTACTTCTTGTGGCCATCCGATAGCTCCTGAATTCCTTTAATGTCAACTTGCCCCAGAACGAACTTGTACACTTGTGAAAAGCTCTCCCCACTTTCCTGTCCCTGCAGTGGGTCCTTGCCAGGCATAACATCTGTGAGTCGAAACAGGTTCTGCATAATGATTGGTGGAATCTCTTCGTATTTGTCTCCAGTGGGATTTTTCTGGAAATCCACATAAGCTTGACCAGGGAAGTAATCCTTTTCAGATAGCACTTTACCGGGAAGCATCAGGACTAGCCTCTTGGAAACCTTGCCGGCATGCAGAGCTGCAGGCATTGCAATGTTATGGATCACGAGGTATAACTGCCGTAGTCTCTTCCTGGACTCTGCTACAGTGTCCACTTCCTCAACCGCCAGAATTGCAGTAGCCAATAGCAGAAGGCCAAGAGTAGCAAAATTGAAGTATTTCATTTTGTTTCCACAAATGTGTATTCTGCACTTCAGTTGTAGCCACATGAGCTATAAGGAACTGTTTTATACAAGCTGGCCTTACATAGTCATGTGTCTCCTTGGAAGGATCCCATTGTGATTACTATCCAACACCTTCCGAATCCTGGACGTGTGTCTGTTTACAACCTTATCTTGTGCCAATTAAGGCAGTACATAAGTGGTGTATCTATGTTTTACAAAACAATGTTCACTGCCCCTCATTAGCCTAAGCAATGTATGTACATAATCAAATGAGCACTCCAATTCAGTTAAATCCCATGCATATTAATCAGTACAATTATATCTTTGTGTCACAGAAGGATACAGCTCCCGAACTTGTACAGCTATGCTGCAGTAATTCAAGCGCTCGGGTTCATTTAGCCTTGATGTAAGGAACCGATCGTGTTGAAATGATTTCAATAGTCAAACATTGTTGGCTATGAGCAAACACACTCTGATGTGTGATAAGGGCCAGTTCATCTTGCAACCTCTGTCTACATTACTATGTTCTCTTTTCGATTATTTTGCATAAGCTCTATTAACCTCAACAATGTAGTCCAGTGCTTCTTTTATTGACCTTGTGTTTTTTCTTTGTATGATTGATGCTTTGCAGTGATATCTGTTTCCGTTTACTGCATGTATTTGATAGTTATTTACAGTGATGGTACATTGTTTCAGCCAAACACATTAATCCGCCAAACTCGTTAATCCACCAAAAAATGCCAAAATGAATTATGGCGGATTAACGAGAGTACACTGTATGTGGGGCAATGATACTGCCTTAATACACAGCCAACCACTGTGTACTGTGTATGTAGTATGATAGTGTACAGCAGGAGTGCATGAACACAAAGGATGGAGAACCACGATCTACGTATGTGGACAGTGTCGACTAACTAGGAACATGTGGACTGAATGCGCAAAAAGTAATCAACCTACCAAAAACACTTTTGCAAGAATCTGAAAATGTGGTCTCTGTATATAGTCAAATAGTGTGTGCAATCTCTGTACATGTGCTATTGGTTGTGTACATACTGTACTTTAGGAATGCCATACGTTTTGTATACTTGTGCATAGAGAGCCTATTTCAGTATGGTCTGGCATGCTAGACCCCACTGCTCAATATTGCATGGGGCCACGTCATATGAGAAGTTGGGTCTAGTGGACCAGATTGAATTCAGTGTGGACTTGACGCATTCACTGCACAGTATGCAACATTGCCATCTGCAGCTGCCCAGCCATTTACTAATCCAAAATTGTGTTTTTTTGGGAATTGTAGTATGCCACTTTCTTTATTTATAAGGATATATTGACTGACAATGAGTTTATAAGTCTAGTCAGTATGTATGTTGTTGCTGCATGAGACAGCCAAACATGTCTACTGGCACTGTTGTGATGTATAGCCATGCACATACATACTTCCCATTGCCCTTATCAGCTTGTGAGGCAGTGCCTCTTAATGCCTCTACACATCTGTTCTGTACATGCTATATCTTATCCCAGTAGTTGACTGATGAAGCTTCTGATAATACTACCCTTCCTGACATGCACACACTAATGGTTGCTTTGCATTTGGCCATTAGAGTGTATAATGGTATACTGTAATGTTGACTGTTTGTGGATGATTCTATCGCACTCATTACATCCATTTGTGACCACTTACGTATGTCCATTTGAGTCCATTTATGTGTTTATCAAACATTATTTTGCCCCCTCCCCCCCCACACACTCTCTTCCCAGTGACAGAACAACATACCTTTAGTGTACAAATTTTAGAGGCAACTAGATTTTGAGAAATCCCGGATTTGTTGGGTACTATATAATTTCAGTGGTTTTCAGTGGTTAGAATTGTGTGTAATAAGATTTTACATTTTTTAAGCACTTTTCACACTACTCACCTAATTCACTAAAATTAGTAAGGGAAGGATAGTTATTTGTATATTGTGGAGTACAGAAGAGTCTACCCTCCAGTGCCTTGGTTCATAATACAAGTGGCAGAAAACTACACTTTTGCATACGCGTAATCACAATAGCTGGCTCAGCTGTTGTTGCATTATGTACATGGAAAAGTGCTGTATCATATGTAACAGCTAAATGGAGGAAGTTCTTCAGCATGTTTATGTGTAGTGTGTACATTTGTGGCTAATGCAGTCTGAAATGGAAATGAAAGTACAATCAAATACAAAGTCATTGCAGCCCATTCTTCTGATCACATGGGTATAGAAGTTGTTGCAATGTGAGCGAATGCTATGATCGGACTGATTGAAGATAATTACAATGCTATTCATAGAACTTATAGTTACACTTCAGTTGATGACATTGTACAAACAGCTAAGGTATACGAAAGTGTATATCTTTCACACCAGTATTACAGTACTGTATTCAAGTATGTACTGTGATACTCATGACACACGGCTAATGCTGCATGGCAATGAGTGTCTCTCATGTCTGTATTGGAAACTCAGGGGTGACCTCAGTGTAGTATCCTATTAACTGAACCCCCGGTATCTTGACTTTAAGACCCGTTTCTGATACAGATGCTTCGAATGCACCTTTTTGCCTATTCTTCTGTAATCCAACATTGAGTGAAAAGAATCCCCATCCTAATCCAAGGCCAGAGGATGTGGACCTGGCCACTAATTTATACTGTTCCGATTTGGCCAGCCCGTTAAACTCTAGCTCCACATTTCGTGCAAGAAGAAGACCAGTCAAGTAGTGCGGTATGACATAGTTCTGTATAGGGTCCTGCACTCTCTGCACAAAGTCTCTGTCGGTGGTTGAGGGCCCAGGAGACACATTGTAGTTTGGAGTGAATAGCTTTGAGTTTTTGAAGAGTTCTGGTCTGAACCATGGCATTCGAACAGACACACGCAGGATTTCACCTGATACGAAAACATTAGTGCCTTTGAATGAACTAAAACTGTCTTCAGTTTCTTCATAGGTTGTCTTGGTGTGGCTAATGCTAATCCAACCAAACTTAAAGGTTTTTTTCACAGTTTTAAGAGTCTGGGTGGCTTCATGTGTCTTCAGTTCGTGGGAGTACCGTGAGTTGTAAGAGAAATGCAACCAGTTGTCTTCTGGAAGAGGCCTCTCAGTAGCGTAGGATACTATATTTGGTAAGGTGTGTCCAGCGCGGGCCAGGTCTACTTGGAGTAGGGAGATGTCCTTGTTTACTTGTTCCTTCAGTGGGCCAATATTTTGAGGACTTCCCTGTGCAGCAGCAAT
This sequence comes from Ianthella basta, assembly GCA_964019415.1. Taxonomy (NCBI): domain Eukaryota; kingdom Metazoa; phylum Porifera; class Demospongiae; order Verongiida; family Ianthellidae; genus Ianthella; species Ianthella basta. The sequence goes on from OZ025883.1 coordinate 3,861,043, forward strand.
TGTATCAAGAATTAGCTTCTTCTTTCCTACCGAGCTGATGTTAAGCGACAGGTGGTTGAGATTGTCAGCATATTCCTCACAGGCACTTTGTTCATTCCCTTCGATGCACTGACAGCGTAACGCCATATTATCCTGTCAGCATGCTCTTCAAGGCCATCAGCAGCATCTGTGTACTCTTTGTTTGCCTTGGCCTTTACACTGGATACGTCACATGAGGAGACCTCCATGGCCTCCAGGATGTGCTTTTGTGCCCGAAGTCTGCCAAGTTTTAAAGTGATCTGGTCTGATGTTAGTGTTATGTCTCTGAAATAAAATTTGGAAATGGAATCACAGTGAATTACTGACCAGTGGCACTATATAACTTTATGCACGTGAATCTGTTTGCAATAATTATGATAACATTTTTGCATGTGCAAGAAGGTGTCATGATTGTACAAAGTGTGCATACTTCTTTGAGGACAATTTTCCAGAGTTATTTACTGTACTGCACTTAGTGAGTAACATAATCTGTATTGGAATATATATATATAAATGAAGACAGAAAAGTGTAAATAGCCAAATAACAAATACAATGGCCGCTTAGCCGCAAATAGCCACAAATTAAAAGTACAATAGCTGCTTACCGGCTATAAGAATAATGGGAACTAAAATGTACATTGAAAATGTGATTTCTTTTCTTATGCATTCCACTTATATTTTTGCATTAATAAATGTTACAGATTATGCGTTTAGTAGGAGCTAAGGTAGACAATATGTTAAGATATAGGAAGTGTGCATTAACTAACACCATGTGTTGCAGATCCAGAGTATAATTATGTCTTGAAATGTGTAATACTAACAACATGCAACATTCCTATGCAATTACTAGAAGAAACAAGATGACCAGTGATGGGCCACTTACGTTGATTTGAGGTATTTGTACCAGTCACCAGGGGTATACTCCACTGGGTAAACAGTTTCAGTACGATCCAGTGACACTGTCCCCGAAGCTCTTAAAGCTGACTTGGCCTCTAACAGTAGAGTACCAGGGGAGGAGGTATCCAGTCGAGAGCGATACAGTTCTACCTGGTCCTTGTTGCCCTTCACTAGCCAGTCAATGAATGCACCATCCACCTTTGCTTGAAGGATTGGGTAACTGCGCTGAAACCACAACTGGTACGCAACACTCGGTTTGCCTTTCCTGTTAGAGTCGATTAGTTCCTCCATTGCCTGTTTCTCGTCATTGTATACCATCTCGTATCGTCTGTATAGATCCCATCTTGTAGCTCGCCTCATGAAGTTGTCTGGATCAGGAATGACTTCCAAAAGGTATTGGACTGATTCTTGCTGCAGAATCTTTTTCTGTTTTGCTATTTCCTTGAGTTGCTTAATATTCATATCTCCAAGAACTTGCTTGTAGAAGACTGACATTCTTTCAGCGCTCTCTTGACCTTGCATGGCATCCACTCCAGGAATAATGTCCACAAGACGAAACAGTCGTTGCATAACAGCTGGAGGTATTTCTTGAAACTTCCCCTCACTGGGATTCTGCTTAAACTTCACATAGGAATCACCTGGATAGTAATCATCAGGAGAAAGTACCTTTCCTGGCAGGAGCAGAACGAGTCGTTTTGAGACCTTTGTCGAGTGTACATTTTCAGGAAGTGCAATATTGCGTATAACAGAGTAAAGCTGCTTCAACCTCCTTTCTGAATCTGCGTCTTTGTCAATCACAGCTGCACTCGGCAGCACAAAGAGAACAAGAAGAATAACTGTATCCCACCTACACTGCATTCTGGGCTAATGGACTGTGGTGTCACCATCCACATCCCAAGTCTGGGGGTTAAGTGTAGTGGTCAGATCAGTACTAGTGGCGCTAATGGTAGGGAAAATCCCATAGTTGGCTCTATCTAGCATTAGCATTTTGTATGGCCATGGGAGGAAAGTACTGTATATAGTTGCAGAGATGTAATGTTGCATTTATATTGGCAGCTATACTAAGCATAGTGATTTGCAATTGAACAATGTCTTTCTATGTCATTGTGGACTCAGCTGAGTGCATTTTTGTACCAGAGAACAGTACTTGTTTTCTACACATCTGTACAATGGCACTTATTCATAATTCCACATATAGCCCACCTAAACAAGCACATTATATCTGCTATTGACTGCATAGAGGATTTCTGCATCTGCATTGTTGTTCAGCACACAAATCTATAATTAAATTTATGTATAGTATAGTATAATATAGTATAGTATAGTATAGTATAGTATAGTATAGTATAGTATGGTGATCATTAACTCAGAGGTACAATAGGAGTTGCTGCTAATGTTCAATCATGGCCTAGTATTATTTAGCACACATAATATTAGGGGTGTTTTAGCCCACTGTTCAGAAATGCTATTACTATGTCTTGGGAAATTGAGGTACCACTTCAGTGTAGTATCCGATCATCTGCACACCTGGAACACGGATTCTCAACCCACTGGCAGTAGTGGCAGCTTCGAAGCTGGATTTTCGTTTTCCGTAGGCGACGTTAGATGATAGCTGGAAAATCCCAAAGTTCAATGATAGACCAACATTCAAGGAGGTGCGAACAAGTGTGGACTTTGTTTCATGGTCCAACCCCGAGAACTCCAGTTCAAGATTGCGACAGAGTAGTATTCCAGTGGCATACTGTGGGAGTGCATGATCTTGAGTGACGGCTTGTACAAACTCTTTGTCGCTGTCGCGAGGACCAGGAGAGACTTTGATGTTGTTTCTCTGCAAAAAGAATTATAATTTCTATATACATACATGGGGCAAATTGTAGGTCTGTATGTGTGTATATATGTGCATATGTGTATGCGTATCAGTACTACATGTAATTTTGAATGAATGTACACAAAACATACAGTACCATTCTACATAGACTTTGTTTTACTTACCATAACAAATTTGTCGCTCAGTCTAAATATTTCTGGCCGAAACCAGGGCTTCTGGATTGTTACACGCAGGAGCTGCCCGGATACTTTTGTGTCACGAGTACTGAGCTTGTTGAACACTTCAGCAGTTTCCCTTTGAAATCCAAAGTTGCCATTAACAGTGAGCATGTTTCCAGCTGAAACAGAAATGCTCAAGGATGTCTGCTCTTCGGTATGTTTCTCCTCAGATTGGCGAGAATCATATGAAAAACGTAGCCAATTGTCTTTGTAAGCATTGACTGGTGGAAGTGCATGTGTCACTTCAGGAACGTACGCTGATGATGGATCTGATTCGAGACTGGATATTTCATCATCAACTTCCTGGATGAGGTTATTTACGGCATCCTTGTTACCTCCTTTTAGCGCTTCCAAGGCTTTCAGATACTGGTACCTCCGTGCTTGTGCTCCGAAACTGGCTAACGTCTTGGTTAAGTCATTGCCATATGTTTCACAGTCACTTCCTCCATTTACAGCACAGTTGCATTGAGCGTCCAGCAAACTGGTGGTATTTGTTCCTATTTCGGCTTCCCCTTTGTCGTATGATGTCTGTTCACTTTCAATTTTGTCATTAAGTCCAGTGCAGGTGCTGCCGTCATAGTCACGTGTGCTTTCCAGGAATTTCTTTTGTGAGGTCAGGAGCCCAGCTTTCATGGTCTTCTGATCATGAGTGAGAGGATACCTATGAGCCAATAGTAATAGAACTGTAACAATAATCACATTGGAATCATCCCTTTATCTTCCAATTTGTGAAAACTAGGAATTTCATGCTGAATACAGTGTGTATTGTAACATATGCATCTGCTAAGCCTAAGAACTTACGGAGGATCTTTTAGATATTCAAACCAGTTCCCAGGAACGAATGTGACAGGGTAAACAGTTCCTGACCGGTCCAGAGATGAGACGCCTGTTGCTCTAAGTGTGGACCTTGCTTCCAGGAGCACTGTACCAGGGGATGAAGTATCCAGACGAGCTCGGTACAATTCTACTCTATCCTTGTCCCCCTTTACTAACCAATCCATGAAGGCACCATCAACTGTGGCCTGTAGTGAAGGATACACTCGCTGAAACCAACGCTGATAGTCCAGGCTTGACCGTTCTCTCCTTTCTGTATCAATCGTCTCTTCCATTCTCTCTCTGGCCTTGTTGTATGCTTCCTCATAACGCCTGTAGAGTTCCCAGCGTGTTTCCTCCCTTTCTGAATCATCAGGGTCCTGCACCATCTTTAGGAGGAATTTCACTGACTCTTGCATGTACTTCTTGTGGCCATCCGATAGCTCCTGAATTCCTTTGATGTCAACTTGCCCCAGAACGAACTTGTACACTTGTGAAAAGCTCTCCCCACTTTCCTGTCCCTGCAGTGGGTCCTTGCCAGGCATAACATCTGTGAGTCGAAACAGGTTCTGCATAATGATTGGTGGAATCTCTTCGTATTTGTCTCCAGTGGGATTTTTCTGGAAATCCACATAAGCTTGACCAGGGAAGTAATCCTTTTCAGATAGCACTTTACCGGGAAGCATCAGGACTAGCCTCTTGGAAACCTTGCCGGCATGCAGAGCTGCAGGCATTGCAATATTGTGGATCACAAGGTATAACTGCCGTAGTCTCTTCCTGGACTCTGCTACAGTGTCCACTTCCTCAACCGCCAGAATTGCAGTAGCCAATAGCAGAAGGCCAAGAGTAGCAAAATTGAAGTATTTCATTTTGTTTCCACAAATGTGTATTCTGCACTTCAGTTGTAGCCACATGAGCTATAAGGAACTGTTTTATACAAGCTGGCCTTACATAGTCATGTGTCTCCTTGGAAGAATCCCATTGTGATTACTATCCAACACATTCCGAATCCTGGACGTGTGTCTGTTTACAACCTTATCTTGTGCCAATTAAGGCAGTACGTAAGTGGTGTATCAATGTTTCACAAAACAATGTTCACTGCCCCTCATTAGCCTAAGCAATGTATGTACATAATCAAATGAGCACTCCAATTCAGTTAAATCCCATGCATATTAATCAGTACAATTATATCTTTGTGTCACAGAAGGATACAGCTCCCGAACTTGTACAGCTATGCTGCAGTAATTCAAGCGCTCGGGTTCATTTAGCCTTGATGTAAGGAACCGATCGTGTTGAAATGATTTCAATAGTCAAACATTGTTGGCTATGAGCAAACACACTCTGATGTGTGATAAGGGCCAGTTCATCTTGCAACCTCTGTCTACATTACTATGTTCTCTTTTCGATTATTTTGCATAAGCTCTATTAATCTCAACAATGTAGTCCAGTGCTTCTTTTATTGACCTTGTGTTTTTTCTTTGTATGATTGATGCTTTGCAGTGATATCTGTTTCCGTTTACTGCATGTATTTGATAGTTATTTACAGTGATGGTACATTGTTTCAGCCAAACTCATTAATCCGCCAAACTTGTTAATCCGCCAAAAAATGCCAAAATGAATTATGGCGGATTAACGAGAGTACACTGTATGTGGGGCAATGATACTGCCTTAATACACAGCCAACCACTGTGTACTGTGTATGTAGTATGATAGTGTACAGCAGGAGTGCATGAACACAAAGGATGGAGAACCACGATCTACGTATGTGGACAGTGTCGACTAACTAGGAACATGTGGACTGAATGCACAAAAAGTAATCGACCTACCAAAAACACTTTTGCAAGAATCTGAAAATGTGGTCTCTGTATATAGTCAAATAGTGTGTGCAATCTCTGTACATGTGCTATTGGTTGTGTACATACTGTACTTTAGGAATGCCATACATTTTGTATACTTGTGCATAGAGATCCTATTTCAGTATGGTCTGGCATGCTAGACCCCACTGCTCAATATTGCATGGGGGCACGTCATATGAGAAGTTGGGTCTAGTGGACCAGATTAAATTCAGTGTGGACTTGACGCATTCACTGCACAGTATGCAACATTGCCATCTGCAGCTGCCCAGCCATTTACTAATCCAAAATTGTGTTTTTTTTGGGAATTGTACATGTAGTATGCCACTTTCTTTATTTATAAGGATATATTGACTGACAATGAGTTTATAAGTCTAGTCATTATGTATGTTGTTGCTGCATGAGACAGCCACACACATCTACTGGCACTGTTGTGATGTATAGCCATGCACATACATACTTCCCATTGCTTTTTCAGCCCTTATCAGCTTGTGAGGCAGTAGTTGACTGATGAAGCTTCTGATAATACTACCCTTCCTGACATGCACACACTAATGGTTGCTTTGCATTTGGCCATTAGAGTGTATAATGGTATACTGTAATGTTGACTGTTTGTGGATGATTCTATCGCACTCATTACATCCATTTGTGACCACTTACGTATGTCCATTTGAGTCCATTTATGTGTTTATCAAACATTATTTTGCCCCCCCCCCCCACACACACACACTCTCTTCCCAGTGACAGAACAACATACCTTTAGTGTACAAATTTTAGAGGCAACTAGATTTTGAGAAATCCCGGATTTGTTGGGTACTATATAATTTCAGTGGTTTTCAGTGGTTAGAATTGTGTGTAATAAGATTTTACAATTATTAGCACTTTTCACACTACTCACCTAATTCACTAAAATTAGTAAGGGAAGGATAGTTATTTGTATATTGTGGAGTACAGAAGAGTATACCCTCCAGTGCCTTGGTTCATAATACAAGTGGCAGAAAACTACACTTTTGCATATGCGTAATCACAATAGCTGGCTCAGCTGTTGTTGCATTATGTACATGGAAAAGTGCTGTATCATATGTAACAGCTAAATGGAGGAAGTTCTTCAGCATGTTTATGTGTAGTGTGTACATTTGTGGCTAATGCAGTCTGAAATGGAAATGAAAGTACAATCAAATACAAAGTCATTGCAGCCCATTCTTCTGATCACATGGGTATAGAAGTTGTTGCAATGTGAGCGAATGCCATGATCGGACTGATTGAAGATAATTACAATGCTATTCATAGAACCTATAGTTACACTTCAGTTGATGACATTGTACAAACAGCTAAGGTATACGAAAGTGTATATCTTTCACACCAGTATTACAATACTGTATTCAAGTATATACTGTGATACTCATGACACACGGCTAATGCTGCATGGCAATGAGTGTCTCTCATGTCTGTATTGGAAACTCAGGGGTGACCTCAGTGTAGTATCCTATTAACTGAACCCCCGGTATCTTGACTTTAAGACCCGTTTCTGATACAGATGCTTCGAATGCACCTTTTTGCCTATTCTTCTGTAATCCAACATTGAGTGAAAAGAATCCCCATCCTAATCCAAGGCCAGAGGATGTGGACCTGGCCACTAATTTATACTGTTCCGATTTGGCCAGCCCGTTAAACTCTAGCTCCACATTTCGTGCAAGAAGAAGACCAGTCAAGTAGTGCGGTATGACATAGTTCTGTATAGGGTCCTGCACTCTTTGCACAAAGTCTCTGTCGGTGGTTGAGGGCCCAGGAGACACATTGTAGTTTGGAGTGAATAGCTTTGAATTTTTGAAGAGTTCTGGTCTGAACCATGGCATTCGAACAGACACACGCAGGATTTCACCTGATACGAAAACATTAGTGCCTTTGAATGAGCTAAAACTGTCTTCAGTTTCTTCATAGGTTGTCTTGGTGTGGCTAATGCTAATCCAACCAAACTTAAAGGTTTTTTTCACAGTTTTAAGGGTCTGGGTGGCTTCATGTGTCTTCAGTTCATGGGAGTACCGTGAGTTGTAAGAGAAATGCAACCAGTTGTCTTCTGGAAGAGGCCTCTCAGTAGCGTAGGATACTATATTTGGTAAGGTGTGTCCAGCGCGGGCCAGGTCTACTTGGAGTAGGGAGATATCCTTGTTTACTTGTTCCGTCAGTGGGCCAATATTTTGAGGACTTCCCTGTGCAGCAGCAATTGTATCAAGAATTAGCTTCTTCTTTCCTACCGAGCTGATGTTAAGCGACAGGTGGTTGAGATTGTCAGCATATTCCTCACAGGCACTTTGTTCATTCCCTTCGATGCACTGACAGCGTAATGCCATTATCCTGTCAGCATGCTCTTCAAGGCCACCAGCAGCATCTGTGTACTCTTTGTCTGCCTTGGCCTTCACACTGGATACATCACATGAGGAGACCTCCATGGCCTCCAGGATGTGCTTTTGTGCCCGAAGTCTGCCAAGTTTTAAAGTGATCTGGTCTGATGTTAGTGTTATGTCTCTGAAATAAAATTTAGAAAAGGAATCACAGTGAATTACTGACCGGTGGCACTACGTATATAACTCTATGTACGTAAATCTGTTAGCAATAATTATGATAATGTTTTTGCATGTGCAAGAGGGTGTCATGATTGTACAAAGTGTGCATACTTCTTTGACGACAATTTTCCAGAGTTATTTACTGTACTGCACTTAGTGAGTAACATAATCTGTATTGGAATATATATATATAAATGAAGACAGAAAAGTGTAAATAGCCAAATTACAAGTACTATAGCTGCTTAGCCGCAAATAGCCACAAATTAAAAGTACATTAGCCACTTACTGGCTATAAGAATAGTGGGAACTAAAATGTACATTGAAAAGTGTGATTTCTATTCTTATGCGTTCCACTTATACTTTGCATTTATAAATGTGACAGATTATGCGTTTAGTAGAAGCTAAGGTAGACAATATATTAAGATATAGGAAGTGTGCATTAACTAACACCATGTGTTGCAGATCCAGAGTATAATTATGTCTTGAAATGTGTAATTCTAACAACATGCAACATTCCTATGCAATTACTAGAAGAAACAAGATGACCAGTGATGGGCCACTTACGTTGATTTGAGGTATTTGTACCAGTCACCAGGGGTATACTCCACTGGGTAAACAGTTTCAGTACGATCCAGTGACACTGTCCCCGAAGCTCTTAAAGCTGACTTGGCCTCCAGCAGTAGAGTACCAGGGGAGGAGGTGTCAAGTCGAGAGCGGTACAGTTCTACCTGGTCCTTGTTGCCTTTCACCAGCCAGTCAATGAATGCACCATCCACCTTTGCTTGAAGGATTGGGTAACTGCGCTGAAACCACAACTGGTACGCAACACTCGGTTTGCCTTTCCTGTTAGAGTCGATTAGTTCCTCCATTGCCTGTTTCTCGTCATTGTATACCATCTCGTACCGTCTGTATAGATCCCATCTTGTAGCTCGCCTCATGAAGTTGTCTGGATCAGGAATGACTTCCAAAAGGTATTGGACTGATTCCTGCTGCAGAAGTTTTTTCTGTTTTGCTATTTCCTTGAGTTGCTTAATATTCATATCTCCAAGAACTTGCTTGTAGAAGACTGACATTCTTTCAGCGCTCTCTTGACCTTGCATGGCATCCACTCCAGGAATAATGTCCACAAGACGAAACAGTCTTTGCATAACAGCTGGAGGTATTTCTTGAAACTTCCCCTCACTGGGATTCTGCTTAAACTTCACATAGGAATCACCTGGATAGTAATCATCAGGAGAAAGTACCTTTCCTGGCAGGAGCAGAACAAGTCGTTTTGAGACCTTTGTCGAGTGTACATTTTCAGGGAGTGCAATATTGCGTATAACAGAGTAAAGCTGCTTCAACCTCCTTTCTGAATCTGCGTCTTTGTCAATCACAGCTGCACTCGGCAGCACAAAGAGAACAAGAAGAATAACTGTATCCCACCTACACTGCATTCTGGGCTAATGGACTGTGGTGTCACCATCCACATCCCAAGTCTGAGGGTTAAGTGTAGTGGTCAGATCAGTAGTAGTGGTGCTAATGGCAGGGAAAATCCCATAGTTGACACTATCTAGCATTAGCATTTTGTATGGCCATGGGAGGAAAGTACTGTATATAGTTGCAGAGATGTAATGTTGCATTTATATTGGCAGCTATACTAAGCATAGTGATTTGCAATTGAACAATGACTTTCTATGTCATTGTGGACTCAGCTGAGCGTATTTTTGTACCAGAGAACAGCACTTGTTTTCTATGCATTTGTATACCTGTACAATGGCGCGTATTCATAGTTCCACATAGAGCCCACCTAAAAGTTTCAAAGTGTGCTGGTGATTCATTTTTTCAGCACTGGTAGACCTTGTGGTAAGTATATGAAACTTCCAGGTTTGAAGCAAAAAGTATGTTTGGCTTAGTAAATACAAGATTTCAAAACTTGTGTTTTCTGCATACATTACATAGGCAAGGGAGCAGCATTGCCCACTTGACTATGTAATGTATGGGAAAGGTGTCAACTTTGGCTGCTTATTTTTACCAAGCCAAACATGCCTTTGGCTTCAAACTTGGAAATTTTACTACTTACCACAAGGTCTACCAGTGCTGAAGAAATTGGATCACCAGCATGCTAGGAAAAGTGCAGGTGGACTCTATTTAGAATTATAAATACGTGCCATTGAACCAATAGGGAGTGAGGAAAATGAGACTCTGATAGTTTTGGAACATTTCACTCTTCATCAGTTATCTTTAATCCACTTGAATTAATGGTGGACAACTTCAGAAACATGTTAATCTAAGTCATCTTGAACAAGTACGTAACTAGATGCTCAAATGTGTGAACATGGTGAATCCTGCATGCATGTACCTGTGTCAAGGTTTATACATGTTGACTGTGAGGTTCTGCATCCAGTTCATACAATGTGCTTTCTGAAAATATCCAGACTAACTTTTGTTGTGCTTTTGGATGCATTGCCCACCTTCCCAATTGATCTAGGTAAAACTAGAACAGTGATGGATACAGCTAGGTTCTTTGCAATTGAATAGCAAATTATTACATTCTTTTCACTCAAAAAAGCAGTACTGCAAGTGGTTATACCCTACCATGGTGTTATACTTGAATAATAGTTCTTGACAGATTACATATTATACACACATGCACATAGTTCATTTCTGTCAGTAGCAATTTTGCTGCTTTTAGAGTACAATGTTTTGGTTGAATCATGAAAGATAAGTCACCTGAATTGTCTCGCTGGCCATCTATGTCTGAGATCCATTAAGCACCAGTGCAACCAGTAACCTCCTCAACAGGTCTAGAGTGGTGGTGCACAAAAGTAATTCAGTGCTGACAATGCATGCCATGCATGTAATCATTCATGTGCCAATGTGTCAGCTTGACAGAGATAGATCATCACTCATTCAGTACTAAGCCACTTGTTAATATTTTGCACAAACGTAGTAAGACAGATGTCCATTTTGAGATTGTATATCTATATAAATGTGTTAATTTATGTAATGTAGTGTGCATAATCTTGTTGCAGTTTTCATCTATATAAGCCACCAAAAGCTAGTTAGAGTTTACCATAGTCTTATCTGGTACACATGTACTCATTAGGGCAATTACTGAGATGGGCATAATGCATCCGTTTTATCTGTGTAGCTTCTATTAGCTACGTACTTTAGATCGTATCAGTGTGGTCTTATCTGGATGCACTTAGGAGGCTATTACAGGGGGTCCTCTTATAGCCCGACTTTTATTTGTATGGTAACTATGACAATACTTTGAAAGTAGACAGTTAGCTTGAGTATCGTCAAAGTACATCTCTTATTACGTACTTGCCAGTGTACGATGTTATTTTCGTATGTGCCTTTTCAAGGAGTTTGATTGCACTCTACTCATGGATGTATATAATAATTACATGCTTTCATTCTTACTCTCACTTTCATCCTCATCCTCATTCCCAATCCCAATCTCATTTTCATGACAATTCCCAATATCGCACTCACATTCATGTAGTGTATGCTTATTCTGTCACTCATGCACCTGCATAGTTATGCTCATGCATGTACATTCTTGCATTCATGCTCATTCTCATGCCTGTGCTCATGCTGTTATAGTTGTTAAACTATAAGTCATGCTCATGCCTATGACGATGGTCCTGCTCATATGTATACACACCTTAGGCCTACTCATTGTCTTGCTCATACAATATCTTGTATGTAATATAATCATACGCATGCTCATGCTCCCTGTAATCTGTTGTAGTGATGATTAGTGACCTCAGTGTTCTCATGTTCATACTCAGTCTCATACTGCAATCTCATTCTCTTAGTTGCAATTGTGCTTATGCTCATGGTCACTGTTCACATTACATTTTTTAGCTATGCCATTCTATTTAGACTAGAGTAGTGTGTGCAGCAAGCCTATTCAAATGAAGGTCATTGTAGATAATATATCATGTTACCATGGCAACCAGGTGATATCTGGTGTGTGATGAATGTTAGATCTCACACTGGAAATTGATGTGATACATTGGCCTTGCATGGGATATTGGATATCACTTAGGCATATCACACTTGAGTGTGGTACAACTAATACATTCATCCCTCTATATACACACATAACGTATATGCATAGAGTGCAAGAAACACTGCACGTTTCATATCACTGCTTGATGAAACTTTTACCGATGTTTGTGTATGCATGTGTGTTTATCTGGCAAGTAAATAAGGATGAGTCTAATTATACAAATGATGCATTGTATTAATTATGTGTGTATTCTCATATAGTGTATATTCATGCCTGTTCTTTGTATGTGTGTGGCATGATTACATCAAACTGTCCACTATCGACTCACCTCTTATAATCACATGCACATCTTGTGTATTACAGCCATTGAGTTATGAATAGGTAGTATTACATAAGAGTGTCCATAGTATGGACTCTCCCAAGTGTGTACACATGTACAAATACACTAACAGCACTGATACACATCTAAAGTACATAATGGTCATTAATTGAAGTAAAAGAAGGCATAATGCATGCTAGCTCCAATTACGAAGGCGTACCATCTCCAAAGTATACACATGCATGGCTACACATGCATGACTGAGATACAATCTAAAGTAGCTGAAGGTGCTATAGATACAGTGAGATAGAGGAAGTTACGTATTATGACATTTTTTCTATGGCGCTACTGTGTATTGGCATTTAGTACTGTTGCAACCTACTAGTTTGGTTGTAGATGTATATAGTTATGCAATATAGAAAGAATACTTACATAAGCATTTTTATGGATAAGTACAGTAATTCTATTGTAAGTTTTTGGGTCAAGGTTGGTGAGCCACCATCCATGCAGCTAATTTTATATTGCTTCTCATCTCTTCAATATGATGTCAAATGATGAGAAGAGAGTCGGCTGTGGGAGACTATCATACAGCCTGCCCACCTTTGGGCATAGAATTAGCCTGTACACGTCATGCATGAAGAGAAGTTTCTATTATAGCTTATAGTCACTGCATGCAAACGTCTGTCTATTATAAATTATACTATATATGTGTCAAAACGTTGATTGGCCCTCTTAACAGCAAAGTACAATATAATTACAGGAGCGTTTGATCAGCATTATTTGACTAAGGAAATGTAAATTATATAAATATACCCAATGCAGTATTGCTAGTCCAGCAATGATTCTGCTATATTTATAAATGACATATGTGGATGCTGGTGTATACTGTAGGTGCAAGGATTAAGTGGTATATGAACAGTGAACATGAGTTGCATACAGGCAAACTAATACGTACTAATGTACATTAGAGAATGTGGCGAGAAGGGAGCATGGACAAACACTACCATTGTTGAGAGGTTATCACAAATGACAGTAACTGCCATACATAATATAAGTTCAATGCAATTCAGAGCATGGGGGGGGGGGGGGGGGGGGGGGGTATGTGTTAATGTATGGTATAGTTGAATTCACACGACTTGATGTATGTGGGGTACACTTATGATTATCACAGATTATTCCACAATACTGCTGTGGTGTTTAGCTGTTGCTGAGTAAGTACATGTGATATTTACATAACACACACATCCACACACACACACACACACACACACACACACACACACACACACATACACACACACACACACGCACACGCACACACACACATACACACACACACACACACACACACACACACACACACATACACACACACACACACGCACACACACACACACACACACACACACACACACACACACACACACACACACACACACACACACACATGCACACACACACAAACATACATACATGCACTCTCATATCATGTGCAACGTACAGTAGCTCATAATATATAATGTGAGTAAAGTGAGGAAGTAAAGTACAAGAGAACAGAATGTCATAACAAGGAGTGCACACATGCAGAGCGTGACTCCTATTATACACCATTAGTTGAGTGGTACTAATGTACATTGACAGCGAGCACTGATACAATCTAAAGTGACCGTTTCTCCGACATAATTATATCTGGGAAGTGTACCTGACATGGGGGTGGGGACTGTGAGTGACAATATAATGCATGGCCATGCAGTATGCAACTGCAACTCTGTGGAGCATCCAGCATACTTCTTGAGCACTTACTAATGATATGCAAATTATGGCATTTAAATAGGCCAAAAGGAATTATGGGTGCATTTCAGTACTTGATCTTAGAGATTTTATGTCCTGTATCCAGCTTGGAAGTTCTAGTGAAATCTACAAAGCATGTTGTTGGTTTAATTAGTGACATGTTAACAGCAATACTACAGGATGTAGTCTGTCTACATGATGAGGAAGACATGCACTGAACTAGTCTCACTTAGCTAGACTCTAGAAGGTAGTCTGGTGAAACAACACTAGCACATATACATGCTGGCCAGTAGTAGATGTGGGTGATGAGAATGGCCAGTGCATATAAAGCCATAATTTTTGTTAAGAACAGGTACATTCAGTGCTCAGCAAAGAATAATATAATACGTACCATGATGTAACGTGCATAACATTACAGTACAATTTAACACTTTGACTACGGCTTGAATACAGAGACCTGCGGTGAACGACTAGCAAGAGCATTCATGAATACAGGCAGGCACAGCACTAAACAATCATGCAAATTAAGTGTATCCATGCTATGTGTACCCATGGCTCCTGTCCGTATGCCAATGATGAAGCCTCTGTCAATGACATGCTGGGATCGTGATCACCTCTTGAGCATTAGTATTGTTGTGAAATGATGTAATTGAGTGTACAGGCATTTAGTACATTTCCCAAATGTACATAGAAACATAGATAAGACTACAGATACAATCTAAAGTGGTTAAAAGAAAGCTAATAGCAATAAAAGGGCTAAACACATGCGCCAACTTTATGCTAAGTCCATTACAATGCATTAGCTGAGTGGTCACACTAATGACTAAACACAACACATACATCCACCTACCTGCTATAAACAGATGTATAGTTTAGTTCAGAGATGTATACACATGTACATAACAAGTGCTATGCACATGAGTGCACATGTGCAAAAATATATGAAGCATTCTTCATTGATGAGCATGGCACATTTGCTAACACAAATTGTAGGGTGAAATATATAGGAACACAGTGAATGCTGAGTGACTGAGATGCAATGCCTTGTATATACATGTAAAACACACATAGGGGCAGGATGGCTTGGCTATAAGTGGATCAGTTAACAGGGAATATTACTGAGTGGTATACAGAATTGTATTTGGCAATTAACTATTATATGAAACTGACTGTTTTACTATGTACAGAAGTGCTGTGGAGCATATATCACAGATTCATTGTAAGTATGTAAATTACGAAGTAGACACTCATGTAATGAGTGGACTGTCATGTTATATGCACAATGTACAATACATCATATGAAGAATAAACAGCATATGGTCTGTATAGTTGTTATGATGTGAGAAAGTATGAAACACGTGCATCTATAATGTAACCTGCACTGTATTATGTATGCTTGCACAGTTTTGCTCATAGTGGTCACTGTACTAAGCTAATACTAGTTACACATGTGTATTTACTACATTATACTTCTATTTGCATTTATGTATGTGTTGGGAAAGATCTCTTTGTGCATGAAGGTCTTCTTCTAGCTGCTAATAATTATACTACAGCAACATCAAGCATCATGGTAGTTCTTCACGTGCATACCACACTACAGGCACACAGCACAGCATGACAGAACTTGAAATTTGGCCATTACGGCCTATAGCTCCATATTGTTAGTAATGTAGGAACTGCAAGTAAACTAGCAAACCAGCAGAATGGCTGCCATCTTTCAGTCTATGCTTAACAACGTGAGTATAATAATAGACATTCGTGCTGGCAGCATGCAACTGTAAACAATCTGACTCCTAGTGCAAAATTAATAATTATATTGAATCTGCATATTTGACACACTGTTAAGAAGAGGCATAAGCGCATAAGTAATGTACACTCATGCGCACCCTGGTGGTAACATAATACACACAAAGAAAAATGGCAAGTCTATCTGATCTGTAGTAATAGGTGTTTAGCACTAAAGTATATACCAAAGTGTCAGTTTAACGAGAAATGGGGAACTCGGGTGTAACCTGAGTGTAGTATCCAATAAGCTGAACACCAGGTATTCTGACGCGTATACCAGTTTCAGTGGATGTTGCCTCAAATCTTGAACTCTGAGTATTCCTGTTGTAAGACGTGGAAACTGAAAAAGGACCCCATCCAAACCTGGACCGCGTGGATAAAGAGGTGGCAACAAATCTGTAACTTGACTGACGATTCATTCCAGAGAACTCCAAATCAACATTACGAGCCAGAAGCAGACCAGTCAGATAGTGTGGAATGTGATAATTACTCCTCTTATCCTGAGCTGTAGTCACAAACTGTCTGTCAGTAGCAAAAGGACCAGGTGATATCTTATAGTTTGGGGTGTACAGTTTGGTGTTCCTGAACATTTCAGGCCTAAACCATGGCATTCTTATAGATACCCGCAAGAGCTGCCCAGAAACTTTAACCTGTGTTCCTTTGAATGAACTGAAGTCATTCTGAGTTTGCTTACTGGAGGAAACACTGGCACTTCCACCAAACCAGCCCCAGCCTAGGCGTCCACTGCCTTGAAAAGATGTCTGTGTTGCCTCGTGTGTTTGAACGTTTTTAGAGTATTTGGAGTTGTATGAAAAGTGAAGCCAATTTTCATCATAAGTGGGTGTCTCGGTAGCAACTGTAGCTAACTGAGGTATTCCGCGTGAAGTTGTTGCCAATTCATCACGCAGAATGGACTTCTGATCTTGAATACTTTCCCTTAGTGCAGCAATCCCTTCTGGGTTGTCCTGGGCTGCTTTGAGAGTTTCAAGAACGAGGTATTTCAACCCAGAATTAGTAATGTTGGTTGATAGCAAGGCGAGATTCTCCGAATAGCTATCACAGGCTTCCTTGTTTTCAGTTGTGATACATTTGCAGCGATCAGTCATCATTTCTTGTGAAAAGGTGTCAAGTCCTGTCTGGTCATCTTTGTAGGCAGTATCGGCAGCAGTGTGGGCATCACCTGCATCGCATTTATGATTCTCAACTGCACTCAATACCTTTAGCTGTGCGTCCAGCATACCAAGACGCAGCATTATCTGGTCTGCAGTCAGCTTGGTTTTTCTATCAAGGATGAATAGGTAAGCTCATTAAATCATTACACTGGCAAATGTGCACAACAGTAATGAACAATGTGCTGCATAGTAACATTGCTATGTTTCACTTACGGGTCTTTCAGGTATTCAAACCAGTCACCAGGGGTATACTCCACTGGGTAAACAGTTTCAGTACGATCCAGTGACACTGTCCCTGAAGCTCTCAAAGCTGACTTGGCCTCCAGCAATAGAGTACCAGGGGAGGAGGTGTCCAGTCGTGAGCGGTACAGCTCTACAAGGTCTTTGTTGCCCTTCACTAGCCAGTCAATAAAGGCACCGTCTACTTCAGCCTGTAGGATTGGAAAAGTGCGTTGAAACCACAGCTGGTATGCAACACTCGATCTGCTATTCCGGTTAGAGTCAATAGTTTCTTCCATTTCGCGCTTCTTTTCATTGTAGATTTTCTCATATCGCCTGTAGAGGTCCCAGCGAGTAGCCTCAGCATCTAAATCATCAGGATCCTTTACAACATGCAAGAGGAAGTCGACAGATTCCTTCTGCAGGTTCTCTTTGTCCTTTGCAATATCTTTAATGTTTTTAATGTTCATGTCCCCGAGGATTTGCCTGTAGATGACTGACATTCGCTCTCCGCTTTCCTGCCCCTGCATTGGATCAAGCCCTGGAATTATGTCCACAAGACGAAACAGCCGCTGCATTACCACTGGAGGTATTTCTTCAAAGCTCCCTTGATTGGGGTTCTTCTTGAAATTCACATATGCATCACCGGGGTAGTATTCTCGCTGAGAGAGGACCTTTCCTGGTATCATCAGCACCAAACGTTTATCGACAACTGTAGAAGTCAGTGGCGCAGGAAGGGCAATGTTGCGAATGATAGTGTAGAGCTGTTTCAGCCTCAACTTTGATTCTTCATCATCATTTGGCTGTGCAAGTGAAGTTGCAAGAAGAACTGCCCCCAGAAGCAGTTGAAGGATAGCCATTTCTGATTCAAAGGAAAGCTACGTAGCCAATCCTTATCAGTACGTCCCTTAACAGCAAGTTTGAATCATCGCCAAGGTACTTATAGCAACGATGGTAGAGTAAACAAAATATTGTTTTGATGACAGCTAAAGATAGTGCAGGCTATAAAAGCAGGGTGCTTCAAACCTTTGACTGCCTGCAACCAAAGGTCTGAAGGTTCCTTGTGCAGAGACAGCAGATATGGCTTGCTGCAGGCTACTACTACTGCTTGCAGTGGTTCTAGTTCACTGCGCAGAGGGACAACAACCTTCTGAAAAGGTGGTTGATACTAGCAGGAAACAGCTTATGGCATTGTACAAGGTTCTGCATAACGTCGCTCTGCCTGCAGATGACATTGACAAAGACATCAAGCAAGAACAACGACTTGTGCTGTTGCTACCAGGAAAAATTCTCGACTATGACAGTTATTATCCAGGGGATGATTACGTGAAAAGCCTCCAAGGACAGGAAAGGGAAGCCCGCTACTCAGAAATCCCACCCAGAATCATGCAAAATATGTTCCGATTGAGTGATGCTATACCAGGATTAAATCCATTCCGGGGTGCTGATACGGGGCTCAGTATGTCAGCACTTTATAGAGACATCATTTCCTCATTGGACATCAAGGGCTTTGATCAACTCTCTGCAGATCAAAAGATACGGCAGAAGAAGTCAATTGACTATCTGACTGAGCGGCTGCCTGATCCAGTGGGAGAATCTGAAATCACCCGCCTTAGCTTGTATCGAAGGTACCAAGAGAAGTATAACGAAGCTCGAGAAAAAATGGAGAAGGAAATTGAGGCCAAGCGATCAGAACTGCCTAGCTTAGATTACCAAGTATGGTTCCAGAGAGAGTACCCAATCATGCAGTCAGGTGTAGAAGGTGCTTATCTAGAGTGGCTGGTGTTTGGAGATAAAGAGAATGTTGAGCTATACAAGAGCAGACTTGACACCTCATCACCAGGCTTACTTCTACTGGAAGCAAAATCCTCTCTGCGGTCATCTGGTTATACCTCACTTGACAGAACCCAAACAGTGTATCCGGTGTCTTTTGTTCCAGCAGATTGGTACAAGTACCTTGCAAACAGGTAATCACTGTAGTTATCTCTCTGTGGGAGAGCCTTTCACACTGTGTGTAGCTTTGTGGCTATAGGGTCAAGGGGACTGCTATGGTATTTTTGGTATCACAACAGTTAAACATTAAATCTCCTGGCTAAAAACTCTCAATACCAGTTTTGCTTTGAGACGGCAGTTATGCAGAAGCCCCCTGCTATCATTATGCAAGGCACCAAGAAGTCACTACCATCAATTCTAAGGATACAAACTTATAAGTTTTGTATTCTTGGAATTTTGCATCCTCCTCCACTATAGTGAGAATTGCTTACAAAAATAGGGTTCAGGTGTATTTCAATGCACCCAGCCTAGCCTTCTTCAGCATGTTGCTCTACTGTACTATGTAGTTTTCTTTTAGGTGCTGCCTGAGCAAAATCACTCATTCACTCAATCAATCAATGCTCAATTGGATATCATAATCCCCCATAGCGATGGCTGTACACTAGTATACAAGTGTGCATATGAAGTGCAAAAGACATGAATAATAGTGAAGTTACTTAATGCCCTATAAACAGAGTAGGTGCTTACATAACTCAAAGTCACATACAAATTCAGAAGGTAATGTAAACCAACTTGTATGAAGTGAACATTGATTTCCTTGCTCTTTACTTCATAGGCCACCACCAATGACACGAGAGCAGCTATTGCAAAGAATAAAGGATCTTGAAGCCCAAAGAATCATACTTGTCCAAGCTAAGACTGCATCTACGGACGCAAAGTGCAAAGATATTATGGCTGGAGCTATATCGGGTGCCACTGATAAAGACACAGAATTGACTGCATCGATTAAGAGAAGAGTGTTGAATGCAACAGCAGAAAAGTGTCATTGTCTTCAGCAGGCTTATGATAAACCGGAGACACAGAAAAGCTCACTGTCGCATTGTCAATCTTATGAAAAGTCCGTGGCTGCTGTCCTTGCTGCAGCAACAGACCAAGGCCTTGCTGCTACTGACTTAGGAGAACTTCGGTCAATCATCAGTGGTGCTGATAGCAAAGTCATTGAAGACATCCTCAGTACTCTCAATACAGAGATTGAAAATCTACAGGGTCAGCTAGCCTTGGCGTCCTTCAGTGGTGGAGAATTAAGTACCTTTTCTGGGGCACCTTATGATCCCAATGACAAATGGTTGCAGTTTGATTACAATTCAGAGAGTAGTGCACAAACCTCAGCAAGTTCATCCTATCAGGCTACATATAGCTCCTACTCCCGTTCCTTTAGACAGTCACGCTCCTATGGATGGTGGTGGAGGCGAAATTATGCATCCTCAAGTTCCACTCGCTTTAGCTCCAGTTCATACTCTGGGAGTCATGCTTTTCAGCGTCTCACAAACTCCAAAATAAGAGTGAAAGGAAAGCTACTTAGAGTTGTTATACAGCGCCCTTGGTTCAGACCAGAAATATTCAAGAACAGCAGATTCAAAGTTGTAAGTTTTGAAGAGCACTTCTAATAGGTCTGCATGCAGCCGTTTTACACTGCAAACTATACTATGATAATTCACACATCAACACAAATTATACACTGTGGTTCCTCTCAACCATTTACAGATTAATGACAGGTTCGAGGTCTCTCCTGGGCCCTTGAAAGAATCAGAATTCTTGGAAAGGACAACACAGAACTCCTACTACTTGCCGCAATACACTACAGGATTACTGCTTGCAAAGGAAATTGAAATGGAGTTTTCAGGAGTAGACAAGAGCACGGCTGCATCAATCATCCGTTCCTCCCACACCAGCTATGCCGTTAGTTCATCCAGAAGCTCATCGGGATGGGGTTGTTTCTCCTTTGCCAGTCGTTCCGACTACTCCTCCAGTTACAGCGCACAGAGAAGCTACTCAGCTAGCTTCCAAGCATCCTCTACTGCATCTGGTCTTAAAATCGCAGTACCCGGCGTGCAGGTGATTGGATACTATACCAAAGTTGTGGATAAGTTCCCAATAGTTGGAGAGGCAGCTTAACTGTAATAATTTCTGGCACCAGATGCATACATATTTAGCAATGCCAGTAGCTATAGTATAGTGTTAGGTCAAGAAAGACGTGATTTGAATCCATTTAATATCACCTTGTGTGACAACATTTTACAGTGCCAGTTCTAGATCTAGAGCAATCAGATAACAATTGATTATATGACATCACAATTCACAAGAATACTTATGTGTGAAGATTGCTAATAACAAGAATACATTTATACAGATAATATTAAAGAATTATACAGCTTCAGTAATTACCGCTGGAGTTGCATAATGCGCAGCAGACACAAATGTCATAGTTATTGGAAGCAGCTGTCATTATTTGTGCTAGAATAATGTGTATCCTTATATGTCTACTCTATCAAAGTCATATACATATGTGTTAATATTAGTCACTAGGAGTCCACCAATACACTGTAGGGTGCTTCCCCATGTAGCACCATACACGTGCATGATCACACTTAGCAGAAACACAGGTAGAGTCACAATAGCATAGACTGGATTAATGCAGCTATCAAACCAGATAAAACAACTCTGTACATTAGTTGTCAGCTAGTGCTGTTTCAAGTACCATTCTCCATACTCCTCACCTTGGGAATTCTCCAAACAGTATGAACAGAAGTACAGTTGGACCAGCTTATTGAAGTCGCTTGCTGCTCCCCTGACTGGGATACTGTGAGATGGACAGGTGACAGGTGGTAGATGTGCAATGCTGACGTAGCTAGGTAGCCACACTGCAATGTATGGATACTCTGTAATTGATCCAGGTGAAGGTAGCTGCTTTAAGGCTGGTGGAGGTATTGTACACAGTGACCACTGGGCTATTCCATTGTGCATGTACACGACGTGACGCAGAAGCGATAGAGAGGATGCCGTGGCTGGAAACTACGTACTAGTACTTTTTCGACATTGCGCAATCACGGCGAAAATGGAGACACCAGCGGAGCAAAGCGCATCACACGATCCGCAGTGGCTGGGCGTGAGATCCCGCGAGGCTTCTTGTATAAGAGATATGATTTGATTCGTCTATAAGGAGGTTCCCCCTGGACGATTTCCTACGCATTTTCCAACAGAGACACGAACTCTGTATTGGGCAACTGCGAACATACGGAAAGGGCCAAGGAAGACCACGTGCATGGTGAGAGAGCTTTAGCATTCACTGGGGGAAGTCATTTTAGGTCATGTTTGGTGCTAAAGATTGTAGTATCCGACTTAGTCTACTGTACAGGCCTGTCACAGCTAGCTAGCTACGTCACATAGCTACCTGGCTGATGTTAACAAAGATTGCATCATTTATGACATGAATTGTAATATCTCAACGTGTGTATGTGTGTGGAGTTGTACCCCACTTCTGCTGTCTGTGTCTGGATCCCCTTAGTGTTGTCCACTATGCACTTGCAACATCCGGGTCACCTGTGGGTGCATGTGTCTGACTATTTATTTCATGTTTAGCGATATACTAGTGGTCATTGTCACCAAAGAACAATTATACAAACTACCTTGTGAAGCCGTCCGGATGGTGTTTTTGCTTTACTCATGATAAGAGCTCTCTTTATTCTTCTGCTTCAAAATGACATGTGTTTCTGCCATTTTCTTGAAACTTGGTTGTAGCTATCCTATGAAGGGTATGACATACTCAGGTATGCACAATGACGTATCATGAAACCATATCGTTGTCTGATCCGGATCCAATGTGGATTGAACCTGGGTCCAATCCAGCTTGTATCACCCTAGATTGCAGTCCCTATTTGAAGTGGAGAAATGTGACCTGAAGTGCATGGAGTGGTGTGTAGCTGTATGTAGTTTGCTAATGGATTGGGTGAATTCACCCAAAATTTCTGATCAGTTAAAGTATGACTGTGTTTGTGCTGTGAAAGCATCCCCTTCTGTACTCACCAATGGCTTGTAGTTGGGATGGTCTAGCAAGCCATACTATGAGAGGCGTACTTCATGTAATGCATAGCTGCAGTGTTGTGTGTTGCTGTACAATCAGGCATGTATGCATGCCACACTTCCTGTTCGACTGTTGTATGCAGTACATAGCTGTATACGACTGTGTAGTTGTTCAGGTGGCGCCGTCCTTCTTAGCTTCTGGGTGAGGTTGTAGGGCTGGAATTACCACAAGGCATTTTCAGTTTGCTAGAAGCCCTTCGCTTAATTGTATTTGTCCGCTTTTGTCCAACCCTTGAACCCAAACTTGTAATAATAATATTATGATGTCTTTATGGCAAGCAACAAAATGGCTACCTGGGGGGGTGTATTTTCCTCCACTGTGTGTCATTTGCCTCCATTGACATGTTCTTACTATGCATCATAACTAGCTTGTAATGGGTCAGAAATCTCTGTGCTGGCTAAACTGGTTTGGCAATAGTGGTGACTAATCAGAATAGCAGAATTTGAATTCAGCCGCTAACTACCTGAAGCACTGGTGAAATGAGTAGTGACATAATAGTAGGAGGCAAGTAGTAAAGCATGTTGTGCAATGGATCATAGCATATGAGGGGTGATGTTGGAGGAAACAGAAGCAGCAGGCCATGTAGCAACAGGGTGAGCTGACAAGTGAATATGGCTTGGATATGTACTTGTGGCAAGATTAAGTGTTTGCTGTTGAAATGCCGCACCTCCAGTGTGCATCTCTGTCAATGCAGTAGTAAGAATGGCCATCCCCACAACTTCTATTTGATAACACGCATCTACTCAGCTGCATGCTCTGCTAGTGATGACAATGCCATACTGTATTCCGACAATGACAATCTGTCATGTTCTTTTAGGCAGTGTTCTAGTGTCAATTTGCCTGTTTCTTGTAACAACGTTTCATGATCTGTCACTCAACCCAGCGTCTCTCCCTGAGTGTGATATGAGGTAGAGGCTTGCTAGAATCACAAGTGGGCAAGTATCCTTTGGGTAGTCTCAGATGGATGGCAGATGTACGGGTGGGTCCTGTTGATGAGGTTGTGGGTGTGATGTAGGTCACCAGTTCCTGTTGCCAAGTTCTTTGGGGTGACTACTGGCAATATGTACTGTGCTAGTAAACTTACTATACAAAATATATATGTAACAGGGTGCTTTTAACTGGTAAAGAAGGTGTGAAGCAATTCTTTGTGGTATAAGTTAGACCATCTTATCTTACCTCCTGTGGGATGGTCTAACAAGCTAGACTGTAAAAGTCATGTTGGTTGTGCTGTTGCTCTGTGGCACTCACTCATGTAAGCATGCATCACATTGTATATGGCAAGTTACAGTAATTGTGTGCCATCCTTCATGTGTGTTTATCCCTTACAACTTGCACTGCATCAAAATGTGTCTGTGAAGTTCAATGAGTTGTTGTCTTGTCATATTGTGCTGGCTTCCCTGGATGAGGTTGTAGGGCTGGCACTGCCTTGTTTGCTGTGTGGCATTTTCAGTTTGCTGGAAGCCTTTCTCTTAACTGCATTCTGTGGCTTTTGGTCCAACCCTTGAACCCAAATCCATAATGAGAATATTATGACTCCTTTCTGGCAACCAAGAAAATGGCTACATGGATAATGTATGAATGTAAATGTTCATTATCATCCTCCTGTCACATCTGTGTTACTATGTACATTACAACCCTAACCCTAACCCAGTGGACTTCGTGCACTTTACTGGATGAGCACCAGTAGACTGCATAGTAGTCTTGCACCCAGACTGCAATCTTGCCTCCATTTTCTATGACATCACCAGGAGGCTCCCTATGACATTATAGAAAATAGAGGCGAGATTGCAGTCTGGGTACGAGACTAGTAGACTGGTTGTGGCCTGTATGTGACTGGTGTGTGTGAGGATAGTGTTTGTGAATGTGTTAGTGTCCATCTTTATATTTGGTACATATGGTCTATGAATTGAGTATCTGATGTCGACAGCAATAAGGAACGGCCCACCATTTCTTCTGAATCACTCTACGATCATCAAGTTATGTCCATATGGAGTTCATGTGTCCAATGCTGTATCTTGTCACTGGAGTTAGATAGCCCTTTGATCATAAGACTACTTTCTCTGATGCTCACGCCAGCAAATGGTCGAATTATGTCCACCAGTTGCCACGTCACTGAGCACCTATGTATACTAATTTCATTTCAATACCCAGCTGGAGTGAGATTACCTCCTAAACATGTACCAGAGCTCCTTGTGTTAGTTGCATTAGGTAATGGTCTACCCTCACATTTGTACAACATGTGTGCTGTGTTTTATATACATAGACACTTTCAATACCTGTGGTCTGCAGCACTGACTGAAGTAACTGACTGGCTCACACAACTCCATGTGTGCAGTGGGGTAAACAGGTGATTTGATTAAGGTACATGCTTTACTGGTTGTGGTGGACTGAAACCTTACATTGTTGAGTGAGGCAATTTGATTTTACAACGTACTGTGACCTCTATCAGGTAGTGGTGTCACAATGCAGTGACCCAATGCTCCAGTGCAGTTCATTGACAACACTGTCCATGTCATCCACTGACCCATTTAGTCTTCATAACTCCATTGGACTGTATTGTGGTAAAGTATCTATATTATTGTACATACCTTGTTTCATATGAATATACTTATTGTGTTTGCCATACATTTTGCATTGCCAAGGAACAACGATTGTCATGCAGGAACGCTCATTAATTTTGGTATTGTATTCTGCTATGATGTCTATACATTATATGTGTATTGCATGTACTTACTCCACTGCTTATGTTGTATTTTGCCTATGTAGTCAGGTGAATGTCTTAAGAAGTGTAGCAAATTTGCCATGTGCAGTACTGTGCATCGTGTCTACATCAAAGGTTACAGGTTACTATGCAAGCATTTTGCTCTTCCCCAAGGGCTCCTATGTGGCTAAAGTGTATGATGGAGTCACTTTAGAGATACATACAGTGAAACTGTCTATACAGCCACCTGTGGGCCAGTTCTAACAGACCGTTATAGTAAGATATGTGGCTGCCCTTGCACAGTGACCACCTTAGACAGGTTCTACTGTACAACATGAGAACTGGCACAAATGTTGAATGCCATACATATTAGCATGCTGTGATGAATGTATTGCATAGTATGAGCCAAGACGTGTGTCATAATTATACAATTTCATCCCAAACTTTACATTTACAGTACCTACAGCCATGAAGCCACGCTTCATTTCCTTTAACAAGTAATATAAAAGCAGTTGTAGAAGTCACTGTGGCAACTAATGCTATCCAAGAGCCTTGAAGATGAAGTGGTTGGTGTTCCTGGTTACTGTGCTTCTCCTCGTGACTGTAGCCACTGGTGGCAATTGCAAACTGGCAGACTACCCCCAAGACTGCCTGGATGTCCTCAACCAAGGAGGCATTAAGTCAGGTGTTTACATCATCAAACCCGACCACCTAGCTCCCTTTGAGGTGTATTGTGACATGGAGACAAATGGTGGAGGCTGGACAGTGTTCCAGCGTCGCTATAACGGGTCACTTAACTTTTATAAATCTTGGTACTACTATGCTCGAGGGTTTGGAAATGTGGCAGGAGAATTTTGGTTGGGACTGGATCAAATTCATCGTCTTACTGCTGGACGTGCAGTATCGGAGCTGAGAGTGGACATGGAAGACTTTGAGAGTGAGAAACGATATGCTCAGTATAGCTCGTTCCGTGTGGCAGATGCATACAGCAAGTACAAGCTAGACGTGAGTGGATATGCTGGCACTGCTGGGGACAGTATGACCAGGGAGAACAAAATGCCGTTCTCCACTTATGATCAGGACAATGATGTATGGCACTCAGCCTGTGCTATAACTTTTAAAGGTGCCTGGTGGTACAAAGATTGCCATGAAGCTAATCTGAATGGTCGCTATTTCAATGGTCAACACACTTCGTATGCTGATGGCATTAACTGGCGACACTGGAGAGGGTATCACTACTCGCTAAAGTTTACAGAGATGAAATTGAGAGCCATCTAGGCAGAGCGTGTTGGAGTTAACTGATTATCTTGCCATTTGCTGTTACTCAGTAATTTCAGTATGTTAGTTGATATCCTGTTGCTCAATGTATGGTATATAATTTAGTCAACTGAAACCTTGGTGGTCATGGCCAGTTGGCCTAGCTTGTTATGACATTAGCAGGATTGCCAGTATGCAGTAACCTGATGATAATAGAATATTATAATTATAGGCATTTGTTGGTTCTAGAGCATTTAATAATATACCAGATACTTCATGTGAGTTGTGCATAATATATATGTTCTATAGGTTGTACAGCTGCACATGCCTGCCTACATACATGTAGCACAATTAATGCATTGTGGCAGGTAGGTACTAAATTGCATGGATATGCACGTGATTTGGATGTGTACTGCGCATGGCTGTGAAGCTGTATAAATGGCTATAATACCTTGGCTTCTCCAGAGGCGTGTAGCTGTAGGGACATTTTCACTTTGCTAGATGCCTTTCTGTTATGTCCAGTTAAGGGGTCTCAGTCTACCTTTATGAGATGCATTGGTGCACCAGACTAGTAATAGGACTTCCCGGTGGTAATGATCAAAATGGCTATGTATGCAGTGTATATAGGCAATTCATTCAATTCATACCAATTTGTACTCATGGTATGGCTAAGTATTTTGTGTACAAGCAGCACAGAATCATATACTCTTGTATGTTATACGTGATTTAATATATGTGTGCTATGCTGCTTTCTTTCAGATAGTCATATATAACAAGGTGTATCTGAAGTGAATCCTATGGCAGTGTATGTTCCCAGGCAAACACATCATTCCGTTTCTTCTCTGCATCATTGTATAGCGCAACTGTATGGAAAATGAGTACCGCGTAAACTCTATATGTACTGTATATATGTAACAGGGAGCTTTTAACTGGTAAATAAGGTGTGATGCAATTCTTTGTGCTTTAAGTTAGACCATCTTATCTTACCTCCTGTGGGATGGTCTAACAAGCTAGACTGTAAAAGTCATGTTGGTTGAGCTGTTGCTCTGTTGTGCTCACTCATGTAAGCATGCATCACATTGTATATGGCAAGTTACAGTAATTGTGTGCCATCCTTCATGTGTGTTTATCCCTTACAACTTGCACTGTATCAAATGTATCAGTGAAGTTCAATGAGTGGTTGTCATGTCATATCGTGCTGGCTTCCCTGGGGGAAGTTGTAGGGCTGGCACTGCCTTGTTTGCTGTGTGGCATTTTCAGTTTGCTAGAAGCCTTTCTCTTATCTGCATTTGTGGCTTTTGGTCCAATCTTTGAACCCAATTCCATAATAACAATATTATTATTATGACTCCTTTCTGGCAACCAAGAAAATGGCTACATGGATAATGTACCATGTACACTTTAACTTTCACGGGGTTAAACTTTTGCGGTTTTCGCAGATCAGCAACCATCCGCGAAAGTTTCACTTTGCGAAACTTACACAAGGCTGTATTTCTCCTGCTTGAGACTCTGCAACTGCGAATGTAAAAACGTGAACACAGAAATTCCCGAACCATGAAAGTTTAACCTGGCGAAAGTCTAAGTGTATACAGTATGAATTTAATTGTTCATTATCATCCTCCTGTCACATCTGTGTTACTATGTACATTACAACCCTAACCTACAGTAATTGTGTGCCATCCTTCACTTGTATTTCTCCCTTACAACTTGCACTGTATCAAAATGTGTCTGTGAAATTCAACGAGTTGTTGTCTTGTCATTTCGTGCTGGCTTCCCTGGGGGAGGTTGTAGGGCTGGGGGGAGGTTTGCTGCGTGGCATTTTCAGTTTGCTGGAAGCCTTTCTCTTAACTGCATTTTGTGGCTTTTGGTCCAACCCTCGAACCCAAATCTGTATAACAATATTACTATGACTCCTCTCTGGCAACTAAGAAAATGGCTACATGGATAATATGTGAATGAAATTGTTCGTTATCATCTTTCTGTCACATTTGTGTTACTGTATACATTATCACCCTAACCCTAACCCAGTGGACTTCATGAACTTTACTGTATGAGCACCAGTAGACAGTAGTCTCGTACCCAGACTGCAATCTTGCCTCCATTTTCTATGACATCACCAGGAGGCTCCTTGTGATGTCATATAAAATGGAGGCAAGATTGCAGTCTGGGTACGCATTATGTCCACCAGTTGCCATGTCACCGAGCACCTACATTATACTATTTCCTTTCATACCCAGCAGGAGTGAAATTACCTTCTAAAAGTGTACCAGAGCTCGTTGTGTTAGTTGCATTAGGTAATGGTCTACCCTTACATTTGTACAACATGTGTGCTGTGTTTCATATACATAGACACTTTCAATACCTGTGTGTCTGCAGCACTGACTGAAGTAACTGACTGGCTTACACAACTCCATGTGTTCAGTGGGGTAAACAGGTGATTTGATTAACTGGTTGTGGTGAACTGAAACCTTACATTGTTGAGGGAGGCAATTTGATTTTACACTGTACTGTAACCTCTATCAGGTAGTGGTGTCACATGCAGTGACCCAATGCTCTAGTGCAGTTTCTTACCAACATTGTCCATGTCATGCACTGACTCATTCAGTGTTCGTAATTCCATTGGACTCTATTGTGGGGAAGTATCTATTTTATTGTACATACCTTGTTTCATATAAATATACTTATTGTGTTTGTCATACATCTTGCATTGTGAATGAACAACGATTGTCATGCAGGAACGCTCATTTGGTATTGTATTCTGCTATGATGTCTTTGCCTCACTAGTCTATACATTATATGTGTATTGCATGTATATACTCACTCCACTGCTTATGTTGTATTTTGCCTATGTAGTCAGGTGACTGTCTTAATAACTGTAGCAAATTCCCATGTGCAGTACCGTGCATCATGTCTACATTAAAGGTCACAGTTAACTACGCAAGTCTTTTGCTCTTCCCCAAGGGCCCCTATGTAGCTAAAGTGTATGAGTAGAGATACAAAGTGTATGATGGAGTCATTTTAGAGATACATACAGTGAAACCTTCTATACAACCACCTGTGGGCCAGTTCTAGCAGACCTTTATAGTGAGGTACATGTCTGCTTTGCACAGTGACCACCTTAGACAGGTTCTACTGTACAACATGAGAACTGGCACAAATGTTGAATGCCATACATATTAGCATGCTGTGATGAATGCAATGCATAGGAATTAACCAAGACACGTGTCATAATTATACAATTTCATCCCAAACTTTATATTGACAGTACCTGTATACAGTACAGCCATGAAGCCACGCTTCATTTCCTTTAACAAGTAATATAAAAGCAGTTGTAGAAGTCACTGTGGCAACTAATGCTATCCAAGAGCCTTGAAGATGAAGTGGTTGGTGTTCCTGGTTACTGTGCTTCTCCTCGTGACAGTAGCCACTGGTGGCAATTGCAAACTGGCAGACTACCCCCAAGACTGCCTGGATGTCCTCAACCAAGGAGGCATTAAGTCAGGTGTTTACATCATCAAACCTGACCACCTAGCTCCCTTTGAGGTGTATTGTGACATGGAGACAAATGGTGGAGGCTGGACAGTGTTCCAGCGTCGCTATAACGGGTCACTTAACTTTTATAAATCTTGGTACTACTATGCTCGAGGGTTTGGAAATGTGGCTGGAGAATTTTGGTTGGGACTGGATCGAATTCATCGTCTTACTGCTGGACGTGCAGTATCGGAGCTGAGAGTGGACATGGAAGACTTTGAGAGTGAGAAACGATATGCTCAGTATAGCTCGTTTCGTGTGGCAGATGCATACAGCAAGTACAAGCTAGACGTGAGTGGATATGCTGGCACTGCTGGGGACAGTATGACCAGGGAGAACAAAATGCCGTTCTCCACTTATGATCAGGACAATGATGCATGGCACTCAGCCTGTGCTATAACTTTTAAAGGTGCCTGGTGGTACAAAGCTTGCCATGAAGCTAATCTCAATGGTCGCTATTTCAATGGTCAACACACTTCGTATGCTGATGGCATTAACTGGCGACACTGGAGAGGGTATCACTACTCGCTAAAGTTTACAGAGATGAAATTGAGAGCCATCTAGGCAGAGCGTGATGGAGTTAACTGATTATCTTGCCATTTGCTGTTACTCAGTAAATTCAGTATGTTAGTTATCCTGTTGCTCAATGTATGGTATATAATTTAGTCAACTGAAACCTTGTCATGGCCAGTTGGCCTAGCTTGCTATGACATTAGCAGGATTACCAGTATGCAGTAACCTGATGATAATAGAATATTATAATTATAGGCATTGGTTAGTTCTAGAGCATTTAATAATATACCAGATACTTCATGTGAGTTGTGCATGATGTATATGTTCTATAGGTTGTACAGCTGCACATGCCTGCCTACATACATGTAGCACATGTAATGCATTGTGGCAGGTAGGTACTAAATTGCATGGATATGCACGTGACTGGATGTGTACTGCACATGGCTGTGAAGCTGTATAAATGGCTATAGTACCTTGGCTTCTCCAGAGGTGTGTAGCTGTAGGGGCATTTCCATTTTGCTAGAAGCCTTTCTGTCATGTCCAGTTAGGGGGTCTCAGTCTACCTTTATGAGATGCTTTGGTGCACCCGGACTAGTAATAGGACTTCGTGGTGATATGTATGTAGGCAAGTCATTCAATTCATATCGTACTCATGGTGTGGTATTAGTATTTTGTGTACAAGCAGCACAGAATCATAATTATACTCTTGTATGTTGTCTGTGATTTAATATATGTATGCTAAGCTGCTTTCTTTCAGATAGTCGTATATAACATGGAGTATCTGAAGTGATTCCTATCGCAGTGTATGTTCCCAGGCAAACACATCATTCAGTTTCTTCTCTACATCATTGTATAACGTAATGATTAGTACCACATAAACTCTGATTTTCACAAGATGAAAATTTTGTGAATAGGTGTTTTGAAGGGTGGGTGTGATGTAGGTCACCAGTTCCTGTTGCCAAGCTCTTTGGGGTGACTACTGGCACTATGTATTGTGCTAGTAAATTTACTATACCAAATATATGCGTAACAAGGTGCTTCTAACTGGTAAAGAAGGTGTGAAGCAATTCTTTGTGCTTTAAGTTAGACCATCTTATCTTTCCTCCAGTGGGATGGTCTAACAAGTTAGACTGTAAAAGTCATATTGGTTGAGCTGTCACTCTGTTGTTCTCACTCATGTAAGCATGCATCACATTGTATATGGCAAGTTACAGTAATTGTGTGCCATCCTTCATTTGTACTTATCCCTTCCAACTCAAATGTATCTGTGAAGTTGAATGAGTTGTTGTCTTGTCATTTCGTGCTGGCTTCCCTGGGGAGGTTGTAGGGCTGGGACTGCCATGTTTGCTGCGTGGCATTTTCAGTTTGCTAGAAGCCTTCCCCTTAACTGCATTTTGTGGCTTTTGGTCTAACCCTTGAACCCAAATCTGTATAACAATATTATGACTCCTTTCTGGCAACCAACATAATTGGCTATAATTATAGATAATGTATGAATGTCATTGTTCAGTATCATACTCGCATCACATCTTTGTTACTATGTACATTGCAAACCTAACTGTAACTCAGAGAACTCTTTACACTTTACTGGATGAGCACCAGTAGACTAGTGATGGCCGAGGGTGACTGGTGTGTGAGGATAGGAAAACTTCACTTAAGTCCTTTGTAAATAATGTGTTTGCTCATGTTCATCTATGTATTTGGTACTTATGGTCTACGAATTGTGTATCTGACGTCGACAGTGATGAGGAATGACCCACTAATTCTTAATGCTACAATCATCAAGTTATGTCCACAATGCTGTCCATGTGTCAAACTGTGTACTTGTGTTACAGAAACTATATAGAAATTTGATCAAAAGACTAGCTACTTCCTCTGATGCTCAGGCCATCAAATGGTCACATTGTGCCCACCAGTTGCCATATCACTGAGCTCCTGCGCATACTACTTTCATTTTAATACCCAGCAGGAGTAACATTACCTCCTAAAAGTGTATCAGTGCTCTTTGTGTTCTTGCACCAGATAGTGATCAACCCTCACTTCACATACAGCACGTGAACTTTGTTTTATCTGTATGTAAACTGCCACTTTCAATGCATGTGTGTCTGCAGCATTGAGTGAAGTAACTGACTGGCTTACGCAGCTCCATATGCGCAGTGGCCTAGACTTACTGTGCTTCTACTCGTGACTGTAGCCGCTGGTGGCAATTGCAAACTGGCAGATTACCCCCAAGACTGCCTGGATGTCCTCAACCAGTGAGGCATTAAGTCAGGTGTCTACATCATCAAACCCGACCACCTAGCCCCCTTTGAGGTGTATTGTGACATGGAGACAAATGGTGGAGGCTGGACAGTGTTCCAGCGTTGCTATAACGGGTCGCTTAACTTTTTCAAATCTTGGTACTACTATGCTCGAGGGTTTGGAAATGTGGCAGGAGAAGAGCCTGTGCCATAACGTTTGAAGGTGCCTAGTGGTACAAAGCTTGCCATGATGCTAATCTCAATGCTTGCTATCTCAGTGGTCAACACACTTCGTATGGTCAAGGCATTAACTGGTACACCTGGAGAGGGGTTTACTATTCGCTAAAGTTTACAGAGATGAAAGTCAGAGCTATCTAAGGCAAATCGTTACGAGTTTACTGCTTAACTAACATTTAGCTGTTACTCAGTATATTCATCAATGAGAATATTGTATTTCTGTGTGCTAACTATCCTGCTGCTCAATGTATGGTATATAGTGCAGTCAATTTGGTGGTTGTGCAGTGGCCATGGCCATGTGACCCTGCTTCCAGTCAAGATTGCTTAATTGGTGTCAACAAGGCTGACATATATAGGGTGACAGAGTTAATAATTACTGCCGCAAGAATTTGTTGGCCGTGTTCAGCCAGTGGCACAACTAACCACCTGTGGAAGATGTAACCCAGCACAAAGTAGTGTTTCCGTTTTGGTATCGTTGAATATTAGCACTGAATAGCTACAGGCTAGCTATTAGAGTAAGTGGCTTGCGATGCATTGGAGGCATGCAGCCTGTATAAGGTGTGCTTTCTGGAAAGTTGCCCACCATTCTGTGTTGCCAGATCTACAGTAGCTACATACAGTTTATCCAGCATCACCACATGCACCTACACACCACATATAATACAGGTCTAGGTCTAATACAGGTAAGACAGGTCCAATTCCATGTTGCTTTCACAATTGACTGCTGTGATGTTGTGAAGCACCTTTAATTAAGTATAATTTGCACCACTAAATCCGGAGAGGATGCTTTCAAGCATTGCTGGAGGATGGTGCCAGCTCTTCTTTGTGTTTTGATAAGATTGGCTACTGATTCATGCCCCTGCAAACTACTCATTGGGGGACACAAATCCTCCGTTGCTGTTATACAAACCTGTCCTTTCAGGTTTGAAATGATTTCTTTGAGGCTGAGATCAATGTCTGCTTGTCACTTTGCCACCAATGGAATGCAAGGTTAGTTCTGTTGCCATGGTTCTGAGGTACGAAGAGTTATAACCCAATTTCTTGGATTTCCAACTAAGCATTAGGCCTACCCCGGAATATCAATATTGTTGTGATACAAGTGGCCTTGATTCGATATGATATAAGGTCTAGTGTATGTCGATATACCGACCATATATTATAGTGACCGGAGGAAAACAAGTGCCAGAATATAGTTGCTGACGCCTAATAATGTCCACTAATAGGCAGCAAAAGCAAAGATCGCTTCAATTCGTCCTGCATGTTAGAGGATTTCGTACCATTTACATTTTACTTACCTACTTAACTGCCACATTAATGACATCATAATACACCATATTCGGTTGTAATAGCAAATAGGAAAGAGCAGAATACAGAGGAAATTCCATCTTACAACTACCGGTGTACTTTCAGAGAGATTGCTTAGCACTGCTAAGATGAGCATCAGAGAAGCTGCTTGATATCAGGTATATTATATAATGTTGTGATATATATATATATAGATGATATGAGATGTAGCCATATTGTGGCAGGCCTACAAGGTAGAGTTATCCAGCTGCTTCAGTTTCACATACTACCTTGTGTGTAATGGAGAATACAAACAGATTAGCTACATAGCTGTGTACAGTGTGGTGGCACATTTGTGGTCCCAGTAGCATTATGTACTGTATACAGTCACATAAGGTTATATGACCTTTGGGTATGTTGGTTGTACAGTTGCATGCACATGCGGTACATGCAATGCATTGTGTAAAGCATGCAGGTACTAAATTGCGTACATGACTACACATAACCTGTTTGTGTACAGCACATGGTCATGAAGCTGCATGAATAGCTATAGTACCTTGGCTTCTCCAGAGGTTGTGTATATAGCTCCAAGTGCATTTTCATTTTCTAGAAGCCTTTCTGTTATGTCCAGTTAGGGGGTCTCAGTCCTTATGAGATGCATTGGTGCACCCATTGACCTGTAATAGGACTTCACTGTGGTAATCAACACAATGGCTACCAACAGTATGCAGTGTATAGAGGCAATGTATTCAATTACTATCAGTATTTACTAATGGTGTGACCTTAGTGTGTATATTTGTGTTTTTGTGTACAATACAGAATAGAATCTCATACTGTTCAGTTGTATGTTGATCTTCCATGAACATACGTATGCAATTCTATGCTGCTTTCTTTCAGATAGCCAAAACATGTACTATCTGAAGTGAATCCTAACTATGGCAGTCATGTTCCCAGATAAACACATCATTCAGTTTCTTCTATTCTCTATTCAGTCTACTTCTATTTCATTGTATGGTATAACAGTATGGATATGTACTGTGTTTACATGGGAATTTTAATTATGAACATGAATAGTTTGATAGTGACCCGATTTGTTTGTGTAATTTACAAGCTGCTGTAGGCAGGCATGGTGATGATAGAGATTATATGTTATATTTCAATGTATTGTGGCCGTCAAGTTAATGTTACAATTTTGCACAGAGTCTTAACATCTAATAACACTACATGCATTCCATGGGTCTTAGGGGTTGTGACTATGAAGAAAGCTGAGCACACCCCTTTGGACTTTCAGTACTCCAGAAGCCATCACCTTGTGGCTGCTGTGGTCTTAGGCCCAGCCTTGAAGCCCCTCCAGACAATTGGAATGCCTCAAACCAATCATACTTGCTGTAAACAACAAAATGGTCACCATTGGATAATTAGCAAAGTGCACTAGCGCAGTTTGTGTGTGCAATGCTATTCTGCTGTAATGTTGTATAGGATGGAAAACAGTCATTGCCATGGCTCATGCACCAATATTGAATATGGCCGGTGCACAAACTATATTTACCTGCTTACAATGCTTCTTGATGACAATGACCACTCTATATATTGTATCATGTTTGGGACAGATTATATTTCATGATAATTATAGCAAGACTTAGTATGTAATATAGTTTAATGGCATGGAGACACCTACTGGTAGCCATTTAAGTGTTATAGATCCAAATCCGTTTGTTTACCCAATCATTTTGCGATCCTGTAGATTCTTGATGATGTAGGCATAAATGACGTCATATTACAATGATAAATGCCCCTTGGAGTGCCCACAAATGCTTTTATTTGGATTTATAAGCACCCGTGCTCTGCCTGCAACATACTACTATGGGCTTTAGAATCACACGTGAAGCAATTGGAATGCTTCTCAGACATTTAGAATCATCGTTTTGACACACGTTACCATGGCAATGGGATACATAATAATTTAGTTAAACACTGTTCAAATTCACCCATGCAGCCAATCATCAATCTTTCTCCATTTCTTTGTATCTATTGCAAGCTCTTGATGCTATATACTATACTCATCATACTTTCTCAACCCATTATATCTGAATCATACATGCATCATCCTGTTACATGTATGTGGCCTACAATGCATAATTACCCATCTGATCTGCAGCATGAAATGTTGTATAGCTTCGAACCCTTATATGCTATGCTGCTATAATTATGTATAAATGTAGTGGATACCTTTACAGCTTTGCAGTTGATAAGCTGAAGAATGGCAGGCCTCTTGGTGCAGTTGGCCTTCTTCATATGCCTTGCAGCAGTAGGCTGTACTGCCTTGAGTGTTGACAAGTTCATTCCCTTTGGGACTGCCAATGGAGATACCGTCTTCTTCTCCAATGATGACAACACCACTAGCGTTTCAGTGCCAGTGAGGTTTCCCTTCTATGATCGGCTCTTCACAACCATTCATGTAAGAAGGAATGATTGCATATATCTATGTATGATTATTGTTACCACTATGCAGTGCAAGCTGCAATATTTGCTAACTCCTCTGTGTGTTGCCACTGGAAGAGCATCACACAGCAGTGCCACAATCTTACTTTATTCTTATCACTGTCATATGTACAATCAAACTGTAAAGGTTATATTTGTCTACTGGAAACTTTAAATGCTCTACATGACTTAAAATATTATTTTAT
Source organism: Ianthella basta (assembly GCA_964019415.1). Lineage (NCBI taxonomy): Eukaryota > Metazoa > Porifera > Demospongiae > Verongiida > Ianthellidae > Ianthella > Ianthella basta. Next base: position 3,898,887 of record OZ025883.1, read on the forward strand.
GATGATTATCAATCAGGCATATTTCTGTTTTTAATCCAATACTTCCCTTACGTTTAAAGGCTTACCAAGCATCTGTACTAGAGGGCATCCAAAAGCATTACCATACAATGCCTACTTGTACACTATACAAGTGTTACAGTAACAGTGCTTCACTTGTCAAGGTTGCTTCATACTCAACACTTTCTCTTGCATCAGATCAACAACAATGGCCTACTCTCTTTCGAAGCACCAGTTAAGGACTGGACACCACGAGATTTCCCCCTCAAGGCAGAAGGCAGTGTCAGAGGGGTGGGAGTGGCCTTCATAGCTCCATTCTGGGCAGATGTAGACACCAGAGGGGGGCTTGGGACAGTTTTCTTCAGACGTGCCACTGATGAAACGACCCTAACTGCAATAAAGAATGTTGTACGTGATTCAAAAGCAGGATTTCAGTTTGCTGCTGCCCGCTTCAATCCAATATGGGCACTTGTTGCTACATGGGAAGAAGTGGGGTATTATGACATGCATGGAGATAAGGTGAGCAGGGGAGGGTTTCGTTTGGCATGAGTTTGCTGAAACTTCATCACACTTCAATGTCATTATTACATTAGGAATGGCCAGCAGAAAAAGCATAGAAACAAGCAACAGTACTTCAACACCATGATAAACCACATTTTCGTGAAATTTGCTCTGCATCACTAATTCCTTGTGAATGCACGGACCCAAATGTCCAGCTAGCTAGTCCCATGTAGCTAGCTAGAATTTTGTACACTAGTTTGTACATTTCGTTAAATAGGACTTGCGCATGAAATTCAAATGTCTGTATAACATCATATCATATGACCATTGCATGTTTGCTATACATGTATGCAACATGCCTGTTGCATGAATGTTGCTCAGCCCTTCAAATTACATGCATTAAACATTAATGTATCAGGCATGTAATATGTCTGTAGCATGCATGTTGCTCAGCCCTGCAAATTACAAACATGCGTGTACCATGCATGATTTGAGGAACATGCATGCAGACACCCTGTAACATGCATGTTACATATACGCAACATTTCAAGTAGGGTAGTGAAGATTAAATAATTACTGGACAGCAGTGCAGTATAAACGTGAAGCTGGCTTTCACACTTTGTTAACAATGGTTTCTCATATTTTCATTTGAATGCCCTATTATATTATTATTTGTGTGGCTAATTTATGAGAGACCCTTATACTATTGAAATCAGATGTAAGAGTAGATACTGAAAATAACGTCTATCTAATTTAATAACAGTTTCTTGCAATGTCTTCCTTTGTAGCGAAACACATTCCAAGTGGTTGTCGTAACAGATGGGCTTTTCTCATTTACCATATTCAACTATGCCAAACTGACCTGGGTCACTGGAGATGCCAGTGGAGGTTTTGGAGGATTTGGAGGGACTCCAGCCATGGTGGGGATCAATGCAGGAGATGGTATGAACTTCAAGAAGTTTAACTATTCATTGACAGATAAAGTCGTTGAAGTGCTGAATGACACCAACATGAGAGACTGCAACCTGAAAGGGCAGTATGTCTATCAGATAGACACAGTCCCCATATTTGATGACAAAAATTGCAAGGACTCCACAAATGAAGGACCTGCACCTATCTTTGGTATCATAATGCCTCAAAATCTTTGTTCCCCAGGTGAGTGTAGTATTATGTCTTTGAAGTTTGCTTTGACTCTCTCTTGTTCAATCTGACAGTGTGTATATCGGTACGTACATATAATAGTTATACTTTACTAAACTTTATATGCAAGAAGAAGAGCAATTCCTGGGTGTATATGCAGTGCTAGCGCTTATTCAAATGAAATTGCTAAATTAGTTGACAATGTGTATAATATATGATTCAGATCACCCCAACCATCAAGATTACAATTGTCCTTCACAATGACATTAGCAAGAATAATTATTAAAATGCCTTGTATGTCAACTGTTCGGTCATGTAGCTACACTTGCTCTCTTTTCTTGCTGCAGAAACTATTAGCCTCTCACCATCCTTTGGAGCTGTGCACACTGGAGGCTTTGTTGTGATCAGTGGACCTCCCACTGCATTATACCGCCAAGCCACGACGGCAAAAATACTGTTTGGTGAAAATGGTCAGGAGCTCAATTGCTATTTTAACCCTGCACTACCAACACCAATCTGCCCAGTACCTCTGTTTCATCCTGAAAGTGCAGGAATGCTCAATGTAACCTTCACTGTTACACATAGAAATGGTGTGTGTACATTTAATGGACAGTACAGAGTAGGTAAGCAAAAAACACAGTCTGTTGACAATGTTTTGTCTTTACACTATTCATTATTTAGGAACTTTTATGATTACAGTGTGATTTCAGACTAATTCAATTCCTACAGATCCACCACGGCCCTTCATGGAAGGTACACTGATGATGACTAAAGAAGATGACTTAGATTGTGGCATACCAATGAGCAAACCTGTACTGAATGTTGGAGAAAAATTTTGCATCACCTGGAAAGCGAAGGAAAATTTTGCCAGTGACCAAGTTATTCCTTTCCAGGGTGACAACATTGAGGTAAACGTCACCATGCATTATCTGTCATCTGAAACTACTCTTGCCAACCACGGAGTGGAGTCTGGATGGAAAACATATGATTTGAACAGGGATTTGTATGTTGAGCCTTTCAAGGACACGAATGCTTCGGGTTTTTGGCCACTCCTAAGTGATGAAGCTGCGGTAGTTACCCTTGGTACTAATGTGGATCTGATGGAAGTTAACACTCCAGTCCCAGTACTAATGTTCTTCCAAGTGTCCGTTATTGGAACAAACATTAACATGTTTGCAAGCAGTCCACTTGTGGCTTTCATACCACAGTCACAGGACTCTCTACAGGTGTCACGGGCTAAAATACAGTGTGAGAACATCATACGCAAACTAGATAAAGTCCAAATTAACAGAATGCCTTGCCCTGCTACAATGAGCCAAGCATTTCTTGATCCAAGTCTTGTTGTAGACTCTGGATGTATTGTGAATCCGGCCAATCCAAATAAAGCATTCAACTGCCATCTCAACCCTGATGCTATGCAATGCTTCCTGCAAAGGTTAGTACAGTGTGAACATATTTACATTAAGTGCTGTAAAAGTAAAATTATGATTATCAGTAAATTCCTTGAAATTAATTCATTAGTAAGTAGAGTAATCTAATGGAACTCATGGATTCTAAGTGGCAGGAGTGAGCAGCTCACACACCAGATTATTTTTACCATGTCATCTCCCCAAACTAGCCTATATAAGGTAATGAAGGGCAAACTGTTGCTGTTAGGTCAGTTGATTCAGGTGGCTGAAACTCACACTAGAGCTTATGTAGGTTCCAGGTTCGATACTCACTTGTGACAAATTTTTGCCTGCCTCAGTTTTTCGAGTCGCAGCTTCCGTTAGGTTACTCATAGATGTACAACTGTCATTCATTTATGTAGTTTAATTAACATAATGATGCATTCTCCCTTTTTCACAGAGATATCAGTAATGATAACGTGATTATTGGCCAGTGTTGTTATGACAGCAAGGATGTTTTACTTACACCTATAACTGGTGGTGGACTGGATAGAAAAGAAGACCCTGGGAAGAAATACTTTGAACACTTCTCAAAAGATCTTTGGCCCATCGTTGTCTGTTGTGAAGAATTGAATAAACCAGACAGTACTTGTCAGAAAATCCTTAATGATAAGCAGGAATTTTTCAGAAGGTCCTTTGCATTGGGCTATTCTGCCCCCCAAGTTGGTAAGATGAATGAACAATGAACAGATACATTTGCTTGTTGAGAAATAAGGGAATGACAGTCAGATAGGTTAAAACAATTCAGGTGACAGTCAGTCGTGAACTCCTGATATGTCCTTGACTACCACAATTGCTGCCAACAAGTACATCCATTCAATTACCATGCATTTACAGTACATATGGTTGTACTACATTACCAAGTCACCTTTCATGGTCATGCTCCTATGCCTAAGTGCAATTCTACTCCCTATTATCTTTCACTAAACAATTGTCATGTTGTAATGACGGTCTTCCCACATTCTTGCTATGTATGTCCATAAAATTTATGTACATAACAAACCTTTGTATGCTATGGTGTTGTTGAAGAGTACCATATAATAATTATGTATCAGTTTCATAGTAGTACGTACTGATGATTTGTGTGTACACCACCTTCTACACTTAGTTCACTGTTTGCACCATTCTATAGGAATGCTCTTTGGTGACCCACATTTCAGGACATTTGATGGCAAGGCATACACATTCAATGGTTTGGGAGAGTATGTGCTGGTTGATGCCATGGATGGTGAATTTGTTATTCAGATTCGTACAGCTGTAGCTTCTAATGGTACTGCTGCTTTGATGGGTACATCAATAGCAGCAGTAGCCACTCAACTGCTTGATGGTGACCCAATTCAGTTGGAGTTCAATGAAAGGTTTGGAGTAACAGTTTACATCAAAGGGACTAGGGTGTCCTTCCTTGAAGAGCAAGAACAAGACTTTGGCTCTTTTGCTGTAGTTCACCAGTTGAATGGCATAGCAAATGTGACATTCACCAATGGGGTGGTTCTCAGTGTAACAGGCTCTAACGAAATTCTCAATCTGATATTAACTGTACCAAACACCTTCAAAAACCACACCAAGGGTCTCCTTGGCACATGGAATGGCAACCCTGATGATGACTTTCTAACCTCATCTGGCACAACTCTACCATCTGACTCTACAGAAGAAGAACTGTTCCACAATTTTGGCCAAACATGTAAGCTCTGCTATAATATTTGTGTTAGATACTGTATAATGGAATGAAATCACAAGAATATGTACAATATTGCTCAAAGAAAACATTGTGGAAATTTGGGCATTCACATGTAAAAGTTCTAGCTAGAGCATTGTAACAATTGGGCATACATTGCAATTTCATAATGATTTGTCCAATTACATAAATTGCTGTTCCAACGTTGTGAGATAAATCGCTATAATTATTCACTGTGGTTGTTATCATTCTTATTGATTTCTATTTGAAGGGATGGTTACTGAGGAGACTTCCCTCTTCTTTTATCGACCTGGCGAGAGCACTAGCTCTTTCAATGAACCTGACTTTGAGCCAACATTTGGGATGCCTGACTTGACTAATTTGGATGAAACGTTCAGGACACGGGTGGAGCAGCAGTGTGGTGGGCAGTCGGAATGCATCTATGATGCAGTAGTGACAGCAAACATTGAGATTGGTGTCTCTACCATGTCCAGAGGGGATGAATTTGTCCGAAGGCAAGCAGAGGCACTACCACGTAAGTTGGTACAAGGCAGTGGTGGAAGAGATTCGATGCAGTGATCTTATGGTTAGGGCTAGATTAGGGTTATTTTATGGATCCTTGTCTATTGTATATAGTCCATTGTGTGTGTGTGTGTGTGTGTGTGTGTGTGTGTGTGTGTGTGTGTGTGTGTGTGTGTGTGTGTGTGTGTGTGTGTGTGTGTGTGTGTGTGTGTGTGTGTGTGTGTGTGTGTGTGTGTGTGTGTGTGTGTGTGTGTGTGTGTGTGTGTGCGTGCGTGCGTGTGTGCGTGCGTACGTGTATATATTATTCATGAATTTCCTACATTGCACATCAGTCAGCTGTTTGTAAGCAATAGCTAATATGTACCTTGCCAGCAGAAGTATTTCAGTTTTGTCTTCTCTCACCTTTAAATTTCTACAATTGTTGTTTGCTATTAAACTTCTGCAAATTTCTCAATATATAACATATACATTAGTTCACTATCGCCATCATTCCAATGCTTGTGCATCTTTTTCTACAGCTGTCTGTGACCCAGAATGTCAGAATGGAGGAGAGTGTGTCCTGAATGACACATGTAGCTGTCCATCTGAATTCACAGGACCAATCTGTGCAGGTTATTTTACAAAATAGTGTTACTTCATGATTCTGTGTTTAGTTACTTGACAATGAAGTGTACTTTCTGTGTAATATTATCTTTATAATGTCTTGTACATAAAATATCATATAAATGGCTACAGTTTTGGACACTATTGGACAATATGCTTATACTCACTATGTAATAAAATGTGCACTTGTGATTGCTAATTGCTGTTACTATGACAATCCACTCATGCATAAGTTTGCCACTATTATAACGCACAACTCTGTACTTGCTGTCTTCATGTATGAAACTTTCAGATTCACACTTGCTGTCTCTACAGATGTCTTCTTCAAAAGAACAGATGACAAGCTGACCCAGTCGACTGTGTTGACCGCTCCTTTACTCCTTGATGAAGAAGTGCAGGGTGAGTTTGGAGGAGACAGCATCTCCCTTTGCTATCAGGTCCACGGACGCCCAGGGGAATTCTTCTCATTGATTTCGGATGCCTGTGTGAGTGTCAATGTTCGCTATCAGAGACAGACTGCTTCCCTTTCCGAGACCTACATCAGTGACGTGGGCATCATCGGTGTAGATGACAATGACACTTGTGTGAGAGTTGAAGTCAATTCGAATGACTGTGCAGTCACAGTGAACAATGAGGTACTTCAAACCATCTACAATGTTAGTGGACTCGCTGTCACCAAACTCACGGATGGTGTCCGACTGTCACTCCCAAATTGTGAGTTCAGAGACGTCATCATCACAGTCATGTGCAGCCCACTGCCCACCACTGGACAGTCAAGAATGGAGTTCTTTCTGTCACGCATGCTCAACTTCCGAGCCACTTCACATGGACTGCTTGGTAAGAAGCTGCATGACTTTGCATAGAGCTATAACACTGAATGTACTGATAACCAACTCAGACTATGCACATGGTTCTTAAATCATGCTCACCTCGAAACTGACAAATCTTGTGCTAATAGCTGTATTTCATACTTAGCAAGTGGTCCAAAGCAGTTTGCATTTCTCCATCTGGAATGGCATTCACTATACGCATGCTTATTCTGTGCCATACGTTGTATTCTTGAATATGCACGTTCTTTATGAGTGAAGTTAACCTTTATGCTATGTCATGTCTTCTCTCCACCTGTGCATATTCACAGGACAGTTCTGGAATGTACCAGTAATGTTGAAACGGAACCCAACTGATCTGGAATTTGGTGGTTTCCTTCTGCCCACTTTCAATGTGACAATACAGAATGACGGTACTGCCACGCGCAGCTTCACTGCCCGTCGCTTTGACACTACTTGGGATGCTGAGGACAAGCCCTGCCTGTATGCTGGTGATGGACAGGCAGGGCCAGACATTCTCGAAGGGAACTACCTAGACTACCAGGTGGAAGATATGTTTGACACTGACTTCAGGTTCTCCAAGTTCAGAGCTGGCTTTTGCTAGACAGAGTTGGATAAACGTTCATATAGTGTATCAGTGCCATCCTACTGGTAGTTATATACATATTACCAAATAACAGTACACAATAGGCTGTAGAGGTGTGGTACTAGCAACCCATAGTTTATGCACATACCATCGCTAGCACTGTGATGGGTAAGTGTATGGCACTAATGTGTGAGCAGTGTGCAATGTGTAGTGTTTACCCATGTGAGTCGGCAGTTCGTTCTATATTGTGGCAGTCAATGAACTCAGCTGGAATGCCTCAGTGTTACTGGCAGCCACAATATTAGTCCTCCAGCTATCTGTTCTACAGGTGCTACTACTTGCTAACATTTCAACTCAATCCCTTGACAGCTTGAGGGACATGCATACTTGCGAATGAGGGCTTCAGTTGATGATGAATACATGGCATTACACCACCACCTCCCTGGTGCATGCATATATAGCTTCCAGTTTTATATAAATCAATACTGCAGCATTGCCATGCATAATATATAAAGTGTAGTCATATATATTGGCTTCTGTGGCTGGGGTTGTAAGGTTAATGGGCTTGCATGCCTCTTGGCAGCTTCAGTTAGCCAGGTGCCTTTTCATTAGGCCCAATTACTAACTGTGGACCAACCTTGACACCTCACATTCAACTAGCCCTATGTAGGGCCTCAGTCTGTAACAAACAACAAAATGGCGACGCTGATCATGACTTGCTCAGCATGATTTAAGGTTACTCATTCTACCAGTTACATTGCACCACCTCATACAGACTATTCTTCCTATCTTTGAAGCTAAGTGCAAGTGTATTTGTATAATGATAATACTAATTGCGGTATCAGCATTATTCAAACATGCATTCTGAGGTTTCAAGGAAGGTGTGAGATTGGGAGAGGAGAATGTTGATGTTTCGCTTTTTGCGGATGACATGGTGTTGGTGGCAGACAGTGAAGAGTCCTTATGAGTGAATATAACAAATTGGATGAGGCATTGACAAAGTGGTAAATGCAAATGAATTGGGAGAAGACGGAAGTAATGAAGGTGGGAAGGAGAGGGGACATTGTTGTGTGGAAGTTGGGGACAGGAAGTTGGAGTCAGTGGAAGTATAGTGAAGTATTTGGGAGTGATGATAAGTGGAGATGGAAGAGTGGAAGAGGAAATTAGGAGTAGGATTGGGAAGGCGGCAAGAGTGATAGGGGCGTTGAATGAACCGGTGTGGAAGAGGAAGGAGTTGGAGTAGGAGGACAAAGTTGAGAGTATATAATGCCATCGTAGTACCCACAATGATGTATGAAAGTGAAACGTGGGTACTAAACAAACAACAAGAGTCGGCAGTCCAGGCAACAGAAATGTATGTGTTAAGGCGAATTGTAGAAGGGTTGACAGGGTGAGAAATGTGGAGATTAGGGAGGAGTTACAACAAGAAGGGGTGCTAGAGAAAGTGAAAAAGAGCCAAAGGAGATGGGGAGAGGCATTGGAAGAGATGGGTCCAGACAGGCTAGTAAAGAGAGTATACCAAGCTGAAATGGAAGGAAGAAGAGGAAGAGGGCGGCCAAGGAAAAGATGGAATGATAATTTTAGGCAATGACATGTTTATGATATTATAGGTATGAAACTATTATGTAAGAACAACCTCCTGCATAGGAGATACTATTCAGTGACTGATTGATTGATTGATTGCATTCTGAGTCACAGTTGCTTGCTACATAGAGAATGCAGAATATTTCCAGTAAATTAGTCCTTATTGCAGTGTCACCACCATTCTGTTAATTATATAAGGTATAACAATCACTTACATGTGGTTGATTTATTTCTATATGGTGCATGTGGTTGTAAAATGCTGTGTAGGTGGTAATCCACACTCAATGCATACAAAGACTTGAATAATATTATAGTTCTATAATCATTATATAGCTTTGGACCTTGCATTCTTAATTGCATGCATGAGGTTATCGATATGGTAGTAAACTTCAGTTTCTTGAATTGCAATTACAACAGCACCTACCCTGATGACCCTGGCCTCAAAACTAAAATGTTTATGTGTGTGCTTGCAGCTTGGATCAGGTCTTACTGATTTTGCTGCTGGTGGGCTCGCAGTGGTCTGATCAGGTAGCCTAATTGATGTATGTGCATGCTTGGCTGATTGTGGTGGACTGAAGCCTCAAAGTGAACCCTCATACGTGCTGAGGTGATAAGGTGAGTGATGATGCAGGCAGTGGTGACCGTTTGCAGGTACAAGTCATTCTGCCTGCACCAGATACATGCAGTAAATCATATGTACAAGCTCTGGTGAATCACAATAGTGCATTCTATACATTACCAAACGCAGCTCTCAATATTAATGTGGACTCCACGAAAATGGCTTTCATTGTCATGCATCAGCTGCAGATTGCAGTGTGCCGTCCTTCCCTACCATGCATTACTATTATGTAAAGTACTCTCAGGATTGAGCAATGTTGATTATTTCAAGGCTCTACCATGCAGTGTAATGAATTCTGGCTGCATTATGCAGAAGGTGAAGCCTGCCATGATGGACATGCAGGTAGTGGTGCTGCTGCTAATGCCGATCTTTTGTACAGCTTCGAATCCTTGCATATAAAGTGTATGTATAGCTATATCAATAGTGCCTGCCATACATGCATCAAGCGGTCGTGACCTATGCATCTCTGTTACAGGTATATAGCAGCTGAGGAAGATGACAGGCCTCATCACCCAGCTGCAGTTGGTTGCTTTATTATGTCTTTCAGCAGCAGGTTGCAATGCTCTGAGTGTTGACAGGTTCATTCCTTTTGGGACAGCCAATAAAGATGCCATCCTCCACCCCAGTGATGACAATTAACGCTACTACATAGCATTTTAGAGCCGGTTAGGTTTCCTTTCTATGATTGACTCTTCTCAGCTGTTTATGTGAGGCAGAGTGTTTTCTGTATAGCTATGTCTTGACAATTCTACTGGTAATGCATTCTTGAGCAGAGTGTAACTGTTTATAATGATAAATCAGCTGTTCAATGATAAATCAGAAGACAGTATCAGAGGTGTGGGAGTGGCCTTCATTGCTCCATTTTGAGCAGATGTAGATACCAGAGGAGGGCTTGGGACAGTTATTAGCCTCGTACCCAGTCGCTATTTCCATTCCGACTATCTGAAGTGAATCCTAACTATGGCAGTCATGCTGTCAGATAAACACATTCATGCAGTTTCTTCTCTACATTATTGCATGTAATAAAAGTATGGGTATAATATTATACTGTACTGTGTTTATGTGGTACAATGAATAGCTTAATAGTGACCCAGTTTGTTTGTGTAATTTACAAGCTGTTGTAGGAAGGCATGGGGAATTATACCTTATATTCGAATGCATTGTGGCTGTCACGTTAATGTGACAATTTTGTACAGAGTCACAACATCTAATAACACTACATGCATTCCATGGGTCTTACAGTAGAGATTGTGACTATGAAGAAAGCTGAGCACACTTGATCCTTTGAACTTTCAGTATCTCAGAAGCCATCACCTCGTGGCTGCTGTGGTCTTAGGCCCAGCCTTGAAGACCCTCAAGCTCCAGACCATTGGAATGTTCCAAACCTATGATACTTGCTGTAAACAACAAAATGGTCACCAGTGGACAATTACCAAAGTGCACCAGTGCAGTTTGTATGTGCAAAGTGTTCTGCTGTAATGTTGTATATACTGCTGTGTGTTGTGGTAATGGTAATCAGTATCTGTAATTGACCGTGAATATTTACTCTTTTCTCAGTAATAATTTAATTGGATTTGAGATATTTTTGCTTGAGTAACTGTAATGATAGTTGATTGCATTCATGTATGTAACTGATGCGTAATTACACATTTAAATACAATTACATTCCTCTTCTTTTGTCTCCAAACACCAGAATTTGGAGGACAAAATCAAACACTGATTACCCTATACTCCTGTGGAACTAGCTCGTCAGGTATTCTCCATACCAACCATGTCTGCACTAGTTGAGCACAAATTTAGTCAGTCAGGCAACATTTTAAATCCACTGAGATGTTGCATGCTTCTAAAGCACTTCAAAACACTTCTGTTTTAAAGACGAATTGCCAGTTTATGAATTGTTAATGAAATTGCAATCGTATAAAATTGTAATTGCTTTCAAGTCATTTGACTGAGTATTAACTACTTGTAATATTTAAGTGATGGTAATGGGAATTAATTCTTAAAACAGCCAAGTAATTGTAATCATAAATGATACCAGTGAGCTGTAATTACCACAACACTGCTGCACAGCATGTCTCTGGATGGAAATCAGACATAATGTCTACAGAGCATAATTGCCCATGGCGGTATGTTGTATAGCTTCGAATCCTTGTATGTTGTGTATTGCCAGTGAGAGTGTTTGGTGTTTGTATAAATGTAGTGGATAGCTTTGCCGCTCACAGTCAAGAAGCTATAGAATGGCAGGCCTCTTGGCTCAGTTGGCCTCCTTCATATGCCTTGCAGCAGCAGGCTGCACTGCTCTGAGTGTTGACAAGTTCATTCCCTTTGGGAATGCCAGTGAAGATACCATCTTCTTCTCCAATGATGACAACACCACTAGCATTTCAGTACCAGTGAGGTTTCCCTTCTATGATCGGCTCTTCACAACCATTCATGTGAGTAGGAATGATTGCATATATCTATGTATAATTATTGTTACACTATGCAGTGCAAGTTGCAGTAGTATTGTGTGTGTTGCCACAGAAAAGCATCATGTAGTGCAGTACCATAACCTTCTCTTTCTTCTTACCTCAGTCAATCCGCACATATTAACTATAATGGCTACAATTATTGTCTAGTGGAAACTTCATAATGCTCTACATGACTGATACAGTTGAGTCTAATTCCACGTAAAGTTTCTTACTTTAAGGGCTTACCAAGCAACTGTACCAGAGGGTGTACGAAGCCTTTGCTTGCCACTAACATTTGTAGCCTTTTGGTATATTTGTTCTTCGCTTGTATCTATACTCTACATTTTCCTTTGCATCAGATCAACAACAATGGCCTACTGTCTTTTGAAGCACCAGTAAGAGACTGGACACCACGAGATTTCCCCCTCAAGGCAGAAGACAGTGTCAGAGGGGTGGGAGTGGCCTTCATAGCTCCATTCTGGGCTGACGTAGACACCAGAGGAGGGCTTGGGACAGTTTTCTTCAGAACAAGCACTGATGAAACGACATTAGATGCAATAAAGAAAGTTGTACTTGAGTCAAAAGCAGGTTTTCAGTTTGCTGCTCGCTTCAATCCGATATGGGCACTTGTTGCAACATGGGAAGAAGTGGGGTATTATAATAGAAAAGGAGATAAGGTGAGCAGGGGAGGGCTTCATTTAGTTTGAGTTTACCAAAACCTTATCACACTTCAATGTTGTTATGATAAGTAACCATTGGAAATAAATTCTTTTACATTGCTGTGTTGTTGGACTTCGTGGAAATTTTATCCAAATTACATCTTAATTGCACATTTGGCAGTCTACAGCTGCTTTCATCAGTAAATGATTAACACTTACAAGCAAGATGTATGGATACAAACTAGGGAAACACACAATGATGTGATAAGTCCTTTGTAAAGACCATGCAGACGCCCATGCAGTTTTCTGTGATATGTTTCGTCTGATATACTGTATATATTTGTAACCTAGTTTCTGGTTTCCACAGCCAGATTATACTGAAAGCTTACTGCATGAAATGGATCTAGCTGAGTTACAGCCCAATCAAAAGTACACAACCAACTAGGTGATGGTGTAGGTGCCTGAAGGAGCTGTAAGGCTAAAGGACTCCCTACATTTCCATACCAATCCCAAAAATAGAAGAAAAGGATGGACTATAACTTTACTGAATGAAGGTTTATGGTTATATGGTAGTTTGGACCGTAGTGGTACTTTCTGCACACCATTGCATACTAATGCACTTGAAGAGCTTCAAAGATTACATTACTGTTAGTCCATATTCAGTGGTAGAGGCTGATATCCTGTGCAGCATTGTTGATAACATACCTGTTCATGCAGTCTTCTGAAAGTGGTAGTTTTGATGCAGAAGAGTTCTATGTTTCTGATTGACTAAACTCATGTACACATAATCCTAGACTTTGATTGGTCACACACAGTTACTTATAGCTATATAAACCAGTCTCACACTGTACATTCTCAGTTTTGTATGCAGCTGACGAAGACCTTCGGCCGAAACGTCCTGCATTCAGTTGTTGATTAATCTGCTATGTATTGCCCACAAACTATTCGCTTACATGGTAGTTTTGACTTTGACCTCTTTGAAGTGTGCCTATGTAAGACTTTGCAGGGGTTACAAAGAATTTATGTACTCAAATGTGGATCATCATCTAACACATACATTGTGTACTACCTATTGCTAGCAACAAAACATCCCCAGCAAACTTCCGGTTTCACTTGCTAAACCATAATGTGGTCCAATGTTAAGTAGTAATAATTTACCTGAATATGTCAAAATCAACTCTTGTGCATGAAATTAAAGGTCTGTATTGAAGAGTAACTAAATGATTACTGTATAATAGATTACGTTAACGGCATTCATCCTGTATAAACAGTGGTTTTGCAATACTTTCATTTGAATGTCTTTTTATTTGTGTGGCTACTTTGAGAGAGACTTTTATTGTATTCCATTTGAGTATACACCTCTTAAATCATACTTTCTATCTTTACAGCGAAACACATTCCAAGTGGTTGTCATTACAGATGGTCTATTCTCATTCACCATATTCAACTATGCCAAACTGACCTGGGTCACTGGAGATGCCAGTGGAGGGACTAATGGATTTGGAGGGACTCCAGCCATGGTGGGGATCAATGCAGGAGATGGTGTGAACTTCAAAAAGTTTAACTATTCATTGACAGATAATGTTGTCGAAGTGCTGAATGACACCAACATGAGAGACTGCAATCTGAAAGGGCAGTATGTCTACCAGATTGACACAGTCCCCGTTTTTGATGATAAGAACTGCAAAGATACCAAAGAAACATCATTCCCAGTTTTTGTGGTAGAACTTTGCTCCCCTGGTGAGTGTACCTTATGAGCTAATGACAGCTGCGGCACAGTATTGCTCTATCTCTGCTTTCCATGTACAAACAGTTACTGCATGTGCATGCAATGTAGATTAATATGTTTGCTGAATAAGCTCTATCAATTCTATATGTGTATGCATTCTAAAAGCATTAGCTTGCTCTAGTTTTACTTTCATCCTCAAGAAGATAGAGCATCTGCTTGAAACTCTTTGGCAAATTTCAGTTTGAAGCCTGTACTGAAGCTAGTTTTAGGAGATTTGACCTTCTCGAGAAGGCATTGCATATAGAACTGATATTAACATCTTACCTTACCCTTCCCAATGGCATTGACAAACTGACAATGCAGTCAGCTATTTGGTCAAACTTGCTCTTATTTCTTGCTGCAGAAACCATTAGCATCTCGCCATCCTTTGGAGCTGTGCACACTGGAGGCTTTGTTGTGATCAGTGGACCTCCCACCAATTTGTACAACCAAGCCAGGACAGCAATAATAATGTTTGGTGATAACAGTCAGGAGCTCAATTGCTATGTTAGAATTGGAGCACCAACTGCAATCTGCCCAGTACCTCTGTTTCATCCTGAAAGTGCAGGAATGCTTAATGTCACATTCACTGTTACACACAGAACTGGTGTATGTACATTCAGTGGACAGTACAGAGTTGGTAAGTAAAAAACAGCTGAGAATGTTTGCATTTTCAGCAGTCATTAGTTAAACACTTTTATGATTACAGTGTGACTTTTAAGACTAATTTAACTCCTACAGATCCACCACGGCCCTTCATGGAAGGTGCACTGATGATGACTGAAGAAGACGACTTAGATTGTGGCAAACCTATGAGCAAACCTGTACTGAATACTGGAGAAAGATTTTGCATAACTTGGAATGTCAGGGAACAGTTTGCCAGAAACCAAATTATCCCTTTTAATGATAGCAGTATTGAGGTAAACATCACCATGCATTACCTGTCATCTGAGACTACTCTCACCAACCATGGAGTGGAATCTGGATGGAAAACATTTGATTTAGACAGGGAGTTTCTTGTTGAGCCTTACAAGGGCACTACTACATTGGATTTTCGACCACTCCTAAGTGATGAAGCTGCGGTAGTTGCCCTTAACCCTAATATAGATCGGATGGAAATTAGCGCTCCAGTTCCAATACTAATATTCTTCAAAGCATCCGTTATTGGAACTAACATTAACATGTTTGCAAGCAGTCCACTTGTGGCATTCATACCAAAGTCACAGGAGCCTCAACAGGTGTCAACGACTAAAGTACAGTGTGAGAACATCATACCCAAACTTGATAAAGTCCTTATCAGCAGAATTCCCTGCCCTGCTACAATGAGACAGGCTTTTCTTGATCCAAGTCTTGTTGTAGATTCTGGATGTATTGTGAACCCTACCAGTCCAAACAGAGCATTCAACTGCCATCTTAATCCCAATGCTATGCAATGCTTCCTGCAAAGGTTAGTACAGTGTGATTTAGGGTGCTGTATGTGTAAACAAAACTTTTAAATTATAGGAAAGTTCCTTCTTTTTACGTAAGATGAATAGTCTAATGGAATCATGACTAGAGCAAATAGGTGAGGATGAGAAATTCGCTGGTTAGTGGAACCTTGCCATTGTTCAGTTCTGGCTTGTTATGTGCTGTGCAAATTATCAGCAGTGAGCAGCTTACATGCTAGGTTAGTTGAATTGTTCCATCATTCTGAACTAGTCATTATAATGCAAAGAAGGGTGCATTGACACCAGTGGGTCAGTTGGTTCAGGGTGGCTGAAACCCCACAGCAGTGTACATAGGTCCCGGGTTTGATACTACCAGAGCTCTTCCACAGTACATTTTTTAGGGGCTGCCGCAGGCAGGCGTTAGAACGCTGAGGAATAAAGAACAGGAGGCGATCGAGGAGATGAAGAAGTACCGATTAAGCGTCTTAGGGGTGAGCGAAACGCATTTGAAGGGATGCGGGGAGAAGGCGATTGGCGACGCAGTGATGGTGTATTCGGGGGTTTCAGAAGGGAGAGCAAAAGGTGGAGTAGCGGTGATTATTGCGGGCGAAATGAGATACTGTCTAAAAGAGTGGCAGTGCGTGAGTGAAAGGCTGGTGAAGGTGCAAATTTGTTTTGAGAAGAAGTGGACCACATTCATACAAGTGTATGCGCCAACGGTAGCGATTCCAAACCGATTCCCATTCCAAATTCCTCGCGTACCTTTGAACAACATGGCGCGTATATAAACAAAATGGCACCCTCTATCGTGTTCACGCGAAGCGATTTCCACAGACGAGAAGCAATCTTCGTGATTTTTTGAAGGTTCCCAAGTGTAAAAGATAGATGAAGGCTCCCAAAATTGGTTGAAGCTAGTTTTTAACGTTTACCTTGTAGTCTGTGTCGCTGATTAAAGGGGAAAACTGCATATTTCTTAGTAGCTGGAGCTGCAACACACTAGCTTCATTCAGATATTATTTGCCCAACTCCTGAGGAGTAGATATGATGTACTTGTTCGGCCATCTAGCTCACTTCTGCTTGTGGAAATGAGTTTGAAACTATGGTAGCTACTGGTCCTACATTTAGGCTGTGGCGGTCCCAAACCGATTCCTCGTTCCATTCACCGCACCAACTGCCTTAGTTAGCAGAGTTGTAAAAGATCTTGTTAACTTGCAATAACAGCTTATTTAACATGGTTTAACAGAGTTGTAAGTTAACAGACTTGCTTAACACTGTTAATCCAAGCAATGAATGTATAATTATATTCATAATATCATATGAAATTCATGGTGCCATATACAAACTGTACAAATGTACTGTAGGTTTCAGGCTAGGAAGATAATTAATGTTTCTGAAATCACTTCAGCCTGGAGCAAGATGAAGGACTGCCCATTGCTCCTATCTTGGCTTGCATGCTGCAAGATAGATAAACAATTTGCTTTGCACATACTCCCAGGCATCAATCAAACAGTAGACATTCAGCTGCCTATATGCATCCCGTGCATGCATGCATGTAGACTTCAGGATGGTGTACATGTGTGCTTCTGCGTGTGCATGCATGCACAAATCATGTACATTGCTGACTTCTGCATGCTACAAAATGAGTAGAAGAACTAGTACTAGAATGCAAAACTAGAATGCAGCGGTCAGTACACGCATGCATGCAAGCTCATAAATTAAGCTACTCTACTGCTGTATGTACGTACATATGTGTGCATATAGTTGAATGAGAATATACTGTGAGGTATATGCACATTTATATGTTGATAGACATAAGTACTGTTCCAGCTATGGTGTACGTGAGGCATGCAAGCCATTTACAGGCACGAGAACAGAATGGAGAGCATTTTGTGTACAGTAAGCTGATAGTGAAGAGGCCTTACAGCAGATGGCTATATATAGCGTTTCTAAAGTATGCCTTGAAGTATACATAGTACATGGCATGAGGAGGCAGGCATGAGAACAGAATGAAGGGCATTTTGTGTACAGTAAACTGATAGTGAAGAGGCATGCCACATACAGCAGATACAGCCCACTTAGTTGGAAAGGTTGGAAGGTAACTATTGCTATACTCATGCAGGGGTCATTTCAAGCACAATAAATAAAGACAACAAAGAACATCTGAAACCCATAGATAGTCTTCTCTAAACATATACTGTCCTGCATGCAAGGACCTGCACATGCAGTACAACTATGGCTGCATATATATACCTGAGAAGCAGTATAACTACCTTACAACCACTACAAAGTAATTGTATCTGCTGTCATGCCTCTTCACTATCAGTTTACTGTACACAAAATTCCCTCCATTCTGTTCTCATGCCTGTCAATGGCTTGCAAGCCTCACGAACACCATAGCTAGAACAGTACTAACAACATATAAATGTGCATAATATATACCTCACAGTATAATCATTCTACAAACTTACATACAGCAGTATAGTAGCTTAATTCATTAGCTTGCATGCGTGTAGTGACTGCAATCATTTGTACAGCTTGTATATGGCACAATAAATATCAATATTGATATGATGAATAATTATGATTATACAGTCATTACTTGGATTAACTGTGTTAAGCAAGTCTGTTAACTTACAACTCATGTTAAGTAAGCTGTTATTGCAAGTTAACAAGATCTTTTACAACTCTGGTAACTAAGGCAGTTGGTGCAGTGATTCCAAGCTTGTTTGTTATTGCCATGCATGCAATACACAACTAAATAAGTATATAATTAGGTAGTGCTCCCTCCCCTGGTGGGTAAGTTTCTTGGCTGAAAGGTAACAATGACATTTTACAAGTATACATGCAGACTAGTAAAACAGCACTTCAATGCAAACTCACTGTATGCCCAGAATACTTATTGCTATGACATTTGCATATAATTATTGAACAATCTAGTGGGATGCACTACCAGCTCACTTTATATTGTTTTCATAACATGCATGCCGCTTCCACTTGCAGAGCAAGAGTCCCATGCAATTACATGTTTGTAGCCAAAGAACCAACTCCTAGGAAGCTTGCCTCATGTTATTACAGTGTTAGCTAGCTACTACTTCCAGCAATTTATGTAGCTATGGAAATAGCTATATTGAATTCTAGATTCTAGCTCAGTTACTGCAAGCAGTGAGTGTGTGGGTGGGGGGAGGGGAGGGGGTATATGGGTGTATATACATAGCTATTTTATGCTTGCAGTTTGGTAGCTATCCAAGGCTTCTTTTGTACCTCAATGTTGCCTGAGGAAAATTCTCAGGTGTAATATTCCAAACATCTGCTGCGGGCATGCCCCCACCTCTCAGGATGGGGTAAGCCAACACTTTAAGGATATTTGCACATTATTACTTCTGCCAGACCAATGCTAGTAGTAGTATCTCGACACCCCTGCATGCCAGCAATTAACTTTTTCTGCCTTGTACTTTTTACCCGGTCAACCCTGCAAGTCTACAAGCCTATATAGCCTGAACTGCAGTCTGCTGGTAGAGTTGGGCATGCATGCAGATCAGATCATGCAATACAATGTTATTATTATGAATTGTAAAATTAGTACTACAATATAAAATAGAACTTTGTAGGATCTCTTGTACGCAAGCCCCATATACATCTATTGTGATGGTGTATCATCACAGTACGCATCATTCTTGTTCCTACAGAGGCTGATTCTGCAAAAAGTGGATTTCTGCCCAGGCAGATCCTCTAAGTCTTGGAGGATCTATGCAAGGCAGAGAGAAAGTAGATTCAAGTGAAACTACTAAACCATCATTCACTTCTGTGGCTCAGTCTATGAAACACTTCGTTGCATTTTGTTGAGAGCTTCAATTTGAGCCATAACCCGTTCGAATCCGTGCAGAGACGGCCAAGATACGGTGCTACGAGGCGCAGCTCGCGAGCCACGAGTTCGGCACGAGTTTCCCAAGTGTTTCCGAAGCAAGTATATACTTTCTTAAGTCAAAGGCGGTACAACAACAACGTCATTCATTCGGTTAAATGAAGAGCGGAGTGTGGCTTAACCTTAACCAATTTCGATGGGATAAAGACCGCTGTACTCACAAAGAAACGTACTGTGCAGTAATACGGTTAATGAATGCAAGTCGAATAGTTTGAAATCTGGATTGGAATCGCTACCAACGGAAGACAGCGAGGAAGAGGAGAAAGACCGGTGTCACGGTTTATTTCATCCCCCCAGTTTTGTATCCCCCCGGGTAAAATAAACTAGGATACTTTATCCCCCGACTTCGAATTTCTGAGTATTTCTTAACTCTTTTTGGTGTGTTTCACCTCGAGGGGTTGTTCTGACAGCCATCAACCCTGCTTTGACAAGCAGTTGCTAAGATTCGGACCGTTTCATGCTCCTCACATGCTCAGGCTGTAGCGTCGATGTACCTGCACATCGATGTCCACCAGTTTGCGAAACTGCACGCCGTACTGCTATTCAAGCACTTCTGCTCGTTGTAGTAGTGCCCTCTTGACATTCTTCGAGAACCCAGAGGACTACACAAGCATCCCAGCCATGGTAGGACAAAAACCTCACCGCGGTCGTCAGTTAACAAGATTGATGTGGTCTACTGCAAGGACTGCAAAGGAAGTGCAGGGTTCGCAGACATCGTCACCTAACAGTTTCTTCTGGTAGCGGTAAGTCTCATCCTGCAGCAGGGTGCATTTTACTAGCTTCTATCAGCATTTCTGTGTCGTTTAACCAACTTTCGGTTACCCGGGGGGATACTTTATACGGGGGTAAAATAAACTGTGACACCGGTTCTACACGAGCTTGGAGAGTGTGTTGGCGACAGTGAAGGATGACAGGTTAGTACTGATGGGGGATATGAATGGAAGAATGGGCAGAGATGTGGAGACCTGGGGAGAAGTGATAGGGAGGCATGGTGAGGAGACACAGAATGACAATGGTAGGAGACTTCTTGGGTCCTGTGCTACTAATGGCCTGACAATCATGAACGGGTGTTTGAGCATAAAGATATTCACAAGTACACATGGGAGAGTAGGGGTCGAGGGCTTGCGTACCATCACTGACTACTATGCAGTAAGGAAGGCTCTTAGACAAACTGTTGCAGATGTAAAGGTCATACGAGGAGCTGAAGCAGGGAGTGATCATTACTTGGTCCTTATAAAGGTGGATTTAAGGTGGACTCGAGGAAAGAAGGAGGTAAGGAATGAGGGAAATAGGCTGAGACTGAGGAAGCTAAGTAATTGGGAGGTTAGAATGAGGTTTCAGACTGAGCTAAAGAAGCTTTTTGAGGAAGCTAGCAACGACTAATTGATGATGCAGAAGAGGTATGGAAGGTATTCAAAGAGGCAATCTTGGCAGTGACAGAGAGGGTAGTGGGCAGACAGAAAGAGGAAAAGCTGCTGTACAGAAAGGCCCTAAATGATAAGATGGATGAGTCATGGAAGCTTTATAAAGAAGCAAAAAACAATGCAAAGCAGGTAGTGAGGGAGGCAAAAGAGAAAGATCTGATCAGAGAGGGGGAGATGCTGCAGAGGGACTACCTTGGCAATAGAAGGAGGTTTTGGCAGAAAGTGAAAGGAGAGGAAAAGCGGGCGTGTCAGATAAGTGATAGTATTGAGACGAAAGATGGTGAATTGCTAACAGGAAAGAAAGAAGTGCAGAGAAGATGGAGAGAACACTTCACTGAATTGTAACAGTTTCAAAATGATGGGGAGATCTGTGCAGAAGTGATAGAGAGAGATGAACCAAGCAATGGAATAGACAACAGGATCTTGATGGAAGGAACCAGGAGGGCTATTGGGAAGCTAAGAAGTGGCAAAGCTGGAGGAGTTTGTGATATCCGAGGTGAGATGTTGAAGGCAGGGGGAGAGGTGACAGTACAGTGGGTGACAGCAATCTTTAATGTAGCATGGAGGACAGGGATGACACCAAAAGATTGGAGGAGAGCAATTATTTGCCCAATCCACAAGAAAGGCAGTAGGAGAGTATGTAAGAACTACAGAGGGATCAGTCTGCTGAGTGTGCTTGGAAAGGTTTTTGGATCGATATTAAATGACAGAATGAGAAGCATAACTGAAGGGAAGATAATGGAGGAGCAAGTGGGGTTCAGACCAGGGAGAGGCTGTGCAGAAAACGTGTTTGTGATACGCCAACTTAGTGAGAAGATGCTAGAGAGAGGAAAGAAATTGTACGCAGCCTTCCTGGACCTAGAGAAAGCGTATGATAAAGTATGGAGAGCAGGACTGTGGGAGGCCTTGAAGCAGTATGGGGTACAAGGTAGGCTATTGAGAGCAGTACAGGGTCTGTACCAGGACAGTGAAGCTGCAGTGAAAGTTGGGGAAGAGACAACAGAATGGTTCAAAGTACAGAGAGGAGTAAGGCAGGGATGTCCAATGTCACCATGGCTGTTCAACATCTACCTGGACATGGTGGTGAAGGAGGCTCTTCCCCTATTTAAAAGGGGAGCTAGCCTAACCACATGCCAGATTCAGCTGACCATGTTTGCAGATGACACTGTACTACTGGCAGAGAGTGAAGAGGATCTAAAGTGGAATGTAGAGAAGTTGCATGAGGCATTGAAGAGACACAAACTGCAAGTGAATTGGAGTAAGTCAAACACAATGATCTTTAGTAGGGCTCCAACAGAGTGCAACTTAGAGATTGAGGGAGAAAGGGTGCAGAATGTTAAAGAGACTGTGTACCTGGGAGTAAAGCTGAGTGAGGATGGGAAGCTGGAGAGTGAGGTGGAAAGGAGAATTGGAATGACAATGCAAGCAGTAGGGGCAATGAAGAAGGTGTATGAGAGCAGAGAAATCAGCAGGGAAGCAAAAGTAGCAGTGTTCAAGGCAGTGGCAGTCCCAACACTGACATATGGGTGCGAGTCGTGGGTTCTAAGGGAGAGGGAAAAGTCCAGGCTGCAGGCAGCAGAGATGAGGGTGCTGAGAAAGATTGCAGGTGTGTCTAGGTTGGACCATATTAGGAATGAGATGGTGAGGGAGAGGCTAAGAATAGAATTGGTACTGAAGAAAGTCTGTGCTGGTGGAGATTTCTCTGTACTTGTGTGTGGTGTGTGCGTCCAAAGAAATCGCCCCATCAAGCACTAAGAAAGCCAGGAGACAAGCTCTCGAGATAGCAGGCAAAACTGCCATCTCTGGCAGCTACTACATCTTTGCTGCTCGTAACTGCACCTCCTGGCAGCTCACCTAGGTTTCCTGACATAGCCCTGACTTTTACCTATGAATGTATTATGTAATCATGCGTGTACTGTACCGTTTTTTTCATTTATGTATGCATTGCTAATGTTCACCAGTGTCTCATTTATGCCCATGTATTTACACTAACAACCACCATGTAGTTATTACTTGCTCTTCACTCTGCTCACCTTGCCAGGACACAAACACCATGTGCATTTTTTCTATGCAGTGCGTGTTTTTAACCCCTGAGTCCGAGGTCTGTTTTTTATATCATACCATTATGCGCCACCCTAGCATTATCACTGTACTTTCATTTGGTTGGCAATAATGATGTGGTCTCCCCCCCTGTGTGTGTGTGTGTGTGTGTGTGTGCTGAGGTCACAAAGGTGCATGACACAATATCATGTTTATTGTGAGTGACAGAGCAGCGATCGAAGGGAGCAAGTATTTCGAGTTGGGGTGGCAGCCCCACGAGTTTTTTAACTTGAAATACTTGTTTGAGTTGCATTTTCCATTAATGTATTATAGATACAACCTACCCCCCCATTCATTTATATGTAATTTATTGATATGCTCTACTTTTTTTACAGAGATATCAATAAAGATAATGTGGTTGTTGGCCAGTGCTGTTATGACAGCAAGGATGTTTTACTTACACCTATAACTGGTGGTGGACTTGATAGAAAAGCAGACCCCGGGAAGAGATACTTTGAACATTTCTCAAAAGATCTTTGGCCCATCGTCATCTGTTGTGAAGAATTGATGCTACCAGATAGTACTTGCCAGAGTATCCTTAACGACCAGCAAGAATTTTTCAGAAGGTCCTCTGCAATGGGCTATTCTGCCCCCCAAGTAGGTAAGATGAATGAACAGTGAGAAGATACAGTTGCATGTGTAGAATTATAGGAATGACATTCAGATAGGTTAAAACAGTTCAGATGACAGTCAGTCTGGATCCTAACTCCTGATATGATGTCCTGGGCTACAACTGATGCCAAAATGTGCATCCATTCAATTCCCATGCATCTACAGTGTTTGTGGATGTGCTGTAGTACACACCAAGTTTCATGATCATGTTTCTGTGCCTAAGTGCAATTCTACTCCGTATCAGCTTTCACCAAATGGCTGTCATGTGTAATGATGGTCTTCCCAATGTGTCTTGACCTTGTGTACAGAACCTTTCTTTTGTATGCTTTAGGAATATGATATTATAGAGGCTCATTGCTACGGTTTTCAATTGATTAGTAGTGATAATGAGCAATCATGTAGCAGGTCAACAGATGGAATAATTGCAAAATATACGATGTTTCAACCATGAAGTCTTCATCAGGTACAAGACTAAAGTTTGACACGTTTTGCACCTGACGAAGACCTCGCGGTCGAAATGTTGTGCATTTTGCAATTATTCCATCTGTTGACCTGCTACGTGATTGTTCATTATCACTACTGATCACTTTAGGAAAATGTTGTCAATGAGTACCATAGGTTTTCATAATGATTTGGTTCTACTTCTATGCATTATATGTAGCACAATTCATAGAACTACTAATGATTTGTATGCAAATTACCTTTTGCACTGTTTGCACCTTCTTATAGGAATGCTTTTTGGTGACCCACATTTCCGGACTTTTGATGGCAAGGCATACACTTTCAATGGTTTGGGAGAGTACGTGTTGGTTGATGCCATGGATGGCGAATTTGTTATTCAGATTCGTACAGCTGTGGCTAATGGTACTGCAACTCTGATGGGTACATCGATATCAGCAGTAGCCGCTCAACTGCTTGATGGTGACCCAGTTCAGTTGGAGTTCAATGAAAGGTTTGGAGTAACAGTTTACATCAAAGGGACTAGGGTGTCCTTCCTTGAAGAGCAAGAGCAAGACTTTGGCTCTTTTGCCGTAGTTCACCAGTTGAATGGCACAGCAAACGTCACATTCACCAATGGGGTGGTTCTCAGTGTAACAGGCTCTAACGAAATTCTCAATGTGATATTAACTGTGCCAAACACCTTCAGAAACCACACCAAGGGTCTCCTTGGCACTTGGAATGGCAACCCTGATGATGACTTTCTAACCTCATCTGGCACAACACTACCATCTAATTCAACAGAAGAAGAACTGTTCCACAATTTTGGCCAAACATGTGAGCTACATAAATTTTGCTGTAATAATATTTAGTGTTAGATAGCAGAACCAAATCACAGAAGAAAATTTCACAATATTACTTGCGACAAACATTTTTGGATATTTTCTTTGAAACATGGGCATTGACATTTGATTTTATGAGGTTCACACACAGTGACCAAATATTGAAGGCTATGATTGCAAGCCACTGAGCAATGACTGTTATATAATTGAAAGCCATATAAACTGCTGCAAGTAGCTAGGGTGTCAACTATGGGGTCCTATCTTCCATGTAACTAGCTAGTTATCTTCAGTACCACCTGCAATGATAAAGGTGCTCACACAGCAGCTCTATCTTCTGAGGAGCAGAGCACAACCTAAGGACAATATGTTAGTGCTTAGTTCCATTAACGCCCTCTTTCACGATCCTCTAGCTCTACCAGTGTATACTACTTACAGTAACTTAGTATCACCTGTTTATCCTCTGATTTAAAGATGTACTTATAAACCTGAGCTTCATGTATAAACTATGCACAGAACTGAAGCTGTAAGCAGTTACACTGGAATCCGAGAGAGGTGCACAGTTATCTTTCTGCTGGCACTTTCATGTGCCCTTTGTATTACTGTGCATGCATGATATGACCTGTAAGTGTTGCCTAGAGCACTGAAAGAAATGAGCATATATGTTGCAATTTGTGAATAAAAATATATTATATGAAATTTGAAATTTCATACATTTGTCCAATCACATAAAATTTGCTATTACAACTTTGTGGAATATTTCCACTGTAATTATTTACTGTGGATGTTTAGCATTCTTTTGAATTCTATGTGTAGGGATGGTTACCGAGGAGACCTCCCTCTTCTTTTACCGACCTGGCGAGAACACTAGCTCTATCAATCAACCTGACTTTGAGCCAACATTTGGGATGCCTAACTTGACTAGTTTGAATTTGAGTGACTCATTCAGGACACAGGTGGAACAGCAGTGTGGTGGCCAGCGAGAGTGCATCTATGATGCAGTGGTGACAACAAACATTGAGATTGGTGTCTCAACCATGTCTAGAGGGGATGAGTTTGTCCAGAGACAAGCAGAGGCACTACCACGTAAGTAGGTTAAGGCCATGAGTAAGAGATTAAAGTGAACTGTGAAATAATATGAGTATGCTGTATGTCTGCATTAACTTTTCCTCCAATAATGGATCATTGTATATTGTGTGTGTGTGTGTGTGTGTGTGTGTGTGTGTGTGTGTGTGTGTGTGTGTGTGTGTGTGTGTGTGTGTGTGTGTGTGTGTGTGTGTGTGTGTGTGTGTGTGTGTGTGTGTGTGTGTGTGTGTGTGTGTGTGTGTGTGTGTGTGTATGTGTGTGTGTGTGTGTGTGTGTGTGTGTGTGTGTACCGCATTATACATAAGTTCGCTATCACCATCAGTACAATTGTGATTTCCTAAATGTATTTGTGCTCATATCTGTAGCTGTCTGTGACCCAGAATGTCAGAATGGAGGAGAATGTGTTCTGAATGATACTTGCAGCTGTCCATCAGAATTCACTGGGCCAATCTGTGCAGGTTATTTTAAGGAACAAGATATACTAAATGATAATCTGCCATTGCATACTGCTATGCACATTCAAGTGCACTTGCTGCATAATATTACCCATGTCCTGTGTCTTCTCTGTATGAATAATTATGCAAATGGTTTGTACACTTGGATACTATTGGACATGATACTATTACTTAATCTGTGTATTTGTGATTGCAAATTGCTGTTGCCATGGTAACCTACTCATGCATGTGTTGCCAGCATGTATGAAACTTTCAGATTCACACTTGCTGCCTTTATAGATGTCTTCTTCAAAAGAACAGATGACAAGCTGACCCAGTCAACTGTGTTGACCGCTCCTTTACTCCTTGATGAAGAAGTGCAGGGTGAGTTTGGAGGAGACAGCATTTCCCTTTGCTATCAGGTCCACGGACGGCCAGAGGAATTCTTCTCACTGATTTCGGATGCCTGTGTGAGTGTCAATGTTCGCTATCAGAGACAGACTGCTTCCCTTTCCGAGACCTACATCAGTGACGTGGGCATCATCAGTGTAGATGACAATGACACTTGTGTGAGAGTTGAAGTCAATTCAAATGACTGTGCAGTCACAGTGAACAATGAGGTACTTCAAACCATCTACGATGTTAGTGGACTCACTGTCACCAAACTCACTGATGGTGTCCGACTTTCACTCCCAAATTGTGAGTTCAGAGACGTCATCATCACAGTCATGTGCAGTCCACTGCCTACCACTGGACAGTCAAGAATGGAGCTCTTTCTGTCTCGCATGCTCAACTTCCGAGCCACTTCACATGGACTGCTAGGTAAGAAGCTGTATGACTTTTGCAAAGAGCTATAACACTGAATGTACTGATAACCAACTCACACTATGCATGTGGTTCTTACATCATGCTCACCTCGAAACTGACAAACCTTGTGCTAAGTAGCTGTATTTCATATTTAGCAAGTGGTCCAAAGCAGTTTGCATTTCTCCATCTGGAATGGCATTCACGCTACACATGCTTATTCTGTGCCATATGCTATATTCTTAAATATGCAAGTTCTTTATATGACTTAGTGAAGTTAACATTTATGCTATGTCATGTCTTCTCTTCGCCTATGCATATCCACAGGACAGTTTTGGAATGTACCAGTAATATTGAAACGGAACCCAACTGAGCTGGAATTTGGTGGTTTCCTTCTGCCCACTTTCAATGTGACAATACAGAATGGCGGTACTGCCACGCGCAGCTTCACTGCCCGTCGCTTTGACGCTACTTGGGATGCTGAGGACAAGCCCTGCCTGTATGCTGGTGATGGACAGGCTGGGCCAGACATTCTCGAAGGGAACTACCTGGATTACCAGGTGGAGGATATGTTTGACACTGACTTCAGGTTCTCCAAGTTCCGAGCTGGCTTTTGCTAGACAGAGTTGGATAAACGTTCATATAGTGTATCAGTGCCATCCTACTGATAGTTATACATTACCAAATAACAGAACACAATAGGCTGTAGAGGTGTGGTACTAGCAACCCATAGTTTATGCACATACCATCGCTAGCACTGTGATGGGTAAGTGTATGGCACTGATGTGTGAGCAGTATGCAATGTGTAGTGTTTACCCATGTGAGTCAGCAGTTCATTACACGTATATTGTGGCAGTCAGTGAACTCAGCTGGAATACCTTAGCATTACTAGCAGCCACAATATTAGTCCTCCAGCCATCTGTTCTACAGGTGCTACTACTTTCGTACTAACATTTCAACTCAATCCTTTGACAGCTTGATGGACATGCATACTCGCGAACAAGGACTTCAGTTAATTATGAAATTAAAAGGCATGCTGTTGTTCTAGACTTAGAATTCTGATCTCATGATGCAACTAAAGTCAATGTGGACACTTCAATTTGCCCCAGATGGCTGATCATAGCACTTCTGTAGAATACTCCTTTAGGTTGCAAGTGAAGCAGCAGCTGCTAATTATGCATACAGTATTATGCACATGTACACTCATGATCATGTATATAATTATGCCTGCCATGCACACACAGCATTACACCACAACCTCCCTGGTACATGCATATATGGCTTCCAGTTTTATATAATATCAATACTGCAGCATTGCCATGCATATTATATATAGACTGTAATCATATTGGCTTCTGTGGCTGAGGTTGTAAGGTTAACGCTGGGGTTGCATGCCTCTTGGCAGCTTCAGTTAGCCAGGTGCCTTTTCATTAAGCCCAATTACTAACTGTGGACCAACCTTGACACCTTACATTCAACTAGCCCTATGTAGGGCCTCAGTCTGCAACAAACAACAAAATGGCGACGTTGACTTGTTCAGCATAAGTTTACTCATTCTACCAGTTACATTGCACCACCTCATACACACTATTCTTCCTATCTTTGAAGCTAAGTGCAAGTGTATATGCATAATGATATTATGGTTTCGACATTATTCAAACATGCATTCATTCACAGGTGCTTGTGCATATATATACATAAAGAGGATTATGCAGCAACTCATACTGTACATTTTACTTTGTATGACTTGTATAGTTATGGTCCGAAGCATTAATGTAGAAGCATGCAAGAAATGTTGGGTTGATAATGTGTCTGCTTTCTCTGTATTTTTTAATTTGATGCACAAATTCTGTAACAGCCCAATAATTATGTAGGGTGTTATAGAGACTCCTTGCTACATCGAGAGAGTGCAGAATATTTCCAGTAAATTAGCCCTTATTGCATTGCCACCACCATTCTGGTAATTATGAAAGGTATAACAATCACTTATGGGTGCATGATATATTTCTATATAGTGCACGTGGTTGTAAAAGGCTGTGTAGGTGGTAATCCACACTCAATGCATACAAGGACTTAAATATAGTTCTATAACCATTATGTAATAATCATTATATAGCTTGGACCTTGCATTCTTAATTGCGCTTGGACCTTGCATTCTTAATTGCATGCATGAGGTCATCAATATGCAGTTTCCTGAATTGCAATTGCAACAGCACCTACCCTCATGACCCTGGCCTCAAACTAAAATGTTTATGTGTGT
This sequence comes from Ianthella basta, assembly GCA_964019415.1. Taxonomy (NCBI): domain Eukaryota; kingdom Metazoa; phylum Porifera; class Demospongiae; order Verongiida; family Ianthellidae; genus Ianthella; species Ianthella basta. The sequence goes on from OZ025883.1 coordinate 3,928,612, forward strand.
GCTTGCAGCTTGGATCAGATCTTACTGATTTTGTTGCTTGTGGGCTCACAGTGGTCTGATCAGATGGCCTAATTGAAGTATGTGCACGTGCATGCTTGGCTGGTTGTGGTGGACTGAAACCTCAAAGTGAACCCTCACACATGCTGAGGTGATCAGGTGAGTGTGGTGACCTTTTGCAGATACAATACATTCTGCCTGCACCAGACACATGCAGTAAAACATATTAGTGCATTCTACATTAACAAACACTGGTCTCAACATTTATGTGGACTCCATGAAAATAGCTTTCACTGTCATTGCAGTGTATCCATCCATCTTCCTTGCCTACCATGCATTACTATAATGTACTCTCGGGATTGAGCAATCTTTATTCTGTTAAGGCAGTGTAATGAATACTAGCTGCATGATGCAGAAGGTGAAGCCTGCCATGATGGACATGCAGGTGGTGCTGCTGCTGCTAATGCTGATCTTTGTACAGCTTCGAATCCTTGCATATAAAGTGTATGTATAGCTATATTAATAGTGCCTGCCATACATTAAGAGGTTGTGACCTATGCACCTCTGTTACGACTATATAGCAGTTGTTGAAGATGACAGGCCTCATCATCTGGCTGGTTACTTTTTTATGCCTTTCAGCAGGTTGCAGTGCTCTGAGTGTTAAGAGTTTCATTCCTTTTGGGACAGCCAACGAAGATGCCATCCTCCACCCCAATGATGACAACACCACTAGCATTACAGGGCCGGTTAGGTTTCCATTCTATGATCGCCTCTTCACAGCTGTTTATGTGAGGCAGAGGGATTTCTATGTAGCTATGTCTTGCAATTGATAATTCCACTGGTACTACATTCTTGAGTGGAGTACAACTGTTAATGATAAATCAGCTACTGGATTTTCAACCTGCAGGTCTTAGTCAACTACATACAAAGAACTTCAGGTCAAACATCCTGCAGTTTCTTTATCATTAACAATTGTGTCCATCAAGTAATCCTTCTAATCTGTCTTTCCCTATAATTCAATGTCATTATTCCTTTGCATTAGATTAATAATAATGGTCTGCTCTCCTTTGAGACACCAGTTGAAGACTGGACACCACGAGATTTCCCCCTCAAGGCGGAAGACAGTGTCAGAGGGGTGGGAGTGGCCTTCATAGCTCCATTCTGGGCTGATGTAGACACCAGAGGAGGGCTTGGGACAGTTTTCTTCAGAAGTACCACAAATGAAACAACATTAGCTGCAATAAAGGAAATTGTGTCCAATTCAAAGGCAGGTTTTCAGTTTTTTGCCCAGTTCTATCCAAAGTGGGCACTCATTGTAACTTGGGAAGAAGTGGGATATTATGAAAAGCATGGAGATAAGGTGAGCCTACTGGAGAGGAACAAGCAAGTTGCATTCTATCTGCTGTGTCAATTGTGGAAATTAATGGGAAATTGTATTGCAAAATCATGAATGAATTCTGCTTTAAATTGGCTCTTTGATGATGGCACATCCAAAAAGGCACACAAACATGCACAATGTGCATACACTGATATAATAGAACAATATTAAGTACGTTCACTTGTAAGGGTATGTATGTACAGTATAGTAGCTATTGCTTTTACAAGTGTACGTAGTGAATCTATTCAAGCTCATGTCTCACTCTGCAGCGAAACACATTCCAAGTGGTTGTTGTAACAGATGGGCTTTTTTCATTTACCATATTCAACTTTGCCAAACTGACCTGGGTCACCGGAGATGCAAGTGGAGGGAGAAATGGATTTGGAGGGACTGCAGCCATGGTGGGGCTCAATGCAGGAGATGGTGTGAACTTCAAGAAGTTTAACTATTCATTGACAGATAATGTTGTCGAAGTGCTGAATGACACCAACATGAGAGACTGCAATCTGAAAGGGCAGTATGTCTATCAGATAGACACAGTCGCCATTTTTAATGATCAAAATTGCAAAGATCCCACCATTCCTTCATTTGGTCTTTGTACACCTAGTAAGTGTATGTGCTCTGTATTGCATCTTACAAGTAGTGTTAATTTTTTTCATAAAAGTGGTTTACAGACACACTAAATGTGTACAATATGCGAGGGAAACAATCAGTGGCTTGTATTTTATGTGGCACTGATATGACTACCTGCATATGGACACTATTGTTCATGTTGCTGTGAGGGGCATTATAATAGGCCTACCATAATTTTGAAGGCTTTGCTTTTGCAACTACTGTAACAGCCCTAAGACAATATGGAGCCTAGAGCTTAATGGAAACAATGTCACAAAATCCTCAGGCAATGGGAAACCTTGTAATGTAAAAATTTGCACTCATACAGTATATATGGTATGAACAGTGTGTGGTAACGGTGTGCACTGGAACAAGAAATTGTGCAATTAAGTCACTAGTATACAAAATGTGTAAAGTGAGTGCTTGCCCAAACCATATCAACCTTATGCCCATAAGATCGATCTGCTGTCAACATCATTGGAAATAAAATAAGATCATATATATATATACAATCACCTTCAAATTCACAGGATTACCTTCCCTTGTCTATGACAGTGGACACTATAAACTATATTAGATTAGATAATTGGAATACAAAGTGTTTTGTAGCTGACAAAATATAATACATGCAGTGTACATAAAAATTCAAATAAATCCACAATACAGTTCTCCTCACTATTAAAAGTAAGATATGTATGGCTGCTCAGTCAATTCTCTCCCTTCTTACTAAAATTACTGCAGAAGCCATTAGCATCTCGCCATCCTTTGGAGCTGTGCACACTGGAGGCTTTGTTGTGATCAGTGGACCTCCCACCAATTTGTACAACCAAGCCAGGACAGCAATAATAATGTTTGGTGATAACAGTCAGGAACTCAGTTGCTATTTCAGAAAAGCTGTAGCAATTGCAATGTGCCCAGTACCTCTGTTTCATCCTGAAAGTGCAGGAATGCTCAATGTCACCTTCAGTGTGACACACAGAACTGGTGTGTGTACGTTTAATGGACGGTACAGAGTAGGTAAGCCAAAATACTGTTGATACTGTTCTACTTGTACTAGCTGTTATAAATTACAGCAGCTACAAATATTTGAGCAATGACTAGTGCTAGTGATTGTAGGAAATTACTTACATTTTATCTAACTGTGTGCAATATGTTCAGACTTAAATGGAAAGGCTTGAAAAGCATATATTGTATCAGCAAGCAAGGCTGCACTTACTTCTATGCTGTGTGTATGTTTACATGGATTGCACCCATGCATATGGGCCCTGCAGCTGTTTTTATTTGCTCTGCCCATATACCTTGTAGATAAGGCGTGCAGTGTAATGCATCTCCTTTAATTAGTGTTATGTGAATGTGTGCAATCAAGTGTTAAGTGTCTTGACTGAGAGTATTCCACATTGAGTGTGCTGCATATTGTAAGTGTGTGGATGTAACAGGCAGTCTGTGAGTGTGTGTATGAGCTCATATGTTTGTGTAGCATGAGGTGCAATCTGAATACACAATGTAGATACACCAATGGGTACATGTACATATCTATATAAATCTCTTACATGAAGAAGTCCACAACCTTTTGTAGTGAGTGAGAAAGAGACAAGTGTTTTAAGATTGCTAATGAAACCGCCAGTTAGAATGTTCATGTTAGTGTAAACTTGCTCAGTGAAAAACCACCGCTGATAATTTATGTTCTTCCTTTAGACCCACCACGGCTATTCATGGAAGGTGCACTGATGATGACTACAGTAGACAATGGCAATTGTGGCGAGCCAATGGGCAAACCTGTACTTGGTATTGGGAAAAGATTTTGCTTAACCTGGAAAGTCACAGAGCACTTTGCCCGTGACCAAATTGCTCCATTCCAGGCCGACAACATTGAGGTAAACATCACATTACATTACCTGTCACCTGACAGTACTCTTGTCAACCATGGAGTTGAATCAGGATGGAAAACAATTAATTTGGATGAGTTGTATCTTCTTGAACTCACTGCTGACTCCAATGCTTCTAGCTTTAGCTCCCTACCTCTCCTAACTGATGAAGCTGTAATAGTTGCCCTAGAGATACATGTAGAACAAGAAGAAATGAAATCCCCAGTTCCAGTTCTAATGTTCTTCCAAGTGTCCGTCATTGGAGCTGGTGTTGATATCTTTGCAAGCAGCCCACTTGTGGCATTCAAACCAGAGTCAGAGGACCCTCAAAACTCAGTAATGTCACCACTGGTACAGTGTACTAACATCATACCAAGGCTTGAAGAGGCTGTTGACAACAGAATACCCTGCCCTGCTACAACGAGCCAAGCCTCTCTTGACCCAAGCCTTATTATCGATTCTGGATGCATTGTGAATCCTACCAATCCAAATAAGGAATTCAACTGCTATCTCAATCCTGGCGCTAAGCAGTGCTTCCTACAAAGGTAACTAAGCATGCTGTACATGGCCGGCAAGTGTTGGCTGTATGAGGAAATAGTGTAAAGCTGTTGACTGATGAATGCAACTTCTTAAATCATACTGCACTCCTTCAATGCAGAGATACCAGTGAGAAAACTCATTTTTGGGGGAAATGCTGCTATACCAACAGAGATCTCTTGTTTACATCTGTAAATGGTGGTGGGCTGGACAGGAAGAAACATCTGGGGAAAAGATATTTTGAGCATTTTTCAAAAGATTTATGGCCTATCATTATCTGTTGTAAGGAATCATTGCTGCCTGATGACACATGCAATTTAATCCTTAATGATGAACAGCTATATTTCAAAGGATCCTTCACTATGGGCTATTCTGCCCCCCAAATAGGTAAGGTCTGCATTGGGTACTCTTGGGAAATGTACTGTCAGTCATGCAGCTAGAGTCCATGCAAGAGACACTTTCATTCTCTTCCTAACTACTGACCATGACCTGGAACTGTAAGCACTTACCTGTCTTGCTAAGGTTTACCACTATGCCATCATGTTTACCATTTTCCTTGCCAAATTGCAATGGTATGTACCCTTTAAAGTGACATGTTATTCCACCATAGAGTATATATATATTGCTGTGAAGGTTGTGCCATTCTCCTTATAACCTAATGAATAGATAATAGGTGCATGTTGATAATGTGAATTTTATAGTATGAATAATTTTACTGTTCATGAAATGAGTGAACTTTCTTATAATAGGCATGCTTTTTGGAGATCCGCATTTCCGAACATTTGATGGCAAGGCATACACCTTCAATGGTTTGGGAGAGTACGTGTTGGTTGATGCCATGGATGGCGAATTTGTTATTCAGATTCGTACAGCTGAGGCTTCTAATGTCGCTGATGGTAGTGTGACTCTGATGGGTACATTGATATCAGCAGTAGCTGCTCAACTGTTTGATGGTGACCCAGTTCAGTTGGAGTTCAATGAAAGGTTTGGAGTAACAGTTTACATCAAAGGGACTAGGGTGTCCTTCCTTGAAGAGCAAGAGCAAGACTTTGGCTCTTTTGCTGTTGTTCACCAGTTGAATGGCACAGCAAACGTGACATTCACCAATGGGGTGGTTCTCAGTGTAACAGGCTCTAATGAAATTCTCAATGTGATATTAACTGTTCCAAACACCTTCAAAAACCACACCAAGGGTCTCCTTGGCACATGGAATGGCAACCCTGATGATGACTTTCTAACCTCATCTGGAACAACTCTACCATCTGACTCCACAGAAGAAGAACTGTTCCGCAATTTTGGCCAAACATGTGAGCTCTGCTGTAATTGTGATTGAGTGTTACTACCATTTTGTGATATTCTAGTCTACTCTTCCATTTATTATTATTATGCTAGGGATGGTTTCTGCAGAGGACTCCCTCTTCTTCTATCGACCTGGAGAGGACAGTAGCACTATCAATAGACCAGACTTTGAGCCAACATTTGGGTTGCCTGATTTGACTACTGTGACTGAAGAGTTGAGGACACAGGTAGAACAGCAGTGTGGCGGGCAGGAGGAGTGCATCTATGATGCAGTGGTGACAGGAAACATTGAAATTGGTATCTCTACCATGTCCAGAGGGAGTGAGTTTGTCCAAAGACAAGCAGAGGCACTACCACGTAAGTAGGTAACAGTGCAACTGGTACTGCAGACACACATTAGTGCATGGTCCGTGAAATGAATGAAAGACACGTGAAATCTGAAATAGAGTCGCATAATATGTGTCTGCCTGTGTTGCTGCTGCACAGATTGTGAATGTTATAATTATTTGCTGTGCATTCTTAGCATGTTTTGTGTTGTAGCCGTCTCTCAGAAATTGATTGTATTATAGTTACGTCATAGTAAACTGACATTGACCAATACGTACCATAACATGCACAGAGACAACACTGCAAGTACTGTGTGCAAGAATGCCTTCTTACGTGTCAATGTCTTGGGTCATCTTAATTTGGCTACTATGTTGAGTTGTTATCTGTTCAAATCTTTAAAATCAATGATCTGTGCATCTTTTTCTGCAGCTGTCTGTAGCCCAGAGTGCAAGAATGGGGGAGAGTGTGTCCTGAATGACACATGCAGCTGTCCATCTGAATTCACAGGACCAATCTGTGAAGGCAAGTGCTATTACTTAAATTATCTATTGAAACGTACTAAAGGGAGCATTCTTGTGAAGTGGCACATCATGACATTGCGTAAATCCCTATTCTTTATAGATGGCTTCTATAAGAGAGTGGATGACAAGTTGACTCAATCAAATGTACTGACTGCTCCTCTGCTCCTTGATGAAGAAGTGCAGGGTGACTTTGGAAGAAACAGCATCTCCCTCTGCTATCAGGTCCATGGACACCCAGAAACATTCTTCTCACTAGTTTCAGATGCCTGTGTCAGTGTCAATGTTCACTATCAGGTGCAGAGTGCCGCACCAGCTGAGACCTACATCAGTGACGTGGGGATCATTGGCGTTGATGACAATGATACTTGTGTGAAAGTAGAGGTCAATGCAAGTGACTGTGCAGTGAAAGTGAACAGTGAGGTACTTCAAGCCAGTTACGACTTAAATGGACTCGCTGTCACCAAACTCTCTAATGGTGTTCGAATGTCACTCCCAAATTGCGAGCTTAGACAAGTCCTCATCACTGTCATGTGCAGTCCACTGTATTACAGTGGACAGATGAATCTGGAGCTCTTTCTGTCTCGCATGCTGAACTTTCAGGCTACCTCACACGGACTGCTTGGTAAGAAGACATAATATACATGCAGTTCTCATACTGATTTGTCAAGTGAGCTCTGAATTAATGTTGTATGACCTTGGGACCTTGCTGAACAAGTTATTTTACAACTTAAAATATTGCCATGGGTACCTGCCGAAAGAATGCCTGTGGCTTGGCCTCTGGCCGGGTTTCTGAATATGCATGCCAGCTCTGGCTATGAAGAATGCAAAATGTATATTTTTAGTAGCATAGTCATATTTGTAACAGCACAATGAAGGCTCAATTCCATATTTGGCATAAATAATCAGCTTTATTATAATTGGTTGTAACCTTTGCGGTGTTCAAATGTGCACATTTGCACGTCTTCCTTTTACTCATTGATGCAGGCCAATTTTGGAATGTACCAGTAATGTTGACAAGGAATCCAGATAATTTAGAGTCTGGTGGATTTTTCTTGCCCACCTACAATGTGACACTTCTTAGTCGCAGCACTGCCACTCGCAGCTTCACCGCCAATCTGTTTGACACCACTTGGGATGCTGAGGAGAAGCCTTGCTTGTATGCTGGTGATGGACAGGCTGGACCAGATGTCCTAGAGGGAAGCTATCTGGACTACCAGGTGGAGGATATGTTTGACACTGACTTCAAATTCTCCCAGTTTCGAGCTGGCTATTGCTAGACAGAGTTCATAAGATTGGCCTTCACATTGTGCATCACACGATACAATAGCATACCTGTAGCTACATACATATGTGCACTATTTTCCAAACATGTAACATTGGAATCTTCTCATTAACTCATCCATAAGCAGGCTTATATTGCTGTGACTAGAACTTGCATGGTATACTCTACAGCTAAGTACTATGAATGACAAAGTATAACAGCTAGTGTATGCTCGATGCATTGAGGAATAAGAACTTAATGTTTTAATGATTTGATGTGTGCAAAGAAGTCTATAATTATAGGTACATATATGCGCATGGAATTGCTTATCAATTAACACGTCAAATGTTATTTAGTTCTCTCTTGGCGGCATAAATATCTTCAAACTGTGCAAAATTCTATGGAGGGTGCATATTAGAAAGTGGTGTCCTGATCTGGTATACATCCTCAGACCTCCAATCCTGACTCAGCTATGAATTATACTGACTGAAGCAGATGTATTGAATCGAAACACATGCTACATAACAAATCCACATTAGTGCTTATAAATTTTGTGAATTCATAAGTGACTGAAGACCATCATCAATACAGGCAAATACAATAATGAAGTTTCCATTCCCTATCAATAGCAACCTGCATCAGATGAATTAGTTCTAACACTAAGAGTCATGAAAATTACATATTGAATTAACTACTTGTTTTCAGTCTATAATATATGATTGACACACTTGCAAATCTGACAGTAGAAACATACGTTAGTTGGAAATGGGGAATTTGTTCACCACTTGAGTAAAGTATCCAATAATCTGCACACCCGGTATCTTAATTTTCAGACCCGTAGTAGAAGAGGATGCCTGAAAGCTGGCACTTCTCCGGACCCTGGACTGGGACTGAGAAGCATACTCAGATTTTCCTGAAAAACTGAAAGGTCCCCAGCCACCTGAGCCAGAGTATGAAGTGGAAGAAGAGACCTGGGAAGAGGCCATGACGACTCTGCTTGTGTCTTTGTTTACGCCATCAAATTGCATCTCAATGCCACGAGCCAGCAGGAACCCAGTGACAAACTGAGGCAGCCTGAAGCTACCAGCTCTCTCAATGAAGTCAGTTTCAGAGAGAGGACCAGGAGACACCTTGGCCTCTGCATCTCTCTGTATGGTGGAAGGGCATATAAAATTAATAATAATAATAATAATAATAGCAATAGCAATGTAACAATGAAGCATTGAAAGCACACAAATTGAGTCGGATACACAATTACAACAATGCAGCTAAATAAATCTTCATGGTGAGAAATTGCATAATTTTTTTTATATATCTAACTTGACTCATGCATGTATGTGACTTTTGAAATCTTCTTTATCTGGCATTTAACTTTATACACCCTGAGCATAACCTAGCCAAATTATCCGGGATAACAAGAAAGATCGTTGGCTAAAGATTACACTGCAACAACAAACAAGTTGCTTGTAAGCCAAACTAGCTAGCACCCCATTCCAGCCACAATGGCAGGACTGGTATATAGTTGTAGAGTTGACCACACCCAATAGCTTTCTACTAATTGTTGCTATATACACTTACCAGCGCCAGACGTGTGTTTTTGAATAAGTCAGCCCTGAACCAAGGACGAGAGATGGATACTTTAAGGATCTTTCCTCTGACAGTCACCTCAGCTTCACTCAGAGACTTGAAAGCTGTAGCCCCAGCTGAGGCCCCTTGTGCATTACTGCTATCATGTGCATAGTCATAAGACCCAGAGCTGCTTTTTCCCCACCAAGAGGCTGATGCAGTGCTTGAATAGCTACTAGCAGAATTCTGATACCTTGAATACTGTGAGCTCTGGAATTCTTGATCACTGCTTTTCTTGGAACTATATTCAAAGGTTAGCCACTTGTCATTGGGGTCATACGGCTCACGATGAGCAAAAACAGATTCATCAGGTGAAGATGAAGGAGCAGTGGGCAACAGAGCTTTAAGCTCAATTAGCTCATCCTGAAGGGATGCCAAGATTTGTTCAGTTGCAGTGTCTTCCCCAGGGTTCAGCAGGGAGTTTATTTCTGCAAGATCTGTTGTTGCTTTTCCTGTCTCGGCAGTTGCACGGATGGCCTCTGTCAAGTTTCTCTCATAATTGATGCACTCGGTGATATTTGAACGGGGGCTGTCTGGTTTTCCACTTGCAGCTGCGATGCAACTGCACTTGGCCTTTGATAGTGCGAGGGCAGCATCTGAAAGTCTCTTTTTATTCATTTCGTCAGCGATGGTCTTTTCTGCACGGGTGTCATTCAGTGTTTCAAAGCACACATCAGAAGGTGAAAATGACCGGGTATTGATGATCAGCAACCGTTGGCCTTCAAGTTCACCAATGCGGAGTTCAATCTGCTCGCGACTCATTGGGAGCACTCTAAAAAGTCAAAATAGAGACAAAAATTATTGTACATGAGGTGTAATATGTATCTATATCTGGCAACAATTTCTCTGCCTTCCATTTAATTCTATTTATTCATGAAAGAAAGGTGCAAACATGGCGTAGTTCAGTTGTCAGTGAATGACTGATGGGAGGAATTAAGGTAATATAGTCATTGCCTTACACATGTCATGTGGGGTCTAGTGCCATGTGCATCTATGGCTTAGAGCAATAGCTTCTATAGGCTGCAGTAATTCTAGACATTTGAATGCAAAAGCTACTGGAATATGTAGGAGCAACAAGGTGCTGAACAGCAGGTGCAACTATCTAAAATCATGCATGTAGTGAATCCAGGCCTGACCTATCCACAGTTATCCACAAGATCTATCCAAAAAGAGCTATACAGTGGTAAAGCAGAGTAAATCTTACTATAGAGGGACTGGTGTGTATTCAAGGAGGTTTACTGTGTTTGATGCCTTCTGCCAAATGATGTTAAATGGTGTATATCTTTTATAATGGTAGTCAACAAGATCTGGTGGGGGAAGCCTTGGCATAAGGAATAGTAGTCCATGGGCCCTAAAGGATGTTATGATAATATAGGGAAACATAGCAATACAAACAAGCAATCGTCCCGCTTTGCTGAAGTATGTAATAGCAGAACTGCTCATGCTCAGAATTATCAGTGACACATGCTTGCTCAGGCACTGTGTCGCCTTTTGCTAGTGATTTTGAGCTTAACCTGTGGTCTTTCCAACCCTACCCAAAAGGAATGCAAGAGTCTCCAGAACCATTTGGGCACTTTTGGGCATTAATAAAAATGTGCTTTAAGTTCTCCACTGTATAATGGTCATGTGAAGGTACAGGACCAGGCAACAATGTTAATCTTAATTGCTGTGGTACCTTTATCGATTTGAAGAACAGGCCACGCATGAGAAATCTTTATGTTGCAGTAGCTCAAGACAATTACAAAAATGATTTGCCGAAAAAGGGAAGAAATGTGAGGTGCAAGATCTGATTAACTAGCTTGACAAGGCATTAGCCACAGGCCAACACTGTCCTGTTCCGTAATCCAAACATGGCCTGTGAAGATCCCATGAGCTACATGAGGGCTAGTGACCAATTTCACAAAGCAGTAAATGGCCAAGTAGAGTAAAGCGTAATACTTAGAGGGCATATATCTAGGGAGGCTTGCCGCGTTTGGATGCATCCTGGGGTATAAGTTAATTCACTATACTCAGAAAACAGCAAGAAATCTCCAAAGCCAGTAAGTTTGTAACAGATTGATGTGTGATATTGGTCGCTATACTCCTTGTATATTATACTTACACAGATTCTCAGCATTTAATAGCAGCACTGCAAAATGCAAAGGACAAATATCTCACGTTTCATTGATGTATCGGTACCAATCGCTAGGCAGGAATTGGACGGGGTACACCATTTGCGACCTGTCCAGCGAGGTCACTCCAGCGGCCCGTAGAGAAGATGTAGCATCCAGCAGCTCTAGACCAGGTGAAGCCGAGTCGAGTTGGACCCACCAAGATTCCACTTCCACCTTCTTTCCGAAAACGAGCCATTCTAAGTATGCGCCCTCTGCATTGGAGTTGAGAGTTGGGTAGTTGTTCTGGAACCATTCTTCAAATTCACGAGCGGGTAGTTCCCTACGCTTCATCGTGATCGTTTCCTCCATGTGCCTCTTCGCGTCGTCGTACTTTGACCTATAAGTGCGATACAGGCTGAGAACAGTAGTACTAACCGACGCCCTGTTTGGGTCGGTCACGACTGTGCTAAGAGCTTCCCGTGCTTCTCTGTGCTTCACCTTTCGGTCTTTTTCTAGCGCTTCCATCCCGCGGACCACCATCCCCTGGAGAAGCGTCTTATACACGATAGAGAGCTGTTCGCCCGTTTCCGCTCCTCCGAAAGGATTCACGGCAGGTAGGGCATCGCTGAGTCTGAACATGTTCTCTTGGACCCTGGGTGGGATCTCAACGCGACGCGCCTCTGGGTCAGGACTGCGCAAACTATTAACATACTCATCCCCCGGATAGTAGTCGTGAAGGTTAAGTATTTTCCCAGGGAACTGTAGGACAAGGCGTTGCTCGGGCTGATCGTCTGCAGTCAGTTTCGGCAAGGTCAGGCTGTGCAGAACCCTGTACAAATGTAGCATCTGATTCTGCGCTTTGTCGCCCGTCTGCCCCAATACAGCAGGCGTTGACAGGTAAAGCACCAGGAAACCCCACCAGAGCTCCGCCTTCATTTTGACGATGCCCACCATCTCAGCAGGAGCTCGCATTCGCAGTCCTTTTTAGCTACTCTAAGAAGCCACTGAAGCGCGTAATTGTTCCTTTGTTGGTTCAAAATGCTGCATGGTCACATGGTATATGACGGGGTGGTGTTATCTAGCACCAAACTTAGCACCATGTTTTGGCTGGTGAAGGCAGCCGTTCTTGTCGTTCTGGGCCTGTTGGCCCTGACTGAAGGCTTTCCTCAAGACGATTTCGTGTCTTATGGGCAGCTAGCTGGCGATCGCGATACTTATTCCTTTGAAGTGGAAAGGCGCTTTTACTTGTATGGCACCGCCTGCAACTTTGTCAAGGTGAGTAGATTATCCTCTAGATCTTCCAGGAGGATCTATGGATGTAAGTAGCATGACCTCTGACAGTATACGAATGTTCATTATCCTTCTATTCGAAAATAACCCAGTGCAGTGACTACATAGATGTGTGGACATAGATGTGTATAGAGGTTTAGATACATATTTGCTGTCCTTTGAGTTATCACCAAGTAGCTATAGTGGTATAGCAGCGCAACAATACCCACAGCCACACCATATTCCTTTCACACATATCTTGTATATCTATATAGGTAACCCGTGATGGCACAATAATCCTACTTAGTGAACAAGACCGGTCTCCTGCTGCCACATTGTCAGTCTTTAAGACCAATCCTGCACCATCAAGCATTCAAGGACAATTTTACTATAGAATAATGATTGATACCCAAAGTATTGAAGAGGAAGTGTCGTTTGCTCTGGAAGTGATTAATTCATCACTGATTGGCAGGCACATTACTCCTGTCTGGGCATTTGTGGCCACTTGGGTTGGCATGACCCACCCAAGCACTCACGCAGGCAACAATGTAAGGTGGCATATGTTTGCCTATGCACCATATGAATGTGTAAATGTATGCATGGTGTTCAGTGTGTGTGTGTGTGTGTGTGTGTGTGTGTGTGTTGCATTATATGATTATGTACTTTCCCCTGAATGTCCTTTAAAGCATTGGGCAAAAAAATTTCAACGAGATCTTTCCAGCTACACAATGTCATATGTATTAGGTATAATACAAGGCATGTTCATAATAGACATTGTTTCCTAGCTGTCAAAGATGGTCACTGTGTTAGGCAGCCACCTCTCTAAAACAGCTGGCCTCCCTGGCCCAAATAGCACTAAAGCATTGCAATCTACCTCTGTAGAGCAGCCACCTCTCTATAAAGGTCAGTCAAATATAACTGCCCTGCAGCTGGCTGCCTTAGACAGCTTTCACTGTACTTACTGATGTCTTGCGGGTGCACCATACAATGCCATAAGCAAGCTGGTTTATAGATGTGCAATGCATGCTAACCGTCTTACCCCTTCTGTATGTTCAGGAGAATATTAACACATTTCAAGCTGTGCTAATCCGTGGAGAGGAATGGAGCGACAGTTTTGTGGTGTACATGTACAACCATACAAACTGGCCCACTGCGGTAGATGGAGGCAGCTCAATTGCTGCACTGGAAACAGCAGATCTGGACCCTGAACATCAGTATATTGTGCCTGGGTCTCAGGTTGGAGATGTGGCCAGCGTGGTCGATACAACCAATGTGGGACATCCTGGAATGTGGGTTTTCCACGTTGGCAAGGACCACAGATGTGAGCTACAAATTCCATCTATCATTGAGTTAAAATCTGATGTTATGCACATTTGTCCAAGGAATAAGTGAATGAAACTTGTAGCATGCAATGTATTGTAGTGTACAATACACTTGTACACTTGTAGTGTACAATACACTTGTACACTTGTAGTGTACAATGTATTAATGTATATGTCTTGTGTTCACATTCATTCTTTTATTCATTAATGTTAGTACTATGCTATTTCTAAATTTTCCTTGCAGCTTTGCTGTCAGATACAGATGAGTTCTACTTTGCATTTGCTCCAACTGCTTCGACACGCATGGTTGAACTGTATGCCCTTATCACAACCAAGGAAGAAGAAGAAGTGTCCTTTACAGTGCAGGCACCAGGAATAAACAACTTTAAGCAAGCTGGGGTAGTACAAAGGGGACAACACGTGAGAGTAGACTTTCCACAGACATCCTCTGTTCAGAGAGCAGATATCAACAAGGGTATATTGATCAAAGCAGCAAACAAGAAAAGATTTAGTGTCATTGGTGTGATGAAATCAGGCACTCAAATTGCCCGCTTCCCGGTGCTGCATCAAAGAAACTCATCCACGCAGTACGTATACTATGCAGCCTCTAAAGACGACTACGTTATTGGATTTCAGAGCTTCATTATCATTGTGGCCATGGCAGATCGTACCACCATTACAGTGACAGCGTCAGTTCCTTGTCTAGTTGGAAGAAGAAGGCTGTCTACTGGAAGGCAACTACGAATTACTTTGAACAGACTGGGAACAACCCTCATAGCCTCCCCTAGAGATCTGACTGGTACACGTATTGAGAGTACCGGTAACCCAATTGTTGTTTTCAGTGGTCACTCCTGCACTCAGATACCCGTGTTCTACCAGTCCTGTGACACTATAATGGAACAGATACCTTCGACGTACGATTGGGGCAAAGAGTTCATTGCGGCTCCTCTGAAGAACAGACGATACAGCCTTCTACAAATTCTAGCAGCCGTGACCCCAACAAGTGTGATCATAAACTGCATTTCTGAAGATGGGCCCAGAAGGCACAGCCGCACCTTAACAGTGCGTGAAAAGGTGCAAGCTACACAAGTTATCTTTCACAATGAAATCTGCTCTGTTGTGGCAGATGAGCCCATCATGCTAATTGAGTACAGTGTCTCCAGACAGGTAGACAACATCCAGCCCATGATTGGTGGACCAGCTATGATGCTGGTGCCCTCGGTGATGCAGTATTCACAAGATGCAGCGATAATTGTGCAAGATGATTCGTACGACCAATTTGTCAACCTGATATTCCCTGAAATGTACTATCAACCAGATAAGACAAAACTGAACATGACCCACACCGTAAAGGAATTTAACCCAGATGTCATGGTGTATTATGACAACTGCAGCATAAAGTACTATGTGTGCCGGGTGAAGCTGCCAGTTGGAGACTACTTCATCATGCACCCCTTGCCAGAAGCACGGTTTGGAGTGATAGCATACGGGCACTTTGGTACCTCATCGTACGGGTACCTGGCAGGCTTGGCAAGCTCAGGTTAGTGTATACTAATGGTATATTATATGTCATGCTGTGTTTAGTGGAGCTTATAGTCGCACTCAACTACTTGTTAACAGTATTATGGCTGACGCAAGTTCTCCTAGAGCTTTTAAATTATTAACGTATATTAGTTATTTTCGCCTTCACTGAATTGTTGTGTGTGTAGGAGTCAAATTTGAGGACAAGCCTACAAAGCGTGTCAAGGTCATGTCAAACAGTGGCTTTGGAGGAGTGTGCCTGAATACAACAACCCAGGAAGTGCTCTGGAGAACACAGAATGGAAGTGTGGTTTCTGTAAATTCTTTCTTAGATGTAAACAACTCAGGAGACAGCTACACATGTGAAGCACCATTTATGGGTTTTGAGCCCACATTTGTGTACAAAGAGAGAGTTACATTTGTTCAAGAGGAAGTTTCCACTGACACAGACACACCAGGTACATGA
This sequence comes from Ianthella basta, assembly GCA_964019415.1. NCBI lineage: Eukaryota > Metazoa > Porifera > Demospongiae > Verongiida > Ianthellidae > Ianthella > Ianthella basta. Next base: position 3,944,706 of record OZ025883.1, read on the forward strand.
AACTGGCAGTACCCTAAGCATGTTAAGTGAGCGGGTATCACCAAAAAACCATGAATGAGTGTATAATGTATATGAGAGTTAATGTTGCATTAGTGTGCATGTTGTATACATGTCCTACATTCTTGCTCCACAGGTAACTGCGAAGGAGGCACCAAGTGTGCATTCACAGCTAGAGTGCTACCTAGTGAGGCTGTTGTTGAAGTTGGAGATGATATCTCTTTCCACTGCATCTTTCCTGAGGACTTCTCAGCATCTGTAACTTGGCAAGGACCATATTTGAAAAAGCAAGGACCTGTACTCTATCTTGAAAATGTTAACATTTCATCTACTGGGAAGTACACATGTTCAGTAGTGAACAATGAAGGAATGATGACAAATGCTTCAACTCATCTGACTGTGCAGAGTAAGTTATTCAACAATTACTTCTCAGTAATGCAAATTGTACAAAACATATGTTTAGCAATGAAGCACAAACATTAACTGTTCCTCATTCATTACTTCATCACTTTTCTTGTTCACCATTTGCAGGGCATTTGCCAGTGATCGACGGTCATGGCTACCAAGTCAATATCAGTCTGACTGGGATCAGCGCTGCTGAAGTAACTCTCAATGTAAGCATTGATGTCGAACATGGGAGCATTGAATGGAGCAGACAGAATGGGGAAATGCCCACAAATGCTGTTATGAAAGCAGGCGGCAGTCTCATGATTCCAGATGTGCACCTGGAGGATGCAGGCAACTACAGCTGCACAGCTCGGAATAGAAGTGGAGCAGTTACTTTGGAAATGTTTGAGATCATAACTGAAGGTGAAACAAATGATATTCCTTAGGTACACACAGGATATGCTGTGTCAAACAGTTTCTTGTTCTTTCGTTCTTTCAACACATATTAGTTCAACCACCAACCATCGTGATGAACCCTGTGAATCAGACCATTCTTGTCAATACCACACTGGTCCTGAGCTGCTATGCTATTGGGTATGGTGCCATTGCTTACCAGTGGGAGGAGAGACATACAGGTGTTCTGGTTGAAACCGGAAGTCATCTCATAATTGAGGATGTTGAAGGTCACAGTGTGGGCGAGTACACATGTTTAGCCAGTAATGCCGGAGGAATCACACGCTCCTTATCAGCATTTGTGGGTGTTCTGAAACCTGGTTAGTCACTCTAATGGGATAAATGCTGTACATAATGGAAAGATAGGGCTAATGGTATAATTGTCTTACTTAGTGTTCACTTATCTCACCTCTACTTAGTAACATGTGTTGTTATTTGTTTATTGGGGAATGTCAGTCAAAATTGAGAAGTAAGAATGAGTAGCAATGTATTCAGGCGTTTACTCAGGCAAAAAGAACTGATCCATCATATGAAGTGTGAAGAAAACAAAATGTTTTATAGAGACAACAGTGATCAATGGTTGATACAACTCTTTCTCTTGACATAAGTACACTCCAACCACAGACTGATAACCAGCACACAGATAATATATCTGCTATATTTATAGCAGTAGACACAACTGAATTATTCTTTTCATATTTATTGTTAATAGATCATGTTAATACAATTCACAAAACATAGTCACAATGATTCAAAAAAGCAAATACATCACAACAAACTCGTAACTAAAGTCAAACGAGAAATCATGCACTTAAGAAATAATTAATACAATTAATTACAAGTATACGCACATCTACCCTCCTTTATTAATCAGGATTGCATGCAATATGCATGCATGCATGCAACAGTCAATTGTCAATAAGGGACAGCCGCCCAACACTGCTGCTGTTTTCCCTCTCTACTGCCACTGCCACCCTCTGAAGGAGGTGTGCATGTGACATGTGGTCTCTCGATGTCCCTTGGAGATGCCGGCCAACCTTCCTAATGAAGGCCTCCGCCTCAGGACTAAATGCACCCGAGGTCTCCACAGCGATTGTGACAAACTCATGTGTTGCGAGCAGGTCCTGGTACTTATTTGTCTTTCTCACTTCAGCAGCAGAGGAAACTGTTCCTGCCTCCCTACTAGCCTGTGGGACGTGTGAAGGAGCAAACGTGTCTGGACACGTTACATCCCATACGAGGGAGCGCCTACACTCCCATGGGTGCTCCCTCGTATATCTCCTTCACACATCCTACTGGCTACTAGGGAGGCAGGAGCAGTTACCTCTGCTGCTGAAGTGAGAAAGAGGAGAAGTACCAGGGCCGACCTGCTCATAACACAATATAGTTATTATGTCAGAATAATTTGTGTATATAATACCAATAGCCATTGAAACATCTACTACATTCAGTTACATTTGACCTCCCAAACAGCCTATGCAGGAGTATAGTGATTTCAAGTGCAATGCAATGTTCATGTCTGACCTTTCACTGTTTTGTGACCTTCTCTGTATGCAGAAACCAACGATATCACTTTTGAACAAGGAATGGTTGCGTTTGTTGGCCCTTATGAGCTTGTAGCACCAGAGGGAGACAATGCATCATTCTTCTGCTATGGGGCTCATGGATCTGGCAATTACTCCTATTTGTGGTTCAATAAAGGGAAGGAGGTTGTTGGAAACCAGTCTTCCCTTGATATCCTTCATGTGAAGCCTGACATGACAGGAGAGTACACTTGCTTGACATTTGATGGCACAGGATTGGAAGCAAATGCATCAGTTTTCCTCATCGTGCTGAGTAAGTGTATTTTGCAATTCAAAATATGTTACAGAAATACAAGTTTGTGTGGACATTTCTCCTAGTAAAGACCAAGATGGGGCTCTGTTTTAACTTGCATGTATACTGAAAGTATGCTATATTCTAATTGTTATGTAAGTAATTGGCTAAACTCTTCATATGATTAGTATACTGTGGCTACATATTCATATTGAATAAGAACTCTTGCCTCCAGTTTAATTCAGCCCATTTTGATCTCTTCACATTGCAGACAAAACTTTGAATATTATCAACAATCCTTGCAATGTGGATATCAGTATTTCAGATAGGTCTCGCACAGTCTCCTTTCTTTGCACTGCAAATCGTCTTGATGCTCAGTACACATGGGAAATGAAGAACCAAACCATCACAAACCGAGCTTTGGGGGTCAATTCGTCCCTTCTAGTCATTCCAAACCTTGCAGTGTCCGACGCAGGAAAGTACAGGTGCACTGTAAGCGACAGGAACATGAGTGTCTCATCATCCTATGCCAAGCTGACAATTAGCGGTGAGTTCAAGCAGTTACTCAAACTCCCTATAATGCAACCCAATTGCAATATGCTTAAATAGTGATTGAGTGCCACAAGAATCTGCACAGTCACAGCAATGCACTGCATGCACATGCAATAATACATTAAGTAGTGGGATTGTAGTAGTACAAACTACACAGTTCATTGTCAGGCACCAAAGCTCCCTCCAGGCCACAGTAAAATATTAATGGCTTAGATTATTAAGTTGCAACTTTTCACATAATTATGTATAATTATATACACTGCACTTCTGTGCCTGTTTTCACCTTGGCTGTGTGTTGTTATTCTTTACACCATGCAGTTGAGCCTCCAGTACTGAAGTATCCTCCAAATGACATGACAACAGCCCTTGAAGGCAATGTCACTCTTGCCTGCCATGCTCAAGGCTATGGTCCCCTTACCTATGTCTGGGAGAAGAAAGGCATTGGTATTGTCCACAGCTCTTCATTGCCTCACTATGATGTTGTCAATGCTACAGCGTCATCAGCTGGGTTATACCGCTGTTTGGTGACAAATCTGTATGGAGAGAAAGTGGTGTCACTGTACTTTAAATTGACAGGTGGGTGACTTGTGCTTATGTTACAGTAGTTGACTTGTGGTGTACATGCAACAAGCTAAGGCATGCCCTAGCACAAACAGCATAATGGGTGATGTACTAATGGCCTAATGCCTAATAAATGTAGCTAATGGCTGTAATGGCCAATGTTGAGTCATGTCACAGTTGGCTCACTGTGGAATAAGCAGACTGTCAGAATAAAATTAATGGCTTTCATACATCTTTGGCATATAATAATAACCAGTTCTCTCTTCATGGCTTAGGAGAGACTTGCTTGTGAGCTGGACTGGTTCTTTTGTATATAAAGGAACCACATTATCTTATCTGTATGACATTGTGCAATAACGTTACCTATAGTTGTCCTAGGCAATGCTAAAAGGACCATTTTTGCACATGACGTTAAGGCACCTACACTTGCTGTCAATATATAGAGCAGCTAGTGCATGTCAGACTATACCTCCATTCTGTGCACGTATCAATGAACACTTGTCTTCCAGTTTTGACAGTACTGACTGTCCTTACTCCATCCTTCCCTTTGTGCTGGTGGCAAAGGTTTCACATCCACCCTGTACAGACTATGTTGAAATGTGTTTATGCGCATGCATGCACATACAATGAGAATGGTTTCTATTTTTAGGAATAGGTACTAATTTCCCTATAAAGGACTCCAGTGAGCAAATTATGGCCTTTTCCTGTATAATGGAGCATTTGCCTTGTTTGCCACTAAGTAAACATTAGGAGGCTAATGCACTAATGCAGTTGATAAAACCTGGTACTGAACAAATGGACCCGAGATAGAGGTTCTGAGTGGGAAGTAACAACTTAAATGCACCTACCTTAATAAGGCCATGAATTCTAATGGCAACTGAATTTATGTTTTGATAAGTCCAGGATTTAGTAGGTAATATTTTTAGTGCTTATCAAGGTTTTTGTATGAAAAGATTTTCACCTGTACAAAAAATATGGGTACAAGCTTTTGGCAATTTTTGCTGTACTTGCTACATTTGCTAATGGCATGCATCTGGGATACAGATTTGGAGCAACTATTCAGTCAAATTGCCTCCTGGCCTGGTAACGACAGAGTGTGTGATGACAGTGTGTTAACAGCACGTGGTAGGACACAGGCTTCTAATGTTGATTATTGGCGGGCGTATGCATATATACACTCGGACATGGCATGCATGGATGCATTATGCAAAAATGCAAATGCGTGCACAACCTCCTGAAACAGAACATGTGATACTTCTACTCCTGTATGTGTGCTAATGCGTAGCTCCATTATATAATTATAGTATAATATACATGTCCATCAATTTATATAACCGTTCTGTACATGTCTTTCTCTCTGTACAGTGCGCCATTCTAGAATTGTTGAGTACCGAGACTGCAACAGCAGTGACCCCGGCACTGAAGTGTTAGTGATAGACAATCTCAAAGCCCCTTCTTTTTTGAACCGTGAAAATCTGCTGTTGGATGGCCCTGTATTCACCACTTCTAGAAAGTTGTCAAAGACAATGCAACTGGTCCAGAAAGCGATGATATATGTGTGCCAAGAGCAAGGAAACAACTTTGCACTCCGTTTTGGTATTGCCATTAGCAGCAAATGGGTTCTAACGACAATTGAATGTGAAGACAGAAATTGTGGAAATCTCTATATTCTGCCCACCCAGCAACTGGATACCGGAATGAAGATTGACCAGCTCTGTAGTAAAGAATCACTGAAGCAAAGAGGTGTTGTAAAGATTCGGCCTCAGAATATCCATACTAGTCCAAACGGTACATCGCTCACGCTTCTTCAGTTGGATAGAAAGTCAATGCTCCGCAATTTCATTCCAAAAGATACATTTCTGGCTCGTAAAGCACTAATGAGGCTAAAATCAGGTTTTCCAGTTGAAATTGTAGGAACATCACTAGACAATAGTAACATTGGACAGCCATCGCGCTACAAATACAAGATAAGGAGTGAGTTGCTGCCTGACTCAGCCGCCCCTCCAACAAGGGGTGGAGATGAATGCTCTGGCCAGTTGCCTTCTACTTGCTCATGGATTCCAGGGAGTCCAATCATTTACGCTCCACCCCAGACCTCCCAGTTTGCAATAATAGGAATCACAGTGCCAAGGGACGATTGTAAGGAGGGAGGAGTTTATGAGAGTCATCTTAGTCTACAGCCAGATCTGGAGTGGATTGAAATCACAGTGGAGTATTAATATGTACCAAATTTAATGAGATTTGATTGGTCTTTAACTACTTGAATTCATCATGTTCTGTATGCCATGAAATTCATGGTCGTTAATTTTCTGCACTTTACATTCACATTTTAGAATTTGCACGACACAAACAAGCCAGAGTGTATTAATTCTTTTGCAATTTCAAACCAGTTATGCTTATCACAGTGTTAAAATTATAGCAGTTAATGTAATTGTATGGAAGCTGTATACTTGGCATTCTTAAAACAGCATGATTACGGTGCAATCTATATGATCGGGGCGGGGCTACATCACTATGTAGGTTAGCCATGTGCATTCACTGTAAGTAATGTTGTACATCATACAGTCAGGCTATTAATTGTGATGGAGCTGCAGTCACTCAGTTCATGCCATTGGGGTTAGGAATGAAACCAGCTTTTATTTACTCGATGACTACAGTTCCATTATTATATAGTTTTCTCTAATAAAATTAGCACCACAATTTACGGTTAACTGAGCAAGTAGGCAGCATACACCTAATCATGGGTTGGGTCACCCCACAGCAAAAGTTGGTAGTGTGAGTAAAATTAATGTTCCTTAAATTTCAACAATTTGAACATGGCTTGTTCATGTAGGCATGTATTCCACTCCCATTTGCCTTAATCTCTCGTATAATAATATAATATCATAGCTTTACACGACCTCGGCAATATATTCATGCTGTCATTAAAATGGGAGTATTAACATCCAGTGATATAGCAAGACATGATGGCCATGGCCGCTTGTCGAAACCTTAGAGCTAGATAGGTATAATTATGCTTATGAGAGAGAATTAAAGAGGAAGTGCTAATGAATGCAGATAAGTGAATCGGCTTGAAATGTGTAGCCAGTATACAGTAGTATCGGTATAATACATAGCTAAAGTATAAATTCCGATACTGCGGCAGGGCAATAAAAGACGCTGTCGCCGCCTGTGCATCTATAGCTCAGAGAAGAACAATGGCTCGCTTGGTGGTTCATGGTTTCCTACTGTGCATCTCTGTCTTCACGACGTTGACAGTAGCTGCGCCAGACTTCACATCCAACGTGTACGGAACAGATCTGTTGTACCACCTTCAATCGGCCATTTCGTCCAAGGGATGTTTGGGCGGTCTGTGCGTGTGCGCCGAGTACAATCGTGATTGGGGCGGAATTCTAAGCACAGGCATCGCTCTACCTTCTGTTCTAGCAGACAAAACTCCGGACAACTTTGACGAGGTAAAGGCTGTAGAAAGAGGACGACGGCAAGTGAACCGCATTGCAGACAGCATGCCGACTGTCGGACAGGTTCTGGACACGTGTCGGTGGAGTAGAGAACTGTTCTCGGAAAAATTTATCCGCGTTCTCAAAGACCTCCAGCAGCAAACCCGAACTTCAGCCAAGATTGAATCCGTCAAAGCAGCTATCTGCGAGCTGAACGAGGCGGTTGATGACCCTGAACCAGAGGGAGAAGGCGCACAGGTCCCGCTGTTCACTCTGTACCTTAGATACAAACAGAAATACCTTGCAGACAAAACGGAAGTAGAGACGGACATTAAAAGTGCCCGAAATAGTCTAACTGCAGGAGAGTTTCAGACATGGTACAACGAACACCAAGAGAATATGAAATGTAAGGTAGACAGCGCTTACCAGAAGTGGGAAATCTTTGGAAGCAAGAGAAAAGTGGAAGACCTGATGTTCAGACATGATATAATTTCGGACAGCTCAGCAGTTACGAATGCCATTGGACTCTACGAGGCGGTGCGAGCTTTGCAGACTAAAACTGACAACTTAGCGGAAGGGTCCATGCCAGTAAGTTTAACACCAGATGGCTGGGAGCAGCTCACAGAAAGGAGGTAAGTTGGGGGGTGAATGACATCACAAGGACATGTCATGTCCTTGTGAATTTTAGAATGTTGATTTCCCAAGCTGTATTTTTAAAACCCATTAATGCCAAAAACGTATAATATGGGCCCGCAACGTTTCACTGAACTGGTACTGAGGTAGTCTAGCTGCCAGTCCTTGAGTTGGGCTCACAGAGATGGTCACAGCTCAAACATTAATTTAAACTGTTTGCCTAATAGGACCATATGTCCATGCTGAAGTGGAATGTGAAATGGGTTAATTCTTTTGTTTCTGTTGTTTATTGGGAAATACTCTTCAATCCTAATTTCTGTGGTCATTTGTTTACTTTATGCTCCTTAAACAAGCACTGTTTGGTTTTGTTGTGACCAATCACAACTCGGACTGTTTGGGATTTCACTCAGTTCAATATTATATCAGTGACGTGTTTGAATGCAATGAGATGCGATGGAAGGGTAGTAGTCTATGTAGTTATCACATCTAATCGTAGACACAAAAGAGTCATCACTGTCCATTGACCTTAATATGGCAGGCTTAAAGATGCCATGGTTGAATTTATATTATATGGCATTGCATGCAACAATCAAATGACAGCATAACAAATTATTGAAGTTTCAATTGCACGAAGGTCTTTCTCAACACCCCCATGCCTGACATATAGGACTGCTGCCACATTTCCCCCTATTTGTGATTAAAATCCTCCAGCTATTGGAGGTTCTCCTGATTGTTGATATAAATATTATAACTCCTGCCTTAAAGTCTGTCTTGCAGTTGTTCTGCATACCTTAACTTTCCCCATTATGTGCACTCCTTAATGACCTCAATCTACTAGCACTCCTGATGTCATTGCAGCAAAGTGATAATTCAAATTGGTTCCATTTTTATTTCGGCTGCTTTCAGCTGCTCTGTGACTTGCAGGCATGTACAACTTTGGTTCCTCTCACAGAAGCCAAACTGTTTGGCATGACATTGTGTACACATGCTGTGCTGTGTACTCCGAATCCACACGACACGCTCCTCTGTGTCATTGCAGAAATATAAAGAGGACTTGTGACTGCCATGTACGTAGGCAAAATAGTTGCACAACTTGCAACAAAATACTATTTTCAGTCTCTGCCTTACCACATGATTGGGTTTCCCATAACCATGTACCATATTATGCATCCATTATGTGCATAAACTCCCACAAGTGCATCTTATGTATCAGCATAGTGTGCAAATTACAGCTTACAAGTGGGGATAAGTGGATGGTATCATATGAAACCACGCATGTATGACACTTACGTTAAAGCAAAGTTTGACACTGAAACAGCTTCCTATATTAATGTATACAGACCAGATTTGCTGTCAACTACTTTGACATAATCAAAGACCACGTTTTGCTACAATGGAGAGGTACATGTACTTCCAGGTATGCAAACGTAAAAGAATGGTCTGTATAGATAGCTTCTTAGACAAATTGGATTTTGTAATTTGCACTGTGTGGTTGCTTGATGGTAGTAGTGTCAAAGGCACCCTCAGTGTATAACCATAATATGAGTGTATACCAAATATTTATACAGAAGGAGCCAATCAGTTTGTCTTGCAAATGTTTATTCAATGATTCTAGTGTCAAATTTCTTGGAAGAATGATCTTAAGCCCACAATGACAAGTAGCTATTGTACCACACTGCACAATGATTAAGGCCATGCATGCACTGTGAATGCTAAATCTTCTTTGTAAGCGTACGAAATTTCAAATTCGTGGTCGAGGGCGCCCTTGGTGGTGGTGATAGACTAAGCATTTACAAGACATGTTACACATTAAATTATCCTCACTTATCAGTTCATGCTCAGGAAATGCAATTTCCCCATCTTTGGGAAATGTACAGTCACACACACTTCCATCCTCCTTGATCAGAAGCCTTTCTTAGCTGTACCTCCATGGCTAAATACGCTGCTTCATAAAAGTGCCGACTTGAAAATGAGTATGATATAATTTATCCAAATCTGCTCTCTCTCTCTCTACATCTAATTAAGTGAATACCTAGGTCTGTACAAAGTGACATAGACCTAGGCATTATCTAATCACACACATTGTCTGGCACCCTGAATTGAAAATGCCAAATTTGTATCTGCATGTGACATGATTATTACAGAAAGTTTTCCATGAGTAAGATGGATACATTGGAGTACTAACATATTAAAATGAACATTCATCAAACGTTATGTGGGGGGGGGACTCAGCTCACTAGCATTCAGTAGATCAACTAGAAAAACAGAGCATAATTATGTATTGTATAATTATAATGTATCAAACAAGCAGAAAGCAAGCAAAAGCAAGCAAAAGTCTTTGACCAGTGCCTTTTTAGTTAGTTTAAGGACAGGGTATTTCCTTTAGTTTATTCTACAGCAGTTTGACAATATAATTATATAATGCCCTTTCTTTCTATGTCCATGAAACATTGTTAGTTGTGTTTTGCTTCCAGTTGTGTAAGATAGGTGTGACTGCTGCCATTCTCTGTTAATGAGACATACACCTGGATGCATTTTTGCAGCACAGTCTAAGATCTAAACCAAGTGGCGTACATGCAGCCATTATAGTTATGTATACCGATTTTGTGCTTACGTGGGATTGTATTGCATGCTTATACTGCCAAAGTATACTAAATTCTCCTCCTGAATCAAGACAAATGATGAATGGTTAGCTATATGTAATTATGGTTCTAAATACAACAAAGAGGGATTGAGTTCGTAATATACACTTGGTCAATATTTTTTACTTGTGCAATGCCCACACATAGGCTTGCTGGGACACGGGACCAACTTCTCTTTCATATTGGACAGCTTAAGTTGCAAAAATCAAGTCTGGAAGCACAGAAAAGAGCAAAGAGGCTTCAAAATGCAACTGATACTGCTCTGCTGCTCAGGATGAGGTATAATCGTCTACTCCAGAATGTGATGAACCTAGCTCGAGTTGTGAGAGAGAATAGGCTGCTATGCCAGAGCGGTGTGGGGAATTGCTCGGCATTAGCACGGTATCAGCAAATGTACCAGCGAGCTTCCAACGACTTCATCCAAGGATACATTGTTTATAAAGCTAACCAAGTGTCTGAAGATGTTGATCGTCAAATTGCAGAATTGAACCTTGCTATTGCTCAAGCAGAAGCTAGACTTGTTGCAAGAAATGCAGTGTCTATTGTTACAGCAGCTCTTGAAAGTGCCACTCAATCATTCAAACAGCATTCCACCAACTTTGAGTGGGTTCCAGCAGATGAAAGTCTTGAACAACGGGAGACTCATATGAACCTAACTAATGGAATACATAATCGACCTTTCTTGTTTATCCAAACTCCACCTGAGGAGGGTTGCGCAGACTGCTTCCAGGTGTTTCATGATGTGATACCAGAGAAGGTAACAGCAAGGCTGTACTTCCTTGGAATGGAGCGAAACTGGTTTGATCCTGGATTCTTCCTGAAGTCATACATCAAGAAAGTTAGTGCCTCTACTTTGCATATTACTATACATGTAGCTAAAATTTGCTGATTAGCACACCAGCAAGCATTAGCAACCTATCACAAGATTTTTGGCATTTAAAGCATGAGAATAACTATACTCTATGTATGTACCTTTATGCATTCTACTGTTCATTCCACTATGTATATAGCTCCTTTTGGAAAGGAAGAGGCCATTTGCCCCTGAACAAAAGCCAGAGAAGGAGCTCTTGAAAGACCTGGCAGAAACTGCTTACCTCCTCCCATACTATCCCATCTCAATGGTCATGGCCACCAAGGTGGAGATTCATCTGAAGAATGTGAGCAGCGCTGCAGCAGTGGACCTATATAAAGCCGCATTTGCATCTTCTCCCCTTTCCATTGGCTTTGGGCCCTTCTCTGTAAGGACCTCATTGGAGGAGACGTATGAAGGCGAATACAGATACAATGCTGAAGGAATGATGGACATCAGCCAAGGGATTTCAACTGAAAGCCATCGGATGAAGATCAGGCTGGATGGAGGACAGATAATAGGGCTGCAGTACCAGCTTCTTGAGGCTGCAAAGATGCAAGATGTGCTCTTGGAGGATTCTCAATCATTCCCAATGTTCAACGCTACAACTTATCCACCATCTCGTTAGTACATTAAACAGCGAGAGGTGAATGGTGCACATAGTAATTATAGACACATCTACTATGACACTGTACCTGTTTTAGTACTATATGATAGGGCACAATACTCCCTCTTAATCACATGCAGTGTTTGAGTGATCCTTACTATGGAAATGTTATCTGTTATGGATTGTTGAATTTGACATAAGCATTCGTTAGTGATTGATGCAAACTGTGAATGACTGTGAATGGCTTGGTTACCTTATTCACTTGTAAGAGACAGTAAAAGTGAAAGTAATAGTAACATGCAGTAAACATGTGTATGAGAGAACAAATGTAGCAGTGCACAGTAGACATAAGCACATCTCCCATATCATTTCTAAAGCCACTATATACACTGATGGCTGGATGAAGGTTTATACTGTGCCGCAGAGTATTATAGTTCTGTACATTTGCTGAATGGCAGGTCATCTACCCAAAATATTAATGCTGCTTTCTCCTGTGGAAATTCATTCAATCTGCATTCAAGCTTGAGTACGGTCTATCTTTACATAGGTTTTAATATGTTATACATCAGTCTGTCAATGAAAAAGCTAAACTTTTTTCTCATGCAGATCTGCTGCTCCCTAACAGAAAATTGTCTATATAAATATTTTGCAACAATGTATAAACAGAACTTTTGGCTTAGAACTCTGCTGTCTGCACTGGGCAGCTAAAACACCTGTGACCTTTAGAATACTAATTTTATTTACACACAGTTCAAGTACTTTAGATAAGGACCGTGTTTCAAAGCTCACAATGGGATGGGGAAAAGAAAATTGGCTCTTATTCATGCATTAGTGCTGTTCATCAGCTAATGGTTGCACACTTACTCACTCTGCACATGTGTACACAACTGCATTACTACAGATAACAGTAAAATGCATGTAATGGTATAACCTTGCTATTAGTACATGCATCCGCTAATGTTCTGCTGCAAGTTGTTGTGATCTTTAACTTTGCTACTGTATAATAGGGAACAAATGGAGAAGAAGACTCTGCTAATGGGGTCCATAGCATTAGTAATATGTTAAATGGCTTTAATGTGCCAATGAAGCCTCAGTAAGGTGTACATGCTAGTCTTGTTCCCAGCCCCACTACCAGCCACCATGGTGCAAAATGTTTGCAGCTAAAAGTGGGACCCAAAGGAGACTAGTTTGAGGAGACATTGATACATCCTCAAATTCTTTGAAGATTAGTAGATGGCATGAAAACATATTGCAAACATTTATTTGTTGAATGCAGGCTGTGAAGCGAATGAAGACTTAGTTAAAGCATTTTACTACAAGTCCAACATCAAGGCTTGTAAGATTAGCGTATACCACCTTTGATTGGGGACATCACCCCTCCAGTGTAATATGTAATTATCTATATATTATATCAGTTACCCCAAGGAAATGTGTCCAAGTGGGAGTTTCAGGCCTAAATGTGCTATTATGTAACACACTGTGAATAGTATAAATGGCAGTATTTAACATGTGTTCATGCCCTAATTGTATGCAAGTGTCCTCTTAGCTAGTAGCGTCTTATACTCTAACATTCATGACATTTTTAAAATCTGAGAATTTACTGAATACATTGCAAATGTGTGTATATAGACCACAATTATGGAGGTGAAAGTGTGTCAGTGCATATATATATATATATCAACCGCTTATGTTTACAGGATGACGTTGAGTGTGTAATGTGGACTCAAGATATAACAGAGCCTAGTAACCATTCAAAGGCTCAAATATTATACAGTATTTATGTTTCCATTGATTTCGCACCATGATAAAATTATTTATATACTTATGTACAATGACAAGCAAGAAGGCATACACAAAATGTTTCAGCTATTTATTCGTTTTCCAAAATAGCAGACAGAGTAGGAAATCATGAATATCTATAGTGCCTCTTGATGCTGTGAATTGTTGCTGTAATGGGATATTCATCATTTGAAGGGCACACTTGGTTCTATTTGATACAATTGTTAATGCATCCTACCATTTGATGACTTCCTGGGTGGTGCAGAAACCAGGACACTGACTCAAACAGTAAACTGTTGTTAGTTGACCCAAGATCTAACTCAGCAGGAGCAAATTTTCATTAGTGGGCAGACCAGCCTATGCTTGTGTACCTCCCACTGTGTCATGGTGGAGGGTAACAGATGAGTTGAATAAGGTATGTACGTATTACATACGTACGCCATTGGTACAATGGCTTTAATTACAGGACCCACTCCAGTCCTCAACACTTAGTAGGCACTTCTGCCACCAGGGTGGAGCACAATAATGGCAGTGCAGCACATGTTTAAAGGAGGCCTTAGCTTCTGAAAGTGAAATTGTATTATTCTTATCATTGTCCTAATCATATTGCTGACCCAGCTGTAAGTATGTATTCATGCATGGGCCCTGAAGATTAGTAGATGGCATGAAGACATATCATAAACAATTATTCATTGAATGCATGTTGTGAAATGAGTGCTTATACAATGAGTTTCACTATTCAGTGATATTTTATGCACTGATCACACTATTGTTATAACACTTCATAGCTAGCATGACTTCTTACTTAGTATATACTGTAGTCCAGAGTATGAAATGGTACTGCAGTGAAGTGGTCATTGTGTGCATGTGTCTACAGTCCATATATGAACAGATTTTGAAGAACCACTGATAAAGAGTAAATGCATGTAATGGGATAATGCAGAACATTAGCTAATGAGTTGGCTCATTTTGTTAACTGTACATTATATTGAAATGGAGCAAATGGAGCAAATGGAGCAAATGGGCACAACACACCACTCAAGCATCAGAACACGCTTCCTCTTAGCTAATGCATACAGTGCATTAGGATACATCATGCTGTAGCCTTACTGTTTTCTTTGCATGATAATGTAAGCAATGGCCTGTTCTCACCATAGAGATACTGCATATATAGCAGTTGAGATAATAGTTCTATCTCTCAATGCATAGTGTTATATATTTGTATGTACATAAACACAATTTTGTCTCTTGAATGATCGAGGGTACAGTGGAACATGTCTTAGATGGTCACTGTGGTAGGCAGCCACCTCTCTAAAACAGCCAGCCTGTCTGGCCCCAAATAACACTAAAGCATTACAATCCACCTCTGTAAAGCAGCCACCTCTCTATAAAGGTCAGTTAGAACTGGCCCAAAGGTGGCTGTCTTAGCCAGGCTCCACTGTAGTGCACAACAGTGACACAGAGTGACACACATGCACACACAAGTATGTCCTCGCACAAATGATACTATGTTGACAGACAGCATTCAACTAGGCTAAGCTGGGATGTGGCAGGATGCATGTGTTGCATGCAAGGATGAATGCAGATGACAAGAAAACCACTAGCTTCTTTCCTTTTACCAATCATGTATCATAAGTAAATACTGCCCATGCTAAATGTGTATATCTAAATTATAGCTGAATGTGAAGCTTTTGCACTGGAGTTCCTACTGAACCAATTGTAATATAAATGGGGTTAGTATGTAGGTGCAGAGCATTTACTGACAAGATTGTCCTTGCATCTTGTCTATACATTGGATGCGTGCATATACATACGCTGTCACATGGTGGATGACAGTGCAAAGATAATGCAATGTAGACCTGTCAGGAAAGAGCTGTGAGCAAGTCATGCGCAGAGTCACGTTGTGCAATATTCCATTGCACTAAGTTGAGACATGGTGCCAAGTGTTACTCCTTCTGTCTCATTGACACCATCATAACTTAATAGTTTCCTCATAATAAGAAGTGTTCAAGTAGTTTAACTAAATAATACTGACAGCTAATAATATACACAAAGTTCCTGCTTTTTGAGCCATCCATGAAAGTTTTGCTCACAAACATTTATCAATAGATACAAGCCTTCTAATCAGTAATCAGTAATCAGAAATGTTGAATTTTGCATCAAATTAAGAACATGTCTGATACTGAAGTCCAGCATAAATAAATAGATGGATATGTATGACTGTGCTTAATTGAGTCAACCCGTGTCAGATAAGAAGAAATCAAATTGAATGCACATGAATAGTTTCAAAATCAGAAGCATATAAAGGCAAAGCCATTCCAAGCTTGAAACAAGAGCCATCATTTGAAGGGCACTTGAGCTGAAGCTGCTATGTCATATACTGATTGCAATCAGTCCAGGTATGGAGGCATTTGAGTTGCATGCAGTGACATGCTGCTACTGACAAATGTATTTATAGCAATTCAGGTAAACATTCTATTCAGTAAGTGTGTGCATATAATTATCTTATCATGTATGTGCAATATATGTACGTATTACTAACCATGGGTGAGTGGAGTAATGGAATTTGTAGCTGTTACAATGGCAGTGCTGTATGTGAGTTTGTAAGTATGGCGTAAAGGTATATGAAGTATGAGATTTTTGCTGCATAAGTTTCACCAGCAGCTACATCTACCATGCACTGAATATGTGTTTCTCTAAGCTTGCTGTCCTTTTTCTGTCCCTGCTACCAGCTTGCAATTGGTATATAAACGTACAAAGGCTGAAGCTCCTGGAGACAGCTGCATGGTTAATGTCATTCTGTATGCTCTAATTGGGCAGCACTTACCTTGTGATTTCCATCACAGAATTTGTGAACAGAAGAGAATTGACGTGAGATCCAATTGTCAGTGTGCACGTGAGTTCTTGTTAACAGGTATAGCATTTTCCAGACACAACACACCAAAACCAGTCACTGCTTCCTCCAAATTCCACAAGGAAATCAATATTTTAGACTGTGTAAAAGTTTTCTCTGCCCCTTCTACCCTGGCTCAAGAGACCTAGGAACTGCAGGACAGTCGTGGACATTCTATGGCCAGGGAATGCTATACGTAGCCTGTACTATACACTGATCATGTGTGTCATGTACTGTACATTATTAAGACATATTACTCACAAAATTAATATGAAATAGAATACAACTGGCATATAATGCATGAAAGTTTGATTGGATGATGAGAACCAACTACAATGATTTCTTGGCCATATTAATTTGCGGTAGGCATTATCGATTATCAATTATCGATATATATAGATATAATTATAT
Source organism: Ianthella basta (assembly GCA_964019415.1). Taxonomy (NCBI): domain Eukaryota; kingdom Metazoa; phylum Porifera; class Demospongiae; order Verongiida; family Ianthellidae; genus Ianthella; species Ianthella basta. Next base: position 3,961,726 of record OZ025883.1, read on the forward strand.
ATAAGTGAAAATTACATCATGTTGGCATTATGCAGCGAGTTGACTTCGGGTTTATCTTTTGGGAGACTAGCTCTTCCCCTGTCATCAAAACATGAATGTGTTGCATGGTACAACCATGCCACTCTTCATCAGACAAAGTAAGGAACTGCTTGACTTTGTTGGCCATCATTTGTCAATTATTCAAGTTAAATTACTAATTAAATTTCCACCGAGAAAAGAGATCGAATAACATTTGCATGGTTTTGGGAATTTGCCAGACGTGTATTCACTTGGACTTGTCTAGCTTGTATTGTATAAGTTTCTGCAGAAGTCCACACTGATAAGTGTTGCTTATCTACTAGCATATCTACATATTTTCATATGCAGGGTTCACATTAGATGATCATAAATTATAACATTATCCAAAACAGATATTGTTACGAATTGTAAAATTAATATGCATCTTCACTTTTATGAAGATGCACATTAATTTTACAATCTGTTTAATAATATCTGTGCGGCACATGAGCACTACTGTATATCTTGAGTATGTGTTGCCATTCCATGAATATGATTATTCTACAAACCTCAGTTCATGTGTCAATAGCAATGAAGACTGTAGCTCAATTCCTTAACAACCTCCACTCTGTGAGACTCATACTGCATTCCCTTGAAACAAGTGGTCTTAATTTAATGCAGTACAAGATATCCAGTAATATTATAGAGTAACCTCTCTGCCAACTAGTACAGTTCACGGTGCACCATCCATGCTTGTCAAACCTTCATACAGTAGTAGTCACATATTAGTGTGTGCCCAGTTTGTTTCAGGTAGATACATGCAATGAATGTGGAATGCATGCAGTATACATGATCAACCTCAAATTGGCAAATTGTTAATTTTTCTGCATCCCACATATTTCCATGCTTGTTTGCTTGGACATTTTATAGCACAACAAAATCTCTCTTCAGGCTAGTATCTATCTAGGCAGTGTGGTCTACAATCAGAAATGTTGGGGTAGTCTGCCAATCTCTATTGTGCTCAGTCTATGAAAACACATTAGAACTATTAAGATAAAAGTAAATTCATGTAATGGGATAAAACAGTGCATTAGCTAATGTAATAGTGCACTTGCATTGGTCATGATCAGTTAACTGAATGGGGCAAATGGGCACACCACACCACTCTGGCATTAGTATACTTTCTCTTAGCTAATGCATACAGTGTGCATTAGTACTCATAAGATAACCGTAATATGCTCTGTTAATGCAAGTAATAACTTGTTTTCAAGATTGTGTTCAGCAGCTTCAAAGGTTGTTAAATAAATTCATGTTCTCATAGTAGAACAGTTTACTTGCCTCTTGAATGATGGGAACAATGCAGTAAAGAGCATTCACACCTTAACTCCATTTCATATAAAGACCATGCATTCATAGTGCTGTATGTGGGTTGGCAGTGTCATGTAGCTATATAGGTGAATTGCAACAACATTCAGTACTAAATATGGCAAAATTATTTGAGGTGTCAGTTAAGTATGATTTCATGGGTTTCTGAAGGTTAGTACGATAAGCACTGCAGATACACTTGAATGGACTGTAAATACGTACATGGTATATATGGATATTCTTTACAGTACAGTGTAATGAGCAGTGAATGCAGTCATAAGGACATTTTGTGACTTAGTATGAGCCACACTGAACAAAATTAATATACTGTATGTTCAACTGTGCACAATTAAGGAATGTTGCTAGACTACAGGATGATTGTTGTGTAGAATGCAGTCGTGGAGAGAATGAATTCTAAGCATAATCGCATGCAGCCAGGTCAATTCTCTCCATACCTATGTTGCTTCAAAGGTTAATTGATAGTAACGATGCCTGTTGTGTCTTGATTCAACATGTTGCCTAGCGGTCTTCAAATGTAGTCCCTTCCATTGAGCCTGACTGCGATTACGTTTATATAGAATTTCCCTATCCACATCCACATTATGCTGCAGAAATAATTATTTGTCTCTTTCTGTGTATTGTACATTTTTCAAAAGCATAGCCAGTTAAGCAATTGTTCCATATCAATGAATCATGATTCTGCATGCATGCAGCTATCTAATATTCTACAGTGGTCATTATACAAGAATGTGACCATCAAAACAGAACAACAAACTCCACTGTTGCTTTCATGCAGTCATGTTATTCCATGTAGAGTGCAGGTGGGGACATAAAATGTTTCACCTGAGCTCAACAGTTCATAGAATATCATCGTGATCGACTTATTGTCATAAATTAATGTACAGTTGATCATACAAGTTGTTGTCCTACAACCACCGATAAAAACAAATAGTTCTGTGCTGATGTCCAAAGGAAGGATGTTCTCCATATCCATCAACTTTGTTTGTATTATGTGTATGAGTGAAAGTTGTCATTGTTATCTGTCGTCAATGTTCTCAGCACTGTAGCTACATTGTCCTATGTACATTTCCACTTCAATGTGGTTATGTGTGGTTAATATTGATTATTACATGTTGGTTAGCTGTACATTATGTGGAATCAGTTTTTCATGGATTGCATTGTAGTTACGTATTCTGCATTGCAAAGGTCAGTTGCCTGTCATATATACGTATGCCACTAGCGAGGCAAGATTGATAGAAGGGTTGGTAATCGCTGGTCATTACTCCTACCAGCTGCTACACCAACATTGGTGTCTCAGTAAACTTGGGATATAGTTAAACATCTGTACATGGTTTCACAGTAACAGATATCAGTTTGACTTGTGGTGGGCGTGGAAGCAGCCAGTCATCCAGCAATACTTCCATAAAAAGTGTACCCTTATACAGAGCTAGAGTTACAATGATTTTGCTTTTTTAAAATTAAACGCCTGATATTGTAGGCTGAAATAGTTATCAGAGTATGTACCCAAGAACATGTACATAAACTGAAGTAAACTTGATGCACAAGTCTCACATGATATTATACACAATTATGGCAATAGCGACATTCAGACTGAAGCTTAAGCTTCACCAGTGCTATGGTTCCCTTAACATTATAGCACTTTAGATAGGGAGCTAATGTGAGCAATGATGAACATACCCAAGAAGTCAAATATGTGTATGAATAGCTCTTAGTGTAGCTTAGTTAAACTTACTTTGAAGCTAATGTATGATGTTATCATAGTGATTCTACAAGTAACAGCTTCATGCCTAAATAGCTCTTTCTATATAGTTCAATAACACCCTGTCTGTGTATATATAGTGTGACATTGTACAGTATGACTTTGTACATGGGCTGAATGTATAGTAAAGGCTTGACTGCTGCTATCAGAAGAAGAAAGGTGAAAGGGATGCTCATATGCACAATATTTGTGCTTTTAATTCCTTAGTTATGTGCATCAGCCAATTGCTTTGTCCCACCACCTTGCAGAAATTAAAGAGAAGCAGCATTATCCACTCTCGGAAAATTTAGTGATGGTAGTCACACAGATATAGACAAAGTAACTAGCAGTGAACCTGCTACCACCACCTACACCATCAACACTCTATTCCCTCTTGGTGTAGGACATGTATCTTCATGCAGACACTCTGTACCATGCAGGGTTGCATTAGTATTATCTGCTAAAGAACTAATGAACACATCATGCAGCCAGTTGTACAAAGCCAAAGCACAGTACTATTATACTAGTCTCTACTTATGCAACTTAGTCATTTATCAGCATGCACTTCAGAGCAAGCATTATGTTGGACCATACATGGGCCAGCAACTAATGCATGTTGTAATGTTATGATAGTTGCATGGGTCCAGTTTGAAGATGTGACAATGATAATGCTAATGGAGCTTTTCATCTTTGTTAAATGCATTAGTCCCATTCGCAAAGTGCAGTAATGGCCCAAAATAAAGAGTGCCACATTTAAGTTGATGGTGTAGCCAATGTTGTCTTTGTCATTACTTTGCTAATGTGATGCTTCAGACGTCTCCTCTTTGCTACTTGTGCTGCACATTAGCTAATGGGAGTGTGCTCTTCATCACCCTGCAACACTGCATTACCATTGCACATGTACACAAATGACACAAATACTTGTAAAACTTCATAATACACCACACAATTAAGCACACGCTGCTAGAGAAGTTGAAAAAAACACTGCATCTATATTATACTCTTACTAGTTGCTTGCCAGTGTTTGAGTAATGAACAGATCATTATGTACAGTAGAACAGAGCAAATGCATGGGTTATATACACTCAGTCATTGAGACACTGGTACCAGAGACTCAGGCATGCTCTCATGAATGATTTAACTCATACTTTTGCTATGCAAGAAATCACAATGCACAGCAATGATGTTCATGTTGGCAATTAGAAAAGAGGTGGTCATTGGAGAGAAATTTCCAGCAGTCGCATGTATGCCCTTTGATATAATTTAGACAAATTTCAGTTCATATATATACACAGCATACATATGCACATACAAGTATAAATATTATGTATTACATACACTTACATAAATAATGTACATTCAGTCCAGTAGTTAGTCGCTACACCAAACTGTGTATACCATATTATCAGTCAAATTCCAGCAGGGTATGTTACAAACTGAAAGACAACATTCGGAACTACACATGATAAGGAAAGAGGGAGGAAGGGAAAAATGACTGTGAGCCAGACTATCTACAAGTTCCTTCCCCCTCTTTTCTTACCATGTGTAGTTCCAAATGTTGTCATTCATTCGTGTCACCATGGTACATAGACCATCTTAATTAGCATGTTACAAACTGCATAGCAGAATTGCTATTGAGATGCCTTTACTACACTGAGTAAATAATGCTACAGTGTACGTGGGCCCCTTCTTGCACTGACTTCATGTTTGTGTAGACTTTCTCCAGCCTTAGCATCTGTCATAGTATTTGGATTGTATACATGCTAGGTATACAATAACCCTATGAACAGTATGAACTTCTTCCAACCTTCATGTCGCTGCAGCATATGGTCCTGGAGAACACAAATTCGACACCTTATATGGTTCACATGTTTACATAAAATTATGTCTTCATCAATATGTAGTTGTGTAAATATAATTATATAATTGTGCTTAGCTGTAAGCTTAATAATATACTCATTCAGTGAATAGAATAATATTTGATAATCTGTGAATTTGCTCCAGTTCCATGTTGGAGGTGAAGAGATTGCGGTGGTGCAGGAGTACAAGTATCTTGGGTGTGTGATTGATGAGCACCTGCAAGATACAAGAATGGTTGAAGAGAGAGGAAAGGTGGGAGCAAGAGCTCTAAGTGACTGGCTCAGAAGGTGCAGGGCCACCATGGGGGAAAGGAGAGGAGCTACCTTTGTGAGGCTGATGTAATCTCTTGTTGAATCAGTGCTATTGCATAGGGCAGAGGTATGGGGTGGTGGAGCATAACTTGGGCCAGTTGAAAATGTACAGATGCGAGCAGCAAGAATCTTTTTAGGGGTGGGGAGATTACACCCTTTGGTCTCCCTGCAATTTGAGATGAACATGCTACCAATGAAATGGGTGGCAGTGAAGAGAAGCATTGAGTTCTGGGTACAGGTAATGAGGATGACTGATGGCAAGTTTCATGTTTTCAGGTTTCAGGCTGACACCCTAGTGTTTGTATTATACAACACGATGCACTTAAATATGATAATAATAATAATGTACCATAATATCTAGTGGGGAGGAGAAGGCCTTGAAATGCCATTATATACAATTTTCTCTGCTTTCTTGCACAATTCCAATTAGCTCAACTGAATTACTATTCTGTAATATTCAAGGCATCAAAAGGATTGCTTCAGATTGTCTCAAACAGTCTACATAGCAAAGAGGTTATGCTGCTGCTTGCTTCTGAACTACAAGAGTGGCCTTTGGATTAAGACCCGTGAGAAGATTGAGTACATATAAATTATACCTATGTTCTACTTTGAAACGGGCTGTGCTATTTGCCAGCCTCAGCCTGTTATGATTAACCATGCAAAAATATTTGTGGGTGCTGGAAATGAATCTCAGCAAACTCACTATACAGCAAATTGCAAGGAAAAACACACCTCTATTTGCTAGCAATGCCACACAATCAAAGTAAACTTAAATTATAATTTCTTAGTCTTTGTCATTCTGAGTTCACAGTTGATAACACTCTATTTCTGGAAATTAACACATGAACCACACTCTAATCAACCCTGTTCACAAGCACTACCTCTACAGGGTTGGCAAATAATTATTGCGCTTTGACTATGATTCAGTATCAGGCTTAGGGAACTCTTCCACCACTTGTGTGTAGTATCCAATTAGCTGGGGAGCAGGGATGGTAATCTTCATACCAGATCCAACTGAGGTGGAGACCTGGAATCCAGTAGAGGAAGATGATCTCTGATACTTGGATGAGTAATCGCTTCTGCTTGAAAATCTAAATGGTCCCCATCCAGATGATGAGCTAGAGGAGCTGGACGTGTAGCTGGAGTGTGAGGATCTCATGATGCTGCTAGCGGCTGACTTTGAAACACCTGAGAATTCCATCTGCACATTTTTGGCTAGGAGAAATGAGGTGAGGTATTGAGGAATCTTGTAAACCTCTGTATTGTTGGCTTGTGGAACCTGTTAAGATGGTCACTGTGGTAGGCAGCCACCTTTCTAAAACAGCCAGCCTGTCTGGCCCCAAATAACACTAAAGCATTACAATCCATCTCTGTCAAGCAGCCACCTCTCTATAAAGGTCAGTTAGAACTGGCCCAAAGGTGGCTGTCTTAGCCAGGCTCCACTGTAGTGCACAACAGTGACACACAGTGACACACATGCACACACAAGTATGTCCTCGCACAAACGATACTATGTTGACAGACAGCATTCAACTAGGCTAAGCTGGGATGTGGCAGGATACATGTGTTGCATGCAAGGATGAATGCAGATGACAAGAAAACCACTAGCTTCTTTCCTTTTACCAATCATGCATCATAAGTAAATACTGCCCATGCTAAATGTGTATATCTAAATTATAGCTGAATGTGAAGCTTTTGAACTGGAGTTCCTACTGAACCAATTGTAATATAAATGAGGTTAGTTTGTAGTTGCAGAGCATTTACTGACAAGATTGACCTTGCATCTTGTCTATACATTGGATGCGTGCATATACATACGCTGTCACATGGTGGATGACAGTGCAAAGATAATGCAATTTCATTGATGTAGACCTGTCAGGCAAGAGCCGTGAGCAAGTCATGCGCAGAGTCATGTTGTCCAATATTCCATTGCACTAAGTTGAGACATGGTGCCAAGTGTTACTCCTTCTGTCTCATTGACACCGTCATAACTTAATAGTTTCATCATACTAAATAATGCTGACAGCTAATAATATGCACAAAGTTCCTGCTTTTTGAGCCTTCCATGAAAGTTTTGCCCACAAACATTTATGCATCAATAGACACAAGTCTTTTAATCAGTAATCAGAAATGTTGATTTTTGCATCAAATTAAGAACATGTCTGATACTAAAGTCTATCATAAATAAATAGATGGATATGTATGACTGTGCTTAATTGAGTCAACCCGTGTCAGATAGGAAGAAATCAAATTGAATGCACATGAATAGTTTCAAAATCAGAAGCATATAAAAGCAAAGCCATTCCAAGCTTGAAACAAGAGCCATCATTTGAAGGGCACTTGAGCTGAAGCTGCTATGTCATATACTGATTGCAATCAGTCCAGGTATGGTGACACTTGAGTCGCATGCAGTGACATGCTGCTACTGACAAATGTATTTATAGCAATTCAGGTAAACATTCTATTCAGTAAGTGTGTGCATATAATTATCTTATCATGTATGTGCACTATATGTACGTATTACTAACCATGGGTGAGTGGAGTAATGGAATTTGTAGCTGTTACAATGGCAGTGCTGTATGTGAGTTTGTAAGTATGGCGTAAAGGTATATGAAGTATGAGATTCTTGCTGCATAAGTTTCACCAGCAGCTACATCTACCATGCACTGAATATGTGTTTCTCTAAGCTTGCTGTCCTTTTTCTGTCCCTGCTACCAGCTTGCAATTGGTATATAAATGTACAAAGGCTGAAGCTCCTGGAGACATGGTTAATGTCATTCTGTATGCTCTAATTGGGCAGCACTTACATTTTGATTTCCATCACAGAATTTGTGAACAGAAGAGAATTGACGTGAGATCCAATTGTCATTGTGCACGTGAGCTCCTGTTAACAGGTATAGCATTTTCCAGACTCAACTCACCAAAACCAGTCACTGCTTCCTCCAAATTCCACACGGAAATCAATATTTTAGACTGTGTAGAAGTTTTCTCTGCCCCTTCTACCCTGGCTCAAGAGACCTAGGAACTGCAGGACAGTCGTGGACATTCTATGGCCAGGGAATGATATACGTAGCCTGTACTATACACTGATCATGTGTGTCATGTACTGTACATTATTAAGACATATTACTCGCAAAATTAATATGAAATAGAATACAACTGGCATATAATGCATGAAACTTTGATTGGATGATGAGAACCAACTACAATGATTTCTTGGCCATGTTAATTTGCGGTAGGCATTATCCATGGCATTATGCAGCGAGTTGACTTCGGGTTTATCTTTTGGGAGGCTAGCTCTTCCCCTGTCATCAAGACATGAATGTGTTGCATGGTACAACCATGACACTCTTCATCAGACAAAGTAAGGAACCGCTTGACTTTGTTGGCCATCATTTGTCAATTATTCAAGTTACATTACTAATTAAATTTCCACCGAGAAAAGATATCTAATAACAGTTACATGTAACATGGTTTTGGGAATTTGCCAGAAGTGTATTCCCTTGGACTTGTCTAGCTTGTATTGTATAAGTTTCTTCAGAAGTCCACACTGATAAGTGTTGCTTATCTACTAGCATATCTACATATTTTCATATGCAGAGTTCACATTAGATGATCATAAATTATAACATTATCCAAAACAGATATTGTTACGAATTGTAAAATTAATATGCATCTTCACTTTTGTGAAGATGCACATTAATTTTACAATCTGTTTAATAATATCTGTGCGGCACATGAGCACTACTGTATATCTTGAGCATGTGTTGCCATTCCATGAATGTGATTATTCTACAAACCTCAGTTCATGTGTCAATAGCAATGAAGACTGTAGCTCAATTCCTTAACAACCTCCACTCTGTGAGACTCATACTGCATTCCCTTGAAACAAGTGGTCTTAATTTAATGCAGTACAAGATGTCCAGTAATATTATAGAGTAACCTCTCAGCCAACTAGTACAGTTCACGGTGCACCATGCTTGTCAAACCTTCATACAGTAGTAGTCACATACTAGTGTGTGCCCAGTTTGTTTCAGGTATATACATGCAATGAATGTGGAATGCATGCAGTATACGTGATCAACCTCAAATTGGCAAATTGTTAATTTTCTGCATCCCACATATTTCCATGCTTGTTTGCTTGGACATTTTATAGCACAACAAAATCTCTCTTCAGGCTAGTATCTATCTAGGCAGTGTGATCTACAATCAGAAATGTTGGGGTAGTCTGCCAATCTCTATTGTGCTCAGTCTATGAAAACACATTAGAACTATCAAGATAAAAGTAAATTCAGGTAATGGGATAAAACAGTGCATTAGCTAATGTAATAGTGCACTTGCATTGGTCATGATCAGTTAACTGAATGGGGCAAATGGGCACACCACACCACTCTGGCATTAGTGTACTTCCTCTTAGCTAATGCATACAGTGTGCATTAGTACTCATAAGATAACCGTAATATGCTCTGTTAATGCAAGTAATGACTTGTTTTCAAGATTGTGTTCAGCAGCTTCAAAGGTTGTTAAATAAATTCATGTTCTCATAGTAGAACAGTTTACTTGCCTCTTGAATGATGGGAACAATGCAGTAAAGAGCATTCACACACCGTAACTCCATTTCATATAAAGACCATGCATTCATAGTGCTGTATGTGGGTTGGCAGTGTCATGTAGGTGGATTGCAACAACGTTCAGTACTAAATACGGCAAAATTATTTGAGGTGTCAGTTAAGTATGATTTCATGGGTTTCTGAAGGTTAGTATGATAAGCACTGCAGATACACTTGAATGAACTGTAAATACGTACATGGTATATATGGATATTCTTTACAGTACAGTGTAATGAGCAGTGAATGCAGTCATAATGACATTTTGTGACTTAGTATGAGCCACACTGAACAAAATTAATATACTGTATGTTCAACTGTGCACAATTAAGGAATGTTGCTAGACTACAGGATGATTGTTGTGTAGAATGCAGTCGTGGAGAGAAGGAATTCTAAGCATAATCGCATGCAGCCAGGTCAATTCTCTCCATCCCTATGTTGCTTCAAAGGTTAATTGACAGTAATGATGCCCGTTGTGTCTTGATTCAACATGTTGCCTAGCGGTCTTCAAATGTAGTCCCTTCCATTGAGCCTGACTGCGATTACGTTTATATAGAATTTCCCTATCCACATCCACATTATGCTGCAGAAATAACTATTTGTCTCTTTCTGTGTATTGTACATTTTTCAAAAGCATAGCCAGTTTAGCAATTGCTCCATATCAATGAATCATGATTCTGCATGCATGCAGCTATCTAATATTCTACAGTGGTCATTATACAAGAATGTGACCACCAAAATAGAACAACAAACTCCACTGTTGCGTTCATGCAGTCATGTTATTCCATGTAGAGTGCAGGTGGGGGCATAAAATGTTTCACCTGAGCTCAACAGTTCATAGAATATCATTGTGATCGACTTATTGTCATAAATTAATGTATAGTTGATCGTACAAGTTGTTGTCCTACAACCACCGATAAAAACAAATAGTGCTGTGCTGATGTCCAAAGGAAGGATGTACTCCTTATCAATCAACTTTGTTTGTATTATGTGTATGAGTGAAAGTTGTCATTGTTATCTGTCATCAACGTTCTCAGCACTGTAGCTACATTGTCCTACGTACATTTCTACTTCAATGTGGTTATGTGTGGTTAATATTGATTATTACATGTTGGTTAGCTGTACATTATGTGGAATCAGTTTTTCATGGATTGCATTGTAGTTACGTATTCTGCATTGCAAAGGTCAGTTGCCTGTCATATATTCGTATGCCACTAGCGAGGCAAGATTGATAGAAGGGTTGGTAATCGCTGGTCATTACTCCTACCAGCTGCTACACCAACATTGGTGTCTCAGTAAACTTGGGATATAGTTAAACATCTGTACATGGCTTCACAGTAATAGATATCTGTTTGACTTGTGGTGGGCGTGGAAGCAGCCAGTCATCCAGCAATACTTCCATAAAGAGCGTACCCTTATACAGAGCTAGAGTTACAATGATTTTGCTTTTTTAACATTAAATGCCTGATATTGTAGGCTGAAATAGTTATCAGAGTATGTACCCAAGAAAATGTACATAAACTGAAGTAAACTTGATGCACAAGTTTCACATGATATTATATACAATTATGGCAATAGTGACATTCAGACTGAAGCTTAAGCTTCACCGGTGCTATGGTTCCCTTAACATTATAGCACTTTAGATAGGGAGCTAATGTGAGCAATGATGAACATACCCAAGAAGTCAAATATGTGTATGAATAGCTCTTAGTGTAGCTTAGTTAAACTTACTTTGAAGCTAATGTATGATGTTATCATAGTGATTCTACAAGTAACAGCTTCATGCCTAAATGGCTCTTTCTATATAGTTCAATAACACCCTGTCTGTGCATATATAGTGTGATATTGTACAGTATGACTTTGTACATGAGCTGAATGTATAGTAAAGGTTTGACTGCTGCTATCAGAAGAAGAAAGGTGAAAGGGATGCTCATATGCACAATATTTGTGCTTTTAATTCCTTAGTTATGTGCATCAGCCAATTGCTTTGTCCCACCACCTTGCAGTAAATTAAAGAGAAGCAGCATTATCCACTCTTGGAAAATTTAGTGAAGGTAGTCACACAGAGCCAGTATATAGACAAAGTAACTAGCAATGAACCTGCTACCACCACCTACACCTTCAACACTCTATTCCCTCTTGGTGTAGGACATGTATCTTCATGCAGACACTCTGTACCATACAGGGTTGCATTAGTATTATCTGCTAAAGAACTAATGAACACATCATGCAGCCAGTTGTACAAAGCCAAAGCACAGTACTATTATACTAGTCTCTACTTATGCAACTTAGTCATTTATCAGCATGCACTTCAGAGCAAGCATTATGTTGGACCATACATGGGTCAGCAACTAATGCATGTTGTAATGTTATGATAGTTGCATGGGTCCAGTTTGAAGATGTGACAATGATAATGCTAATGGAGCTTTTCATCTTTGTTAAATGCATTAGTCCCATTCGCAAAGTGTAGTAATGGCCCAAAATAAAGAGTGCCACATTTAAGTTGATGGTGTAGCCAATGTTGTCTTTGTCATTACTTTGCTAATGTGATGCTTCAGACGTCTCCTCTTTGCTACTTGTGCTGCACATCAGCTAATGGGAGTGTGCTCCTCATCACCCTGCAACACTGTATTACCATTGCACATGTACACAAATGGCACAAATACTTGTAAATTTTATAATACACCACACAAGCACATGTACATGCTGCTAGAGAAGCTGAAATAACACTGCATCTATTTAAAATCTTACTAGTTGTTGGCCAGTGTTTGAGTAATGAACAGATACTTACGTACAGTAGAACAGAGAAACTGCATGGGTTATATACACTCAGTCAGTCAAACACTGGTACCAGAGACTCAGGCATGCTCTCATGAATAATTTAACTCATACTTTTGCTATGCAAGAAATTACAATGCATAACAATGATGCTCATGTTGGCAATTACAACAGAGGTGGTCATTGGGGAGAAATTTTCAGCAGTCGTATGTATGCCCTTTGGTATAATTTAGACAAATTTCAGTTCATATATATATATATGTTATATATATACACAGCATACATATGCACATACAAGTATAAATAGTATGTATTACATACACTTGCATAAATTATGTACATTCAGTCCAGTAGTTAGTCGCTACACCAAACTGTGTATACCATATTATCAGTCAAATTCCAGCAGGGTATGTTACAAACTGAAAGACAACATTCGGAACTACACATGATGAGGAAAGAGGGGGGAAGGGAAAAATGACAGCGAACCGGACTATCTACAAGTCCCTTCCCCCTTTTTCCTTACCATGTGTAGTTCCGAATGTTGTCATTCATTCGTGTCACCTTGGTACATAGACCATCTTAATTAGCATGTTGCAAACTGCATAACTGAATTGATATTGAAATGCCTTTACTACACTGAGTAAATAATGCTACAGTGTACGTGGGCCCCTCTTCCACTGACTTCATGTTCATGTAGACTTCTCCAGCCTTAGCATCTGTCATAGTGTTTGGGTTGTATGCATGTTAGGTATATACAATAACCCTATGAACAGTATGAATTTCTTCCAACCTTCATGTCGCTGCAGCATACGGTCCTGGAGAACACAAATTCGACACCTTATATGGTTCACATGTTTACATAAAATTATGTCTTCATCAATATGTAGTTGTGTAAATATAATTATATAATTGTGCTTAGCTGTAAGCTTAATAATATACTCATTCAGTGAATAGAACAATATTTGATAATCTGTGAATTTGCTCCAGTTCCAGAATTCATTACCCACAAACCAAGGCTGAGGGAGGGGGAGGAGGGGAGGGGATCAGTGGGGGTTTAAATGGTTCTCCGGACCCACGCAACATGAATGTGATTGAATTTTAAGTGCTACAGAAAACGATCCTCTTCTTATATACCTTTATATTCAGCTAATCTCAGTGTTATTGTATGCAGATGCCGCAGTAATTTTTGCAGAGGATGAAAAATATATGAAGCATGGGCTGGACACATTAGCAGAATGGTGTAAGAAATGGTCAGTTGAAGTGAATGTGGAAAAATGTGGGGTAATGCATGTGAAAAGGAAAGGTGTGAAGAGGACGGAGGAGAAGTTTGATGTTGGAGGTGAAGAGATTGCGGTGGTGCAGGAGTACAAGTACCTTGGGTGTGTGATTGATGAGCACCTGCAAGATACAAGAATGGTTGAAGAGAGAGGAAAGGTGGGAGCAAGAGCTCTAAGTGACTGGCTCAGAAGGTGCAGGGCCACCATGGGGGAAATGAGAGGAGCTACCTTTGTGAGGCTGATGTAATCTCTTGTTGAATCAGTGCTATTGCATAGGGCAGAGGTATGGGGTGGTGGAGCATAACTCGGGCCAGTTGAAAATGTATAGATGCGGGCAGCAAGAATCTTTTTAGGGGTGGGGAGATTACACCCTTTGGTCTCCCTGCAATTTGAGATGAACATGCTACCAATGAAATGGGTGGCAGTGAAGAGAAGCATTGAGTTCTGGGTACAGGTAATGAGGATGACTGATGGCAAGTTTCATGTTTTCAGGTTTCAGGCTGACACCCTAGTGTTTGTATTATACAACACGATGCACTTAAATATGATAATAATAATAATGTACCATAATATCTAGCGGGGAGGAGAAGGCCTTGAAATGCCATTATATACAATTTTCTCTGCTTTCTTGCACAATTCCAATTAGCTCAACTGAATTACTATTCTGTAATATTCAAGGCATCAAAAGGATTGCTTCAGATTGTGTGCAACAGTCTACATAGAAAAGAGGTTATGCTGCTGCTTGATTCTGAACTACAAGAGTGGCCTTTGGACTAAGACCCGTGAGAGGATTGAATACATATAAATTATACCTATGTTCTACTTTGAAATGGACTGTGCTATTTGCCAGCCTCAGCCTGTTATGATTAACCATGCAAAAATATTTGTGGGTGCTGGAAATGAATCTCAGCAAACTCACTATACAGCAAATTGCAAGGAAAACACACCTCTATTTGCTAGCAATGCCACACAATCAAAGTAAACTTAAATTATAATTTCTTAGTCTTTGTCATTCTGAGTTCACAGTTGATAACACTCTATTTCTGGAAATTAACACATGAACCACACTCTAATCAACCCTGTTCACAAGCACTACCTCTACAGGGTTGGCAAATGATTATTGCGCTTTGACTATGATTCAGTATCAGGCTTAGGGAACTCTTCCACCACTTGTGTGTAGTATCCAATTAGCTGGGGAGCAGGGATGGTAATCTTCATACCAGATCCAACTGAGGTGGAGACCTGGAATCCAGTAGAGGAAGATGATCTCTGATACTTGGATGAGTAATCACTTCTGCTTGAAAATCTAAATGGTCCCCATCCAGATGATGAGCTAGAGGAGCTGGACGTGTAGCTGGAGTGTGAGGATCTCATGATGCTGCTAGCGGCTGACTTTGAAACACCTGAGAATTCCATCTGCACATTTTTGGCTAGGAGAAATGAGGTGAGGTATTGAGGAATCTTGTAAACCTCTGTATTGTTGGCTTGAGTAAGGAATTCCTTCTCAGGCAATGGACCAGGGGATACTTTGTAGCGGTCATCAACCTTAGATAAGGAGAACAGAGCAATGGTCATAATATGGGACCGTGATACTTTAAGCCTTCAGTGTCAGGTAAGTACCACTGTTTGGAGTTGTATAATCATATGACTATGTGCATGCACAATTTACATACACAATAATGAACATGCATGGTTCATAAATTGCTAATTGGAGAAAACTCACTATTTTGTAACGCTTGTTCCTGAAGAGGCTGGGTCTAAACCATGGACGCTGACAAGTAACCCTCAATAGTTTACCCTTTACACGGATGCGCTGTGAGTTGGTCATTGTTTCGAATGACCGAGAAAGTGAGCTACTTCTGCTAGAACTGTAAGAACTGGAGGATGATGAACCCCTTCTCCACCACCAAGAATACGAATTGGACCGCCGATATGAGGATGACACAGAGGAGTATGTTGAATCATAGGCACTAGTTGTAGTTTTCTTTTCTGATTTGTCATATTCGTATGCAAAACTGAACCACCGGTCAGTTGGGTCAAATGGCTCACCAGTTGCATCCAACACATCAGATTGTTTGTCTGGAGCTGTAGCCAAATCAGCATTAAGCTCAGTCAGTTCAGTGTTTATTCTGGCAATTGTGCTGTCAATAGCAGCTGTGTTGTCATTTCCAAGCAGTGAATTAAGTTCTCTCACTTCAGTGGCAGACACTCCCCTATCATGGGCATTATCTAGGGCAGTTTTTAGCTTCATTTCGTACTGTTTGCATTCTTTAATGTCTTTCTTCTCTACTCCCGGACTGTTGTAACCAGCAGCTACACATCTGCACCGGCTTGAAGCTAGATCACTAACAGACGTGTTGAGAACATTCTCTGCTGTAGAATCCTTCTGAGTCATGTTAGCAAGTGCAGTATTGAGAACATCTTGACAAGTTGGGTTTCCTGCACTAATCCTTGACAGAGTCAACAGCTGTAGCTGACCCTCTAGATCTCCAATTCTTTGCTGTAACTGTTCTCGGGTCATTGGAAATGGCCTGCACCATTACCAGTGTAGAAGCAAAAGCAAATTAAAATGAATCAGCCCTACATAAAGGTTATTCAGTTAAATTTATGAGTGCATGTGTACATGCACATACATGCATACAGACAGACAGAGACACTCATCCATACATACATTATTGAATTTGTCTGTTCGTTATAAGGTCATTGATGTACTTATGCTATATACATAAACAATTTTCACAAGGAATCATTTGGGACATACATCTCACAGGGGTGTCAGTATACAAACCTTACTGAAGAGCTGTAAGGTATGGTGTGCAACTGGCTCTGTTGTGGAAAGATATACTGAGTGTGTTTCATACTCAGTATATCTTTCCACACTAACACATTGTATGTGCCAGTTCTCAAATTGTAAAGAGGCCCTTTAAATATTGCTTGCTCTCTTTTGCCTGCAGCAGAATATTGCTGTCATTCATAATTATGTATCTTCACTTTCTGGCATATGAGGATATAAGCAATCCTTTTGTTACATTACAATGACATACCTCATGTTACGAATGAATCTAGCTGCTATACTTGATAAGACCTGTGCATGAGTACGGCTCAAGCACAGTATACGGTGCCACTGTTCATTCTTCCATTCCCAGTAACTCGGGAGTGTAACTACTTCTATGCCATTAGCTTGCATAATACATTCTGTCACTGCATGACCGCATACAATACGAGTGGATACTTGATCTGCTATAACATCCACTTTTGGTACATAATCTGTTGCTCAACTAGCCAAAGCTTGACCCACAGGCATACAACATACAGTTGCAGGGATATTCTTACCATTACAGTAATGACATACACACCACATGCATATTATCATACTATAACGCATGTATTTTACCTGTATAGCTAGCATGATGTAAATAATGCAAACTTGCATGCATACTTGGATAGCACATTTGGTATATAGCTATAGAAAGGTGATGATAAACTGTAGCACATGCATCATGTGGAAGTGTTTACAGTAAGGTGCAGGCTATCTGGTTAAGTGACTTTGAGTAAACTAAGTGAACGACTTCAACTGTGAGATGGATACACAAGTTAAGACACATTGCAAAATCATATCAGTCAGACAGCGAAATGCACCAATGATGTCATTAAATGTCAGGAATGAGCCACTGTGGTTTCCAGTGTGTAAATTAGGTCCAGTCTTAATTTAATAGCTGGCTATAGCATGATTGAGCATGATTGATGGAGACCTGGAGTTGTGCACAGGAGTATACAGTGTATTTTGTCTAAGACAGTTACCTGTTACAGTTACCTGTGGGCCAGTTCTTACTGACCTTTATGGCTGCTCGACAGAGGTAGATTGCAATGTTGTAATGCTAAATTTAGTGGTTTTGGGCCAGGGTAGTTGGCTGTTTTAGAGAGGTGGCTGCCTAACACAGTGACCACCTTAGACAGGTTCCACTGTGCCTATACATGAAGTATATACACAAATGGACTATGCTAAGGAGCATGTGCACTTAATAAGGTTACTACTGCCCAACCAAGATGAGATTTAGATTGATACAACTGCAATATCAGATTAATTAACAAAATTAAATGGCTACAGATGGCTAATTTTGCATAATATGCTAGTGTTGCATGACCACCCACAGTGCAACTGCATGTGTACATTGCATGGGGTCCATGTGTGCATGCATACCATGCAGTAAGAGAAACAATAGTAATATTGAATATACCAATACAGTAAGAGAACCTATTGCTGTGCACATGTAAATTTACTGTTATAATGTGAAGCTCTGCAAGCTGTCTGATCAATCAAAAACAAGTAATGAGGCAAATGGCTAACTAGTGCGAGTAAGCAGCATTAGGGTCTTGAAGGAAATTTGGCAGCAAGTCAACAGCAATGGCGAAATTATAGTAATACATTAGATCTAATGTTATACTTTGCACTGTGTCATAATACTACCAGAGCTTTAGTCCGCATTCTTTTCCAAATCTATAGCTCATTGCAATACATTAAATTTGGTGTCAGTGGTGTTTCAGAAGGATATAAACACACAACATAGGGAGAAGTAAACAAGGAGCCACTTTCTTTTGCTTGTGTCAGACTATGAGACATACTTTAACTGTTTAAAGAAGACTAAAATGCAAATGACACAGAACATGATGCTCAATTAAGGCATGTATACTGTCATGCACAGGAATAGACTGTAAACTTACTTGAATTCCAATTCTTCATACCAGTCACCTGGGACAAATGACACCGGATACACCGTTTGAGTCCTGTCTAGGGATGTGAATCCTGAAGCTCTCAGGGTTGACTTGGCATCAAGCAGTTCAACAGCGGGTGACGAGGTGTCCAGTCTACTTTTCTCTAGCTCAACAATATCTTTGTTTCCAACTACCTGCCAGTCTAGGTAGGCGCCTTCTACTTCTGACTGCAGTACAGGATAAGCACCCACAAACCAGTGTTCATATTGATCGCGGGTTAGGTTACTTCTTTTCTCATTTATAGTTGTTTCCATTTTCTCCTTAACTTCATTGTAAATTCTCTGATACTTGCGATAGAGTGCCAGCCTTGTAGTTTTCACGACCTCCCCTTTTACTCCATAGTCTTGCACTTCCTCTGTCAGAGCCTCGAGTGATTGTTTGTGCCTCTTTTTCTTCTCGTCTGACAACTCGTCAAACCCTCTAATGTCCATTGATCCAAGAACGTCACGATAAATGATAGAGAAGCTCTCACCGGATTCTGCTCCACGGAATGGGTTGAGCCCAGGCACAACATCACAGAGCTGAAACATTCTCTGCTGCACACGTAATGGAATGTCAACTATTTTGGCACTTGGATCTTGAGTTTCCAAACTCTGAACATAAGGTAGCCCAGGATAGTAGTCTGTTTTGCTTAGTACTTTGCCAGGCAGAATGAGAGCTAAGCGCTGTTTCTTTGGGACGGTCAAGTCAAAGTCTGATCCAGGCAGAGCGACATCATGCAGCACTTTGTAAAGCCCCTTCAGCTGGTTTGTTGCTGCAGTTTCAACCTCTTCCGTCTGTGCAGTATCAAAGCATAGTACTGCTGCAGCACTGAAGAGGAACAGAGCTAGAAAGCCCGAGGGTTGCATCATAGCCTTCACTGCCTCGCACGTAGAATCTTGAACTTGCTGTTAGTAGCTGACAATTGTGACTCGACTTTTATATCTTCTGTGGCATTCTGTGAAGCAATGGAGAAGCCATTTTACACAATACAGAAGTACTGCATGCTGCACTACTGATATAATATAATTTTTTGTGTTTGAAAATTGTTATCAGTGCAAGGAAGTAGTTTGGCTGCAAGACTGCATATATAAGGAGCTGTAGAGTTTCTGCCAGAACCTGCTGTTGCAAATCCACGCAGTCAATGGTGAACATGGGTTCCAAGTGCTACTTCCTGCTTCTCTTCATGCTTGTATATGTCACTCAGGTGTGCAGAGCCCTTGATGATTCCAAAGAATCTGCACAGAGACTACAGAAGATTTACGAAATATTGCACAACTTGGCACTGCCTAAGGCCCTTCATGGTGGCCCTTCAAGCAAGCGTCTTGTCATGATGCTACCTGGGAAAGTGCTCTATGAGAAAGACTACTACCCCGGCAAGGATTATGTTGATTTCATAACTGACAATGCACGAGCAAGAGACCGATTCGTGGAGATCCCACCATTCAAGATGCAGAATCTCTTCAATTTGGTGGATGTCGTACCAGGCGTTGATCCTCTTCAGGGACAAGAAAGTGGAGAAAGCTTCTCTGCCTACTACCGAGAAGTGCTTGGACAAATGGACATCAAAGGCTTAGATGCATTGACTGAAGACCAACAGAAGCACCTCAAAGACTCTGTGAAAATCCTCCTTGAAGAGATAAATGACCCAGAAGCACCTGACAATAAAATTTCTCGCTGGGATCTGTATCGTCGATATGAAGAAGTGTACAACAATGAAAGAGAAAGAATGGAGCAAGAAATTAATGACAAACGCAACACCCTGACAAGTGTGGAATATCAGTACTGGTTTCAGCGTACCTATCCAGCTTTGCAGGCTAAGGTTGATGGAGCCTTCTATGATTGGCTCATCAGTGGACAGAAAGACTTGGTAGAATTGCACAAAGGTAGACTTGGAACGTCATCACCAGGAGCATTGCTACTGGAGGCTAAGTCAGTCCTGAGAGCCACAGGTGCTGTGGCACTCGATCGCTCAAAAACTATTTATCCCGTCAACTTTGTTCCTGGCAACTGGTATGAATACTTGAAAGATCCGTAAGTTATTCTGGCTCTGCAAATTAATCCTCACTATTATTTTATACGTGGCTGCCCTAAATTTCTTTTCATATATGTTCATTGTGCAGCCATAGATGAATGACTAATCCATAATATTGCAACTAAACAGCTTGTGAATTCTCAGGCATTCAGGTACTGCCTGTTTAGCCCCTATTTAGCCCATTATCAACAGTTGTCCACTTTAGTGGACAAACTTATGCAATCAATTTATGACTGTTGTTGGCTTTAGGTGACAGTACTAGGTTTCCAATTTCAGTTAGTGCTATGGTTCATATTAGCTATATTCCTCCTGTGGTATATACTGCAGAGTGCTGTGCCCTATATGGTTTAATGCAGGGATGGTACTGAACTTCAGAAAATCTGAATCGATTTGTCTAGATAATATTTCTCTGAAAAGTGCTCCTCTGTACTAAGTGTATTTCCAGTACACTAAGTTGTAACTGTTGTAACTCAGCATTAACTATCGAGTATTTCCAAGGCCAAAATCCTGCTTATTGCACTAGCTGAATTATCTGTAAAATATGTTTATATAATTGTGCATGTAGGATAGAGGGCAAAACCCTTTTTGAGCATACAGTTTCCATGGCTACTAAGAAACTCTAAGCAACTGTGCAGAGAAGAATAGTGTCCATTCTTGCCAAGCAAAAATAGTTTTTCTTCAAGATAATGCATCTCCCCAATAGACATGGGGCTAGCATGCAAAACGATGCCTATGAAGATCAGCATTGAGAACTGAACATGGCACATTCATTATGAATGGCAGTTCGCCAACCTTCAAATGCTCTCAGTAACTGTTGTTAGTCAGAGATATGACCTCAGAACAAAGAAATGCTCTAGTCAATAGTATCAGAGGTAAACACATTTCTATCAGATCACCTGGGTTGTTGTGACACATCATGCATTGAAATAAAGGCACACTTATCGCTCATGTCCCAGAAAAGCATAATATTATACAAAAACAAGCAATGGATGTTATACGGAGGAGCATTATCCTAGGACCCTACATGCAAATCTTTATACTTATAGTTATTGTGAATAAATGACTGTTGCTGACTGATAATCCAGACATTGTACAGGTGAACATGGTGCAATGTACCCCTTGTATGTAGGGTCCACTGCTAGTGCTCTATCGTGCAACACCTTTTGTGTTATCCTTATAACTTTGCCACATTTGTGTACAAGTTAGTTTGTCATCTCAAATATTTGTATACTTCATGGATTTGATAATTTCCAATGTGTTAGCAAATAATTATGGGGAATGAAAACAATAATCACGTGTGACTTTGTATTTCAGACAGCTAATCAGGCACCAATCTAGGTTTGTGTCAGAGTTAGACAGACATCAACCCTGATCTCATTAGGTTATGTCAGAAAGCAGTTGAAAAAAAATAATTCTCTTGTGTATGCATAATGAATGCCTCTTGAAACAGTCGTTCATTGTATTCACAAATACAAAATGGCATCATTCACTGTTCTAATTTACTAATATAAATAATTAAGGTATGTTGTTTTGTGTACATGCATACAAAGGCACATGTAATATGTAGGCAAATAGTTTAAATTTGTGGGCAATACGTAGCAGTTTAATCAACAACTGAATGCAGGATGTTTCGGCCCGAAGGCCTTCGTCAGCTGCATACAAAACCCTGTCCTGGCAGTCCTGCTGGTTTTGTACGCAGCTGATGAAGGCCTTTGGGCCGAAACATCCTGCATTCAGTTGTTGAGTAATCTGCTACGTATTGCCCACAAACTATTTGCCTACATTGAACAACGTAGCAATGAACCTCTTCTTCTACATGTAAAATATATGTGACTGCATGTGTGAGTGTCTGTACAATGTGTTTTGCATGCTACATAAGTTTATACACACATGTGTGCATTACTGCTGAATGCAAAGTTAGCTTGCCTGTGTTCTGCAACTTGGATTGTGCTGTGGGCATTGTGTCACATCACTTTGGCATAATATTACTGTTTTCCTGATATTAAGCCTTCCATTATAATTGTATAATTACATGGAACATGTATGTAGTATATAATATGTAAGGGGTATGACTATGCAAGTAAAGGCAGCACCTCCACAGGATTACCTAGAAGCACTTGTTCCACTTACAGGGTTGTCACTCTCAGCCCAGATCAGATCAACATTAGACTAGGCCAGTTGGAAGCTCAGAAGTCATTCCTTCAAACCATTGGCAGTTACACCGGTGATGGCTGCGATATTCAAAATCAAGTTGATGGTGCAGATACAGCATACAATGACAAAACAGGTTCACTGGAAAATAATGGCACAGCAGTGATGACTAAGCGATGTAAGTGTCTTGTAGCTGGTGGAAACACAGACAATGCAGACTGTCAAGGTTTTCAAGGGGCACTTGACCTCACTCTTGAAAATGCCCAAGAGGTTGCATTCCAGTACCAAGGCCGAGCAGCTCTTAAAGCTGTACAGAGTGGCAACAAGGATGCAGTAAATGCTATGATAAGGGGAATCGATGCTCAAATTGCTGAGCTAACAGATCAGTTGCAGAATTCTCCTTCTGTACTGTCAGATGTGGGCGATGCATCAGAACAAATAGCAGGAAATGCACCATCTGCACCTTGGCTTTACTTTTCTTGGAACTCAGAAGAAAGTCAACAGACAGAGACTTCATCTCAATCTTCATTCTCAACCCAGACCTCTTTCCAGGCTAGCTTTGGGCTCTTCAGCATTGGTGGAAGCTTTGGGTACTCTAAATCCACTGCCAATGCCTTCAGTTCACTGAAGCAGGATAAAGTTAAAGTAGCTGGACAGATAATGAGGGTTTCGGTCCAGTTGCCCTGGTTCAGACCTGAACTGTTTCGGAATGAACAGCTGACACTGGTGAGTTGCTCCTAGTTGGATCTATGCTGTGCAAAATGGATGAATGTTTTACTGAGTGGGACAATTTCATTTCGCTGCATTATAATATAATTTATTATTAGAAATCTATAACTAAACCTCTGCACAATTTAATATTTACTGTGATAATGTACATAGTATTACACTTAGCACGTACAATCCTGGAATACTCAAAATCCACAGATAGAAACAAAGGTACATTTACATAATTATAACATCATACACTAGAACATATTAAACTAATATTAGTACCTGTTTGAAACTTTAGGTAACTGACAGGTTTTCTTAAGATAAAATGCAATCTTAAATTTTCTATGGTGTTCTAATTAATGTGTGTAAGTTGGTGCAATAGCATAATTTTGCATATGACTCAAGATAGCACAGATACTTCAATATTTAACATGCTGTAGTAGTAGTGTGCTTTATATCTTCCACAAACAAGTAACCAACACAAATAAAAGTTATAGTTATAGGTTACCGTAGTGACTTTTGGAACATTATCACATGGTTTAGTCTGTCTTCTTCTCTCCTACTTGCTTGTCCTTTCTACCAGAGGAAGAAAACTGCCTTTTCTGTGTCACCAGGTACAAAATCATCGGATAAGGAATTTGTTAAAGCTGTTCTGGACTCTACCAAAAGTGGAAAGCACTACCGCATTCCCCAGTACATCACAGGCCTCCTCCTGTGCCGTAACCTGGACTTGGAGATCTCTGGCTTAAATCAGCAATCTACCCGAAGTTTTGTAGCAACATCAATGTCAGCTGGTCTTAACGTTGGATATGGGCCATTTTCCTTGTCGACCAGCTTTTCTAGCTCCAACCAAAAGGCATCTTTCCATGCGAGCTCGACAGCCACTGGACTGCAGATCAAGGTCCCAGGCACCCAGGTGATAGGATACTACACTGAAGTGGTGCCCAAATTTCCAGTTGAAGATACCGGAGAGTAGCACCATATGCAGGAAGGGGAGAGGAAAGGGAGGTGACTGCCTTGAGTGATTAGGCTACATTAGGCAAATGTGAGCGTATGTGTGTGTGTGTGTGTGTGTTTTAGTGTGCATCAATAGCACAATGTAAGGAGTGAAGCATATGGACCATAAAGTCATGTAATCGCATTATATAACCTCATCTCCCTTCCATTATTATTAACTAATAATAATTATTAATAGTGTTTGATTAACATTTACACCGCCATACAGCTACCTTGTTTAGGGATTCTGATGTCAAGTAGTGTTGTACTTTAATCAAAGCACTGCACATAAAAAATTCTTCATCTTGTGATTCAAGCAATCACACGATGCACAGACACTCATAAGTTAGTTAAATGCCTTCTTCTGTGCAGCAGTGACTCTCCATATTAATTGTATCTAAAATTGTCTAACTGCATGGTGGTTGATTCATAGCCACAACCTTCATATATAATTATGTGTATACTGAGTGTTTATGATGATGTCTGGATGTTGAGATCTGCCATAACGTGCCTTAATTGGTAGTGCAGTTAATCACTCCATCTAGCCTAGTATGCTAGACCCTCTCTACCATTCCAAGTGCCCAGGGCAGAGAGGCCTAGTTAGCACACTAGTCTAAGACCATTATCATTCCAGCCAGGTTAGCAGCTGAATACACCATCATTGAGGGTAGGGTATATGTGAATGATCTGCAACAACTAATAAAACAGTATGCACATTAATATTACTCATCCGCTGTCATGTAACTATACTTATTTAGTACACTTATTATGTCCATAACAGTATGTTTGAACATGAATGATTATCTAAACGTCCAAGCACTAGCTACTGTACTTCAATCAATTCCTTACAGTACAACTGTATCACACCAGTCTTGAATGTTCCAAGCACACTATATAATGCTGCTGGCTTGATATAAGCTGAGAACATAACCTAGCAACTAAAACATGGTATACGTATGTTATTCAGCTCAACAACGTGCAGGAACCTGAGCACCCATAGAGGAGCACACATTCATGGATCTAATGCCACTGCAAATGTTAAGGTCTGCACTTCTATACAACATAAAATATAGGAAAGAAGTACTATGTTTTATCATGCAATTTACCATGTATACGCCTTATTAACTACTTTTTGTGCATATTGAGAATCAGAATGGTAAGACCTGAGAATCAAGACCACCTAGAAGATCCTGACTGAATCCTCAGTGGTCTGCCCACTAAGGCAGTTAAACAATTGTAATAATGAAAGTAAAGTTGACACACATTTTCTGGAAGCCTGCATCAATAGGTTGTCCAAACAACTGTATACAATAAAACAGAATGAAGCACTCTCCACACATCACCAGTGCCATACAGCAGCACCATACACCCTACAGCTAAAAGCTATCTCAGCATTCGAGACAAACAGTGCACTCCTCAACAAAAGCAGACGGCCAAGCCTTTCATCAGAAGGAACAGATAAAAAGTAAGCGAAACTTCATACATATAATTATTAACAAAACAAGCTAATGCCCATAATGCCTGAAGCACATCTAAATAAATAAAACAAACACAATTACTGAATTTTAAATGTATGTAAGTGTCACAGTTACTATACCAACAAAATGAATGCACTGCAATGAGGTTGTGATACAGCAGTTCACAGCACAACAATGCTAAGTAAGTCATGTCTTTAGACTAGTTGCAGAGATAGCTATTGACTTGATGTGCTTGCCAGGCACCACTGCCATTGTTAGGATTCGCTTCAGGTAGTCCACAGTTTGGCTCTCTGAGAGGAGAACATTACAAAATGTAAATATCTGCAATATGACATATTCATGGAGTACCGACCATATTTTGGGGAAAGCTGCTAGCTACACTAGTACATTAGCAAGTAGTCTATTGATATCCCTTTTGTAAGTTAAATATCCCTGGAGTCAGGGGGGGGGGAAGGGGGGTAGGGTACTAGAGCCACACAATAATTATTGCTCCAGAGAAGAATGTCAACACGCCTGATTGGATTAGCCACCAAGCTGCACCACAAAAGGCGCCATGCTCTTCCGCTACTGCCTGGAGTAATAGTACAAAGATTAATATTTATGTAAAAGCTATAAATTTGTCACTTTCGGTTGGCGGAGTTACAGCCCAAGTGACAGAAAGATATGGTTGGCAGTGTACAACATTCTTTCATGAGTCATTGACACCCTGTCTTGTTTGTCTACACAATAGTCTCATTGACTGTCTGGTTGGGCAGATCAGTAACACATAATCTAAGCTGATTGATCGATGACGTCAGTTTGTAAAAATGGAGGGGATGAAGCGGTCTGGCTACGTGAGTCTAGTGGCCATCTAGATGAGATCGTCTAGCTTGACGTACGTGGCCTGATCACCTTTAACATGTTTCCTCCGTGCTTGAAAGTGAATACCACGTAGACACTCAAAATTCACTTTAACAAATGCCTTCTTACTCCTGTTGTTGTCTCACCGGTATAATGGCCTTCCTTTGTCCTTGGTATGCTTTCCTCACAGTTTCCCAAGACAATGTTCATATCTCTGTCGGTGCACAGGAGATCCCCAACGACAAACCTTCCGTCAGATAATTCAATTCGTAGCCGCTTGTTCAGGAAGCCTCGCAGGGTCTCTCGCTCATGATCGGTCACGACATCTTTGTCAGCCATTTTATTAAGTTGCGCAACTGACATGCGTGGGCGCACACTGAACGAGTGTACACAGCAAACGGTTTTCTCAGAGACAAATAATGGATTTAAAGCTCGAATATATTATGGAGAATGCAGGTGCAATTTGGCATCACTGATAGGAGTAAGGTGCCAAGGATCATGATGTGTCTGGGAGTGGACAGCAAGCCAGACCGAGCTCTACGTGTGTAGCTAGCTAGCTAGCTATGATGTTTGTTTGTAAGAGTTGTGTACCATGTGACTATATCTCTTAGAAAATAGCATCTACTGAAACTATTAGGAATCAGCATCTTGAGAAGTTGCTACTTTCCTTCTATCTAGCTAGCTAACTTTGTGTTGACTAGGAAGAAAACACCCCATTAAATTTTATTGTCAGTATTGCACAAAAGTGAGGAGAGCATGACCAGAGGGCCTACATGAATTCATAATGGCATTGAGCATTGGGTGATGTGCGACACAGAATTTCTGTATTGGTTTGCACTGTGGAATATAGCTGACCAGTGCAGCACCATGTATGGCAAGGTACAAACCTTCATTCACATATTCACATGAAAATAGGTTGAGTGTGCAAGAGGACCCCACTTGCACCCTCACACACACATGCACACACACACACACACGCACACACACACACACACACACGCACACACACACACACACACACATTAGCTATATGTGCATACGTAGGCTTGCATTACCGTTTGTTGCATAATTAATCTCCCTCCTTAAGCTCACTGTGGCCAATTGTAAGCAATCTGGATCCAAACAACCACCCACGTCCACTGAGCTATACCTTGGACCCCACCTCCACTGAGCTATACCTTGGACCCCACCTCCACTGATCACGAGCTATACCTTGGACCCCACCTCCACTGAGCTATACCTTGGACCCCACCTCCACTGAGCTATACCTTGGATCCCACCTACACTGAGCTATACCTTGGACCCCATCTCCACTGAGTTATACCTTAGACCCCACCTCCACTGAGCTATACCTTGGACCCCACCTCCATTGAGCTATACCTTGGACCCCACCTCCACTGAGCTATACCTTGGACCCCATCTCCACTGAGCTATACCTTAGACCCCACCTCCACCGAGCTATACCTTGGACCCCACCTCCACTGAGCTATACCTTGGACCCCACCTCCACTGAGCTATACCTTGGACCCCACCTCCATTGAGCTATACTTTGGACCCCACCTCCACTGAGCTATACCTTGGACCCCACCTCCACTGAGCTATACCTTAGACCCCACCTCCACCGAGCTATACCTTGGACCCCACCTCCACTGAGCTATACCTTGGACCCCACCTCCACTGAGCTATACCTTGGACCCCACCTCCACTGAGCTATACCTTGGACCCCACCTCCACTGAGCTATACCTTGGACCCGACCTCCATTGAGGTATTCTTTGGGCCCTACCTCCATCAAACTATTTTTACCTCCATCGAGCCATTGCTTGGACCCCTCCTCCAAACAGTCTGCACTGTTGTCAATTTCATCACTATATATATTTTGTGTGATTGATCTGCTTGGATTCTCACAGACTTTGTTTAATTTCATCTTGGACACATAGCCTGTAGCATGTGCTTTAGCTTTAGCATTATGCAACTATATGCATGGAAGGAGCCTATATACTAGTTAGGTACCGCATATTACAGACTGAATCATGCAATACTGTGGAATATTGATAAGGCTTAAGGTTGTGGTTGCAGGAGCACAGGCGATTGAGGTGTCATGATCAAATCTACACGGGTAGCATGTGCATGTAACATACAGTTTCACATTGTAACTTTGAATTTCTGTCCTGACTGTACGAACATCGGTCCGGTGTACCAATCACTGTCTGCACCTCAAGTGTCGATAGTGGGAGGCAGCAAACAGTGGTTTGAAAGTTGCATGTATATAGCTATGGACACATAGCTGCACATAATTATGCAATACACGCCATTATAGGTGAGCCTAAACTCAAACCTATACACTACAGTTCCAATATACAGTGCAAGTGCAAGTTAAAATATGCACCACTAATCTAAAGTAAATAATATAATGTAATTAAAATATAACGTCCTGGAGATTTTAAGGCCCTGGAGACTAGACGCTTCATACTCCTAGAAGGTATGGGTTAATTGACGGATATTAAATTAGCTGGAATTTTAAATTAAACCTTCATTCTTGTGTGAGGAGCCTCCTATGTGCTAACATAAATCCGCATAGGCTAACACTGAATGTATTGTACATTTATATTGATACATGGCGGCATTTAATATATTAAACCATCCGAGTGTTTACAGGCATGAAACTTGACAGCCATGGGTCAGGTGTCCCTACTTCCTATACAGTATATATATATATATATATATATAAAATAATACAGTACATACATATAGGTCATTACTATAGGTATGTATATAGATTGATGGCCAGTGGAGAGGAAAAGAGCTCGAAGTACAGGTGTTTAATTTGCAGAGAGCTATTTTGAGAAATATAATGGATTTGAAGTGTCCATTGTCCAGTCAAGGTCACAGTGCATTATAAGTAAATTAATACACTTAAAACTCTCCTCGGGACACTGGGAGTAGCATAAATGAGAGAGATTCAACTAACATCACCATATTTGGGCACAAATGGGAGATGCACACATGCAACGAGTATGGTGGCATATGTCTGTAGTGGCCTCATCACCTTCACACTAAACTCATCGAGCTATAGCTACGGACCTCTAGCTTGAACATAACTATGACAATATATTATCATGCATACTTATGTATACTCATCTACCCTGTGGCCCTGGGTGCATGCATAGTATAATCATGCTTATGTGTGTAGCACCGTTCACTTTCAGAGATACACATGCAAAGCCCCCATCTATCCACTCAGCACATCACTCAAATGTGCAATTGCAAGTGTCAGCGCACATGACACTGTTCTATCCATAATTATGTGTATAATATACATGTAGCAAGGTGGCACACTTGTGTTGTGCACACATATACACATATACACAATGTGATGCACACATGTGCTTATATGCCATACATGACATGTATGTGATGCTGCATAACATTATATTGGAAAACATAATTTTATGCATTGTCTGCCAGTTAACCTTTGATCAGTGACCCCTAAGTGTGTGTCCTAGCTAGTAGCTAGCTATGGGATGGAAGAAAGAATGCAAATTGTGTTAAGTATTGTAAAGGGCTACACTACCCCAGAAGTGCTGACATACTGCACGTTCCCTCAAGCTCAGAAGTGCCATGGGCTTAAGCGTACTCAGAATAATACTATGAGAAAGTGAGACAGGTCATAAAATTAGCTTACATAGCACAGGGGGTCTGGATGATCACACCATGATCACCAGTATTTAAAAGGAATGCGTTGTGATGTATTTGGAATATTCGCTGTTGTGTAAGGCCATGGGGAGGACATGCAGTGAGTGGTCACTTGTTGCTACATGCAACAAGCAGGAGTTTAATCATAGTGAGCATGTGAGACATGTTATGAAATGCCCCTCCATCTTGCATGTCATGCAAAGGAGTGGAGTCCTTGTTTATTGCAAGTTTGCTCCAGTGAATAAGGTGCATATATGATTACATTTCAGCTGACCAGCACTTCATGAGCAGTTTGTGACTAGTGAGCTGACCCGTTTTCATTTTCATTCTCAATTATTCAAAGGCTGTTATTTTCTATCTTGCATGTGCATACCACAGCTGACCTCCATTCAGCTTCACCAGTAATGGTAACCACAGATGTTAAGAAACAATCCATTTCCTTGTCCATCTCATTACCTCCAAGTCAGTGGTGTCGTTGGCTGAATCACTGACAGTGTATCACTTTTCTTTCCATATTTGTACATGTAGCTAAGAGTGCTAGGGCTCAGCATACTGGTTGACATACCAACAAAACACAAACTACCACTGCAGCTGATCATGAGCAACTGCTTCTGTGAACATGTGATAATTATTATAGCTTGCCAGCTAGGAATAATGTAATGTATAAAAATTTAAAGATTCAGATCTAGACTTAAAGATCTACATAGCTATAGCTAATTAGCTATACTAGAGCTAAGCATTTAATTCATGTAGCTACAGTACTTATACAGAACATGATCGGAGTGACCTTTAATTTTGAAAAGGGTGTACTTGAAAGTTCCATAGTTTTGTGTTAAAATATATACTGTGTCTTGTGAGTAGCTAGCTAAATGATGAGCAAGCACGCTTTTAATACTAAGACACTTAAAGGGAGGAGGTGGCACATTGCTTAAATTTTCGCTAATCACTAGCTGCTATGGTGTAGACATGGCTCTGAATCTCATGGACGGATGGCAAATCTGCACCTTTTGTCAAATGCATGCATGCTTCCACTAATCCAGTTCCCAGGCCCTGGCCCACACAAAACCTGATGGAGACCCGTCCCCGGTAGCTGCTCCGCTATTTGAAGGGGCGCCACACATAAAAATGAAAGCAATTTAAAGTTGGGTCGGGAACAAGACTTTGGTTTAGCAGCTGCAGGTGCACAAAGCGAAGAGAACTGAAGAGAAGACTTGAAGATCGGTAGTTTTTTGATCTGCATGCTACCTTAGATTGTGTTCTATTGCTACTAGTGCTCAGAGAGCAGCTGCAGAATGCCATGTTTTGATTGCAAAATATGGTCCAACATCTAGGTGTACCCTTGTGTCCATTGGGTGTTGTGTTGGATCGCTGACTACAAACAGACAAACATGTCATAAAATGTAATGTCTATAGTTGGATTAGCACACAGTGACTACATGTGGCATAGTTTAATGACAGAACCAAAAGGTCACACCTGCATACACATAGTCCTGTATTGAATATTTTCCTTCAATTAGTATCCCTCTCTCCACCCTTGCTGATGGTGGGCCTTGGTGGCCCAAGGTGGCTGCCTCAGACATGTCCTAGGTTGATGGCTGCAAGAATGTCTTTGTCAACTGCAAAGAGCATCTGAAAAGCAGTAGGACCAAATAGTCAAACTTTGAACTAGATCTGCGGGCTGATCTGTGCAATGATGTCAAGCCCATGATCCCACTGGAGTAATTCTCCAGGAGGTAAATAGATTTGGACAGTGATGTAGCAGTGTAGGGGCATGTGTGTGTGTGTGTGTGTGTGTGTGTGTGTGTGTGTGTGTGTGTGTGTGTGTGTGTGTGTGTGTGTGTGTGTGTGTGTGTGTGTGTGTGTGTGTGTGTGTGTGTGTGTGTGTGTGTGTGTGTGTGTGTGTGTGTGTGTGTGTGTGTGTGTGTGTGTGTGTGTGTGTGTGTGTGTGTGTGTGTGTTAGAGGGTGAAGGGACTTGAAGGTTTGGAAGGGATCCCCAAAATATGTACCGTAAGGCTTTGGTTATGATTGCTGACCCATGCATGACAAGTGCTGCATGCCAGACATTGTCAGTTCACGCACACCCACACACACCAATGACCACAAACACATAACTTAGTTATCACACATGCTATGCACACCATTATATGTTGGCATGAAACCACAGCCATTAATTGTTCCATGTGTAACATGTTACAGATGCAGGACCAATACATGTACACATGCCAAGTAGAGGGCAGCCTGTCATCCAAATGAGTTGCACATTGATCTTCAATTATTGCATGTGACTGAAGAGCTAAGGGCTGGAGTTGGCATGGTTTCTGCCCCATACACATGTCATTCTTTAATCTCCAAATGCCCACTAGTGATTGTCCTTGACTGGACCCTTCATTGGCTCTGCTCCCTTGTTAGTAGCATTAGTCGTCATCCCCTCTAAGGCAGTGGTCCATATATGGTCATCGGTCAATTCCTTATGCATTTTAATTTCTGAGAATGACCACTCACTAGGATTCCACATGTGCTGTAGATGTGTATACAAATTAAATCACCAATCCACATCAACAGTGCTGCAATATTTGACTGCACAACCACTATATAAACCTTTGAGGTTCATATTCTGTAGTTGCCCTACTTAAGGAGCCACATTTTGCTTGTATTTTGTACAGTGCTTGGTCAGAAGGTGCAACCCTAGCTCACAGTGGTGGGAACGAGTCAGACAAGATATCAGCATAGACCAGAATGGCCAGAAAGTGTGACATAGCAGCTGACGTGCTCTGCATGCTCAAAAGGCACAGTGCCTCCTGCTTGTGAACTCATTGCCTCCCTACTGTTTCTATACAGCTACCGTTACAAGTGAATCTGTGATTAATGTCCATATATATTATTATATAATTATTTTGAACAATGTTACTAAGCCAGACAGGTCAGAACTCATGCCCACATCATGTTTATCATGGCATCTTGGTTAGTATGCATGCAACGTGTACAAACTATTGGAGTGTTTTTATCCCAATCCCATTGGTTCTCTCCACTGTCAATGATGTGCATTCTGTTTTGTGTGTGTGTGTGTGTGTGTGTGTGTGTGTGTGTGTGTGTGTGTGTGTGTGTGTGTGTGTGTGTGTGTGTGTGTGTGTGTGTGTGTGTGTGTGTGTGTGTGTGTGTGTGTGTGTGTGTGTGTGACAGTACTAAATAGCTACAGTGGAACCTGTGTAAGGCGGGCACTGTGCTACCTCTCAAAACAACCAGCCTCCCTGGCCCCAAATGGCACTCATCATCATCATCATCATATACATTATTACTCATGCTGTGATAACAAAAAGTATATCTAAGCAGAGTAAATGTGCTCTACTGTCTCTTCCCACTTGTCTTTGTCTGCTGCATGGATACGTAACTGCTCCAGTCCACTTGCAGTTTTAAGGTTCAGGCCCACTTTCTCTAGCTCTGATCTTAGGGTGCTCAGTAAACAGGTCCTGGGCCTGCCTCTTTCAGCCTTAGGTATTGCATGCACAGACAGGTCTAGAGCCTTTTGGGCTGGTGCATCCCTGGGCAGCCGTAAGCAATGACCAAGTAACCTTAGTCTGGCCCTCTGTAGGTCATGGGATAGTGGTCTTGTCTGTGGCACTAAGGCATTGTAATCTTTTTCTCTATAGCAGCTGTCTCGCTATAAGGGTCAGTTATAACTAGCCCGAAGGTGGCTATCTTGTACAGCTTCCAGTGTGATGCTGTATTTTGTATAACTTTACCTCATAACTTAACAAGTATTTCAAGTTAAAAAACTCATGGGGCGCCAGGGCGCCCCTGAACCTCGAACTACTTGCTAGCAATTTTCCCATGTACGTTCAGTAAATCAGATAGTTGGGGCACAGTATTGTTGTTGGCCTGAAAGATACATCAAGACACACTAGACCGTTGGGTTTGCAAGAGTTTCAAGTCTCCAGAGCAGCCAGCCATATCCAGTGAAAGCATCCCTACCAAACTGTCAAATATTTGCCTACTGCTTTTTGATCTATATGACATTCTGAATGAGCAGGTGTTACTTTGTGCCTGGAGGAGGAGTGTGCTGGCTAAAAGGCTACCCTATGATGACTCTATGAACGAATCATGGCTATATTTATGTGTCATGACTCGCTGGTCTCCCATTATTGGCCTACGGGTCACTAGACTTCTGTTTTAGGGCTGTACCTCGCAGAAAAACAGTTACGTAAGCTTCCGACAACAATACTATTACTTAAACATGTTCTAGAAACACTTTGCGTTCTTTGTATGCTCGGAAAAATCTAAAGAAAGATGGTTTTGAGCCTAGCAAACAGAAAGCGTCGAGCGCGCGGCCATTTTACAATGTCCGTCAGTGATAATTGGAGCTGTATCTCGCAGAAGAGACGTTCCTTAGGCTTTTTATTAGTATCACTCTATTAACACATGTTTATGACCACATTTCGTTCGATTCAAACACGGCGAAACGTCATTAGAGAGGATTTAAAGCTTTGTACAGATTGACGTGAGTGCCGCCATTTGCAATGTCAGAAAAATATATATTATAATATACGAACATGAAGCCATACGAATACCTAAATCTGAAAACAATATAAGGGCGCCGAAGCCCCAAAAATTCTGTATGTGTAACGCATTTAGCTAGCTAGAGACTATATAGTCAGATAGTAACTGACTGTAGTGTATCTAATTATATTATACAATGTGCTTGCAATACTTGTATGGAAGTACAGTTGCCATTACTATATTATTTTGGGTAACTTGATGCTACTCATGTAGCTAGCTAGCTAGCTAGCTACATGAGTAGAATCACACATGCACGCACGTACACACGCACGCACATACGCACACACAATCTAGCTAGCTACGGTCAGTGGTGACTGTTTGGCGAGTAGGTGAGACTTGGCCAGTGCACACAGCAGTTCACCCACACCTCTGTTTAGCATAACATAATATGTTGGGTTGTGTACAGTCCCTCTGTAGTGACAGGGAGAGAGCTGAACAGGGACAAGGTGGAAACTTCCGGAGGCGTCTACGTATCACGTGACGGAGGCAAGCATAGCGAATTTATACACATACACAATGTAATTTTCCGTACTGTAGGGCGACCCTGATAAATCTATGATAAAACGGACATAGATTTTTCCTCTATCTATGCTCTGGGAGGCAGCTCTACCTGTATCCACCTCTTTGATCTGTACAGCGCATCGAACCCTTGGGAATGGACTTACCACTTACTGGTAAAGGTGAGCAAGTGCAAGTGCAGGCAATGCTTAAGCCGTTACTGAATGTCGATGATTTCATACGTGTGACTGACCGTCATCCCAGCACTGCCACTGTACCTGATAGCTACCCAGGCCGTCTGTGATATTAGCGGATGGCCTAACTTGGTATGAGGGTAGATTGTTTGTCGCACTAACCAAGAGGTTCTCAGTTATTCGTTTTAGCGGCTGGTTGGCTACTTTCATCACGGTCATTCTGTTTTTCACATGATCATCTTGGTCAGAGCGGCCCTCGCAGTCATGTACACCGCACCAGAGCGAAGCAGTGCTACTAGAGTATAGGCACCCAAAACAACACGTTCTGGTCTTAACTATGCCAGCGCATTCTTGCGTAGTACGTATAACGTGATGCGTACTAGGTTAGAGGAGACGAAGGTGAGTGGGCGGTTAATGTGTCCCAATGGTTCTCCATTCATCATCTCATCAACTGTGTGAGGTTCTCTAGAATCCATCTAAGTAAAGTAACGAAGTAAAGGACTAAGGATGATTTGGTTATATTGGCTATGTAGCCTACACTGTGATAGTTTGCATTTCACCTCTCCAATGCACTCGCCTGCAGTAACCCAGTTGGCTAGTCACACTGGTGAATGGGATAGACAGATTCTGCTGTATTATGAATCTCATGTTTTTAAATGAACTAGTGTATAAAAATTCCTTTAGAATTAAAAGGGATTTAGGAATGGCCAGCAGAAAAAGCATAGAAACAAGCAACAGTAACTCAACACCATGATGAACCACATTGCCATGATTGTTATGCATTCTTAATTTCCTTGTACAGCTACATGGGCCCAAATGTCTAGCTAGCTAGTCCCATGTAGCTACAAGGAAATTAGGAATGCATAGCAAACTTCATGGCAATGTGTTCATCATGGTGTTCAGTTACTGCTGCTTGTTTCTATGCTTTTCTGCTGGCCATTCCTAAATCCCTTTTAATTCTAAACGAATTTTTATATACTAGTTTGTACAGTTTTTGCACATCCAAAGAACTATGGTTACATCAGATTGAAACCAGTGCTGACTAATACCCCTTCTTTAAATTAGCTGAAGATTGTGCAGAGCATCGAGCACAGTTATGCCACTTTTGATAAAGCGGCTGCCATGAACCGTACAGTATACCAGCACAACAAAATGGCGGTATTGGGGTATGTTTAAGACACGGGAGCAAAAAACTTCATGCTCTCTCCAACGCTGTATGAATTGGATTGCCACCAGCACTCAGATCTTCACCCTTCAGGTACATATGCGAGTCCTGGTACGTGACTTAAGTCCATAGGTGTCCTGTGTCTTGCGCTAGGAGCGCGCAAAAATTCAGTGGGAAGAAGAATAAGAATATGAAAAGACAAAATGGGGTAACAGCGGCATGTGAAGCTTTCTTCTTACATGTACTCCAGTCTTTGACTTGGATACATTGCGGTCCTTAACTGTTTGATAAACACTTATCCATGGCCTTCAATTGTTCTTCTTTGCCACGGTTCGGCTAGTTTCACCGAAGTGCGCTAATACATTAAGATAGGAGACACCATTTTGAACCGGGCACATTCCTAAATAGACGTCACGAGCGTGACTTCTGATATTCAGACAGTTGACTGATGTGTGTGTGGTAGCATTATCAGCTGATTGGTATGACTTTTGTAAGCAAATGCCAGAGCTACTTACACCTGTGTCTAATGTACAACCTGTGTGTCCACTTGTCCTACGGTTAACTGTAGTTGCATGTTGTTGCTGCATCCTGTCCCAACTTTGGCTGCATGGTTTCAAGTCATAACAATCGTGCCCACAAGATGTAGTGAGATACAGCAACCAACTGTCACTTGCACAAGAGCACAACCTTTGACCTCTTGACCATGTGTCCAGCTGTGCACTGTATGGTGCTACCTGAATTGGGTTGCTGCATCCCATTCCAACTTGTACCATGTTGGTCTACTTCCACAAGCTCTTCATCTTGTGTTAGTGGTGTTCTTCTACCATTAACTAACACAGGCCCGGAGCAAGCAGTTTCCGGGTGGTCCGGCAAAAATGGATGAAAACTTGCAAGTCAATAAATATAATCAATACATTACTCTCAGAGTAACGTATTGAGTCTGTATATAAAATATTACAGTACTGAAATAATAATCAGAACTTTCCAAAGACTCGTAGTCTGTGTTCTGACCCTTCAACAAAATCATTGCCAACTATGTGTGCATCTAGGGAGTCAGTACAGTTCTTATGGACATGCAACAGCAGTAGGTTGTTCAGCCGAACTTGGCTCATGGTGCTCCTTAAATATGTCTTGACTCTCCTCAATGCGCTAAATGATCGCTCTGATGTGGCATTAGTGGCAGGCATGACCAAAATGAGTTGGAGCAGTCTCAAAGCTTGATTGATGAGTTGGCACTGGCCCTTTGATAGTGACAAGAAATATTTCTTGATATCGAAAAGTGATGGCTGAATGCTGCAATCCTTGAAAGTGGACCTAAATTTACTCCAAATGTGGTAAGCTGAGAACGTAAATCATCAGGTTGAAAATCATCTTTGTAAAAGGAGCAAACAGCTTGGAAACAGTCCTCAATGTCATCACCTGTGCAGGATTTCAGCAAAAGCTGTTCCAGCACTGAGTACACCTTGTACCCTGGTTGTTCCATGCGGTCTACAATACAAGAAGTAGCAGAATCAAGTGCTTCAAAATACAGTTGACGATAAAGCTCAATTGGGGTACTGGGGAAATACTCCGTCTCTGCACCCATGCTGCCTACATCAGTAAGGCGATTTGGCGTTTTTCTTTTCCTTGGAAGAACTGGATCTTCAACTTCAAGTGACATAGCCATATCTGTTACGTACTTCCAGAACAACTCGAAAGCCTCATCTGATCGCATGGCTTTCAGAGTATTGACAACCTAAGATGTGATCTTCTGTCCCTCAACTGCAGACATAGTTGTTGACTGTAGTGTTTGGCTGAGGTTGTCACTGTGGCATAGGATCTTTTCTCCAAGCACAGCTCCAAAGAAAAACTCAAACGATCTCATCTGGGTTGCTACTCCAATGATTCTTGCCTTTGTCTCCGTATCTCTTGCCGCCTCAAGTGCTTCCTCCCAAGTGATAAGTAGAGCATCATAATTAGAAATTATGCTTGCCAAAGAATCAGCCCGTACTGTCCATCGGGTTGGGCAAAGGACACGGATACCACCACTGCCAGTAGTCAAGGTAGTTTCTTTCACTTGCTTGAAAATACTTTCACGGCGAGGAGAGTACTTAATCAACTTCGTAATTTCATGTGTCACCTCCAAAGCATGCTTGATGGGCTTCGAATGCTTGAGTACATCACATGGCCAAACTAATGGTGTGGCCATAGCAATGAGTAAAAACTGCTCGTGGTTCTTCGTCTTGAATTCTTTTCGCGACACCAGACTTTGCTCCACTCATGGCGCTAGCACCGTCGTAACATTGCCCGTGAAGTTTTGCTACAGAAATGTTGAATCTCTTCAGGCAATCCATGGCAGTGCTAGCTAGGACTTCAGCTTTGATCGAGGCAACCTGATACAAGCCTAAGAACTCCTCATGCACTTCAAGCAAATCTGACACCCAGCGAAAAACAATAACAACTTGCTCTGTGTTTGACACATCAGTTGTCTCATCCATCATCAAAGTGAGGAAGGGTGAGCTTTGAAGACAACTGGCAATGTTCCTCAAGACAGATATGGCCATGGTTTTCAAAATTTCATTTTGAATTTCATGAGACGTGTACTTATTCTGTTTCCGCTGAAGCCATGCAACAAGGTCAGGGTCATCATCTGCTCTAAGTCTCAGCAGTTGCATGAAGTTGCCATCTTCTTCATCTCCATCACCCCGCAAGCTAATCCCCTGCCTGGCCAAGTACTTGATTGATGTAACAATTTTCACAAACATTCTTCTATTAATCTCCTTCTCTTTTGCGTGCTCTCTAGACAAGAGCTCTCCAACATCTTTTGTTGTTGAGGGGATAGTGACAACTATGTCAACCGTGTCCTTGTGACATTTCGTCTGCTGGTGGCGTTGAAATGCAACAGTAGCATCTTTCCAGTTTGTAAATCCCTTAGAAACAAAAGCGTCGGCAGCTGATTCCTTCAACTTTCCCTTCTGGAAAGCTGTAGCACAGACGTGACACAAGACATAGTCGTCTGTTTCGTTGTAATGTAGCCATGACCATTTGTCAAACCATGCAGCTCGGAAAGTACGCTCTTCGATTGATTTCTTCCCAAAAGATCTCTTGGGGAAGACAAACTGTTTCGGTTTGTGAGGAGAAGGTGGCAATGCCATCTGCGACGCCGAGGTTGACTCCAGCGCTGAACAAACCGAACGAACAAAGCCGGAAACAATTAAACCTTGAGGCCTGTATCACGAGGGTGGTTGCGCAATCTTATATCACATGGCTGGCTCATAAGATGGCGCTTTTGGACACCTCGTCGGTAATTGGTTATGTTTCCCCCTGAAAATGGACATTCAAATTACTTAGAAGTAAAATATGTACCTTCAATGCTTCTAGTTATTAAAAAATCAGGTAAGCTCATTCAGGCAATTCACACAATTCACATTTTGTGTACTTGCTAGCTATTTCAGTTTAACTTTTTTGGAGTTTAGCCTGAAAAGTGGTCCGGCAAATGCCGGACCTGCCGGACTACTGGCGCCGGCCCTGTAACACATACTCCACTTTCACCTGTGGTGGTCCTTACCTTCTGTACTTCAACTGGTGTCAGTTACTGCTACATATCCCTGCTTCCTTTCACAGGCACTGATGTGCAGTATCAAGATAGGTGTACATAGTACATACATAGATTGTGTTCTGATGTTGTGTATAACTGGAAAACCCATTCATATATATGCAAGACAATACCCACCCCACATTCCCCATTCCATTCCTGTCATTCATGGTGTTGCAAGTCCCGTTGTATAATTCTCTCTCTTGTGTTGCTAATGTGTGATTGTCCTCCTTGTTCCTCCTCTCTTCTCTCCCTCAGTTCTTGTTGAGTTACAACAGGGTAATCTCATCACAAGTGACGAGTGTGAGGGACTGTTTCGTGTCAGTCAAGTGTGTAGTGTTCAATCTGGCAAGAGTTTGCAAATCCTTACCAGAAGTGCTGAGATTCTGCTGAAGCATGGACATCAGAAAGAATCTGCATTCCTTTCAGGTAAACACCTGTACAGTATTCCTCAGCTGTTCTCCTGTGTTGGTTAATGCAGTGGACCTACATACATACGTAGTTGTCTAGTCCACTTCCAGACATCACCCCACACTCATCATGTATGGATCCACTGTGTGTCTACAGTCACATCTCAGTCCCCACACTGTCGTATTGACATAATACATATAGTGTCTGAACATGTGAGTGTGTTTGTGTTGCTGCATTAGTGCTTGCTGGTGTGTGAATCAGTGATGAGGGTGTATCAGTAGGTATAGGTGGGTGTATTGGTAGGAAAAGATGTGTGTGTTAGTAGGTGTGGTGGGGTGTTTAGGTATAATTAGATGGGTGTGGTGTACCCTGGCTGAGTGTTGCTACTGTAAATGTAACAATATTGCCGTGGAATCTTTCACTGTTACTTCGTGATAGTATAGTACATGAATTGCACAATGCAGTGACTTCCAGCCAGTTTGTAGAAACGATTTGCCTGACCACATTGATCACTCTGCTCAACTATCCTGAGACATGCTGTTACTGAAGCCACCCTTAATTGGTGGCTGTCTTGCAGTTGCTGAAGTAAAGGGGTAGTTATGGGTGCTTGTATGGAAAGATGGTTGTGTCTTCTCTCCCCTCACTTAACACAGTCGCCCAGGAATATCTGCAGTTCTACCATGAATTGCAGCTATGTCAGCTGTCTTTGTTTTGGATGATTCCACTAGAAGGACTTTGTGTAATGTGCCTGAATGACAATATTTCCATGCCACTATCTCATCTGTACATACAAATGGCTCTTTGGTGAAATTTATTACCCACAAAATACTTTCCATTTCCAGTATCAATTGGTCATATTTCATGTGGCAGCAGCTAGCTTGTGTCAGGGGCTGGTTGTCCATAAACTGGGTTGCTAGCCACAAGTATGCATCACTTTCAGAGGGTGTTGTGTTCAGGTGGTGGGACACAATTGTGGGTTAATTCATATATTATTATACATATGTGGCAGTCGAGGTTAGAAATAAAGAATGAGGTCACACAATGGAAATTTTAATTTTTGTATCATTGTGTAGAATGGCTCTTAAGCTAGCTGTGTACCAATCGCTAGAGCTGAATAAGATGGCCGCCATGTTGGGCTAGCGAAGAACCTTTGTCGCGCTGCTCAGAATGGGCCTGCTTTTCAAAATGATGGTCAACTTGTTTCATAGCAGTAACGGATGAGATGATTGGGAATGTTTGATAACAATCCATCTGCTGCCGTCAGAGGAGTCTGGTTTGCAAGCACGCCCAAACCTTTCCCTCTTGTACGCTGCAAGAGTAGTCCAATTTCGAACACCTCTCCCCTGGTGACACTCTAAGGCATATCATGGGCACAGTGAAACGTGCTGATGACAGCCATGTGTGGGTCAGTTATAATTGGCTTTTATAGAGTGGTGGATGCAAAATCAAGAGTGTAGGCTGCAATGTTTTAATGCTGTGTTAGTGTGATTTGGTGTTGGGAGCTGATTGCTTTAGAGAGGTGGCTGCCTTACGCATGCAGTGACAGTCTTAGACAGGTTCCAATGTGTGGACATGCTGCACCCTCCCTGCTCCAATTCCATGGCATGAATGAGGTATTTGTGTGCAAGATGAGGAGGGAGCCAGCCAAAATTGACTGCTTGCATTCATCAGACACTGCATGGACCTCTTTTTGTATACATGGATATACATGTGCAGGTGTGCATGCATGATTGTGTGTCCGATACTGTATATGATGTGATTCCAATATTCTGGGGAAATGCACATAAGTACCAGTATCATCACTATGTTGAGAAACTATGTATGTCCCACTCATGAATGTTCAGTTTGAGCAGGTCCGATCCTTCGCAGTTCCCTTTGAATACCTTCCATTGAGCTGGTGTCTGCTTAATGAGTAGGTGAGACCTGGCCAGCGCACACAGCAGGTCACCCACACCTCTGTTTAATACGGGCATTACTAAAACGCGGAATATGGAATAGTGGAATAGCGGAATAGCAGAATAGCGGAATAACGGAATAGCGGAATAACGGAATTAGATATATTAAAATGGCGGACGAGTCGTACGCAAACAAGTCTCTCTGGCATGTGCTTCTGCCCAGAAAGGTTCGAATTTTGAACGAAGGAAGGGAAATGGGTATATCGATAACTTCTTGGAAGTGGTTTGCCCAGAAATGCTTCATTGAATTAAAACAGCAGCTAATTGCAGTTTCCTCGCACAAAAAGCTCGAGAAAGGCACCGTACAACCCACTATTCACTCAATGGCAGAGCCTCCGTCGCTCGCTGAAGTAGAGTTTCCTCCTATCTTGCTG
Organism: Ianthella basta; assembly: GCA_964019415.1. Taxonomy (NCBI): domain Eukaryota; kingdom Metazoa; phylum Porifera; class Demospongiae; order Verongiida; family Ianthellidae; genus Ianthella; species Ianthella basta. Next base: position 4,005,066 of record OZ025883.1, read on the forward strand.
CGTGTATACCACATATCTTGTCCCCACACTCAGCACCAGGCAGGCTTTTGGTGGGGGAAGTGGAGGGATAAATTGAAGGTTTGTGAGGGGGGGGGGGGGGGGGATGAATTGCCCTCCCACCTTGAAGAGTTTGTGGCTCTATTCTGCCCCCTCCCCCCTCACACACACAAGTACACTTTAACATTTCACAGAGCCATTCTATGCATGTAGCTATTGGTACACTCATGCAGTGCATGTCACTGTGCTTGTGTGTGAGCATGTGTACATGCGCGTGTGTATGGTGTGTGCATATGTGTGTGTGTGAGTAAGTGGAATGTGTGTGAGTGGAGTGTGATGTGTGTGATGCATGAGTGGAGCGTGTATGTGATGTGTGTGCGTATGTACATGTGTGTGTGTGAGTGGAGGTGTAGTGTGTGCATGTATGTCACTGTTTGTGCCACTGTGTGTGTGTAAGTCAAATCAATGCTCAAGGATGTTAAATTGTGATGCCTAAGTTAGTGAGTAGCAAGTGTTTGTGCTCTGGCTGTAACTTTGCATTTAGGTCAGGGTCAACGACTAGGTTGTCTCCATGAAACTGAGGCCAGTTGGCCTGGAGACACGGCAAATACACGTGGTAGTAAGCATTGCCATGTCTGCTCATTGGCATTCCTGTAATGGGACTGTTAAAGTGCCTTTCTTCCATGTGCTGAATTGCCATGTTGTACGGTGGAGCGGCATAGCATCCAGAAGGTGTCCTGGGGAACTTTTGCCTGCATCCACTGCACACGCTTATCTTACCAGCAAGCAAAACCAGTCTGAATGATGCCCCCCCCCCCACTCACAAACCTTTGATTTATCCCTCCACTTCCCCCACCAAAATCCTGCCTGGTGCTGGGTGTGGGGACAAGATATGTGGTATACACGCAGTAAGATAGGATGAAACTCTACTTCGGCGAGCGACGGAGGCTCTGCCGTTGAGTGGATAGTGGGTTGTATGGTGCCTTTCTCGAGCTTTTTGTGCGAGGAAACTGCAATTAGCTGCTGTTTTAATTCGATGAAGCATTTCTGGGCAAACCACTTCCAAGAAGTTATTGATATACCCATTTCCCTTCCTTTCGTTCAAAATTCGAACCTTTCTGGGCAGAAGCACATGCCAGAGATACTTGTATGCGTACGACTCGTCCGCCATTTTAATATATCTAATTCCGTTATTCTGCTATTCCGTTATTCCGCTATTCTGCTATTCCGTTATTCCACTATTTCGCTATTTCGTTATTCCACTATTCTGCTATTTCGTTATTCCGCTATTCCGTTATTCTGCTATTCCGTATTCCGTGTTTTAGTAATGCCCGTTTAATACACAACAACCAGAGTTGTGTACAGCCCTCTGTGGTGATAGGTAGAGAACTGAATAGTGACAGAATAGGGTGAAAACTGAACAGTGACAGGGTGCATGTGCACAGCAGTATCTCTGTCATGTATCTAAAGAAAGGGTGGTAAAGTCCTTTTCTTCCTCTCTGTTTTGTGTACATGTTCGTGTAAGAGTGTGTGTGTATCAGTCCAGTCACATGCACATTGTGTGGGTTGTACTTGAAACTGCATGTGTTACAATTGCATGTACAAAGTAGATTGGTGAAACTAACTTGCCTGCCTTCCACAAGCAAAATGCATACACAGGAAGCTAATTCAAAGAGTGAGTGTTTCTAAACTACAGTAGGTTAATTGAGGGAGGCAGCAGTGGTTGTAGTAGTAACATTGCCTCTTGTGCTAAGTGCCCAGGCGGATGGTATGCATGTGTAGCATTTGTACTCTGTAGCCTATCAGGAGGTCATTGGTGTGTGTTGTATTGTAGACCTGAATGCCTTTAGTAAGAGATCTAGAGGAAGTCGGTGATGAGATGTCTGTGATTAGTTGTTGAGTACACCCCTCACGCCACTCCACCCCATGTCAGTGGATATGCCATAAAAGGGAAGGGTTGGGTGTGCTTGCATTTCTTTTGTTTTTACATTACTTTTGTCATGTGTTTCAAGTGGCAGAGACTGCATAGTATAACGTGATATGTACTAGGTTAGAAGAGACAACGGTGAGTGGGCAGTAAAATGTCATTCACCATTTCATCAACTGTGTGAGGTTCTCTAGAATTCATCTAAGTAAACTAAGTAACAAAGTAAAGGACTAGTTTGCATAATGTCAAAACTTGTATTTTGTTTGTGTTGATCAGCTTTCAATTGCATGTACATCACTCATCTGATTTGTCCAGTATTGCTGTAGCACTGCTTAATGTGTTACCATGGATCATCATCAGGAAATATGGAAGTAATCTTGGAGTTCTCCAATCTAAATTCTCTAGCCTCCTAATTTTGACAGTCAGTTACGTAGGTCAAGTGATGACTAAACATGAAATTCAAAGAGCAGTATCTCAGCTTTACACAAAGGGGAGGTAGTGGCATGACATTTGGCTCAAGAGCCTTTGTCAGCTTCTCACAGAATATTGCTGGAAGCAACCAACGCAGCTATGAGACTCTACCATATCACTGATGATGTCACATATATCTCGCAGGGAATGTTAGTGTTATAGTTCTGGTGTTTGGTTATGTACTGTAGGTGTGTGTGGAGGTTTGTGTGTGTGTTGTGTATTTGCTTATGTTTAGTACAATCTTGTGACTGTTGTTGATGTACATAATGATGGCAATGACAGCATCAGACAGCATGGTAGTGCTGTCTATGTAGGGATAGCAGTAGTTGTTTGTAATGCTATGCAAACGAAGAGAAGCTCTATTACCGTTTAGGGCTGAAAACTGGCAAAAAGGTATCTGTTGCATACAGTGCCTGATTAACCTTACTTTCCGGCAAATGTGTGCTCTCTGGCAGAAAATGACCTCGACATTTTCCACGTTTCATCATCATCATCATCATCATCATCATCATCATCATCATCTTCTTCTTCTTCTCTGACAGCATTAGCACACGAACCATAGCGAGTACACGGAAACCTTTACCACAGTTTAACACGCCCCCTAACTGGCCGTATTCTTTTGTAGGTTAGAAGCCTCAGTGCGCAAGTTTCACAAATGAGGGTTTCCGGGCCTTTGAGAAACGTTGCTACACAAGAGACGCCATTTTAAGATGATGTAATTGAACGATTTGGCTACATTCATTCGCCTAGTCCTCCTTCAGTTTTTAATTCAATAGCCTAGCAACGTCATTGTATGTCCAATTGGAGGTGTGCACATGGGTAGCCTCAGCCAAAGTTAGCTTGTGTGCCGTTTGAAGGACATTACCCACCATATTTTAATTACTGCACGATTGGCTTCCGTATTCTATTTGGTGGGTTAGCACAGAACCTATAGATACTAGCCCACACCTTGAGCCATCCAGGGTTACAGCAATAAGGCCTAACACTGAACCATTGTTCTATGATTGTGTGTTAGCATGTAGCTACAGCTTAGTTACACACTATGAAAAGTACAGGAACTAGAAATAATACAAATTTACAAAAGGAATAGTAAAAATATACAATAAATAAATAGTAAGAAGGATGTAGGGGTGGCCTAAAAAGTACAGAAACAAGTGAATGATGCTACACAGTGAAGCATTAGCAATGGTCCCTACATTCAAGGATGGTGCTACATTCTTGCATGTATGTAGGGACTAAGCCACTGATGATGACAGCTGTATAGCTGTCGAAACGTTTGGCGTTAATTTCCTGTTCCTGGCTAGTGAAGTTTTTTTAATTGCTCCACCCCTACATCCTTACAATTTTTGGGGCGCCAAAGGCTCCCCTATATCGTTTTCAGATTTAGGTCTTCGTATGGCTTCATGTTCGTATATACAGTGCAAGTTACAATATACACCACTAATCTAAAGTAAATAATATAATATAATATAATATAATATAATATAATATAATATGATATAATATAATATAATATAATTCCCGGGGTTAGGCACCCCTCATGAACATGTGATAGGTGTGCCTTTGAAGTATTGGAGATTTTAAGACTTTTAAATGAAGCAGAATTTTTAATTAGGTCTTTGTTCTTCTACAAGCAGCCCGCAAAATCCTAATATAAATGTGCATAGCATAACACTTAATGTATGGTACATTTATATTGATGCATAGTGGTATCTTGTATATGAATGCAACTGGGCTCGTTGAGACGTGAAACTTGGTGGACACATCCAAGTGGTCCACCTTCCTATGTTATTAGCGGGATTTCTTAATTAGTCTCAAAATGGCCGAAATATGTGAGGTGTATGATGTATTCAACCAGCCCGGCCCGCTCAGTCATGACACTTGATGGACCTAGCCAGATAATGCAACTGTTCATGTCATTAGCAGGATTTCTTAATTAGTCACAAAATGGCCGAGAAAAATGAGGTTCATTGCATATCTTACCGACCCAGCCCTGCTAAGTCGTGATACTAAGTGGATGTAGTTAGATGACCAATTTGCTCATGTCATTAGCAGTATTGCTTAATTAGTCACAAAATGGAGGCGATGTTTTGAACAATCACATTTTGACACCAATTTGTAGGCATTTGCCGCTATGCTGGAGCAGAGCAGCACCAACATGTACACTTGCTCACAACTATCCAGCCACAATATCCAGCTGGACCGCCGCCATTGGAGTGCACGCTGCAGCAAGCAAATGTAACTTGCCTAAGGGCATGCCATTGAATTTCTTTCCATGCACCCTCAATTCAATGGCATGCCCTTAGGCAAGCTTACATTTGCTTGCTGCAGCGTGCACTCCAATGGCGGCGGTGCAGGTTCTGACCAGCTGTAACTTGCACTGGTGGTCTTTTTCTTCAGCCATTAAGCGCATTTACTTTCTGGCACATGTGGTGGTGCGAATGGTGCTGGTGCCACTGTAACTTGCACTGGTGGTCTTTTTCTATGACCAACTAGCGCAGATACTCTACTGACACATGTGGTGGTGGCTACTGTAACTTGCACTGGTGGTGGTCTTTTTCTATGACCAACTAGCACAGATACTCTACTGGCACAGGTGGTGGTGGTTGCGATATTGTAACTTGCACTGTGTGGTGGTGGTGGTGGTGTTATATATATATATATATTTCTGTCATTTTGCAAATGGCAAACATTTGACAGTTTGGTAGGGATGCTTTCACTGGATATGACTGGCTGCTCTGGAGACTTGAAACTCTTGCAAACCCAACGGTCTACTGTGTCTTGATGTATCTTTCAGGCCAACAACAATACTGTACCCCCAACTATCTGATTTACTGAACGTACATAGGAAAATTGCTAGCAAGTAGTTCGAGGTTCAGGGGCGCCCTGGCGCCCCACGAGTTTTTTAACTCGAAATACTTGTTGTTTTTATTTTTTCTGTTCCTGTAAGAGCTGTGAGGAAACATATAGTTGAATGCAGTCACTTTGAGACGCCATCATTGGATAGAGACTGCTTATGTACCCAACTAGTGTCACCAGCAGTTTGTTTCTTTCCATGTAGTGTAGCTAATTCTTATGTTTGATTGATGTGTTTAATGTGTTAATTGTGGAATATAATACACTATTTGTGAAGATGTTTTTTTCTATAATTAGTTATACAATAAGTTCATTGTAATAGCTATCATGGACCTAGACTTAACCAACAACGAGTAATGATAAAAGTGTTGTTCTAGTGTAGCACAGTGATTGAATCATTGGGTTTTTATATGACTGGAAAGCACAGGACAGGTGGTGACGGCATTGCAAGTTCAACTGCATGTGTTTGTGTATGTACGTGCATAAGGTTATGTGATGTTTGTAAAGTGACAAATTGGATTGGGATTAGGAATCTGCATTTAGTTAAATGCTGGCCATGATGACTGTGAGGAGATACGTAGACTACACGGCACTTGGACCATATAACTCCTAGAGGCATCTCTTGGTCAGTGTGTTACTGTACTAGAGTGAAGGTAACTCAAAAAGAACAAGCTAGTTCTTGCATGTGAGAACCTGATACACAGGATTAGGTATGTAACCTCTAGTACACATGTGAGCAATAAGGGAAGGTTGATATATATAGTGGGTCTCTGATGGTGATGTTTGCGTTGTGGTGATGGTGTGTGTACAAGAATGATGCAGTGTTTGCTGTGAGCTGCAATCTCTCATAATGTAATGTACAGTACCTATGGCATACATACATGCATTGCGTGTAGTTGATGTGCTCATCTAGAATGCTCATTCATGCTGTTGGTAGGACATGCATTTCCCCATTCAGCTCATGCCATTCCTGTATTCTGGGGTCCCATTGTACGTATTCCATATCTTCTGTATGTGCTTGTTTCATTGTCCTCCCTGTCCCTTTTTTCTCTTTCACACAGCTCTTGCTGAGCTACAGCAAGCTGGCCTCCTGACTAGTGACGAGTGCAAGGGTAACTTCATTCATGCGGTTAGTGGAAAGTCTCCTGCAGTGGTGTCCCAAGCCTGTGAGATTCTGACGAGACATGGATTTGAGACAGAGTCAAAATTCATTGCTGGTAAGCAGATATTTTGTAAATTGTCTGTGTTTGGTTGTACTTACAATGGAGCCAAGTTATCAAGACCATTTTGACTTCACCTCACTTATCATGTAATGACTTCGTGTGTCAGTTGTGACATCATGAGCTCCACACTGTTGTGGCCACTTGTATAGAGTGTCTGTCTGTCTGTTGCTGTATTAGTGTGTGTCTGTGTAGAATAGGTGATGTGGGTGTGTTGGTTGGTGAGTGCACTTAGGTGTATGGGTAGTTGTTGCTATGTACATGCATATCAGTATTTTCATGTGGCAGCAGCTCATGTTGATCTGGCAGCTGTCCAATCTATGGAGTACTACTTTTCTTATTGTTTGTGTTAATTACCATTCCATTGTCTGTACAACACTGTGTGCCCACTGTGACATACTGTACTGATCGGTTGTGTTAAGTGCACCCTCTATATAAATTTAAGCTAGAGCATATCCTATATTAAGCACCCAATTCCTTACCAGTTTTTCACCCTGATTGTTAGGTGTCTATTGATTTCAGGGCTTCATCCCTTCTTTGAGGTGTATATAGGACTCCCTGGTAGAGTAGCAGTAATCATGAAGTGCAAACTAGTACAAACCTTTTTTGGTTGGTTGTCCACACTGGGCACCGGGTACCAGAGGCGAAATCATGGTATTATACTTAAACATGAGCAGTATTGCTGTATACAATCTCTAGCTCGCAATCTATGTCTATAGTAGATTTTGCAATTATACTGTAAGTATGTGCATGAATTGGTATAATATCGTGCAAGCGCTTACAGGATACCAGTTTGCGGTATTGACAAGTGATTAAAAAGTTCTGTAACATAACACCAAATGGAAACTCTTTTACTGCACTAAGCGGCGGCCATCTTACTGTGACGTTTGCAAATCATTATAATTTGTTGATGCTTTCGACATGTTTGGTTAAGTGCATATCATTTATTACTGTAAATGCATATTTCTATCCTTCAGAGCTATAAGCACGTAATTAATATATATTATAATATAATATTATATAATATATATATATTATATAATAAATATTTAATCCCACACCATTGTGTTAACACAAACGTATAAAGTATGTATATACAATCCATCTGCTACTGCATCAGTGTGTGTCTGGTATGAGTAGGTGTGTCAGTTAGTGGGTGTAGGTGTATGCTTATGCATTGCAATGTGTATCAGTATTTTCACATGGCAGCAGCAGAGTGATTGCTTAGCCAAGAATTGGCTTGCTGGCCACAAATATTGGAAACTAACAGAGTGTGTTGAGTTGGGTGGCTGGCAGAATTGTGGAGCAATTTAATCTGTTAACTGTACTAGTGCTCTGCCTGTGGAGGTACAATTCCCATTAGTTATATTACGAGATCATTGTAATGGTCTAAGGGAGACCTAGCTTGTCTTACAGTATTCTGCAGTGTGTATAATATGTACTTTGGTGTTTGTTGTGTAGCACAGTGATTGAAATTTATGCATTGCCAAAGCACAGGATAAACAGAGCAGATAATGGACATGGCCTTCACTTCTTCATAGCCATAAACAGTGGGTAGTTGTTAATTGTTTTATTTAGATGAAATCAAATCTGTCATGGTTACTGGAAGATGGCTTTATCTATGTGTATTGCAAGGATCCATTGTAGCCTTTGTTGGGTGCAAAAATGGCATTTAGCAATAATTTACTTCAACTTTGTACTATCACAGATTAGCATTGTAATTGTTATATGTCACTGCACTGCACAGGCCTACTACGTATTATTGTCTCTGAGGAAGTAGACCACATATGGGTATGAGTCGGACACTGCTCCTTGAGCTACATGATCTAAGACTGAATAGAGGCACTGCTTGGTAGCGCTTACTGCACAATGGATTAGTCTTTCAATTGAAAGAATACACACGGTATATAATCCACAATGTCCAATGTTGTTGCATAGTTACCTTCCTCTGTGTCAGGCTATCCTGACTATGGTGAACGGATGTTCCCACATAACTCATAAACAGCAGTCTCATAATACTGGCATGTGGGTAGGTGTGACTGTGTTGGTGGTTGTGGCAGTGTGAGTTGGTGTGGTTGTATGGGTAGGAGTGACTGTGTAGAGATTGTGCAACCATAGTCTGAGATTATATACTTTTTGAACTAGTGCATTGTTGCATTAATTTTGTGTGCATTGTCTGTTTGCATGCATGTATGAGTGTTTGTGTGCTTGTTCCTTTCTGTTAAAGTGTTATGTTGCCTAGTTGTATGCAGCCACTTTGAGACACTATCATTGGATAGAGACTACTTACATACCAACTGTGTCTGTTAGTTTCTTCAGTAATTTAATGCTTGAAGCTAATGTACAGTAATACAGGTACTGACAGAAATGAAAGTTTTGACCAAATTGGCAATTCTTTGAGCTAACGTAAACGGCAACGACCATCATTTACAATGATTTCATCTGTTGACCCATTTCTCAAAGTTAAAAATCTAATTTTGTTTACTTCATGTGGCAGAAGCTTGTGTCAGAGGCTGGTTGTCGAAATGGCACTGGGTGAACTGCGCCATTCATCCGGCGACGTGTGGCGGAGCAAGTGCAGCATGCAGAAGGCCGTGCTTGCTCATATATATATTGCCTGCGTGAATATACACCTTTACCATTATATATGAAATCAGTGTAAATGGACCTCGTCATATCCAGTAGTGTGTAATGATATAATGGTGTTCCATGAACCTCTCCACGCGCTGCCATTTAGTTGGCATAGTCTGAAGGGGATCTTGGTGTTCCTACCAAGTTTTAACAGCAAGCAGTAGGCGCCCACTTGGAGATCCACCATCACACACTTCTCTTTCACTGATCTTGTGCTAATGTGATTTTGTCTTTCTCAGACCCTGCGGCTGCTTCACTTTCAATACTGGTAGGACCAGTATTTCTAACTTCAGCACTGTATTTGATACATACTTAAGGCCAATGTACTGCAGGTATTGGCAGAAATGTTGTAATTCTTGAACTAGCACAAAAGGTGGTGAACACCATGTAATGGATACTTCTGTTCACCGTCTCATTGCCAAAGTCCCCAGTGTCATTCTTCTGTTTGTCCATTTGAGATGAAATGTGTTGGAACTGGCTACTGAAGACAAGTATGCCAAAATGTCAAACTTGACCATCTCATCAATTGTGTGAGGTTCTCTAGAATCCATCTAAGTAAAGTAACGAAGTGAAGGACTAAGGACGATTTGGTTATATTGACTATGTAGCCTACACTGTGATAGTTTGCATTGCACCTCTCCAATGCACTCACCTGCAGTAGCCCAGTTGGCTAGTCACACTGGTGAATGGGATCAACAGATTCTGCTGTATTATGAATATCATGTTGAAATGAATATTCAGACAGTTATGCGTGTGGTAGGATAGTCAGCTGATTGGTATGACTTTTGTAAGCAAATGCCAGAGCTACTTAACACCTGTGTTGAATGTGCTTCTTGTGTGTCCACTTGTCCTACAGTTAACTGTAGTTGCATGTTGTTGCTGCATCCTGTTCCAACTTTGGCTGGTTTCATGTCATAACAATCGTGCACAAGTTGTAGTGAGATACAACAACCAACATTCACTTGCACAAGAGCACAACCTTTGACCTCTTGACCATGTGTCCAGCTGTGCACTGTATGGTGCTACCTGAATTGGGTTGCTGCATCCCACTCCAACTTGTACCATGTTGGTCTACATCCACAAGCTCTTCATCTTGTGCTAGTGGTGTTCTTCTTAACTAATACATACTCTACTTTCACCCGTGGTGGTCCTTTTCTACTGTACTTTAACTGGTGTCAGTTACTGCTACATATCCCTGCTTCCTTTCACAGGCACTGATGTTCAGTACCAAGATAGGTGTACATAGTACATACATAGATTGTGTTCTGATGTTGTGTATAACTGGAAAACCCATTCATATATATGCAAGACAATACCCACCCCACATTCCCCATTCCATTCCTGTCATTCATGGTGTTGCAAGTCCCATTGTATAATTCTCGGTCTTGTGTTGCTAATGTGGGATTGTCCTCCTTGTTCCTCCTCTCTTCTCTCCCCCAGTTCTTGCTGAGTTACAACAGGGTAATCTCATCACAAGTGACGAGTGTCAGGGACTGTCTACTGTCTGGGAGGTGCGTAATGTACTACGAGTCAAAACTCCTACCATCAAGTCCAGAAGTGCTGAGATTCTGCTGAAGCATGGATATCAGAAACAATCAGAATTCCTTTCAGGTAAAGACCTGTACAGTATTCTTCAGCTGTTTTCCTGTGTTGGTTAATGCAGTGGACCTACATACATACGTAGTTGTCTAGTCCACTTCCAGACATCGCCCCACACTCATCATTTCATGTCATAACAATCGTGTCCACAAGTTGTAGTGAGATACAACAACCAACTGTCACTTGCACAAGAGCACAACCTTTGACCTCTTGACCATGTGTCCAGCTGTGCACTGTATGGTGCTACCTGAATTGGGTTGCTGCATCCCACTCCAACTTGTACCATGTTGGTCTACTTCCACAAGCTCTTCATCTTGTGCTAGTGGTGTTCTTCTACCATTAACTAACACATGCTCCACTTTCACCTGTGGTGGTCCTTTCCTTCTGTACTACAACTGGTGGCAGTTACTGCTACATATCCCTGCTTCCTTTCACAGGCACTGATGTGCAGTACCTAGATAGGTGTACATAGTACATACATAGATTGTGTTCTGATGTTGTGTATAACTGGAAAACTCACTCATAAATGTGCAAGACAATACCCACCCCACATTCCCCATTCCATTCCTGTCAATCATGGTATTGCAAGTCCCATTGTATAATTCTCTGTCTTTTGTGTTGCTAATGTGTGATTGTCCTCCTTGTTCCTCCTCTCTTCTCTCCTCCAGTTCTTGCTGCGTTACAACAGGGTCATCTCATCACAAGTGACGAGTGTGAGGGACTGTATAGTGTCGGTCAGGTGCGTGATGTTCTTCGTGTCAAAACTCCTACCATCAAGTCCAGAAGTGCTGAGATTCTGCTGAAGCATGGATATCAGGAAGAATCTGCATTCCTTTCAGGTAACCAGCTGTACAGTATTCCTCAGCTGTTCTCCTGTGTTGGTTAATGCAGTGGACCTACATACATACGTAGTTGTCTAGTCCACTTCCAGACATCACCCCACACTCATCATGTATGGAGCCGCTGTGTGTTCACAGTCACATCTCAGTCCCCACACTGTCGTTATTTTCCTCACAGATTATTGATTGTTCAGTGTCTCTCTGCATTGAATGCTGTAGTAATGCACGTATCTTTTGTTGTGTATGTACCTGTCTATTTTCTTTCCTTATTTTCTGTGTGCCTTGAATAGTAGCCCAATGGGCTAACGGCCTCATCGGTTTAAATAGGTAAGATTACCTGATACTTGAGCAAACTCTTGGCACTTCTTAACCTAAATCTATTTAGAAGCAGGTGCAAGTGGCTCGCCCCCTCTCCAAAACTGGCCACGCATACATCAGTCTTGTACATGCATTCTCAATGACGGTACATAGCTGTCCTGGCATTCTCTGTATGTTTGAATGCACAATACTAAATGTGTGCTGGTGTGTGTGTGTGTGTGTGTGTGTGTGTGTGTGTGTGTGTGTGTGTGTGTGTGTGTGTGTGTGTGTGTGTGTGTGTGTGTGTGTGTATGCGTGTATGCGTGTGTGTATGTATGTGTGTGGCTGCATGTGTACATACATATGTGTTTACAACCACCTCTGTATGTCATGCACAAATATCCCCTTGTACCACCAACCAGCCCAGACACATGCTATTCCCATACCTGCTACACCATGCAGTCACGTATCACAGCATGCTTCCATGCATTTGCTCCTCACTCCTGCACAGGGTATGTGCTCTATGGCCACTCTATTTTTGTGTCTTTACTGTGGCACCTGCTGCATGTAGATATACGTATGTACAGTATGTTCCTAATCTAGTGTGGTAGTTGTATGATTGTGTACATCCTAGTTGTGTTGCACAGTGTGCTGCTGTGTTGAGTTGTTGGGGTTACCTTGAAAGTGTAATTCTGACAAGCTGGGGCTTCAACTCTGGCCATAGCCATCTGGGTCATGGATATTCAGCTCTCTCTGTGCAATGCACCGGGGCTCTGTATAGGCCACCCAGGCAGTCCTCATCTGTGCAGCGGCTGGGCAGCCCTTACATTCCAAGTTCAAGAATATGCGCTTACAGTTATCGGTGCCCCTAGCTATGGCAACAGGGCACTGCACCTTTGTGTATATTTATTGGCACTTGCTATGACTTGTCTCTTGGTCAGTGTTCAACTGTTTTGTAATTGTCATTTGAGCCTAGTTGTCACAACCACTCTGAGACATCTATATCATTAAATGGTCTTTGGATGTGGGATCCTTCCAGGTAGAGCAGGTCCAACTGTATGATATTACTTCTAAGAGCACGTGTATTGTGTGCTGTATTGTACTATGTTGTCTAAGTGCTCTGTTGTGTAAGTGTGAACATACAGTACATACATATTAAAGTGTCAGGATTATATAATACATATATAGCACTACGATACCTGTCTTGCTAGACCCTCTCAATCTATCCCTTATACAGGTTCAGTGTCCTAGTTGTCCAGTCACCTGTGTTTCCTCCCCTGTCTGTGTGTGTGATGTAGTGTGTGTCCTATCTCATCGTCTGTTTGTTTACCCTTTGCGTATTAGCCTCTCATCAATCATGTATGAACAAGCCTCACTCCTGATGTGCATGTGTACACTTGCATGAGGTAACTGTATTGTCGGTCTTTTGTTGTAATGTGTGATTGTCCTCCCTGTCATTCTCTCCTCTCCCCACAGTTCTTGTTGAGCTACAACAAGCTGACCTGATTTCCAGTGAAGATTGTAAGAGGATAGGTGTCATCAGTGATGTGCTTTTTTATCAGAGTGGCGAGTCTCCTGAAGTATTGATCGGAACAACAGACATTCTAAAAAGGCATGGGCTTTCTAAGGAATCTAGTCTCCTTTCAGGTAAACAGATGTAGCCCCTCATCTATATTTTTTGCTATGTTGTACGTATGTGGATCCTATATAGTTGTAACAGCCATTTTAGTGACATTGGAATGCACATCAGACATAGGTGATTCAGCTGCTTTTAAGATGCATAACAATCCACACCTACACACTGGTTTTGAAACTCAAAGACATTGTCCATCTCATGTGTAAATTCACTACCTGTTGACAAGGTGTACATGGTGCTGTAGCAGTAATTGACCTTGAATTCTTGTGCTACTACATCAAGGTAGTTTGACACAAACAATGTTTCACACTTATCCATTATTCATTTGTCTTGTGACTTGGTCTGTTGCTAGATTGCAGTGTAACTGCAGTATGCAGAATCAGTGTGAAAGGGAATCTTAAGCATACTTGCAGCAGGTGTCCCAATGGAAGGGACTGTGTATGACTTGATGACTGATAATTGAACATGTCTAATCAAGACACAACTAGGCCATTACTGTCCGTAGACCTTTGAAATGGCTGGAAGGATGGTGGTGCCACCAGGAATGGATCCCAGAACTCTCTATCTTAAGCTACCAGTGCTCTATCCCATGAGCTACTAGAGAGTGAATGTGGCTATTATTACTGTGCATTGGAAAGGGGCCATAACTTTCAATCTTCGTATCCAAACAGGATGAGTTATTCTGACTATCTGAGTGACAGTGCCTTTCATTCCCATTGAAGAGTATCAGTGACTGTGAGGTACTTTGTAATTGAAATAGACCAACAAAGCTGATCCCCAACTGGGCACAGTTGTCCCATAACCATGGGTGTAGAGAGGGGGGTAGGTTTGCCTGTGTCACGTGTGTTTGTAAGTCGTTGTGCATCTTCTTAAGTAGCTGTCTCAAATATGGCAACTACATAAAGTAACTCCTAACGATGTCTGTTGTGTACATTTTCTGGGTCATGGTGAGTGAGTACAGAACCACCCATACTGCTACTTGGTGTGAAGCCCATGTTTCCATACAGTTCCACCCACTGAACCATTGCCAAAGACTTTCTACATCACTCATGAAATATGCCAGCTTGATCAGCACTTCCCCCTAATAACGATGCATCACTTGTATTATAATTAAGTTTAGAGTTATTTGCTATGGTTATGTGTGTGTCTGAATAGAGGCCTGGACTTCTATTTCTTTCCAAGGAGTTCTGACCCAGCCATCCATTCTGTGTAGAGAATTCTCTCATGCAAGTCTTCAAGCCAGTCCAGCCTTGTGCATCATTTGCCAGTGGTACATTACAATGGTCTCTGTCTTTTATGCTCTAACTGGTAAACTAACCCAATTGGGTTGTCTAATTATCAAGGAGTAGTCATTTTAGCCATTATATTAAGTAAGTATTCGCTCTATTAGACAACGCGGCTACTATTTATTTCGCTAGGCAATTTGATGTGGCGTCTATTGGAGAGCGGCTACTAATAGAGAGCGGCGTTTATTAAACTCAATGGGCATCCGTCGGTGACTCGGTCGGTGAAGTCTTTTGTGAAGTAGGGGCTTTGAGAAAGGCCCTACCTCAGCCGGTCCCAAGACTTACACAGAGGCTGGGAATGTGCGTGCTCCCAGCAAAGCGTTGTGCCTCCAGTGGGTGAAGGAGTGCTGGGAGGCGCTTCCAACAGAGACCGTAAAGAAGTCCTTCCTCGCGTGTGGGATTTCCGTGCACACAGACGGCACGGAAGACGGAGAAATCCACTGTCTTAAGGAAGGCGGAGTGGCTGTAAACGCCAGAAAGACAATTGAAAGAGACACTGCCGCGCTTGCCACTGCAACAGATTCGCTCGAGGAATCAGACCCCTTCGCCGATGTTGAAGAGGACGAAGAAGAGTTGGAGAACTAACTTGTTCTAGAAGACCGCTAATTCATTATACTATGCTTTCTACAATCCTTAAAATGTAGCTACTGTTAACCTTTTGCTTGTATTACTATCTCTGCTATTGCCGTCGAGCGATCCCACGGTTGTCTACTCGAATACTAGCCGCGGCTACTATTTCTTTCAGCACATCCGAAGGTACGGCTACTATTAGAGAGCGGCGACTAATAGAGAGCGGCGTTTAATAGAGCAAATACGGTAGGTGGTCTACGATTACCTCTCAGGCTCTATTGAGTTGAGAATAGGAGTGTTAAAATGGACAATGATTTCAGAGCGAATATTGTGAGATGTAGCTCTGTATAGAAGAAATGGACTTAAATTCTCAGATGTGGTTTCTAGCCATCTCCAAGGTATTCAGTGATTCTCTGAGCAGGACAACACTCCATCTCACAAACTTGAAGACTTGTTACATTTCTGGAATGTTGGAGTATATAGCCATAAGTCATGGCTTCTTCTGTGAAGGTCCTCTAGTGTCAGCTTGCTCAGAAAATGTAGATACTACGACATGACGCGTGACAATTCAAACTGACATTTATACTATCATTCTAAACAAATGTGTATTTGAATTCCTCTTCTGCATTTCATTCAGTTGTACATCCCACTGTTAGTCCCTTTGCCAAGTGCCAAATGAATGTTGACAGACTAGAAATAAATTTATAAGGTTATCTGCACAGCATGTCTTAAAGGCATTACTTCTACCCTGTGTGAGACTCTACTCATTCCACTTCTATATCCATTTTTCTATTTATGCGTTCCCTACCTACCTTGCTGTGCCATGATCCTTTGATCACTACACATGATGGTTAAACATGCAAGGGAAACCTGATCACAGTCAGTTTGTGGGTAGTGGTATTTTGTTGAGTCGCCCAACTGTACAGCAGTGATATGAATTCTTTCCACATTGATGTGGCTGATGGAAATACAGTGGAACCCCGCCTTGCAAACACCCCTGAAGAGCGGACACCTCGATTATGCGGACACTTTCTAAAGTCCCAATGATTGACCCTATTCTACCTATATAAGCTTCCCTCGGAAATGCAGACACCCCTATAATCAGGACACTTTTCTTGTTCCGAAGGTTGTCCACATTATAGGGGCTCCACTGTAGTTGACTCTGCAGGAAGTTGCACATTAGTTCCTAACCACTGAAACATTGTGATGAGTTCATTTAAAATGTTAGGTCTCTATAGGCGTTCCTGTTCAGCAGACCTAAATATTACCAGGATGTTGATGGTGTAGTTGATTACATGCATGCTGCAGGCCCTGTAGCAAGGTGTCAGCTGTAAGGTAGCAAGTGCTGACATGACGTGAGGCTAACTTGTGATGGATCTGTGTAACCCATGGCCACAATGAGTATTGAGTAGTGAGAGCATTGTTGGGACCATGCATGCACTCTTCAAAAGCTTCCGTGTACAGTAGCTGAGAGATCATGCTGGTAAATTGTTTCTCCTCTAGTGAGGCAGAACGTGAGGGCTTTTGGCTGCAGCAACAGACAGAGGCCTAGTCATCATCAATCTGTCATCTAGGAATGATTCATTTTTTCTTAATAGTCCCTGAGATGTACTTCACCACCACTCTTTGGAATAGCAGCACTGGAGGAGCCTAGTCTGTGTTGGAAGCTCACTCTCAACTCTTCTAGCCAGTCTAGTTTTGTAGCCTCTGGTGCCCAAGCCTTTCTATTGGAGGAAAAGGACTGGCATGTACTGTATGTGATAGCTCAGCAGTGTGGTTACTAATCACCCAGTGAGCATGTGTAGCTTCACATGTGGATTTTGTGATGTGCAATCTCATTGGTTGACGCAAATTGCTATGTGACATCATAATCTGTAACCTGATTGGGTTGCACTGTGGGCTACAACTGACACAACTCGATGCATTGCAATGTGCCAGTCTTATTTGGCCCATATGATAACTATAAGGCTGGTGTGCATCAGTGAAGCCACCACATGATTCCTTTCTCACTAATAGTGCACTGATCTAGCTAGGTTGAAGTCACATCCAATGCACTGTAGAGCTCGAGCCTGACCAGGCTATAATGAGGCCATTGTTACTGTGTTTTGGTAGGAGACTGTCTGTGCAAAGCTCCATACTCTAACATGCTAGCCATTTGAATTGCAGTATATTTACCAGAAGTCCAAAGATTTAGGCTTGGAGTTAATATCCATAGCCCCAGCAGTGGCAGCACTGCCAGCACTGCACCTTTACATATACTTATTGGCACTTGCTGTGACTTGTCTCTTGGTCAGTGTACGACTGTTGATAATTATCCTTTGAGCCTAGTTATCATGACTCCTCTGAGACATCTATTAGTAATAATTGGTATTTGGATGTAGGAGCCTTTATGTTTGTATGCTTTAGTGTGTAGATATGTGTGTTACTAATCTTGTCTGGTGGTAGAATAATTATGGATTATAATTCTTCTGTACGTAGTTTGTGTGTTATATTTAAAGTTGCACCGATAATCGGATCGGCAATCGGTATCGGCCGATATTGGGTCTCTGTAACCTTATCGGTAATCGGCTTTTTTCCTTCGTCCCCTACCGATTATATCACCTCGAGCACGTGACGTCTGCGAGTAAAGTGTTATGCGAGTGGTTACGTTGTTGCAGCGTTTGCCGTTGGTTTGTTCTGGGTCTGCAGCGCATGGAATCGCCAGGAAGAAAGATTCACCAGCATGGGACTACTTCGCTGTCGATGAGGACCTCAACTTCGTAGCGTACCAGGCCTGCAACAAGAAGGAATCCGCGCGGCGGTAGGAATTGCACGAGTTATATTTATGGAATTATACGAATTTGGTGCAAGCACGCTCAACTGCACAGAGAGTTGCAACAAAAGGTTGAGGTACAGAATGCAGCGACCTTATCAAGTAGTCCAGCGCCTTTCTGGCAAATATCGCTTCGAGCCTGAAAGTGAAGATCGCATATGAATCTGTAGGCTAAGGTGTATTAGTGATGCGCGCACACAGCGTATTCACGGGAGAACTGCTGAGACGATTGCACTCGATTGTCAGCCATTCTTTGTGACTGAGTACCAGGGCTTCAGGCAGTAGATCAAAGAAACCAAAGTACACATTGTGCAGCAAAAATCGAAATATCGGATCGGTATCGGCACTTAAAAATCGGAAATCTGATAATCGGTAAAAAACTATATCGGTGCAACTCTAGTTATATTATATTGTGTTGTATGTGTGTTGTGTTGTTCTATGTTGTGTGGTGTTCTAGATCTGTTGTGTGAATGCGAACATATGTGTCTAAGTGATAATACACAACTACTGTGTTACCTGTCCTGCTAGACCCTCTCATGCACTCTATTGAATAGCCATTACAAGTTCACTGTCCTAGTAGTAATGTCATGTCTGTTTCCTCCTTGTCTGTGTGTGTGCGATGTAGTGTGTCCCTCCTCATCTGTCACTTCTTACTTGCCCCTCAGGAGCCATCTATGAGCATGCTTCGCTCCTGAGGAGCTGTGTACCCTTGTGTGGGGTAACTGTAATCTTTATCTTGTGTTGTAATATGTGACTGTCCCCCCTGTCATTTTCTCTCTTCACCCACAGTTCTTGCTGAGCTACAGCAAGCCAACCTGATTTCCAGACAAGATTGTAGAAGGGTGAAGGACATCAGTCGTGTGCTTGAAGTTCAGAGAGGCAAGTCTCCTCAGGTACAGAGCAAAACTGCTGATATTCTGAGGAGTCAGGGATGGGACAAGGAGGCTGGTCTCCTTTCAGGTAAACAGACTTAGCCCTCATCCATCTTTCTTTTGTTACATTACGTTGTACGTATCCTAGTTGTAACAGCCATGCACTTTAAAGGCATTGGAATGCACTTTATATAAAAGTGATTCAGCTGCTAATTGGATGCACATCGATCCACACTTTCACACTTGTTTTAATTTTCATAGACAGTGACCCATTGTGTGAATCATTCTACATGTTGAGAAGGTGTACATGATGCTGTACCTATAGTAGTAATTGAATTTGGATCCTTGAACAACTATGCCCACCTTGTTTCACACGAATGACTATCTTGGTTTCAGCTCATTTGCCTTCCATTGTTAACTTGTCTTCTCATTGGCCGTGTTTCTTATTTGACAACTTGGTGCTAATTACTCACAAGGCAGGTTTGTATATGTGAAGGCAACTAATGATTGCTTTCACACTGGTGTAAACATGCTTAAAAATAATGGTCTGGATTTATGTCTAGTGTGAACATGCTGTAATGAGTTACTTGTTGTGAAGCGCTTGTTTACATGTGGTGCCACCTCCTGAATGGCTTGGTCTTTGTTTCATAATTCACAAAATGTGCCCACTCCATCTGGACTTACAGATGCACAGTTTGTATGTTGGTGTTGCAGTCGACTTAAAGAGTTTATTAGTGTATATGTGTATTTGTCTGAATAGAACCCAGCCTTTATTAAGAATTTTCATCCTCCTTTGTCTGGGACAGACTTCTATTTAGGAACTGGTGCTAAAGTACCTGAACCCTAGCCATGTTTCTTACATATATACAGCATCTGTTGTTGATGCCACACATGGCTGCCCGTTGAATGCTATGACCATTCTGTCACAGCCATGAAAGATGGCCTATTCCTCTTAGTCTTGGGTGCCGTGTCTGATTTTGATCTGCATTATGCTGTCCAGTGGCCAGTCCAGTGGCCATGGAATGGCCTGTGCTATGCATGTACCTGGCTGTTGCCACAGCATCGCAAACAATACCTAGAGGTGTAGAGGAAGGGGTACTTTGCAGGTGTCACGTGTGTTTGTAGGTCGTTGTGCATCTTCTCAGGTTGCTGTCTCAAATATGGCAACTACATATAGTAACTCCTAACGATGTATTTTGCGTACATTTTCTGGGTCATGGTGAGTGAGAATCAGAACCACCCGTACCGCTACTTGGTGTGAGTTCAGCACATGTTTCCATACAGTGCCACCCATGCACTGAACCATTGCCAAAGTCTTTCTACATCAGTCATGAAATGTGCCAGCTTGATCAGCACTTACCCTCATAACGATGCACCATTTGTATTGTAATTATGATTAGGGACTGGGGTTTCTATTTCTTTCTGAGGAGTTTAATTTGACCCAACCGTCCATTCTGTGTAGGTACTTCTCTCTCATGCAAGTCTTCTAGCCAGTCCAGCCTCATGCATCATCTGCCAGTGGTACATTAAAATGGCCGCTGTCTATTTTGCTCGAACTACTTAATATACTAACCCAATTGTGTTGTTTAATTGTCAAGGAGTAATCATTTAGCCATTCCATTAGGTAAGTTGGTGGTCTACGGTTACCTCTCAGGTTATATTGAGCAACAGGTAAACCTACTTCTACTGAACCTTGTACAAATATGAAAATGCCAGCAGCAAGTGATTGCACTGCACTACGTTCCTGTCCATTTAATTACTTATTGTGCCATGTTACTTTGTGTGGAGTCCGTTCCAATTACATAAGAGTAGCCTTCCATCGTGAAAACATATAATACGCTGTCTGACAGAGAGTAATAGATGATTATTCTATTACCAATCTTCACTAGCCAAATCAATGGAATAATCTGCCAAAGGTTTCAACAATCATGCCATGTCTTCATCAGTGGCTATAGTACAAAACAGAAGGTGATTCGCTTTTATAGGCTACAATGTGGGGAAAGGTGGTGATGCAAAATGTGAGTGACTGCAAAATGGCAGATGGTGAGTAAGCTGTTATGACAGATGAAAGGAACAGATGACAGGTGAAGAGTAAATCTAAAAGGGTATTTGGACATAAATGAGTGAGGCATGCAAGTAAAGCCAAGTTGTATAACAATGAAATAATGAATTGTAAAGTGGGGTAATGTGCCATCATTTCTGTTCAAAGTGTGAGACTGTGATCTAATGTGAATTGATTCTAAAGTGAGCATCTGGTGTCAACGGGAGTATTAGATGGACTGGGATTCCCTTACGTATGTACCTTTGGGCAGTTCATGCCACATTACTATTACTATTCCTTGAAATATGGCTTCTGCTGTGTCATACCATCTATGCGTGTTTCAGTAAGAATTGGAGTTTGCAATGGACAATGATTTCAGAGCAACTATTGCAAGATGTAGCTCTGTATAGAAATATGGACTTAAATTCTCAGATGTGGCTTCTAGCCACCTCTAAGGCATTCGGTGATTCTCTGAGCAGGACAACACTCCACTTCACAAACTTGAAGACTTGTGACATTTCTGGAATGTTAGAGTATATAGCAATAAACCATAGCTTCTCCTGTGAAGGAGCTCTAGTGTCAGCATGCTCAGATAATGTAGATACACTACATTGCAACATGACTCGTGATGATTCAAACTGATTTTATATCATCACTCTAAACTGTTGTGTACTTAAATTCCACTTCTGCATTTAAGTTTTGCATACCACTGTTAGTCTCTCCACCAAGTGAAAGTTGACAAACTAGAAGTGAATTTCTAAGGTTGTTTGCACAGCATGTCTTAGAGGCAGTACTTCTACTCTTTGCGAGACTCTACTCATTCCCCTTGTGTATCCATTTTTCTATTTTTATGTGCTCCCTACCTACCTTTCTGTGCCATGCTCCTTTATTCACTTCAAATTTAATAATTGTTAACCATGCAAGGGAAACCTGATAGTAGTCAGTTTTTGGGTAGTGGTATACTGCTGAGTGGCCCAACTGTACGTGCAGCAGTGACATGGATGCTTTCCACATTGATGTGGCTGATGGCAAAAAGTGGACTCTGCGCAAGAAGTTACAAATTAATTCCTAACCACTGAAACATTCTTATGAGTTCCTTTGGAATGTTAAGTCTCTATAGGTGTTGCTGTTCAGAATCCCTATTTATCAGGATGTTGATGGTGTAGTAGATTACATGCATGCTGCAAGCCCTGTAGCAAGGTGTCAGCTGTAAGGTAGCAAGTGCTGACATGATGCAAGGCTAACTTGTGATGGATCTGTGTAACCCACAATGGGTATTGAGTAATGACGGCATTATTGAGATCCACTCTTCAAAGGCTTCCACTGACAGTAGCTGAGAGACCATGCTGTTAAATTGTTTGTCCTCAAGCGAGGCAGAACGTGAGGTCCTCTGGCTGCAGCAACAGACAGATCCTAGTCATCATCAAGGAATGATTCATATAAATTCTTAATTGTCCTTGTGTTGCACCTCACCACCACTTACACTTAAGGTTACATAGGAGCAGCAAGAATGGAGGAGCCTAGTCTGTGTTGGACATTCACTCTCAACTCTTCTAGCCAGTCCAATCTTGTAGCCTCCTGTGCCCAAGTCTATCTATTCAAGGAGAAGGGACTGGCATGTATGTGATACATAGTTCTGCAGTGAATTTACTAATCACTCAGTGAGCATGTGTTGTTGCGTAGTCTTATTCATTGACACAAACTGCTATGTGACGTCATAGCAATCTGTAATCTGATTGGGTTGCACTGTGGGCTACAACTGACACAACTCAATACATTGCAATGGGCCAGTCTTATTTGGCCCATATGATAACTAATTATAAGGCTGGTGTACATCAATTAAATCACCACATGACTCCTTATTCACTAATAGTGCACGTACTGATCTAGGTTGAAGTCACATCCAACAGTGTGGGCAGGCTTTAAAATGGCCATTATTACTATGCATTAGAAGAATGTCATCACTTCAGAGGTCCTTTAAAAGTATAATTCAACATGCTTTAATGCATCATCATCATATACATCATTACTTATGCTGTGATAACAAAAAGTACATCTAAGCAGAGTATATGTGCTCTATTGTCTCTTCCCACTTGTCTTCGTCCGCTGCATGAATACGTAACTGCTCCAGCCCACTTGCAGTTCTAAGGTTCAGGCTCACTGTCTCTAGCTTCGAGCTTAGGGTGCTCAGTAAACAGGTCCTGGGCCTGCCTTTTCCAGTCTTAGGTATTGCGTGCATAGTCAGGTCTAAAGCCTTTTGGGCTGGTGCATCTCTAGGCAGTCGTAAGCATTGACCAAGTAGCCTTAGTCTGGCCCTCTGTAGGTCATGGGATAGTGGTCTTGTCTGTGTCAAGTGGTAGATAGCCTCGTTCCTGATTTGCTTGGGCCACCGATAGCCTGCCATCACTCGTAAATGTCGGTGGTGTAGTGCACACAACTTCTTGGTTAGTGCTGCTGTGAGCCCCCAAGTCCCACACCCGTATAATAGAACTGGGCGTACCAAGGCATTCCAAACCACGACCTTGAGTGCCAGGGATGCGCCTATCCCTGCAAAGAGCCCAAACATTCTGCGAAAGCCAAGTCTGCAAGCTGCATCCTTTGCTTGACATCCTTTTCCTCCCCTAACTGTGCACCTAGGATCTTGATGTTCTGCCATTCTATTTCCTTTTTGCTCACGTGCACCCTCTGTGTCTTGTTTCTGTTGCAGTGCAAGTGTTGTAGAAGTAGTTCAGTGTCCAATACTTCCATCACTTCTTCAAGATAGTCATGACTGGTGGATACGAAGTCAATATCATCTGCATACTGCATCTCAGAGACCAAAGAGAGCTGCAGGTCCAGTGTTGGTGTGACAGGGAACATTGGGCGTACTTCCTGCAGAGCCTTTTCAGAAGTAGTAGTGAATGCTACCGGGCTAAAGCTGTCTCCTTGTGGGACCCCAACTGTTGACTGGAAGCATTGGCCACTTACTTCTCCAATTCTGACTGACAGACTGGTATCAGCTAGTAAGGTGTGGGCTTACTGGTATACATCCTTGTCTTCTCCACTTGCTGCCAGAAGGGATCACAGAATAGTCTTGAGGGTGTATCAAATGCCCGAGATAGATCAAAACACAAGAAATGGAATTCCATGTCTGTCAGTAGGGCCATCGAGCAGATCAGCCTCTTGGCAAAGATTATGTCAGTACAGCTGCGGCCCTTTCTGAAACCAGCTTGGGTAGCAGGGATGTAGGAATTTGTGTAGGGACTGAATCTCTTGAGGAGGATGAGTGATAGTAGCTTCCGGATGCCATTTAATAACACTACTGATCTCAGGTTGGACAAAGGACCTTGTGGCTTGCCTGGCTTCTGAAAAGGAATGAGTGTGCCAGCTCCGATGTCATTCAGGTGGATTTTGCCGTCTACAGCCACATTCAGTAGGTTGGCAATCCACTGGGCTGTTTCACTGTGAGCACACACATACTTCAGAAGTTCATTGGGCACAGAGGCAGGTGTGTTTCAATGTTGTGTGCTGTTCTACCTTCACTGTTATTGATGCTCACTCGAGATGTTGATCTTATGCCAAGAGCCCTGAGTGCAGCAAACATCTTGCGCCCATCATCCTTGGCCTGTTCCACCTCTTGAACTTTGGCCTCTAGTCTCTGTCTACCCTTGCACTTGAGAACAGATGTTAGTTCCCGTCATTTGCTGCCTGTATTGGCTCTAGCTGCAGCCTTCTGTTGTCTTGTGCGTGCTGCATGTTCCTAAATGCACAGCTTCCTTACTTCTTCCACTAACTGTTTCACCTCAGGATCAGATAGAGCAGAGTTTCTCCCACCTGTGAATGGTTGTCTAATCCCTAATGCATGCTGATGCTTTAACCTTTTGAGTGGCATATTATATTAGGAAGAAGAGGTGCAGAGAAGATGGAGAGAACACTTTAGCGAATTCTTATGGAGTGCCATTCAGGTCAAAACTATGCTATTGAATTTTTGGTCAACTTAGCTACGAAGTTGTCCTACTTATAAGTGGTACTGGCCTACTTATAAGTGGTACTGGCCTACTTATAAGTGGGACTCTCCTACTTATAAGTGGTACTGGCCTACTTATAAGTGGTACTGGCCTACTTATAAGTGGTACTGTCCTACTTATAAGTGGTACTGGCCTACTTATAAGTGGTACTGGCCTACTTATAAGTGGTACTGGCCTACTTATAAGTGGTACTGGCCTACTTATAAGTGGTACTGGCCTACTTATAAGTGGGACTGTCCTACTTAGCAAGCAGAAGTGTCCTACTTAGCAAGCGGAAGTATCCTACTTATGGCTAGCAGAACTGTTCGCAAGGGAATGAATTGAGCAATGAGATGGACAACAGGATCCAGATGGAAGGACCAGGAGGGCTATTGGGAAGCTAAGAAGTGGCAAAACTGGAAGAGTGTCTGATATCCAAGGCAAGATGTTGAAGGCAGGAGGAGAGGTGACCGTATAATGGTTAACAGCAATCCTTAATGTAGTGTGGAGGACAGGGGGTGACACCAAAAGATTGGAGGAGAGCAATCATTTCTCAGTCCACAAGAAAGGCAGTAGAAGAGTATGCAAGAACTACAGATGGATCAGTCTACAGAGTGTGCTCGGACAAGTTTTGGGAAGATTTAGAATGACAGAATGAGAAGCATAACTGAAGGGAAGATAATGGAGGAGCAAGTGGGGTTCAGACCAGGGGGAGGCTGTACAGAAAATGACTGTGTTTGTGATGTGCCAACATGGTGATAATATGCTAGAGAGCGCTAGGAAAGAAATTGCACACAGCCTTCTTGGACATAGAGAAAGCGTATGATAGAGTGTGGAGTAAACGTCTGTGGGAGGCCTTGAAGCAGTATGGTGTACAAGGTAAGCAACTGAGAGCAATACAGGGTCTGTACAAGGACAGTGAAGCCGCAGTGAAGGTTGGGGAGTACAACAGACTGATTCGAAGTACAGAGAGGAGTAAGGCAGGGATGCCTAATGTCACCATGTTTGTTCAACATCTACCTGGACATGGTGGTGAAGGAGGCTCTTCCCCTGTTTAAAAAGCTGAGCTGGCCTAATCAACTGTCAGACTCAGGTGACCATGTTTGCAGATGACACTGTGCTACTGGCAGAGAGGGAAGAAGATCTAAAGTGGAATGTAGAGAAGCTGCACAAGGCATTGAAGAGGCACAAACTGAAAGTGAATTGGAGTATGACAAACACAATGGTCTTCAGTAGGGCTCCAATGGAGTGCTACTTAGAGATTGATAGAGAAAGGATGAAGAATGTTAAAGAGACTGTGTATCTAGGAGTAAAACTGAGTGATGAATGGGAAGATGAAGAGTGAGGTGGAAAGGAGAATTGGAATGACAATGAAAGCAGTGGGGGCAATGAAGAAGGTGTATGAGAGCAGAAAAATTAGCA
Organism: Ianthella basta; assembly: GCA_964019415.1. NCBI lineage: Eukaryota > Metazoa > Porifera > Demospongiae > Verongiida > Ianthellidae > Ianthella > Ianthella basta. The sequence continues at coordinate 4,031,528 of OZ025883.1, forward strand.
GAGAAGCAAGAGTATCAGTGTTCAAAGCAGTGGCTGTCCCAACACTAACATATGGGTGCAAGTCATGGGTACTAAAAGAGAGCAAAAAGTCCAGGCTGCAGGCAGCGGAAATGAATGGTTTGCACGAATATGCACCCGACGGTCATTGATTGAAGTTGCTATGGCATATGGTTGCCGAGATTGAGATTTGTGAAAGGGGATTTGCTGACATGAGCAATAAGATTGTGGTGATAGAGACTTCTTGACACGATTTTGATGAAGCACCACAGTGAGCACCAAGATGAGGACATCTGGACTGGAACTAATGGCTATTAATAAGGCTATGACCTGCACCCTTGCATTATGAAAGCTGCCTATAGCTAACCTTGACACTTGTAGGTGTTAGTTCAACTAGTAGCTATTGTGTGTCAAGAAGTGTCAAGAAGTCATATCAAGAAGTCTCATTTGCCACATTTTCATCTCTCATGTCTGAAAACATCCCTTCACAAGTCTAGATCCCGACAACTGTAGGCTATAGCAACCTCAATCAACAACCGTCAGGTGTGTATTCATGCGTATCATTCAGCCGAGCCATCTAAATGGTAACATGCATTCAGCACAAAACACTCAAAAGCTGAAGAACACATTTTTGCATATCTTTTCCATGTGTTAAACTGCCTCCAGTGATGATTTCATATGCAATTATGGCATACTGCGTTCCTTAATGCTTATACGCAACTGGTCTATTCCCCTTAATCTTGGGTGCTGTGTCTGATTTGATCTGCATTATGCTGACCAGTGGCCATGGAATGGCCTGTACTATGTATACACTCGGCTGTTGCTACAGCATCTGAAACAATACCTGGAGGCAAATAATGCCAAGCTTTCTAAAGAGTATTCTGTTTCATGTTTGTTGCTAAACACTCAGTATGCACGCGTTTGATCAATCATGGTTCCATTTGTTTGATAGATATGATAACTCACACAGAGGGTGCAAAAACAGTTTTCTGTATACATTTCCATATACCAAATAACTGCTGTATCCTGCCACAATACCCTGCATGTTGTTGTACCTGCTTGTCCCATGTATGTATGCATACTGATGACTGATATGATTTGTCTGAACTGAACAGAGTGTCCCTTCTCATTCATTACAGCACCTCTGAAACCACCATCATGGCTACCTGACTATGAAGAGGCAGTGGCTAAGCAGGGATCCGTAGACGTCACTATCAATCGTAACATTATCATGGGCCCCTCTGCTGTAGGCAAATCCTGCTTGAAGCACTTATTGGTGCACAACAAGCCCAAAGAAGTCAAGGTCAGCACACCTGTCATGGCAAAGCCAGAAGTTGTCTCCATTTCGGCAGAGAAGTACGCAGTTGAAGGAACCTCAGTCTGGCTGCCACTTTCTGATGAGAAGATGGCCTGCTCTATCAGGTCATCCTGCCTCAGCCGCCAGTACCACGTCACTGAAACAAAACCAAAGGCTCCTCCAGAAGACCGCCATGTCAAGCCTTTGCAACCAGTGAAGAAAAGCGATCCACCAGCTGTTACCAGTAAACTTCCCTCTCGCACTTCTTGTGAAGAAGTCAGTCCTGCAGCAGGAAATTCACTCTTTCCTACACCTTCTGCTCTTCCTACCACCCAATCCATGTTTCACAAAGCACACTCAAGCCTCATGCGTGATCTCGGTGCAGGTCTACAGGAAGAATTGCAACTGAATGGCGCCAGGTTTGTCCACTTGCTTGACACCGGTGGTCAACCAAGCTTTCAAGATGTCCTTCCCCTGTTGTTGGACATCCCATGCACTTACGTGCACGTCTTCAATGCAGCCATGGACCTCGATCAGCCAGTACCTATCACATACCGACCAAATGCATCCACAGAGGTGGAAATATTGGCCAGTTCTGAGACAGTTTGGGGAATGACACTGCGATCCCTTTCCAGTGTCCAGACCTTGGCATACAAGGTATCCAGCAATGCGGGTGCATTACCAATGAATATCCAATTTCCAACGTTCCGCACAGTTCTAGTCGGCACGTTCAAAGATCAGTTAGTGAAGAAGGGCATTGCCACTAAAGCAGCTACTAAGATTTCCAAGCAAATTGAGCTGCTTGAAAATAAGCCATATTATTCCCACATAGTCCCCAATTCCAATGGGGAGCTGTTCTTCCTTGTGAACAATATGCAGCACGTTGAAGCCTCACAGCGCACTCAAGAAGATCAGGATAGCATCGATGATCTCCGTGTAGTCCTTTCCCATTCCGATGGTGCCCTGAAAACCAAGATACCCATAGGATGGTTTCACTTTGAAATGGTGGCCCGTAAGGTTTCTCAGAAGTTCTTCCCATTTGCTGAGCTATTGGAGCATGCCCGTGAGTTGAAGTGTATAAGCTCAGCCAACCCAAGTCGCGAATTCCGTAGCCTTCTGCAGCTGTTTCACTCCCTTGGGGTCTTCACTTTTGTTGATCACACTGATGTCCCCGATACAGTCTGCACAGACAACAGTGTGTTCCTACAGGAAGTGTCAAAGCTCCTTGCAATACAGTTCATTGAGATTCCTAAGTGCCCGGCAGCCAAGAAGTTTAAGAAGAGAGGTATCCTTACCTTGGATGAAGGGCTTTTCAATGAGCTGGGCATCCTTAAGGAGGTGGACCAAAAGTGGCTACTACGCTGCCTGTGCTACCTTGGTGTAACAGCCGATTTATCTCCGCCTGGTGCTACTACTGCCAATTATTTTATGCCGGCAGCACTTTCGTCAGCAGGCTCACCAGAGTCAGCATCTGGCAGTGTGGCTCCATTGCTGGTGGCATTTTCATTTGAAGAGAATGCCTTTGAAACTACCCAAGATCTTCCACGAGGCATCTTCACTCGCCTAGCAGTGGAACTAACCAACAAGAAGGATTGGAAGGTGATTCCGGAGAAGAGCACTCGTTTAGCCATACAGTTTCGAAGGAAGGAACTGCACATATCCATTGGTGAATGTCCCGGATACATCAGTATCACCCTCAGGGTCTCCATTCACACGAGATGCAGTGCAGCTATGCTGCATGAATACTGTGGCCAAGTTCGATCCACATTCGAAGAAGCGATTCGAGCGTCTACCCAATCAGTATTTGGTTCCAAATTCACTAATAAGGCAGCTACCGTTTACGGCTTCACATGCCCCTGTGAGGCCCGCCCTACCCATTTGGCTGTCCAAAGTGGCGACAGCATTGTCTGCAATATTTCATCTGAGGACCAAAAATACTTGAAAAGCCACCAAGTATGGTTCTGCAAAGTTGAAGGAGCAGAGGTGAGTGTGCTGATGTGCTGCACATGTACACAAATAGGACTTCTGAAGAGCCCTCGTTGAAAGTGCTGAAAGTTTGCTAAGACATAAAATACTTGTGATGCCCACTGTTCCTGAAATTGGTGATTTGGCTATTATTTAAAGTGGAAGGACTATGCTTTCAATGACTAGTGCCATCCTATAAAAATTGATGACATAGTTATTGTCTCTTCTTCCTTCTTTATTCTTTGTGTCTTTCTTCCTTCACCTTCTAGCTCCAGCCACACCCCTCTGATCCAAATATATTCCACTTAGTGGACAGCACTTCACAAGGAGAAGGTGGGCATGTTTATGTTACTGACATACGCAGCCTTCATCAGTGTATGCTTGTGTTACAAGTTTTGCCACATTCTTGAAAGGAGTATAGTATAGTAAGTATATGCGTAGCTAGTTGCTGTGTCATAGTGTGGGGTGTCCACCCTATGGTTTGTCCCCCAGGACATTATTCACTAGTGAATAATGACCCCCCTTAGTGAATGTTGTCCCGTAGGACAGTATTCACTTGGACAGCATTCACTAGTGAATAGTGTCCCCCATTTGTGATGCTGTCCCTCAACTTTTCTTTCCTTGTCTTCTTCGCTCCTTGGCACTTGTTGCCATTCTTGAATCACCGCCACTTCTTCGCATCACTTCTGCTCTGCCTAGAATAGCTACATAAGAAGGCATCTCTTCTTCCAGTAGTGCTTGAAGCATTTTCTCCTCAGCCTCCTCTACTCATTCTTGGCGAAACTGAGCAGATAGCAATGAATAGTGAGGAATCATGCAAAGATGCAACGATATTCCTCTTCTTCTGTGGCCATTGTGTGCAAAAGCAAGCCCTCTGAGGGGGAAGCAATATTCACTAAGGGGAACGATATTCTCTAGTGAATATATTCCGGGGGTACACTATTCACTCCGACAGCTGATGTTATATGTAACTATATTCCTTTCCTGCACTGGGAAATTGCCAAATCAAGGTGATGCTACCACAACGTTGTGCTGCAAGCTGCACAATAAACCATCTGACCTTGCTCAGATGGTTTATTGTTAATCCATAAGATCAGATGTTTATAATTAGCTGGTTGTCAACCTTTTCAAGTTCATTACCGTACTAACAATCATAGTCTGTCACCTGACATTCAGAAACATGCATGTACACATGTACACATCCTGAAATGAGTAGCACTGCTCAGCGTTTGTGCTACATGCCAAATAGTCCAACATGTGATCAGGGGTGAACTGAATGTGATGTCAAACCTTATGTCACAGTCTCATGCAATGTCTTATGTGACCATGAGCCAAAAATTTGGAAGTTGTTCTTCACTTAGCTGATGACAGCCACACCGTGCTTGTAAACCCTCATCAGGAGCGCATAATGTGACCCCTCCATTTTTCTCATTATGCACTCCTGCCCTTATATGGAGCTACATATTTCAAAGTCCCCAACACTGTACCTGTCAAATTTAGCTAGGTATTTGTGGATATCTTTAGAACATTCCTCCATGTACTGTCTACTTGCAGTTTCAGAGAGGCATAGCAGCTCCTCTCCTATCAGTGGCCCTCGACAAATCAGTGCTCAGGTTGAGAAAGTTGGAGCTAGCTCAACTGGTAAGGAACCAAGATGTAGCCAGTTAAGTGTTTCCCAGGTATAGAAGATGACAGCCATGCACCTCAGCTGTGACAGTAGTTACCTGATAAGGACTGTGTCAAGTGCACTCTCCCAATACATTATACTGTACATGGTTTTGTATAGAAACGTAGTGTTAGCACTGTGGGGAGCCAATGTGTTACTTTTAATATGCAATCTAGTGTGCATGCCTTGTTCACATTGCTACCATGCTGCACACTGCACATATGACTGTGGGGACACTATGTTGATTCAAGGTGCTCTTCCTTCCTCTCTACACTATGCAGCCACACCATTTTCAGTATCAGAGTTACTAAACAAACACGAGATGGAGTTTTTTGAAGTTGTGAACCCCAAGTTTAGCTTGCTGAGTCTAGAGCGTGAAGAAGTTATCACACAAGATGTGGCATCACGTATCTCTGCTGTGAATGATGATGACGCAAAAGAGATCTTGTTTGCTCACTTGACGCGTTATGCCAATGTAAACTCTCTGGTGAAATATTGTGATGTTATCATTGGTGGAAATGGTTTCCCAAACATGCAGTCATTTGGAGCCAAGATCAAAGTAGAACTACAACAAGGAGGTTTGTGGAGTTGTGTGCTTGTGTGTCTGCCTGTATACATATGAGTGTGTGTACGACTGCATGTATAATATTATGTATAACATGGAGACAGGTGGCTACCAACCTTTGGTGTGTGTGTCATGTTGTGTTGTGTGTGTGTGTGTGTTGTGTATGTGTGTGTGTGTGTGTGTGTGTGTGTGTGTGTGTGTGTGTGTTGTGTGTGTGCATGTGTGTGTGTGTGTGTGCATGTGTGTGTGCGTGTATGAATATGTGTGCTTTTCCATGGTTGTAGGGGCTCCAAGCAACCCCAGTCTTCCCAGTGGTACCCAAATCTCAACTGGTAAGGTGCACAAATCAGTGTTGACAGCCATGCAGCTTAGCTGTGCAGTAGTTGTCTACTAAGTATATATTTGTAGTGTTAACACTGTGTGGACACACATACTGCATGTACTAAGTAAGCTTATCTTATGTGCTATGCCTTGCAACACTAATACCATGCTGTACACTGTGGCAGTGGAGACACTATGTTGTTTCAAGGAGTCTTCTTCCTTCCTCTGCATGTGCATGTGCAATGCAGACACACCAGTTTCAGTATCAGAGTTTCTGAAGAAACACGAGACAGAGTTTTTCACTGTAGTGAACCCAAGATTTAGCCTGATGAGACTACAACGTAAAGGAGTTATTTCGCAAGATGTAGTGTCACGTATCTCTGCTGCAACAAATGAAAAAGATGCTCAAGAGGTATTGTTTGCTCATGTGACACATTTTGCCAATGTGAACACTCTGAGGGAATATTGTGACGTTATCATTGGTGCGAAAGGTTTCCCAAACATGCAGTCATTTGGAGCTAAAATGAAAGAGGAGCTGCAACAAGGAGGTAAATGGAGTTGAGTGCTTGTGTGTGTGTGTGTGTGTGTGTGTGTGTGTGTGTGTGTGTGTGTGTGTGTGTGTGTGTGTGTGTGTGTGTGTGTGTGCGCGTGTGTGCATGCATGTGTGTGTCATGTGTGCGCCATGCAACTTGCTCCATCTGTCACATGTGCAACATAGTGGCAACCTTCTGTGTTCACCCACCGTCACTCCACCCATGTATACACTACACAAGTACACACATACACATGCACAGACAAACATGCTTACATGCACACTTCGCACTTGTTATCATTGCCTTCAGTTCTATTCATGTATATCTCTCCTCCGTGCCCCACACAGGGAAGCAGACTAGCTGATGTGATGGCCTACTCAGCTTTTGATCTACTCAAAGTACCACAGGACAATGCTCATTATATGCACCCATATCTCTATATTTTCTATCATTCCATATTTGCTTTTGTATGTGTTTCTATTAGTAGATTATATACTCTTTCCCATTCCACTGACTGTAGCGTATACTTGTATAGTTATCTTTAGTCGCGTAACAATCCAATACATGCTTTTAGTTATAGTGTACACCTTTCTTTGTGTTTTCTTTTTACAATTGTGCACTGCGTGTATCTATAGCTATAATAACCATCTAGTCACACTTAGCAATTATATAATTATTATAATATTATAGTTCCAGGCTGACATCGACCCTATATATAACCAGCTTGTTACAAAGAGTGCATGGTATAAGGTGCATGTGAAGAGTGTGCTAATTAGGTCGATCTTGCAATTAACTGTTATGAGAATACAATTGCAATTGGGCACACATTATGGCTCGTCCATTCTCATATATCTATGAAGCTAAGAAGGTCTCTCTTCATGCTCTGTTTCTTTGCAGTAGTCCTGCATGAGGTCTATTCATATAGAGAGGCGTGGCATAAATCACCAGTGAGGTGTGTAGCAGAGTTGGCACAGCGGGGTGCTGGTGGTTTGACAAGCTAGCAGAACTGCATGCATGGTACAGCAGACCCTCGATGCGTTGGAAGGTTACACGAGTGAGGTGTGGTACAACAGGGTTGTTACACCTATCAAAGGTTTGCCCTGCTTTACAAGTCAATGCATGTGCAGGCTGTGTGAGTGTTACCTTCAACACCAATCCAACCTATCCACACCTAGCTGTTCCTCAAGACCTTCAGCAGTGACTGTGTACTCACACACATTGTAAACCTTTGGTATTAGCATAAGGTAAGAATGTTTGTGTGTCAGTCTGTGTATCAGTGCTGCCATCCCACGCAGTGTTTATTGCTCACGTCATGTCGATCAAACCTACAGAGGTAGTGCAATAAGCCAGCCTAGTGCTGGAGGAACATGGCTGCCATGCGGAGGACCTGCAGAGTGAGTTACAAACACTTCAGTATGTAAATTTTATGTTCCCATGATGTGCATTTTGTGTGCCCTGTGGACTGTGTGGCCAGTGCTGCTATTGTCCCACACAGTGCTGTCAGAGTTGTACCAGCAGACGTTGGTAGCTGAAACCGACTTGGAGATGTCGAAAGGAGAAGGTAGCTACCTGGCTAGCAGAATTTACAAAGTACTACACTCCACACTTCCAGAAGTGATGACCAGCGCAGTGGATGTACATATAATACAAATTGGGACACAATGAGTCAGCAAATAAGTTGAAAGGTGAAGTGGTCACACTGGTCAATAGTGAAAACAGCTGCACCCATCCATTCTACTAACTCATAATACTTAATTGTGTAGTTTGTGGCCTTGTATTACTGTATAATAATGAAGTTTAGCTCCACACGTGTGAATGTACAGAAGTAGCTAGTTGCATTATTCATTGAAAACAAGATAACCTGGCAGACTTTGAATTATCTTCTCATGCAGTGTCTCACACCATGCTGTCAGAGTTTTACCTATAGATAGAAAGGTTGGTGACTGAGGATGACTGTGAGAGGATGAAAAGTAAAGGAGGGAAGCTACCTGGCTGACCAACTTGTTGTTCCCTATTCAGTTCACTAAACCTGCAGTGGTGCATGGACAAATCTGCTGATCTTCTAGACAGGTTTGGATACAAAGAGGAAGGAACACAGTTGAGTGGTTGGTAGGGTGGTCAGAAGATTCAGTTATTCGCATACAGCTAATGTGGTCTTCGTGTGTGAACATCTGTTCCCACCACTTATATGGTTTGAGTGATACAACATCCCTGACATATTGCAACATTCCTGATTCCCCATCCACTCTTAATGGTGCTGCATGCATGTCACTGTCAGCTTTTGCATTCTCTCAGTCTGTGCAGTGCAGTACAGAATGAATCACACATCACTACTTCTTCCTTAACCACTGTGTTAATGGGAGGACAAATGTTCGTGAATTTAGTGTTTGGGAAAGAGGCACTTTTGCAACATAATGTTGTAGAATTATTCACAGGACTGTTGTACTGTTTCACGCTGTCACTTGCCCACAGCTGTGAGATGACAGAATGCCACACATTTTCCATACAAGCAGGATTCAGCTTAAGACGAAGACAACATTTAAGAACTGCTCCACTCACAAAAGTATTTGTGAATGTTCTCCGTTTGTGAATTGTGTATACAATGCAATTATGTGTGTCCAACTGTTGAGTGTATACTATGTAGTGGAAGTAAACAGCGCACATCATGAAGCAGTGAGAAATCAAGTGATTTCTAAATCTATTCACACCCTGCAGAACTGAATGAGCTCTAGAACGTCACTAGACACCTAGTAACAGCAGACGAGTGCTCTGGGGTGGCTGGGAAGGGAGGGTGGGTGTAGAGGACCATCTTTATAAAATGGCATTGTTCAAGCCTGCTGAAGTAGTGCAGGAAACGAATCAAGTCCTGGAGAAACATGACTACCACGTGGAGTGGCTGAAGAGCGAGTTTTGCTATACCATGTTTTATCAAGTTTTGTTCATGCACTCACACACACACGCACACACACACACACACACACACACACACACACACACACACACACACACACACACACACAGTCTCATCCTTAGACCCTTCACGTACAAGCACTCCGGAAAGGTCTGGGGATGAGATTACACATGCACACCATAATTTTCTGTATTGCAATGGACCCCACTCTTTCTCATTTGAGCTTGCAGGTATCCACACACACTGCACATCACTCAATGATTGGTAAAGTTGTAACTGTTTCTAATATCGACTCTACCCCTCCTGTACCCGTATGTTGCTGGAGATGGATGTCTGGGCTATGCAGGCTAATGTGATGAACATATGTACATTTTACACTTCATTGCTCACTCCTTCACCCCCCACCCCACCCACCCCTCCTCTCCCTTCTCCCTCCTTCATTCTCCTTCCCCTCTTCCCTTCCCTTGCCTTGTTCACCCAGGTGTGTGATCACCTAATGCAAGGTAATCGTCTTGCCCAGCCTAAGCTGTGTTCACCATAGATCTATAGCAAGATTACGGTGATGTGCTGGACCCAAAACCTACACTGCAAGGGTCTTAGGTAAGGGTAAACAAGTAGTAATTGGCTGTATAGGTCACAGATGCCGTGCATGGATTCTTGCATAACAGCCCTGGTCTTCTGGCAGGTCAGGCTTACTGGTTATATTATGGAGGCTAGCTAAAGTCATGGCAAAGTAGGGTTGGAGGCTCTGGTGTTATTGACTGAATGATGGTTAAAGGTGGCAGCTACCCCATTTCTGCAGGCTTCTACGAGCAGGTGCAGGTAACTTGCTCTCCTTCCTTGCCTTGCAGTCACAAAGTTGGCCTCCTGGCATATTGTCAGCTTCAATTGGACCAGGTGCATATGTTCAGAGGAATGCACTAAGATGTCAGGCCTGAGGTGAGTTGGCAGGGCTGATAGGAGCACATACAGAACAGTACCCAGGCATACACACAAGCACATGCACAAATACACACATAGACACTTACACACACACTAGTTGCATGCAACATGTCACTTGCACCTTCTGTGTAAATGTAACCCAAGCCTATCATGAACCATGCTGTAGTATCTAGCGAAGGCGTACTATCTCACCATAGATGATCTCCCCCATGAAATGCAGAAACTTTGGTATGACTCACAAATTCCACCGTTACAATGTTTATACCTCTATGAACGAATAATTGTGGCCTTCTCTGTGTGCTTGTATGTACGCAGAGTACCTTTAAGTAGAGAAAGACTCAAGAAAGACTCTAGCTGAGGAGTGGGAGTGTACACAAGACAGACTGAGAAGCAATGCTTCCCAGATTAATGAAGAAGACCGGTACCCTTATGAGAATCCCTACATTCTGGAGCCACATTGAGAGTAAGGATGCATCTATTGAGGCGCCAGTTTGGAGAGTGATCCTTTGGGAAGGTGTACTGAGGACAGTGGAGAAACAAGAACACTGGAAACAAGGCAAACCGGGGGAATAGGGGAAGGGAGGGGGGAGGGGCAAAGTAGCACCATGTTCACGGTGGTATGTATTAAACTTTTGCTTACTTATATGCCAATTATTGTGTGTTTTTTAGCCACTAATGTATGGTTGGCTGTCCTTCCTATGTGCAGATGAGGTTTAGGGTAGACAGGCTGCTATAGATGTGGTACCTAACCCCTTTGTGTAGGCATGCCTATACATAGTATATCACCTTTTATATATTGCATTAGCAGGAGCTGCTACTGAGAGTTGTACACTGGCTAGAGTGTGGAAGTAGTTGCTGTGACAAGGGGGAGATTAAATGCCATATTTGGTGGCCAGTGAATAAAAGACGATAGTTGGATGAAGGAGTGAACAACAATTATCAAGAGAACAGTATGTAGGAAGGGCTATTTTGTCCCATGGAGGACATTTCCTAGTATGTTCTTCCTAATCTCTGGGAGTTAGGTGGCATTCATCTTTGTGATTTGCCAGAATCATGTACAAACAGACAGCAAAGTAACTAAAGTATAAGACAGATTGGTATTTATAATTATACTGTATATTCTTACATAGTGCTCTTTTCAAAAGTACTTTACACTGCATGGGAGTGATTGCAAGTTAAGACATAACTCAAAATCATAAATATTGGTCAGACAGCAAAATGCACAAATGATGTCATTAAATGTCAGGAATGGGCCACTGTGGATCCCGTCCCAGTGTGTAAATTAGATCCAGTCTTGGTTTAATAGCTGGCTATAGCATTATTGAGCATGACTGATGGAGACCTGGAGTTGTGCACAGGAGCATACAGTGTATTTTGTCTAAGACAACCACCTGTGGGCCAGTTCCAACTGACCTTTATATAGAGAGGTGGCTGCTTGACAGAGGTAGATTACAGTGGTTTAGTGCTATTTGGGGCCAGGGAAGCTGGCTGTATATAGAGGTGGCTGCCTTACACAGTGACTATTTTAGACAGGTTCCAGTGTGCCTGTTCATGACGTATACATGTTATATATACTCTTTTATATATTTTTACATTAGATATTAGATTTTAGATTGATACAACTGCAATATCAATGGCTGCAGATGGCTAGCTTTGCATGATATGTTAGTGTTGCATGACCACCCACAGTGTAACTGCAGGTGTACATTGGGGTCCATGTGTGCATGCATACCATGCAGTAAGAAGACCAATTATTATATTATACCAATGCAGTGAGAGAACCAATCGCTGTGCACATGAAAATTTACTGTTATAATGTGGAGCTCTGCAAAACATCTGAACAATCAAAATACAAGTATTGAGGGGCAAATGACTCAATAGTGCATGCAAGTACCATGCAGCTTTGGGGGTCTTGAAGGAGATTGACAGCAAGTGAACGTGCATCATTGTGGATATCTATATTCTTTTCTAGATCTGGCTCTGTCATTACAATGCATTAATTCTGGTGGGGGTGTTTTAGTCAGTACAGATGGATATGTACACATAACATAAGGGGAAGCAAACAGAGAGCCATTTCCTTTTGCTTGTGTCAGACTATGAGACTTAACTTTGACTGCTTGAAAAAGCATAAATACAAATGACACAGAGCACAACGCTGAACTAAGGGTTGCATACTGCCATGCACAGAAATAGATTGCAAACTTACTTAAATTCCAATTCTTCATACCAGTCACTTGGGACAAATGACCAAAATACACCGTTTGAGTCCTGTCTAGGGATGTGAATCCTGAAGCTCTCAGGGTTGACTTGGCATCAAGCAGTTCAACAATGGGTGACGAGGTGTCCAGTCTACTTTTCTCAAACTCAAAAGTATCTTTGTTTCCAACTACCTACCAGTCTAGGTAGGCGCCTTCTACTTCTGACTGCAGCACAGGATAAGCACCCACAAACCAGTGTTCATATTGATCACGGGTTAGGTTACTTCTTTTCTCATTTATAGTTGTTTCCATTTTCTCCTTAACTTCATTGTAAACTCTCTGATACTTGCGATAGAGTGCCAGCCTTGTAGTTTTCACGACCTCCCCTTTCACTCCATAGTCTTGCACTTCCTCTGTCAGAGCCTCAGTGATTGTTTGTGCCTCTTTTTCTTCTCATCTGACAAATCATCAAACCCTCTAATGTCCATTGACCCAAGTACATCTTGATAAATGATACAGACACAACATCACAAAGCTGAAACATTCTCTGCTGCACACATAATGAAATGTCAACTATTTTGGCACTTAGATCTTGAGTTTCCAACTCTGAACATAAGGTAGCCCAGGATAGTAGTCTGTTTTGCTTAGTACCCTTGCCGGGCAGCATAAGAGCTAAGCACTGTTTCTTTGGGATGGTCAAGTCAAAGTCTGATCCAGGCAGAGCGACATCATGCAGCACTTTGTAAAGCCCCTTCAGTTGGTTTGTTGCTGCAGTTTCAACCTTTTCCGTCTGTGCAGTATCAAAGCATAGTACTGCAGCACTGAAGAGGAACAAGGCTAGACAGCCCAAGGGTTGCATCATAGCCTTCACTGCCTCGCACGTAGAATCTTGAACTTGCTGTTATTAGCTGACAATTGTGACTCTACTTTTATATCTTCTGTGGCATTCTGTGAAGCAATGAAGAAGCTATTTTACAAAACACAGAAGTACATGCATGCTGCACTACTGATACAATATAATTTTGTGTGTTTGAAAATTGTTATCAGTGCAAGGAAGTAGTTTGGCTGCAAGACTGCATATATAAGGAGCTGTAGAGTTTCTGCCAGAACCTGCTGTTGCAAATCCATGCACAGTCAATGGTGATCATGGGTTCCAAGGGCTACTTCCTGCTTCTCTTCATGCTTGTATATGTCACTCAGGTGTGCAGAGCCCTTGATGATTTCAAAGAATCAGCACAGAGACTGCAGAAGATTTATGAAATATTGCACAATTTGGCACTGCCCAAGGCCCTTCAAGGTGGCCCTTCAAGCAAGCGTCTTGTCATGATGCTACCTGGGAAAGTGCTCTATGAGAAAGACTACTACCCCGGCAAGGATTATGTTGATTTCATAACTGACAATGCACGAGCAAGAGACCGATTTGTGGAAATTCCACCATTCAAGATGCAGAATCTCTTCAATTTGGTTGATGTTGTACCAGGTGTGGATCCTCTTCAGGGACAAGAAAGTGGAGAAAGCTTCTCTGCCTACTACCGAGAAGTGCTTGGACAAATGGACATCAAAGGCTTAGATGCATTGACTGAAGACCAACAGAAGCACCTCCAAGACTCTGTGAAATTCCTCCTTGAAGAGGTAAATGACCCAGAAGCACCTGACAAAGGAATTTCTTGCTGGGATCTGTATCGTCGATATGAAGAAGTGTACAACAATGAAAGAGAAAGAATGGAGCAAGAAATTAATGACAAACGCAACACCCTGACAAGCGTGGAATATCAGTACTGGTTTCAGCGTACCTATCCAGCCTTGCAGGCTAAGGTTGATGGAGCCTTCTATGATTGGCTCATCAGTGGACAGAAAGACTTGGTAGAATTGCACAAAGGTAGACTTGGAACGTCATCACCAGGAGCATTGCTCCTGGAGGCTAAGTCAGTCCTGAGAGCTACAGGTGCTGTGGCACTCGATCGCTCAAAAACTATTTATCCTGTCAACTTTGTTCCTGGCAACTGGTATGAATACTTGAAAGATCCGTAAGTTATTCTGGCTCTGCAAATTAATCCTCACTATTATTTTATACGTGGCTGCCCTAAATTTCTTTTCATACATGTTCATTGTGCAGCCATAGATGAATGACTAATCCATAATATTGCAACTAAACAGCTTGTAAAATCTCAGGCATTCAGGTACTGCCTGTTTAGCCCCTATTTAGCCTATTATCAACAGTTGTCCACTTTAGTGGACAAACTTATGCAATCAATTTATGACTGTTGTTGGCTTTAGGTGACAGTACTAGGTTTTCAATTTCAGTTAGTGCTATGGTTCATATTAGCTATATTCCTCCTGCATGTGGTATATACTGCAGAGTGCTGTGCCCTATGGTTCAATGCAGGGATGGTACTGAACTTCAGAAAATCTGAATCGATTTGTCTAGATGATAATTCTCTGAAAAGTGCTCCTCTGTACTAAGTGTATTTCCAGTACACTAAGTTGTAACTGTTGTAACTCAGCATTAACTATCGAGTATTTCCAAGGCCAAAATCCTGCTTATTGCACTAGCTGAATTATCTGTACAATATGTTTATATAATTGTGCATGTAGGATAGAGGGCAAAACCCTTTTTGAGCATACAGTTTTCATGGCTACTAAGAAACTCTAAGCAACTGTGCAGAGAAAAATAGTGTCCATTCTTGCCAAGCAAAAATAGTTTTTCTTCCAGATAATGCATCTCCCCAATACACATGGGGCTAGCATGCAAAACGATGCCTATGAAGATCAGCAGTGAGAACTGAACATGGCACATTCATTATGAATGGCAGTTCACCAACCTTCAAATGCTCTCAGTAACTGTTGTTAGTCAGAGATATGACCTCAGAACAAAGAAATGCTCTAGTCAATAGTATCAGAGGTAAACACATTTCTATCAGATCACCTGGGTTGTTGTGACACATCATGCATTGAAATAAAGGCACACTTATAGCTCATGTCCCAGAAAAGCATAATATTATACAAAACAAGGAATGGATGTTACACGGAGGAGCATTATCCTAGGACCCTACATGCAAATCTTTATATTCATAGTAATTGTGAATAAATGACTGTTGCTGACTGATAATCCAGACATTGTACAGGTGAACATGGTGCAATGTACCCCTTGTATGTAGGGTCCACTGCTAATGCTCTATTGTGCAACACCTTTTGTGTTATCCTTATAACTTTGCCACATTTGTGTACAAGTTAGTTTGTTGTCTCAAATATTTGTATACTTCATGGATTTGATAATTTCTAATGTGTTAGCAAGTAATTATGGGGAATGAAAACAATAATCACGTGTGACTTTCTATTTCAGACAGCTAATCAGGCACCAATCTAGGTTTGTGTCAGAGTTAGACAGACATCAACCCTGATCCCATTAGGTTATGTCAGAAAGCAGTTGAAAAAATAATTCTCCTGTGTATGCATAATGAATGCCTCTTGAAATAGTCGTTCATTGTATTCACAAATGTGACAGTCGAGGTTAGAAATTAAAAATTATTTCACACAACCGAAAATGCGATTTTTGCATTAACGTGAAGAATGACTCTTAAGCTAGCTGTGTACCAAGCGCTAGAGCTGAATTCATCTCCGCAAAGGAGATATAGCCTGTAGACGATCATTACGTGGCACAAAAGTCGACATTTTGACTATTAATGAGGGCAAAAAATGGCCGCCCGGGATGACGACCGGTGTGTATTTTTTCAAATTTCAAGCATTTGCTCCACTGCTTCTGCGGTTACAACGCCGTTCCATCCCTTCTGTGCCTTCCTCTTTTGTTGCTGAGCTTACTGAGCTCGATATACTTCTCTCCACTGTGTGCGATAGGCCATATGCTGATCCTGACTTCCCCGCGAAGAAATTCTCCAGTCAGTGACGTTATCTTCCTTGCGGCGACCTTGACACCAGGTCAGTGAGGTTCTGCGTTGTGTTAATGACCACTTCAGTAGCACAGGGAGTGCTGCAAACGGTTTTCGAAGCCATAAACTCGCTGATATGCCGCGACTCTACCGACATGACTGCCAATTCGAAGCTTGTTCTCTGCGGTGCAAGCTCGTACGGCTTTCAAATAAACACTGATAGGTAGCCAAAGGATTCCCAAAAACACGTTTGTATTAGCCAATCATAGGCACGGTGCACCATTCCCGCTGCATTCGGTCACGAGTGTTTCGGCGCCATTTTCTCAAAACTTACCCGTTGCATAAGTTTTGATTTCTATTCTCGACTGCCACAAATACAAAATGGCATCATTCACTGTTCTAATTTACTAATATAAATAATTAAGGCATGTTGTTTTGTGTACATGCATACAAAGGCACATGTAATATATAGGCAAATAGTTTAAATTTGTGGCCAATACGTAGCAGTTTAATCAACAACTGAATGCAGGATGTTTCGGCCCGAAGGCCTTCGTCAGCTGCGTACAAAACCCTTTCCTGGCAGTCCTGCTGGTTTTGTATGCAGCTGACGAAGGCCTTCAGGCCGAAACATCCTGCATTCAGTTGTTGAGTAATCTGCTACGTATTGGCCACAAACTATTCGCCTACTATACATTGAACAACGTAGCAATGAACCTCTTCTTCTACATGTAATATATGTGACTGCATGTGTGAGTGTCTGTACAATGTGTTTTGCATGCTACATAAGTTCATACACACATGTGTGCATTACTGCTGAAATGCAAAGTTAGCTTGCCTGTGTTCTGCAACTTGGATTGTGCTGTGGGCATTGTGTCTCATCACTTTGGCATAATATTACTGTTTTCCTGATATTACGCCTTCCATTATAATTGTATAATTACATGGAGCATGTATGTAGTATATAATATGTAAGGGGTATGACTATGCAAGTAATGGCAGCACCTCCATGTGCACAGGATTACCTGGAAGCACTTGTTCCACTTACAGGGTTGTCACTCTCAGCCCAGATCAGATCAACATTAGACTAGGCCAGTTGGAAGCTCAGAAGTCATT
Organism: Ianthella basta; assembly: GCA_964019415.1. NCBI lineage: Eukaryota > Metazoa > Porifera > Demospongiae > Verongiida > Ianthellidae > Ianthella > Ianthella basta. Next base: position 4,048,923 of record OZ025883.1, read on the forward strand.
CCTTCAAACCATTGGCAGTTACACCGGTGAGGGCTGCGATATTCAAAATCAAGTTGATGGTGCAGATACAGCATACAATGACAAAACAGGTTCACTGGAAAATAATGGTACAGCAGTGATGACTAAGCGATGTAAGTGTCTTGTAGCTGGTGGAGACACAGAAGATACAGATTGTCAAGGTTTTCAAGGGGCACTTGACCTCACTCTTGAAAATGCCCAAGAGGTTGCATTCCAGTACCAAGGCCGAGCAGCTCTTAAAGCTGTACAGAGTGGCAACAAGGATGCAGTAAATGCTATGATAAGGGGAATCGATGCTCAAATTGCAGAACTAACAGATCAGTTGCAGAATTCTCCTTCTGTACTGTCAGATGTGGGCGATGCATCAGAAAAAATAGCAGGAAATGCACCATCTGCACCTTGGCTTTACTTTTCTTGGAACTCAGAAGAAAGTCAACAGACAGAGACTTCATCTCAATCTTCATTCTCAACCCAGACCTCTTTTCAGGCTAGCTTTGGGCTCTTCAGCATTGGTGGAAGCTTTGGGTACTCTAAATCCACTGCCAATGCCTTCAGTTCACTGAAGCAGGATAAAGTTAAAGTAGCTGGACAGATAATGAGGGTTTCGGTCCAGTTGCCCTGGTTCAGACCTGAACTGTTTCGGAACGAACAGCTGACACTGGTGAGTTGCTCCTAGTTGGATCTATGCTGTGCAAAATGGATGAATGTTTTACTGAGTGGGAGGATTTCATTTCACTGCATTATAATATAAATTATTATTAGTAATCTATAACTAAACCTCTGCCCAATTTAATATTTACTGTGATAATGTACATAGTATTACACTTAGCACGTACAATCCTGAATACTCGAAATCCACAGATAGAAACAAAGGTACATTTACATAATTATAACATCATACATTGGAACATATTAAACTAATATTAGTACCTGTTTGAAACTTTAGATCACTGGCAGGCCCCTTTTCTTATGATAGTATGCATTCTTAAATTTTCTATGGTGTTCTAATTAAAGTGTGTAAGTTGGTGCAATAACATAATTTTGCATATGACTCAAGATAGCACAGGTATTTCAATATATTTAACATGCTGTAGTAGTAGTGTGCTTTATATCTTCCACAAACAAGGAACCAACACAAATAATAGTTATAGTGATTTTTGGAACATTATCACATTGTTTAGTCTGGCTTCTTCTCTCCTTCTTGCTTGTCCTTTCTACCAGAGAAAGAAAACTGCCTTTTCTGTGTCACCAGGGACAAAATCATCGGATAAGGAATTTGTTAAAGCTGTTCTGGACTCTACCAAAAGCGGAAAGCACTACCGCATTCCCCAGTACATCACAGGCCTCCTCCTGTGCCGTAACCTGGACTTGGAGATCTCGGGCTTAAATCAGCAATCTACCCGAAGTTTTGTAGCAACATCAATGTCAGCTGGTCTTAACGTTGGATATGGGCCATTTTCCTTGTCGACCAGCTTTTCCAGCTCCAACCAAAAGGCATCTTTCCATGCAAGCTCGACAGCCACTGGACTGCAGATCAAGGTCCCAGGCACCCAGGTGATAGGATACTACACTGAAGTGGTGCCCAAATTTCCAGTTGAAGATACCGGAGAGTAGCACCATGTGCAGGAAGGGGAGAGGAAAGGAAGGTGACTGCCTTGAGTGATTAGGCTACATTAGGCAAATGTGAGTGTATGTGTGTGTGTGTGTGTGTGTGTGTGTTAGTGTGCATTAATAGTACAATGTAAGGAGTGAAGCATATGGACCATAAAGTCATGTAATCGCATTATATAACCTCATCTCCCTTCCATTATTATTCACTAATAATAATTATTAATAGTGTTTGATTAACATTTACATCTCCATACAGCTACCTTGTTTAGAGATTCTGATGTCAAGTAGTGTTGTACTTTAATCAAAGCACTGCGCATAAATAATTCTTCATCTTATGATTCAAGCAATCACATGGCGCATAGACAATCATAAGTTAGTTAAATACCTTCTACTGTGCAGCAGTGACTCTCCATATCTAACTGTATCTAAAATTGTCTAACTGCATGGTGGTTGATTCATAGCCACAACCTTCATATATAACTATATGTATACTGAGTGTTTATGATGATGTCTGGATGTTGAGATCATGTGCCTTAATTTGTAGTGCAGTTAATCAGTCCATCTAGCCTAGTATGCTAGACCCTCTCTACCATTCCACGTGCCCAGGGCAGAGAGGCCTAGTTAGCACACTAGTCTAAGACTATTATCATTCCAGCCAGGTTAGCAACTGAATACACCATTATTGAGGGTATGGTATTATTATGCGAATGATCTGCAACAACTAATGAAACAGTATTCACCACGTTAACATTACTCAACCGCTGCATGAACAAAGTCATGTAACCATATGTAATTTTTAGTACAATTATTATTATTATTATGTCCATAGCAGTACGTTTCAACATGAATGAATTTCTAAACTGAGTATCCAAGCACTTCTTTAATCAATTCCTTGCAGTACAACTGTATCACACCAGTCTTGAATGTTCCAAGCACACTATATAATGCTGCTGGCTTGATATAAGCTGAGAACATAACCTAGCAACTAAATCATGGAATGTTTCATTCAGCTCAACAACGTGCAGGAACCTGAGCACCCATAGAGGAGCACACATTCATGGATCTATGCCACATACTGCAAATGTTATGGCCTGCCCTTCTATGCAACATATGGGAAAGAAGTACTGGTACCATGTTTGCAATTTACCTTGTATACGTCTTATTAACTACTTGCTGTGCTTATTAAGAATCTGAATGGTAAGACCTGAGAATTAAGACCACCTAGTAGATGACAGAAACCTCAGTGGTTTGCCCACTAAGGCGATTAAACAATTGCAATGATGAACGTACAAAAAATAAGTTGACTTACATTTTCTGGAAGCCTCCATCAAGGGGTTGTCTAAAAACTACAATAAAACAGAATGAAGCACTCTCCACACATCACCAGTGCCATACAGCAGCACCATACACCCTACAGCTAAAAGCTATCTCAGCATTCGAGACAAACAGTGCACTCCTCAACAAAAGCAGACGGCCAAGCCTTTCATCAGTAGTAGGAAGAGCAGACAAAAAGTAAACCCAACTTCATACGTATATGAACAAAACAAGCTAATGCTTGAAATGCTTGCATTGCATAAACACGTCTAAATAAATAAAACAAATACAATTACTGAATGTTAAATGTATGGATTTAAAGTGTCAAAGTTACTATACCAACAAAATGACCGCAACGCATTGAGGTTGTGATACAGCAGTTCACAGCACAACAATGCTAAGTAAGTCAAGTCTTCAAACTAGTTGCAGAGATAGCTATTGACTTGATGTGCTTGCCAGGCACCACTGCCATTGTTAGGATTCGCTTCAGGTAGTCCACAGTTTGGCTCTCTGAGGGGAGAACATTACAAAATGTTAATATCTGCAATATGACATATTCATGGAGTACCAACCATATTTGGGGAATGGTGCTAGCTACACTAGTACATTAGCAAGTAGTCTATTGATTTCCCTTATGTAAGTTAAATATCCCTGGAGTCAAGGGCAGCAGAAAGGGGGGGAGGGGTAGGGTACTAGAGCCACACAATAATTATTGCTCCAGAGAAGAATGGCTTACACGCCTGATTGGATTAGCCACCAAGTTGCCCCCCAAAAGGCGTCATGTTCTTCCGCTACTGCCTGGAGTAATAGTACAACGATTAATATTGATGTAAAAGCTATAAATTTGTCACTTTTGGTTGGCAGAGTTACAGCCCAAGTGACAGAAAGATATGGTTGGTAGTTTACAGCATTCTTTCATGAGTCATTGACACCCTAGGCACTGTCTTGTCTGTCTACACAACAGTCTCATTGACTGTCTGGTTTGGCAGATCAGTAACACATAATCTAAGCTAAAAGCTAAATCTATGACGTCAGTTTGTAAAAATGGAGGGGATGAAGCGGTCTGGCTACGTGAGTCTAGTGGCCATCTAGGTGAGATCGTCTAGCTTGACGTACGTGGCCTGATCACCTTTAACATGTTTCCTCCGAGCCTGAAAGTGACTACCACGCAGGCAACCAAAATTCACTTTAACAAATGCCTTCTCTTACTGTTGTTGTCTCACCGGTATCATAGCCTTCCTTCGTCCTTGGTATGCTTTCCTCACAGTTTCCCAAGACAATGTTCATATCTTTGTCGGTGCACAAGAGATCCCCAACGACAAACCTTCCGTCAGATAACTCAACTCGTAGCCGCTTCTTCAGGAAGCCTCGCAGGGTCTCTCGCTCATGATCGGTCACGACATCTTTGTCAGCCATTTTATTATGTTGTGCAATTGACATGCGTATATAGGCGCACACAAAAGCGAGTGTACACAACAAGCCGTTTTCTCAGAGACAAATTTAAAGCTCAAATAGCCGAAGGTATTTTGGAGAATGCAGGTGCACATTGGCATCACTGATAGGACTAAGGTGCTAAGGATCATGATGTGTCTGGGAGTGGACAGCAAGCCAGACCGAGCTCTACGTGTGTAGCTAGCTAGCTAGCTATGATGTTTATTTGTAAGAGTTGAGTACCATGTGACTATAATATCTCTTAGAAAATAGCATCTACTGAAACAATTAGGAATTAGCATCTTGAGAAGTCGCTAGTTTCCTTCTATCTAACTAGCTAACTGTGTTGACTAAAAAGAAAACTCCCCATCAAAATTTGTTAGTATTGCACAAAAGTGAGGGGAGCATTACCAGAGGGCCTACATGGATTCATAATGGCATTGAGCATTGGGTGATGTGTGAAACAGAATGAAATAGGTTGAGTGTGCAAGAGGACCCCACTTGCACCCTCGCATACACACACACACACACCCTCACACCCTCACACACACACACACACACACACACACACACACACACACACACACACACACACACACACACACACACACACAAACACACACACACACATTAGCTATACGTGCATACATAGGCTTGCATTAGCGTATGTTGCATAATTAACCTCACAATATTAGCAAATGGTCTGACTTCGAATTCGTAAATATTTCTACCACGAACATTTATGTACACAATAAATGGCATGGTATAATACTAATTGTATGCACTATGATGTCATAGGAAGATGGTGGATTAGCGAACTTTGACGGAAGCACTAGTCTCATATTCCCAGACTACTTCCAGTCACCATTAATGTGTGGTATTGGAACGAGACTATGGAAGCACTTGCAATTGTTTGCTCAATTTCAGTAGCTCACACTCCCAATATGGGTCATGGAAACCTTTAGTTGTCAATGTAGTAGTCAACTTCACGAAATTTAATCCGTGAATAATTCTGACCTCCCTCACAAAAGCCAGACGTTGATTTACATTACATTTTTATATTAGTTTTATGATTGCATGCCCATATAGCTACTCATGTACTCATGCAGTATAGCTATAGATCCTATTCTGCTTCATGGCATTCCTGGCATATAATTGCTCATCTGACTGTTATGCATAATATACTCCATACCCAGCAAATGCAAAAGTAAATTTAATCCATTGTCAAGTGCCTGATTCAACTGGTTATGTACTCCAAACTGTAGAAACCAACGTTCTAGCTACAGTGTACACACTAATTATATAAGACTCAACTACTTATGTATAATGTGGTGTTGCTTTCTAAGCTACCTAGAGTAGCTAGCACTCTTTTCTATGGGCTACAAGCTGATGAGGGGAACTTGGAGTGCACAAAGACAGTAGGTTGTTCTCTGGTCTGACTTTGTAGTTACGCCAGTTGCCTTCAGTAATGTTGGGGGCCCCAAACCAGTCTTTAGCATAAATGCATGGTCCAGGGTGGCTGAATTTCCAGGTTAGTGGGAACCATGTTCCTGCAATGGCCCTCTCTTTGGCAGTATTGGGATGAAACACAACCTCATACACTTGTTATCCTGTGACCACTGACAAGTCATGACTACCACACTGACCTGTACCTGCTGACCTGCACATGAAACACAAATATTTAGATCACATTAACAACAAATTTTATTACATCACATTTTATTGATGTGTACAAATAAATACGCTCCCGCATGCAAATGCAAAATTGTATGCCCAAATAAACATTTCATTAATTTTAGTCAATGACTGATGTAAGGCGTACAGTAGTACAGTATACCTACATAATGTTATGACTAAATATGTAGCTATAGGTGGTAGTAGTGGTTGCAAGTGGTTGCTAGATGCACAGTTGCAAGTTGTTAAATGTTTGCTGTGATGTAAAATATTGCAGAACGTTTATGCCAGACTCACCCAGAATGCCATGAGACTGTGATAATGTTTCTGACACATGAAGATAGGAGGTGGTTCTGATGGCTCTGGATGATCTGCAGCTCTTGATGGAATGCAGGACTCCTTGATGACTGGGGAGAATCTCTTTGCGCCCTTTTGCCCTGAGATCATCAGTGATTTATCTGTTGACTTAAGCTGAAATTGGTACTGACCAAACACTGAAGAGTCTGAACTAGTGTTCACTCCATTGATTGTTGCAGAACATTGCTGAGCTGTAAACACTACTTTGGTGCACTGTGATGTACTATTGTCAAGCAGTGCAATGCCTACAGCTGATATGTGGAATGTGCTTATATACTGATACAGTACTGGACATTGACACTTATCCATGTATACGACAACAAGCTGAAAATAGGGCGATACTTCCCAAACATTCTGTAGCAAATGTACAGTTCCTCATGACAATGTGCTTGCAATACTCGTATGGAAGTACAGTTGCCATATTGCTATTTTAATTTGGGTAACTTGATTCTACTCATGTAGCTAGCAAGCTAGCTATGGACCTCAGTGTTAGGGATCTGGTGACTGTTTGATGAGTAGGTGAGACTTGTCCAGTGCACAGCAGGTCACTCACACCTCTGTTGAGCATAACATAACATGATGGGTTGTGTACAGTCCCTTTGTGGTGACAGGGAGAGAGCTGAACAGTGACAGGGTGAAAACTTCAGTGTTTTCCGGGTCGCCCTACAGTACGGATTATTACATTGTGCATGTGTATAAATTCGCTATGCTTGCCTTCGTCACGTGATACGTGGCCAACATCCTCCGCACATAGATTTTTCCTCATCTGTGCTCTGGGAGGCAGCTGTACCTATATCCACCCCTTGATCTATACAGCGCACCGAACTCTTGGGAATGGATCCGTACTTATTAACTGATGAAGGTGAGCAAGTACAATGTTTAAAGTGGTTACCGAATCTCGATGATTTCGAATGTGTGACTGACCGTCATCCCAGCACTGCCACCGGACCTGACAGCTACCCAGGCTGTCTGTGATATTAGCTAGCGGTTGACCTAACTTGATATGAGGGTAGACTGTTCTAAAGGTACAGTCATTCAAGTTTATCGCACTAACCAAGAGGTTCTAAGTTATTCGTTTCGGTAGCTGGTCGGCTACTTTCATCACGGTCATTCTGTTTTTAACATGATCAGAGAATTCATCTTGGTCAGAGCGGCCCTCGCAGTCATGTACACCGCACCAGAGCGAAGCAGTGCTACTAGAGTATAGGCACCCAAAACAACACGTTCTGATCTTAACTATGCCATCTTATTCCCGCGTTGTATAACGTGTTACATACTAGGTTAGAGGAGACGACGGTGAGTGGGCAGTAAATGTGTCCCAATGGGTTCGCCATTCACCATCTCATCAACTGTGCGTCGTTCTCTAGAATTCATCTAAGTAAAGTAACGAAGTAAAGGACTAAGGACGATTTGGTTGTATTGACTATGTAGCCTACACTGTGATAGTTTACATTGCGCCTCTCCAATGCACTCACCTGCAGTAGCCCAGTTGGCTAGTCACACTGGTGAATGGGATAGACAGATTCTGCTGTATTATGCTTTTCATGTTCTTAAATGAATATTCAGACAGTTGTGTGTGTGGTATGATAGTCAGCTGATTGGTATGACTTTCATAAGCAAATGCCAGAGCTACTTACACCTGTGTTGAATGTGTTTCTTGTGTGTCCACTTGTTCTACAGTTAACTGTAGTTGCATGTTATTGCTGCATCCTGTTCCAACTTTGGTTGGTTTCATGTCATAACAATCGTTGTAGTGAGATACAACAACCAACTGTCACTTGCACAAGAGCGCAACCTTTGACCTCTTGACCGTGTGTCCAGCTATGCACCGTATGGTGCTACCTGAATTGGGTTGCTGCATCCCACTCCAACTTGTACCATGTTGGTCTACATCCTCAAGCTCTTCATCTTGTGCTAGTGGTGTTCTTCTACCATCAACTAACACATACTCCACTTTCACCCATGGTGGTCCTTTCCTTCTGTACTTCAACAGGTGTCAGTTACTGCTACATATCCCTGCTTCCTTTCACAGGCACTGATGTGCAGTACCTAGATAGGTGTACATAGTACATACATAGATTGTGTTCTGATGTTGTGTATAATTGGAAAACCCATTCATATATATACAAGACAATACCCACCCCACATTCCCCATTCCATTCCTGTCATTCATGGTGTTGCAAGTCCCATTGTATATTTCTCTGTCTTGTGTTGCTAATGTGTGATTGTCCTCCTTGTTCCTCCTCTCTTCTCTCCCCCAGTTCTTGCTGAGTTACAACAGGGTAATCTCATCACAAGTGACGAGTGTAAGCGACTGTCTGAAGTCTGGCAGGTGCACAATGTACTACGAGTCAAAACTCCTACCACCAAGTCCAGAAGTGCTGAGATTCTGCTGAAGCATGGATATCAGGAAGTATCTGCATTACTTTCAGGTAAACACCTGTACAGTATTCCTCAGCTGTTCTCTTGTGTTGGTTAATGCAGTGGACCTACATACATACGTAGTTGTCTAGTCCACTTCCAGACATCACCCCACACTCATCATGTATGGAGCCGCTGTGTGTCCACAGTCACATCTCAGTCCCCACACTGTCGTATTGACATAATACATATAGTGTCTGAGCATATGAGCGTGTTTGTGTTGCTGCATTAGTGCTTGCTGGTATGTGAATCAGTGATGAGGGTGTATTAGTAGGTAGAGGTGTGTGTGTTGGTAGGAAAAGGAGTGTGTGTTGGTAGGTGTGGAGGGGTGTTTAGGTATAATTAGATGGGTGTGTGGTAGTTGAGTCAAGTGTTGATACTATAAATGTAACAATATTGCCTTGGAATCTTTCACTATAATTGCGGGCACTGTTACTTCGCGATAGTATAGTCCATGAATTGCACAATGCAGTGACTTCCGGCCAGTTTGTAGAGACAATTTTTGGATGAGTCCACTAGAAAGACTTTGTGTAATGTGCCTGCATGACAATGTTTCCATGCCACTATCTCATCTGTACGTAAAAATGGTTGTGTGGTTAAATTTCTTACCCACAAAATGTTTTCCATTTCCAGTGTCTATTGATCTTATTTCATGTGGCAGCAGCTTGTGTCAGGGGCTGGTTGTCCATAAACTGGGTTTCTAGCCACAAGTATGCATCGCTTTGAGAGGGTGTTGTGTTCGGGTGGTGGAACACAATTGTGGGTTGATTCATATGTTGATTGTGGAATTATACATATATGTATATAACTGTGCCTGTGGATGTTCACTTTTGCCTTTAGATACTTGTGCCATGAGATCAGTGTAAACAGCTAGTCCTCAACATATCCAATAGTGTGTAATGATAAAATAGTGTTCTGGTGTAGCACTGTGATTGAATTAATGAGTTTTTAAGTGTGAAAGCACATGACAGATATGGTCAGAATTGGGACTTGGTCCCTCACCTCCCTCTCGCTGCCATTTAGTTGGCATGTATAGTCTCTCTTTGAAGGGGATCTTGGTGTTTCTACCACGTTTCAACAGTAAGCAGTAGGCGCCCACTTGGAGACCCACCATCACACACTTTGTACAGTGTAGCCAAATTGTCATGGCCATCTCCCCAGGCATCACTCCACACTTATCATGTAGAGGCTTTGTCTGTCCACAGCGACATCTTGAGTGCCACGGTTCTGTTTGCTTACATATGTATATATGTAGAGTTTCACAATTCTAACAAATTGGTATTGTGCTCTTGCTGTCCACTTGAAATGATCATAGAGTGATCTGGCTGTGTGAGACTAGTATAAACCAATGTTCTACTTCGTCAATCCCCAGCTCTTCTGTCAGATTGGTTTTTGTGTAGTAAAATTTCTATTATTTACACCTCACACAAGTTTGATGTATAAGCATATCCACCTGAGGCCGTAGCAAAGACTTATCAGCCAATTGGGCAGTAAGCTATGCAATAATACAAATGAGTAGGTTTATGTGATTGTGTTGGTAAGTAGGTATGAGTGCATGGGTAGGTGTTGCTACGTATATGTGTCATTATGTACACAGCACAGCAGCTTGTGTTGTGATTCTGCTTAGCTGAGAAGTGGCTTACTGGCCACAAATGTGCAAAAGTACTTGACAGAGGGTGTTGTGTTGTGGTGATGGCGACACGATTGTGGGCTGATTTAACATGGTAATTGTAGAATGGACTACTCTGTCTGTGGAGGTATATGTCCATTTTGTTGTGCAATGTGATCGTTATAATGGTCTAAGATAGACCTTGTGTTATCCTGCTGTGTGTAATGATATTCATGGTGTTCTAGTGTGGCACAGTGACTGAAGTTATGTGTGAGTGATAGCACAGGACAGGTTGTCAGAAAGTGAACTTAATTGGTCTTCCACCTCCTCACAGCCTTAAGTGTCATAATCTCAGGGATCTTAGTGCACCTGCCAGTATCAATGGCCAACAGTAGGCTCCCACTAGAGACCCACCAACACACGAATGTCTCCCACTGCTCTTGTATTCATAGCATTATCCTCTCAGGCCCAGTGGAACTGTTCCCAAACTTTCTATCCCTTATCTGGTTTTATTATTTAGTTGTAGTTAGAATTTAATGCAGGCAGATAAGTGTATGTTGATATAGCTATCTCATGTCTCCAAGTGAAGAGATATTGATGCATTTGGGTTTACGCCTATATAGACTGCTAGTCATTAGATTATATTGAAATGAACAGAACTGAATATATCATGGGCACAGTGAAACGTGTCTAAGACAGCCACCTGTGGGTCAGTTATAATTGGCTTTTATGGAGTGGTGGATGCAAAATAAAGTGTGTAGGCTGCAATGTTGTGTTAGTGTGATTTGGTGTCGGGAACTGATTGCTTTAGAGAGGTGGCTGCCTTATGCATGCAGTGACAGTCTTAGACAGGTTCCAATGTGTGGACATGCTGCACCCTCCCTGCTCCAATTCCATGGCATGAATGAGGTATGTGTGTGCAAGATTAAGAGGGAGCCTGCCAAAATTGACTGCTTGCATTCATCAGACATTGCATTGAACTCCTTTTGTGTACATGGCATGTATGTGCAGGTGTGCATGCATGATTGTGTGTCCGATACTGTATATGATGTGATTCCAGTATTCTGGGGAAATGCACATAAGTACCGATATCATCACTATGTTGAGAAACTATGTATGTCCCACTCATGAATGTTCAGTTTGAGCAGGTCAGATCCTTCACAATTCCCTTTGTGTACCTTCCATTGAGCTGGTGTCTGCTTAAGGGGTAGGTGAGACTTGTCCAGTGCACACAGCAGTTCACCCACACATCTGTTTAATGTGCCACAACATGATGTTGGGTTGTGTACAGCCCCCTGTGGTGATAGGTAGAGAGCTGAACAGTGGCCAGGTTGGGTGAAAACCGAACGGTGACAGGGTGCATGTACACAGCAGTATCTCTGTCATGTCGCCCGGCTCACCCTCGATCTTACCGAAAAGGGTATCATTTCCATACGATCCCAGTAGCTCTGCGCAGATGGTTGCGTCCGACTATCTGCCCAAAAGGGCCTTGACCGTTCGTCTGCCACGTCTACTCGCACGCCGCCATTCTTAACCCGGATAAATGTGGGTCGAACCCACCTCGCAAGCAGGGTTAGAACCCGGATTACAACCTGGATTTATCCGGGTTCGACCCGGATTCGACCCGGATTTGACCCCAAATGTGAACGCGCTAACCCGGGTTAAGCGGTCCGTGTGAAAAGGGTGAGTGACATCTTGAGTGCCACGCTACAGTTTGCTTACATGATTATGTAGACTTTCATAAATCTAGCAGATTGGCGTGGTGGTGATATAAGTGTGGGCGGAGTTGTATGTTGCTAGTGAAATGAAGTACAGAATTACATTTTACTATTATGTACCTTTGCAGTGGGACAATGTAAACTAGGTGTCAACAGAACTAGTAGGGAACTGAGTGTACTCAACTGTTGAGGTCTTATGTAACTGACAGCACAGAACAGATGATCAGAAATAGGACTTAATCTTTCACCTCCCCAAAGCTGTCTTGAACCTAGCACAAACAGTGGTAAACACTATTTTAATGGTTACCTCTGTTGGCCAAATGGCCAATTCTAGAGTCGGACTCCCCAACTTCGTTGTTGTTTGTTTCCCCTCAAAACGAAATTATGGTGAATTAACTACTGGTGATAAGTTCCACTAGATCTCATTGTGCTATTGTGTAGCTGCTACCCTATTGTCTGATATTGATGTGCCCTGACCAAGATTGACACAGCTAAGGTGTTCCATGAACTCTATGTTCTAATACTTGTAGCTATACTGTTGTAATGAATAGGATTTTCTCCACACAAGCAATAGTCTTTAAAGGTGCTCTTTACTGGTGAACAGGATTAGCTTATTAGTAGGGATGCTGATTTGTTTTTTTTATTCATTACAACTTTGTAGGCAATTTTGTTTTGCATTACTCCCTTTGTGATTTCCCGTATCCATTGCTGTTATCTCTCAATATCTATTATAACTGATTGTGCAAGCAATGGTGTCTAGTACATCATTTCATTGTGACTGTTGTTGATGTAGTGATTACTGTTTCTGTAAGAGTTGTGAAGTAGCCTAGTTGTATGTAGCCACTTTGAGATACCATCATTGGATAGAGACCACTTACATACCAACTGTGTCCATTTGTTGTTTGTGTGGCTATTGTAACACAGGTGCTGACAGAAATGTAAAATGTTTTGGCTGGATCACAATTCTTTGAGCTAACTGCAATGACCACCAGTTAATGGCCAGTTTCGTCTGTTGGCCAACTTCTGAGATCCACAGACTCTAATTTCATTCTTTCTGTATCCACTTGAAATGATATTGCAAACTGGTAGTGCAAGACTGGTATAATCCAAAGTGCTACTAAATCTCTAGCTATTGCTAAAGAATGTCCCAATCCTAAATAAAAGCTGTTAGTTATAGTACTGGCTGCCTCCATGGGCCATTGACTCCCTAAAGGCCTGGCACAGTGTAGCAAGTATTCCACATACAGCCCGCTGTACATCCCTTTCAGCTCCAAAGGAACAGCTTGAATTTGTACTTCGCTATGTTCTGGTATGCAAACATACAAGCACATTTACGTATATTTAATATACTGTAAGGCATATTGTAGGTAATCCTAGAGGCATCTCTTAGTCAGCGTGTCACTGTACTAAAGTGAAAATGATGAAAAAGAACAAGCTATATAGTTCCTTCCTGTAAAACCGGATACACAGGATTATGTAGCCTCTAGTACACATGTGAGCAAAATGGGAAGGTTGGTATAGCGGGTCTCAGGTGGTAAGGTTTGCATTGTAGTAATGGTGTGTGTATGGTGATGAGGCAGTGTTTGCTGTGAGCTGCAGTCTCGTAATGTACAGTGAGTACCTATGGCATATGTGTATTGATGATGTGTTTATTTGGGATGCACACTCATACTGTAAGTAAGACATGCATGCCCCCTCCAAACTTCACGTCATTCTTGTATTGTGTCCCATTGTATTCCATGTCTTGTGTATGCTAATATTTGATCACCCTCCCTGTCATTTTTCCTCTTTCACGCAGCTCTTGCTGAGCTACAACAAGCTGGCCTCCTCACTAGTGATGAGTGCAAGGGTTACATCATTCATGCGGTTAGTGGAAAGCCTCCTGCAGTGGTGTCCCAAGCCTGTGAGATTATGATGAGACATGGCTTTGAGACACAGTCGAAACTCATTGCAGGTAAGCAGATGTTTTGTAAATTGTCTGTGTTTGGTTGTACATACAATGGAGGCAAGTTATCAATACCATGTTGACATCACCCCCATGCACTTATCGTGTAAAGACTTTGTGTGTCAGTTGTGACATCATGAGCTCCACACTATTGTGGCCACTTTTAGTGTCTGTCTGTTGTTGTATGAGTGTGTGTCTGTGTAGAATAGGTGATGTGGGTGTGTCGGTTGGTGAGTGCACTTAGGTGTATGGGTAGTTGTTGCTATGTATGTATCAGTATTTTCATGTGGCAGCAGCTCATGTTGATCTTCAGGGGCTGCTTAGCCATGAACTGGCTTACTGGGCACAAAGCAATCTGACAGATGTCCAATCTACGGAGTACTACATTTCCTATTGCAATTGTTTGTGTTAATCACCATTCCATTGTCTGTGTCTGTGCCCGCTGTGACATACTGTACTGATCGGTTGTGTTAAGTGCACCCTCTATATAAGAGCATTTCCTTTACTGAGCACCCAATTCCTTACCAGTTTTTCACCCTGATTGTTAGGTGTCTAGTGATTTTGGGGATCTATCCCTTCTTTGAGGTGCATATAGGACTCCCTGGTAGACTAGCAGCTTGGCTGAAGTGTAATCATACAGTGCAAACTAGTACAAACCTTATCTGGTTGGTTGTCCACACTGGGCACCAGGTACCAGAGTCGAAATCATGGTATTATACATAAACATGAGCAGTATTGCTGTATACAATCTCTAGCTCACAATCTATGTCAATACTAGATTTTACAATTATACTGTAAGTATGTGCATGAATTCGTATAATATCGTGCAAGCGCTTACAGGATACCAGTTAGCTATGTGGACAAGCGATTCAAAATAGTTTGTAACATAGCGCTAAATGGAAACTCGTTCACTGCACTAAGTGGTGGCCATCTTACAGTGACATTTGCATATCATTATAATTTGTTGATGCTATTAGCATGTTCGGTTAAGCGCATATCCTTTATTATTGTAGATGCATATTTCTATCCTGTCAGAGTTAGTAGCATATTATTATGTCTTACAACAGATTAGTATGGTATTTAGTCCCATTACATTGTATTAACACATACGTATGAACTATTCGTATGAAGTATGTATATACGATCCATCTGCTACTGCATCAGTGTGTGTATGGTATGAGTAGGTGTGTCAGTTAGTGGGTGTAGGTGTATGCTTATGCGTTGCAATGTGTATCAGTATTTTCACGTGGCAGCAGCAGAGTGAATGCTTAGCCAAGAATTGGCTTGCCGGCCACAAATATTGGAAACTAACAGAGTGTGTTGAGTAGGGTGGCTGGCAGAGCAATTTAATCTGTTAACTGTACTAGTGCTCTGCCTGTGGAGGTACATCTCCCGTTAGTTATACTACAAGAGCATTGTAATGGTCTAAGGGAGACCTAGCTTGTCTTACAGTATTCTGCAGTGTGTATAATATGTACGTTTGGTGTTTCTTGTGTAGCACAGTGATTGAAATTTATGCATTACTAAAGCACAGGATAGGAGAGCAGATAATGGATGTGGCCTTCACTTCCTCATAACCAGAAACAGTGAGTAGGTGTTAAGTGTTTTATTTAGATGAAATCAAAGCTGTCATGGTTACTGGAAGATGGCTTTATCTGTGTGTATCCATTGTAGCCTTTGTTTGGTGCAAAAATGGCATTTAGCAATAATTTACTTACTTTTTACTGTCACAGATTAGCATTGTAATTGTTATATGTCACTGCACTGCACAGGCCTACTATCATTGTCTCTGAGGAAGTAGACAACATATGGGTATGAGTCCAACACTGCTACTTGTGCTACATGATCTAAGACTGAATAGAGGCACTGCTTGGTAGCGCTTACTACACAATGGATGAGTCTTTCAATTATAAGAGTACACACGCTATATAATCCACAATGTCCAATGTTGTTGCGTAGTTACCTTTCTCTGTGTCAGGCTATCCTGACTATGGTGAACAGATGTGCCCACATAACTCATAAACAGCAGTCTCACAATACTGGCATGTGGGTAGGTGTGACTGTGTTGGTGGTTGTGGCAGTGTGATTTGGTGTGGTTGTGTGGGTAGGAGCGACTGTGTAGAGATTGCGCAACCATACTCTGAGATCATACACTTTTTGAACTAGTGCATTGTTGCATTAATTTTGTGTGCATTGTCTGTTTGCATGCATGTATGAGTGTTTGTGTGCTTGTTCCTTTCTGTTAAAGTGTTATGTTGCCTAGTTGTATGCAGCCACTTTGAGACACTATCATTGGATAGAGACTACTTACATACCAACTGTGTCTGTTAGTTACTTCTGTTTTTTAATGCTTGAAGCTAATGTACAGTAATACAGGTACTGACAGAAATGAAAGTTTTGACCAAATTGGCAATTCTTTGAGCCAACGTAAATGGCAACGACCATCATTACAGTGATTTTATCTGTTGACCCATTTCTCAAAGTTAAAAATCTAATTTTGTTTACTTCATGTGGCAGCAGCTTGTGTCAGAGGCTGGTTGTCGAAATGGCACTGGGTGGACTGCGCCATTCATCCGGCGACGTGTGGCGGAGCAAGCGCAGCATGCAGAAGGCAGTGCTTGCTCATATATATATTGCCTGCATGAATATACACCTTTACCATTATATACTTGTGCCATGAAATCAGTGTAAATAGACCTCGTCATATCCAGTAGTGTGTAATGATATAATGGTGTTCTGGTTTAGTGCAGTGCTTGAATTAATGAGTTCTTAAGTGTGACTAAAAGCACACGACAGATGGTCAGAATTGGGACTTAGTCCTCCACGTACCTCTCCACGCGCTGCAATTTAGTTGGCATAGTCTCTCTGTGAAGGGGATCTTGGTGTTCCTACCAAGCTTTAACAGCAAGCAGTAGGTGCCCACTTGGAGATCCACCATCACACACTTCTCTTTCACTGATCTTGTGCTAATGTGATTTTGTCTTTCTCAGGCCCTGTGGCTGCTTCACTTTCAATACTGGTAGGACAAGTATTTCTAACTTCAGCACTATATTTGATACATACTTAAGGCCAATGTACTGCAGGTATTGGCAGAAATGTTGTAATTCTTGAACTAGCACAAAAGGTGGTGAACACCATGTAATGGATACTTCTGTTCACCTTCTCATTGCCAAAGTCCCCAGTGTCATTCTTTTGTTTGTCCATTTGAGATGAAATGTGTTGGAACTGGCTACTGAAGACAAGTATGCCAAAATGTCAAACTTGACCATCTCATCAACTGTGTGAGGTTCTCTAGAATCCATCTAAGTAAAGTAACAAAGTAAAGGACTAAGGATAATTTGGTTATATTGACTATGTAGCCTACACTGTGGTAGTTTGTATTGCATCTCTCCAATGCACTTACCTGCAGTAGCCCAGTTGGCTAGTCACACTGGTGAATGGGATAGACAGATTCTGCTGTATTATGAATCTCATGTTTTTAATATTCAGACAGTTGTGTGTGTGGTAGGATAGTCAGCTGATTGGTATGACTTTTGTAAGCAAATGCCAGAGCTACTTACACCTGTGTCTAATGTGTTTCTTGTGTGTCCACTTGTCCTACAGTTAACTGTAGTTGGTCATTGTTGCTGCATCCTGTCTCAACTTTGGTTGGTTTCATGTCATAACAATCGTGTCTGCAAGATGTGGTGGGATACAGCAACCAACTGTCACTTGCACAAGAACCTTTGACCTCTTGACCATGTGTCCAGCTGTGCACTGTATGGTGCTACCTGAATTGGGTTGCTGCATCCCACTCCAACTTGTACCATGTTGGTCTACATCCTCAAGCTCTTCAACTTGTGCTAGTGGTGTTCTTCTACCATCAACTAACACATACTCCACTTTCACCCATGGTGGCGGTCCTTACCTTCTAAACTTCAAAATACCCACGTTTTCCTGTACCAATGTGCAGGTTTGGTCGTATTACATACGTACATGGATAAGCTTTCTTGCTTTCTCAAAAGTGCACCCTCTAGTAATCCATCATGTCCAATAGCATTGCATACATAGTTACCCTCATCTGTGTCGGATATCCCAGCTATAGTGATGAGTTGGGTACAGTAGATGACTAGATGTGGCTGTGCGGGTGGTTGTGTGTGTAGGAGCGACTGTATAGAGACTGTACAGCTGGAGTTTGAGATTGCACTTTTGATTTAGTGTGTTGTTTCCATTTCACTATTTTCAATGAAGTATAGTATTGAAAGTCGCAACTTGAAAGAAAGACAGTCAAGGAAAGGAAAGTTTCCATCACGCAAGCCAACTGACACCATCAGCTAAATTCGAGCCTCATAGTGACTCTGAGAATTCCAGCATCACATGCCACTCAGGCCCTACTCGTCTTTGAGGTTTCCAAGAGACGTCTCTTGGTTGGAATACATTACCTTTCTATGTAATCTATGTGAACCCAATAGAGAGGAATATGTAGCTTCTACTGTGTGAACAATGAGGAGAGTCTCAGGTGGTAGTGTGTGCATTGAAGTGATGAGGCTGTGTGTGTTTATACCTGATGACTCTGATATTGTATACATTACCTAGATAGATGTACGTATGTACATGCATTGTGTGTTAATGTAGTGATTTCCTGGAGCCCACTCTCATAAGCAGGACATTCCCCATTCCCAATTCCCTTCCTGTCATTCCTTGTTACCGATCCCATTGTATCCCCTCTGATGTGTGATTGTCCTCCCTGTCCCTTCTCTCCTCTCTCTCCCAGTTCTTGCTGAGCTACAACAGGCTCACCTTCTCACTAATGAAGAATGCGACGATGTGTGGGACATTGATGATGTGGTTGCACTTCAACGCAATAAGCCTTCAGATGTTCAAGTTAAAACTGCTGAGGTTTTCTTCAAACATGGACTTAAGACAGAGGAGATGAAGGAATTTGCAGGTAAATGGATACACAGCATATCACCATCTGCTTTATGTGTTTAGTTGTACAAGCGCAGCCAAGTTGTCATGGCCATCTCCCCAGGCATCACTCCACACTTATCATGTAGAGTCTTTGTGTGTCCACAGTGACATCTTGAGTGCCACGCTACAGTTTGCTTACATAATTATGTAGACTTTCATAAATCTAGCAGATTGGTGTGGTGGTGACATAAGTGTGGGCGGAGTTGTATGTTGCTAGTCAAATGAAATAATCTAGAATTACACTTTACAATTACCTTTGCAGTGATATCAATGTAAACTATGTGTCAACATAACCAGTAGGTAAACTGAGTGCATGCAACTGTTGAGGTCTTGTAGCTAATGTAACACAGAGTTTTAGTTGGATTGCAATTCTTCAAGCTAGCATAAATGGTAGTGGTCATCATTTTAATTGTTTCTTCTGTTAGCCAACTTCTGAATTCCAAAGACTTCACTTTCATTCTTTCTGTGTCTACTTAAGGTGAAATGATATTAGATCAAACAGGTACAAGACTGGTATAAAGTGCTGCTAATTCTCTAGCTATGCATAACTGACGAATGTCCTAATACTAAAGCTGTTAGCCATGTTGCTGCTTGCTAGTGTCAGCTGATCTCCTTTAGGCCAAAACACATGTCTCACCTATGTTGCATACAGATAGTCTACCAGACCTAAGCACACAGTGGTTGGGCTATCATGTCACACTACTGTCATCTCATATACCCGACACACACCAATGCAGCAGGCAGTCACTCAATGGTATGTACGTATGTGAACACAATAGTGTGGGACTAATGATGTCACATGGGCAGACAGTGTTGTACAGTCAGCGGTATGTGATCAATAGAAACAAAGTGAAGTTGTACTCCTTAGAAACCCTAGATAGAAAACCTGTCAGACTGCTTTTGTGTGATGGAATTTCTATTATACAACACACAAGTTTGGTGCGTAAGTGATGTCTACCTGAGGCTAAAGGTGAAGGTTTATTCAGCCATTTGGCAGCAAGCTATGTAATGGCACAAATGAGTAGGTGATGTGATTATATCAGTAAGTAGGTATGGGTGCATGGGTAGGTGTTGCTATATGTGTCATTACTTACTTGTCGCAGCAGCTAATGTTGAGATGCTGCTTAGCTAAGAGTTGTGGTTGTGTGAGTAGGAGCAACTGTGTAGAGATTGTACAATCATACTGTGAGATTGTATACTTTTTTGATTTAATGCATTGTTACATTTGGATGTATGTAGTGTCTGTTTGCATGTACGAGTGCTTCCTGAAAGGGATGTTAGCATACCTGCCATTATCAGTAACAAACAGTAGGTTCCACTAGAGACCCACCGTTATACGAATCTCTCCCATTGATCTTGTGTTCATATCATTACCTTCTCAGGCCCAATGGAACTGTTCCCAGTTTTTGTATCCCATATCTGTTGAGTGATGTGTATGCCTGTGAATGAGATGGTTTAGGTTGTCTTGTGTCATCCTAGTTAGTTGTAGTCAGAATTGATGCAGGAAGTTTTAGTGATTGTAGATATTTCTATCCCATGTCTCAAAGTGAAGAGATATTAATGCATTTCGGCTTACCCTTAGAAAGCGAACTGAATTTTCTTAGTTACAGTGACA